>CM022302.1:351111734-352360874 GCA_011799875.1 Thinopyrum elongatum | reverse complement strand
AGGCATGGAGCTGGCAAGACGAGCCCGGCAAGGCTTGCCGGGCAAGCAACGATGTGACATTGAGTGGAGCATTTAATGCACTCTGTCAGCCTGCAGAATTAGGTATGATAGCACTGTTTGCTATCTTATCAGTGCATAATGACTGTTTTGCCACTGTGGTGACCCCTTAACCTATAAAAGGAGGCCCATGGCAACCGTAGCAAGGGGTTGGAAAAGTTGAACACCCCCACGCTTGTACGCGTGTAGCCACTGCCTCCCCAGGGCGAGCCTGCCGGGCAAGTGTACTACGCTCCACCACCACTTTTCCACCATCAATCCACCAAAGCAGGAGTAGGGTTTTACGCCTCACGGTGGCCCAAACCTGGGTATAATTGCCCGCATGATCTCTACCGTGCTGCCCCACGTTCTTCTGCTCTTTGTGCAATGCGACATCCCCCCTGCCGAACCAGCAAGGGGCCCCTTGGCCCCATAGGTGGCCATGGTTTCCCGCGACACGTGGGAAACCACGGCCACCTATAGGGCCACGAGCCCCTTTTGGTTCGTCAGGGGGACTGAGCATGTTGCACAAAGAGCGGAGGAGCGCAGCGCAGCGCGGCAGAGATCAAACGCGCAGTTTTACCCAGGTTCGGTCCGCCGCGAGGCGTAAAAACCTACTCCTGCTTTGGTGGATTGATGGTGGATGGTGGTGGAAACGCAATGCTCTTGCCCGGCAGGGTTGCCTCGGGGCGAGAGCAGCTACGCGTGTACGAGTGTACAAGAGTCCGAATCCTTTCTATGGTTGCCATGGGCCTCCTTTTATAGATCAAGGGGTCACCACAGTGGCAAATCAGTCATTGTGTACTGATTAGATAGCAAACAGTGCTATCATATCTACTCTACAGACAGAGCAGAACGCATTAAAATGCGCCACTTAGCGTCACCTTCTCTCCTGTCTGCATGACACGTCGCTGGACGGGTGTCATTTGGAGGCGATTCCTGTAGGAAATGGCTGCCATGTGGCAAAACACAGCCACTTAGTCACCTTGGGGCTTGACACCGCACCGATCAATGACTTGCGTCGCTGTGAGGTGGGGCGGTGAAGCCTTGGCGGGGTGTTTTGCCTTCGTAGGACCCGGCAGGCCTGTCGGGGCGGTCTTGAGGCTTGCTTCCGGGGCAACCTTTACCTCGCCAGGCTCTCCTGCCCAGCAAGGGAGGTTTTCTCTTAGCGGTGTCTTGCTCCTTGGCTTGACTTGGTCTTCTCAACCTTCCCTTTGATTCCTCAAAGAGCCTATCTCTTCACCTTGGCCTTGTCTTGGATGTTGCAATCTTGATCTCGGGCCTGTGCACGGTCTGGTCAACAAACCCAGGGTTTGTTGTACTGACAGGAGCCCCCGGGCCTGGCCCGAACATGCTGCCGGGCGTCGTCAGGGTAGGCCCTAACTTGTGCACAGGCGAGGGGGAAATAGCTGCTTGTCCTTTGAGATCTTCTTTGCTTCTTCATTAATCTGTGCCTAGGTCAGTTTCTGGTTCTTCCGCCCGTCGCGTAATGCCAATTTTGGTGGGGCCATTATTGTAATGGCCCGTGAATGACTTTAACACACGGGCGAGTACCCACCACGCCCTTATCCCTGGCCACGTATGCTGCATGCATTGAGTGGGGTAGGTAACGGAGGCGTGTGCTATGGGAGAGCGTTAAGGCAGGGGCCTGGTCTTCCTAGATTGGTGGAGGAGGACGGTGGTCCCCCGCTGGGGGAGCGGCTCCCGACCCCGGCCCGTCTATAAAAGGAGGGACGGGAGGAGTGGGAGTATTCGTCCACTCACCTTTCCTCCTTCATTCTCTTCTTCCTCCTGGGGTATGCCGAAGAGGAGAGCTCGGGGACAAGCCCCGGGACCTAGCGTGGGGTCAATGGTGTCGAGTGCTGGGGCAGAATCCTCTTCCTATCTTCGCGCAGGCCTCAGGGGGGTGTGCGGGCGGCGCGGTGGTAGCACCGGAGGTAGCGACTTTGGTGCGCTCATCGCCGGGCCGCCCGTAGCTCCAATCTTAGTGAGGGGCGACGTAAGCGACACCATGCCGAGGCCCATAATGGACATGAGGCATGGTAGTCGATCGTGGCCTATTCCCCCTTTTTCTGTGACGCCGGAGGGAGGCCGCAAAGGTGGTTCGGTATTGGTAATGGTGGATTCCTCCTCTCAGGGTACTGCCTGTCCAGCGTATGGGCGAGCTCCTTGTTCCCATGCATGCTTCTTTAAAGGGCGGCGGTCCCCTTGTCTTCGGGTCATTGGAGACAACCATGCTCTCTGTGGAGCTACCCGGAGCGCCTGGTGTTTGCCCTGGTTGGCGTGGCGGGAGCTTCGAGCGACAGTGGTAAGGAAGGTGGCGGCAACCCACGACACGTCAAGAGCGAGGGTGTCCGCTCGGACGAGGCGTGCTTGCCAGCAGCACCATCATCACCGGCTGGGCTTCCGGCAGCGTCACCATCCACACCCGCCCTCTGGTTTCTTCCTCCCAGCCCAGGAATGGCGCCATCCTGATCCTGGGGATGCGTCGAATCCCAGCCAGGACTTCCCTCCGTCTTCTTCGTCTCCCCCTGTAGTTTCGAGGAAGGGGAGGACAGAGTAAAAAGGCATCATGAGCATTTATCTTTTTTTCAACCTAAAATATGTAGGCACTTGCCAAACTTTAGTTCAAATTATGTAATCTCTTTTATCCATGTTTGTGTTCTGTAAGATCTGTACTTGTTGATCAGCATATTAATGAAAAAGATAAACCTTGTCGGGCACTTGTGCATGTAACATGTCCATGCAGAGGGAGAATGCCTCTATATGCTCAAGTAAATAAGTTTTTCCCCGGTAGGCTATCCTGCCGGTGCCCTTAGTTTGCTGCCGCGGGGCTGGGCTTGCCGGGCACAAATCGTAAAGAGGGACCAGCCCCCCGGCAACTTTCTTGCCAAAGGCCACTACAACCACCCTGACCGAAGCAACGTTCGAGTCAAGGGACGGGAGCACCTAAGTTTTGAAAGTGGCGAGGTTTTCCTATGCACAAGTTTTTTCTTACAGAACGCGTACGGATAAGAGAGAGAACTTATCTGTTTGGGCTTGCTGGGGATCGCAATGTAGGCTTGTCTTCTCTTCTCCTTTTTCGGGACCGAATCCACGGTAGGAGTCTGCAGTTTGATGCAGATGAAAATGATGCCTCATGCGATCTTATCTACATGAACATGCAATGCTCATGATATGCTTATGCATGCATGTCGGGGGCCCCCCAGCACTTCATTTATTTCTCTGTTGCTCAGGGTCTACGCCTGGCTTTGTACAAGGGGTTACATGAAACAGAGGAAAGGCCTGTACAAAAGGGTGGCTGCCGGGCAAGGCCCGACAGCCGCGCCTTACGGGTAGAACTTGCGGAGATGCTCAATGTTCCATGAGTTTTGCAACTGAATGCCATCTCCGGTCTCCAGACGGACTGCGCCAGGTCTGGTGACTCGTACTACCCGGTAAGGGCCTTCCCACTTCGGCATCAACTTGTTTGCACCCTTGGCGGACTGAACACGCCTAAGGACAAGGTCGCCTTCCTCAAAACACCGGGCATGAACCCTGCGGCTGTGATAGTGACACAGGGCTTGCTGATAGCGTGCAGCACGCGTAGCAGCCCGGAGACGGTTCTCCTCGAGTAGCACAGCGTCGTCACGCCGGTGCTGATCTTGCGCTACTTCATCGTAGGCAAGCACTGGAGGTGACCCGTAAATGAGTTCCGTGGGGATAACTTCTTCTGCCCCATAGACTAGGGAGAAGGGACTCTGCCCGGTAGCTCGATTTGGTGTTGTTCTGAGGGACCAAAGAACCACCGGCAGCTCATCGATCCACCGCCTGCCACACTTCTGCAGCCTATCAAATGTTCTCGTCTTGAGTCCTTGCAACACTTCAGCGTTCGCCCTCTCAGCTTGCCCGTTGCTCCTTGGATGGGCCACAGAGGCGAACGAGATTTTGCTCCCAAGGGCATGAACGTATTGCATGAAGGTGCGACTCGTGAACTGGGTGCCGTTGTCAGTGATGATCCGGGCAGGAACTCCGAAGCGGTACACCAATCCTTTCAAGAACTTGATAGCTAACTGAGCAGTCACGTTTCTCACGGGCTCTACTTCCGGCCACTTTGTAAACTTTTCGATTGCAATGAACAAGAATTCAAAGCCCCCTGCAGTACGGGGGAAAGGGCCGAGGATATCGAGCCCCAAGAACGAAAATGGCCATGACAAAGGGATTGTCTAAAGAGCTTGGGCAGGTAGATGGATATTCTTGGAATGGAACTGGCAGGCTTCACACTTGGTGACAAGCTCAACTGCATCTTGGAGGGCTGAGGGCCAGTAGAATCCTTGCCGGAAAGCTTTCCCAACCAACGCCCTTGATCCAATGTGGGAGCCGCACATACCCTTGTGTATCTCCGCCAGCAGTTCCTTTCCTCCTTCCTGGCAAATGCACTTCAATTTCACACTGTTGGGCCTCCTTCTATACAGCGTGTCATCAACGAACTGATACATACTGGCCCTCCGGGCTACTCTTTCAGCTTCTTCTTGCTCTTCGGGAAGTTCTCCAGTTTGGAGGAAATGGACTATGTGCCATGCCCAAGACAGAGCCTGTGGCTCGGCAACGAGGACTAACGGCACCTCCTCATTCGTGAGAGTGCAATCCTCGACCGCGGGGATCGGTGGCCTGGCGGGAGGATGCAGCTCAGCGACCGAAGGGGAGTTGCACCTGACAAGCTTTCTGCCGGGATCCTCGGAAGGTTCTACTGGGAGAGGCTTGTCGGAGTCCAGTTTCCTCCTCTTTCTGGCCATTGTTGCCAGGGATACGGAGGGCTGAGTCAGATGGAGAACAAAAGTTCTTGGTTCCACAGGGAGCTTTTGTGCAGCGCACTTCGACAGATGATCAGCAATGCTGTTTTCCGCACGGGGTACGTGCTCTGTTTGCAATCCGTCAAAGCGCTCCTCCAACTTTTTCACTTCCTCAACATATGCCTCCATCAATGGACTTTGGTAATCCTTGTTGACTTGTCTCACCACAAGTTGGGAGTCTCCGCGGATGATCAGCTTCTTGATCCCCAGTTCTGTTGCAATTCTGAGCCCGGGAAGGAGCCCTTCATACTCTGCTGTATTGTTGGTAGCCTCATCCTGGGGAAAATGCATCTGGATGACGTACTTCAGGTGCTCTCCAGTGGGAGCAACGAGAAGCATGCCAGCCCCTGCACCTTGTAGGGAGAAGGCACCATCGAAATACATGATCCATTCTTGGGGCGCTTCCTTGCCGGGAATAACTGTCTCCAACACCTCTTCGTCAGGAGTTGGCATCCATTCTACAATAAACTCTGCCAACGCTCTGCTCTGAATAGTTGATGTGCTCTCAAACTTCAAACCAAAGCTGGATCACTCCAAAGCCCACTCCACTATCCTGCCGATAGCCTTAGGGTTTTAGAGTATCCATTGCAAAGGGAAACGGGTGACAATTGTGATCTCATGGGCTTGGAAGTAGTGGCGCAGTTTCCTTGAGGCCATGACAAGGCCAAAAATCAATTTTTGCACGCTAGATTACCTGGATCTAGCCCCCTGCAACAGGGAGCTGACGAAGTATACTGGGCGCTGCACCACTTTCTTCTTTGCCGTGACCAGATAACTACTTCCGCTGCTTTGCTCTTCTCCATCTTGATCCGCATCCGACCTTGCCAGGGGGTGCTCACTTTCCTCCCCAGGAGGGACACCAGCTATGTCTGCTATTTCATCCACTTCCCGCTGTGCCACCAGTGCTGCGCTAACCACTTGATTAGTTGCCACCAAGTATAGCAGCAACGGTTCTTGAGGTTTTGGAGCGACCAAAATGGGCACAGAGGAAAGGTAGGCCTTCAAATCTTGTAGTGCAGCGTCTGCCTCTAGGGTCCACTCCATGGGTCCTGCCTTTTTCAAAATCTTGAAGAATGGCAAGGCACGCTCGGCAGACTTGGAAATGAATCTGCTAAGCGTGGCAACACACCCAGTCAAACACCTCACGTCCTTGACTGTCTTGGGTGCTTGAATCTGCTCGATAGCCTTGATCTAGTCGGGTTGGCCTCTATCCCCCTGTGGGACACAAAGAAGCCAAGTAGCTTGCCGGAAGGAACGCCAAACACACACTTCTCCGGGTTTAGCTTCAAGTTGATCTTGCGCAGATTAGCAAACGTCTCTTCTAAATCCTGAATGAGGGTTGATCTGTCCTTGGTCTTGACCACAATATCATCCATATAAGCCTCAATGTTTCTGTGCAACTATGACTCAAAACCAATCTGGACTGCTCTTGCGAAAGTGGACCCGACGCTCTTCAACCCGAAAGGCATCCGCACGAAGCAGTATGTGCCACATGGGTTGATGAACGCGGTCTTCTCTTCGTCTTCCTTGGACATGAAGATCTGATGATATCCAGAGTAGGCATCCAGGAAGGAAAGCAGGTCACACCCGGAGGTGGAATCCACAATCTGGTCGATGCGCGGCAAAGGAAATGGGTCCTTCGGGCATGCCTTGTTCAGATCCGTAAAATCTATGCACAGCCTCCACTTCCCATTAGCTTTGCGTACCACCACAGGATTTGCAAACCACGTTGGATGCAACACTCCTCTAACCAGACCAGCTGCCTCAAGTTTCTTGATCTCCTTGGCAATAAACTGTTGCCGCTCCAAAGCTTGCTTCTAGACCTTTTGCTTGACGGGCCGGGCATGTGGGCAGACAGCAAGGTGTTGCTTGATTACCTCCCTGGGAACACCGGGGATGTCAGATGGTTGCCAGGCAAACACATCAACATTCACCCGCAGGAAGGCAACGAATGCGCTTTCCTATTTGTCATCGAGGGTGGCGCTGATAGTGAAAGTACCATCAGCACCAGCTAGCCCCACCGGGACCTTGTTCACAGCGGGTGCAGAAGCATTGGATCTCTTGCTATTGGAACTCTCAGGCAAGTCATCAACAGGCGCAGCATCCTCCGAAGAGGCACGCTTCCCGGATTCCTTGCTGGCGTCCCTGTTAACCTTCTTCTTTCCATTACTTTCCTTGGCGAGGATTGTAGCTTCAGTGGCCTCTGCAGCGACTGCTTCCTGGTACATCTTGTCCACACAAATAATTGTGTCCTTTTCGTCTGATGGAATGGAAATGACGGCCACTGGCCCTGGCATCTTCAAGGTGTTGTAGGCATAGTGGGATGCCGCCATGAACTTGGCCAGAGCTGGGCGACCAAGGATTCCATTGTGTGGCAGGGGGAGGTCATCCACATCAAACATGATCTTCTCAATCCGGTAATTCAACTCTCCCCCAAATGTCACCGGCAACGTGATTTTCCCCTTAGGATGACTCCTGCCGGGGTTGATTCCTTGAAACGTACTAGTAACCTTGAGCTCTTCTTCTACTATCTGGAGTTTGCTGATGACCTTTGAAGAAATCAGATTCAACCCGGCCCCGCCGTCAACCAACATCTTTGTGACTTTGAGGTTGCGGATTGTTGGTGATACCAACAATAGCAAGCACCCTACCGCGGTGGTGCGGGCAGGGTGGTCGTCTTCATCTAAAATGATGGGCGTGCGGGACCACTTGAGTGGCCTCCAAGAGTCTACCACTGGCTCCACGGCATTGACTTCACGCGCCCACCGTTTAAGTTGGCGGTGGGAGGAGAGGAAAGATGCACCCCCGTCAATGCATAGGGCGTGAGTGGCTTTCTAGAATTCCTGCTCGCTGGTTTCCTCTTCATCTCCTCCATCACTCTCATCGTTGCAATCCTCCTTCTCACGGCCTCTGGCGGGTTTCCCTTGATTCTGAGGAGCCTTGCCGGGGCGGCTTGCTCCGCCACCCCGGCACTTTCCGCCGGCACCATTCTAAGCTTTCTCTTTTTCTCGCTTCTCATATTCAGCCCTCTGCTTCTTGACAAGCTGCTCAACCTGATGACACTCCTGGAGATCGTGGCCCTTGGTCCAATGGATCTTGCAGTATGGGCCATCGCCTTTCCCAGCCTTCTCGGCAGCCGTGGCTTCCCGGCAATCAGTGCACGTGGCAACTTCCTTGCCAGGTATCTCAGCCTTGGCTTTCTTGCCGGTACTAGGCATGCCCGATCCCTCAACGGTCATCACTGCTTTATCCTTGCGCATTTTGTTGCGCTTCTTGTTCTTCTTCTTTTGACTGGTGGCCTCGTCATCGTCCTCTGAATCGATGTCGATGCCATCCTCTTCTCCAGGGAGCTTCCTCCCCTCCTCTATTGGAGCACACTTATCCACCAGAGTGTAAATCACCTTCACAGTCTTGGGCAATCGAACGTTCATCTTGGAACATATCCGACGATTGCGCATGTTGGACTAGAATGCAGCTATCACAGCTACCAGGTGGATGCCTGGAATATTCTTGTGGACTCGGCTGAACCTCTGCATGTATTTCTGTAGGATCTCTCCTTCCTTCTACGGGAGAAGCTGCAAGTCGCTGGGCCGCCCTGGTTCTTGATGGCCGCCCGTGAAGGCGCCAACGAACTCATGGCACATGTTAGCCCAAGTCGAAATGGAGTTCTCTGGCAGGTGCATCAGCCAAGACCTCAGATTTGGCTTGAGTGCCAAAGGGAAGTAGTTGGCGAATACCTTCTCATCTCTTCCTCCGGCAGCTTGAACAGCAATGGTGTAGATGCTCAAGAACTCTACTGGGTTCAGTCTCCCGTGATACTTCTCTGGTATCTCTGGATTAAACGTGCGAGTGGACGGCCAACGGACTTGCCGCAGCTCGCGGGTGAAGGCAAGGCACCCAGCCTCGGAAGGCAGGTACCCGCCTTCAACGAGTGTGGGCTCGTCGACGTTGGGGCCATCACGCCTGTCGGACTAGCAGCGGGCGTCGCGGTGTCGCTCGGTGGTGACACGCTCGCCTTCCCTCTGCCTGTCCTCCAGGACTTGCCGTTGGCCTTGACGCGCTCGAGGGTTGGACGAGGCCATCGAGACGTCGTCGTGTTCTTGGTTGTGTGGCTCCCGCGCTGACTGCTGTGGAGGGGACTGCACCGTAGGACTGGCCCCTTCCTCACGGCCAGCAGCGTGGGCCATTGTCATTGCCTGGGGAGGCCGTGGCGGGCCAGCCCGCTGCGATCCTCCCGCCTCGGCGAAGCCAATCAGACTCTGAATGGTGGCTCTGCATGCATTCATCTGATCGGCTACCGGTGGAAATCTCAACAGCAGTTGGGCCCGCGCCATGGCCTCTGAGGCGGTGCTTGGCAAGGATGTTGATGAAGACCGTAACGTCGCCCGGCTCATGACGGTGCCGGTAGCGGTCGCGCCGTGCTCTCGTCGTCATGAGCCAACCGCCTGGATGGCGTGGTGACGAGGTGGAGGCGCTTGAGGGCCAGCGGCTCCGTTCAGCTTAGCGCTGGGTCGGCTCGTTCCGGGGGTGGCGCATGCTCTGTGGTCGCACCAGCGGCGGGAGTTGTCGGGGAGTTGCGATTCCCCCCAGAGCGAGTACCCCCGCTGCGGCTGTGCCCCTCGGCCGGATGGGGAGGTGCAGATGGAATGATCTCTCCTCCCGTACCTTGTGGGGCGTGGCCGCTAGGATGTTGTTGGTGATGTCCTTCTTCGGTGCCTCCTGCTCCTGCTTCGGCCGCAGGGGAGGTGGTAATGATGCCGCCTGCGCCGACCATGTCCCCCGCAGCGTCCACACCCCCAGGCGTCCCCGTAGCCCCCCGCGGCATCGACGGTCATGTGCGGCGGGGCCTTCGAGGTGGATGGATGAGCTGCGGCGCCGGGCTTCTTCTTGGGCGCCATGGACGATGGAGCCGTTGATGAAGAAGATGGCGGTGAAGATGACGCGCTACGTACACTTCTCGGGTTCGCGCAAGCTCGTCCCCCTACCTGGCGCGCCAAAGATGTCGTGGGGAACCACAGCCACCTATGGGGCCACAAGCCCCTTTTGGTTCGGCAGGGGGACTGAGCACGTTGCACAAAGAGCGGAGGAGCGCAGCGCAACGCGGCAGAGATCACACGGGCAGTTTTACCCAGGTTCGGGCCGCCGCGAGGCGTAAAACCCTACTCCTGCTTTGGTGGATTGATGGTGGATGGTGGTGGAAATGCACCGCTCTTGCCCAGCAGGGTTGCCTCGGGGCGAGAGCAGCTACGCGTGTACGAGTGTACAAGGGTCCGAATCCTTTCTATGGTTGCCATGGGCCTCCTTTTATTTATCAAGGGGTCACCATAGTGGCAAATCATTCATTGTGTACTGATTAGATAGCAAACAGTGCTATCATATCTACTCTGCAGACAGAGCAAAACGTATTAAATGCACAGCTTAGCATCACATCATGGCCTGCCCGGCATGCCTTGCCGGGCTATTTGGCCACCTTCTCTCCTGTCTGCATGACACGTCGCTGGACGGGTGTCATTTGGAGTCTATTCCTGTAGGAAATGGCTGCCATGTGGCATAAGACAGCCACTTAGTCACCTTGGGGCTTGACACCGCACAGATCGATGACTTGCGTCGCTGCGAGGTGGGGCGGTGAAGCCTTGGCGGGGTGTTTTGCCTTTGTAGGACCCGGCAGGCCTGCCGGGGCGGCCTTGAGGCTTGCTTCCGGGGCAACCTTGACCTCGCCAGGCTCTCCTCCCCAGCAAGGGAGGTTTTCCCTTAGCAGTGTCTTGCTCCTTGGCTTGACTTGGTCTTCTCAACCTGCCCTTTGATTCCTCAAAGAGCCTATCTCTTCACCTTGGCCTTTTCTTGGATGTTGCAATCTTGATCTCGGGCCTGTGCACGGTCTGGTCAACAGACCGAGGGTTTGTTGTACCAACATCAAGGAAGACCCCTCTCGGGCCGAGCACAGGAGGAGGAGGCAACGCTGTCATGGCCAAGGCGAATACCTCTCGGCCACCAAAGTCCAGGAGGGGTGAACCCTTCTGGTAAACAAAGAGGGGGAGCCCAGCTAGCCCGAGCTCTCCCCGAAGGTGGTTCCGGAGCCGCTAAGTCACTCGGAGCCAACCATTTTGGCTTCCACCGAGGGAGGAGCCGAGGTACCTCCGCCACCCCCGCCCGCTACAGAGTGGGTTTCGACTGGGTGGCCGAATGTGATGGAGGAAGCGTTGACCAACTCCTGCATTGCCGAAGAGCACTTTGCCCTGATGGGCATGGTTTTGCAAAGTCTTAGGTCCGTGGACAACGGATTGAAGGAGTCTTTCAGTGGCCTTCTGACAGGCTTCAAGGTAAACCATGTAGTGCCTTTTTTCTTAGAAAATTTCTCTTATATGATCATGCAACCTCATAGATAGTAGCCCCAGAGCCCTGAGTGAGCTTGAAAAACTCATGTGGGGGTCGAATAACTTAGAGATATAGATTATAGCAAAACTGGGCTGTAGCCCCCAAGACTCTGGCTGGATTAAAAAGGAAGCCCGGCAGATGATCGAAAATCAAATACTCAGGAACTTAATATGCTTAGTCTAATATGCAGGTGTCGTCTTCGGCAGTAGCTGCCAGAGCCGAGGAGTTGGCCGAACTGAGTCAAAAGCTCAAGAGCTTTGATGACGAGCTCGATCTGATTAACAAGCGGTTCGACGAAGCGCAAGGCAAGTCTGAACTGAACTATTTACTATAGCCGTTTGTTAATGAAATTAACCCGAATGAGATGCAACCTACTTTGCTGCAGCTGTCATCATAGAGGTCGAGAACCTCAAGGCCGAGCTAAGGAGAGCTCAGCAAGAAGCTACACAACAGAGGGCGGAGGCTAAATAGACGGCCACCAAGCTGGTGACGATGAAAACCGCTAGCCAGCAGCACGAGGCCGGAGTGGCTGAGGTGCAACAAGAGCTCAAGGATGCCATCACGAAATGTGAGGCCCTTGAGCAGGAGGATTAGGCCACCGAGCTAACCTCGTTGAGGTCGGCAGTCAAGGTAGCGTAGACGGATATTCGAGGCCATCAAGAGGAACTCCGCCAAGTCAATCTTATTGCAGATGGTAAGCCGTACTTACTGCAAAGTGTCTTTGGTGGTAACAGGTTCGCTTTGCTCACGTGAGTATGGCGTTCCCCAGGCGCTTTTGCGGACCTCCCGAGGAGTGCTTTGGATGCAGCCAGGTACTTTGCGCCCCAGGAGGGTGGTATCGAGCAGTGGCTATTTTGGGCACAGTTTCAGGCGCTCGAACACCCACCCCTCCTTAACAACCAGATGAAGCAGCTGATGGAGTTGCATCAGATGGTGGAGCCAAAAATGAAGGACCTCTGCATCAAGCTGTGGCCTTTGAAGCCACTGCCGAGCAGCTACTTTGGCTTGGTGCAGAGGTTGTGCGACGCCACGCCCCGGGTTGATGCCTGGAAGCGCTCTGTATGCATGAGGGAGCTCGGATAGCCTTTGGCAAGACCATGGTGCATTGGCCGAAGATCAAGCCAGCCGAAATGGCCACCGGACCCCCGCCCCCTAGGAAGGAGCATATGCGCCCTGAGCAGTATTTTCCCATCGTGATGGATGGTCCTCGGGCGATAGAGGCCTAGTGCTCGAAAGATGTAATTTATGAGTGACTTTGTGCTCTATTGTGCGAAGAAGTTTAAACTTTATTGCTTTATAATGCAACTGGTTGGCCTTGTATATAGTGCCTTGTTTGTTCATTTTGACTCCTATGCGGCCGTTTTAAACTGAAAGTTACCAGTCGCCGGCTTCAAC
Source organism: Thinopyrum elongatum (assembly GCA_011799875.1). Classification (NCBI taxonomy): domain Eukaryota; kingdom Viridiplantae; phylum Streptophyta; class Magnoliopsida; order Poales; family Poaceae; genus Thinopyrum; species Thinopyrum elongatum. The sequence continues at coordinate 352,348,236 of CM022302.1, read as the reverse complement.
CCCCTTGTAGATACTGCAAGGGGTGTTTTCTCTTTAACACTTTAACCCTTAGCCGACGCCTCGGTGCCCGGAGGCGGTGGTGTGTAAGGAAAACGAGGCAATCGGACTATGCGGTTTTAGTGCTTTCACTTATCCATAGGAGCTTGACTGTGGGAGCTAGTGACTAGTCCCTAGTGTTTGTGATATTCAGGCGTGCTGAGGTTGATGCCATCATCACTTGGTTTCTGTGACAGCAAACCCTTCGTTTGACACGGAATAACCTCCATCGATTCTTAGTTTAACACTTGTCATTGGATCGCCAACCAATTCTCGCTTATTATGATCTGAAAGTCAGTTTTCGGCTTTCTCCACTAAGGTACTTAACCAGGCGAGCTAGAAGTACAATCGTAGTGGTTCTCCCTTTACCCTCCTAGCCGAACAATGCAGAACGTAAGAGGGCAAACACATGAATCGGGCAACCCAAGTATTGACCAAAGACATAATTCGGAACTAATTCATATAATGCAATATCCAAGATGCTGAGCACATGAAATGAAAATAGTGTCGGACTGATGCTTGGGGCAAGATTTATAGTCGAGCCCCCGGTCTATTAGCCGATCGCATCTAGAAAAAAGCATGTATCAAACTAGTTTACTTCGGCATAAAAAAAGCGGAAAGGAGTATGCGACACAAACGTCTGCAGTTTCAGCATAAAAAATAGTCTTTATTTCCTTTGAATTCGTTACGTCCAACCGTGCAATCCGAACTGCCGAAGCTACTGTTACAGATACTTTGAAAATAAAACTATTAGAGGAAAGGTTTACATAGGGCCTCCATGAGTGGTTTGATGTCCCTACTGCGCCCTGTTGCACGTCTACGCCTTTGCTCTTTGTGAAGTTTCCGTAGGCAGAGGAGATAGTGGTCGGTGAGCGGGCCCTTGAGAGAGGGTCTTGAGAAGTTGCCGCAGGATATCAGCTTTTCTTCTAGTCGGACCTTAAATGGTGTCTGTTGGTGATGTTAATCCGAGAACATTTGTAGCCATGGCTTGGTCGAGCCTAGCACTTGACTCCTTTACTGCTTGCCCCCACAGCTGCCCATGGAATTGTGAGCACAAAATTGTGCACGCGACGCACATATTTCACGACTGGGGAGGCCATGCTCTGGGGCGCGTATCCCTATTTTGGATGAGCGCGAGAACACCCCGGAGCCGGGGCTGGAGCTCGGGCTTGTTTGCGTGTATCCGGCGCCTTGATTTTAAATTGGTCTTTCAACGCCTCTTTGGCGGCCTGGACTTCGGCTGCTAGAGCCGCTGTGTGTTCCTCGGTTCGGAGTGAGCATTCCATGTTACCGTTGACGGTAATGACACCCTTACATCCTGGCATCTTGAGCATCAGATATGCGTAGTGAGGGATGGCGTTAAAGTGAGCGAACGCTATTCGGCCAAGGAGTGCGTGATAACCGTTGCGGAAAGGAACGGTGTCGAAGATCAAATCTTCGATGCGGAAGTTGTCGGGCGAACCGAAGACTACTTCCAAGGTGACGGTTCCCGAGCAGCGTGCCTCGATGCCTGGGATTACTCCTTTGAAGGTAGTGTTGCTGGGTTTGATCCTTGACGGATCGATTCCCATCTTCCTCACTGTATCCGAGTAAATCAGATTGAGGCTGCTGCCTGCGTCCATAAGGACTCCAGTGACGTGGTATCCATCCACAATGGGGTTGAGCACCAGAGCCGTCATTCCTCCATGACGGATACTGGTCAGATGGTCTCTTCGGTCGAAGGTGATCGGACAGGCCGACCATGGGTTGTACTTTGGGGCCACTGGCTCTACGGCGTAGACGTCCCGAAGTGCACGCTTCCTCTCCTTCTTAGGTATATGTGTGACGTAAACCCATGTTCATGATTTTTACCTCGGGAGGGAACTACTTTTGGCCTCCATTGTTTGGCCAGCGAGGTTCATCGTCGTCCTTGCTGTGGGAACCGTTGCTCTGTTCCTCGGCTGTAAGCTTGCCGGCCTGTTTGATTACCCAATAGTTACGGTTGGTGTGATTGGCGGGCTTGTCCGAGGTGCCGTGGATCTGGCAGGGCCTATCCAGGATCTTGTCCAGCGTGGTGGGGCCATCTCGGTTCCCTTTAAAGGGATTCTTCCGTGGTCCTGGTTTTGAGTTGGTGAGCTCGGCATTTACTGCTGCATCATTAGCTTCACTGTTGTTGTGCCAACACTTGGTATTCTTGTTGCGCTGGTGTTTCCCGTTCCCGACCTGGAGCTCTGAGGTGCCTCGATCGTCCGGATGGTTGCTTCTATGAGCTAACCAACTATCTTCGCCCGCGCAAAAGCGGGTCATGAGAGAGGTGAGGGCCGACATTGTTCTCGGCTTATCTTGGCCGAGCTGGCGAGCCAGCCATCTGTCCCGAATGTTGTGCTTGAATGCGGCTATTGCCTCAGCATCTGGACAATTGACAATCTGGTTCTTCTTAGTCAAGAACTGATTCCAAAATTGTTGGGCTGACTCTCCAGGCTATTGAGCAACGTGGCTCAGGTCATCGGCATGCGGCGGCCGAACATAGGTGCCTTGAAATTTAGCTCGAAAGGCATCCTCGAGCTCTTCCCAGCTCCCAATGAAGTTTTTGGTGAGGCTTTTCAACCAGTGCCTTGCCGGACCTTTAAGCTTTAGTGGCAGATATTTAATGGCGTGGAGGTCATCTCCTCGGGCCATATGGATGTGGAGAAGGAAATCTTCGATCCACACAGCTGGGTCAGTTGTCCCATCATATTGTTCTATGTTTATGGGTTTAAACCCCTCGGGGAACTGGTGCTGCATTACCTCGTCTGCAAAACACACTGGGTGTGCGGCACCCCTGACCAGGGCCACATCATGCTGGAGATCGGCTATCATCTGAGCATGGTGCTGCTCCCGGGCTCTATCGCTCCTGTCGCGCCAGGCTTGGTATCCGTCCCGTCCAGTGGGCATGTGTCCTCTGGATCCGTAAATGGATCTTGTATGTGCCATTCTGGTGTTTAAGTTGCGCCGCCGGTCATATGGATCCTCTGGCTGCATTGGCTCCTTGCCTGGCCGACGAGGGAGCATAGGTGGGTTTTCGGCTTCTCCAGTTGTCTTGTCCTATCCTTGAGGAGGGCGGTCAGGCTGGTTTATCTGAGTGCGTCTGGGGGGTATGGGCTCAGGGGCCTCGTCGTCGAATTGCGGAAGCAAACGCTGCCGTGGGTAGCTTTTGTTTTGATCCAGCCACTGATTGTCGAAGCCCTCTTCGTCTGCTAAGACCTTCGTCCACTTGTCGTTAGGGGTATTCTGTTCGGCTTTTAACTGCTGCTGCTTCTTCTTCAGGCTTCGGGCGGTAGCTATGTGTTGCCGCCTGAACCGTTCCTGATCCAGAGGGTCCTTGAAGATGATGAAATCCTCGGGCCCGAGGCTATCCTCCTCTTCGGAAAGAGGGAGGTAATTGCTATCCTCGGAATCACCAGGGTCCTCGGGGTTGCCCTGGTCCTCATGTCCTTTAGGAGCATCGCGATGCTGTACGGGGGTGGTGTTGTCATCGAGCTCCTCCAGGTTGTCCGGAGTATCATTGTCTCCGGTGACGTTTGTGTCTGTGTTCGGGTTGTCTTCCCTGCCCCTTCCATGTCCCCTGGCTCGCCTTCGCTGGCGTCGGCATTTGGATGACTCCTTAATGGGGTCGTCACCATCCTTCTTAGGGGTGTCGACCATGTAAACGTCGTAAGTGGAAGTGGTCGTCCACTTTCCTGTGTTGGGAGTGGCCAGGGAGGGAGCAGTATGGGTCATGACGTTGGTATCCTCATCCATGTCGTCAACCTCCTCGGAGGCATAGTCCATCATGTTGGTTAAGTCGTCGATAGTGGCTACTAAGTGGGTGGTGGGTGGGACATAAAACTCCATGTGGCTAGCCTCGAGTACGATCTGATCATAGATCGAGGACGGGAAATCTGTGATGCTCATCATCTGGATCCGATCTAACATCTCATTTAACAGCGAGAGGTCAGCCAGATCCATACTCTGACGTCTTTCGGAGTTAACCTCCGCTATGCCTACATAGGGGGTGCATTCGGCCAAGGCTGACCCCTGGTCCTCGGACAGTGAGATCGGATCCGAGCTCAAAGCCAGATCTGAGATAGAGGCCGACCCAGAGATGGGGTCGGGGAGGAGATCCGAAGTTGAGGCTTCGAGCTTACTGGGCCCCTCGGGTAAAGCTGAGAACCTAGTAAAGGTCAGATAGCCCTGAGCGTCGGCGACGTACTCCAGGTTGCCGAACCTGATTTCCTTCTCAGGGGCGAAACTGTCGATCTGGTCAAGGTGACCTGTCAGGTTGGTGTGTAGAACGACGCTGCCAGACGCGAAGAGCCGGCTACGCATGAAGATGTCCCCGGTGCGGATGCCATCGCCAATGACTAAGCGAGCCATCAATCTTTTGACGATCCTACAGTGGAACTCTCAATGAAATCACCAATGTCGGTGTCAAAACTAGCAGATCTCGGGTAGGGGATCCTGAGCTATGGATCTTAGATCGATGGGTAACAGGGGACGTAGAGACAATGTTTACCTAGGTTCGGGCCCTCTCGAGGAGGTAAAACCCGACGTCCTGCTTGCTTGTATTGATGTGTTTGTATGACAACTACAGAGTTGATCTACCATGAGATCGGATAAACTAAACCCTAGCTAGGTACGACGATAATGATTATGTGCCTCTACGGACTAACCCGCTGGTTTATATAGAGACCAGGGATACCTAGGGTTACACATGGTCAATTTACCATCAGGGAATAAACATGCCGGTTTCGCTAACCAGACATGGAGGATACGCCAAGTCTTCAGAGGTTTCCTTCCAGAACACGGGGTCACTTGTAGTCCGGCCTTCCTTTAATGAATCGAGAGTGACCCACCAGTCCGGCCCATGAGAGATAGGCCGGCGGCCGGAGGACCCCTTAGTCCATGACACCCTCAGGAATATGTATGAAAAACAGGACGACATGACATATTGACATGTATGATGTGTAAAGTGTAAACTAAGCAGAAGGTGTTTGAAGTAATTAGAAGGAATGCAAGCTAGACACCATATGAAAGATGAAACCAATATCACTCTGCCAAATTAAAAGGGTGGCCTCATACGGGTATTTCAACAAATTAGAAGCAATACACGGCAACATGCTAGAAATCAAATGCAATATGCAACGAATAAATATGTCTCATCGTAAGTGATTGATGCAGAATACACAAGAGCGGTAGTTTCATGTAAGAACATGGTTAACGGATAGATGTAGTATGTACCAAAAACAGGAAGGCATGTCATATTCACAGGTATAATGTGTAAACTAAGCAGATGCAATTTACCCTAATTAGAAGCAATACAAGCTAGACACCATATGCAACATGCAACCACATATCACACTTCGAAGTTAGAGCAAGCACCCACGATGGTGGTGTAGGGGAAATGCGGTCTTCAACTACAGAGCTACGTTGAATATCTTCATTTAGACTTGCTGTTTCTTGAGAATCATGCGGGGAGGATGAAACTGCACTCTTTATAAGAGTAGCGTGTCTCATACTAACCCACGGGCGTTACTGTCTCATCATAAGTGATAGATGCAGGATACATAAGAACAGTAGTTTGATTTAAGAACATGGTGTGATAGGAAGATGTAGTATGTACCAAAAACAAGAAGGCGTGTCATATTCACATGTATAATGTGTAAGCTAAGGAGATGCAATTTAACAAATTAGAAGCAATACAAGCTAGGCACCATATGCAACATGCAACCAAATATCACACTGCCATGTTAGAGCCAGCACCTAGGGTTGTGGAGTAGGGGAGATGAGATTTGGAACTTGCACTGTAGTAGGAGTAGCAAGAGAATCTGTAGAGATCATGTGTTTTGGTTGCTCCAGAGGACCACCATCATCCCATGCATTCATCCTTTTAGATTTTGCCTTGTCAAGTCAAACCCACAAGAAAAAGGAATGAAATTCGCTCTTCCAAATTAGTTGATGCATGATGATGATGAACACAACTTTTATGTAAGGCAACCACATTGTAGGAGGATGGTATATGTACGAAAAATGCTAAGCAAAAGGCATTTCAACAAATTAGAAGCAGTGCAAGCTAGACACCATATAAAAGATCCAAACAAAATAACTGTACCAAGTTAAAAGTGTCTCATCATAAGTGTCATTTCAACTAATTAGAGGCAGTACATGCTTGAAATGATATGCAAGATGCAACCAATATCACACTGTCAATTTGAAGGTGTCTCATCAGAAGTGATTGCTACACAAGAAGAGTAGTTTGATGTAAGAACATGGTTAATAGAAAGACGTAGTATGTACCAAAAACAGGAAGGCATGTCATATTCACAGGTATAATGTGTTAACTAAGCAGATGCAATTTACCCTAATTAGAAGCAATACAAGGTAGACACCATATGCAACATGCAACCACATATCACACTGCAAAGTAAGAACAAGCACCTGTGATGGTGGTGAAGGGGAATTGCGGTCATCAACAACAGAGCTACATTGGCTATCTTCATCTAGCCTTGCTGTTTCTTGAGAATCATGTGGGGAGGATGACACTGCACTCTTGAAAAGAGTAGGACATCTCACAGTAATCCACTGGCATGACTGTCTCATCATAAGTGATTGATGAGGGATACAAAAGAGCATTAGTTTGATGTAAGAACATGGTTAATAGACAGATGTAATAGGTATCAAAAATAGGAAGGTATGTCATTATCAAAGGTATAATGTGTAAAGTAAGCAGATGCAATTTAACCAAATTGGAAGCAATAAAAGCTACACACCATATGCAACATGCAACCACATTTGACAGCGCAAAGTTAAAGCAAGCACCTGGGATGGTTGTGTGTGGCAACTGAGATCATCAACTACAGAGCTACGTTTACTGTCTCCATCTGCTGACACTGCACCCTTTAGAGCGCTGAAACGCTTATTGCTTATCCTCGAATTAGACTGGAGCGACTTCTGTCTTTTCTTTTGTGTATTTATCAACAGTGCATCAGAGTCTGAAATACCCATGCATAAAAAAACAATAGTGTGAGCATGGGTGAAGTGTGTGCACAAGTAGTACACTGTAAATGTAGCAGATAGCAGGTGGGTGAGAAATAAATGATGGGAGACATATGATAGCTTTACTACATGCATGGCACGTGAAATTAGTTTATAGGATTATGAAATATGAGCACGGGGATGGCTGGGAAATGCAGGTACTCCTCCAGCACACCACATGATGTGGTCCTATGAAAATAATAGTCGACTGAAAACAAATAGGTTAGCCCATTTTTTCTGCACTGTCCAATGTACGAAGAACGGGCAGATGGCCTTCATCTACCTCTAGCCAGTCAGTGTGAAGATCGTCAGTGACCACTGGCCCAGTCCCCTGCCTCCGCCCTCCCCTCGACCTCACCGCACCGCCGTGCTTGGCACCGCCCCCTGGCCACCCCTTTAAGCCCCGTCGACCTCCAGATCAGGTGCAAGCAGCTCCTGCGCCCCACACCCCTAAGATAGACACCGATGCGCCGCTTCCCCGGCAACAGGCAGACTAGGTGCTCCGCGCGCCTAAGCGGGTGCTGCTTCTTGTAATTGCGAATCAACTGACCCTGAATTGAAATCCAGGCGTGCGACTGACCTCTAGCTAAGGTGAAATAGTAAATGAGGGGAAACCTTGTGCATTTAGTATCATGAAGAAGGTGTAGTAAGAAGCGGTAAACTAGTTTCTTTCATGGGATGAATACGGTGTGAGCAGAGACATAAGATTTGCACGAATAAGGGAAGAGGAGTACCTCTTTCTGCTGGCAGTGTTGTGTCCTCCTTCTTTTTTTCCAATGATCTTCTTGTGGTTCGCTGGAAACAAGATGTTGTGGAGGACGGTGGAGCCTTGGATGAACGCATGGCCAAGCTGTTGAGTGTGCTGTGGTGGCGATCTGTCGGTGGCGGGGAAGCAGATCCAAGGCGGCGAACGACGGCGTGGCAGGAACAACTTCGGTGTGGTGGACGGTTGTGATAGTGGAGCGGCTGCGGTGAGGCATAGGACGGCGTGGTTGAAGTGGTTTGGGTATGACGCATGTCGGCGTCGGTGTCGTGGAGGCAGCTCTGCCTCGGCGTCAGCTGCTAAGTCCTTGAGGGCATTGCAGTTGCAATTGCGGTGGACGCTGATGTCTGGTACCGGCTCCGGCGTGATGGAGGAGGGCGACGGTGGATTGGGTGCGATGGGGTGGAGGACGGAGGAGGCTAGGGTTTCGCGGCTGGTGGAGAGGGTGTTTTGGTGCCCACGGAGTATGAATGGGGAAACGGAGGGAGGGTGAGCTAAGGGGGAACAATGTTTCGGTTTGGGACGCGCTTGTTTGAAATTTGGGAAAAGTTACAAACATTGCCCCCATCTAAAATTTCGAACATATTGTGGGTCGGAGGTAGGACGGTAATCTCAGGTGTCCCAAATAGTGGGCGGGATAGATTTTGACCAAGCGCGTGGGTGTTTAGTCGCCCATGGTGTATGAATGCTTCTCGGAGGTGGTTGACTGGCGTCTTGGTGAAGTTACAAACCTACCCTGATTTAGACCTTTGGACATCGGGCCAATAGGCTACACAGGTCAGAGTCAGGACAGTAATTTCCTACCACCGAACATTGGTCTCGTGCGGTGTCGGGCGACCAGAGGCTTATTTGGCGCTTCGTTCATTATTTGGGAGCAGAAGCATTAACGTTTACAGTTCTCTTGAATTGAACTTTCAGGATTTGTCAAACTTCAAAAATCTTGACTCTTGAAAATCCTAAAACTACGATTATTTTGGAATGGAGGGGGTATATTTGAATCTACATTGTACACGAGTATATATTAAAAAAATTGCATCTTAGCTCAATTCATGGATGGTTCAAGATATAATATCCTTGGTTGCAAAAAAATAGTTAGACATGCGTATGAATATATACCATGTTCAAACGCACAACAAAGATTGATGCCCCCTTTTAGATCTGATCTACAAATGCCACTATGTCAAATTCAAATAGTTGAATGCACTTCCTATGCATTCGAATCTTTGAAACCACTTTTATGTTGAATTCAACATGTATTCTATTTTGTAGCTAGCAATTTGGAATGTATCCATGTATGTGACAAATGTATAAAGTGTTGACACTGACAACACGGAGTGCACTCATGTTTATATATGAATTGCAAAAGCCATGCACTATCTAGATTTCAAACCACTCTCACTCTATGGATCAATAATGTGAAATAAACCCATACACATGCTCAAATTCAATAGAGTATGGGTGTTTGATAGACCAATGTTCGTTCATACGCAAATTACAAAATTCATAATCCCATCCAATTTTTAATGCAATTTATATTTTAATTTAATGTGTAGAACCGCCTTTTACGCGTAGATGCACTATGCCTCGGCCCCTCCTCACACACGCGCTATCTCTCTATCCGACGCATAAGTGCACACACTTTATATACAACGGCATTTCTCTCTCACACATGCTCACACTCTCTCCCGGGGTGTCTCACGAACACACTCTCTACATATCTCCCTCTCTCTTACTACTATCTATGACTTTTCCCTAATCTCAGTCGGTAACACTATTTCTCTCACATGCATACACACGCACGGTCTCTGCTGGCCCTCTGTATGCACATATATCTGCCTACGTGTCTCTCGCACATAGACTATCTTTAGGCCTCTCTCGCACACATTGCCCCCCCCCCCCTCTCTTACTAATTGGCAGATATGATTCCATCAGATCATTCGGTAGGATATCCCTGACGGTTAGGCTAGATGGTAATAAGAGGCAAAGTTTTACCCAAGTCCGGGCCCATGCGGTTGAGGAAAAAGCCTACTCCTGGTACTATATGTTTGTGATTGGGGTGTATACAAAGTACACGTTAATGCACTGGTACAACGTGCTGCTATACAAATGGGTTTTTAACCCCTTTCCGCGAATTTTAAACCGTCGCCAGGTCAGTGTGTGCGATAGGGGGGTCCTTCCCACACGACTCAGAAACTGTCGGGGATAGGGAGCCATGATGCAGACGCGTTGCCGAATGTAATCGTATGCGATGCAGCAACATATCACACACACCACATTCAGGCACACGTGTGGGATTGGTGATCAAATGTTTCTAATGACGTAGTGAAACCAAACGGTGTTTCATATTGAACCGTTTGCGAAACAGTATCTAAGGCATACGGGCCAAAATAGGAATTGTGTGCGATATGTGCCCCATCACACACGAGTTTTCTGCAGAAATCGTCTGCCATGCATGACACCATCGCACATGTTTCGCGAACAATTACCGTGCGTGATAATGTGCTATCACAAATGGTTCAAGAGCCCCTTCGCACACATACAAGTGTTCCAGATCGTTTGTGACTTGTTGTGTATCACTGGCGATTGTGGTATGAGTGACGTGTGCTTTTCTTTTGTGATCGCACACGTTTCCTAAAAAAATTACGAGTGGGATTGCATTTTACATTGGGCACAGTTTACTATAAGCTCTCATGTACGATAAAGTGCTATCACAAACGGTTTGGGAGCCCCTACGCACACGTAGAAGTGCTGCAAATCGTCTGCGATCTGCTATGTATCACTAATGGTTCCGCTGCGATTGACGTATGCTTTACATTGTGGCTCGCACACACTCATTTAGTTGAACTGTGTGCGCATCAATGGCCATGTTAAAGCAAAAATATCGCAGTTCAATCGGCATGCACAAAGCAAATTCGCCACAATATGCAATTGAACAAATAGTGCCCACAGGAAGAACATTCATCAGAATTTGCAACAATTGCAATTGAACAAATGGTAGCTCAATTCCAATGATTTTCAACATATATATGCATTACATAATTAATCATAGTGTATGAAATACGAAGACCTCATCACATGGAAAACAATGAATCCATGCATATATGTTTAGTTGCTAACTCTGACTCATTGTTTCAGGAGAAGGCATGCTGAAATCTTCATTATCACTAGTGGGCTTGATGTAGTGATTCAGGAAGAAGTTGCTGATAAATCTCCTAACCATCAGCATTCACCAGCGGGGAGCGGTTCAGGGGTCCTCGGTTCAAAGATGATCTACAGTATTTTTAAGATCAGAATGTGCCATATGAGTGGAGTAGAAGATATTAATTAAGATAGACTTACTGGTACTAATTGGCGAGCATCTTCACAACTATCAGCAGATTTGTTGATGGAGATCATGTGTCTATAAACATAGTATCCACAAAGGTTGGTCCTTGCTTGTTGCTGAGGACACATAATTTTTTTGTATAGAATAAGTCATGTATTTGTCCTGTTAGGAACAACCTAACCGGTGTTAGATGTATTTTTTTCTTTGGACAGAAATAGAAAGAGATTTACTTAGAAACTTGAACATTTGACTAGTGTAAGAAAAGGTATTTGCAAACTATTGGATACATTTTTTGAAAATAACGGATTTCGGTGTCTTACCGGAGAAACGATCTTGTGCTACAGAGGTAGTTCCGTCTTGAACAGGTTCCCTGGTTTAGTTTTCCACAATGCCAACACACTGCAAATGAAGATGGATTTTCACAACATCAATTCTTGAACCAGATATGAATGCAAAATAATTTCAACACATAGAATTCAATACCTATCTGTGAATTGGTGAAGATGCGTCAGATCCTGAGGATTTATTGACTCTCTGAGAGAATCCATGTAGTAAACTATGTTCTTGTTTGGAACAATGAATACCAAGATCCAGTGATCACTATAGATTAAGAAAACCATGAACTTACGAATTATGTCGAAATCTGAAAGATAATCAGTGTATGCCTGGTTGTTTATTTGACTTACCCTTCATGATATGGCCAGAGAAATGATTTTGCATGGGACGTGTTTTCGAAGATACAGGCAACCTTGTTAATGGCCCACTCCCGTTCATCCTTATCATGTAATATTGTGCCATTTGCTAACGTAGGATCTATGAAATACACACTCTCCCTTTTTCTTCTCTGCGCGGTCAATCCCCTGAGAGGAATAAAATATAGTTAGTTGTTTGTCATTTACATCCTTGTATGGCGAAGTTGATCAGAGTTTGTTAAGTACTTACAAAATCAGGCATCTAACAAGAGTGGCATCAAGCACATTAAAGTTGAAGAAGAGATGTAAGTCCTCGAAATCCACACTGATGGAACCCAGATCATGTTGGAAATGATCTCTGTTGTAGTAGACTTGCAGAACATGATGACCTGCTTACATTAGATCCATGCAATATTTCTGTAACACACGACAACTGGAACTGCACTCATCAAAGTATTCGCCAACAAGAAATGGCTGGCCATTGACGTAATTGCATGCTTCAAGTACGTCTGCTTTATTTTTAGCAAGCATCAATTCTATTTCTGCATCGTCCATGTCGTCAAAAATAAAATTACTCTACAATTCGAACAACTTGCTGTTAATTTGGTTCTGGGCGATGAGTGCCTTAAGTAAGAGGCCATTGTTCTTATTCTTCCTCTGTCTCGGGGGCTGCCTCCTCATGGGTGCAGCCTTTTTGCCTGCTTCCTTCTTGGTACTTGAAGCACTTCTTGTGCAAGGTCTGGATGGCTGAAAGGCGGAGTGTCGAGCAGACGGTAAAACTCCAACGGACTTCTTAGCAGATGGGTTAGCTACTCTAGACTGCTAAGCTGGCGGTGCTGCTGTGATGGACTAATAGGCTGTAGGATTAGAGGCATCAGACTGCTAACCAGGCGTTGAAGCTATGTCGGGTTTCTGCTCAGGTGGTGCCCACTTGTCGGTGTGCTGAGGAGGCTATGCTAACGCATTGGTTTGTTGAGTAGGCAATGCTGACTTAGTGGTATGCTGATCACACGGCTGCGGACCGACGAACTGATGAGCAGTTGGTTCTGGACCTACAAACTGCTTAGCAGGTGGTTCTGAAGCATCAGACTACTTAGCAATCGGTTCCACCAGGTTGGTCTGCTGAGCATGTGGTGCAGCTGAGTCTCCCCTGCTGCTTCAGTGGCCGGCATCTGAACCGGTGGTGCATCTTCAGTAGTTGTAGGACTTGCCACATGGCCTGTACGGCACAAAGTCGAGTGGGCTGATCACAGGTTGATGCATCAGCCGCCGAATTACAAGTATTAGGTTCCCTGGGGGAAGCACGCGAGAGCTGCTGTGGCAAGGAGATCGTCACTAGTTGAAGGGCGACATTGGTTGCTCTTGGCGGGGCTTCAGGGATCTCATCCATGAAGTCTATTTCCTTTCGTGGCCACTGGATGTGATGTAACAGTGTTTCTCCCAAGGTCCTCTGCTCATCAAAGTCCCCTAGGACATTCTTCAGGGCAAATTCATTGAATCCAAGCTTTACTTCAGTCACGTAGCACTTCACACAACCCGACATCAATGGCACATTGTCCAACAAGAGGCCCTCTTCCAAGAAGGGTGGGCAAACCCAGGTTGTTGCACATTTTAACATACCTTCATAATATGTAAGCACGCCCCTCAGTCTGTCTTTCATTCCAGATAGATCAGATATAACATCATCATGAGCAGCTGCAGTCTCAGTGTCTCTGGGGTCTGCTGATGCACAACAACTCTTGTGCAGTGTTGTCACGCAATAACCAGCATCCTCCATGCCCGCCTCCCCTCCCATCTGCTGGCTATCTGTCAGTGTTAGAGTCTTTTGCATCATCATTGACTCCTCAATTTCCTTTCGAAGCCCTGGATACATGTCCCTCCTCAACCTTTCATACAATTCATTCTGCTTCATTTCACTCCTCGCTTTTTTCAGGCTGAGCCTCTCTTCTTTGCTGAGTGTGAAAGCCCTCTTGTGCGGGACATTGACACCTATACCCCTTGCATGGTCAGGGGGCTCTTTTGTTTCCAGGGCATCAGACAGAATGTCACATGGCCCTGAGTTCCCGTAGAACCTTCCAGGGATCTTGGAAGCCTTTAACATCACGCGATACAGTTCTTCGTCACGTGAGTTTTCAAAGTAATAAGTTCCATCGTCACGCATCCTTGCACGTGCCCGCAAGTAGTCTCTAGCGCGTTCGCCCCTGATTTCAATAAAGGCCAGTTTCCCACCCGCAGCTACTACTTCTTTGTCCTCCTGGTCCCATATCGGTTTCATGCCGTAGTATCCTGCCATACCCATACGGTGGGTGTGTGTGTTCCTCTTCTGAAGTTCCGATTGCTTGGAACTCTTCTCAGTAAACTCTGTAGTTGCCCTGACCCTTTTGAGTTCTACCCAGTCAGCCTTTGTAATTTGGGGGTATGCGGGGATTGGGTCCTTGCCTGCACCCAAGTACTTCTTGTACAACACGTTCTTCCAGTTTCTCCAAGCATCCCTGGCCTTCTTCAGTGCAGGGTATTCCACCTGCATTCTCCATTGCTCTAGAACATTGGAGTGATCCATGATCTCCCGGACAATCCTTTGCCATGTTTCTGTGTCAGCCTTCTGAAACCCCAAAGATTAATGTTGAGCCTTGCCCTGCCAACAAATCCACACACACTCCTGAACCTCGTGCGTGCTTTATCTGATTTAGTTGGAGCCCTAGACTTTAAATCGATGTCGGTTACTTCATATACACCTTCAGGCTGGTGTGTGGGCTTCCTTGGAGCGAGTCCTTCGTGTCCTGACCGGAAGGGTAATTGCTGCAGCTCTATCCCGTTCTAGATTACTTGATCTCTGACCATCTGTTGGAGACCTAGGGTTGTCGGACTCCGATGAAGATACATCGCCTGAAGCATAAGTGTTGTCGCTGCTACTCGTCATCTACAGAGAACACATGCGAAACTCAGGAAAGGAGGATAAGCCTAAAGCTAACAACTTGGTAACAAGCTGTCTAAACATGTCATGCAATAATTTTGAAAATGAACGGCTAATTCGTTAACTTTGTGTGACTCGGGCGCCCATGATCTGTAAATCGACAATAGCTAACTGGAATAAATACAACTTATATGTACTAGTTGGGAAGGTAGATAATGAACATATATACGCTCTCTGTTATATTATAGCCAATTTGGGAACATACTGAACAAAATAGGAAGAGGGATTGCGAGGAAATATGCCTCACCACAATGGAGAGCAGTAACTAACTGGTTTTTTGTGCAAACTCGGCAGGACCACAGGAGAGGCGAGGGTTACAGGATCGATATGCTCGAGGGCGGCTAACGAGCAAACGAAGATGGCAAGGCGTGCCCATCCGCGTTTTGGGAACGGCAGTGGAGGTAGGGTTGATGCCGAAGAGCGGGCACATGGCCGGGTTGAGCACGCCAGTGCCGGAGAGGGTTCTGGTGTGGATCTATGGGGGGGAGCTGGCAATGGAGATTGGGTGGACTATTGACTATTGAGTGAAATGCGGGCGGGCGATGGGGGGATGTTGGCGGCTTCGGTGAAAAAAGTGAAAAAAGATCCCCGATCGCCGCACGGAAAGGCCTACGCAAACGGTTGCCTCTATGCGCCCGTGTGCACAAACAACATAATTTTGTTTGAAATGAAGACGTGCTAATTTTGAAATGAAGACGTGAGATCATCGTTTCGCCTCAAATTTTTTTCCACGGTAAGCAATCGCCATTATACCACAGGTATGATTTTTGGTGCATTTCAGGTCTCGTTTGCTATATTTAAGCCAACGACATATTTTCGTTTGAATGAAGACGTGCGTTCATCGTTTTGCCTTGATTTTTTTCCATGGTAAGAAATCACCATTGTACCCTAGGTTCGATTTTCTGGTGCATTTCATGTCTCGTTCGCTACATTTGAGCCATTTTTTGCATTTACCATGCATTTAGTTCATACATATATATACACGTGGGTGTTAGCAAGATCATTTGTGTGTTGCTTTGTGAGTTTTCGTTCATTGTCTGAGAAACGGGAATTTTTTTCAAACATTTCGGCCGCAGGGTGCGGCCAGAGGCGTAGGCCTTGTTGGTATTTTAATTACAGGAAATGCACATAGAGTCCGAAAATCACGAAAATCGGTGTGTCACCATGGCATGCTGTCACGACCCCATAGAAAAATTTTGGTAAAGTTTGGGACAAGTTTTGATGCTCGCACATTCGAAACTGGAGCATCTCATAAGAAGTATCATAGTTTCCAAAATGAGACGTGACAGTTCGGACTCCAATCATCGGCGACTTCATCGTTCCGCCTTGAATTTTTTTCACGGTAAACAATCACCGATATACCCTAGGTTTCATTTTCTGGCCCATTTCATGTCTCGTCTACTATATTAACGCCATTTTTTTGCATTTACCTTGCATTTAGTGCATATAAAATCAAAACCCTACTACAACTACATGTGGGTGTTAGCAAAGAAGGTGTACATATCATTTGTGTGTCGCTTTTCGAGTTTGCATCCATTGTCTGAGAAGCGGGGAGAAGTTTCAAACATTTTTGGCTATGAGGTGTGGCCACCGGTGTAGGCCTAGTTGGTATTTTAATGACAGGAAATTCAGACGGAGTCCAGAAATCATGAAAATCAGTGTGTGACCGTGGCGTGCTCTCACGACCCCGTGGAAATTTTTTGGTAAAGTTTGGCACTAGTTTTGATGATCGCTCCTTGGAAACCGGAGCATCTGACAAGAAGGATCATGGTTTTTAAAAGGAGACATGGCAATTCAAACTCCGGTGGCAGGTGACTTCATCATTTGGGCTTATAAAAATTTCCACGGTACGCTATCACCATTATACCACAGGTTTGATTTTCTGGCGCATTTTAGGTCTCGTTTGCTATATTTAAGCCATTTTTGGCATTTACCGTGCATTTTGGCATATAAATCAAATCCTAGCCGCAGCTGCATGTGCCGATGAATGGGATGAGGATTGTCGTTCGATTCGGGAGCGTCCAATGGTGCATAAGTACGATTTGTGGGGTTTGGGTTCTGGCCAATCAGAACGCATGACTCACATCACGCGTGTAGTAGGGGGGCATCGACCGCGGTTTGGTAGGCACACGGCTTTCGTGAATGAATCTTGTGCTATTTGAAAACATTTACATCAACTAACAACATGTTTTTGTTTGAATGAAGACGTGAGTTCATCATTTCGCCTCAAAAATTTTCCATGGTAAGCAATCACCATTGTACCCTTGGTTCGTTTTTCTGGTGCATTTCAGGCCATGTTTGCTATATTTGAGCCATATTTTGCATTTATTGCATATATATATATATATATATATATCAAAACCATGACGCAACTACACGTGGGTGTTATCAAGATCAGTTGTGTGTCGCTTTGCGAGTTTTCATTCATTGTCCAAGAGACCGGAACAATTTTCAAACATTTTGGCCACAGGGTGCGTGTAGAGGTGTAAGCCTTGTTGGTATTTTAATTACAGGAAATGCATATAGAGTCCGACAATCATGAAAATCGGTGTGTTACCGTGGCGTGCGCTCACGACCCCATGGAAATTTTTTGGTAAAGTTTGGCACAAGTTTT
The DNA here is from genome assembly GCA_011799875.1 of Thinopyrum elongatum. Classification (NCBI taxonomy): domain Eukaryota; kingdom Viridiplantae; phylum Streptophyta; class Magnoliopsida; order Poales; family Poaceae; genus Thinopyrum; species Thinopyrum elongatum. Next base: position 352,330,800 of record CM022302.1, on the reverse strand, counting down.
GATGCTCGCACCTTGGAAACCGGAGCATCTCACAAGAAGCATCATAGCTTCCAAAAGGAGACGTGGCACTTCGGACTCCAATCGTCGGTGACTTCATCGTTCCGCCGTGATTTTTTTTGCATTTACCCTGCATTTACTGCGTATAAAATCAAAAACCTACTACAACTACATGTGGGTGTTAGCAAAGAAGGTGTACAAATCATTTGTGTGTCGCTTTGCGAGTTTTCATCCATTGTCCAAGAAGCAAGTAGAATTTTTAAACAGTTCAGCTGCAAGGTGCGGCCATCGGCGTAGGCCTAGTTGGTATTTTAATTACAGGAAAATCAGATGGAGTGTGAATATCATGAAAATCAGTGTGTGACCGTGGCGTGCTCTCACGACCCCGTGGAAAAAAATTGGTAAAGCTTGGCACAAGTTTTGATGATCGCTCCTTGGAAACCGAAGCATCTCATAAGAAGGATCATGATTTTCAAAAGGAGACGTGGCAATTCAAACTCCGATGGCCGGTGACTTCATCGTTTGGGCTCATAAAAATTTCCACGGTACGCAATCACCATTATACCATAGGTTTGATTTTCTGGCGCATTTCAGGTATCATTTGCTATATTTAAGCCATTTTTTGAATTAAACATGCATTTTTGTGCATATAAATCAAATCCCAACCGCAACTGCATGTGCTGATGAAACATATGAGGATTGTCGTTCGATCTAGGAGCATCCAACAGTGCAGACGTACGATCCATTGGGTTTGGATTCTGGCCAATCTGAACGCACGCCTCACATCGTGCGCGTGGTTTGGCCGGCCCACAGCTTTCATGAGTGAAATGTGTGCTATTCGCAAACCAGATTGCATATCTTCTGTTCATACAAAATGGAGTGAAATCAATTGGGTGTGCTACCTCTAGGGTATAATAATCATAAACAGTTCAAATTCATTGCCTGAGCTGATGGCATATCAAGGTCAACATATTAACCGTTCTTACATCAACAGAAGGCCGGACAAAACTCACAAATTCAGTACACGCGACAGTTCTAAATGGAACGAATTAAGTTGCAGAATAGGCATAAAAACTAGTGTTACGGCTTAACTCCCATGTACACGGGGGAACTGGAATCATTAGGTTGACCCCGAATGAACTTAGGTTTCTTGATGATTTTACGCTTCTCTGTTTGGATGGTGCATGATCCCTTGGCTGGCAACTCAGCAAATTCATCGTACTCGTCCTCATCAGCAACATCCTCAACGCCGAGTACCCACCTCTTCCCATGCATCACTACATGGCAGTTCTTATGCAAGGGGTCTTTCACATAGAAAATTTGGGTAGCATCACTGGCAAGAATGAACGGGTCCCTGTGATATGCCATCGTTGTCTTGTTAACACATGTCTTCCTATAATGATCAACCTTTACTTGACTAAGAGGGATCTGTTAGGACTGAGAGTATATCGACCAGAGGGGGGTGAATGGGAGATTCAAAATTTCTTTCGAAGATTTTGAAACTTTTCCCAATCACAGCAGCGGAATAGAGTATCAAAGGAAATAAGCTAAATCAATCTTCTTCATCAGATGCATATTCATCGATGAAAGCATTGATAACAGTACGAGCTTGGGAAATCACAGGTTTAACTACAATGAGTGTAATACAACATGCAAACAGATGTAGTAGAATGAGACATAACATGGTGCACACTGAGAAAAGTACAATAGAATGTTTTCACAAGTGATTCCGAGGAATATGGTGGTAATGAATGAAAACAGGCAATGAGAATGAAACAGGGTGAACACAGATTCACGGGATGAAAACAACAGAATGAAATGATCACATAAACAGTCGGCACAGAGCATGAATATAAACAGCTGAAGGAAATGCAGTAGAGTAGATTTAACCAGTGGTGCACGATGGCGGCAGAGAGATTTGGTAGACCAGTTCACCCTTCTGCCAAAGGGCTATGTTTGGAGGGGCTGTGACTTAACACGGAAGATAAAATCTCTTCACCCTATTCTCCTTCAACGCAGAGCTGATCAGACTCAGGTTGATTTCACTCGTGGTAGATCCTTTTCGGCGATCTCCAAACCTTTGGTCGACCTTCGCGAACCACAATCACTCTTGGTTGCTGAAGATCTGGCTTGGTGAAGACAACAACTCTTCAACACTCGAAGCCGAAACCTATCTGTCTAGAGAGTGCGTAGCTCTCAAGAGTAATAGGTACAAGAACTCTCACTCAGAACTACTGTGATGCTAAACCACTTTCTAAGTTTGCGCTCTTGGTTTTTCTCTCGGTGGATCTTAAACTCAAATCACTCGGAGAGGGGTTGCTCAAATCTATCTTTTCAGAAATCTCAAGCGGAGCGCCAACGGACAATGTTGGAGCGGGGTGGCTATTTATAGCCGCAGCCTTCCCTGATGGGAAAAGACCAAATTAGACATCGGGTTCAGCCAATGGCCGAACGACACGAGTCCAACGGTCAGATTTGAGCACAATGGTAACATTTCTAATGGAGCAAGTAATGCTAACTCCTCAGTCCGAGGGAAATCTCTTGCAGGAAAGAAGATCATAGTCTCTTGCTAGCAAGTATTTGCTCGGAGCACAAAGAGATTTCTCTCAAAACTTTCATAGGTTTTGGCTAAGTGTCGTGGACTTAACACGGCAGATGCCCTAGCAAAAGGACTTAGGTGTGGAGCCATCGTAACTAGGTTAGCTTGAAGGGGTTAAACGGGAAAAAGGACACAGAGAGTTTACCCAGGTTCGGCCCCTCTCAACGAGGTAAAAGCCTACTCCTGCTTTAGGTTGTATTGCTTGTGTTTCGATTACCAGGGAGCGAATACGCTTGACCTAGTTCTCAATCCGTTGTTTCTTGAGTTAACCCGCCGCCGGGTCACCCCTTTATATACAGGCTGATGCCCGGCGGCTTACAGAGTCCCGACCGGCTCATACAAAACGTGTCCGGCTCGGTATCTAACTAATCTTGCCATACAATACAAGTTAAACATATGGCGGCTCATACCCGTCGGCCTCAAGTCGTCCCTGGGTCTTGGGCCTTCAATAATCCTGCTCTATGAACCGCCATCTTCATATCTTCTTAGGCCTCTTCATCTTAAGCCGCCAGTTGCATGACCTGGCCCCTCCTGGGCGGGTCATACCCAGTAGTCATATTCCCAACATTAGGCCCCAGGTTGATTTGAACTTGTTCACATCATTCTTCAGTACTTGATTTAGTAGAATCTTCAATCGTCAATTTTTACCAATTCACTGTAACCCGCCATGACGTCACATCTCAGAATTGTGTTAACCCGCCATGACATCATCTTGCATTAACTTCGCACGAAGCCCAGAACATCTCAACAGATCTTTATCTTTAATGGCCTCCCGAAAATCGAGGCGTCCGTGTAACCGCATAATCCTTTTTCCAGCCTCCTCGATTCCCGTGCATGCCATTTATCCATCTCCTTATAAATAGGGACAGGGGGTCCTCCTTTTCACTTTTACCTTGCCCCCTCGTCTTCATCTTCTTCCTCGCGACACCTCTGCCATCCCGAGCTCGACCGCCGCCGTCTCCATCCAGCGTCCTCAACTCTGGCAGCTGCATCGACCTGATCGGACCAGAGCACTGCGGCACGCCTCCGCTGTTCATCAGCATCAGTAAGTATCCTCCTTCCTCGTAGCAGATCTGCATTAGGGTTTTCACCGTTCGTTGGTGTTCTCCACTGCTCCTTATTTTCTTCTCTAAATCATGTAGTTTGATCTGAATATGGTACCAAAGTTTTGCGGTAGCAGTTTAGCATCCCTTTTCAATCAAGGAAGATCCTTCCTCTGTACAAAAAATCTCATCTGAGCACACAAGTTCCTCTGCTGCCGCCACTTTAGGTTTAGAATTTATTTTATTTTCTGAGCTGCTGCAGATCCAAAATCATAGCACCAATATATGGAATCTGTTGGTCCATCACTTAGCAAAAATTCACTTTTAGATCAGTTATACTGCAAACATGCGGGCGGCTCATACCATAAGTCGTAACCCGTCATATAGCATTAGTCCCCTTGTTAAGCCACCAATACGTGTTCACAATTCGTATGACCCAGCACTGCCTTCCGGTTTAATCATGTCAACCTTTATAGCACTTACTTTTCGATCATTGGCTAGCTTAACAGCATAATCTTAAACCGGCAATATTTTCTTTTTAGGCCTTCATCCTCAAAATGACCAAAACTGTCACCTCATGCAACTGGGTCGCTTCCACTATCACGAAAGAAATCCTTAATGAATTTGTAAACGAAGGCGTCCTGGCTAAAAAGAGTGTGATCCACGGGAGGGCCCCAGGAACCGAGACCACCCCTCAACCAAAAGAGGGAGAAGTTGTAGTTTTCACTGATCACATGCTCTGGGGGTTCACTCCACCCGGCTCAAAATTCTTTCATGATGTGCTGCACTTCTTTCAACTTCATCTGCAAGATATTGGGCCCAACTCTGTTTCAAACATCTGCAACTTCCAAGTTTTCTGTGAAGTATATCTTCAACAGGAACCCACTGTAGAGCTGTTCAGGGAATTCTATTACTTGAACCGCCAGACTGAGTTCATAGATGGGCCCAGCCTAGAACTAGGCGGCATTTCAATCCAGAGGCGCAAAGAAGCTACTTTCCCAGCCACTGCACTTCCCAGTCATCCCAAGGACTAGAACCAGACTTGGTTTTACTGCCAAGACACATCTCCAGAAGGTGAAAATCCCTTGCCGGGTTATCGTCAGAGCCGGCTTAGCAACAGGCACCCCCTCCCTGACCGGATCAGCACAACTGAACGAGCCAAATATATGCCCATTTTTGGAAAAATCAGAACCTTAATGGCCAATGGCTTAATTGGAGTTGACCTAGTTCGATGCTGGGTCGCATGGAGAATTTTACCTTTAAGCCGCCGGACCGGCTTAATGTGCGAGTATACCTGTGACGTCAAAGATCCACAACGCCACAGCCGACTGCAATTGGACGACGAGAGCCTCAACAAGATGGTCAAGACATTGCTGAACGAAAGCTTGGCCACTTGCAGCAAGACGGGGCTGAACCCCTTTTGCACCCTCAACAAGCCGCCAGCTGTGAGTATTTGTGAACAGTTTTCATTAACTCATTATCTGTCAATCTGCCTTTTCATTCTTACTTGAGTTTCTGCAGCCTGACTCCCCCTTCTGGAAGAAGAAGCTTCAAGATAAACCGGCCAAGAAGACCAGGACCAAGAACTTGGCTAAGAAACCTGCCAAGAAGAAATCAGAAGGATTTGATCCGTTTACTCTTGATGAAGAGTCGGAGGTAGAACTTGATTCTCTTGGCTCCTTCTTTGTTCATCTTATTAACATTGATTACTACTAGGATGACGCGGATGCCAGCCATGCAGACGGCGAAGAGGTAACTATCCTTTCCTTCGACTCAGAATCTCTGCCAAGACAGAAAGTTCGACAAGCGAGCCGGAAAGTAAGGTTTTCTCACCCTTTAGCTTATCTGGACCCCCACTTCATTTTGAAGAAACAACAGCATGAAGTTCGCCGCACAACCCGGAATAGTGGAGGAGGGGAACTTTCCTCCGGTTTACCAAACACACCGGCTCCTCGCAAGCGCCGAGCTGAGGTTCCACAGTTTGCCGATTTAGCTTTTCCAAAAGCGGGTCTTATTCGACAACTCCTTAACCCTTCTGATTCAAACTATCAGGGCACTTCTCACTCCTCATCTGGGGACTCCACTGGGACTCAGATCCCCCTTTTCAAAGTTGCCCCAGGGTAAGAATATTGAATTTCCTTGCTTTTCAAGCCCTTTATCAATTATCATGCTTACATCTTTATATCTCATTGTCAGTGGTCAAGCCAAACCAAGCAAGAAGCCGAAGACCAGTAAACCGGGCGAAAACATCAATACCACTGAAGATCCCCGGGCTACTAACCCAGAGAAGCAGACAATATCTGAATCTTTGCATCAAACTTCCGAAGCAGCCATTGATGATCCACCGCCCGAAGAGCACAATGACATTATGGACTCCATGGACGTTGACCCGGCTCGTGCTAAGCCGCCAAGTCCCATCAAACCTGCTGAAGAAAAGGCTGACGATGTCATAATCACTGGGACCCGTTACGTTGAGCCGGACAACCCCACAATCTTAGCCAAACATAGCGCCAAGGAGGAATTTTCTGTTGCCGACAAGGGCAAATGGAAACTGGATTTAGAAGGTTATGCCCAGTTCAATGCTCAGGAACTTCACGTGGGTTATTTAAACCGCCTTCACACTAGACATGACTTTGAAGCTGACTTAGTCAATCTGATGAAGGAGCATTTTGAGGTAAACACTGAAAAAACTCTTACTGTACATATATCTGTCAGCCGCCAAGTCTACTGTATATGAAAAAAATTGAATATGACATAGACTTAAATTCCATATTTGATCTCATAACCATTCCATAGCAATTTAGTAACTGCTGAATCCAAACAAGTAGCCCCCAAGGGCCGGCTTAAACTGACAAGTTAAGCCGGGACTTCAAATTGTAGCACTAAAATCCACTTATGTAGCCCCCAAGGGCCGGCTTAAGCTGCATAGCTAAACAAGGACTTACCACCATATTTATGAACAAATCCAAATATGTAGCCCCCATGAACCGGTTTTAGTTGAAGAAACTTTAACCGGGTCATCAAAGATTTGTCTTCAAAAGAGCAAATGTATATTAGCCCCCAAGTGCCAAGTAAAATACCTGTATTATGCTTGGGACTTTAAATAAGATGATTATCATAACCATATGTTGCCTGTCTTTGTGTATGGCAGGCTGAATTGAACTTGAAGGAAACTCAAGTCAATGATCTGCAGCAAAACATCCAGTCCCAACAATCAGAGACTTCAAAGGCCAAAACAGAGCTGAGAACCTCCTTGGAAGAGATTGAAAAATTAAAAAGGGACTTCAACGCTGAGAGAAACAGCTGGGAGACCGAGAAGACGGTTCTGCTGAAAAAGAGCAGAACATGCTGTAGCTGCTCTTAAGCCGGTAACTGATGAGTTGTTTGGCTTAAAACATCAAATCAATAGCGTGACAGCTGCCATCTTCGGCAAACAATATAATACTTCAATGTTTCACCGTTAACATACCATGGTTATAAACCAGCTTAACAATATTTGTGTTGATGTAGGCTCCAGAAGTTCTAGGCTGAGCCAAGACATGCGCGTAAGGCTTAAAGCCGTATATACCCTTGTGGAGCAACTATACACCGGTGCGCAACGGGCTATTGTTGCTGTCTCACATAAGAAGCAACCACCTTCACTCATCAAGGAGATGCTGGAGAAACTATTTGTGCTGCCGCAAAGAGTTAAAGAACTAAAGCGGTCAGCTGCTAGAGCCGATGCCATCACCGCATTGAGCCGGGCGAAGGCCTGGCAGGCCGAACTTGACCGGAAAGAATTGGCCATCGGCTGCCCAAGTTTAAAAGAAGACGGGTCTCCCTTTGAAGCCGCAGACTTTACCAAATGTGTAAAGGAAATGCGCCCACTAGCGAGTAAGCTAGCTGAAGAGACCGACTTGACAAAATATCAGGCGGCATACTCAAAAGTATCAGCGCCGGTTTATGAGGCCATGGATCTCATCCCGCCAATACGTAAGCACACCTTTGCCGCTGATATTGATCCATCAACACTCATAGATGATGAAGCTGTATTCAGATCATTGACCGGGATCAACTGGGCCACAACTGACTTCCAGCAAGTGGAGGAAGAAGAAGAACCAGCGCTGGATGACCCGGAAGCTTCAACTCGCCAAGACCAGGACAACTGATTCGGATGGCGGCTCTCAGACTGCATCACCGTGCTTGCTTGAAAAAACACTTAATCATTTGGGCTTTGAAAGCCATGTAATAGGCTAGTGAAAACCATGATCTGTCATGCCATCGTGCATGTTCTTAGCCTTTGAAACTGATGATGAACTTTTCATATGCCATGGATGAACTTTGCAAGGAATATCATATTATTCTACAAAGCTCCTGCATAGAGTAAACAATAGATACCCTGGCGGTTTACGCCAGGGCGGGTCATAATGTCCAACATCATATATTCTGGCGACTTATAGTCCATAACCAGGGCGGGTTATCAAACCTCACATATTCATATAACAAGTAAATACATACCTGTGAGATTGGTTCATACCGTCGGCTTGTAGTGCCGTATGCAGTAAGGGTAACAGCCCAAAACTGGAAGTGCATAACTCCAAATGCACAATCAAAATATGCTGGCGACTTATTGTCCAAAGCCAGTCCGGGTTATCAAAAACCCCAAATAAGCTCAAGTATGAGTCATAAGGATTAAGGCTACATGGCCTGAATCGTGTTAAACCATATATCAATATGGTACAAGGGTATAAACCCGAATAATGTTCAAAGAAAATAACGAATGAGAAAAAACAAGGCTTCCAAAGGCTGCCAAGCCTCAATATCAAGTGTTGTTCACGGGCCGCACAGCCACCGAGTTAATCCTTCATTTAAACCTATAAGACGGGCCTCACATGACCAACCGCCGTTTTAACCTTGACAAGTTCAGGGTCTTTATAAGATTGACTATCAAGAGTTCGGCGGGTCATCCAGATAACCTGGGCGGAGTGGCAGACATATAGGCAGAATAACCCGGAGTTTTTGGTGTTTTTCACCTGGCATCCAAGCCTATCAAAAGGGTCAATAAAGCTATGTTCACTGAACAATAAGCCCCCAACTGACCAATAATGAGCCTTTAAGGCAGGATACCTATCTTTGAACTGCTCATTGCAGCAAGTTCTCTTTGGTACCTGTTCAGTTTGGGCAATAAGCCTCCAAGCAATTTGCATCAAGGCGTGTAAACCGGATCAATAGGGTAGTCATACCTATCCTCAATGAGCAGGAAGCCCCCAAGTGATCTTATGAACTGACAATAAAGACTCAGATACTCAGAAATGAAATGACAGAGGCCCTGAATTATCAGGGATGCTGGCTTTATTATACTTGATCTTAATATATACAAGGATGAAAATATATACAACACCAGAGCCAGTGGCTCAGGTATTATAAGGCCGAAGATGAGCAATATTCCATGGCCGGCGGGTCTCCTCCTCAGATGTGCGTGAGTCCTTGTGATCTCGAATATCAATGAGGTAGTATGACCCGTTGTTCTAGTTCTTGCTGACCACAAAAGGCCCTTCCCAAGGTGGAGACAACTTGTGCATATCAGTTTGATCCTGGATGAGCCGGAACACCAAATCACCTTCTTGAAAGGTTCGAGTTTTAACCCGGCGGCTATGATAGCGACGCAGATCTTGCTGGTATATCGCCGAACGAGCCGCCGCAAGGTCACGCTCCTCATCCAAGAGATCAAGAGCATCCTGACATGCTTTTTCATTATCAGCTTCAACATAAGCCGCCACATGGGGCGAGTCGTGACGGATGTCACTAGGGAGAACCGCCTCTGCTCCGTAAACCATGAAGAAAGGCGTATAACCCGTGGATCTGTTGGGGGTAGTATTTATACTCCAAAGCACTGAGGGCAACTCCTCAACCCAACAACCCAGCGTCCTCTGCAAAGGGACCATAAGCCGGGGCTTGATACCTCTCAAGATCTCTTGATTGGCCCTTTCAGCTTGACCATTGGACTGGGGGTGAGCCACCGATGAGACATCAAGACGAATATGCTCTCATTGACAAAACTCTTTCATAGCACCTTTGGACAGATTAGTGCCATTATCAGTTATGATGCTATGAGGATAGTCGAAGCGAAAAAACACCTTTTTAATGAATTGAACCGATGTGGCCGCATCACATTTACTGACCGGCTCTGCCTCAACCCACTTTGTGAATTTGTCAACTGCCACCAACATGTGGATCTTTTTATCCTTGGATCGCTTAAAAGGCCCAACCATATCCAGCCCCAGACCGCAAATGGCCACGTAATTGGAATGATCCTCAATTCTTAAGCCGGCACATGAGCTTGTTTGGAAAACTTTTGACAACCATCACACTTGCTAACCAGGTCCTCTGCATCAGCATGAGCCGTCAGCCAATAAAATCCATGACGAAAAGCCTTGGCTACGAGAGACTTAGAGCCGGCATGATGACCACAATCTCCTTCATGAATCTCCCTTAGAATTTCATGGCCCTCTTCAGGAGATATGCATTGCTGAAACACCCTTGTGACACTGCATCGGTGTAACTCGCCATTGACAATGGTCATTGACTTAGATTGCCAGGTTATCTGCCTGGCCAAAGTTTCATCCTCAAGTAACTCACCCCGGGTCATATAAGCCAAATATGGCATCGTCCAATCAGGGATAACATGAAGAGCCGCCACCAATTGTGCCTCCGGGTCAGGGATAGCAAGATCCTCTTCCGTAGGCAACCTAACTGAAGGATTATTTAGAATGTCCAGAAAAACATTAGGTGGTACCGGCTTACGCTGAGACCCCAGCCGGCTTAAAGCATCAGCCGCCTCATTTTTCCTGCGATCAACATGCTCCACTTGATAGCCTTTGAAATGACCAGCAATAGCATCAACCTTAAGACATAACAAAAATTATCACCTCGTGGGGAAGTCAAGATGACTCCAGCCCCCAAGCCTTCCAGCTGCCTGGATCCATCAAAATGAATAGTCCAATACGTATTATCAGGCTTCTCCTCCGGCATCTGTAACTCCGTCCAGTCATTGATGAAATCCACAAGTGCTTGAGACTTGATGGCTGTCTGGGGCATATATTTCAGACCATGAGGTCCAAGCTCAATGGGCCACTTGGCCACCCGGCCTGTGGCTTCTCTATTTTGAATAATATTGCTTAGAGGAGCAGAACTCACCACAGTGATGGGATGACCAAGGAAATATTGTTTCAATTTATGACTAGCCATGAACACTCCATAAACCAGCTTCTGCCAATGTGGGTACCTCTGCTTAGATTCAATTAGCACCTCAGTGACATAATAAACCGGCCTCTGAACCGGAAACTCCTTGCCTGACTCCTTCCTTTCCACAACAACCGCCACACTGACGGCTCTGTTATTAGCAGCCACATATAAAAGCAAGGGCTCCTTGTCAATAGGAGCTGCGAGAACCGAAGGCTTGGCCAACTGTTTTTTAAGTGCCTCAAACACCTGATTAGCAGCATCACTCCAAACAAAGTGGTCCATTTTCTTCATCATCTGGTAGAGGGGGATAGCCTTTTCTCCCAGGCGGCTTATAAACTGGCTTAAGGCCGCGATACGACCCGCCAAATGCTGGACGTCATTAATACATGCCGGCTTAGCCAAAGAAGTGATAGCCTTGATTTTCTCCGGGTTAGCTTCAATGCCTCTCTCAGAGACCAAAAAACCCAAGAGCTTGCCTGCCGGCACGCCAAATACACACTTGGCCGGGTTAAGCATCATCTTGTAGACCCGGATGTTGTCAAAGGTCTCCTTTAAATCATCTAACAAGGTCTCCTTCTTCCTGGATTTCACTACAATATCATCCACATAAGCATGAACATTGCGTCCAATCTGATCATGGAGGCAATTCTAAACACAACGCTGGTAAGTCGCCTGGGCACTCTTGAGCCCAAAAGGCATAGACACATAGCAGAAGGCCCCAAAGGGAGTGATAAAAGCTGTCTTCTCCTAGTCCTTAACTGTCATCTTGATCTGATGATAACCAGAATAAGCATCTAAAAAACTCAGGCGCTCACAGCCTGCCGTAGCATCAATAATCTGATCAATACGAGGGAGAGCGAAAGGATCAGCCGGACAAGCCTTGTTAAGGTCCGCGTAATCCACACACATACGCCAAGTGCCATTTTTCTTAAGCACCAGCACCGGGTTAGCCAACCACTCAGGATGAAAAACTTCAACGATAAACCCGGCTGCCAAGAGCCGGGCCACCTCTTCACTAATGGCCTTGCGTCTCTCTTCATTAAAACAACGAAGAAATTGCTTGAATTGTTTAAACTTCGGATCAATATTGAGATTGTGCTCAGCGAGTTCCCTCGGCACACCTGGCATGTCTGAAGGCTTCCATGCGAAGATGTCCCGGTTCTCACGGATGAACTCGATGAGCGCGCTTTCCTATTTTGGATCCAGATTGGCACTGATAATAAACTGTTGGGATGAATCGCCAGGGACAAAGTCAACCTGTTTGGTGTCATCAGCCGACTTGAACTTCAACAAGGGGTCATGCTCTGTAGTTGGCTTCTTCAAGGGACTCATATCCGCCGGGTCAACATTATCCTTGTAAAACTTCAACTCCTTTGTCGCACAAACAGACTCAGCATAAGCGGCGTTGCCTTCTTCACACTCCAGGGCTATCTTCCTGTTACCATGCACCGTGATGGTGCCCTTATGACTCGGCATTTTGAGCTGCAGATAAACATAACAAGGCCGGGCCATAAACTTGGCATAAGCCGGCCGCCCAAACAAGGCGTGATAAGGGCTCTGAATCTTGACCACCTAAAAAGTCAATATTTCAACCCGATAATCATGCTCATCGCCAAAAGCCACTTCCAAGGCTATCTTACCAACTGGATATGCCGACTTACCAGGCAACACTCCATGAAACACAGTAGAAGATGGCTTGAGATCTTTGTCAGTCAATTCCATATGGCGAAAAGTATCGTAATACAGAATATTGATACTGCTGCCCCCATCCATAAGTACCTTTGTAAACTTGTATCCACCAACCTGTGGAGCAACCACCAATGCCAGCTGACCCGGGTTGTCAACCCGGGGCGGGTGATCCACACGGCTCCATACGATAGGCTGCTCTCACCATCGCAAGTATCGAGGGACCGCCGGCTCAACCATGCTCACTGCTCATTTATGAACCTTCTGGTCTCACTTGCATAGGTTTGTTGTGAAAACATGATACTGACCACTATTCAGCTGCTTCATATTACTTTGATAGCCAGACTGCTGCTGCTGATTACCTTGACCGGACTGCTGATTACCACCACCTTGATTGCCTTGGCCTTGAAAACCAGAGTTTGAACCTCCACCTCCAAAACCGGGCCCGTGAGAGCCGGATCCTGACCCGCCGTTCGGGCCGTTCTGATAAAAACCGGAATTTCTATACTCCCTCATAATGAAGCAATCTTTCCATAAATGAGTGGCCGGCTTATCCTGAGTACTGTGCTTTGGACAAGGCTGATTCATTATTGCCTCAAGGTTAAACTTTGGCCGACCAAACCGGGGCGTTGATGATTTCCCTTTACGGCGTTGGCTGCTATTCTGCGTGCTGGTGTTAGCCACAAAATCTGAACCGCCATCAGTTTGCTTGCGCTTACCGTTGTTACCTTGACCCGCCGTATTGTGATGCTGTCCCTTTCCATTGCCGCCCTTCTTCCCCTTGCTAGCCTTCTCTTTGTCAGACGCCGGGTCTTTCGTACTATCTGAGTCGGCATATTTGGTTAGAGCCGCCATGAGTTCTCCCATATCATTGCAGTGGCGCTTAAGCCGCCCTAGCTTCTGTTTGAGGGGAAGGAAACGGCAATTTTTCTCTAAAATCAGGACGGCTGAACCGGCATTAATGCTATCTGATGAATGAATGACTTCCGAGACCCGGTGAACCCAGTGATTGGTTGACTCATCCTCAAGCTGGATGCAAGCATCAAGGTCGATGATCGACATGGGTTGCCTACACGTATCCCTGAAATTCTGAATAAAACACGCCTTTAACTGCGCCCACGAACTGATGGAGTTCGCAGGTAACCCTTTCAACCAGTTACGAGCCGGCCCATCCAACATCATGGTGAAATACTTGGCGCACACAGCGTCGTTGACATCTAGCATCTCCATGGCCATCTCATAGCTCTCAATCCATGCTTCCGAAGGTTGATCAGCTGTGTAGTTGGGCACTTTGCGAGGGCCCTTAAAATCCTTGGGCAGACGCTCATTACGTAAGGCCGGCACTAGGCACGGCACCCCCACGGTCCTAGAAGTCATCCCAGCTTCTATAGACGAGGACGGGTTATGCTGGGGTTGCTGATAAGCCGCCAACTGAGCCGCCAGCTCCGCCTCCCGACATGCCCTGGCCTAGTCCACTAAAGCCTGAGCATGGTTATCAGCGCGTGGTGGGTCACGCCCACGGGGCTGGTTATGGTGCTGCTCACTGCTCGAAACCGCCGGCGACTCAATGCGCCGGCTGTAACTCCGGCTTGGGCGTGGGGTTGAATGGATCCGCTCACGGCTATACGAATACGCCGCCTATTGAACCAACGCGGTTTGAAGAAGCTCCATAGCCTTCCGGGTCTCAACCACCGCTGGAGACTCACCTTGCCTCGGGAGAGCCGCCATCCGCGACGCCGCAGCAATCATGTTGTCCAAAGGGTTAGAAAAATGACGCGGCGGTGTGGTCACTTGCTGAGGCGGGGTTAAATTCAAATGAGGCGGGTCTGCGACTCGCGGCTGAGCCGTCCCTCCAGTCACGGGCGTCTCAATAGCCCGGGTTACCTCAGGTGGATTGCTTGGCCCATGTAACACCCCTGTGTAATAAGCACTGTGACATAATGATAATCATGCCAAGTCATACCCATTTGCAATGCTAGATCACAGTGGTTAGACAATTCATTTCAAACTTCTCTCTGAGATAAATTCAAATTCAAAATGAAAATAAAAGTTGCTCTAAATTGAAAACTAAAATGTTCATTAGCTAGAAAGTAATCTCAAGGCAATTGTAAAATTGTAACCAACCTTACCAAAATTCCCAAAATGCCCCAGAGTTTAATTTTGAGGTCCAGCAGCATTTAAATGGCGCTATTCAATTTCTAAAAATACCTAGTCCCTTCCCTCTGCCTTGGAACTTTTTGTGCCAGTGCCTAAAAGTGTATTGGATTTATGGGACCTAGACCCATATTTTTTTCAAAGTCATTTGGATGCCTACATAAATCTTTTACCTTTCCTGTTAATTAAATAAAAGTAAAACAGAAAGAAAACAGCCGAAGCCACTTACCTGGCGCCGGCCCAGCCAGCCCACTCCCTCACCTGCTCCCCGTCGCCGTGTCGGCATCCCCATGGCCGCTCGCGCCTCGGTCGTTCGCCGCTCGACACCGCGACGCCGCGGCCAAGCGAGGGGATAAGCTCGCCCTCGAGCCCTTCCCCCTGGACTCCTCCCTCTCATTCCTCTCTCTCCCTCACTCACGTGCTCGCCGCTCCCCTCTGCTCTCTCAGTCCCGAGAGGTCGCCGCCGCGCCGTTGCTCCGACGCGGCCACCGGCGTCATCGAGACTCTCTGTGGAGTCCAGAAGCTTCGCCGGCGCCTGCTTCTTCCTCCTCAACCATCAGCTGGAGCCGGGGAGGACCACAACATCAATATCGAGCTCTTCCCCTCTTCGGTGCCGCCGTGATCCGCCGCTCGAATCCGGCGAGCTCTGCTGCTACTAAACCCCCGAGGGCCACCGTGAGCCGCGCTGTAAGCCCCAGTTTCCCCTCTGTCCCCTCGTGAAGCTCCAGGACGCGCTGCGCCGTCGTTTCCCCAGGTACCCGAGCTCAGTTCCGCAAGTCTCGTCGCCGGCAAGGCTCCGGCGACCATTTGGTCACGCACGCACGACCGGCGACTTCGCACGCGCGCGTTGAGCCCACCTAGCCATTTAAATGATCACTAGCGCCGCGTTTCGCCGAGATGCATCGAGGCCCGAACTCCGGCCGTCGCTTCGAGCTCGTTTCCGGCGAGCTCCGGCCACCCCAGTCGCCATTGACACCACCAACGGACGCGGCTCCGTGAGCCCGTTCGAATGAACCCGGGCGCGCGCCAAATGGCTCATCGTAGCGGATTTCCGGCCAACTCCGGTGCGGATCCGCCGCGGGGATGGTCGCCGGCGCAACTCCGGTAGCCCCGCTAGCGTGGCACCCACGTGGCACCACCTGGGCCACTGACTGGTGGGCCCAGGGGTCCCCCTTTGACATGTTGACCGGGTCAACGCCAGATTACTGTTCATCCATAGACACTGACGTGTGGGCCCGTGCGACTAATTAACTATTTTGACTAACTAATTAACCCAGTCAGTTTAGCTGAGGCACTGATAGTAGGGCCCCACCTACTAATTAACCCTGTTAGTTTGTTTTAATCCTCTATTAAACCCAGAGAGGCTGACAGGTGGGCCCCACCTGTCAGTTTGACACAGTCAGCAGCCCAGCCGATGGCTGACACATCGCTGACATCATGCTGACGCAGTAATCTTTTCTCTGATATTTAAATAATTTTAGAAAATAGTTTAAAACTCTGAAAATTCGTAACTTTCAAACCGTAGCTCGGATGGAAAAACTTTCTACATGAAAGTTGCTCAGAACGACGAGACGAATCCGAGTGCGCGATTCGTTCGTCCGCCACACATTCCTATCTATCCGAACATGGAACCATCCCCCTCCAGACATCTGTCTGACAAATGTCCGGAACCGGGAAAACATTCCCGGATGGATTCTTCCTTCCTCGGTGACGTGCAACCATATGTTAGGACACACCCGGCACTGTTTATTGTCATGTCATATGTTGTGTAGAACATGTTTGCTTTATATTTATACTGTTTCCTCCCCCTCTTCTCTCTCGTTAGATCCCGATGCCGACGTAGCCTCCGAGACCGACGCAGCTCCGGTGATTGGTTGCACTTCTGACGACTTTGCCTTTGCCGCCGAGCAACCAGGCAAGCCCCCCCTTTGATCATCCCGATATCGCCTATTCTATTATCTCATGCTTGCATTAGATTTTGCTACTGTAATTGATTGCTCCTACTCTGCTACATAGCCTGTTTATTGTAACCTGCTGTTGATACCTTCTTGTTCATCCTAAACTGCTTAGATTAGGCTGGGTAGAGCCCCTCAGTGACCCCACTTATCCTGACTGCCCCGCTAGAGTATCAGAAGACCCGATCAACGGGATTGATGACCAGAACCCGGCACCGCACCTCACTTCCTCCTTAGTTGCTCGACGCTACTGGGTTACTATCGAGTGCCGAGGGTGATACCTCGTCAGCACTTCTGATGATAACCTTGTAGGTTAGTTGATCGGTCGTGGTAAGCGAGGGTGATTCCTCCTACACCACCCCCGATAATGACGAAGTCGTGCAACACCTCAAGCGTGGACCTCGAGGGTGATTCCTCCTACGTCCATCTTGATTTTACATCAGGTGGGAGTCCAACGAGGGTGATGCCTCGGATTCCCCTTGATATGGTAGCCTCACGGATGCCTTACATTATTGTTGATACTGATATTTGGAAAGGCGGGTCGACCCTGAGGGGTACCCGTGAATGATGGATAGATACCCGTGAGTTATTCCACGAGGCACGGCTGGGCATTCTTAGCCCTTGCAGCAAGTCCTCGAGACGGGGCGACGGGGTCACATCTTTCCTGAGTCTCTGCTCATTTCCGCAAGCCCCTAGTCCTAACGATTTGGATATTTAATCTGAGCCGGCCTTTGGTCGGATAGCACTAACCATCACGTGGGCATAGTATGGGCGTTCTACACCGTTGCATCAGTCGAAAGCTCTGTCAGACGTCCAGTTCAGCATTGCGGCCGGGCTAGGCCGGCACCATCCGGTAGTGGTGGAGCCTGGTTTGCCCTGCACGCAACGACCCGGAGGGCGAGGGGCGATGGCCCAAGACCCCCTTGCACTTAGGAGGTAGACCGGCGGGGACCTCTCTGCTGAGCTGTAGGTAGGGTTGCGGTGTGTCGTTTGGCCGAGGCAGGGCATGACCCAGGAAAGTGTGTCCGGCCGGAGTTAAGCGAGCGTGATGGGTAAGTTGGTGCACCCCTGCAGGGGAGAACACATCTATCGATAGCCGGTCCTATGGTAAAGGACACTCGGAGTTGTATCCCGATCAAAACAACTAGAACTTGAGATGGATTTGGATATTTGGCTCCGGGATCACTTTCTCGCAGGGAGTCGAGGAAGGATCTCTGAGCGAGACTGTTGTTTGATACCTCTACTACTACGTTATACTATGCTACTCTGTACTCTTCTATATGCTGCAAGACGTTCGAAGATGCTGGAAGATGCTTCAAGATGCTAGTCTTCGATAGGACTAGGCTTTCCGCTCTATTCTGGCATTTCTGCATCCCAGTCCACATATACAGCCTCCCTTTGATAATGATGCATATGTAGTGTAGATCCTTGTTTGCTGAGTACTTCAGAGTACTCACGGTTGCTTTGCTTTCTTTTTCTCCCCTTATCAGTTTGTCGAGACCAGATGACGGAGCCCCTGAGACAGCTGCACTGTCAACTATGACTACCCCAAGGATGCTACTGCTACGAGTTGGCTGACGACCGGAAGTAGGTTCGGAGGGTCCTAGGCAGGAGGCCTACGCCTTTCGATCGTAGTGTTTTCTTTTGTCCTGCCTTCTTAAGGCCTTTCTGTTTTCTTTTATATCTGTACTCAGATATCTGATGCTTCCGCTGACGCTGGTATGCCATCGAGCTTTGTATTCGAGCCCTCGAGGCCCTGGCTTGTAATATAAAGCTTGTATGACTTTATTTATGTTTTAGAGTTGTGTTGTGATAGCTTCAAGTGAGTCCTTAGGCTTGATCGTTTGCATTTGCGTGTATGATTAGTGCACGATTAAGCTGGGGGCGTCACAGGTTGGTATCAGAGCCAACTGCCTCTAGGAACCCCCCTTCCAACTCCTTGGCCGAAGTTGAGTCTAGTGGTCCTAAAATTGTTTTACTAACTTGGTTGTGTGGCTTATAGGCCCACGTCACCGGATGGGTGGTATTAGGATCTTTTATTCCTCGTCTTTACTCTGGGACTCTGTTCTCTCTTCCTTTCGGGTTAAAATTTTTGCTAACTCTGACATTAGGATCTCGTAATCACATCCACCCGGAGTTCTAAAATATCCCCCCTTGCTTCGAGATTATGGGCCAGGTTCTGTGTGACGCCCCCGGCCCGATCGCGCGCTATTCATACACGCAAATGCACACGATCAAGCCTAAGGACTCACGGGAAGATATCACAACACAACTCTAAAACATAAATAAAGTCATACAAGCTTTATATTAGAAGCCAGGGGCCTCGAGGGCTCGAATACATAAGCTTGCGAACAAGCGTCAGCGGAAGCATCAGATATCTGAGTACAGATATGAAATAGAAACAGAAAGGCCTTTAGAAAGGCGGGGCAAAATAAAACACTACGATCGAAAGGCGAAGGCCTCCTGCCTGGGACCCTCCGATCCTACTCCTGGTCGTCAGTCAACTCGTAGTAGTATCCATCCTCTGGGTAGTAGTAGTAGCGATCGTCGGGGCATCTATCTCAGGGGGCTCCGTCCTCTGGTCACGTCAAACTGATATGGGGAGAAAAAGGAAAAGAAAGCAACCGTGAGTACTCAGAAGTACTCAGCAAGCAAGGATCTACACTACATATGCAACATTATCAAGGGGAGGCTGTATATGTGGACTGGGCTGCAGAAATGCCAGAATAGAGAGAAGGCCTAGTCCTATCGAAGACTAGCATCTTCAGCGGTCTTGCAGCAGTAGAAGAGAGTAGAACAATACCATATAATGTAGCAGTAATAATATCAACCTCACCCAGAGATCCTTTCTCGACTCCCTGCGAGAAAGCAATCCCAGAGCCATAAAGTCATCAAACCTCGTCCTGAGATCCTTTCTCGACTCCCTGTGAGAAAGCGATCCCAGAGCCAATACAGTCATCAACCTGTTAAAGTCTCAAGGGTCCAGTTCTAGTTGTATCGATCGGGATACAACTCCGAGTGTCCTTTACCGTAGGACCGGCTATAGATAGAAGTGTTCTTCCCTGCAGGGGTGCACCAACTTACCCAACACGCTCGATTAACTTCGGCCGGACACACTTTCCTGGGTCATGCCCGGCCTCGGCCAAACGACACATCGCAACCCTACCTACAGCTCAGCAGAGAGGTCCCCGCCGGTCTACATCCTAAGCGCAAGGGGGTCTTGGCCATCGCCCCTCGCCCTCCGGGTCGTTGCGCACAGGGTGGATACCAGCATCGCCTCGGGTGGCCGACACGATCCGACCGTGCCGCCATGCTGAACTAGACGTCTGACAGAGCTTTCGGCTGATGCATACGATGCAGAACGCCCATACTATGCCCACGTGATGGTTAGTGCTATCAGACCAGAGGCCTGCTCGGATCAAATATCCAAATCGCTAGGACTAGGGGCTTGCGGTAACGAGCAGAGACTCATGAAAGATGTGACCCCGTCGCCCCGTCTCGAGGACTTGCGGCAAGGGTTAAGAATGCCCGGCCGCGCCTCGTATTCACCACTCGGGCACCACACAGGCACCCGTCTTCACAACACTCGCCTCTCAGGCGCAGGCGGGTACCCCTCAGGGCCGACCCGCCTATCCAAGGAACAGTGTAAAGTCCAAGTATCCGTGTGTCCATAACATCAAGGGAATCCGAGGTATCACCCTCGTTGGATTCCTACTAGATGTGTCTGTCAAGGTGAACTCGGAGGATTCACCCTCGATGGGTTCACACTTGATGTGTTGCACGACAGCGTCGTTATCGGAAGCGGTGAAGGAGGAATCACCCTCGATGACCACGACCGAATAGCTACTCTACAGAGTTAACATCAGAAGTGCTACAAGAGGTTTCACCCTCGGCACTCGATAGTAACGCTGCTGTGTCGTTACAACTAAGGGGGGGGTGATGTGCGGTGTCGGGTCCTGGTCTTCAATCCCATTGATCGGGTCTTCTGACGATCCAGCGCGGCAGTCGGGGTAAGTGGGGTCACTGATAGGTCTCTACCCAGCCTAGACTAAACAGTTTAGGATATGCAGGTAATTATCAACAGCAGGTTACAATGAACAGGCTATGCATCAGAATAGGTACAGCAGCAGCAGCAGCAGCAATTCTAATGCAAGCATGAGAAATAGAATGGGCGAAATCGGGATGATCAAAAGGGGGGGGCTTGCCTGGTTGCTCGGCGGCAAGGGCAAGGTCGTCTATGGTGTCTTCGGGATCCGGAGCTGCGTCGGTCTCGGGGACGACGTCGGGGTCGGGGGCTATCGAGAGAGAAGAGGGGGAGGAAATAGTATAAATATAGAGCAAATATGAGCATGACAAATACGATACACGGTGCTAGGGGTAGTCTAACGCAGCATCACACGTAACAGACGGAGCGGGAGAATATCTGACGATATTTCCCGGGTCTTTGGAATTATCGGATAGAGGATAAGAGGGGAACGGTTGCAAGTTCGGATAGTTAGGGACGCGTGACGGACGAACGGACCGCGTATTCAGATTCGTCTCGTCGTTCTGAGCAACTTTCATGTACAAAGTTTTTCGATCTGAGTTACGGATTATTTTATATGATTTTCTAAAGCTTTTATTAATTTTCTGAATTTATTTTTATTATTTAAATTAAACATTATCCAGAATAGTAACTGATGACATCAGCATGACATCATGCTGATGTCAGCAGTCATTAGGGTTAAGTTAATTAATTACTGATTAATTAAACTAACTAATTAATTAGACTAATTAAGCAGGATTAATTAAATTAATTATCTAATTATTTATTTTAATTATTTTGTTTATTATTATTTATTTTCATTTTTCATTTCTTTTTTTTTAAACGTTTTAAGGGCGTGGGGCCCCGTTGTCAGTGGGTCAGGGGGTGGGGCCCGGCTGTCGGTGGCCCAGAGGCCACAGCGAGCGGGCACGGGCGCGGCCGGCGCGGGCGCGGCAGCGCGTGCGGGGCGGAGCGGCAGGGAGGGTGGCGGCGCGCGGCGCAGGTGGCGGGGCCGGAGCGCGCGGGCGCGGGTCGGACGATGGCGGGGCGAGCAACAGGCGAAGGCGGGCGCGCGGGGACGGTGCGGTAGGGCGGCGAGGGAGTGGCGCAGGGGAGGAGGCGACGGGGATGGGCGAGGCCGTGCGCGAGCGGGACTGGGCTCGGGCTAGCCCGACCGGCGGCGACATGCGGGCGCGGCGTCGGGGAGAGAGAAGAGGAGAGGGGCGCGGCTCACCCCCGATGCAGGGTCAAGGCAGCGGGCGCGACGAGGCGAGCGGCGACGGCAGTTAGCGACGGCGTCGGCGCGAGGGCGAGGCGGCGACGCGGCGCGTCGGGGCGACGCGGGCGGCGGTGCGGGAGCTCCCCCGATCCGGTTCTGGATCGGGTGGGGTGGGGAAAGGAGTGAGCGAGGTGGTGGGTGTGTTGTATCTGCTAGGTTTTCGGCCCCGAGGGGGAGGTATAGGCCCAGGGGGAAGGGCCGGCCAGCTAGGCTACGGCCCAGTTGGCCGGGGGGGTTCCTTTTCTCTTTTTTTTTTATTACTTATTCTTTTCTCTGTTTGCAAATAGTTAGGCATCCAAACGAGTTTTGTAAAAATATGAGAGCTGGCCCACAAATCACAGCACATTATTCCCTACCACCAAAAACTATATTGGGCAAACCTTACTTTCATATTTGGTTTAGAATAATTAAAAGGTTATTAAATATTATTTTTATCCACTGTTCGAGGATGATTGAGTCACTTATCCAATTCCAATAAGGTTGGTTTCAATTTTAGAAGTGTCTCTGGAATATTTGTTATTTATCTGACATTTTAGTTTATGTGTTCGAAGAACTTTTATTTTCCACTTTCATTTAAATTTGGATTTTGACTTAGGAGTTGAAATGCATTATGATGCAAATGATGATCATGCACTGTTAATCATGCTGACTTGGCATTATCAAAATGGAATTACTGTAGTTAACCACTGGGGGTGTTACAAATCTTCTCTACTAACAAGAATTCTCGTCCCGAGAATTAAGAAGTAGAAGGAAAAAGTCCGGGGTATTCCGCACGAAGATTATCCTCGCCTTCCCAAGTGGCTTCATCTTCAGTATGATTTGAACACTGCACTTTGAGGAACTTGGTAACCTTTTGACGGGTCCGACGTTCAGCTTCATCGAGAATGCGGATCGGATGCTCCTTATAGGATAGATCATCATGCAACTCGAGCATTTCATGATCCACTGCTCGGTGTGGAGATTCCTTGAAGCATTTACGGAGTTGCGACACATGAAAGACGTCGTGGATATGAGAGAATTGCGGCGGCAACTCCAATTTATATGCCACCTGACCACGTCTTGCAATAATGCGGAAGGGACCAACGTAGCGAGGAGCTAGCTTGCCCTTGATTCCAAAACGGTGAGTGCCCTTCATAGGAGTGACTCGTAGATAAACTTGATCACCAGGTTGATAAGTCAAACCCCATCGGTTGCGATCATAGTTGCTCTTCTGGCGGTCCTGAGCCGCCTTGAGATTTTCCCGGACAATAAGAACTTGTTCTTCAGCGTGTTGAATAATTTCTGGACCAACAAGAGGTCGTTCCCCAGTTTCTGACCAATTCAGAGGGGTTCGACAATTACGTCCATATAGAACTTCAAACGGTGCCATCTTCAGACTAGCTTGATAGCTGTTGTTATAAGAGAACTCGGCATATGGGAGAGATTCTTCTCACTTCTTGCCGAAAGAAATAACACAAGCTCGAAGCATGTCTTCAAGCACTTGGTTGACTCGCTCAACTTGGCCTTGGGACTGAGGGTGATAAGCTGAACTCCAAGTAATATGAGTTCCCATAGCTTTTTGGAAACTTTCCCAGAAATGACCAGTGAATATGCTGCCACGGTCTGAACTGATCTCTTTCGGAATACCGTGGAGTGAAACAATTCTAGAGATATATAACTCTGCTAACTGACTAGCAGTGATCGTCTCTTTGACAGGCAGAAAGTGTGCAACTTTAGAGAGCTGGTCGACGACGACAAGAATAGCATCGTGACCCTTCTGTGACCTGGGAAGTCCTGTAACGAAATCCATCTGAACCTTATCCCATTTCCATAGAGGAATAGGAAGTGGTTGCAGAATTCCAGCTGGCTTCTGATGTTCTGCTTTAACGCGTCGACACACATCACATTCAGCAACATAACGAGCAATGTCCTGCTTCATTTTAGACCACCAGTACCTTTGACGGAGATCACGATACATCTTGGTGCTACCCGGATGAATAGACAGCGGGGTATCATGTGCCTCCTTCATGACCTTGTCAGTCATAAGTTCGAAACGAGGTACGACAATGCGGTTTCTGAAATACAAGGTTCCATCTTCAGACAGCGAGAAATCCCTATACTTTACAAGGTGAAGGTCTATCTTCATCAGATCAATTTCAGCATCTTTAGCTTGCGCATTCTTAACAGCTTTCTCAAGATCTGGTTGTATCACAAGGTTATTAAGAGAACCCTGTGGAACAATACGCAGATTCAGCTTGCATAGTTCTTCAAAAAGTCGAGGTTGAGCTCGCCTAACCATGAGGTTGTCGCAATAGGACTTGCGGCTTAAGGCATCAGCCATCACGTTAGCCTTGCCAGGGGTATAGGAAATACCCAAATCATAGTCCGCAATGGCCTCCATCCATCTTTGCTGACGGAGGTTTAGAGAAGGTTGAGTGAACAAGTACTTCAGACTTTTATGATCCGTGTATATCTCGCAACGATTACCGAGAAGGTAATGTCGCCACAACTGCAGTGCATAGATGACAGCAGCTAGTTCTAGATCATGTACCGGATAATTCTCTTCATGTGGGCGCAATTGACGAGAGCCATAAGCAATCACTTTACGCTCTTGCATTAGGATACAGCCTAATCCTTCACGGGATGCGTCACAATAGATCACAAAGTCTTTGCAGGTATCTGGAGGAGAAGTACTGGGGTATTGTAACGGATTGACATCTGCCCCAGTGGATAAAGAATGTACTCTGGATGTATCCCTGCTCGAACAGCTGGTAGCTGCGTCGCAGGGTGTGGTGGAAACAAACGATCCATCTGAGACAGAGGAAACTCATGATTGTCAAATGACAAGGAGAAGTATAACCGATCTCGGAGAGAAAAGTTAAACAAAACAATGGAAAGGAAAATGATTATCAGACTAATCAGATCAATGTCAGGGAAATCGCACATATATCCAGCTCTCCGGGTGGACGAGAATTACGAGATCCTAAGTGTCGGCGTTAGTAAACTTTAGTTAACCCGAAAGGAAGAGAGGTCAGAGTCCCAGAGTAAAGATGAGGAATAAAAGATACTAATACCTCCCAATTGGCGACGTGGGCCCGTAAGCCACACAGCCAAGTTAGTAAAACAGTTTTCCGGTTTCTAGACTCAACTTCGGCCAAGGAGTTGGAAAGGGGATTCCTACTGGCAGTCGGCTCTGATACCAACTTGTGACGCCCCCGGCCCGATCGCGCGCTATTCATACACGCAAATGCACACAATCAAGCCTAAGGACTCACGGGAAGATATCACAACACAACTCTAAAACATAAATAAAGTCATACAAGCTTTATATTACAAGCCAGGGGCCTCGAGGGCTCGAATACATAAGCTTGCGAACAAGCGTCAGCGGAAGCATCAGATATCTGAGTACAGATATGAAATAGAAACAGAAAGGCCTTTAGAAAGGCGGGGCAAAATAAAACACTACGATCGAAAGGCGAAGGCCTCCTGCCTGGGACCCTCCGATCCTACTCCTGGTCGTCAGTCAACTCGTAGTAGTATCCATCCTCTGGGTAGTAGTAGTAGCGATCGTCGGGGCATCTATCTCAGGGGGCTCCGTCCTCTGGTCACGTCAAACTGATATGGGGAGAAAAAGGAAAAGAAAGCAACCGTGAGTACTCAGAAGTACTCAGCAAGCAAGGATCTACACTACATATGCAACATTATCAAGGGGAGGCTGTATATGTGGACTGGGCTGCAGAAATGCCAGAATAGAGAGAAGGCCTAGTCCTATCGAAGACTAGCATCTTCAGCGGTCTTGCAGCAGTAGAAGAGAGTAGAACAATACCATATAATGTAGCAGTAATAATATCAACCTCACCCAGAGATCCTTTCTCGACTCCCTGCGAGAAAGCAATCCCAGAGCCATAAAGTCATCAAACCTCGTCCTGAGATCCTTTCTCGACTCCCTGTGAGAAAGCGATCCCAGAGCCAATACAGTCATCAACCTGTTAACGTCTCAAGGATCCAGTTCTAGTTGTATCGATCGGGATACAACTCCGAGTGTCCTTTACCGTAGGACCGGCTATCGATAGAAGTGTTCTTCCCTGCAGGGGTGCACCAACTTACCCAACACGCTTGATTAACTTCGGCCGGACACACTTTCCTGGGTCATGCCCGGCCTCGGCCAAACGACACATCGCAACCCTACCTACAGCTCAGCAGAGAGGTCCCCGCCGGTCTACATCCTAAGCGCAAGGGGGTCTTGGCCATCGCCCCTCGCCCTCCGGGTCGTTGCGCACAGGGTGGATACCAGCATCGCCTCGGGTGGCCGACACGATCCGACCGTGCCGCCATGCTGAACTGGACGTCTGACAGAGCTTTCGGCTGATGCATACGATGCAGAACGCCCACACTATGCCCACGTGATGGTTAGTGCTATCAGACCAGAGGCCTGCTCGGATCAAATATCCAAATCGCTAGGACTAGGGGCTTGCGGTAACGAGCAGAGACTCATGAAAGATGTGACCCCGTCGCCCCGTCTCGAGGACTTGCGGCAAGGGTTAAGAATGCCCGGCCGCGCCTCGTATTCACCACTCGGGCACCACACAGGCACCCGTCTTCACAACACTCGCCTCTCAGGCGCACGCGGGTACCCCTCAGGGCCGACCCGCCTATCCAAGGAACAGTGTAAAGTCCAAGTATCCGTGTGTCCATAACATCAAGGGAATCCGAGGTATCACCCTCATTGGATTCCTACTCGATGTGTCTGTCAAGGTGAACTCGGAGGATTCACCCTCGATGGGTTCACACTTGATGTGTTGCACGACAGCGTCGTTATCGGAAGCGGTGAAGGAGGAATCACCCTCGATGACCACGACCGAATAGCTACTCTACAGAGTTAACATCAGAAGTGCTACAAGAGGTTTCACCCTCGGCACTCGATAGTAACGCTGCAGTGTCGTTACAACTAAGGGGGGGGGTGATGTGCGGTGTCGGGTCCTGGTCTTCAATCCCATTGATCGGGTCTTCTGACGATCCAGCGCGGCAGTCGGGGTAAGTGGGGTCACTGATAGGTCTCTACCCAGCCTAGACTAAACAGTTTAGGATATGCAGGTAATTATCAACAGCAGGTTACAATGAACAGGCTATGCATCAGAATAGGTACAGCAGCAGCAGCAGCAGCAATTCTAATGCAAGCATGAGAAATAGAATGGGCGATATCGGGATGATCAAAAGGGGGGGGCTTGCCTGGTTGCTCGGCGGCAAGGGCAAGGTCGTCTATGGTGTCTTCGGGATCCGGAGCTGCGTCGGTCTCGGGGACGACGTCGGGGTCGGGGGCTATCGAGAGAGAAGAGGGGGAGGAAACAGTATAAATATAGAGCAAATATGAGCATGACAAATACGGTACACGGTGCTAGGGGTAGTCTAACGCAGCATCACACGTAACAGACGGAGCGGGAGAATATCTGACGATATTTCCCGGGTCTTTGGAATTATCGGATAGAGGATAAGAGGGGAACGGTTGCAAGTTCGAATAGTTAGGGACGCGTGACGGACGAACGGACCGCGTATTCAGATTCGTCTCGTCGTTCTGAGCAACTTTCATGTACAAAGTTTTTCGATCTGAGTTACGGATTATTTTATATGATTTTCTAAAGATTTTATTAATTTTCTGAATTTATTTTTATTATTTAAATTAAACATTATCCAGAATAGTAACTGATGACATCAGCATGACATCATGCTGATGTCAGCAGTCATTAGGGTTAAGTTAATTAATTACTGATTAATTAAACTAACTAATTAATTAGACTAATTAAGCAGGATTAATTAAATTAATTATCTAATTATTTATTTTAATTATTTTGTTTATTATTATTTATTTTCATTTTTCATTTCTTTTTTTTAAAACGTTTTAAGGGCGTGGGGCCCCGTTGTCAGTGGGTCAGGGGGTGGGGCCCGGCTGTCGGTGGCCCAGAGGCCACAGCGAGCGGGCACGGGCGTGCGGGCGGCGGGCGCGGCCGGCGCGGGCGCGGCAGCGCGTGCGGGGCGGAGCGGCAGGGAGGGTGGCGGCGCGCGGCGCAGGTGGCGGGGCCGGAGCGCGCGGGTCCGTCGATCTGGCGGGCAGCAACAGGCAAGCGGGCGCGCGGGGACGGTGCGGTAGGGCGGCGAGGGAGTGGCGCAGGGGAGGAGCGACGGGGATGGGCGAGGCCGTGCGCGAGCGGGACTGGGCCGGGCGAGCGCGACCGGGCGCGACATGCGGGCGCGCGTCGGGGAGAAAGAGGAGAGGGGCGCGGCTCACCCCCGATGCAGGGTCAGGCAGCGGGCGCGACGAGCAGCGGCGCGGGCGTTAGCGACGGCGTCGCGCGAGGGCGAGGCGGCGACGGGCCGTCGGGGCGACGCGGGGCGGCGTGTGCGGGAGCTCCCCCGATCCGGTTCTGGATCGGGTGGGTTGGGGAAAGGAGTGAGCGAGGGGGTGGGGGTGTAGCGGCTAGGGTTCGGCCCGAGGGGAGGTATAGGCCAGGGGGGGGGATGGGCCGGCCAGCTAGGCTCCGGCCCAGTTGGGCCGGGGGGGGGTTCCTTTTCTCTTTTTTTATTACTTATTCTTTTCTTTCTCTGTTTTGCAAATATTTAAGGCATCCAAACGAGTTTTGTAAAATATGAGAGCTGGCCCACAAATCACAGCACATTATTCCCTACCACCAAAAACTATATTGGGCAAAACATAATTTCATATTTGGTTTAGAATAATTAAAAGGTTATTAAATATTATTTTTATCCACTGTTCGAGGATGATTGAGTCACTTATCCAATTCCAATAAGGTTGGTTTCAATTTTAGAAGTGTCTCTGGAATATTTGTTATTTATCTGACATTTTAGTTTATGTGTTCGAAGAACTTTTATTTTCCACTTTCATTTAAATTTGGATTTTGACTTAGGAGTTGAAATGCATTATGATGCAAATGGTGATCATGCACTGTTAATCATGCTGACTTGGCATTATCAAAATGGAATTACTGTAGTTAACCACTGGGGGTGTTACATTCTGCTTACAGGATCCTTTTATCGAGGGCACCCTATGTTGTCACTTGCAGATTCCTCGCTCCAACAGTTTTCTCCGACGTTGATGTAGCCTTTGCTATGTCTCGTCGTGTACTTCCTTACCGCGTGCCTGTGCACCACCTAGTTGTCTAGCCTTCCCCTTTCAACTGTCGTAATGACAGTTGGTAACCGAGGCTATGTGTGGATTTGAATGTCTAGTGCGAATATTATGAAGTATCTATCGCACTTCCTTCTGTTATGCACCTTACTTCATGAATCATTCCATACACCTGCAGTTTTTCTTGCTAAACTGCCACTGTTGATTTGGCAGGATGGCTGACGATCCTCCACCTCCATCTTATATTGCTGAAATGAGGCAGCAGCTTGAACTCAACCGTCAGTTTATGACCGGAGTATTGGCTCAGTTCCCAACTCAAAATGCTCAGCAACAGACTGCTCCAATAACTTTGCTAGAATTCGTGCGCCTCAACCCGTCTGTTTTCCGCAGCTCCACCAATCCTATGGATGCTGATGATTGGCTTCGTGACATCATGTTTGAGATGGAGTCAGCTAACATTGCCCCTGCCAGTTATGTCACCTTTGCGACATTTCACTTGAAGGGTCCAGCTGCTCAATGGTGGGAAAGCCACAAGAGTATGTTACCTGCTGAATCTGTACCCACTTGGCAAGAATTCCAGTCAGCTTTTCGTGCACAGTACATTCCTCAAGGTCTGATCGACCAGAAGAAGCAGGAGTTCCGTAAACTCACCCAGGGCACAATGACTGTGGATGAATATCAGAGGAAATTTCTCGAATTATCCCGCTATGCTAAAGATGATGTCGACACTAACGCTCGCATGCAGGAAAAATTCCGTGAAGGATTGCGTTCCGATATACAGCTCGCACTTCTTGTCCATGATTGGAAGGACTTTGCAACGCTTGTCAGTCAAGCCTACCGAGCTGAAACTGGTCTGGCTAAGTATTAGGAGTCGCTCAAACGCACTCGTGAAGTAGGCTCATCTTCGGGTCAGCCTGTTCAGAAACGTAGGGTGTGGATTCCGCACAACGTTCATCACCGACCTGCCCCTGTACCCAGGCCATCATATGTTGCACCTTGTCTGCCTCCGCTGCCGAGACAACTAACGACACAAAGTGGACAGCTCAATACTATGGCTCCTCCCCATAATGATGGTTTATGCCGCAAGTGTGGATAGCCAGGGCACCGTGCTCTCAACTGTCGCCAGGGTCAGCCGCAGGATTCGACGTGTCGACCTGTTCACAGTAGGAAGGGCCGTCGAAACCACCCTAGCAGAAAACGTAATGCTAGACCACCTGCTATGAATAGTGGTCAAGTCACCCATGTCAAAATGGAAGAAGCTCGAGAGTCCCCTAAAATCGTGATGGGAACTCTTCCAGTTAACTCAGTGGCAGCTTATGTTCTCTTCGACTCCGGAGCATCACATTCGTTCGTGTCCCAGCAATTTGCACAATTGCATGAGTTAACCATGAGCTCATTATCCACTCCAATGGAGATTAGTACTCCCCGTTCCAGATGGCAAACCAAGATGGTAAGTCACAACAATCAGATCAGAATTGAAGGGTTGATGTTCTCTGCTTCCCTTATTGCTCTTGGACCTTCCAACATTGACATCATCCTTGGCATGGATTGGTTGACAGCGAATAAAGCTTTGATTGACTGCGCTGCTAAGACAGTCCAACTCACTCATCCTTCCGGCCAGACAGTCAGATACTCAGCTCGGACAGCTCAGGATGCCGAGAATTAGATATATGTTCTGAATGCATTGAATGCTTCACCCCTTGAAGGCATCGAGAATGTTCTAGTTGTTCATGATTTCCAAGATGTCTTTCCAGAGGAACTTCCAGGAATACCCCCTGCTAGAGCTGTCGAGTTTGTCATCGACTTGAAGCCTGGCACTACTCATATCGCAAAGCGTCCGTATAAGATGCCTCCGCATCACCTTATTGAACTTAAGGAAGAAATCGACAAGTCACTTAAGAAGGGTTTCATCCGCCCCAGTTCATCTGCTTGGGGAGCACCTTCCCTCTTTGTCAAGAAGAAGGATGGTACGAATCGGTTGGTTCAAGATTACCGGCCTATCAACCAAGCAACAATTCAGAACAAGTATCCACTTCCCAGAATCAATGATCTGTATGATCAACTTCCTGGTTCCTCAGTGTTCTCTAAGCTTGATTTGAGATTGGGATACCACCAGATCCGAGTTCGTGAAGAGGATATTCCGAAGACAGCATTCGTTACTCGCTATGGCTCTTATGAGTACACTGTCATGTCTTTCGGCCTGACTAATGCTCCAGCTACCTTCTCCCGGTTAATGAACTACATCTTTATGGATTATCTCGACAAATTCGTCGTGGTATATCTGGATGATATTCTGGTTTATTCGAAGAATGAAGAAGAACATGCCGAACATCTTCGGCTTGTACTGGAAAAGCTGCGTGAACACCAACTGTATGCCAAGTATTCAAAATGCGAGTTCTGGTTATCTGAAGTGACATATCTCGGCCATGTGATTTCAAAAGATGGCATAGCTGTTAACCCAGAACGAGTTCAGGCTATTCTTGACTGGACTCCGCCGAAGAATGTCAAGCAACTCAGAAGTTTTCTCGGCCTTGCAAGCTATTGCCGTCGCTTTGTCGAGAATTTCTCAAAGATTGCTAAGCCTCTGACTGATCTGCTTCACAAAGGCGTTAAGTTTGAATGGATAGAAAAATGTCAGGAAAGTTTTCAAACACTCAAAGACAAGCTGACATCTGCCCGAGTACTTACTCCTCCAGATTCTCGCAAAGATTTTGTGATCTATTGTGACGCATCCCGTGAAGGACTAGGCTGTGTCCTAATGCAAGAGCGTAAAGTGATTGCCTATGGCTCTCGTCAGTTGCGCCCGCATGAAGAGAATTATCCGGTACATGATCTAGAACTAGCTGCTGTCGTCTATGCCCTGCAGTTGTGGCGACATTACCTCCTTGGTAACCGTTGCGAGATCTACACAGATCATAAAAGTCTGAAGTACTTGTTCACTCAGCCATCTCTGAACCTCCGTCAACAAATATGGATGGAGACCATTGCAGACTATGATTTGGGTATTTCTTATACCCCTGGCAAGGCTAATGTAATGTCTGATGCATTGAGCCATAAATCATATTGCTGTGAACTTGAAGTCCAGCTAGAGCAACCACTCCTGTATGAAGAGCTTCGAAAGCTAAATCTCGAGATAGTTCCTCAAGGATACCTAAAAAACTTGGTTGTTGAACCAGACCTTGAGAAGGCCATTAAGGATGCACAAGCTAAAGATGCTGAAGTTGATCTGATGAAGAAAGATCTTCACCTGGAAAAGTACAGGGATTTCTCGTTGTCTGAAGATGGAACCTTGTACTTCAGAGACCGCACTGTGGTACCTCGCTTCGAGCTTATGACTGATAAGGTCATGAAGGAGGCACATGATACACCGCTGTCTATTCATCCGGGTAGCACCAAGATGTATCGTGATCTTCGTCAAAGGTACTGGTGGTCTAGAATGAAGCAGGATATTGCTCGTTACATTGCTGAATGTGATGTTTGCCGTCGTGTAAAAGCAGAACATCAGAAGCCTGCTGGAATTCTGCAACCACTTCCTATTCCGTTGTGGAAATGGGATAAGGTTCAAATGGATTTCATTACTGGTCTTCCCAAGTCACAGAAGGGTCACGATGCTATTCTTGTCGTCGTCGACCAACTTTCCAAAGTTGCACACATTCTGCCTGTCAAAGAGGCGATCACTGCCAGTCAGCTAGCAGAGTTGTATATCTCCAGAATTGTTTCACTCCATGGTATCCCGAAGGAGATCAGTTCGGACCGTGGCGGTCTTTTCACTTCAAAATTCTGGGAAAGTTTTCAAGAAGCTATGGGAACTCATATTACCTGGAGTTCAGCTTATCACCCCCAGTCCCAAGGTCAAGTCGAACGAGTCAATCAAGTGCTTGAAGACATGCTGCGAGCTTGTGTTATTTCTTTCGGCAAGAAGTGGGAAGAATCTCTCCCGTATGCCGAGTTCTCTTATAATAACAGCTATCAAGCCAACTTGAAGATGGCCCCCTTTGAAGTACTTTATGGACGTAAGTGTCGAACCCCTCTGAATTGGTCAGAAACTGGGGAACGACCGCTCGTGGGTCCGGATATTATTCAACACGCTGAAGACCAAGTTCGTATAGTCCGGGAAAATCTCAAGGCGGCTCAAGACCGCCAGAAGAGCAACTACAATCGCAAACGATGGGGTTTGACTTATCAACCTGGTGATCAAGCTTATTTGCGCGTCACTCCCATGAAGGGCACCCGTCGTTTTGGAATCAAGGGCAAGTTAGCTCCTCGCTATATTGGTCCCTTTCGCATAGTTGCCAGACATGGACAGGTGGCTTATAAATTGGAGTAGCCGCCGCAATTCTCTCATATCCACGATGTCTTCCACGTGTCGCAGCTTCGAAAATGCTTCAAAGAATCTCCGCACCGCGCAATGGATCACGAGATGCTCGAATTGCAAGATGACCTATCTTATAAGGAGCATCCGATCCGTATTCTCGATGAAGCTGAATGTCGGACCCGTCACAAGGTTACCAAGTTTCTCAAAGTGCAGTGGAAAAATCATACTGAAGATGAAGCAACTTGGGAACGCGAGGATCATCTTCGCAAGGAATACCCCGACCTCTTCCCTTCTTCCTCCTGAATTCTCGGGACGAGAATTTCTTTTAGTGGAGGAGAATTTGTAACACCCCTGTGTAATAAGCACTGTGACATAATGATAATCATGCCAAGTCATACCCATTTGCAATGCTAGATCACAGTGGTTAGAAACTTCATTTCAAACTTCTCTCTGAGATAAATTCAAATTCAAAATGAAAATAAAAGTTGCTCTAAATTGAAAACTAAAATGTTCATTAGCTAGAAAGTAATCTCAAGGCAATTGTAAAATTGTAACCAACCTTACCAAAATTCCCAAAATGCCCTGGAGTTTAATTTTGAGGTCCAGCAGCATTTAAATGGCCCTAATCAATTTCTAAAAATACCTAGTCACTTCCCTCTGCCTTGGAACTTTTTGTGCCAGTGCCTAAAAGTGTATTGGATTTATGGGACCTAGACCCATATTTTTTTCAAAGTCATTTGGATGCCTACATAAATCTTTTACCTTTCATGTTAATTAAATAAAAGTAAAACTAAAAGAAAACGGCCGAAGCCACTTACCTGGCGCCGGCCCAGCCAGCCCACTCCCTCACCTGCTCCCCGTCGCCGTGTCGGCATCCCCATGGCCGCTAGCGCCTTGGCCGTTCGCCGCTCAACACCGCGACACCGTGGCCAGGCGAGGGGATAAGCTCGCCCTCGAGCCCTTCCCCCTGGACTCCTCCCTCTCATTCCTCTCTCCCCCTCACTCACGCGCTCGCCGCTCCCCTCTGCTCTCTCTGTCTCGAGAGGTCGCCGCCGCGCCGTTGCTCCGACGCGGCCACCGGCGTCATCGAGCCTCTCTGTGGAGTCCAGAAGCTTCGCCGGCGCCTGCTTCTTCCTCCTCAACCATCAGCTGGAGCCGGGGAGGACCACAACGTTGATATCGAGCTCTTCCCCTCTTCGGTGCCGCCGTGATCCGCCGCTCGAATCTGGCAAGCTCTGCTGCTACTAAACCCCCGAGGGACAACGTGAGCCGCGCTGTAAGCCCCAGTTTCCCCTCTGTCCCCTCGTGAAGCTCCAGGACGCGCTGTGCTGTCGTTTCCCCTGGTACCCGAGCTCGGTTCTGCAAGTCTCGTCAGCACTTCTGATGATAACCTTGTAGGTTAGTTGATCAGTCATGGTAAGCGAGGGTGATTGCTCCTACACCACCCCCGATAATGACGAAGTCGTGCAACACCTCAAGCGTGGACCTCAAGGGTGATTCCTCCTACGTCCATCTTGATTTTACATCAGGTGGGAGTCCAACGAGGGTGATGCCTCGGATTCCCCTTGATATGGTAGCCTCACGGATGCCTTACATTATTGTTGATACTGATATTTGGAAAGGTGGGTCGACCCTGAGGGGTACACGCGAATGATGGATAGATACCCGTGAGTTATTCCACGAGGCACGGCCGGGCGTTCTTAGCCCTTGCAGCAAGTCCTCGAGATGGGGTGACGGGGTCACATTTTTCGTGAGTCTCTGCTCGTTTCCGCAAGCCCCTAGTCCTAACGATTTGGATATTTAATCTGAGCCGGCCTTTGGTCGGATAGCACTAACCATCACGTGGGCATAGTATGGGCGTTCTACACCGTAGCATCAGTCAAAAGCTCTATCAGACGTCCAGTTCAGCATTGCGGCCGGGCTGGGCCGGCACCATCCGGTAGTGGTGGAGCCTGGTTCGCCCTGCACGCAACGACCCGGAGAGCGAGGGGCGATGGCCCAAGACCCCCTTGCGCTTAGGAGGTAGACCGGCGGGGACCTCTCTGCTGAGCTGTAGGTAGGGTTGTGTGTGTCGTTTGGCCGAGGCCAGGCATGACCCAGGAAAGTGTGTCCGGCCAGAGCTAAGCGAGCGTGATGGGTAAGTTGGTGCACCCCTGCAGGGAAGAATACATCTATCGATAGCCAGTCCTACGGTAAAGGACACTCGGAGTTGTATCCCGATCAAAACAACTAGAACTTGAGATGGATTTGGATATGTGGCTCCGGGATCGCTTTCTCGCAGGGAGTCGAGGAAGGATCTCTGAGCGAGAGTGTTGTTTGATACCTCTACTACTACATTATACTATGCTACTCTGTACTCTTCTATATGCTGCAAGACGTTCGAAGATGCTGGAAGATGCTTGAAGATGCTAGTCTTCGATAGGACTAGGCTTTCCACTCTATTCTGGCATTTCTGCAGCCCAGTCCACATATACAGCCTCCCTTTCGTAATGATGCATATGTAGTGTAGATCCTTGCTTGCTGAGTACTTCAGAGTACTCACGGTTGCTTTGCTTTCTTTTTCTCCCCTTATCAGTTTGTCGAGACCAGATGACGGAGCCCCTGAGACAGCTGCACTGTCGACTACGACTACCTCGAGGATGCTACTGCTACGAGTTGGCTGACGACCGGAAGTAGGTTCGGAGGGTCCTAGGCAGGAGGCCTACGCCTTTCGATCGTAGTGTTTTCTTTTGTCCCACCTTCTTAAGGCCTTTCTGTTTTATTTTATATCTGTACTCAGATATCTGATGCTTCCGCTGACGCTGGTATGCCATCAAGCTATGTATTCGAGCCCTCGAGGCCCTGGCTTGTAATATAAAGCTTGTATGACTTTATTTATGTTTTAGAGTTGTGTTGTGATATCTTCAAGTGAGTCCTTAGGCTTGATCATGTGCATTTGCGTGTATGATTAGTGCATGATTAAGCCGGGGGTGTCACAGCCCGGCCCCAGGTGTGCTAAAGAGATTCCTTGCATCGTACTCCGGAGGTAGCCGACTCATGTGCCTCCTTCGTAAAACGGCGTTAGATGCATTCTGGTCCAAGGTTAACCGGAAATTCTCTGCTTGAATCTGTTGCGTCTCTGCATCCAGGGCGGCTCGTTCTGTCGCCATCCTAGCATTCTCAGCATTAAGCTCAATTCTGGCTTGAGCTATCTCATCTCGTAGTTTCGCCACATCCACCTTATGTTGCGCTTGAGTCTCCGGAGTAACCTCTACCTCTAGTAGAGTTGCCAAAGCGTCTAAGAGCTCGGACAAAACTTGAACCGGCGGGCACACAGGACCGCTCGCGCCAGCCGTTGCTTTGGCCGTTGAACCGGAAGTCATAGCTGCTGCAGTTGACGATTGCAGCACTGGTTGCATGCCAGCCATGAAGATCGCGACCCTGTTCGGTGGCTCATAGGGGTTCGGAATACTATCGCCATCGGAACAGCCCCCAAGCCCGCCGTCTTGCAGTTGATACATTGAATTAGTCTCACCGGTTGAGGACTCACCATCAGAGTAGATGACCGTTTCTCCACCAGACGCAGATCCTTCCTCCAAACCCGCTCCGTGCACAAACCCAACAAAGGTGTGCTTCACGACGGCTTGAACCTCGGCGGGTCGCGCACGCCGAGCCGTCTCGATGATGTTGGTGCAGATGTCCGGCTCAGGATCCGACTCGCTGATTTTGCCGATGAAGACGTGGATTCCGCCGAAGGGGACCCAGTACCCGTACTCGATTGAGTCAGCCTCGGGACCCCAGCCTGCGTCGTTGATGTAGATCTTACCGCGGCGACTCTTGGTCATCCGGCCCACGGCATATCCCTTGATCCCTGCGAAGCTGCCATTCAAGAACTCGAAACCACCGTGCGCTGGCCCCACGGTGGGCACCAACTGTCGTGGACTTAACACGGCAGATGCCCTAGCAAAAGGACTTAGGTGTGGAGCCATCGCAACTAGGTTAGCTTGAAGGGGTTAAACGGGAAAAAGGACACAGAGAGTTTACCCAGGTTCGGCCCCTCTCAACGAGGTAAAAGCCTACTCCTGCTTTAGGTTGTATTGCTTGTGTTTCGATTACCAGGGAGCGAATATGCTTGACCTAGTTCTCAATCCGTTGTTTCTTGAGTTAACCCGCCGCCGGGTCACCCCTTTATATACAGGCTGATGCCTGGTGGCTTACAGAGTCCTGGCCAGCTCATACAAAACGTGTCCGGCTCGGTATCTAACTAAGCTTGCCTTACAATATAAGTTAAACATATGGCGGCTCATACCCGTGGGCCTCAAGTCGTCCCCGGGTCTTGGGCCTTCAATAATCCTGCTCTATGAACTGCCATCTTCATATCTTCTTGGGCCTCTTCATCTTAAGCCGCCAGTTGCATGACCGAGCCCCTCCTGGGTGGGTCATACCCAGTAGTCATATTCCCAACACTAAGCATCACAGCAGATCTGAGCATCGAGAACCTATACCCCTCTTAATAGTACGGAGGCCCTATGACTCGAAAGAATGAAAGAAGAACAACGAAATGAATACTACGTCTTCACTTTGTCTTCGACTTCCATCACTACAGTGAATTTCTTCGGACGACAGTTCGAATCAAAAGCTTTGCTTCAGTAGAAAACTTTCGAGGGGTCGATTTCCTCACATCGATCTTCTCAACTATATGACTTCAACAAATATAGCTCATTATTCTCTGCCACGCAGATGTATGATACGTCTCCAATGTATCCATAATTTATGAAGTATTCATGCCATGTTTACAACAATTTTATATGGTTTTGGTATGATTTGCATGGAACTAACCGGACTAACACTGTTTTCAGCAGAACTACCGTGGTGTTGTTTTTTTTGTGCAGAAATGAAAGTTCTCCAAATGAGCTGAAACTTTTTGATGATTTTTTTGAATAAAAGAGACCCCCGAAGCTTCGTGGGAGGGCCAGAAGAGCCACGAGGAGGGCACAACCCACCAGGGCGCGCCTGGAGCCCAACCCGTGGCGTGGTAGGTTGTGCTCACCTCGAGACCCATCTTCGCGTGAAACCGACGCCAAAAAATTCTATAGATACAGAAACCCCCAGAAATAACCCTAGATCAGAAGTTCCACCGCCGCAAGCCTCTGTAGCCAAGAAAAACCAATCTAGACCATGTTCCGGCACTCCTCCAGAGGGGGAAATCATCATCGGTGGCCATCTTCATCATCCCGCCGGACACCATGATGAGGAGGGAGTAGTCCACCCTCGGGGCTGAGGGTTTGTACCAGTAGCTATGTGTTTAATCTCTCTCTCTCTCTAGTGTTCTTGAGAAGTCACGATCTTGATGTATCACGGGCTTTGTTAATATAGTTGGATCATATGGTGTTTTCCCCTCTCTATCTTGTTGTGAATTGGGTTTTCCCTTTGAGATTTCGTTCTTATCGGATTGAATACTTTTATGGATTTGAGAACACTTGATGTATGTCTTGCTATGAATACGCATGGTGACAATGGGGTATCATATTGATTCACTTGATATATGTTTTGGCACTCAACTCGCGGATTCCCGAGGTGACATTGGGGTAATCTATGCATAGTGGTTGATGCACGTTCTCGTCTTTGTTTCTCCGGCAGAAATCTTGGGGAACTCTTTGAGGTTCTTTGTGTTGGATTGAGTATTATGAATCTGAAATTGTTTGATGCATATCGTATAATCAACTCACGGATACTCGCGGTGACATTGGGGTATCTAGGTGACATTAGAGTTGGTTGATGTGTATCATATGGTGTTATTTTAGTACGAACTCTTGGTTAGATCGGTCGAAAAGAATAGCTTGGTGTTATTTTAGTACGAACTCTAGGATAGATTGATCGGAAAGAATTGCTTTGAGGTGGTTTCGTACCCTACAAACAATTTCTTCTTATGTGCCCCGCTAGATAAGAACTTTCGAGTGATTCTTCATCACACGTTGAGGGATGGTTATATGATCAAATTATAGTAGCATTGTTGAGAGATTGCACTAGCGAAAGTACAGACCCTAGGCCTCATTTTCAAGCATTGCAATACCATTTGTGCTCACTTTTGTTACTTGTTACCTTACTGTTTTTTATTGTTCCTATTACAAAAATCAATATATACTATCATTACTACGCTTTTATTACCATCTCTTCGCCGAACTAGTGCACCTATACAAATTACCATTGTATTTGGTGTGTAGGGGACACAGGAGACTCTTTGTTATTTGGTTGCAGGGTTGTTTGAGAGAGACCATCTTCATCCTACGCCTCCCACGGATTGATAAACCTTAGGTCATCCACTTGAGGGAAAATTGCTACTGTCCTACAAAACTCTGCGCTTGGAGGCCCAACATGAGTCTACAAGAATAAAGTTGCGTAGTAGACATCAGTGTACTTTGGTGAAGTTCCACGAACTCAGCACCAAAGAAAACATTCTCTTTGGTTGTGTATGTACTTTTTGTCTCTGTATGCACTAGCAAACAAATTAGTCCATACTTGTTTCTGTCAACAATCTCCAAAACATGAGGTAGGCAGATATTGCACCAACAATCTCCCCCTTTTTGGACGATTGTTGACAAAACAAATCACATAGAGAGATAAATAAAGAATGGAATGTAATGCGAAGAATACTAAAAGACGATAGATAATTACGAAGCTACAAAATTATGTTCTCTTTGTCCTATTACTTGTGAACTTTGCAATAAGGTTGGTCATCTTAATTTCCAATGCAAACTTTTTCACGATCGAATCATGGCCAAATATTGTAATGATTTGACCACCCTTGAACTTTATAATGAGCTTCATCTATTTTTGGGGAGTGAAGAATTGACACATAAAAATAGTTGGTTTGAAGTATTCATTCTCACGGACGACATTGAAACTAATCTAAAAAATATCTATATGTTTTGCATGGTAAATTACAATGAGAATGCTTATATTGCCAACTATAGAAATATGGAAAAACCAATAGAATATAAAAGGAATACTAATGAAAGGGTAAAGATTTCCACTTTCCCTCCTATTGTCTCTCATGATGAAAGATGTGACGAGGAGGAGCTCCCTATTCAACCAATCTCATCAATAAGAAGCTCAAAAAAATTAATTAAACCCACACATGATGTGGTGAAGAAGAAGAAAAGAAGAAAGAATAGCGGTAAAAAGGTATCTCTCCCAAATAATGTTGCTCCTATTATTGTTGTGCCTCATGAGAATGAATCAAAAATAATTGTGGAAGATGATGCACTTGATGATGATATTGCTTCTTTGTCTTATGGCACAATGTCCGAGAGCACTATTGATGATGATTTTGTTATACCTATTGCTTGTTGTGATGATTATGATTGGGAAGATAATGATACTTCTTATAATCTTGGAAATCTTTTTGGCACCAACTTGGGAAATTATGATGATAGCAATTGTTATACAGTGGTGCTATTCATACTATTAATGATGAGAGTGATTATGCTTATGATATGCCAAGCCACAAGCTTAGGGATGCTATGTTTGATGAGAATGACATATTCGAGAATTTATTTGCTGCAATTAATGTTTGTCCCAAGCTTGGGGATGATATGCTCAATGAAGATGATCTTTTTGGTCCCCCTATTTTGAATGCTCAAATTTGCTATGATGATTGCATGCCTCCTATCTATGATGAGAACAAAGTTGCTACTTATGATGATTATTGTGATGATACTTATGTTATAAAAAGTAGTGATAATTATTGTCATAATTTTGAATATCCTTTTACTGAACATTACTCTTTTAATGTGGAAGCAATTTTTAGTATTCGAGTTTCATATGATACTCCCACTATTGTGTATGAGAATAAAATTGGTTATACGGAGAGTAATAAATTTTCTATGCTTTTGGATCATGAAAAGAATGCTTTATGTGATGGTTATATTGATGAATCTATTCATGATGCTACTGAAAATTATTATGAGAGAGGAACTTATGATTCATGATGCTCTTGTTATGTTTCAATTCTTATCTTTTATGCGAGCATCATTGAAATCATCATGCCTAGCTAAAAGGCATTAAAGAAAAGCACTTGTCGGGAGACAACCCAACACTTTTGCTACTGTTTTTGTGTGTTCACATGATTAGGCTACTGTAGTAATCATATTTTATCTTTTTATTTCAATAAAGTGCCAAGTAAAGCCTTTGGGATAGTGTGGATGATAGTTGACTTGATTCTGTGCAAAAACAGAAACCTTTGCGCCCAGTAACATAATTGTTTAAATTCACTGGAGTGTTGAAAAACTCTGAATGTTTTACAGTTGTTGGGTATAAAAAAGTTCTACGTTGTCCTAAATATTTAGAATTTTTGGAGTTGCAGAACTATAACCTTAATTCAGATCTTTATGTACTGTTCTGTTTTTCACAGATTCTGTTTGCAATGCATAGTTTGCTTGTTTTATGGTTTCTATGGCTTATATTGCTTAATATAGATTGTGTAAATTATAGAGTACAGTAGGAATTGTGTGAGAACAATTA
Organism: Thinopyrum elongatum; assembly: GCA_011799875.1. Classification (NCBI taxonomy): domain Eukaryota; kingdom Viridiplantae; phylum Streptophyta; class Magnoliopsida; order Poales; family Poaceae; genus Thinopyrum; species Thinopyrum elongatum. The sequence continues at coordinate 352,288,902 of CM022302.1, read as the reverse complement.
TGAATCTTATCTTGACAGTACCAAAGTGAATGATTTGTCTTTATCATACTAACCCATCTCACGAAGTTCCGTTAAGTTTTGTGTGATTGAAGTTTTCAAGTTTTGGGTGAGATATCGATATGAGGAGAATAAGGGGTGACAAGACCCTAAGATTGGGGATTCCCAATGCACCCCAAGGTAATATTCAAGGAATATCCAAGCAACTAAGCTTGGGGATGCCCTGGAAGGCATCCCCTCTTTCGTCTTCAACATTATCGGTAATCTTACTTGGGGCTATATTTTTATTCATCACATGATATGTGTTTTTCTTGGAGCATCATTTTATTTTATTAGGATTTGCTTGCTGTTATTTAGAATAATGTTTTGCATCTCTTACTTCAATAAAAGTGGCAAGTATAGCCTTTGTTATGCTTATTTTGCAAGTCTATGAGTTGCTGTTTCAAAACAGAAAGTTTGTCGCTGTTGCAAAAAATTCCCGAGAAAAGTAAGAATGTTGAAATGTTTTGCACAATAAGCTATGATAAATTTTCTACAGTGTGGTAAATTTTCAGAATTTTTGGAGTTATGGAAGTATGAAGAATATTGCACTCTTTATAGACTATACTGTTTAGACAGATTGCTGTTATGTTTGCATTGTGTGCATATGTTTGCTTGTTTAATGATTGTATTTGAGGATAGGACTATTAAATATGCAGAGGAATTTAGTATGCAATGTTATATAATTATTTTAGTGATTTGCTAGTAGAGAATGATAAGGTTATTGCATTGATTTATACTAACTTATCTCATGAGTTCTTGTTGAGTTTTGTGTGGATGAAGTTTTAAGATTTAGGGAAACAGTGATATAAAAGGAATTAAGGAGACACAAAAGCTCAAGCTTGGGGATGCCCAAGGCATCCCAAATTAATATTTCAACAAGTCTCAAGCATCTAAGATTTGGGATGCCCCGGTAGGCATCCCACCTTTCTTCTTCAACAATTATCGGTAAGTATCGGTTGAGCCTAAGTTTTTGCTTCTTCACATGAGTAGTGCTATTCTTGGAATGTCATTTTGTTTGGTTTTGCTTGCTGTTTTAATAAAATACTTAGATCTGAAAGTTTTAAATAAGAGAGATTCCTCAATCAGCTACCCATTTACTTAACTACTCGTTTGATCTTCACTTATATCTTTTTGGAGTAGTTTGTCATTTACTCTTGTGCTTCACTTATATCCTATGAGTAAATTGTTAAATGAATTGAATATCATGAAGTTGAAATTATATCATGCCTATTAGTAGCTTCACACTGTGTTTAGAAAGTGAAATCTTTTGAAGCTTGACAATCACAATATTGGTCATACAAGCAATTCATGAATGATTAGTATAAGGAAGAGAACTTTCACATACAAATATATTATCTTGGACATCTTCTATGATTGTGAATACCCATTAATTATTTTCAAACTTGAGCAAATTAGTTGAAGTTGGACAAGGAAGACAACGTAATGAGTTATGTTTGGGTATATTTGCATAGAAGTTATATTGTCATGGATCCTCCAACATGTGGTGTTTTCTTAGGATCTTTTGCTAGCAAAAAATTCGTACTAAGTAGATATACTATTTGTGCATCCAAAAACCCTTAAACCCAGTTTCTTGCCATGAGTGTCCACCATACCTATCTATGGATTGAATAAGATCCTTCAAGTAAGTTGTCATCGGTGCATAAAGCAATAAAAATTGCTCCTAAATACGTTTGATCTTTTATTGTAAGGGAAAATTGAGCGTTGTACGAACTTGTGATGGCAAAGTAATAAAAGCGATGGACTGCATAATAAATGTTGCTATCATAAGGGGCAATATAACATGATGTTCCTTTGCATTAAGAGCTTGGGCATCCAAATAAAAAGCAGTGACAACCTCTGCTTCCCTCTGCGAAGGGCCTATCTTTTACTTTTCAGTATTTACTTTTATGCAAGAGTCAATAGAATGCATTCTGATTTCAACCTCAATTATTCTCTAGTTGGCAAGCATCATGTGGTGGGGAAAGATCTAGGCACATATGACCTGTCAAATATATTTGATCATGATTTATTATTGTTGACAATTATCTCTATGATAAATGAGTTGGGAGGCGAAATATTAAGCCCCTATCTTTCTCTGTGTTTGATGGATGCCACTTTTTCTAAGAATATGCTTTGAGTACTAGCAATAATAGAAGACTATATGATGATTGAGTATGTGGAGCTCTTACTTAGAGTCTGTTGAATAAGTTGAATTGCAATTGTTTGGTGACTAAGAATATAGGTTGTTGAGTTTCAAGAGAATTCATTGTTTGAACCTTAACATGTGAATTGGTTGCTACTTTAACATGAGAAGTTTTATGAGAAAGAATTGATGTTATGATGCTAGGAAAAGTGATTGAAATTATCATTGATCAAACTTATGCACTTTGCTAGCATTCACACTTCATAAAATATTTCTTTTATCATTTACCTACTCGAGGACGAGTAGGAATTAAGCTTGGGGATGCTGATACATCTCCAACGTATCTATAATTTATGAAGTATTCATGCCATGTTTACAACAATTTTATATGGTTTTGGTATGATTTGCATGGAATTAACCCGGACTGACGCTGTTTTCAGCAGAACTACCGTGGTGTTGTTTTTTTGTGCAGAAATGAAAGTTCTCCAAATGAGCTGAACTTTTTGACGATTTTTTTTTGGAACAAAAGAGACCCCCGAAGCTTCGTGGGAGGGCCAGAAGAGCCATGAGGAGGGCACAACCCACCAGGGCGCACCTGGAGCCCAACCCGTGGTGTGGTGGGTTGTGCTCACCTCGAGGCCCATCTTCGCGTGAAACCGACGCCAAAAAATCCTATAAATACAGAAACCCCCAGAAATAACTCTAGATCAGAAATTCCACCGCCGTAAGCCTCTGTAGCCACGAAAAACCAATCTAGACCCTGTTTCAGCACTCCACCGGAGGGGGAAATCATCACTGGTGGCCATCTTCATCATCCCAGCGGCCACCATGATGAGGAGGGAGTAGTCCACCCTCGGGGCTGAGGGTTTGTACCAGTGGCTATGTGTTTAATCTCTCTCTCTCTCTCTCTCTCTCGTGTTCTTGAGATGTCACGATCTTGATGTATCGCGAGCTTTGTTAATATAGTTGGATCATATGGTGTTTTCCCCTCTCTATCTTGTTGTGAATCGAGTTTTCCCTTTGAGATTTCGTTCTTATCGGATTGAATACTTTTATGGATTTGAGAACACTTGATGCATGTCTTGCTATGAATACCCGTGGTGACAATGGGGTATCATATTGATTCACTTGATATGTGTTTTGGCACTCAACTCACGGATTCCTGAGGTGACATTGGTGTAATCTATGCATAGGGGTTGATGCACATTCTCGTCTTTGTTTCTCCGATAGAAATCTTGGGGCACTCTTTGATGTTCTTTGTGTTGGATTGAGTATTATGAATCTGAAATTGTTTGATGCATATCATATAATCAACTCACGGATACTCGCGGTGACATTGGGGTATCTAGGTAACATTAGAGTTGGTTGATGTGTATCATATGGTGTTATTTTAGTATGAACTCTTAGTTAGATCGATCGAAAAGAATAGCTTGGTGTTATTTTAGTACTAACTCTAGGATAGATTGATCGGAAAGAATAGCTTTGAGGTGGTTTCGTATCCTACAAACAATTTCTTCTTATGTTCTCCGCTAGATAAGAACTTTGGAGCGATTCTTCATCGCACGTTGAGGGATGGTTATATGATCCAATTATATTAGCATTGTTGAGAGATTGCACTGGCGAAAGTACGGACCCTAGGCCTAATTTTCAAGCATTCCAATACCGTTTGTGCTCACTTTTGTTACTTGTTACCTTGCTGTTTTTTATTGTTCCTATTACAAAAATCAATATCTACTATCATTACTACGCTTTTATTACCATCTCTTCGCCTAACTAGTGCACCTATACAAATTACATTGCATTTGGTGTGTTCGGGACACAGGAGACTCTTTGTTATTTGGTTGCAGGGTTGTTTGAGAGAGACCATCTTCATCCTACGCCTCCCACGGATTGATAAACCTTAGGTCATCCACTTGAGGGAAAACTGCTACTGTCCTACAAAACTCTGTGCTTGGAGGCCCAACACGAATCTACAAGAATAATGTTGCGTAGTAGACATCAATGTACTTCGGTGAAGTTCCACGAACTCAACACCAAAGAAAACATTCTCTTTGGTTGTGTATGTACTTTTTCTCTCTGTATGCATTAGCAAACAAATTAGTCCATACTTGTTTCTGTCAACAATCTCCAAAACATGAGGTAGGCAGATATTGCACCAACAATCTCCCCCTTTTTGGACGATTGTTGACAAAACAAATCACATCGAGAGATAAATAAAGAATGGAATGTAATGCGAAGAATACTGAAAGAAAAGAGATAATTACGAAGATAAAATATCCTCCCCCTTAAGATATGCTTCAGATTATGAAGGACCGAGGGAAACGATATCATTCTTCGTATAAGTGTCATTGACAAAAGATCTTATACTTGAGTTCTTTGAATGCACTCAACGATGTCTGAGGTGATTCCTGTCACAAAATCTTCAAAGAAAATTAGATGTAAGATAAGCTTTGAGAGATTTGTGACAAAGGATATATCATGAAGGTTTTCTCAGAACACAATTTGAATCCACACGAGATGTTGTTTTACTGTATGTTAGATATTCTATATAATCAGAGCAAGAAAAAAATGGAATGAAAATTGCTCGGAATGGATATCCTTCCGATGTGGTTTCCCTGCAATACAGATGATAATACGAGGGATCATATCGAGGGAAAGATACTTTGTTAGAGAATCATATGATGATTTTCTGTTCTTCTTCAAGGATCAAATATGTTTCCCTGTAAGATAGATAATTATCGAAGGCTATCATTCACAGGAAAAACACATTCGATGGTACCTGCAGACATATAGTGCGAAGCAAATAATATTGCAGGCGGGGGTTATTAACGTTACATGATGTCCATGTATTTCAGCACCACATGCGGTGCGATAAGTTCATGAAGCAAATTGTTCAAGGGAAAACTAAAATGCAAAGAGAAACACCCTGCAAACCCCGATAAAATATCACTCGATGTAATTCTCCCCCTTTTTGTCAACAAGGTTCAAAAAGGAAAGAGAAGACATACGAGGAATTACTCTATGGGAGTATCTTCTGAATCAGAATTAAAACCACTCGTCGAATCAGTGTCTGGAGAATAAGGAATGGTCGAGGCCGAAATAGGGGTGGCAGCCATGGCTCTAGAAGACTTGGAGCGATGAACATCTGGCTTGAAAATAAGAGTACCGGCTGTATCTGCAATTTCATCATCATGGCCGACAAACAACAAATCCGTTGAAGAAGAACATTGTGGGAGCACTGGAGTTTGTCTTCGGATGCGCGGAACAGCAAGCAAGTCCATGTAGTCATACTCCTTGAAGATGCCCTTTCTAGCTAAATCCTTGCGAGAGTAATGTTTTCTCAACAAAGTCCATGAGCGCTTCCTTGCATCCTTCTCATGCAGAAGAATTTGGCGAGTGTGATTATGAATCAGATTCAGCTCAGTCATTAACTCCACCTTTTCTTTTCTATCCAGCTTACTGTGTCTTTCCAGTGTCTGCTGCGTGCGAATACAAATCTCATAAAGAGATGGATTTTCCTCATGAGAGATTACAACCCTGGCTTCCTTGACCTTCGGTGCATTTTCAGATGCAGAAGCATTTGCAGTATTATCAATAGGTTCCTTTCCTTTGCCACTATCCTTCACAATGCACAGAGTGTCACGAACTGGTGGCATGAGAGCTTTCGGTATGTAAGCCCAGAAGAATTTCTCATTGGTGAGCTGCTCGATCACGAACATGATCCATGGAGCATAAGGCTTCAATGACCAAGGGCTATCTGCTGCGCATGTGAGGTTTCGAACGAAAAGGTCAGGAATGTCGAACTTAATTCCTTGAGACATGGCCAGAAGCACATTTCCCACAATGCCTTTGATGGAATTTGGCCTATTCGTTGGCGTCATAGTAATGTACAGAATGTGAAATAGTACTTTGTTGTCATAAGCCAACTTCTTCGGATCAACATCAATGCATTCGTCACCAACCATGGTGGGATCCATCAGGATGTGGAGTTGTGCTTCGGGCACTTCCCAGTAATGCAGCCTGTGCTCTCTATCTTTCTCGAATTCACATCGAGGAAGATTTATCAGGGCCAAAAAATGATCTGCCGATCATTTGATCCTTTCTCTGCCAGTCATCCATTCAAGCGTCCAGGATGAAGTGTTTCCAAGATCTCCTAAGATATATAGTGTGGCATAGAATTGAAGAATAATTTTCTTGTTCCAGCCTTGATTAAAGTGCATGAATCCCTTCAGAAGAGCATGTTCAATATGCTCAATTGCATTGTGGAAGCAGGGCATTTCTTCGAGCTTGGCGAAGTTTAATATCTTATGATTGAAAATTTTGTTCTTGCCAAACAGGATCCGAGCATAATAGACGGCTTGTTCTTCAGTCCAGAACCTTGATGACAGAGAAGTCCTTTCTCCATCGTACGGGCTGACCCCAAAGAATGCAAGCTTCGAGAAATGAAGTTGTTCATTGAATGCAGGTCCATTGGGGCCATACTCAGCTGGAAATAGCGGAAATGATTCCTGGGGATTTTTGCGATTCTCTTCATCACTGATTTCCATTGGCTAAACATCATCAGAAGCTGGCACACTTTCATTGATTGGCTTCAAAGGAGCAAGAGGTCTTTTAGCTTTCTCTGGAGCTAATGGTACGAGAGCACTGGTCTGTCCTTCAATTTCTTCGCTGGAACTCCTTCAACGGCTTTCTCACTCTCAGGCATTAGGGCCTTTTCTTTTGGTGAGCTTACAACAGGAGGAGGCATGACAATTTCTCCGGTTACTTGAGTTACTACATCTTCTCCTTCGGTCTGTTGTGGCAAAACTGGTGGTACATCTTGCTAGGGCAAAACTGGTGGGGCAACTACTTGAGCATCTTCTTCGCGAGCCATGGGCTCTTCATCTTTCTCTTCTTCCTGTTCAGGCTGTGAAGCCAATGAACCAGGAGCAAGATCAACCTCCATCTGGGTAGGGGCACCAGATGAGGAGACCGGGGTGGTATTTCCTCGGGAAGCAACTTGCTCCCCCTCAACTTTATCACCCTCCTTGATGGATCCGGAGGGCTCAACATGACTTTCCTTCAAAGGCGATGATACTGCCTTTTCCATCTCAATCTCTTCCTCAACCTTTTCTTTAGGGGCTTGCTGCTCGGGCATGACATTCTCTTCGGCAGGATTATCCACAAAGGTATCCATCACATCTGATGCTTGCGCAGCTGAGGTAGGAATGATAACTACCGCAGGCACAACATGTTGCTTGGTTTCTTCCTCGGAACGAGGGGATGGTGGTATCTGTTGCAGTGGGACACTCGAGTCAACAGGTGCATCAGTTGCTACAGATTGGATACAATGATCCTTGATAGCCTTCAACTTGCTGGCTCTTGCCTGAGCTCTCTGACGCTTCTCTTCTCTTTCTCTTCATCGAGCAAGTTCTGCTTGACGCTTAATCTCATCATTTCTACGATCACAAAGCTAAGAAACATCCATCTTTAGCTTAGAATGCCACTCAATCTTGTTTTTTCTCATAACAGTGAGGGCTTTGGTGATTTCAAGAATTCCCTTGTTCACGTCTTTTCTTTCACACTCAGATTTTGCATCCTTCCTCATTTTCTCAAGGAGTTTTTATCCTCTACAGCCTGATTCAGTTCCTTGGTAATTTCTTTCTGCTCAGTGAAGTGTTTGTTACCATCTTGGTAACATCATCAGGTAAACCCAGGCTGCTCAACTCAGATGGATTTGCATCATAGGAAGCACCTTCAATGATGTCAAACATAAGATCAAAGTCATATTCCTCTGTGGAAGCAGGAACAATTGTCTTGGCCTTCTTGGCAGGATCAACAATTTTTTCATCAGGCAGTAACTTCCTCTTTGCGGCAGGGGCCGCAGAACCCAAAGGTTTATCTGATCCCACAGTGGCCAGCCTTGGTGATGATCTCAACGGGAGCGAGACTTTTGCTGGAGAGGGTGTTTGATATGGCCTGTCAAGCAAAGCTCGTAGATCATACATGGGAATTTCTTCACCAACATTATCATCGGGAGAATCACTTGATGAGGTAGATGCTGCCTTCCTTGACTTTTAGGCAATGGACTTCTTCTTCGAAGCTCGAGGAGAAACAGATTTCCTTTTCTTCTTTTCCTTTCGGGCAGAAGCCCTTTCCTTCTTCTCCTGCACATCTTGTTGAGTCAACTCAACATTTCTTTCTTCCAACTGATGTTTCTTTGCCTCTTTGGCATCACGCTTGGCCTTGGCCTTTGCTCTCTTTTCCAATTCCTCGGGAAAGTCAACAGTTGTCTTCAATGAGTCTGCATGAGCATTGGGAGGAGGAGCTAGCCTAACTTTTCATCTTTTGGACCTAGGCAGCCCTCTGCAATGCAGTCATTCCAGGATGGAGTGAATGCAAATAGGATCTGATCTTTCCTTTTGACGTTCTCATAGTTGAACCACTTCTTTGCCCAATGACGGTGAATCTTTTGCAGCTTGTTATTTCTATCATTGGCAGTTTCAACTCCAGGTGGAGTCTTGTATGTTTCAGGATCAGATATCTCAGCCACGGTGTTCCTCTTTCTACCACGACCACCCTTCTTGGGATTTCCATCAGAGAACAGGGTCTTGGAGATAGTGACTAGTTCATCCTCTGGCTGACTGTGTACTGTGGGAATATCATCTTCTTCAGCAGGTTCTGATTCATACTTTTTCTTCGGCACTTTTGGCGGCTTAGCTGATTTTCTTTTAGCCACCTTTGCTTTATCAGTCGCACGCAGCTGCTGTGGAATTTCTTCCTCGGACCCAGAATGCTCTTCCAAACTATTTGCCACGACCACTCTTGAGAGAAAAAACAAAAAATCGAGAGGAAACAGGAAGAAGTCACAAACATGCACAGAAGCATTTTGACTCAAAACAGATAATTTTCAGAAATAGGAAGGAACCCATGGCATATGCTTTGGAAGATATCATCGAGAGAATTGCAATATGCCCTAAGACAGAATAACAACTCCTCTAATCTTTCAGTGTATACCTTATGAACCCTAGATCCAAACAGACTGGTACGAGGAACTACTACAAACCATACAAGTCACGACTTAGTGAAGCCTAAAGATCTACCGCAAGAAAATAAAACAAGATAAATGGCATCGGGATGAACAGCCTTAGAACGGAAGAGGGATAGGGCTAGTTCCAGATCTGTATGCCCTAACTTGGCAATACAGATCAACTACGGCAACGCGGGAGAGAAGAAGTACCGCACTGGCGGGACCAACGGTGACGGGGCTTCGCCGGAGTTGCACGGCAAGGCTCGTCGTCGACGCTGCTTTGAGCTTGGGCTCGGATGGAGAGCGAGAGGAGAGGTTTGAGGCCGAACGGTGAGAGAACAAAGGAGGAAGAGGCCTGGACGGGGGTTTATATAGCCCGAGGGCGAAACTACTCCCTCCGAAATCTACGGCCGAAAAACCCGGGACGCTCCACATTCAACGGACGAGATCACGAACGTGAGATCGTGGGCACGTGTTAGCCGTTTCCTGCAAAAATCTCGGTAACTGAACAAAATGCCGAAGGGTTTGAGGAAGCGCAGGCGCCAAAACAGAGTAAATTTCGAAGTGGATTTCATTCGCAACCAAGGACGTCGGAGTGAGATCACCTTTAGATCAAGTTGCATGTTTATGACAAGAAAGAACTGAGTAACAACAGAGAAGAAGGTGACTCAAAGTACGAAACCGAAGAAAAGACACAAAAACACAAACCCTACGAACGAAAGCACAGAAAAATGAGCACCAACAATAATCGATCTCAGGGCTTATAATAAACATGAGATATCCCTGAGAGAATTTCCTGCATGAGATGATTAGTTCTTCTTCACAACCCACACTTGTGTGGGAGGTGCGGATCTCATTTGCTTAGGCTGAATGAGGGTATTCCTTCGGTGAGGCCAGCGAGACACATGTGCACTTTGATGATAATCATATGAATAGGCATTGAAGTTATTTCCAAATGCATGAATGTAATGATTTGAAGATGTACGCATGTACTCCTTCTGACGCGGGTTAGGATGATTATCATTTGAAGATAATACTCGAGTAGACTGAGAATGAGAACAATTTCCTTGTCGAGAGTTTTCCTGTACAATCAGGTTAGCAGTGACAGATATATTTTCAACAGTGCACTTCTTTACCCAGATTTGCTTCTTGGGTGAACCTGTCCTGTTGTTAGTTCCAACATATCGAGCGAAAACCTTACCATTCTGTTGTTCGAAGATTTTGTAATTTGAGTGATTAGACTCATCAGTATCAACAAGAATGGGCGAAAGATAACCAGTCAAAGTTTCAGGTTTGAGGGTTTTACTCTTTGCACGAACCCAAGTCATTCGAGGATACTGCTCGGGAGTCCAATAGGATCCATCCACATTGAGTTTCTTTTCGAAACCTAATCCTTCCTTCTGAGGATTTTTGTGAAGTATGGACTTCTTGAGCACATCACATAGGGTTTGATGCCCTTTTAGGCTCCTTAGCATTCCAGTCTCAAGTAAGCCCTTTAATGTGCAATTTTCTTAAGTGACAACAGCAAAATCCTTGGAAGAGGGGTTAGTAGTACCAACTTCAGTAGTAGCAATATTCTCTATGACAGCATTAGAGGTTTCAGCATGAGAATCAGCATTGCTATGTTCTAAGCATTTTAAGCATGGAGGTACAAAATCATCAGGAAGTAGAATAGGTTGCTCGGCGAAGAGAGAAGCTTTCTCTAACACCAGCTCGTTATGAGATTCTTTCAGTGACACGAGTTCTTGATTCCTGTTAAGGAGTTCATTTGATAAACACTCGTAGTCAACTGTAAGTGAGTCATATCGATTGGTAAGATCATCAACAGTTGATGAAAGAGCATCTTGCTCTTCGACCAACTTTTGATTCTTCTCCATCTCTTCGACCAGTAATCCTTCAGTTTTCCTGAGATTTCTCTCAAGCATTTAAAGTTCATCATGTTGGGATTTAGCGATCTTGACCAGCTTGGCATAGGAGATATATTCAGGTGAATATTCGTTCCTGGATCTTTGGTGTTTAACAGATACCTGATCCTTTAAATATTTTGCCATGAGACAGAAAGTGATTGGTTCATCATCGCTTGAATCATCATCATTAGTGCTTGATTCATAGGATTTCTTCAATGATTCAATGGCAACATATGCATTGCTTCTCCCAATCCTTTTGTAGAATTCTTCATCATCTGATTCAGTGTCAGTGGCTTCCTCTTCGCAGTCCAAAGTTAGATTAGCACATGCTCTATTTAGCCGTGACATCCTCTTCATATTTGATTCAATGGTAGCTCTGGTTTTCATGTCAGTGACTGGTCTCATCGAAGAAGATGATGGAGATGCAATTTCCTTCGAGAGCTTAGTATGACGATCCATTCGCATAAAACCACTGCAGTGAAGATATTTCCATCTGTTGCTAGGTTTTCCTTCCCAGCTAGGGCAATCAGCAATGAGATGACAGTATAGTTTGCACTTGAAGCACTTCATATCTTTTGGAGGCAATCTTCTTCTTGACGATTCTGGCGCGTCAAGCTTGCCATCATTTGTGAGCCAGAGATTTTGCCTTTTGAGATCACTTAGCCTTTGTGTGAGCATTTCAAGTTCTCTGGTGATAGTGTGTTGATTCTCGACATCTTCTTCTTCTTCAGAACGGCCATAGTGTGAGAGAATTTCTCCTTCACTTTCCAAAGAAGATTCTTGATTGGCATTTTCTAGTTCCATCTTTTCTTCATGAATTGATAGTAGTGTCATGACCTCAACATAGTGAAGATCTTCATAGTCTGATCTTTGTTTGATTTCAGCTACAATAGGATCGAAGGATTCATCAAGTGCGCTCAGAAGCTTGTTGATTACATCTCTATCGGTGATATCAGTTACCCCTCGCTGATGTAGTCTTTCGACAATGTTTGTCAATCGATCAGTGAGTTACATGGCACTTTCTTTACGAAGGCTTCTGAATCCCATAAACATAGCACTAAGCATTTGAATGTGAGGATCTGATCTGGCAACAAATTCTTCATGAGCATTGTTGATACATCCCAAATTTTCTTTGCAGTATTGAGCCTTTGGAATCGAAAGAAAATGTCTTTAGATAGACTGCTACAGATGATATCTTTTGCTAGAGCATCCAACTGCAGATTAGCTTTATCATCGGAAGTCAGATCATTTTGTTGCTGAATGGTGTAGCCATCTTCAACAATCTGCCATAGGTCATAGTTGATAGCTTGGATTCTGATTCTCATTCATTCCTTCCAGTACAGATAGTCATTTCCATCGAAGATAGGAAATCTTTCAGAGTGCGAGGATCTACCTGCATACGACATACTCAAAACTCCAAGGACGTTAGACCTTTAATAAACAGAGACAGGGAGAACCCGCTCTGATACCAATTGTTAGGACCGAGAGTATATCGACCAGAGGGGGGGTGAATGGGAGATTCAAAATTTCTTTCGAAGATTTTGAAATGTATCCCAATCATAGCAGCGGAATAGAGTATCGAAGGAAATAAGCTAAATCAATCTTCTTCGTCAGATGCATATTCATCGATGAAAGCGTTGCTAATAGTATGAGCTTGGGAAATCACAGGTTTAACTACAATGAGTGTAATACAACATGCAAACAGATGTAGTAGAATGAGACATAACATGGTGCGCACTAAGAAAAGTACAATAGAATGTTTTCACAAGTGATTCCAAGGAATATGGTGGTAACGAATGAAAACAGGCAATGAGAATGAAACAGGATGAACATAGATTCATGGGATGAAAACAACAGAATGAAATGATCACATAAACAGTCGGCACAGAGCACGAATATAAACTGCTGAAGGAAATGCAGTAGAGTAGATTTAACCAGTGGTGCACGATGGCGACAGAGAGATTTGGTTAACAAATTTACCCTTCTGCCAAAGGGCTACCTCTGGTTGGAAGAGTTGTGACTTAACACGGAAGATAAACTCTCTTCACCCTATTCTCCTTCAACGCAGAGCTGATCAGACTCAGGTTGATTTCACTCATGGTAGATCCTTGTCGGCGATCTCCAAACCGTCGGTTGACCTTCGCGAACCACAATCACTCTTGGTTACTGAAGATCTGGCTTGGTGAAGACAACAACTCTTCAACACTCGAAGCCGAAACCTATCCATCTAGAGAGTGTGCAGCTCTCAAGAGTAATAGGTACATGAACTCTCACTCAGAACTACTGTGATGCTAAACCACTGTCTAAGTTTGGGCTCTTGGTTTTTCTCTCAGTGCATCTTAAACTCAAATCACTCGGAGAGGGGTTGCTCAAATATATCTTCTCAGAAATCTCAAGCGGAGCAGCCAACGGACAATGTTGGAACGGGGTTGCTATTTATAGCCAAAGCCTTCCCTGATGAGAAAAGACCAAATTAGACATCGGGTTCAGCCAATGGCCGAACGACACGAGTCCAACTGTCGGATTTGTGCACAATGGTAACATTTCTTGCGAAGCAAGTAATGCTAACTGCTCGGTCTGAGGCAAATCTCTTGCAGCGAAGAAGATCATAGTCTCTTGCTGGCAAGTATTTGCTCGGAGAACAAAGAGATTTCTCTCGCAACTTTCATAGCTTTTGACTAAGCATCACAGCGGATCTAAGCATCGAGAACCTATACCCCTCTTAATAGTACGGAGGTCCTATGACTCGAAAGAATGAAAGAAAAACAACGAAATGAATACTACGTCTTCACTTTGTCTTTGACTTCCATCGCTGTAGTCAATTTCTTTGGACGAAAGTACCGAATCAAAAGCTTTGCTTTAGCAGAAAACTTTTGAGGGGTCGATTTCTTCACATCAATCTTCTCGACTATATGACTTCAATAAATATAGCTCGTTCTTCTCTGCCACGCAGATGTACTTCGGTGAAGTTCCATGAACTCAGCACCAAAGACAACATTCTCTTCCGTTGTGTATGGACTTTTTCTCTCTGTATGCACTAGCAAACAAATCAGTCCATATTTGTTTCTATCAACAATCTCCAAAACACGAGGTAGGCAGATATTGCACCAACAGGATCCATGTGCACCTGAATAATGCCACCTTAACTTTCACATAGTTTAGCTCCCAAATCTCTTTGATGGTTCCATAGTATACCCTTTTATCAGTTTCATTTACAGTCATGCATTCTATTCGAACAGAGCTGTTCTGATATGAGGTCTTCTCATCACGTTCTTCAGTGTAGAACGTGTAGCCATTTATGTCATACACTTGGTACATCAAAAACATAGGTGATGGCTTTTGTGCCAACCACATAGCAATATCATCCATGGATCTGTGTGCCAAACGATCCTTCAGCCATCTGGCACAGTCCTTATTGTGCGCTTCATCTCGATATCTAATGGATGCACCATAGGTAAGAAGCTTCGGCGTATCTCCTCCAAGTGTTCATCAGCAAAAGCGTCGAGAACTCGACTATTAAGAAGTACCGTCAAATGGGCTTTGTCGGCCAAATCTCCGGGTGCAGCCTTTTGCATGCCAATAAGGACCAGCTTACCTTTTAGCCTTCCCTCATGTCGAGAGAGGGGCAAACCTATAGGTCTTTGTTTCATTTATTCGGTGCAAAACTCAATCACCTCCTCCATGGTATAACCTTGTAGGATGCTTGCCTCTAGATGGCTTCTGTTTCGACAATAGCGCTTCAATATTCCCATGAACCACTCGAAGGGAAACGTGTTGCGAAGAAACACAGGACCACAATACTTTATCTTGTCGACAAGGTTCACAGTGAGACAGACCATGACATCAAAGAATGATGGTGGGAAAAACATCTCTAGGCTGGACAATATTCTTGCAATATCCTCTTGCATAGAATCCAGCTCCTCAGGATCTACCACTTCCTGCCATAGTTTGTTAAAGAAATCACAGAGCTCAATGAGTGTGTTTCTTATATCTGTGTCCAGTAGATTCCTGATGGCCACTGGGAGGATTTGTGTCAACTTTACGTGGCAATCATGTGACTTCATGTGTGATAACTTCATTTTACCTGAGCTCACATCCACGAGACTTCTGATGTTTGCGGTGTAGGAAGAGGGTGTCTTAACTGATAACAAATAGTTGAAGAACTCTTTTGCTTCTTTTGTACTAAAATTATAACTCTGGTGAGCGTGGATGGATTTGTTATCATCTTCTACTTCATTCTTGTGTTTTGATTGATCACCAAGCATATCGAGTCATGCACCATCACCATCCTTTTTTACCTTTAATCTCGAGCAGAATACCACGGATGCTTTCACATATGTTCTTCTCTACGTGCATGACATCGATGCAGTGACGTACACGTAGAATCTCCAAGTAAGGTAATTCCCAGAACACCAATTTCTTCTTAAACACTTGACACCTGGGTGTTTGTTTCACCATCAAAGTGTGGTTCTTGCCAAGCGGAACATTAATTTCTTTAGCCATGTTGTGGACCAACTCCCCAGGACAAGGTCTTGGGCCCAAACCTTCCTCTGCCGTACCATCAAATTCAGCTTTCATCTTCCGGTATGGGTGATCTTTCCGTAAGAACCTACAGTGACGCAAATACATGGTTTTGTGGAAGTTGGGAAGAAATCTGCTCGCTGTCCTATCCATGCATGTGACACACCCTACATATCCCCTTGTTTTCTGCCCTGACATGTTGCCTAATGCCAACATATCTTGAATGGTGTGCAGCAGCATCGTATGTAGATCGAAAAACTCCTTTTTGTAAGAATCATAACATTTTACAGCAGGCTCTTTTACCCACAATGTTAGCAGTTCTTCTACCAGTAGCTGAAAGTAAATGTCGATGTCATTTCCATGTTGCTTCGAGCCTTGGATAATCATTGACATCATGATGTATTTTTTCTTCATACACATCCAAGGAGCAGGTTTATATATGCACAAAAGCACCAGCCATATGCTGTGTTTGGTGCTCATATCTCCAAAAGGATTCATCCCGTCAGTACACTCCCCGAGCCTTATACTTCCAGGATCCTTGACAAAGTCTTCAAACTTGTTGTCGATTAATTCCCAGTGAGCCCCATCTTTCGGGTGCCTCATATATTTATCCACAGTTCGCTCATGATGATGCCACCGCAACCTCTTTGCCTCTCTAGGGTTTGCAAACAAACACCTCAACCTTGGAATTAAAGGCAAGTACCAAATAACCTTGAATGCGATTCCTGTCTTGATCTCGTCGTCCAATTTGTACTTGCCCTTTGCTCTCCTGTGCTTGTATCATGCATGCTTGCATGTGGGACATGCACACAAATCTTTGTACTCACCACGGTACAATATACAATCATTTCACACAAGTGTGTATCTTCTGTACTTCAAGTTCCAATGGGCAAACAATTTTCTTTGCTTCGTTCGTGCTTTTGGGGAGCACATTATCTTCCGGAAGAATTTCTTTGAAAACACCTAACAACTCTATGAAGCCCTTGTTTGATAGACTGTTTGCTGCTTTAAATTTGAGAAGCGCCAGTGTGGCACTTAACTTGGAATATATTTTTTTGCAACCTGGATACAACTATTTCTTATAGGCCGCATCAATGGATGGCAGATCCTTGTACCCAACCATATCTTTTTTGGGCCCTAGAAATCTACAATCATAGCAGCAAAATCTGGCATATCAAGGTCATTGTCGTCATCTGCGTCGCCGTCTTGGTTTTCCAGTGGGGTTTTTGGCTTTCCGGTGTTCCATTGGTAGCTTGACGCCTCAGCCCCGATGTTAGATTTAACATCCATGTGACTCTGATCGGGGATTGGCATCTCGCAGCCCTGGGTATATTCATCCATGACCGACTCTTCATCATGTCTAGTCCAACGTGTATATCCATCCATGAATCCCCGAGTGAGTAAGTGGAACTCGACATTTGTAACTTCATGTGACTCTGTATTGGCACAACGACTGCTTGGACACAAGATGTAATCCTCATTACCAACTCTCTTCTTTGTACTTTCAGCCAAATTGATGAACTCCGTCACGCCACTGACAAAATGTGAGCTTCTCTGATCCTTCATCCATTCAGATCGTTCCATCTGCACCAGACAAGGGGTAATTAAAAAAACATTAATACACGGATTAACTGATGCCCAAAGATGCGTGCGTAAATCACAAGATTTTATTTTCATAATTATTGAGGGCTCTCCATATCGTTATCCAGCCGTGCGATGAAAAAAATTAGTGGCCAGTCAATTTACACGCAGAGTACTACAGTACTACCCTTATGAATTGAATACCTTAATTAAGCCACTCAACGAAAAGAATACCTTAATTAATTAATTAGCCGCGCGGCGACCTCCACCCAGCAGACAGAGAAGCGCGATGTAGTGGCACAACAAGACAGCAAGGTCGAGGAGCAAAACTTAGTGGGGCAACCGCCTGAAGTTCGAGCTCCACTATCCCGCCATCGATCATGATGGATGTGCTCCAATCACGCCGCCGCCGACCTCGAGGGTTGACCTCCTCCTATCTCCCGCCGTAGACTGAGGATTGACCTCCTATGAAGCCGCCACCACCGACCGACTGAGGATTGACCTCTTATCCGGTAGCCACTGCCTCGGCCGCCGCCGCCATCTCTATCTGCAGAGCGGGTGTTTTTATTTTTTGATGGGTATCCACAGAGCAGATGTTTACCCTAATTATTACTGTAACTCAATTATTTCATCCCCATATGTACAGGGTAGTACATCACATACGGTTATGTCAGGACAACCGTTTCTCACCTACATTGTCTTCTCACATGGTTTGGTGCGGAAATCGTGTGTGAAGTTGTAATACCCAACACAAACGACATGTATCAACTGTGTGCCGTATACAACATAGTGCAATAAGTAGTTCCCAACCGTTAGTAGATCCCCACAGTTTGCCCATCTCCCCCAAATCCCTAGATAGCCTCCAAATCCCTAGCCCCCAAATTCCCTTGCGTGGCGATGACATTGGGGGAGTGCGGATGAGTGGTGCTGATGGTTTCGGGGCGGCTGCTCCTGCTCGTATCACCGCTCTCGGCAGCGCCGCCATGACGGCGGTCACCGCCAAGAACTTGCCTAAGGTCATCACAAGGTAGGTATACTACGGATCCGAAATGTCTTGTCAAGTTCCAATATATCCCAATCTTTTTTAGCATGCCCAAAGTAGCTCCCTCCTCAATCCGTCCTGAATGACCCCCACCCTCCAGGAAAGCGATCAGCCTATGGATTCGGAGTATGACTTCTGACTCACGCAACATGAGTTCGACTCCGAGTTTTGCGCCACCGAGAAGTATCAAAAGCTGAGTTGTGTGCATGGACACACTCCCGCTCGACTGTATGCACGGAGGGATTCGACATTGGCAGACGGTTTCTCAGTTGCCCCTTAGAGGTTAGTGCTAAGTTCATCATTTTAGTTGAGTTAATGCCATCGCTCATCCTGAATACTATTTAACATTGGCAGGGATATGAGGCTTGTGCCTTTGTTAACTGGCTGGATGAAGAATGGCATGGCAGGGCTCAGAGTGTTATCACCAAGCTCGCAGAAGATAACGTAAAGCTGAAGAAGAAACTGACTGATCTAGAGTGTACAATCAGTATGATGAAGCAAGAAAGAATGAATCACATGCAATAGATGAAAGCAAGAGAAAAGAAGGAACTAGCATGTGTAGTTGTGGTTGTCGCATTAACCATCTTCTATGCGCTGTTTGCAATGATGATTAGGGGTATTGTTTGATTATTACCGGCTTCATCAATAAGAAGAGCTCAATGTATTGCTTGCCAACTGTTCTACTCCATTTATATCGGTGCATAAGTCACATTACAAAAACAAAATAATCCCAAAACTCGTTCCCTTGTTTTTTCCCTGAAAAAAGAAATCAGCCAATAGGAGTCGTGGGGCTTGTATGCATTCAATGACTTCAGACTACTTAGCATAACATGCAATGGTCAATTCTCTGCACGCAATGGTATTGATTAGCAAATAAACATCAAGTTCTCTAGTTTTCCCCCACCTTGGTCACCGTTATGGAGTATGAAAAATGCTTGTTTCATATTTGGACGCTCCAACGCGTGTGCGTAATTATCACATTGACAACCGCGCAACCCCGGGAATTTGGAGTGACTGGGTACAAATAATTGCGGTTCATTATATCAGTATTCTAATTGCCTGCCAAGGCGGTTAGATAATATGTCAATCCCCCGCTTCAATTGACATTCCTCTTCTCTGCATACCCCGCTTAAGTGCCCACCATCTTCATTGTCCCGGGTGCCCGCACTACACACTTTCACACACTCTGCAAACTCGCTTTCTCGCGGTTTGTATATGTACCACAGCCATGTCAAGCGACAGCGGCGATGATAGTTCTGCCAGCAGTCTGGCGCCCGATGATAGGTCAACATCGAAATCAGCCAGTCATCTTCCATGAGTCCGGCGTCGAGCCCAGACCTCAATTTTATCTGGATCATGGAAGGGACGCCACCTCCCGAGTTGTCAGACAAAAAAGAGGATGACAATGATGATGATGAAGAATGGTCGAACGAGGAGGACAATGATGACAACAATGACGACGATGACGGCGGTAATGAAAAGCCAACATTCAGCGGCAAGAAGCATCCTCGCCAAGACAATGTCGCTGGGCCATCCAAGAACAACAACAGGAAGAAGGACTAAAATTAAGCAGACTGTATATATCTCTGTTTCCATTCGCTCATATTAATTCGTTATCTCTGTTTCCCCTGTCAATCTCATTGCAGACGGTTAGCAATACGTATTCGATAGAGATCTTTTACATTATTGCCCACAGGTTGGTTTCTTTGAATTGTGTGCCCGGTCGAGCACACAATTCACAAAAAAATCATATGCGCTCTCTATAATGATCGCACACAATTCTGATTACCGACCTGTTTGCTGGGTATCACACACATCTTGTTACACCGAATCGTTTGTGTTCATCTCAATCATCGCAAACAATTCATCCAAGTGAACTGTATGCCGTATATAAGCACACACCTTGATATGGCTGCCCGTTTCTGTTGTTCAGACTCATCGCAAACATTTCGTATGGATCAACCATATGCCATGCATCGCACATGCAACCATAATCTGAATCGTGTTTGAAGTCTCTGCCATCGCAAACTTTTCGTTTCATCATTGTTTACGATTAATACATCGCACACAGTTTTGTCGAAGGGTCTCTGATTGTAGTGTCATGTTAGCAGTATCCTGCAGTAGTGATACCAACCATTGTGTGTGTATATACTATCAACGAACTAGCCCCCGGGCTTATATAACATACTCGGGGCCTAAGGTTACAAATCGTAGTCAGCTTATCGTCAGTAGGGATAGAGTCCTCCATGACTCTGGTAGCTTCGTCTTGTTTGTCGAGTCCTCCATGGATCTTCGTATAACGCGTCTCGGTCCGACCTATGTGGTGTAGGATGGAACCAACCTATGAGTCCTCACCTCAACCCACCACACCTAGAAATGATGTGCCCACCACACGCCACACACCTTCGACCACTAAGAAAGTAAGCATATACAATAGTACAAAGTTATACATGAAAGTTAATTGCATGGTGCATCCAATGATATTTGTTCCGTACTGTGAATGTTTATATTTTCTCCTATAAAACTAGTCACGGTAAAGAGAAATGAAGGGCATATCTCTCTCTCCACCGCACACCCCCTCTGTCTACACCACTTTCATGTACGCACACAAACTAAAAGTACTATACGTCACTGGACTTCAGAATATGCTCATTACGGTCACCATATACATTCTTGTAGTGATCATACAGTCTCTAGCTCATCGTACGTCTCCGTATTTTGTTGATGACACTCATGGTCATTGTATTTGAACTGTGCTCTGTATTTTGTTGGTGACACTTACGGTCATTGTATTTGAAGCGAAGGGACGATATGGTCACTGGACTTCAAAATAAGCTCATTACGGTCACCATATACATTTTGTGGTGCGAACCAACCTGTGGTTGGATGGTTAGGAGGACAATTGTATCCCTAGCCCACCAGGGTTCAAATCCTGGTGCTCGCATTTATCCTGGATTAATTTTAGTATTTCCGGCGATGTGCGTTCAGTGGGAGGAGACGTTCCCCTCGACTACGAGGCGCCTACGGTGACTTCATAAAATCTCAAGATGATATGGCGGCTCACTCTCTCGAAGGTGCTCATAGGGGTAGGGTGTGCGTATGTGCATTCATAGGGGTGAGTGTATGCGCGTATATATGAGCGCTTGCGTCTGTACGGTGTTAAAAAAATACATCTGGTGATTATACGGTCACAGGCTCACCGTACAACTTCGTAATTTGATGATGCACGATCAATTGACCAGTCAAACGGTCCACGTGGCGCAACTAGTGTTGCACCATCAGCGCATGTTACCGTGGGGCCCACCTATCAGCGCGTATATGAAAGAAAGAAACAGTAGCTTGTGTCTGTACTGTGTTAAAAAATACATTTTGTGGTGATTATACGGTCACTGGCTCACCGTACAGCTCCTTAGTTTGTTGATGACACGATCAGTTGACCAGTCAAACGGTCCTCGTTCATCAGTGCACATACCGTAAGGCTCACCTATCAGTGCCTATATGAAAGACAGAAATGGTAGTATATTCGTTGTCGGTGGGAATTCGAAGTTGTGACCTCAGATTGGCAGCCCGCGCGCCCTAACCACAGCGGACAAGGTCGCCTTGTGATGATATGCTGAGGCGGCCCTTTTAATTGCATGCACGCATGCACGAGCTACTGTGGTGAATACAAACACACCAAATATGCGCACAAACACGCCCGCAACGCCCGCATGCATGCATGCAATACTCACACGTACACATGCACACACGCAACACTTGCACGAACACACGCACGCATGCAGGCATGCAACACTGACATGTACACATGCACGCACGCATGCATTGAATACTGAAACGTACACTTGCACGCAACACTCACTCATACACATGCACGCACGAAACACTCGCACGTCTGCATGCACACAGCACACGACGCAAGACACACGCTCAACCTATACGTGCATGCACCCTTTGTTAAGGACATGGATTGTTATGAGTATTAATCAATCTTATTTGTGATAAGTAGAACATTGATGTTTGCAGCGCTCTTTATGAATCACAACGCATCGAACGAGCTAGCAACGTATATATGAAAAATTTAAATTTCTCTTACATTATATAGTAGGCCTATCAACCTACATGAATTAGACGACGTCACACTGAATGAACAATCATCGGCTTATGAGCTGCCCGCTTCTCACCGCCCTGGCCCACCAAAAACTCCTTCCCCCTCCCGCGCGCGATTCCCTCCTGGCGCCAGCTGCCTGCATTCATGCGGAATCGGCTCCTCTGTCGTGCGCTACCTGCGTTGGGTCACTGACATGCAGGCCAGGTACCCAATAGGCCCACACGTCACTGGAAGAACGGCATAGTATCGTACGTCAGATGATCTGGTCGAGGGTGCCACCCGCTACACGCCCGACTGAACACGCCTCCTTGCTGCATTTAACCGCCTCCATGAAACCCGTGTGGAAGCCGAGAAACCCACTCCGGCCACATGTCCGTTCATGACCGTGCCAGCATTAAACGCAACGCCGGCCGAGGTCCTCCCGTCCGCCCTCTATTTAATCTCCTATTTGAACACAGCCAGATGCCGGCCAAGAATCGCACAACTCCACCGCTCCCCTATCTCGTCCTTCACCATTTTCTCCACTCTTACAATAGCTTACGAAGAGTAGCTATCTGGCATACAAGCCGGCTGGGTGGCCTGTCGAGCCTGCCGAATACGAGCTATGCAGCACGCTAATCCACCTCCCTCGTCTCTCCCGATGGATCCAGTTGCCGCCCCAAGCCGGCGCGTGGTTCAGCAACTCGCCGCTCGAGGCCAGCCCGACGAGGAGCGGCGAGTTGCTCCAGGCTGGCATGGCGGGGAGCATGGGCGTCGTCGCTGCTGTCCATGATGCCGCCTTGTATCGCGCCTCCCGTGTCTGCGACCGCGCCTCTCGTGTCTGTTGCCGCGACTCCCGTGCCTGTGGCTGTGCCATGGAGGCAGAGACAGAAGACGGGTGCGGAGAGCGACGAGTCGGTAGCCAGCGCCTCCGCGTCCGCCGCCATCATCGAGGAGAAGTAGAACGCGGGAGGCTGCCGCCTCTTGGGTCCCATGAAGGCCACCGCCGAGGCGTCGCCGCTGTACACATCAGGTGTCTTGCCGGGTCCTTCTGTTGCGAGGACCTTCGTTGACCCCACATGAGCTCCACGAAAGCGGAGAAGCCCCCTTCGATTCCATCTTAGGCATCAGCAAAGGATTTCACTCAGTTGAGCGGTGGGGAAGCGAATCGTCCTTTGTGCTGAAGCATATACCTCCGGGGCTCCCGGCAGTCCGATGATCTTGCTGCCGGACATGAGGAAGACAAAGGGATCCGTGGGCGACCATTTAGACTAGGTATTATTATACATGTGCAGTTCAGGAGTAGCACCGCTTAGTTGATTTAAATGTAATGAAATCCGTCATGTTTATATGAAAATATGGTATTTTATATGAATTCCGTCATTGTTTATATGAAATATCGCCGTGTTTGCACGAATTTCATCCGGTTGGTTGAGTTGTTGTCAGAATGTGTGCGGCTACGGTTGGATGGCGTAATGTACGGGTCGCCGTTGGAGATTTCCCTAAGAGCAAGTAGAGCAAGTCTAATAAGTCCTCCTCAGTAGGATATAGTAGATGCCATGTCATTCATGTCCTAGCTGGAAGAAAGATAAATGGAGAGAGAGAGAGCACATCGGGCGCTAGATTAGTCGCCTGGCTGTAGCACATGATATGAGGTAAAAGCCTTCCTTGTAGCCTGTGCTAAACGCTAGAGCCGGTTCTTCCTTCTCCCCTTCCAATCATCTTTGTTCCTCACTCTCCTTTACATGCAAGCATTTAATGGTACAGCCAATCTAGTAGCTAGTCCACTATATGAGCGAACTTTTACAAAAGCTGCAGGTGACATGGCACCAGTGTAGAGCCGGCTGCAAGCTTTCCTATTAGTCATGCTCGTATAATAAGGTAGAGTCAGCAGGCTATAAGGATTAGAAAATTATATTTGTGTTGAGTTGGATGGGAGGGAAGAGGATAGAGAAGGGAAGCGGGCTGTAGATTAATAGCCGGCTAGAACACAGGCTCCAAGAAACATTGTGAGGATGTACGCTGGGCCATGCATTAATAAAGTAGTACTACTTAGCAACTAGCTACTATACATGTTGGCTATTAGGTTGATTATATGTGACATGTCATCTTCATATATATAGCTGGTTTCTGGCTATACTAAGTTGGTCTGCGGCCGGCTCGGCCGACGAGGTGGGACAAATAAAAACAAGCTCATGTGAGCTCGTCCCGACGCACACACTGGAGGAGGAGCACCCGAGCTCTACCTCGTTCATCGGTGGCAAAGGCACGGGTGGACAAAAGGCTCACCAATATTTTGGCTACCCCGAGCAAGATCCAAACAACCCCTTCCAGCCCCACCCTTCCTAGCAAATTCAAATCCCTCGTTCACCGTGAAATTTTGCCAAGTGTTGTTGTTTTCAGGGATATTTTGCTGTGTGAAAACAAATTTAAATATGAACGAATAATTGGTGTCCGCGGTCTTCTGTCGGGACACGGTTGGATGGCCTCATAGTAGTAGTGTAGAGTAGTAGGAGTAGTACAGTGGTAGGAGTAGTACGGTGTAGAGTAGTACGAGTCTCATCTGACACCAATTTCCTTGGAGTCTGTGCTGCAGCAAGCTACAATAGGCTATGTTACTAGTAGTACCTCCATAGTGGGTACGTACTCCGTAAAATCAGATTTTCCCAAAACTAAGTCGCTCAACCTTAATTATTTGCTTGTTTCCCTTCCGGCCTCGTTGTTCTTCCCCATGCAGCCAGAAAAAATGAGGTCATGTGAATAGCAATTGATTACTCGTGTTGATGGCTGCATGTGTCTAGGACAATGCATGCACTTTTTTCTTGGTGCTCGTTGGGCGATCCGAGCAGAAAAAAGGAGGTGTACTACTACAACATGACAGACCGACCGTGTGTGGTACCTTCGTCCATATTTATCGATCCACATCATATTTTGTGCCAATTTTGACCATATATTTAACTAACAAAATGTTAATGCATGTCACAAAAAATTATATCATTGAAAACTATGCTCAAATACGAATCCAATGATATAATTTTTGTTGACATGCACTAACATTTTGTCAATTAAATCTTTGGTCAAAATTTAGCACAAACTACAAAGGGGACCAATAAACCAGTACTCAACACCGTGCGCACTAGTAGTCGTAGTGATCTGAAAGGGCCCACTTCAAAAAAAAACAAAGAAAGAAAGGGCCCAATACACATTCAAGCATTTCATCACATCTTTCTCTCGCTCTATCTGCCGAACAAACTATGCCAAACTCCCTTGCCTACCGTGAGGGAAAAGACCGCCATCGCCTTTTTCAGTCGGGGTTTGTATCGACGGATCGCGCGAAGCAGCAAAAACCAAGCCGTATCTTGTACTCCTCCGTCGTACTAAGAGTGGAGATGCTCACTTTCATAAATGTTCTATTTCCTCTCGACGACATGTGGGACATATAGCAACCGGGTCCACGTGTCATGCACCAAAAATAATAGTGCAGAACAGTAGGGGGACGCACCCCAGTTGTAGCACCACAGTAGTAGTAATGAGCAATGAGACGTCAAATCACAAAGCCGCACCTTTCCTGCAGACGGACGAAGCAACCATTATTTCACACTTCGCTAAATCCGCTTCTCCATCATCTCCTTCAAGAAAACCATGTATTACTTCTGCCATTGTTCTGCCACAAGAGGGACGCGCATCGGCCTGGCACTTGATGACACGTGGGAGCACATGACAGGCCATTCTCCCCCGCCCACCACTCGGTAAAATCACCTCATTTTTACTATCTATCTTTTTTAGATTAATATAATCGGGATTCACCAAGGAGAAAAACCAAGTGGTAGGCTGCTCCTGTCGCGTTGGCGTAGCAACTTAGCAGGATCAGTCCACACACAAAATGGGGACACACTTACATGTGGGTCATCCACCGTCTTGTTCCACGTGCGATGCACGAAATTATAGTTCGGAGCAGCGGTTGGCACTACAAAAAAAATACACTTCCGTGATGATACGTGTTTGTCATAGTAGGTCAGGTTTTCTATCATGCATGTACATCCATGACGATTTTATGACAGAATCAAGATAGTCATACATGTGCTGTCATAGAAGTGTTCCATGACAATACCAAAATTACCATCACGGAAGTGTTCACTTCCATGACGATAAATGACGCGTCATGGAAGTGCTTTCGTCAAGGGTAACTGACACGTGGCATCCACCATAACAGGTCGCCGTTTATCTATCGGGTCCATTTTTGGATCCGATAACCCATTAACAGTAATGACCAATGGCGATTTTCCACGTGTAAAATTCTCATTGGCTGAAGGAAACACGTGTTAGCTCGTCATTGGGTCAGATACATGCCTATGATATGTTGACACGTGCGACGGCCCAACACTGGCCCATTTAGCTTACAAAGGCCGGCCCGTTTGACTTGGTCAAAAGATAGCGGGCCGGCCCATGAAAAGCCTGTTAACGGTCTGTTCGCATATAGCCCATTTTACGGCCCGGTAACTCACGGCCCGTTATGGCGCTCCCGAAATCGGCCCAACTGCGTCATGTGGGCCATCCAGTATAATACCAGCCCGTTTCATTTTTGGCCCATGTATGGCCCATGACGTCTTTCGGCCCATACGAGGCCTTTCGTATCTTTGGCCCCTTTAACGGGCCGCGGTGACTCTGGCCCATAATAATAAACAGTAAATTTCTTTATGCCCGGTAATGGCCCATGATTCACATGGGTCGTTTCCAGCCCGTGTTAGCTTTCGGCCTACTGACGGCCCATACATTCTTGAGCTCCTTTCCAGCCCTCGATTACTTCTAGCCCGTTACTGGCCTGTTACCCTAATGGGCCAAATTCGGCCCATGGTTAGAATCAGCCCGTTTATGGCCTGTTAACCTGTTACGCCCTTTCCAGCCCGTCCTATATTCTAGCCCATTAACGACCCATTATGCCTGTGACAGAATTAAGCCTTTGCTGTCTTCCGGCTTGTTAACGGCCCGTTACCATGCTGGCCTGATACCAATTACGCCTGTTTACGGCCCATGTGGGCCCATTTTATCCGACGGCCCAAGGCCCACTGAATATATGGGCCGTTGGAGGCCCATTTATCTGACGACCCATAGGAGGCCCATGGGTCCTACGGCCCGTAGCAGGCTCAAGGTTACCATGGTCTGTCTATGGCCCATGGTTGTTGCGACCACTAGCAAACCAAGGAAACAGAAGACTAGGAAAATAAATAAGCCAGAAACTAACGCTAGGCTATTAAGGCGATTGCACATATTGCATCCACTGGGCATCAAAGTTCGCCACCAGTGCAAATATAGGGAACACCCTACACTATACAAAAATGGCTTGCTATTTTCTTCAGCCGATCGCTGCACATTAAGAACAAATTTTGTATCGCAACAAAACAAATCACAACCATAAAACAAAAGGAAGGTTGGCATAAAAGTTAACAGTCCGGCAGATAAATGCACCACCAGAAGTTCAGAAGCTCAGTTCATTTGACCTGACTATTACGTTTTCATGCTGTACTGTCTGATGGAGCACCATAACCTTCGCCTTCATTTCTCCTAGGCTCCTGAACAACATAGCAAATGTCTGATAGTCTAGTTTCAAAACCATGCATATCTTGACGACATCGAACAATGGCTGTCCTTGTTTCAGAAAGGGTCTCTGTTAGGGAATGGACTTGTGTGTGGAGCACAGATATAACATTATTTTGATCACGCATATCTTGATCATGAGGCAGTTTGAACGATATTGCCTTAACAACCAACCCAGTATTACGCAGGAACGTGCTTTTGGCACTGATAGTGGACAGGTACTGACCCACTGCAGCAAGAGGTGACATTGCAGTTATAGTTGCCTTGTCACCTTCAGAAGGTGGCGGTTCCACCATTTGTTCCATAGCTTGCTGAAAAGTTGAGTTTTTACATTAGTAGTACCAGAACAGAAGATATTAAGGAGGCAGCAAAACCAAACAAAATAGCTTTGGTCTATATACAGAACTTATTCTGGTGAACCCGTGTAAAATATTAGTTGTATTTTACTGCAAAGTACATAATAAAACCAGGTTCCAAACATATGACCATGTACCATGGCTAATGTATTATCTATTTCTTCACATTGTATTGACAGCTAAGGATAAAGAGACCAAGTTTATAATACGATAAGCAGAGTATGACATCATTCATATCACAAAACAACTGAGAACAGACAAACAGGCAATTGTAACATTATGTAGACAAGTCTAGCACGGAACTAGATTACAGATCAAGATCAAAGGAACATCACTCCTCTCTTTTTAACTTTGTAAGGTGCAATGATACGCTAAGACAATTTTGTATAAAATTGAAAAGAGTAATAGACATTGGCTGCAAACCATGCAGTTCAATGCACAAGTCAGAGTAAGTAGTAGTTAAAAGGCATGAGGATTAAGGACTTACAATAGCGGCTTTAACTGGTGTAGTCATGCCCTTCGTCTTACTAGTGTGACAGTCCTTGAAGATTTCCACAGCATTTGGTTTAGGTACTTTTTGGTCCTTGCGAGTTTTCCTCTGCATTTGGAACAAGTCAATATAGATCTGATAATATGGCACAGCGAAAAGAGTGAAACAACAGCTAATTACAAGAGCCTTGCAGTGTGCAATATAGCTACGAGATCCTGTCGCCTGTTGGAATTTCACTTTCGTACGGTTGGCCTTGTTCTTTGAATAGTTCACCTACAAGAAGATAGATTTGTGAGGCACATGCATAAATAGGAGTTCAACATGTGATCTGATCACATATATATAACGTACTTGATACTTTGGATCAGACCAGTGTTTAACGAGGCCTCTCCAGTCTTCATCTGATATATTTTCCACTGGAGATGTTTGGGCAAGTTCACTGTTAGCCTTGCCTTCAAAGTGAGTTTTCCTCAAGTTATACCGATACTGTCGCAGAGCAGACTTGAAAACATGGGTGCCTGCTTGTCTGGTTGCATCATCTTGGCTATCCAACTTGAACCTCATCTGTTGAAAATTATGGGAGTATCATTACCAGCAACCTAGAAAGTATGGGACAGACAAAGACGATATTACTAATTTCCATACATAACCATACTTACAGATAAATGGTCGAGGTAGGTGTTGAACTGGGTTTTGTCTTTGTCATTCCTGTACTGAATCCATGTTGGGAGGATACATGCATGACACCTAACGGCAACCGCTGCCTCTGATACTAACTTGGCTGACTCTGTAGCATCACGTGGCCTTTTTAAACCTGCCTCAAAATGGATCTCCATTCTTCCTCCTCTATATTTAGTTAACCTATCGAGCATTATCCCTGATGTCTGTTTCCTCTTGCGCCTAGGTGCTAGTCCAACAACGAACATAGGAAGTGTTAGTGTACATCAAACTGTGAGACTACATATAAAGAAGCATGCAACTGTAACTTGACTCCAGCAACTACCTTCTTGCTGTTAAAGCTCACAAGGTTCATCTGATCTTGCCAACTCATCTTGTGTCAAGAGTGCTTTGGAAGTAGTGTCAGGTGGCAAGGGAGCTTGGGAATGTGCTGCTAGCTGAGTTGACAAACGAGTAACTCGAGCAGCTGGTGGTACTATGGAAAGTGTTGCAACAACTAGTGCTGTCACTGCTTGTTTGGTGGCAGCTATTAGTTTCTGTTTGGATTGTTTTGCAGCTGGTGTAGCATGGGATACCGTGTTTGTACAATTTTCCGGTGGACTTTGACCTTCTATTGCACCATCAGTACCAGCAGAATCAGCATAATTCTTCCGCTTCCGTTTTCGTGCGTCCTGAGTACAAACACCATCCCCTGGCATTCTGTGTTCCTTCCTCTTTCTCTGTGCCATGTCAAGTCAAGCAGACAAGAAAAAGGAATAAAAATTTAGTTCTTCAGAACAAATTGATGCATGATACAGACGAACTGAACTTTGATGTTAGACAACCGCATGATAGGAGGATGTAATATGTACGAAAAACAGGATGGCATGCGATAATCAGAACTATGATGTGTAAACTAAGCAGAAGGCATTTCAATAAATTAGAAGCAATGCAATGGAAGGTAGACACCACATGAAAGATGCTACAAATATCGCTCTGCCAAGTTAACAGTGTCTCGTCATAACTGGCATTTAAACAAATGTGAAGCAGGACAAGAAATAAATCATATGCAAGATGCAAACAACATCACACTACCAAGTTAAAGGTCTCTTGTCATTAGTGCCATTGCATATTCACATCATTGCATATTCACAGTTATGATGTGTAAAATAAGCAGAAGTAATTTAATCAAATTACAAGCAATAAAAGCTAGACACCGTATGCAACATGCAAGACAATATCACACTGCCAAGCTAGAGAAAGCACCTGGAATGCCGGTTTCGTCGGAAGACCGCCATCAGTCCCTTCCTTAATTTTTCCTTCCTCTTTCTTAGTTTTATTGCCTTGTCAAGTCAAACCCACAAGAAAAATGAATAAAAATTTGCTCGTCAGAACTCATCGATGCAGGATGCTGACGAGCACTACTTTAATGTAAGGTGACCGCATGATAGGACGATTGAATGTGTAAGAAAAAAGGACATCATTGCATATTCACAGCTATGATGTGTAAGCTAAGCAGAAGGCATTTCAACAAATTAGAAGCAATGAAAGCTAGACACCATATGAAAGATGCAACGAATATCACTCTACCAAGTTAAAACTATCTCGTCATAAGTGCAATTTCAACAAATTAGAAATAGTACAAGCTAGAAAAGAATGAGAGATGTAACCTATATCACACTCCCAAGTTTAACATGTCTTACGATAAGTGATTGTTGCAGGTTACACAACAGTAGTACTTTGATGTAAGAACATGGTGTGATAGACAGATATTGTATGTTCTAGAAACAGGAACTCGTGTCTTATTCGCAAGTATAATGTGTAAAGTAAGCAGATGGAATTCAACAAAATTAGATGCAATACAAGCAACTCCCTCCTTCCATCTATATAGGGCCTAATGCATTTTTCAAGACCGTCTTTGACTATTGACAAGATTAATAGTACATAAGATGTATAATGTGAAAATTATATCATTGGGAGCTCCTTTCACATATGAATTTGACGGTATGCTTTGTGTAAGTTGCATGTCATATATTATTGCTCTAACATTTGGTCAAAGTTAGCCTCGAAAAACGCATTAGGCCCTATATAGATGGAAGGAGGGAGTAGACATCATACATAACATGCAACCACATATAACAGTGCCAAGTTAGAGGGAGCACCTGTGATGGTGTACTAGGGGAGACGTGCTCATCATCAATACAGCTACGTTGAGTGTCTATGCATGTGTTGTCTTGCAAATCTTCTTGGGGGGTGGCGGAGTAGAATCTGTAGAGGCCCTCCATTTCAGTTGTTTCGAAGGAGCACCTTTATCCATTGACTTGCTAATTTCCTTTCGCTTTATTGATTTTGCATTGTCAAGTCAAACCGATAAGAAAAAGCAATAAAATTCACTCTTCAGAACTCATTCATGCATGATACTGACAATCACTACTTTGATTTAAGGCAAACACATGATACGAGGATGGAATATGTACGAAAAATAGGACGACATGGCATATTAACAACTATTTGTGTAAACTAAGTAGAAGCCATTTCAACAAATTAGAAGCAATGCAAGCTAGACATGACATGAAAGATGTAACCAATATGACTGCCAAGTTAAAAGCGTCCCATCATAAATGGCGTTTCAACAAATTAGAAGTAGTGCATGCTATAAATCATATGAAAGATGCAACCAATATCACTCTGCATATACTAAAGGTGTCTCGTCATAATTGATTGATGCGGGATACAAAAAAACAGTAGTTTTATGTAAGGACATGCTTAATAGACAGATGTACCATGTACCAAAAACAAGAAGGCATGACACATTAACAGGTATAATGTATAAACTAAGCAGAATAGCACATGCAATTTAACCAGATTGGAAGAATTACAATCTAGACACTATATGCAACAAGCAACCACATATCATGCTGCCAAGTTAGAGCAAGCACCTGCGATGGTGGTGTAGGGGAAATGCGGTCATCAACTACAGAGCTACGTTGACTATCTTCATCTAGCATTGTTGTTTCTTGAGAATCATGTGGGGAGGCTGACACTGCATTCTTTAAAAGAGGATCTTTTCTTACACCTGTCCATTGGCCTGACTGTCTCATCATAAGTGATTGATGAGGGATACTCAAGAACATTAGTTTGATGCCAGAACATGGTTAATAGACAGATGTAGTAGTATGTACCAAAAATAGGAAGGCATGCCATATTTAAAGGTATAATGTATAAGCTAAGAAGATGCAATTTAACCAAATTGGAAGTAATACAAGCTAGAGACCCGGCTGGAATGGTGATTATGATCATCGAGGACCTTAGAGCCTGGTGGGAGGCGGGCTGCTTCGCCACCACCGTGGCTTTTTAGTTGGCTTGCAGGTGTTGCCTGTCTGTGCTGGGCTTGTCACTGGCTCGGCCAGTGCCCTGACTAGCTATTTGGCTTTTAGTGCTCTTGGGATGGTGGTTCATGTAAAAAATATCTTTCCTTATCTTAATAAAGACCGACTTCGGCCTTTAGAATACAAGCTGTCAGATTCAGGGCTCCGCAGACCCAAGAAAGGTTTGAACTCTGGGGCGTGTGCGAACAACTCAACCTATCTAGCCACCCAGTTCGTCACC
This sequence comes from Thinopyrum elongatum, assembly GCA_011799875.1. Lineage (NCBI taxonomy): Eukaryota > Viridiplantae > Streptophyta > Magnoliopsida > Poales > Poaceae > Thinopyrum > Thinopyrum elongatum. Next base: position 352,255,866 of record CM022302.1, on the reverse strand, counting down.
CTATGGCCTAGCTTGAGGAACAAGGAAGAAGATGAACACGGTAGTTTACCCAGGTTTGGGCCACCTTGCGGTGTATGACCCTACTCCTGCTTTGTGGTGGATTTGCCTCACGAGGGGCTAGGGATGAACAAGTACAAGGGATGAACAACCTCGCGAGGTCTGCTCTGGTGAGGGTGGAAAGGATCCAATCCCAGGGGGTTCCTCCTCCTCCATGGTGGTGGCTAGCCTATATTTATAGTGGCCTTGGTCCTCTTCCCAAAACGTAGGCGGGAAGGGATTCCACAATGGCCAATTTGAAAGGGGACAAGTAGTACATCTTATCCTGACGAAAGGTGGTCTTCGCCTGCAAAGCTTCTGGCGTTACGCTGTGGTTTGCTCAGTGATGACATCTGTCCTGCCGTCCTGGTGGTCTTGGTCTTGTTGCACAGGAATTTAAACCTTTGCCTGAGTCCTCGAGAACCCACGCCTGCGCTTGCCTCCTTAGAACCAAAGAGGAAACTGTCTCCTCTGCACCCGCTGGCACCCGCCTGGCCTTGGTCGTCATGGCTTGCGTCACTGCAACCTCATGAGGTTTGGGCACCTGCATAGGAATCTATGCTCCTCAGGAGGCAGCCTGGGAAGGCCGCTCCCTCGGGAGGTCTTGGCATCGTCTGCCTCGCGAGGCTTAGCCCCTCGCGAGGGTCTTGTCTTGGTGGTCTTGGAGGTGGGCCGTACCAGGCCGTCGAAGGTGCCACGCCGTGGCCCGCAGGAAGGCTAGTCTGGGTACCCTGGTTCCCAGAACGCCGACAGTAGCCCTCGGGCCCAAGGTGCGCTCGGACTTGGTTTGAGGTGAAGCCAAAGGGCAAGGGCGAAGCGCCACAGGCCCCAATCGCCTGCGGGCCAGGCTGACGTGTGGTGCTTGACGGGGCGTTGATGCTCTTCTTCAAGGTCTTCGGAGAGGACGGCCGACGTCTGGAGTGCTGCCTGAGGGGAGGCGATCGAGATGGTGACCCCCTCATAGGCCGGCAAATCGGCGAGGCCCCTCGCGGTGAACTTGCCCATGGCCTTGTCCGCGATTCCTCCAGCAGCAGCGACGCCTCCTCTGAACCAAGCTTAAGTGACGACGACAGCTACGAGCCGCCGTGCCGCCGCGCTTGGGCTTGAGGGAGGAATGGCGCCGGCCAGGCGTCATGGGCGACACCGCCTGGGTCGCGATCCTCAGGAGGTCCTTTCCTTTCGTTTCATTCCTGCGCAAAAGTCATGAAGGGCCCCGCAGGGGTGTGTAAAGATCGTGACACTTTTGCCTTAATGTTAGCATCCCCAACTTATGTTGTGTTTGCGTCTCTCGCTTGGGCACGGTTCCCCCTTTTTATTCTCGCGGTAGCTTAGTGCTCTACGCTGACAGGACCCAGTCCCCAGGCAAGCTTTGACCGTCGCTGGTATGCCAGGTCACGGTGCCGTGGTCAAGGCCAGGAGGTGAGCGGCCCGAGGTCCGATAAGAGCCCCCGAGGCGCGATGCTCAGGAGGTCCGCTTTGGCGTGCAAGCGGCTCCCGAAGGACTGAAAGGGGAGTTCCCTTGCCCAAGCAAAATCACGAGAAATGAAAGGCCGATTATGGGGTTCGCGCCCGAGTGTGCGAAGCGACTTATCTTGGCGAGCCTGTGGTGGTTTCCTTGTCGCGATGGCGAGCTTCTTGTGCGACGTTAGGCTGCACCCTTCTCCTGATGGCGCCCCCCCCCCCCCCCCGTAGGGCTCCTACCGACTCCATCTCTCCCGCTTGTCAGGGTGCTCTACGTCCTCGGGACCCGGCTCTCGAGCAAGGCTCGGGCGCCGCTGGTATGCTAGGTCGCAATGCCGTGGTCAAGGCCAGGGGGTGAGGGCTCGAGGGCTGGTAGGAGCCCCTGAGGCGCGGTGCTCAAGGGCCCCCCTTAACGTGCAAGCGACTTGCGCGAGAAAAGAGTGGCTGGCTCCGAGGGGGTACCTAGGAAGGGTTGTGCCCCATGGCACGTGGCGTGGTATCCTTCTGCGGTGGCGAGGTGTTGGCAAAGCTGCGCATGATCCTGCCTCCGGAGATTCCCATCTCTGAGGCTCTAGCAGCATAAGTCGAAAGCGGTGAGGACGGTGGCAGCATTGTCAACGAGGGGCTTCCAACGAGCGGGGCAGGTGGCGGCAGTGGCGTTCCTTCTTAGTTTTACCCTGCAACATTTACCGTGCCTCGTGGAGGCATAAGACTTCTGTTTAAGCTTGTGGAACAATCTGTGCTTGTAATAATTTTTAGGACCCCGTGGTTTCCTTATTGCACCAAGTTTCCTTCATGCTTGCTTTTGTGCTCTGCGTCGGTAGGGCCCAGCCCCGCGCATACCTCGACCGCCGTTAGGGCGTCTGGATCACCAGGACGACACCAAGGGGCAAGGGGCTACGTGACTAGTGAGGCCCCTGAGTCGCGATGCTCAGGAGGTCCCCCTTGATGTGCGAGTAGCCCTCATGAAGGAAACGTGGACACCGGGGTGTAGGACTTCACGCTCTGCGTCGGCAGGGCCCAGCCCCGCGCATACCTCGTCCGCCGTTGGGGCGTCCGGATCACCAGGACGACACCAAGGGGTGAGGGGCTACGTGACTAGTGAGGGCCCTGAGTTGCGATGCTCAGGAGGTCCCCCTTGACGTGCGAGTAGCCCTCATACCTTTGACCACCAGCTTTCACCTGGGGGGAATGCGAGAAGACCAGGTACCTGGACCTGGTAGGGTAGCATGTGCCAGGCGGGGCCTGAGCACAGCCCCCATGTCCAACCCCCTCGTGCGATCCTCCCGAGGGGAAGCTGTGGGGTGTTGCTGATCGTAGAGCCGAGAGGCTATCCTGAGGTTGGTGCGGCCGCGATGGCGCCCTCAGTTGTTTATTCACCAGCGCGGAGCATGGTGCTTCCACTAGTGCGTGGGCATAGTCGCTCCTCGACTGTGTTGTCCGCCAGCGCGGAGCATGGGGCTTCCACTAGTGCGTGGGCATAGTCGCTCCTCGACTGTGTCATCCGCCAGGGCGGAGCATGGAGCTTCCACTGGTACGTGGGTGGGAGTTTCCGCTGGGGGAGACTCCGGGGCGTGTACAGCCCAGTTCGTACGCGTGGCTAGCACGGCAGAACTGGAGGAGGCATATGTGGGCACTCGTGAGCCAGCGCAGGACTCACGAGACCCTACCTCAAGGCGGGTTGCGCCTGATTTTTGTGGCGTGGGGCGCGCATAGGAAACCTGCGGGGGTGATGGGGGGTCCTGCGCCGAATGCCCCTCCGGAGGTTATCGCATGAGAAGGCCGGACACCAATGACCCCAGGAGGTGACATGAACAAGGCTGGCCCGCGAGACAGAGCTCAGTCATTGGTTTTATCGGCGCTGCAGGGACAGACCCGAGCACAGACGCCGTGCCAAGTCTTCTCATGCAACGATCCCACGGAAAAACAGCCGGCGCACGGCTCCTGCTACAGCGAAGCGCTGAACTGCGGTTGTACGAACCGGGTCGTGCACCCGCACTTGCCCACACGCGATTAGCTCATGCGAGAACAAGGCACCAAGGACCATGGGAGGTGACGCGCACCGGAGCTTGCCCGTGGGACAGAGCTCGGTCGCTTGGGTTTGTCAACGCTGCAGGGACGAACCCGAGCACAGACACCGTGCCAGTCCTTAATCATGAGGCAGTCGCGGGCGGATTCGCGAGGGCGCAGCGACATCATAGTGACAAAGCACCGAACAAGTAGTTGAGAAACTTAGGAAACTCATGAAGGCAAACCCAGTTCTGCCTGAGGATGATGCAGCCCGAGGGGCGCCCTCAGTTGAACAAACCAAAAAGTCACCTGGCACCATCATTGTAGAAGCGTTGAAGTAGCTAAAGACGCGTACTGTAGAGATCGCTCCTCACGAGCCGACCGGCTCCTGAGCCCCGGGGCCAAATGTTGGATTCAGGGCTCCGCAAACCCAAGAAAGGTTCGAACTCTGGGGCATGTGCAAAGAACTCAACCTATCTAGCCACCCAGCTCATCGCCCTATGGCCTAGCTCGAGGAACAAGGAAGAAGATGAACATGGCAGTTTACCCAGGTTCGGGCCACCTTGCGGTGTAAGACCCTACTCCTGCTTTGTGGTGGATTTGCCTCACGAGGGGCTGAGGATGAACAAGTACTAGGGATGAACAACCTCGCGAGGTCTGCTCTGGTGAGGGTGGAAAGGATCTGATCCCGGGGGGTTCCTCCTCCTCTACAGTGGTGGCTAGCCTATATTTATAGTGGCCTTGGTCCTCTTCCCAAAACGTAGGCAGGAAGGGATTCCACAATGACCAATTTGAAAGGGGACAACTAGTACATCTTATCCTGATGAAAGGTGGTCTTCGCCTGCAAAGCTTCTGGCATGACGCTGCGGTGGGCTCGGTGATGACATCCGTCCTGCCGTCCTGGTGATCTTGGTCTCGTTGCACAGGAATGGAAACCTTTGCCTGGGTCCTCAGGAACCCACGCCTGTGCTTGCCTCCTTAGCACCAAAGAGGAAACTATCTCCTCTGTGCCCGCTGGCGCCCGCCTGGCCTTGGTCATCATGGCTTGCGTCACCGCAACCTCATGAGGTTTGGGCACCTGCATAGGAATCTCCGCTCCTCAGGAGGCATCCTGGGAAGGCCACTCCCTCGGGAGGTCTTAGCATCATCTGCCTCGCGAGGCTTGGCCCCTCGCGAGGGTCTTGTCTTGGTGGTCTTGGAGGTGGGCCGTATCAGGCCATCGAAGGTGCCACGTTGTGGGCCGCAGGCAGGCAAGTCTAGGTATCCTAGTTCCCAAAACGCCGACACAAGCTAGACACCATATTCAACATGCAACCACATATGACACCGTGAAGTTAAAGCAAGCACCTGGGATGGTGGTTCATGGCGAGCGAGATCATCAACTCCAGAGCTACGTTTACCGTCTCCATCTGTTGAACGTGCAACCTTTAAAGTGCTCAGACGTGTCTTGCCTGCCAACGAAGAAAGCAGGAGCGACTTCTCTCTTTTATTTCGTGCTTCTGTCAACAGTTTGGCAGAGTCTGAAATACCCATGCATAAAAAAACAATAGTGAGAGTATGGGTGTAGTGTGTGCAGAACTAGTGCACTGTAAAAGTAGCAGATAGCAGGTGGCTGAAAAATAAATGACAGGAGACATATGATAGCTCTACTACATTGCATGGCAAACAAAATTAGATTCTACTTCGTATGATTTTGTAATATATGAGCACAGGGATGGCTGGGAAATGCAGGTACTCCTCCAGCACACCACCACATGTGGTCCTATCAAAATAACAGTCGACTGAAAATAAATAGGTCAGTAATTTTTTTATGAACCGTTCGATCTACAAGGAACAGGCAGATGGCCTTCGTCTACCTCCCGCCAGTCACTGTTGACGATATTTCTCGAACTGCTAGCGACCACCGGCCCAGACCCCTGCCTCCGCCGCCCCGCCCTCCCCTCCCCTCGACCTCACACCACCGCTGTGCTTGGCAGCGCCCCCCGGCCATCCCTTTAAGCCCGGCCGACCTCCAGATTGGGCGCCAGCAGCTCCTAGGCCCCACACACCCCTAAGATAAACACCAAGGCACTGCTTCCCCGGCGTAATAGGTGGACTAGCGACTGTTACGCTGGGGAATGCTTCCTTTAATTGGGAATCAACTGACCAGGAATTGAAATCCAGGGGGCGACGGACCTCTAGCTAAGGTGAAATTGTATATGAGGAGAAACCTTGTGCATCGCGAGTTACTAGGAACATCTAGTATCAGGAAGAAGGTGTAGGAAGAAGCGGTCAACTAGTGTCTTCTGCGGGATGAATACCGTGCAAGCAGGCACGTAAGATTTGCATGAAAAAGGGAAGAGGAGTACCAGATCCGGTTGCCAGTGTTGTGTCCTCCTGATATCGCAGCAATGTTCTTCTTTTTACCGGGGAACTGATGTTTTGGAGGAGGGTGGAGCCTTGGACGAACCCATGGCCAAATTGTTGACTGTGTTGCGGTGGCCGTCTGTCGGCGAAGGGGAAGCGATCCGAGGCGGCGAAGGACGGTGTAGCAGGAACAGCTCCGGTGCGGTGGATGGTGGCGACGTTGGAGCGGCAGCGGTGATGCGCAAGACGGCGTGGTTGAACTGCCTCGGGTATGGCGCACGTCGGCGTCCTGGAGGCAGCTCGGCCTCGGCTTCAGCTACTAGCCATGGAGGGCATTGTGGTTGCAGTTGCGGTGGAGGAAGACGTCGGGGTATCGGCTCCGACATGATGGAGGAGGGCGGCGGTTGATGGGTGGGATGGGTTGGCGGATGGAGGACGCCGGGGTTTCGCGGCTGGTGGAGAGGTAGTTTTGGTGCCCACGGAGTACGAATGAGGAATCAGACGGGGGGCGGGGGGGGGGCGGGGGAGCTAAGGGGGAACCATTTTTCGGTCTGGGATGCACTTGTTTTTGTTTTGTTTTTTTGAACAGATGGGACGCGCTTGTTTGAAATTTGGGGAAAGTACAAACTTTGCCCCCCTCTTAAATTTCGAACCTACTGCGGGTCGGGGGTAGGACAGTAATCCCAGGTGTCCCAAATAAAGGGCGGGAGCGATTTCGGCCGAGCGAATGTGTGTTTAGGCGGCCACGGTGTATGAATGTTTTTCGGAGGCGGTTGCATGGCGTCTAGATGAAGTTACAAACCTACCCCGGTTTAGACCTATAGACGTCGGGCCGGTAGGCTTCACGGGTCGAAGTAAGAAAAGTAATTTCCTTCTACCAAACATTGGTCTCACGCGGTTTCGGGCGAGTAGAGGCTCTTTTGGCACTTCGTTCGAAATTTTGAAACAGAAGCATTCACGTTTAGAGTACTCTTGAACTTTGAGGATTGACCTAAATAGACAACGTTAAATTTGACCTTGTATGTTTGAAAACCTCATTAAATTATGCGCTTCTTTTTGAAATTTTGACACTTGAAAATCCTATAACTATGATTATTTTGGAATGGAGGAGGTAAATTTGAATCTATTTTGTACACGACTATATATGCTATTATGTACAAAAGCAGAGCAAAGATTGGTGCCCCCATAATTTAGGTATGATTTACAAATGCCATGATCTCGAATTCAAATAATTGAATCAACTTCATGTTGAATTCGAATTTTTTAAACCACCTTAAGTTGAATTCAAATGTATGCTAGTTCATAGCTAGCTATTTATAATGTTCATTGTGTAACTTTTGTATGTATAATGTGCTTTACACACACAACATGAACTATACTCACGTTTATATTCGAATTGCTAAAGCGATGCATTGTCTGGAGTTCAAAATACTGACTTAGTGGATCAATTATGTCGAATAATAACATAGACATGCTCAAATTCGATAGAATATAGATGTCTGATGGATCAATGACCGTTCCTTACGCGAATTGCAAATATCATGATCCCATCCTAATATTTGGATACAATTTATATTTTTAATCAATGTGTAGATCAGTCTTTTACGTGTAGTTTCACTCTCCATAGGCCCCTCCTCACACACGCGCTGACTTTCTCTCTCACACATACGCTCACACGGTGTATATCCATCGGTGGTCTCTCACACATGCTCACACACTCTCTCCCGAGGTGTCTTTCTCGCAGACATGCTCTCGATATCACCCTCCCTCCCTCTCGCAACCATTTACGACTGTTTTCACTAACCTTTATCACAAGCACTCTTCCTCTCACACGCATACACACGCACAATCCCCATTGACCCTTTCTATATACATAGACCTGCCTACGTGTCTCCCGCACGTACATTATCTTTAGGCCTGTCTCGCACGCATTGTCTCCACCTTTCTTCCTAATTGACGAGTATGATTCTAACAGAGCATTCTGTAGGATGGCCCTTAAAGTTAGGTTGAATGACTGGTAATATCAGAGATAAGGGGTTACCTTAGTCTGAGGACCCAGGGTTACAAATCCTAGCCGGCTTTGGCAGTGGACACAGAGTCCTTCACGACTCTGGTATCTTTGTCTTGTACGACTAGTCCTCCATGGGTCTCCCTGAATGCGTCACGGGCCGACCAATGTGGCGCAGGACGGAACCGAACCAAGGGCCTCACCTCGGCCCACCGGACCTCACGCGGTGACACACCCTGTGCCCCTAGGTCTCGTTATCTTCTCACACCCACACATACCAACATAGACACCACACAAAATATTTTCTCCTCGCACCTCTATCCCCTCCCCCTTGCATATACACACTCAAGGGCATCTCTCGCCATGACATCCTATTCATCTCTCTCTCTCTCTAGACCTCTCTCATTTCTCGTGCTATCTCTCATCCCCCCTCCCCCCCCCCCCGCCGGCCCCTCTATCCATGCCTCTCTCGAATACGTAATACATATACACACCCTCTCTAGGCCCTGCCAAATACGTCAACTACACATTCACACATGTTACATCACGTACCCCATTGATCTAAAAAGCCATCTCTTCACGTTTATTTCGCATACAACATTCCTTTTGAATAAAACCACATAAAGTGTGGCCAAAAAATTATTTTAGAATTTCTACATATATACAACATTACAAAGTTATATAGCGGAGTATGAGCGTTAATTTGCAATGCATTGTGCACCCAATGATATTTATTCCGCACTGTGAATTTTTATATTTTTATACTATATATAAAGTTAGTCATAATAAAGAGAAATGAAGAGCATCTCTCTCTCCATTGCATACACCCCCTCTACGCCCCTTTCACGTACGCACACAAACTATCTCTAGGTCCTCTAAAAGTACGCCCCAGCACATTCACGCATGTTTCATCTTTCTCTCACGATATATACAGTGACGATCATTGTATTTGAAGTGAAAGCACGATACGTATATTGGACTTCAGAATCCACTCATTATGGTCAACATTTACATTTTGTGGTTATTATACAGTCACGGGCTCACCGTATAGCTCTGTATTCGCTCGAGACACGACTAGTTGACCAGTTAAATGCTCCACGTGGCACCTCTAGTGTTGCATCACATTATCTCACTACCGTTGGGCCCACCTGTCGGCGTGTATAAGAATAAAAACAAATGATAAAAATATATTGGATGGTGGTTCGAAGTCATGACCGCGGGCACAGCGGACAAGGTGGCCTTGTATTGGTATGCTGAGCCGTCTGTTTTAACACACAGGAGCTGGTGTGGTGATTATACACACACGCACGCACGCATGCACACAAAGTACATGCACGCAACACTCACACGTACACACACAGCCACGCACGCACGCAACACTCACACATACACACGCAGCCACACTCACACGCACGCATGCATGCACACACCACACGACCAACACACACGCTCACGCTCAAGTGCTCAACCTACACGTGCATGCGCACACATCAGGCCCTAACAGACACATACACAACCAGGTGGTTCCCGCGCATGGGTTGGAGTCTTGTCGCGCCTGCATAAATTTGTGTTTATCTTACCTTTTTCCTATGCGAACTGACAGGTGGGACCCACAAGGAGCGTGGTCAATTTAACCAGTCAACATAGTGCCACACAGACTATTTGGCAGGTCAACAGAGTGCAATCCGAAGCTGAATGGTGAGCAAATGACCGTATAATCACCGCAAAACGTATATAGTGACCGTAATGAGCGTATTCCGAAGTCCGGTGACCGTATTACGCTTTTCGCTTGAAATACACGGACCGCCAGTGTATTTATCTCTTCTCTCGCTCTCTCTGTGGAGCCGAGTAGGCCAACGTGCTAGTGCCTAAATTGGCGCTTGCCATCCCATTATTGTTGTACTGGTTTTGTAAGAGCGAACAAGCATTCACGTCTACCGTACAAACTGTAGATATGAGTTACAAATGCTATGAAGACGAATACAAATATTTGAATCCACTTTATGCCCAATTTCTCTCTGTAAGCCCTCCAAAAGTACATCTCTACACGTTCTCGCATGTTACATCTAACAACTATGCAATATAGCACTACTACTACACTAACACAATAAATCATATGGGTTTTTAGTTTTACTAGATCTCATATTGTTACTTAATTATTCAGTTTGCATACATTAAAATTGCCTTTGAAATGTATGGCTAGTATCATCTACCGCGCAGGAAAAATCCCGCCCTTGCTTGTTTAATTGGGTTTGTATCGATGGATCGTGCGAAACAGCAAAACTATAGTAGTACTACAGTACAAGTAACAGTTCACTAGGCCGCCGTGTCATGTACTCCTCCATCGTAAGAGTGGAGCGCTCGCTTTTATAAATTTTCTAGTCCCTTTCGCTGACATGTGGGACATTGAGCAACCGGGTCCACGTGCCATACCAAAATAACAGTGCAGAGCAGCAGGGGTGAAGCACCCCAGTCATGGCGCTGGCGTAGTAATGAGCAATGAGGCGTCAAATCACAATTCTGCACCTTTCCCGCAGTTAAGTTGGAGGGACGAAGTAATGCTAAAAAAAGAAGTTGGAGGGACGAAGCAACCATCATTTCACTTGTTGCTGAATCCGCTTCTTCCTCATCTTCTTCAAGTTAACCACGTGTTGCTTCTGCCATTGTTCTGCCTCATGTGGGACGTGGATCGGCTTGGTAAAGAACTGACACGTGGGACCGCATGTTAGCAAACCGCCAGACCAACGTCCTCTAAAAATAAGAAACCTCCCCCGCCTTCCGCATGGCAAAATCACCTCCTTTTTACTAATCTTGATACTATAATTTTTTAGATCAATATAATCGAGATTTGTATAGATAGCACACAGGAGCAAAACCAAGTGGTACGGTTAAGGGCATCCAGAATGTGTAGCCAAATGTGAAAATAGCTTTTGGCATCGATGGTAACCATTGTGGAGGGTGCTGCCAAAGCCAAAATAATGGAACCGAAGCTCCCTAATTGATTGATTGAAGGAATAGAAAAATGCAACCTCTCTCCTCTTTCTCCCATGCTTGGACGCATGTACAGTATAGAGCATAGAGTCTACTCCCTGGTCCTTTCTATCACAAATCACAAACAGTGAGGCACCAAATCACAAAGCACGGACGAAGCAACCATCATTTCACTCTTCGTTGACTTTGCTTCTCCATCGTCTTCTTCGAGAAACCACCTTACCACACTAAGCTGGACGAATGACGCTATTGTGTAGTACTAGTACATTTACGCCTCCTTTGGTTCAACGGACTTCCTGGATACAAAGAAGGCGGTTGTCTTGGCTTGCAGGTGGCACTTGTGAACAACTTACCGTGGTCTCCCTCAATGGTGTGCTCCGTTGAACGCACTTCGCCAAAGCCACAACATTCGAGATATCGTCGACGTCACCGCAATGGGGAAGGAAGTCAAATAGTTACTACCTCCATTTTTTTTGTATACAAGGCCAGTATCAAAATTACTATTTGCAGAAGGCCACTAACACTAATCGAGGCAAAATTGATGGGGTTTGCCTCGTACTAGCAACCAAGGACATTAATATACCCTTGCATGCATGCGGAAGTGAGAAGGTTGGTTTGCATGGCACTGCATTAATCAAGCAATGAGGAGTGAGATGGTTAGCTCTTTGGGCGTTGGAGAAAAAATACGCATTAATTGACACATCAAACGAGGATGTTTATCGATCAATCCCGCGAAGGAAAACCCCGCCTTTCTTTTTTAACACAAGTAGTATGTACGTACTTGTATCCTGCTTGGGTCTAGGCCTTGCATTGCCATACTTCGCCACACATTTTTGCCAAGATTGCCTAAAGTTTTTCAAAATGAAAAGGAGGTACACTTGCGCACGGCTGTCGTGGTCGCACCGCACCCTCTCATAGTCGCTCCTGCACGTCGCAAACCCAACCAAGGGAACACACCCTCACTGACACGTGCTACCGCATGTGATCAAACCAAACTCAGCCATCCAACCGCTGACACATAATTTTCATTCATATAGTATGTTTATCCAACCGCATGTTGGGGAAGATCCGTGCGGCCCGTGCGGTGGTCTGTTGGGGAAGAAGAAGAGGTGAGGAAGAAAAAGGGTTAGGAGACATAGGATATTCATCCAACAGCCTGAAATGATCGGCTGACCCAAATGATGAAAGTCAGGCGACTTGCACAAATATATGTTTTTACACAGCAAAAGATCCCTAAAAATAACAACATAAAGAAAAACTATCACTGCTGGCGGAACGAGACGACCTCGTCATCTTTGGCTGCCGGCGCAAACCAGCCGTAGCTGCCAACGTGTGTCTCTGCACTGTGGTTGTCCTTGGACTCCGGCTACTCGTTCACACGGAGTGTGCGGGCGCTCTGCACGGACGCGAGCACCGCCCGGTTCACATCCACGACGTTCGGTTCCGCCTGCAGGAGGGCCTCGATGGCAGCAGCATCCGCGCGCTCCGTGTTGAGTTGAGCCTCCGCCGCCCGGTTCAAGTCCAGGACATCTGGTTCCGCCTGCAGGAGGGCCTCGATGGCAATGGCATCCGCGCGCTCCGCGTTGAGTTGAGCCTCCGCCGCCCGGTTCAAGTCCAGGACGTCCGGTTCCGCCTGCAGGAGGGCCTCGATGGCAGCGGCATCTGCCCGCTCCGCGTCGAGTTGAGCCTCCGCCGCCCGGTTCACATCCACGATGTCCAGTTCCCCCTGCAAGAGGGCCCCGATGGCAGCGGCATCCGCGCGCTCCGCGTCGAGTTGAGCCTCCGCCTCTCGGTCCTCCTGTAGGATCGCCAGGTTGAACCGCTGGTCCGCCTGCACCATGGGGGACCCGGATGCTGGCACGAAGTCGACATCCATCGTCTCATACGCATCGGGGGCCTTCTGCACCGCGACCTCCGCCATGAACATTGGATCGGCTTCCTCCTCCTTGGAGCTTGGCTCCAGAGAACAAGGGATTGGCCCGCCGCAAAGCGAGCTTGGGAACAGAGGTCTGTGGCACTGACCGCCGCCGTGATTTCTGCGCGGCACTCTGGCGTCAGGATCTTGTAGTACGTGATCTTGCAGCGCACCATGGCTTTCCGGTGAACTAGGGGATGGCTGATGCGGGCTAGGGAATCGAAAGGTGGGGGAATGGGCTGGAGAGGAGGTGTGGTTTTGGGGCAGTGGCGACCGGCCGTCAAGTAGCTGGCGTAGGCCGAGCAGCGAAGGTCCTAGTGTGAATAGTGGTTCCAGTGACGACCGGCCAATCAGTTTTAACTGTGCGGAGTTTGCAAAGCCGGATGGCTAGAGCCTGGAGAGTTGTGGGGTGGGATGGGACCAAAGTTTTGGAGTTTCACGTGGCATACGCCCGGACCTCCCCACCATTCCTGTCGATGACGAGGCAGTGACTTCGTAAATCTCAAGATGACTAGCAAGATGCCCGTGCATTGCACAGAACATCAGGATGCATTTTTTTACAAAACACCTGTTGTGATTGACCCATGAAGGAGTAATCCCATGTGTAAAAACTAATGATATCTCGAGAATTTCATCGAAAAAATGGTATCTCGAGAATTTCATCGAAAAATGAGAAAGATGAGAGATAAGGTGAGGAGGAGTGGGGCGCTGTGGTGATTGGTGGTCAGACTTAGCGGAGGCATGGGGATGGACGACGTCGGCAGCGGCCACAATGCCAGATTGTTCCAGAGGCTTCCTTTTTTAATTACTCAACAATGAAGTTGTGGGAGATAAGGATGAACAAGGGAGGTGCGGGTATCCTTTTGCAAAATTGCCATAGTTTGCTTTCTATCTGTCAGATGTAGATCGGACGGTCTATATTGCAAGATGGCAGGCACACCATCATCACCGAGAGTACAGATAAGCATAGAGATATAGTATTATAGATATGACGGCTCAGTCTCTCGAAGGTGCTCATAGGGGTAGGGTGTGCGTGTGTGTGTTCATAGGGGTGAGTGTATGCGCGCATGTATGAGTGCTTGCGTCTGTACTGTGTTAAAAAAAGGAGTACTTGAAGTATGCAAGTTCATAACGAACGGACGGTGTACATCACTCTTGTCGCATTCGCGTTGCACCCCAGCACGGTGGACCCTGCACGTCGCTCACCGAATGGAACATGCTTCGTCTTGCGTTTTCGCTCGCTTGTGGGGCCGCAGTTGAGAGCAAACCGACATCCGTCCCCCTCCCCCGCCCGCGTCATTTATGGATACTACTAGACTAGAAGAGAGAGAGGTCGGTCGAGTGTTAATGAGCCCATACTGACGCTCGAATTTGGCCGGGAAAACAGGGAAACCGACATGTGGGGCACACCTGTCGGGATGATGTGGCACAGACTAGTCGAATGGAGGAGCTGGCCCACGACCTCCTCACCATCGGCAACCGTTCATGTGGGTCGTGGGGGCCAGCAATGTGGCGCAGCTCCCGCATCGCCTCTGGGCACGGCGACCGCGGTGAGCGACACGCTCATCGCCGCTGGACAAACTTGGCTTCAAGGTGCCGAGGGTGGCGCTGCCGCTGTGGCACGACCAGCACATCAACACCCGGCTCGTCGAGGATGCATGGGGCGCCGAAGTGTGCGTGCGCTGCGACGCGTCCGCGGAGTGTTCTAGAGCGGCCAACTGCTTCCCCAGGACCTGAGACCATGCCAGGTTGTCTTTCAATGACATGTCGAATCACATGTGAGCAAAGGGCATGAACAACGTTACCACGCCCGCAGCTGACTACCCTGGCACAGAAAAAACCCTCGTCCCTCACGCCGTCGCGCGCATGCGTTCCCAGCCGACGCCAGCTGCCCGCATTCATGCTGTCCGTCCGTATGCCATCATTAAGCAGGCTCGCTGCCCGAGGAACCAACTCCGGCGACTTATTGATGCACCGGACGCTTGGCCTCACCGGAATGCGCTACTTAAAGCGGCAACACCCAGCTAAACTCCACACCATAGCGCATCCTCCTACCTGGCACCACATCCACCATGACCGCTAGTGGGAACGCTCTGCGGGAGAGCTTGTCTTCAGGGATGAAGCTCGAGGTCGCCGCCCTCGCTCAACTCACCGCTCGCAATGCAATACCGGCGTAGCCGGACGCGGACACGACCGCGCAAGCGGTGCCCACACTGGCGGCCGATCACAGGAGCACCGCCAGCCACGCGTCCTGCTTGTCGCTGTCCAACGTTCGGTGGCGCAAGTGGCAGGTGAAGCGACGGACCGTCCACGTCCATCATCATCGACCTCATGTCCACTGGCAGCGCCGAGGTCGGGGACTCCTCCGAGGATGAGTAGGGCATGGGAGGCGGCAGGGCATGGTGTGCCAACTGGCCAGTTCGTCTCCCGTATTCTACTCTTCCTCACCGGAGATCGCACCTTCACTTCACGGGTCTTGAACCCCGTCGCCGTTCATGGAGACGGCAGATGGAGGACATCATCACCGATGCGGAAGTACAAAGGAAAGTGGACATCGGTCGCCGCTGTAGAATAGGTTTAGGGTCGGGTTTCTTTTCTTTTTCTGTCCTATAAAAGTTCGAAATGTAATGAAAATCTACCGTGTTTGCATGAATCTCGTCCGTTGTATATGAACTTTCACAATAATAGTAAGATATATTGTATGAAAATATATTGAATGATGATTCATTTTTGTGTGTATAAACTTGGTCTAAGTTTAGAAGGTTTGACCCAAGACAAAGCTAACATGCGAAGTAAATAAACACATAGGTAGTATACATACACAATTTATCTTAGGCACTCCAATAGTACGTCCACTACACATTCACGCATCTCAGATCTTTCTCTCGCTCTGTCTGTCAAACCAACTAAGCCTTGTCCTAATAAAAAATAAAGTCCTAAAAAAACCAACTAAGCCAACCTCCCAGCATATCGCGCGGGAAAAGACCCGGCCGCGCCGTTTTAGTCGGGATTACCGGATTACTAGTAGTAGTATCGATGGATCGTGTGAAGCACCAACTTTAAAAGGAAAAAGGCGGTACACTCATAGCACACCTGTCGCGGTCGCATTGCACCACTCACACGGTCAGTCCTGCACACGGCTCATGCAAACAGAATGCGCTTCGACTTGCCTCTTCACTGACACATGGGACCGCATTTGGAGAAATCGACCATGCGCCAAACTCCATCGCCCACCGCGTGGAAATTCCCCCCAAAATCCCAAATTCAACTGCCCTTCGGCGAACTAGCCAATAATATTCCCCAAACCCCCTCCCCCGACCCCCTCCACTCCATTCGCTCCGCTAAAGCCGCCCTCCCCACCGCGCCGATACGTCGGCACCGCGGTTCATCGAGGGGATGCACGTCGATGCTCTCGCTCCCACAGTACACTCTCATAGACTGCCGTCCTCCAGCCGCGCCGCCACCGCTGGCGACGTTCTTGTGGAGACGCATGGCAGTCAGGTTCTCCCACGGTATGCGCATTCTAGACTGAGGCCCCGTGCATGTCGGAGTAGCGCTGAATGTTAGCTGATAGACGCTGTTAATCTCACTATTTGCCGAAATAGTTTACAGTCAATATGCTCTGCTTAAGAAGCTTCCTTGCCCTGTTCTGCACTCAATCTGCTTTGCTGAGATGGCATGCCATGCCCGATTAGTTGCTAAAATATCCTGGCATATATTTATTATGAAGTAGATTGCCATGGTCTAGTAGCCAATCTATTAGGTGAAATAGCTCGACACCGTTTTATACTCGATCTTTGTTGCTCAGATGGCCTTCGATGGCTGTGTGCTCGGCCTCATTGACTGCTGAAATAGCCTACCATAATTTAGCACTCAAATCTGTTTGCTGAATTAGCTTTACATATATTTCATTACTTAGATCTGCTTGTCCAAATATCTTGCCATAGCTTTAGACATCGACCTAGGTATTTTTTTTGGACATTATAAAAAAGCATATATGTTTTTCCTATAATATCTAGTAGAAGAACTAATTTGTATGTCTAACAGATGGACAAGACTTGGATAATTCTGCTCGAAGATTCTCCGCTGCATATGTCGAGGGGGTTGAAAACTTCATGAACTTTATCAAAGCTGAGTACAATGGTCCGAAATCAGATGTGCTCTGCCTGTGTAGCAGTTGTATGAATTCAGTTACAAGACCCCAGTCAACTGTTCAAAATCATCTACACTTTTATGGGATGTCGGTCACATATACTAGGTGGGTTCATCATGGTGAAGCTGTGAACGTCAGTGTTACTGACTATGTGGAAGCAGCAGATCACCATCTTGATCTGCCTGATGCTCAGGTGGAAGAGGAGGAGGAGGAGGTGGTGGCGGCGGAGCCAGCGAGTTTGACCAACATTGAAACAATGCTATGAAATGCTCACACATTTTGTGAACTTTCACCTGCAGAAGAAAAACGGTGGGCCCGCATGGTGGAACAATGCAACGTGGTAGTCACCCCAGGAAATAAGCTGTCAGTATTCTCAGCTATGGTCACCTTTCTTCAGGTGAAGACATCTGAGTGGATGACCAACAAATCATTCGATGCAATGTTGGCTGCTTTCCGCAAATCTTTCCCAGATGCGTCTGTGTCGGGGATATCGTGCGACATATGCCAGGGGGTGGCTTATCATGGATGGGGACAAAAGTATGTCGCCGGGCTCTAGAAGCGGGAGTGAGCGAGACCGCATATGCCTGCGAATCTTACCCAGGTTCGGGGCTCTCCTAGGAGATAAAACCCCTAGTCCTACTCTGCGAGGTCTCCGCATGATCACTACCTCGATAAGTAGCTACAAACTTGCTCCTTGAGCTGTTCTGCTAGAGGAGGAAGGAGGGCAAGGCTAGCTCTACTCCACTCTGTGTGTGTGTGTGTGAGTGCTGAAGAAGGCTCTCTTCTCTCTACCAAGGTCCCAACCCCTTGCATGGGGTGACCTGGGGGGTTTATATAGGCCTACCCCCCAGGGGTACAATGGTAATCCGGTCGGGCGTAGGACCCGGCCATCAGTGTCTCTGGTTGCCGGCATCTCCGCCGACTGCAGGGGCCCGCCATCTGGTGGGTCCCCCTGGCTGTCTCGTGCTCGGCCGACAGGCCAGGCCTGCCGCTTGCGGGTCCTGTCGGCTGCATAGCACTATAGCCGTGCCACTGATGATGCATGCTTGGTCGGGGAGAGCGAGGCTACAGTCCCGCCGCCTGGCGGGCGTTTCACTGTAGCCACTCCCCGTCTCTTGTGGTTAATGGCGCACAAACTTCAAGGAAGGGGGAGGGCTGCCTGCTAGGAGCCGGCCTCCCCCTGAGCCGACTGGTCAGGGCTCGCCGCCTTCTGGCTTCTCACGGACAGGTAGGGCCCGCCGCCTGTGAGCCGTACCGAAAGCCCGTCGTGGCAGCATGGCTTCCTCTGCCATGGGTGATGTCATGAGCAGCATGGCAACAGTGTCGCGTCGGGTGTGGGATGTCCGCTTGGTACGCTGCACTGTGGCCATGTTCTGCCTTGGATTCAGGGGTGGTAGGCTTGTACTGTAGCCACGCCCCGTCTTGGTGTGTTTATGTGGGTGCTAACTTTGAGGGCGCGAGGGGCCGCCTGCTAGGACCCGGCTTCCCAGGAAGCCACCTGCTAGGAGTCGGCCCACTTCATGGCCGTCTTCTGGACTCCGCCGCCTCCTGGCAACCGTCCGCTTGGACCAGCTGGCCCCAAGAAGGAGGTCCTTTGTCTTCAATGTTCGAGGGGCGCAGCCTGCCCCGATGTCTTGAAATACCCAGGGGAGCTAATGAGGCTACCCATGGTCATTTACTCCGATAGTAGTCCCCGAAGCTGGTGGGGCGTTGCGGCTGAAGGGGCGAGAAGCCCCAGCAGCTTCCTACTCCGGGTAGTCTGGTATTCTGCTTCGTCCGTCTTCCGAAGTGCCAACTAGTTGGAGTCGGCCGTGACCAGGCAAGCCGCCTGGCGATTTCGAAACGCCGTGGTGGGGGCCAGGTGGCATGCTAGCCTGACGTCAGGCTCGCCGCCCGTGCCCACCAGCCACGCGGCGTCAGCAGGCCAAGCCGGCCTGCCAGCCCACGCGCGCGATGGGACATCGCCGCAGGCCGGGGCCCGCTACTATAGTGCCTCGGCACGCGCGTGGATCCGCTGTGGCCGAGGTAGACGGTTGGGCTTCTGCGGTAATTAATACACGCCTTTACTGGCGCCGGGATCGTGGGATCATGGGGGAGTGGGCGCAGTTAATCCCACGATCCCCCACGCTCTCGCCCCCTCGGCTCCGCCACCTGGGGCTATAAGTAGGGGGAAGAGGGGGGTGGCAGACGTACGCGCGCCCTTCTCTCCCCTCGCCATTCCTCTTCCTCTCCGCCGCCGCAGCGCCTCTTCCTCTTGCCTGAGCGCTGCCGCAGCCCATCGTCGTCGAGCTATTTCTCGCTGCGGTTTCCTTGCTCCGCCGCGGCTTCGCCCGCTCGTCACCGCGCCACGCCTACGACGAGCTCCTTCGCCCATGGCGCGCTCATGGGCCGGCGACTGGGACGGTTCCAACGTCCATGAGGATCACCTCTCCTTCCTTCGTCAAACACAGCGGCTGCCCCGGGAGACGAATGTGCGGGTACGTGTCCCCGCCCCCCCCCTCCCGAGGCAGAAATCTCGCCGGTGCCGGAGGGCGATGAACGCGTCGTCTTCCGGCCCCATTTTCTTCGCGGCTTCGGCCTTCCGGCGAGCAGCTTCCTCCGCTCCTTCCTTGATTTCTACCGAGTCCAGCCGCACCACCTCACGCCAAACACGGTGGTGTTGCTGGCCGCCTTCGTCACCATGTGCGAAGGGTACCTCGGCACTCTCCCACCCTTGAGCTCTGGGGGGAGTGCTTTTATCTCAAGCTCGACACCGCCACCAAGGGCCAGGCGGCTCAATGCAGAGCCTGCGTGGCGGTGCGGCGTCCGGGCACCGGGAACCGCTTCCCGCCCATCTCCCTACTGCAGTCGGCCAAGCTGTGGCAGAAATCCTATTTCTACGTCAAGAATATCCATCCGACGAGCGACTACATCAACTTGCCGGCTTACGTAGCCGGCCCGCCAGCCGAGCCGTGCGCCAACTGGCAGTACAAGTCGAGCTCCCTATCGGCCGCCTCCTCCGCCGCCCTCGCCCAACTTCATGTGATGACGGAGTCGGAGGGCTTGAAGGGCTCGGACCTGCTGGCCGCCTTCATGACGCGCCGAGTGATTCCCCTCCAAGCCCGGCCTCACATCATCAGCTGCATGAGCAGGCACCGGGACCCATGCCGGATATGCACATGGGAGCTGCCGAATGTGGAGGTGGCCCGGCTGGTCAACTACTTCTCCAACTGCAAGCTATCGGAGACGGATTGGCGGTTCGGCAAGCGGCCGTATGACCGCGGACATCCGCCGCCTGCGGTGAGTCTTGCAGTTCTTTTTCTCTTTTGCTGGTCTGAGTTCTTGTTTTGCCGTTTGACCAGTCGGCCATGGTGCAGGTCCTCCCGGCCCAGTCAGCTGCCGGCGCTCTGGATCCAGGTCAGCAGTACATGCCGGACCGAATGAGGAGCGACGTGGAGGACCCCGACTTGGGGGCGGCCGCCATGGAGGAGGACGACACCACAGGTGGCAGCGGTGGAGCAGGCGGCTCCGGAGGAGGAGGCGGCCTCGAGGCCTGGCCGGATGACGACGAGGAGGAGAATGAGCCACGCCGCATGCACGGCACCGACAAAGTGGGCGCGAGTTCTTCAACCGCGCCGACTGCGCCAGGCGGTGCACCAAAACGCCGAGCCGGCTCGTTGCTGTTCGGCAGCCGGTCGAAGAAGTCCAAGAACACGGCCGCCACGACCAAGCGGCAGGAGGCCGCCGCGAAGGCGGCCCAGTTCTAGAAGACCCCGAAGCAGCCCCCGATGGTGTCCGCGTAAGTGCTTGGTTTCTCTTGCGTTTTCTTTTCTTCTTCCTTGCAAACTCTTTCTGAGTTTCCTCTTGTCTTGCTTGAACAAGGCCCCGCTCTCTCTTAAGCGGTCCACCGCTGCTTCAGTGATCGGGGCGGCGGAGGGCTCCGCCAACACCCGCCACGTGGACCCGCTCGCCAAACTCCAGGAGGCGATGGAGTGGAACGCGCGGGAGGCGCGCGAGGAGCGGGAGGAGATGGAGCGGCAGAAGGTGGAGGCGGCCAAGGCGGCGCAGGCGGACACGAATGCGGCGGCCAAGGCCCAAGCCGATGCTGCGGCCATGGTCCAGGCGGACGCCGCAGCCCAGGCCCAGGCGGACGCCGCAGCCAAGGCCCAGGCGGATGCGGCCGCCAAGGTGCAAGCGGAAGAAGCCGCACGCGGTCGGACTCCGCAACTCGTCATCCCACTACGCGCAGTGCCACCAGCGCTGGAGAACCCGGCACCGACTGGAGGAGCCGGCAACAATCAGCCGGTCGTGGAGAGGAGAGGAGGCGACGCCATCATCCCGAGGGCGGAGGGGCCCCAGCAAGCGCCGACTGCCGAGGCCCGAGGCTGTCAGTCTGACGTGCCACCGGCGCCGCCGGTCAGAGGCGAGCTGGTGGTGGGGGCGACCCCTGTGGTCCGTCCTTCAGGGCGTCGGCGCGCGGCGAAGGCGGCCTCGGTGCCACGAGCGCAGGAGATCGGGGCCGCAAGCTCGTCGGCCCCAGATGCAGAGGCCACCAGTGCCGCCCCACCAGAATGGATGCCTGGGGGCGGGACGGGCGTGCTGAACAAGGCCGTGCAGGACGTTCAGGCCTAGCTCCAGGCCCAAGGCACCGCCCTCCAGCAGTATACGAAGGTGTTCTTGGCGACACGAACGGCCGTCCGGGTACGCTTCTTTGCTTCATTTTTTTATTCTTGCAATCTTCCGTGGGGGCGCGCCAGCGCACCCACTGGGTGTAGCCCCCGAGGTTCGGGCCGGCTTCTGAGCAGGCAGCTCGGAACTTTAAGGTAAGTTTCGAGTGCTAACTTGTTTTCTCTTGTTTTGTCTTCGTTGCAGGACTACCACAACATCCGCGCAGCCGCCTTCAGCTCCTAGGTCCAGGAGCTGGCTAAGCGGACCGCCGACTTGACCGAGAGCCGGAGTAAGCATTCCATCTTCTTCCTCGTGGGGGCGCGTCAGTGCACCCGCTGGGTGTAGCCCCCGAGATTCGGGCCGACTGCTGAGCAGTCGGGCCGGATCTTCTGGCAACCACTTTTCTTTTTGGTTAACTTTGTTGATTGTCTTCTCTTTCTCAATTTTGCAGGAGCCAACGCCACACTACAGCAGCGCTTGGGCGAAGTCCAGACCGAGCTGCGCGCCAAGGAGGAGGAGCGCAGCAAGGCGGCCCAGGAGCGCTACCGTCTGGCCAAGAAGTTGGCGGACCAGGCGGACCAGCACAAGGCGGAGCTCCAGAAACTCAAGGAGGTGGAAGGCGCCCTCTAGGCCGAGTTTGAGACCGAGCGCTCAAAGTGGGTCGAGAAGGAGGCGATCCTCGCCGCTGGCTATGGCGAGATTGAGGATATGATCGATGGTAAACTTCTTTCTTTGGAATAGCTGCCGACTGCATCGAGAGTCGGCTTTCGACTTCTGATCTTTGTTTTTTCATTGCGTAGACTTATTTCCTGGACACGCCGTCACCGTCAGCCAGGCCATCAAGGCGCGGTGTGACCAGCGTAGGAGGGAAGGAGTGGAGATCCCGCTCGACGCGCCTCGAAACATGAACGAGCAGCTCCTGGCCGTCAGGACGCGCCTGTAGCCGATTCACCGTCTGCTCCGCCGCCTTCAGCGCGCCGGGTCCCAGCTGTTTCCGCCCTCTGGCCAGGTGTCCAAGCTCCACGCACCCCCAGTCGGACCGCCGACTGGTTAGAGGTGGCGATCGGCCGCTTCGAGGCTTGGAAGGGCTCCTCCGCTCGGGCAGGCGCCCGAAGGGCCTTGGAGTTCATCAAGGCGTGGTATCCTGGGCTGAACCTAGCCCAGTTGGCCACGTTCCGGCAGGAGGCCAGGGAAGAGTTGGTTGCAGTGGGGCCTGCGCTCACTCGACGTGCGGCGGCGATCGCCGAGTACACCGAGACCGGTTTCTTCCTCCCCGAGCTGGACGAGGAGGGTACCGAGGTGCCGCCGGACTGGTTCAGGCTGAACCCAGATGACGGCGAGGACTCAGTAGAAGAAATCGCCTCCAGTGACGAAGGCGAGGTCAAGGAAGACAAGGATGGTGAAGACGACGCACCGGAGGGCGGAGCGGACGGCCAGTCTCAGCTCGATCGGGCCTCGAGCAACGATCCGTGTGCGAGTGCACCGACTGCTGCTGATGGCAACCAAGCCGAGACTCGCCAGACGGCCACTCCACCAGCCGGCGCCGCTGACTACACCAACCTGCCGGACCCACCTGCTGCTCCTCTGGCCTAGGCTGCCAACTTTATCTTATCTTTTCCTACTTTTGTGGTCTCTAGAATGAACTTGTTAAATTTGCACAGTTCCACCTAGGGGGGTGTATTCAAACTTTGTTGAATGCTGGCCAAGGGCCTCTTGCTATGTAATTTAATTTCCGCACAAGTTGTGCTTTGCCGAGCTCCGACTTGTCTTGCTTTCTATTCTTTTGGCTTTTTCCTTTGCCGCCTTCCCTTGGCTGCCACCTTGCCGGCCAGACAGCCGCTCTTCGGTCTGTTGGCTGGGTCAGGTACTTGGCCATTTTGGGAAGGCAAGTACTTTGGCCGCTTAGAACGTAGCAAGTTAAGTGAGAAGCGGCCGGCCGGCTGCTCAGCAACCAGACGGCTAGGCGAGGTGCCGGCTTGGCCTATGTGAGTGCTTTCGTCCTTAGCCATTTTTCATGTGGGCACCATTTCCTGCCTTTGACTCTTGCCAGCCAGACAGTCGCTCTGCGAGCTGCGGCTTATGGCAAGAGAGGGCTTAGCTGCCGGCACACTACTTGTCTGACTGCAGGTAGCGCTGACATAGTACAAGGCGGCAAGCCCCCGGGCCGACTGGTCAGACCCGGTGCCGGGCGGAGGAATGAAATAACTCATTCACAGGCATGAAACTTATCATATAGATAAGAAGGGTAGCCCCCGAGTGCTCCTCGAGGGACCTGGTGTCTTTGCGCTTAATACAAAAGGTAGCGTGGTACATACTGCATTAACTGTAAAATCTTCAGAGGAGATTTGCGTTCCACGGGCGCTCTGTTTCCTTGCCGGAATCGTCCCTCTTGTGCGCCATGGGCTTCTGCGCGTCGATGAGGTAATAGGAGTCGTTGCCCAAGGCTTTGCTGATGATGAAGGGGCCTTCCCAAGGGGCCGAGAGCTTGTGCTGGCCGGCTGTTCGCTGGATCAGCCAGAGCACAAGGTCTCCCTCTTGGAAGGATCGTGGCTTGACCTTCCGACTGTGGTAGCGGCGCAGGCTCTGCCAGTAGATGGCGGACCGGCTGAGTGCTAACAGCCAGCCCTCTTCCAGTAGATCGACGCCGTCTTCACGTGCTTCTTTCGCCTCCGCCTCCGTGTACATGGTGACGCGAGGTGAGTCGAACTCGATGTCAGTTGGGATGACGGCCTCGGCCCCGTACACGAGGAAGAAGTGGGTGAAGCCGGTTGATTTGTTCGGGGTGGTGCGGAGGCTCCAGAGGACGGCCGGCAGCTCGTCGATCCAGCAGTCGGCCGAGCGCTCCAGTGGCTCGACCAGTTGGGGCTTGATGCCGGATAAGATGAGGCCGTTTGCTTGCTCGACTTGGCCATTTGACTGCGGATGGGCAATGGACGCTAAGTCCAGTCGGATGCCCTGCGTCGCGCAGAAACGGGCCAAGGCGCCTTTGGCAAAGTTAGTGCCATTATCAGTGATGATGCTGTGTGGTACACCGTATCGGACGGTGATATCTGCGATGAAGGTCACAGCAGTCGGACCATTCAGTTTCTTGATTGGCTTTGCTTCAATCCACTTGGTGAATTTGTCGATGGCGACGAGCAGATGGGTCATGCCACCGCGTGCTGTCTTGAATGGGCCCACCATGTCTAGCCCCCAGACGGCAAAAGGCCAGGTAAGGGGGATGGTCTTGAGTGCAGAAGCCGGCAGATGTTGCTTGGAGCTGAATTTCTGGCACCCCTTGCATTTCTTGACCAGATCCTTGGCGTCCTCCAAAGCAGTCGGCCAGAAGAAACCATAGCGGAAAGCTTTGGCGACAAGGGATCTGGAGGCCGCGTGGTGGCCGCACTAGCCTTGGTGTATGTCTCTGAGGATTGCCTTGCCTTTCTCTGGTTTGATGCAGCGTTGGAAGACATCAGTCACACTGCGCCTGACAAGCTCTCTGTTTACTATCGTGTAAGCTCCTGCCCGGCGTTGCACCTACCGGGCCGAGACCTCATCAGCTGGCAGCTCTCTGCTCACGAGAAAGTTGAGGATGGGCTGCGCCCATGATGGTGCTTTGACTTCATCCACTGTCATTACGGCCACTAAAACTAGGGCGGTTGGGTTGGGAGGTGGCGGGGTGGAGTCGGCCGCGTCTTTCTGCGTTGTTGAAGTCCCCGGGCCGACTGCTGCAGTCACCGGGCCGGGTTGTGGAGTCCCCGGGGTGGCTGCTGCAGCCCCCGGGCCGGGTGCGACTGCTGCAATCCCCGTGCCGCCTGCCGAAGTCCCCGGGCCAGCTGCTGCAGCCCCCGAGTCGGATCCGACTACTTCGGGGGCAGCCGGCACGAAGACCGCGTCTTGCTGCGTTGTTGAAGTCCCCGGGGCGACTGCTGCAGTCACCGGGCCGGGTTGTGGAGTCCCCGGGCCGGGTGCGACTACTGCAGTCCTCGTGCCGCCTGCCGAAGTCCCTGGGCCGGCTGATGCAGCCCCTGAGTCGGATCCGACTGCTTCGGGGGCAGCCGGCATGAAGATGGATTCTGATTCCGGGGAAGGCTTGATAGACGGCTTGCGGAGGCACTGAAGGGACACGCCGGCTGGTATGGCTTGCCGGGTGGAGCCGATCCGTGCCAGGGCATCTGCTTGCTCGTTGTCGGCCTGTGGCACGTGAAGGAACTCGCACCCGTCAAAATATCCGCTGATTTGCTGGACGAGGGAGTGGTAGCTCGCCATGTTTGCATCCTTGGCGTCCCAGTCGCCAGACGACTGTTGGACCACCAAGTCCGAGTCACCGTAGCATAGAATCCGGTGGATGCCAATCTCCTTGGCCAGCCGGAGCCCGTGTACTAGTGCCTCGTACTCGGCCACGTTGTTGGAGGCGGCAAAATGGATTTGCAACGTGTATCAGAGCTTGTCGCCTTTGGGAGAGGTGAGGACGATGCCGGCTCCCAAACCGGTGCGCATCTTCGAGCCATCAAAGTGCATCCGCCAATGAGTGGAGTCTGGAGCTGGTGGCAGGTACTGGGTCTCGGCCCAGTCGACGAGGAAGTCGGCCAGTGCTTGGGACTTGATGGCGGTGCGAGGCTGGTAGAAGATGGTGTAGGGGGCCAGCTCGATGGCCCACTTGGCCACCCGGCCCGACGCGTCTCTGCTGCCTATGATCTCCGCAAGCGGGGCAGTGCAGATAACCGTGATGGGGTGCTCTTGAAAGTATGGCTTGAGCTTCTTGGCGGCAAAGTGCACGCCGTAGCACATCTTTTGGTAGTGGGGGTAGTTCTGCTTGGAGGTTGACAGCACCTCACTCAAGTAGTACACGGGCCTCTGGACCGGCTGTGCCTTGCCGTCTTCTTGGCGCTCTACCACCATGACTGTGCTGACCACCCGGCCGGTGGCGGCGATGTAAAGAAGCATGGGCTCCTTGGCAGCCGGAGCGGCCAGAACGGGTGGCGTGGTCAACATCTTCTTGAGCTGGAGGAAAGCCTCGTCGCCTTGTCATTCCAGTCGAAATGAGTGGTTTTCTTCATCAACTGGTACAGGGGAAGAGCCTTCTCGCCCAGCCGACTAATGAAGCGGCTGATGGATGCCAAGCAGCCGGTGAACTTCTGAACGTCTCGCATTCGGGTGGGCCTCTCCATCCTCTCGATGGCCTTGATCTTGATAGGGTTGCACTCTATGCCGCGCTCTGAGACAAGGAAACCGAGGAGCTGGCCGGCTGGTACTCCAAAGACACACTTCTCTGGGTTGAGCTTGATTTGAAAGTGGCGCATATTATCAAAAGTTTCCTTGAGATCTTCCAGGAGGGTACCGCGCTTCTCCGTCTTCACCACAATATCGTCTACATAGACGTGGGCATTTCTGCCGAGCTGCTTGAGGAGGCACTTTTGCATGCAACGCTGGAACGTGGCACCGGCATTTCTCAAGCCGAATGTCATGGTCAGGTAGCAGAAGGCTCCGAATGGTGTGATGAAGGCGGTCTTCAAGCGGTCGGCTAGGCTCAACTTGATCTGGTGGTACCCTGAGTAGGCATCCAAAAAACTCAGCAGCTCGCATCCGGCTGTGGAGTCTATCACTTGGTCAATCCGAGGCAAGGCGAACAGATCTTTGGGGCAAGCTTTGTTGAGGCTGGTATAGTCAATACACATGCGCCATTTGTTGTTCTTCTTCAGTACAAGGACTGGGTTGGCAAGCCACTCTGGAAAGAACACTTCCATAATGAAGCCGGCTGCTAGAAGCCGGGCTATCTCTTCACCAACAATTCTTCTCTTCTTCTCCGACAGGCAGCGGAGGGGTTGCTTGACTGGTTTTGCGTCTGCTCTGACATGTAGCTTGTGCTCGGCGAAATCCGTCGGAACACCCGGCATGTCCTTTGGAGACCATGCAAAGATGTCCCAATTCTCACGGAGGAAATCGACGAGCTCGCTTTCCTATTTGCTGTCAAGGTGAGCTCCTATGACAGCGAACTTCTCCGGGTGCTCCGGGTCCAAGGGTATCTTCTTGGTTTCTTTGGCCGGCTGGAAAGAGCCCTGAGCTTCTGACTCCTAGGGATCTGGCGACAGGTCTGGCTGCTTCCCGGCCATGGCCACAACCCCGTCAAGGAGCCGCTTCTCGACAGTAATCACAAGGGACTAGGCCAGCCGACTGCTGGCTGCGGCACACTCGGCAGACTTCTGGTAGTCGCCGGCTATAGGAAAGGCCAGGCACGATGCCATGGAAGACAGTCCGGCTGGGCTGGAGCTGTTTCTCTTTGATGCACAACTTCTCCATGGTGTCGCGGTAGAGGATGTTGATGCTGCTACCGCCGTCTATCAGAATCCGGGAGAAACGAGTAGCTCGCCTCTCTGTTGCAAAGGTGGCATCCAACACCAGGGCATAGGAACCCGGAGAAGGCATCACCTCCGGGTGGTCAGCTCGGCTCCAACTGATCTCCTTCTCGGACTAGTGCATGAACTCTGGGGCTTCAGAGGCGGCAGTGTTCACCTCTCGGTGCTGTTGACGCCGGCTGTGCCTGTCGTCAGCCACGCTGGTGAAGACAACATAAGCTCCGTGCTCTTCATGAAACTCATCTTGGATCGCGCCGACTGGCCGAACCGCCGGCTGCTGGGGAGGTGGAGGCGGCGGGCTAGCAGGCGGGGGAGGCAGTCCTTCGCCCTTGGCGATGCGGGCGGGCCAGTGGCACTTTCGGGTGGTGTGGTTGGATGGCTTCGCGTCGCTGTGGAACTTGCAGGGAGCATCAAGGGTCTGCTCAAACGAGAAGGCGGGCAACCAGGCAGGCTTGCCGCCCTTCTGGCGCTTGGGGCCGGGTTGCTCTTCTGGCTGCTGGTCTTCGACTGTCGCCACCTGCCGGCTGGTGGTAGCCAGCTGCTGGGCCTTGCGCTTGTTGTCGTTTGGCTGTTGGCGCCGACTGGAATCACCAGCCGGCGTCTGAGGGGCCGGATGGAGCATCTTTCCTGACGCGTCCACTCGGAGCTCCGACTTCATGGAGGAGTCGGCAGTGGCGTACTTTTCCGCTATGATTAGCAGCTCATCGAGGGTGGCCGGCTCGTCACAGAGGAGTCGATGCTTGAGTAGGGTGCCCTCTCGGCACCCGGTAGTGAAGTACTCTATGGCTTGCACCTCATGCACCCCTTCGCAGGAGTTGCGCAGTTTGGCCCACCGCGTTAAGTACTCGCGGGTGGACTCGATCGGGCCTTGGATGCACAGGAAGAGCTGGCGAGGCTTGGGCGGCCGCTTGTAGGTGCTGGTGAAGTTGCGGATGAAAACTTCGGTGAAGTCTAGCCAGCTGTTGACGCTGTAGGGCTTGAGGCTGTTCAGCCATTTCCGGGTCGTGCCCTAGAGCATGAGCGGGACATACTTCACAGCGACACGCTTGTTGCCGTTTGCTATGTTGACGGCAGTGGAGTAGTCGACCAGCCAATCTTCCGGCTTCACAAAGCCGTTGTACCTGGGGGTGTCCCGAGGGAGCGAGAACCCATTGGGGAAGGGCTCGTCGCGAATGCGGGGGCCGAAACAAGGCAGGCCGATCGCATCTTCTTCTTCTAATGCTAGGGATCGAGCCAAGCGGTCGATCCGGTTGCGGGCGTCGTTCTCTCCGACTCCTTCACGGGGGCCCAGCCGGCCTCCGAGAGTCGGATGCTCAACAGGAGGCGAGGAGGCGCGCCTCTCCCTGCGCGAGGGAGGCGTGCCTCTCCCTGCGGGGGGAGGCAGACGACCATCCCGCCGTTCCACTGCTCGTGGGTGGCTGTCTTGGTCGCGCTAGATGGAGATGCGGGTGCGGCTGTGGCTAACAACCGGTTCTTGGTCTCCTCGGTCGCGGGCGCCGCTTGTTGGCGTCCAGGAGGTCGCGCCGTGCTCTTGGCGAGGGGCAAGGTTCCCGGCCTGTAAGCCGGGTTCCACCACGCGGCGGCCAGCTTCTTGTTGCGCGGCGGCTGCGTCGATGAGCTGCTGGACGCGCTCCGTCATGCAGCGACGCTCGTCGCCCTCCAGGCGGTCCAGCTCGTCCGCCGCCGCCTGGGCGACGCGTAAGTTCTCCATTGGCGTAGCATAGACTGGGCGGTCAGCCCCCAACATGCTGGCGATGGCTGCGCCACGCTGCCGGACCATGCCCGCGCGGCAGGGTTCAACAGCAGCTGGCGTGCCGCAGATGGCACAGTCGATCTCATGATGGTAGGCCTCAGTGAGGCGTCTCATGGCCGCCAACTTGTTGGCGATGTCGAGGAGTGCGATACGGCACGCTTTCAGCGTTTCACCGTTCGCACCAGGCGTTACGGGTGCGGATAGGTCCTGCATTACCGCCTGCAACGGGTCCTGGCTGGCCTGGTCGGAGGCTCCGTCGTGGCTGAAGACCAGCACCTCGGTGACGGTGCCGGTGCTGGCGCTGCTGTCTGCAGCAGGGAGCGGGTCGTCGAAGATCACCATGTCACCGAGTTAGGCATCAGAAAGCGCGACGTCGGCGTCGATGACCATGTCGTCGGACGGGTCGGTGGAGCCAACGGACTACAGGTCGGAGACCGGCTCGTTGGCGATGTGAAGCTTGCCGAGGGAGTTGACGAGGCAGCTCTCGGGGCTGGCCGCGCCCGCGACCAGTGCGGGCTTGTCGGAGAGGCGGATCCCGCCGATGAGATCAGCGAAGCTGCTTGCGGCGCAAGCAACTTCCATGCCACGCAGCGTGTCAGCACAAACGCCGTCAGGCGTGCCGGGCTGGCTGTGCTCGCCAGGAAGGAAGAGGGTTCCCGTCCAGAACGTGTCTCTGGACGACGGTGCACCTAGCCCCATGGTGGGCGCCAAATGTCGGGGATATCATGCGACATATGCCAGGGGGTGGCTTATCATGGATGGGGACAAAAGTACGTTGCCGGGCTCTAGAAGCGGGAGTGACCGAGACCGCATATGCCTGCGAATCTTACCCAGGTTCGGGGCTATCCTAGGAGATAAAACCCCTAGTCCTGCTCTGCGGGGTCTCCGCATGATCACTACCTCAACAAGTAGCTACAAACTTGCTCCTTGAGTTGTTCTGCTAGAGGAGGAAGGAGGGCAAGGCTAGCTCTACTCCACTCTCTGTGTGTGTGTGTGAGAGTGCTGAAGAAGGCTCTCTTCTCTCTACCAAGGTCTCAACCCCTTGCATGGGGTGACCTGGGGGGTTTATATAGGCCTACCCCCTAGGGGTACAATGGTAATCCGGCCGGGCGTAGGACCCGGCCGTCAGTGTCTCTGGTCGCCGGCTTCTCCGCCGACTACAGGGGCCCACCGTCTGGTGGGTCCCCCTGGCTGTCTCATGCTCGGCCGACAGGCCGGGCCCACCACTGATGATGCATGCTTGGTCGGGGAGAGCGAGGCTACAGTCTCGCCGCCTGGCGGGCGTTTCACTATAGCCACTCCCCGTCTCTTCTGGTTAATGGCGCACAAACTTCAAGGAAGGGGGAGGGCCGCCTGCTAGGAGCCGGCCTCCCCCTGAGCCGACTGGTCAGGGCTTGCCGCCTTCTGGCTTCTCACGGACAGGTAGGGCCCGCCGCCTGCGAGCTGTACCGACAGCCCATCGTGGGAGGATGGCTTCCTCTGCCATGGGTGATGTCATGAGCAGCATGGCAACAGTGCCGCGTCGGGTGTGGGATGTCCGCTTGGTACGCTGCATTGTGGCCATGTTTTGCCCTGGATTCGGTGGTGGCAGGCTTGTACTGTAGCCACGCCCCGTCTTGTCGTGTTTATGTGGGTGCTAACTTTGAGGGCGCGAGGGGCCGCCTACTAGGACCCGGCTTCCCAGGAAGCTGCCTGCTAGGAGTCGGCCCACTTCATGGCCGTCTTCTGGACTCCGCCGCCTCCTGGCAACCGGCCGCTTGGACCAGCCGGCCCCAAGAAGTCGGTCCTTTGTCTTCAATGTTCGAGGGGCGCAGCCTGCCCCGATGTCTTGAAATACCCAGGGGAGCTGATGAGGCTACCCGTGGTCATTTACTCCGACAGTCTGAGTTGCCACACACCTACAGTAAAATGAAGAATTTCCTTTGTGCAGTTGGAATTGGATATGATATGATCCATGTTTGTAAGAATAATTGTGTTCTATTCCGGAAGGATTATGCCAACTTAAGTGAATGCCCAAAATGCAAATCATCAAGATGGAAAGATGGCAATGCTGTGTAGAGGATTCCTCATAATGTTCTGAGACATTTTCCAATTATACCAAGGTTGCAGAGGTTGTTTCATGATGCTGAAACAAGAGAGGATGTACTATGGCATTCTAGGAACTAGGAGTACAGAGATCAGAATGTAATGAGCCATCCATCTCATGGTAGTGACTGGAAAAGCTTCAATGAGAAACACAAAAAGTTTGTTGCTGACCCGGGAAACATTAGACTTGGCTTAGGTACAGATGGATTTAACCCATTTGGCCACCAGAGCGCCACATATAGCATGTGGCCAATGCTTGTTATCCCTTACAATATGCCACCAAATGTCTGCACCAAAGAATCAAACTACATGATGGCCTTGCTCATCCCAGGTCCAAAAAGTCCTGGAAAGTATTTTCATTTATTCATGGAGCCTCTTGTGGAGGAACTTCAACAGCTATGGAGGGGTGATCTCACTCGAGACCTATATAGCAGCCCACCAGCTGATTTCTTTCTGCGTGCTATTATAATTTGGTGCATCCATGATTATCCGGATTTGGGCACTATGTCAGGGCGAACGATACATGGTTACAATGCATGTGTTCGCTGTGACAAGAATCCGCTGTCATACGCAATACTTAGCAATATCTGTTACATTGGACACCGCCGTTTCCTTGCCAAGGACAAGTAATGTCCTACAAAATACTGAAGACATGTGTTCAATGCAAAGCATGAAAACCGTGATGCGCCAAAGAGGCTCACCGGCGATGAGTTGCAAGTGGAATTAGAGAAGGTCAGGCATATTACACCAGGAAACCATCCTGATAATGGTAGTGGGAAAAGGAAGCGTGGCAGGGCAGAAGAGAGACTATTGTTTACCTGCAGGTCCACTTTGTGGGACTTGGAGGATTGGAAAGATTTGGATCTGCAGCATAATCTTGATGTGATGCACATCAAGAAAAATATATGTGACAACATTATCGGCACACTTCTTAATATTGAAGGCAAGACGAAACATACCTTAAAATCTAGGATTGATTTGACACACCTGGGTATCAGAAGGGATTTGCAGGTGGATGATGATGGTGCATCATGGGATATGGCACCAACTGTGTACGTCTTGGACAAGGTAAAAAGAAAAGAATTCTCCAAGGTCCTGTCACGTGTCAGATTCCCACATGGATTTGCTTCCAACCCTGAAAGGAGAGTCAGTGCAGATGGAAACAAGGTACAAGGGTTGAAAACTCATGACTGCCACATCCTACTTCAAAGGGTTTTACCTGTTATCCTTAGAGGATTGGGTGGCCCTGACTTATACAGAGCAGTTGCAGAGTTGGGACAATTCTTCAGGGAACTCTGCAGTAGAAATATCAGGATAGATGCTTTAGAGCGTCTTAGAGACAAGATACCAACTATCCTATACGACCTTGAGAAGATATATCCTCCAGCCTTCTTTGATGTGATGGTGCATTTGGCTGTTCATCTACCTGATGAGGCACTACTTAGAGGTCCAGTACAGTATGGCTGGATGTACCCTATTGAAAGGCGGCTAGGCACTTTCAAGGGCTATGTTAGGAACAGAGCTAGACCTGAGGGTTCCATTGCAGAGGCCTACATTGCTACAGAAGCGTTGACATTCTGCTCAAAATACACCGAAATAGTTGATCAGCTTAGCAAAGAGGTGGGTGAAGACAATTTTGAGCTCAATGTTTTCGATTGTTCTGTTTGAGTTACAGGGAAGAGTCGACAAGACGACAAACCTAAAGATTTGGACAAAATGGTTTGGTATGTGGTCAATAACTGTCCTGAGATTCTACCTTATATTGAGTAAGTGCTAAGTACTGCAGCTTATACATCATAATCTACTAAACTTGCAGCACATTCTTATATATTTAGATGTTTGACGCGATCACTATGTTGTGCAGAATCTACAAAAAGGAGTTACTGCCTCAAAATCCAAGAAACATTGACAAACTGGTTATGGCAGGATTTGCGAAATGGTTCAAGAGCCATGTAAGATTTTGAATTGCACTGTCAGTTTTTTTAATATATTGAGTACATAAGATGACCAGCTTGTCTATTTTCTAACCATAGGTTAAGAAGATGCGGGAGGAAGGGCAGGCAGTTGATGATGCCCTTTACGCACTAGCAATGGGTCCTGATACTCGGGTAAGACATTATGAATCTTGCGTTGTTGGAGATGTGCGCTACAACACCCTTGCACGCGACGAAGGCAGGAAGACACAAAACAGTGCCCTCATGAGCACGGATACGTACGGCAAAGAGACAACTGAAATGTATGCTAACATAACATACATTGTTCAGTTGCAGTATATCTCCAGTTTTGAGGTTCATCGGTGTGTGGTTCTGTTGTGCTGTCGTTGGTATAACCTATTTTCCAGGATTGCAAAACCTAGAGCTGATGATTATTTCAAATCCATCAATGTCAAGGCGGCGTACCAGACCGACGAGCCTTTTATTTTGGCAAATCAAGCAACACAGATATTTTTCTTGGAAGACACATATGCATGTAGCGATGACTGAAGAGTATTGCAAAGGTTTGAGTAGAGGAATTCGTTTAATGAAGTTGCATAACAAGGTGATGCTTACACTGCTCCTGATGTAGAAGATTCCACAGATGTTCCTAATATCTTTGAGAACCATCACATCAATGACGCTGGCGAAAAGATTGCCTGTTGGGCTGTGGACATACGAGAGTTGATCAATAAGACGCCAACGTTCGAGGACATTGAGGATGAAGAAGAAGATGACACTGGGGGGAATTATGATTCAGACTGATACACATGGTGAAGATGTTGATGCTGCTGCTGCGGATGATGATTAGATTGCTTTTGTCGTATTTGCCTGTGAGAAGATGACTTTTTATCTACTATGTGAAATTATGTTTGCTATGACAACTGAAACCTGATGAAGTTGTTGTTTAGTATTTTGCTGTGAGAACATCACTTATTATGTATGTTGATTTGTGTTTGGTGATTGTATGATGACTAAAACATGATGACATTGTTGTTTAGTTGTACTCATATTTGGCTGTGAAACTTGTATTTGATGACATAGTTTGCTGTTGGACTGCATTTTGCTCGACGTCTTCGAATGGGAACAAAGCTGACCTGACAGGGCCTCTGCTAATTTATTTATTTATTAGCAAAAGGGCCTCTGCTATTTATTTATTTATGAGCAAAAGGGGATACCCCCCAATTTCCGTTAATAGAAATCATTAAATGTTCACAACACTACGCCCAGCCTGCTCAACAGGTTTCATTCATTACTAGTTTCAGCAAAGTGCTCATGTCATAGCCATTGAATACATCACGAGTGCTACATACACTACAAATAAAGAGACAATCATCCTACAGAGCACAACGATCTTGCCCATTATCTTCACAAGCTCTTTCATCTCCTCATTGCTGTCAAGGCCGTTCAGCAGCTGTTGCTTGGCCATGCTCAGATGAACTACATCTTTAACCTTCTGCTCTGCATCTTCCTCTTTTGTCGTTCCTTCAGTTACTTGTCCAACACCCCAATCTGCTGGTATTGGGATTCCTCGGCTAACCAAATAATCAGCGTAGTTCCATTCCCCCACATCAGCAACTTCCCAGAAATACGAATCACATGAATCTTCCCTTTTCTGCACGAATCAAATTCGAAGATCATGAACGAAACTATTTAAAAATCAGCAACTCAAAGCAGGTGAAAAACACTTAAACATATTATTACCCCATGATTCGGGCATTTGTAGAAGACTCGGCCAGGGTTGAGGATTGTAGTTGAGACACGACGGATGACTCTGCGTGATTTGCAGCAGTGGCACCACACCAACGGCAGCGGGTTGCGATGAGCAACCGACTGCGGTGAGTGTGCCGGCGGGGGTGTGATGAGACCCACAGGGGATGGTACGGGTGGCGACTTGGCGCATATCGGGTTGTTGTCTACTGAAGAGCAGGTGGACGAGCCGCCAGCGGACATGGTTGCTGCGGCCGGAGCTTCTGATGCTAGGCAGAGTAACTAGAGAAGAGGAGAAGCGAACGTTGGATATGTCAGTTTCATTACTTGCAGAGTAGCATAGCACCATATATAGTCAAAGTCTAGGTTTGGATTCGAGCCAGCTACAGGAGCACGTCTCTCTTTTTTTCTAAAACTCTGCAATGTCTCTTTACTGGTACACTAGCTTGTTCTGTACGCCTTCTCAAGTCTTTGATTTTTGGGAATGTTATGTAGCGAACGTTCCTTGGGAGGAGGAAGGCAAACGAACGCATTTTCCTGGCAGTTTTAGTTGCGACGCAAGATCAACGGTGGCAGTTTTGGGAATGTTATCTGGCGAACGAGCCCAGTTTTTCTTTTCTTCCTATAAAAAAGTATGCTACGTGGTGTCGGCTTAGTCAACAAACGATTGTGCCAACCTTGACCGTTGGATTGACATTCAACGTCTAGCGTGTTTCTTCAATCTCTTCTTCCTCCAGCTGCCAAAGCCAAACTAGCGCCGGAGAGACCACCTACTCCCGTCTCCCATGGCTGGCTATGCTGTCGTGCACGCATCGCGGCCACATCGCACCCTAAAACTCTGCGCATCTTCCCTGGCTCCTGTTCGTTCCCGTCTGAGGCCTCACCATCGTCCTCCGCCTTGGTTCGCTCGCCGTGGCGCCGCCCTCCGGTGTTGTCAACATGGTCAACAACCGAGAGGAATAAGGAGATAACTGTACATGGCAGTAGGGACCCACTAGGATCATGGCAGTAGGCAAGCAAGTGCCTCCTTTATTACAAGAAAAAAATGGTTCCTCCTGATGGTTTCCTGACATCTGGGTCGTGCGCCACTGTCAACGTAGTCAATAAGCGAGATAACTGCACAAGGAGCGGCTGACACCCGGGACCCAGCAGCTCGCACAGTATTATTTTTTTGTTTTCGGGACAGAGCAGGGTATCAACTGTGGCCCGTCTAGCCCAAACTTTTATTTCATATATGTTTACCACATGACCAGCCCAGTTTTGTTTCTTCTTTCTGAAAATGGCTAGCCCAGCTATTTTGTTTTTTGCAGAATAACCAATGGAGGCCTACTTGCTTTTCTACACCCTGCTGGACCTGAAATCTTTCAAGACGAGGAGGGATGCATTCGGCTTGCCAAGAAAATGGGCTATAAGTAATAAGAAATGGGCTGTAAAATGAAAATACAGTAAACAGGCAATTAGTTCCAAATTACTTTTTTCTTTCCGATTTTGATATTTTAAATTTCATTGTTTTTGTGCGGGTAAAATTTCATTGGATTTTACATTAAGGTATGTTTATTTTTTAAATTAATTTGAATCTGGCTAGAAATTTCGGGCTGTATGCTGTTTGGGACAGATTTGGAGGCTGACTTGTGGGTCTACAAGGTTGACGTGTACGAAAGGCTTTGTCAACTTAGTCCACAAATGATTCTAGCAGCAGTGGCCGTTGGATTGTTAATTCAACGGCCGTGCTGCTTCTTCAACATCTAGTCTTCTTGCTCCAGCCGCCGAAACCAGCGCCAGACGTACTGCCTGCTCATGCCTCCCGTGGCCGGCTATGCTGCCGCGCAGGCCTAACCGCCCCACACCACTCCCATCGCTGGCCTGGCCGTCCCTGTACTCACCCAGACCTCCTGTTATTCTCCGGCGACGGCAGACGAACCAGTAAACCCTCGTACTCCCCTCCATGTGGGAAACAAATGCCGAGTCTTCTCCGGCTCCGGGTCATTCCCGCCTCGCCGTCGTCCACCGCCCTGGTGCTCTCAGCGCGGCGTGGTCAAACATGGAGAGGATGACAGCTGGGTCCACGGTCGCACGCAAGGAAGTGCCTCCTTATTACACGCAAAATAATGATTCCTCCACCTGACAACAGGGACCCACCAGAAGCGCCTCTGTATTTCGCGAAAAAAAGTTCCTCCTGCTGACAGCTCGGACCAACCAGCTATATCTTCGCACGCAAGGAAGTGCCTCCTTATTACACACAAAAAATGAATAGCCCTGCTGCTAGGTGGGACCCACCATATTTGGAGGCTGACTTGTGGGCCTACTAAGTTGACGCGGACGCAGGATTTTGTCAACTTAGTCAATATAAATGATTCTAGCTGCGGTGACCATACGATGTCCATCCAACGGCCGTCGTGCTTCTTCAACCTCTGGTCTTCTTGCTCCAGCCGCCCAAACCATCGCGGGTCGTGCCGCCTGCTCCTGCCTGCCGTGGCCGGCTGTGCTGCCGCGCAGGCCTCACCGCCGCCTCCTACTCCAATCGCTGGCCAGGCCATCCCTCTACTCACCCACAACCCCTATTATTCTGCGGCGACGGCAGCCTCACACCGCAGTCGAACCAGTCAACCCTCGTACTCCCCTCCGCGTGGGCATGCACTGTCGCGTCGCCCCTGGCTCCACGTCATCCCCTTCCTAGGCCTCGCCGTCGTCCACCGCCTTGGTGCTCTCGGCATGGCGTGGTTAACGTGGTCAAGGAACGAATTCCATCGGAAGAGGACTGTACGTGGAGAGGCTGACAGCTGGGTCCACGGGCGCAGCAAGTAAGTGCCTCCTTATTATGCGTAAAATAATTATTCCTCCACCTGACAGTGGGGACCCACCGGAAGGGCCTCTGTCTTTTGCGAAAAAACATTTCCCCCTGATAGCTGGTACCCACCAGTTATATCTTCGCACGCAAGGAAGTGCCTCCTTATCCTCCCTAACAGTTGGGACCCACCCAGTCAAACCGTACGTAGGGTTGTCTGTCTGGTCACGAACGTGTACGTACATACTGGTCGATCGGTCTCTCTGCAACAATGAACCATGGCCAAGCAAGCAGCAGCACGTGTAGTAGTAGAGCCCCCGACGTAGCAGTTCAGGCAGTCCAGTCAAAACCGTGTACACGTACGTACAGCCAGATGCCAAAAAATACGGCCACGTACGTACATACGGGCGGGGTCTCGAATGCCTACTCGCGCAAACGTACGGCCAGGGCTCGTGTACATGGAGAGGCAACGGACGGCAACAACGGCATCCTGTTCATCGGCAGCCAACCGGCTGGGTCAGAACGGAGAAACAACATCCTGTTCATCGGGAGGCAACAGACTGGGTCGGAATGCGTCGTGTTCAACGGGAGCCAACTGGCTTGGACGGAACAGCCGGAACGGGGTCTGGCGTACAGCAAAACGGAGGAAAACGGCCTTCTGTTCGACCGTGTACGGTCGAAACGGGGTCTTATTCATCGGGAAGGGTCTGGCGTACTGCAGAATAGAGGAAACGGACTTCTGTTCAAGTGCCTACGGTCGAAACGGGGTCCTGTTGATCGGGACGGGTGTGGCGTACCGCAAAACGGAGGAAACAGACTTCTATTGGAATGCCTACGGTCGAAACGGGGTCCTGTTCATGCACCGTCTACTGCCTCGCTCCAGCCTCCATGGGTACTGTTCATCCACCGTCGACCTCCTCAAGCCTCCACCAGCTACTGTTCATCCACGGGCTACTGTTCATCTAGCCTCCACCGGATACTGTTCATAGAGCCTCCACAGGGTCCTGTTCATCCACCCCAACTAGCTGGGGTGCGGCGGCCTCCTTGGGGTCCTATTCATCTAGCGGCAACGGCCTACTACCACGGGGTCCTGTTCATCCAACCCCCACCGGGAACTGTTCATCCACAGCCAACCAACCGGCTCGACTCTCCACGTCTCGACTCATTCTACGTACCGCGTGCACGGTAGCAACGGTCACTGTTCATCGAAAGGCAACCCAACACAGGCTGGCTAAGTCTCGCACGGGGGCTCGATCGGCTTCAAGAAGCAGCAGCAGTGATCGATCACTCGGTTCAGTTAGCAGCAGCGAAGGAATCGCTCGGGTTCAGTCAGCAGCGAATGAATCGCTCGGGTTCAGTTAACAGCCAAGGGATCGATCGCTCGGGTTCAGTAACATGCGATCGCTCGGGTTCAGTTAGCCAACGCCTCGCACACACACGCGTACACGAGATAAACGCGCAAACCACAGTGCATCGCTCGGCCCCGACCACCCACCGTAATC
The DNA here is from genome assembly GCA_011799875.1 of Thinopyrum elongatum. Classification (NCBI taxonomy): domain Eukaryota; kingdom Viridiplantae; phylum Streptophyta; class Magnoliopsida; order Poales; family Poaceae; genus Thinopyrum; species Thinopyrum elongatum. The sequence goes on along the minus strand of CM022302.1, from coordinate 352,216,156 downwards.
GGGAACTCCCCGATATTTTCCTCGCCCTCGCTTCTACCATGAGTTTTTCCGACATGGACGGCCCAAAGAATGTCATGCAGCTGCGTCTCCGGCCCGCCCAGGATGAAAAGCCCATTTTCTATCATGATTTTTTGTCATAGAAGTAGGAGCCCACCACATCTATGATGATACGTGCTTTTGTCACAATTATCGTCATAGAAGTGTCATAAGCATGACAGAATTTTTTTTCGTTCGGCCCAAAATGTCACGGATGTGTCTTTTTTTTGTAGTGTGGACTTGGAGGCACCCCGGTCGTAGCACCGCAGTAGTAGTTAATGAGCAATGAGGGGCCAAATCACAAAGCCCCAGCTTTCCCGCATTAAGATGGATGGACAAAGCAACCATCATTTCATTCTAGGGCGCAAGAGCATAAAGAAAAAGAAAACCAATGATGTGTGCGGCATTTACCTAGGGCGCCCTAGGGTAGGAGCCTCCACTACAAATCCACGTCTCCCTCGTCTTCTTGAAGAAAACCGATGATGCTTGCGGCTCATAGGTTTTCTAGGAGTACTATGGCATTCGGGGCCCACATCGTAGTAAAAGGGAGAGGGATTGAGTTTGAGTCGACACCTTAATACGGCATGGGTCGCTCTGTTTTACGGGAACGAGGCAGAATTTTGGGTCCGGGGAGCAGCGGATATATACGTACAAAAATTTGTGGACGTAGGTTCAACCGAAAGGCAATGACGCATGGGCCCCGCATTTTGATATACCCGCGGCCTCGTGAAATTTGCTACTCAAAATTATTCATAAAAGTTGCTCCAAAAACATCTATAACTAATGGGAAGCGAATGTAAGCTTAAAACGAAAATAAAATAAAAAGGTTATAAAAAGAGAAAAAATGAATTGCAGTTAAAAGAATGAAATTTCTAACAAAAATGTGAATGTGAACTACATAGGTGTGCACATGACCAACACATATATTGTCAATACAAAATCTAATGCAAAAAATAACTTATGAGTAACATGCACGAATTGATGATGTGGTGCTTGCATGCATAGAGTACAAAAACAATGTAATTTATGACTTGCATGCATGATGTCTTAATGTGCCATAGTTCCATGTCTAGGAAAAAAGCTAGTGGGTTGTACTAGCTATTTAGGAATAGAAGATGTATATGGAAGTTGTAGGGAAAGAGATGACATGTATCTCAATTCCTATGAGTAGGGATTGGAAAAGATATGTCATTTGGATCACATCATAGGAACTTTTCTATTGAATCTAGGCTAATGTTTATTTTCCTTTGAAATTGTGGGAGTATAGGAATCCATTCATATGAACCAAGTGGCTCTAAAGCTATAAAAATCACACCATGTTTATTTTCCTTTGAAATGTGGAGTATAGGAATTCATTCCTATGAACCAATTGGCTCAAAAAGAAAAATTCCTATAAAAATCATATCATATGGAATTCCTATGATATTCCTCCACACCAAAGGATGGTTGAAATTGCTGCAGGTGATACGACGGTCTTTCTTTGTACACTCCTCCCCCATATCTATAGGTACCTCTCAATGATGAATGAAATGATATATACTTTTATTCTATATATGCATTTTGTTCTATGAAAACTCGATAAAAGTTTGCGAGGTTCGAATTTTCAATAAAGCTATATGCGCTACATTTTGGAACGGAGGGAGGAGCATATGGCAGTTGCTAACACTCACGTGGAAGATTTATGTGTCGGGGGAGTGGCTGTTCTGTCTAATGCCATGGCAAAACTGACACTATCGGATGACGATCTGATGGTTCTTTAGGCGTTGAAAGCACAAGTGCTCCCTGGGTGATTTTGGTAATTAATGTCAATATATCTTTTGTTGAACTAATAGTTCTTTCCAGTACATTTCAGATAAGTCCAACAATGGAGTGGCAAGGACAAGAGGATGTGGAACCCCTTCAAAATGCTAAGGACAAAGATTGGCAAAAGCTCAAGACTCTTCATTTCTATTTTAGTGATCCAAGATCACATTGAGTCCATAGGAAAGCCAATACTATTAAAAGGGGATGAGGTGTTGCTTAATGGTCTACTTGCTCAAGTGCTTAGTGATATTGCTCCAAAACCCTCAGCCACTTTCTATATCCAAATATGTCCAAAACCCAAACTCCAACTCAGCCCCACCGATTCCTTCTACCCGGAGCCACCGAGTTCATTTGACATAGCCACTGCCAGAAACCCTAATAGTTCATTCTCACCGATACGGATCTCGGTCCCACCGAGATGGCCTTGCCAACTCTCTGTTACTTGTTGCAATTATTTCGGTCTCACCGAGATTTGTAATCGGTCTCACCGAGATGGTTGCCAACTCTCTGTTGCCTTATTGATTCACTTCAGTCTCACCGAGATGATGCAATCGGTGCCACCGAGATGAGGTTTTCCCTAAGCCCTAGCACATCGGTCCCACCGAGTTGTTCCAGTCGGTCCCACTGATATTCCCAATGTTCATATGTTTGAACAGATCGGTGCCACCGAGTTTAACTAATAGGTGCCACTAAGATGAGTCAAATGTGTGTAACGGTTGGATTTTGCGTGGAGGCTATATATACCCCTCCACCCCCATCTCCATTTGTGAGAGAGCCATCAGAACGTGCCTACACTTCCACCATTCATTTTCTGAGAAAGAACCACCTACTCATGTGTTGAGATCAAGAGATTCCATTCCAACCATTTGAACCTTGATTTCTAGCCTTCCCCAAGTTCCTTTCCACTCAAATCCTTCTTCCACCATAGCCAAATATGTGTGAGAGAGTTGATTGTTGGCAAGACTATCATTTGAAGCACAAGAGCAAGGAATTCATCATCAACACACCGTCTATTACCTTTTGGAGAGTGGTGTCTCCTAGATTGGTTAGGTGTCGCTTGGGAGCCTCTGACATGATGTGGAGCTGAACCAAGAAGTTTGTAAGGGCAAGGAGATCGCCTATTTCGTGAAGATCTACCCGAGTGAGGCAAGTCCTTCATGGGTGGTGGCCATGGTGGGATAGACAAGTTTGCTTCTTCATGGACCCTTCGTGGATGGAGCCCTCCGTGGACTCGCGCAACCGTTACCCTTCATGGGTTCAAGTCTCTAAAAGGACCACAATGTCACCTAGAGGGGGGTGAATAGGCATTTTATAAACTTCTTCGGATTTGGCTTTATCGTAATGCGGAAATAAACTAAGAGGATATTTTTCAAGCACAAATCCTAAATATACTAGGCTCAACTAAGTGCACCAACAACTTGATCTAAATAAGATGAGCACAACAAGGATACTAACAGGCACAAGTAAGTTACACAAACTTACTTGAGCAATATCATAAGATTTGTAAGTGTATGACACAAGTTAACAATTCACACTAAACACAATATATATCATTAGTAGCAAGTATGAATTGGAGGATATAAAGTGTAGGCCTAAATAATCTCTACAAGGAAATAGCCAACACAATATAATGATGACAACAATATATAGTGAATGCAAGGTCAAGAGACCAAAGTAAACCACAAGTAGTGTCTAGGGTTATAGATAACCAAATACAAGGAGACGAGGATGTATCCCGATGTTTGCTTCCTTGGAGAGAAGCTAGCCACCGTTAGAGAGGTGGATGTTACAACGAAGCCACACCAACACCACGAAGGCTCACCCTATTCTCCCTTTGAGACAACACCACAAAGGTGTTTCTCAACCACAACTGGTAGACCTTGAGGCGGCCTCCAAATCTTCACAAACTTTCCGGGGGAAAACACAAGTTGATTCCTCACCAGAGCACTCCTACCGCCTACGAGTCTCCAACCTCCAAGAGTAACAAGATCAAAGGGGGAAATGCTCAAGACTTGCTCAAATCACAAATTGCTTCAGTCAAAAGAGAGAGGAGGAGTGGGTGTATGCTTGGATGAAATCTCTCTCAAGAACTCTCACAAATCTCTTCGAGGTCTAGCACGAGAAGGCTCAAATCCCTCTCTCTCAAATCCCACCGAAAGCAACTAATGCTATGGAGGGATGGGAGAGGAGAGGGAAAATGGAGGAGGTTAACGAATGAACCCTAGATCCATGGGATAGTTTTCCCCCAAATGGATTGGAGTCTTGAGGCTTGGGGGAGGAGGATAGAGCTCAAAAGAATGGGGAAATCTCAGATCCAAAAGCTCTACCTTGATGCGGAAGAAGGGTACCTTATATAGTGCCCCCACCAAATCTTCCTGTTATGCATAGAAAAACGTAGCCCAGAACTTCTGGGCATGCTCGGAACTTCCGGGCTCCCGATTGGGCACATATGTGCAAACTCTCTAGTTAGCCCGAAACTTTCCCTGGAACCTACCCGGAACTTCTGGCCCCCAGAACTTCTGGGAAGGCCCGGAACTTCCGGGCTCCCTTCGGCCGGAAGTATGGAAACTTTCTGTTTAGCCCGAAACTTTTCCCGGAACCTGCCTGGAACTTCCGCCCCCGTAGAAAACAGCCAGCATACCGAAAATAAAACATGCATAACTTTTCATACGAACTCCGATTTTGATGATCTTGGGCTTGTTTTGTAGCTATTGAAAAGCTTCAGGTCCTCGTATAGAGAACTAACCAATATCAAACAAAATGGATGATGGAATCAATGCAAAGGTTTGATCATAGAATTTGGGGAGTCCTTTTTGGCTTTGGATATTAGTTTGGACTATATGATAGGAGTGGAATTATGTGTAGGAGTTGTTGACTTGAGCAAGTCCATCATGAAACCCTTTGATCCCCTCTTAATAGTGTGGGATACCTATAACTCAAGAATCATAAAAGATCTATACTAGATAGCTTGTGAGAATCCATTCTTAGTGTATATGATTCTTCGGTGGTCATCAATCCACAACACTAACGCCAAAGGAACTAATACCTTTGAATCGAGCCTTTCAATTGAGCTTGATGTTGATGTTCCTTCTTGGATCATGTTGAAGGCAAGACATTGGTGAAGTCTTCAAGTAGCTCCTCCATATATATTGTGGGAAGCTTTGCTTTGCATTCATCTTCACTTGTCCGTCATCATTACTTAATGACATCCATTGATGAGCACCAAGCTTATTATAAGCACCAAGCTCATGAGAATTACCTAACCCACATAACATAGACAACACATAATATGGATTATAATACCAAGTGCAATTGACAATTACTTACCATACCACAAGATCTCATGTGGTACATTATTTGCGCTTGTGTGCTGACCATCTTTAAGTTCAATATTTGATCTTCATCTTGGTCAACATTTATATTTGCTCCATGATTAATCTTGATGTCTTGAAGGCCCTATTGATATCATCACTATGCTTCACTACTTCAAGTCACTAATATCTCAATTCACCATGACCATATCAAGTTTCTCCATGAATCTCATATTGTCCACCACTTGCTTGTTTTCATGCTCTAGCATAGTCTATTGAGAGGCACAATGAATTCTTCACTTGAATTACTTGCGTCAAGATATAGTCATTCATGACTCAACATATGAGCTCATCATGATCCTATCTTCAAGCATATGTAGAATTCTTCTCTTTAATCATTCTCGCAAGATCTTGATCCATCTTGGTTCAATCCATAATTCTGAGCATGAGAACCTCCAATATCCTTAACGAACTCCATATAGATCACATCTTGTTTGTCACATGGAATCATCTTGATCATATTTGATTCAGTCAATGATTGCTTGTATCTGCGTTGGTATTTTCCCCGGAGAGGAGAGGATGATGCAGCACAGCAACGGTAAGTATTTCCCTCAGTTATGAAACCAAGGTATCAATCCAGGATCCACCAAACTATGCAAGCAGTACCTTCACACAAATAACAAAAACTTGCAACCCAACACGTAAGAGGGGTTGTCAATCCCTCCTCGGTATTGAGATAGATTAAATAGTATAAGATTGGATAAATAGATCTGATGAAAACAAAAAATAAAATAAATAAAGAAAAAGTGCAGCAAGGTATTTTTGGGTTTTTGGATAAATAAATCTGAAGAAATATGATAGAAAGTAGACCCAGAGTCTGTAGGTTTCACTAGAGGCTTCTCTCGAGAAAATAGCATATGGTGGGTAGACAAATTACTATTGGGCAATTGATAGAAAAGCAAATAATTATGACGATATCCAAGGCAATGATCTTGTATATAGGCATCACGTCCAAGATTAGTAGACCGAAACGATTCTGCATCTACTACTATTACTCCACACATCGACCGTTATCCAGCATGCATCTACTGTATTAAGTTCATGAAGAAATGGAGTAATGCAATAAGAACGATGACATGATGTAGAGAAGATCTATTAATGTAGGAATAGACCCCATCTTTTTATCCTTAATGGCAATGATACATGCGTGTCATGTCTCTTTCTATCACTAAGATTGAGCACCGCAAGATCGAACCCATCATAAAGCACCTCTTCCCGTGGCAAGAAAAATCAATCTAGTTGGCCAAACCAAACCAAAGTTTCAAAGAAGAAATACGAGGCTATAAAATCATGCATATAAGAGTTCAACAAAGACTCAAATAATATTCATAGATAGATCTGATCATAAACTCACAATTCATCGGATCCCAACAAACACAACGCAAAAAGTCATTACATCAAATAGATCTCCAAGAACATCGAGGAGAACATTGTATTGAGAATCAAAAAGAGAGAAGAAGCCATCTAGCTACTGCCTACGGACCCGTAGGTCTGTGCTAAACTACTCACGCATCATCGGAGGAGCACCAATGAGGATGATGATCCCCTCCGTGATCGTTTCCCCCTCCGGCAAGGTGCCGGAAAAAGGCCTCTAGATTGGATCTCGTGGTTTTGGAACTTGCTGTGGTGGAAACTCTGATCTCTCGACTCCACTAGGGTTTCTGGAATATTTGGGTTTTTATAGAGCTGAGAGGCGGTGGAGAGGGGACCTATGGGCCCCACTACCCCCCAGGGCGCGCCAGGGGCCTCTGGCGCACCCTGGTGCCTTGTGGGCCCCACAGGCCTCCCCTCCAGTACTTCCTTGGCTCCCAAGTTGTCTTCTGGGCAGAAAAAATCTCCAAAAGGTTTTGTGGCTTTTGGACTTCGTTTGGTACCGATATTCTGTGAAGTAAAAAACAAGCAAAAAACAGGAACTGGCACTCGGCACTTTGTCAATAGCTTAGTCCCAAAAAATGATATAAAGTTGCTATAAAATGAATATAAAACATCCAAGATTGATTAGAGAACAACATGGAACAATAAAGATTATAGATACATTGGAGACGTATCAGCATCCCCAAGCTTAATTCCTGCTCGTCCTCGAGTAGGTAAATGATAAAAATAGAATTTTTGATGTGAAATGCTGCCTAACATGTTCATCTCATAATCTTTTCTTTTGTAGCATGAACATTTGGACTTTTAGATGCTTCAAAGCAATAGTCTATATTTTACATGAGGACATCAATACTCAAGCATATCAACAAGCAACCATGTCTTTCAAAATATCAACACTAAAGAAAGCTATCCCTAGCCCATTATGCTTAATCATTGATCCATTCATGAAACACACTCAAATAATAGTGTTCCCTAGTTGGTGCTTTATAAGAGAAGATGGAGACTCAAAAAATAAAAATTGCATAAAGTAAATAGATAGATCCTTCGCAGAGGGAAGAAGAGATTTTTAGAGGTGCCAGAGCTCAAAGCTTAAATTGAGAGATAAAATTATTTTGGGTGGCATGCTTTTCCCTTCAACGAAAACGACCGAGAATTCCCAATACTTTCCATGCTAGATAAATCATAGGCGGTTCCCAAACAAAAAATAAAGTTTATTCCTTTTTCCACCATTCTTTCACAATCCATGGCTAGCCGTATTCACGGGTGCCCTCCATACCAACACTTTCCAAGGAATTTATTATTGAACAACATTAATATTATTTTTTACATTTCGGGACTGGGCATCCCTATTACCTTTGCCACACTCTCGTGAAATGACAAGTGAATAAACACTCATCTTGAGCATAAAGTTTCTAGCATTGAAAATATTGGCCACCCCCTGTCGCTTCATGAGCGGTACAAACACACAGAGGAAATTTATTGTGAACATTAGAGTTGGCACATAAAAATTTACTTAGAACGGCACGGAAATACCGCATATAGGTAGGTATGGTGGACTCATTTGGCACAACTTAGGTTTAAGGATTTGGATGCACAAGTAGTATTCCTAATTAGTACAAATGGAGGCTAGCAAATAGATTGAGAAGCGACCAACCAAGAAACGAAAACGATCATAAAAGAGCATTAAACATAACTAACACCGAATAATGCACCACAAGTAGGATGTAATTTTATTGCATAACTATTGACTTTCATGCTTTGATAGGGAATCACAAACCTTAATACCAATATTCTTAATAAAGCATAATTACGTACCAACATGACTCACATATTACTATCATCATATCTCAAAACTATTACAAGGAATCAAGTTTTTAATATCCAATGATCATCATTAAAGTTTTTATTATATCCCTCGTGAATATCTATCACTTTGGGACTAGTTTCATATATTGCCACTGCTACTAGCAAAGCTCTTAAACAAATATAAGTGAAGTACAAGAGCACATATTTCTTCAAAATAATTTTCATCTCTCAAAATAGTATAAGTGAAGCATGAGAGGATATTTCTTTAAAATTCTACTAACTCTCAAAATAATCTAAGTGAAGCATGAGAGCATATTTCTTCAAAATATAGAACACCACCGTGCTCAAAAAGATATAAGTGAAGTACTAGAGCAATTCCATAGCTCAAAAAATTTAAGTGAAGCACATAGAGCAATTCTAACAAATCATAGCATCATTATGGCTCTCTCAAATAGGTGTGTCCAGCAAGGATGATTGTGTGACACCCCCGGCTTAATTGTGCACTAATCATACACGCAAATGCACACGATCAAGCCTAAGGACTCACGGGAAGATATCACAACACAACTCTAAAACATAAATAAAGTCGTACAAGCTTTATATTACACGCCAGGGGCCTCGAGGGCTCGAATACATAAGCTTGCGAACAAGCGTCAGCGGAAGCATCAGATATCTGAGTACAGATATGAAACAGAAACATAAAGGCCTTTAGAAAGGCGGGGCAAAATAAAACACTATGATCGAAAGGTGCAGGCCTCCTGCCTGGGACCCTCCGATCCTACTCCTGGTCGTCAGTCAACTCATAGTAGTATCCATCCTCTGGGTAGTAGTAGTAGTCGATCGACGGGGCATCTGTCTCAGGGGCTCCGTCATCTTGGTCAGGTCAAACTGATATGGGGAGAAAAGGAAAACAAAGCAAGCAAGGATCTACACTACATATGCAACATTTTCAAAGGGAGGCTGTATATGTGGACTGGGCTGCAGAAATGCCAGAATAGAGAGGAAAGCCTAGTCCTATCGAAGACTAGCATCTTCAGCGGTCTTGCAGCAATAGAAGAGAGCAGAACAGATCAATATAAAGTAGCAGTATCATTACGTCTCATCCTCACCCAGAGATCCTTTCTCGACTCCCTGCGAGAAAGCAATCCCAGAGCCATACAATCATCAACCTCGTCCTGAGATCCCTTCTCGACTCCCTGCGAGAAGCAATCCCAGAGCCATAGTATCCAAGTATCCTGTTCTAAAATTGTATCAATCAGGATACAACTCCGAGTGTCCTTTACCGTAGGACAGGCTATCGATAGAAGTTTTCTTCCCTGCAGGGGTGCACCAACTTACCCACCACGCTCGCTTAACTCTGGCCGGACACACTTTCTGGGTCCTGCCCGGCCTCGGCCAAATGACACATCGCAACCCTACCTACAGCTCAGCAGAGAGGTCCCCGCCGGTCTACATCCTAAGCGTAAGGGGGTCTTGGCCATCGCCCCTCGCCCTCCGGGTCGTTGCGCACAGGGTGGATACCAGCATCGCCTCGGGTGGCCGACACGATCCGACCGTGCCGCCATGCTGAACTGGACATCTGACAGATCTTTCGGCTGATGCATACGATGCAGAATGCCCATACTATGCCCACGTGATGGTTAGTGCTATCAGGCCAGAGGCCTGCTCGGATCAAATATCCAAATCGTTAGTACCTTGGGCTTGCGGTAACGAGCAGAGACTCACGAAAGATGTGACCCCGTCGCCCCGTGGGGTCACTGATATGTCTCTACCCAGCCTATACTAAGCAGTTTAGGATATGGAGGTAATTATCAACAGTAGGTTACAATAAACAGGCTATGCATCAGAATAGGTAAAGCAGTAGCAGCAGCAATTCTAATGCAAGCATGAGAAATTAGAATGGGCGATATCGGTATGCTCAAAGGGGGGCTTGCCTGGTTGCTCGGCGGCAAGGGCAAGGTTGTCAATGGTGTCTTCGGGCTCCTGGGTTGCGTCGGTCTCGGGGACGACGCCGGTGTCGGGGTCTACCGAGAGAGAAGAGGGGGAAGAAACAGTAAATACTAAGCAAGCAAGTGCTACACAATGCATAACATGACAATACGCAGTGCCGGGTGTGTCCTAACGTATGGTTGCACGTTACCGAGGAAGGAGGAAATCCATCCGGGAATGTTTTCCCGGTTCCGGACATTTATCAGACAGGTGACCGGAGGGGAATGGTTCCATGTTTGGATAGTTAGGGACGTGTGACGGATGAACGGACCGCGTATTCGAATTCGTCTCGTCGTTCTGAGCAACTTTCATGTACAAAGTTTTTCGATCTGAGCTACGGATTAATTTATATTTAATTCTGAAGTTTTATTAATCATTTTGAATTATTTAATTCATATATTCATTTATTGCATCATCGATGATGTCATGCTGACATCAGCAGTCAACATGACTGTTGACTGGTCAATTTGACCAGTGGGTCCTAGATGTCATTGTCTGTCAACTAATTAACCTAGTTATTTAGATTAACTATACAGGTTAATTTGGTTAAGTTAATTAATCTAAATTAATTAAGTTAATTAAGTCATTAATTAATTAATTAATCATTTAGTTTACTTTTAATTCCTTTATTTATTTATTTATTTCATTTTATTTTTCCCTGGGCGTGGGGCCCGTTCGTTAGTGGCTCAGGGCCACACGTGCACACACACACGCACGACCGGGGAGGAGGGCGAGGCCCTGGCCAGTGCGCGGCGGAGGTCAGCGGCGCGGGCGTTGGCGGCCACGGCGAGGTGGCCGGTCAGTGGCAGGCGCAGGGAGAAGTTGGGACTATAGACCAAGGCAGAAATCAAGGAAATAAATGAGATTCAAATGGCAATCCAAAAGACAAGAATCCTGCGAGAGCTACATCATAATAAGAGGATTACCCATCGGTACTTGTTGCGGAAGGGCACCCCCTCCCCCGGAAACATGCCTTGTCGGCGTACTGCCCTCAACATTCTCTGATGTTGGGGTGGCATCAGTGCGGACATGTTCTTCCGTGGAGGCCCTTGTCAGGGGAGCGCTCTCCGAAACGATGGTTGATGGGGACCCCATGACTGGATCCGCCTCTTGGCGCTCTTCTCCTTGGTGGACCTCCCCATCTCCTTGTCAGGGTCGAGAACAGGAACTTCAGTACTAGTGCTGGCTGGCTGGGTTGATGATGCGCTCTCGTGCGGAAGGTTGGGCTGGGGACTGGCAACCATGGCATCTGCCGCCGATGCCCCCTGCACAGCACTCGGCAAAGGACCGTGTTCTGCCGAGAGCTTGGCCCGCTTCGCCCGTTGTTGAAGTGGTTCTTCATCCCTGAAAGGCAAAAAAAGAGAAGAGAAAGAAAACCAATCAGATCGGAGTAGCATATGGATAAAATCGAGACTTGTTTGAAGAAGGGCAGGGATTCACTTACTCTTCATCAGACTCGAGGAGGGCATTCATGTCGTACTTCGGTGGTGGAAGCGACTCCCTAGTCCTCTTGATGGCTGGTGGGGGCGAGCTCGTCGGCCGAAGGGCCCCATCCCCTCCGACAACCCCTTGTTGAGAAGATGAAGGCTTGGATTTGGAGCTTCGGGCAGGTTGCCGGCGTGCCACCTCCTGGTGGCCAGTCTTGGTAGTCGTCTTCTTTGTCGTGGGGGCAACCCGCATCGGGGAAGTGGCCACTGGCTCTTGGCTAGCCCCGCTCCGAAGGCGGCGCTTTGGTTCCGGAACTTGAGGGCCGCCCTCCTCCTCTTTGGGCTTCCCGGCAGTCTCAGCCCCGCCAACCTCGCCTCCACCAAACTCGCCCTGCCTTTCCTCCGCAAGTTCCTCCTCGTCTTCTTCTTCCTCCTCCTCCTTATCATCATCGTCCTCAGCCGTTGTGGCCTCTTCAGCTTCCAGCCTCCGGGCCTCTGCGATTCTGCTAGCAATGTATGCTTCCTCCTCTCCAGTGGTGGCCCGAATGAGATCTGTCTCCTTTCATGAAGCCACTTCTGTCAGGTTGTAGACCCACTCCATTTCATCGTCTAGCTTGGGCAGTTCCCAGTCTCCTTTGACCCCTTTGGCAGTACACTCGGGCATCCATGACAAGATGGCACTCCTCGCTGAGTTGATGTGTAACAGGACAACCTTGGCCGGCAAGTGGAATGTGCCGGTCTTCCGGAACAACTGCTGGCAAAGCCAGGCATGTCCCATGACCGTCAAGTTGTTTCCGCGCCCAGGATACAACCGCATCCTGTCAACGACATTCTGGTACTCCCAAGCAAACCTGTTCCTCTGCTGCAGCGGAGCAATGCAGCGCCGAAGAAAGTCGACTCCCACCATTTCCACGGTCAAACCGGTGCTCCTCAGACGAGCGATTATGTTCAGTACTGTGCGAAACTTTTTATCAATAGTGCAAAATTTGCTCCGATCATCACTGCACTCAATCCTCTCTGTCCGTGGCAAGAAGAAAGCAGGGAAATCTTTCTCTTGAATCCAGGACCAAGTCCCTCTCCACACCTCCCTATTTTCCATGGAATTTCCCGGGGAGATAATCTCTTTCGTACTTTTCCCCTTTGAATCCATGTCATGCTGCTAGATAATGCTTTGTCCTCAGTTCGGGGGACGTAGAAGTGGCAGAACAGATCGACATTGGGAGCAACCCGGACGAAGTTTTTGCAGAAACGTGCGAAAACTGCCATGCACGTCATGGCGTTGGGGGGAAAATCCAGCAGTCTGAACCCGAAGGCGGACATCATTTTGCAGAAGAAATCCGAGAATAGAGGTGACAGGCTGCAGTAGAAGTATGCGCAAAAGATCAGATAAGAATCTGCGGGAACATTGGGGCTGTAGGGGAGGACCTTGGGAGCTTTGTGGTCCGCTGTCTACCTCCCCCACATATATGTGTACCTCTCGATCAAAGTGTTGAAGGCACGAGGGGGCTGGCTATTCATTGTTCTCCCTAGCCACGCCTCTCACAGGTGCACCACCGCAAGTTACAGCAGTTGCCATGTTCCCATGCCCCACATTTAATACGTGGATTGGACGCGCGTCAGCGAAAATCATCATCATTACAGATTGCAACAGAGATTTTGGCAGTTGTTCTCCGCCACGTGCGTCCGTGCATGTTTTTGGTCCTAGCCCAATGACGCTTCGGATGAGCGTGTGGCCCAGTCCCGAGGGCTCCTATTGGTGCACTAAGAACGGGGTCCTTAGTACCCTGGACTTATGCACGGATAGTGGCAGCATCCCCGGCAAGGGGTCTTGCCGGAGGACCGCTCGAGATCTTGAAGCGCATCAAGAAGACCAAGGTTCAAGACAAACCTCAAGATCAACTATGGAAGCAGCCCCTGCCGGCAAGGCCGAGGTGGCAAGGTGAAGGCCCGACAAGCTCCTTGGCCGGCAAAACCCCGCCAGCTGCTAGCGCTCCACCTCACCGAGCAGCTAGTCACTGATCAGTGAGGTGTCGAGCACGTAGGCAGTTAGGTAAGGCTTGCCGGACACGTGTTAGCTCATCGAAAGGATTTTTACCCTTATCAACACCCGTCCAAATGGCGTGACAAGATAATAGGAGTTAGCTAGGCAACCGGTGCAGCTTCCTTGCCGGGGCTTCTCCTCCTCACAACACCTAGCAATGCATTTAATGCTTGTTGCCCTAACTAGCAGAGTTAGGTATGATAGCACTGTTTGCTATCTAATCAACATGTAATTACCTTTTTGCCTCTCTGGTAACCCCTTGAGCTATAAAAGGAGGGCCATGGCAACCTTTACAAGGGTTCGAACCCATTCAAACCCCACGCATGTTTGCTCATGTAGATGCCTTCTCCTAGCACCTTGCTAGGGAGAGCGATTTGTGTACTTGTGCTCCACATCCTTAATACACGAAAAGAAGGAGTAGGGTGTTACACCTCAATGGTGGCTCGAACTTGGGTAAAATCCTTGTGCTTTCTGTTGTACCTGCTCTTTGCATTTTGTGCAATCCCCTCACCGAACCACAAAGGGGCTAGAACTCCCCATAGATAGTCGATCCACACCGACATCCCGCTACAGGATCACAAAGGACGAGGTTACTCAGGCCTGCTCTCCAGAACAGCTATGCACGAGGAAGCTGGGACGGAGCTGGCCAAAAGCAACAACATTGAGAGGAACAACAGTGGTCTGGTGTGAGAAGAGGTATAGCAGATGTGACCTGTTTAGGTTACTACTAGGCTTGTTAGTCTCCAATATATAGGTGGTCGGGTAGAAAGATGTGGGGTGAGGCCAATGACCAAGCTAGTAACATCCCTTGATCCGAATGTTCAGATACAACTTCTCGTAACATGTTCATTAATGCCTCTTCATTAATTACCCATTTTATACTTTCCAGTTGGCAGAATAAAGCGCATATACGACATGTGTATGTGCTCGGCTCAGCTCGTTCGAGACACGCTCTCGAGTGTGGTTGGTGTTGGAGAAAGAGTGCACATGTATCACTCCTCTTCTCTCCAAGATGTGGAAGAGAATCCCATATATGTTGGTCTCACCTTTCTCCACTTTCAGTGTGGTACTAAACTTCTCATTGTTTGGGCCGAGAGTATATCGACCAGAGGGGGTGTGAATGGGAGATTCATAATTTCTTTCAGAACTTGAAATCAAAACCAAATACATTAGCGGAATAGACTAAGTAGACAAAGTGTCGAAGAGAAATATTCAAATCATAACTGAAAGATAATACAGAGAGGGAAACTAAGTGAATCTTTCAGTGAAATATATGATGATCTTTTTAGTATAGCAACACAAAACTTTTACAATGACGATGGTAACACAGAAAGGTATTGATATGTCTCCAACATATCTATAATTTTTTATTGTTTCATGCTATTATATAATCAATCTTAGATACTTTATATGCAATTTTATATCATTTTTGGGAAATAACCTATTAACTCAGTGCCCAGTGTCATTTCCTGTTATTCGCATGTTTTTTGTTTTGCAGAAAATCAATACCAAATGAAGTCCAAACACGATGAAACTTTACGGTGAATTTTTCTGCACCAGAAGGGACCCTAGAAGATTCAGGAGGAAACCAGAAGATGTACGAGAGGGACACAACTCCACCTGAGGTTGTGGGCCCCACATAACTTTGTTTGACCTAATTCCACTTCTATAAATTCCCGTATATCCCAAAACCAACAGAAAGCCACCCGAATTTTTTCCCCGCCGCAAGCTTCTGTTCTTCCGCGATCCCATCTGGAGGCCTTTTTCGGTACTCTGTCGGAGGTGGAATCGATCTAGGAGGGCCTCTACATCAACCTTCCTCCTCCGATGATGATGTGTGAGTAGTTTAGCACAAACCTAGGGGTCCATACTGATTAGTGATAACCCACAAGTGTAGGGGTTCAATTGTAGCTTTTTTGATAAATAAGAGTATTGAACCCAGCTAGGAGCTAAAGGTATAATTTTTATTCACTTCAAATTCTATCGACCACTGATACAACCCTACGAACACTTAATGTTCGCTTTACCTAGAAGAAGAATAAAACTACTTTGTAGGTGTAATAGGATAAGTTAGCAAGAATAAAACTAGAAGTACTTAGCTAGATAATAAAAATTAGTTTGTTCAAGTAGAGAGGTTTTTGTAAAACAAAGAGAAATATTGCCCATAGGCAAATGAATATAACACGATAGATACTTATCAGTTGCAACGAGGGAGAGGCATATGGTAACATACTTTCATACTTGGATCACATGCACTTATGATTGGAACTCTAGCAAGCATCCACAACTACTAAAGATCATTAAGGTAAAACCCAACCATAGCATTAAGTAAAATGTCCTTTTTACTCCCATATGCAACAACCCCCTTATTCGGGTTTAAGCTTCTGTCACTCGCGCAACCGACTATAAGCGAATTATGAACATATTGAAAAACCCTACAGCAGTAATCCCACACGGTTGCGCGACACAGATGGGCACCATAGGACAACACCATATCAATATAAAACTCGTATCAATCACACCATACCACAATTAACTCATAGGACAAAAAGAATCTACTTGAACATCATAGGATTACCACACATCATTCGATAATAATATATAGCATTAAGCACCATGTTTAAGTAGAGATTACATCGGGGAGAAGAGGTGTTACACCACTGCATATAGAGAGAGAGAGAGTTGGTGATGACGGCGGTGAAGTTGTTGGTGTAGATTATTGTTATGATGATTCCCCCGGCGGTGCTTCGACGTCACCGGAAGAGAGGGTGAGAGAGCCCCTCCTCCTTCTTCTTGCTTGGCCTCCCCCCTAGATGGGAGGAGGGTTTCCCCTCTGGTCCTTGGCTGCCATGGCTCCCGGAGGGTAGGAGCCCCTTCGAGATTGGATCTCTCTCTGTTTCTCTTTTGTTTCGCGTCTATTTTCAGATCCTTCACCGTTTTTTTTATTTCCATAGATCTTTAACTCCGATTAGGCTGAAATTTTGAGGGATTTTTTATCAAGAAACTATATTTCTTGCGGTAGAAGAAGGGCTCCAACCGACTTACAAGGGAGTCACAAGGCAACACATCCCTTACCGCTGGGGCGCGCCCTGTTTCCTTGTGGGTTTCTCGGGCACCATCTTGCGTTCATTCTTCTTCCCAAAAATCACATCTATTCCAAACTAAATCTTCGTAAAGTTTTATCGTGTTTGGACTTCATTTGATATGGATTTTCTATGAAACCAAAAACATGCAAAAATAGGAACTAACACTGGGCACTGGATCAATATGTTAGTCCCAAAAATAATACAAAATGTTGTCAAAAGTATATGGAAGGTGTAGAATATTGGCATGAAACAATAAAAAACTATAGATACGACGAAGACGTAACAGCATCCCCAAGCTTAATTCCAGCTCGTCCTTGAGTAGGTAAATGATAAAAAGATAATTTTTGATGTGGAATGCTACCTAGCGTAATCTTGACCGTAATCTAATCATAGCATGAATATTAAGATACGAGTGATTCAAGGCAATAATCTATCATTTGATATAAAGAATCAATACTTAGGCATACTAACAAACAATGATGCCCTTCAAAATAGAGAATGCTATCCCTAAAAAATTATATAGCTCAGTGTGCTTAGTCATCCTAGCATAAAGATATTGATCATGAACTAACCCAATGACAAGCCAAGCAATTGGATCATACTTTTTAACGCACTTCAGCATTTTCAACTTCACGCAATACATGAGCGTGAGCCATGGATATAGCACTATGGGTGGAATAGAATACGATGATAGAGATCAGTAAGGGAAGTGGAAAAGGAAGAACATCTCACATCAACTTGGCGGATCAACGGCAATGGAGAGGCCCATCAATCGATATCAATGCAAGGAGTAGGGATTGCCATGCAATAGATGCACTAAGAGCTATAAGTGTATGAAAGCTCAACTGAAACTAAGTGGGTGTGCATCCAACTTGCTTGCTCATGAAGACCTCGGGCATTTGAGAAAGCCCATCAATGGAATATACAAGCCAAGTTCTATAATAAAAAAAATCCCACTAGTATATGAAAGTGACAATTCAGGAGACTCTCTAGATGAAGAACATGGTTCTACTATGAAGCACAAGTTTGTTAAAAGGATAGTAACATTGCCCCTTCTCTCTTTTTCACTTTTTTTTTCTTGTTTTTTTGTTGGGCTCTTTTGGCCTCTTTTTAAAAAAAAAAAATCCCGGAGTCTCATCCCGACCTGTGTGGGAATCATTGTCTCCATCATCCTTTCCTCACTGGGATAATGCTCTAGTAATGATGATCATCACACTTTTAGTTACTAACAAATAGATACAACTGATACAAGATGACTTTATATGAATGCCTCTGGCAGTGTACCAGGATGTGCAATGATCTAGCGTAGCAAAGATTAAATAAAACAGACAAGCCATGAAAATATCATGCTAGCTATCTTACGATCATGAAAAGAAATGTGAGAATGAATGCTCAAGTCATGTATATGATGATGATGGAAGTTGCACAGCAATATATCTCGGAATGGCTATGGAAATGCCACAATAGGTAGGTATGGTGGCTATTTTGAGGAAGATATAAGGAGGCTTATGTGTGATAGAGTGTATCGTATCACGGGGTTTGGATGCACCGACGAAGTTTGCACCAACCATCAAGGTGAGAAAAGGCAATGCACGGTACCAAAGAGGCTAGCAATATGCGGAAGGATGAGAGTGCGTATAATCCATGGACTCACATTAGTCATAAAGAACTCATATACTTATTGTGAAAGTTTATTAGCCCTCAAAGCAAAGTACTATTCACATGCCCCTAGGGGGGTAGATTGGGAGGAAAAGACCATCGCTCGTCTCCGACCACCACTCATAAGGTAGACACTGAGTAATAAACCATTGTCCAACTTCATCACAAAACTAGAGGCCATTCGTGCATGCTTCGGGAATCACAAACTTTAACATCGATATTTTTACTAAACCACAATCATCTACTATTAAACCCACATATTACCATCTTAATACCACAAAACTATTGCAAGGAATCAAACATATCATATTGAGTGATTTACAAGTTTTATGTAGGATTTTATGACTAATCATGTGAATGACCAATTCCCGTTTAACTCTCTAAATAGATATAAGTGAAGCATGAGAGTTTAATTCTTTCTACAAAATACCACGCTCTAATAAATATAAGTGAAGCAAAAGAACATTCTACAAATAACAGTTTTCCAAATGTAGAGAAACAAGCATCCAAACTTCAAATGATATAAGTGAAGCATATGAAGCGTTTTATAAATCCATACTCAAAACATATAAGTGAAGTGCATGAAGTATTCTATAAATCACCTAAGGACTATCTCATACCAACATGGTGCATTACTAAAATAAAATAAAAATCACATGATGCTCCAAGAATTTACGCATACCATGTGACCAAAACAAAAACCGAGACATACTGATAATTGTCGAAGAAGAAAGATGGGATGCCTTCCCGGGCATCCCCAAGCTTAGACGCTTGTGTGTCCTTGAATATTTACTTGGGGTGCCTTGGGCATCCCCAAGCTTGAACTCTTGCCTCTCCTCATTCTTCTCACATTGATACCTCCTCGATCTTCGAACACTTCATCCACACAAAACTTAATCGAACTTTTTATTAGAGGGGTTAGTACATATAAAATCAAATCCCATCATGTCCTGTTGTAACATTACTGTATACTTACAATCAAACATTAACCACCATATGCTATCACAGTTGTATGGCTCCCAAGTCAATGGGGCTCAACAAGATTTCAAGCATAAGCAAATAAAGAAACTATAACAACAATCTGTGAAAACAGGACAGCCTGTAAAGATGCACACGAAACATATACTTCTGTAACTCCAAAAATTCTGAAAAATTATAAGTTATAAAAAATTTTGTGTAGAATTACTGTGTAAAAATTTCAGAATTTTTCCACGTTCTAGTAAATTATCAAAATTCAAACACTACAGCAAAATTTTCCATTTTTGCACAGCAGACACCAAACAAGCAATTTAAACACCCTAAAGGTAAATCTTGGCACATTATTTTTTATAATACAATGGATTTGTAGAAGGAGATATTTATTTTTGTTGAAAAGTTTTTGTAATCAAGGTTCACAAAGTTTCCATGGGCATGAACAAAGTTCAAGTACTGGTACAGCCAGCTGCTATACAAACGGTTTTTAACCCCTTTCCGGGACGAAGTTTTAAACCGTCGCCTAGTGAGTCTGGGCGATAGTGGGGTCCTTCCCACACGACCCAGAAACCGTCGGAGATAGGGAGTAGCAATTCATACGTTTTGCATAACTAAGCGTATGCGTTGCCGACATGTATCCCAAACATGAGTCTTCAGACAACTGTTTGTGATATCTCGCATATCCCAAACACTCCATCCTTGCTACTCGTTTGTGCTTGCATTACCATCGCAGTCGGTCATCCGTGGTAATACATTTACAATGCGTGCCCCATCACAAACAGTTCACTATTATAGGACGTGTATGATAAGCAGACAATCACACACATTTGATTTTCCTCGACTGTATGCGATTCGATGTAAGAATGCATAAAGTTATCCCTATAAAACTGTATGCGAAGCTTGAATATATCCCACACGATTCCTTCATTGTACCCACGTCGAATGAGGGCCTATCGCGTGCGTTCTTCTATGAGAAAACCTTTACGATGCGCACGACATCATAAGAAGTCCATAATTTCAAGCATGTGTGATAAGGTGACTTTCGCAAACATTTAATAAGAAGGAACTGTGTGCACTGCTGTTGTTAATCTTACATGTTTTTTCTTCGCTGATCGTGTGTGCAATAGATATTGATCGCACATGTAGTGGATCCGAGAAACGTGTCTGATCTCCATGTTTATTGCAGATGTTTTGCTTTCGCAAACTGTGTGTAGTGTAATCCCTAATTTATCCCTAATTTATTTGTAATTTAATCCCTAATTTAATCCCTGCATTTAAAAAATAGATTTTGAATTTGAATGTAGGCAATCAATTATTTCATATCAAACCATGTTTATTACAAATATAGGTTCAAGCATGAATGCATAATTCGATGCACAGGTACATATACAGAAGAACTACAGAAGCACCAAGAAAAGAATGATGAACCACACAGTTGTCCTAAAGACTATAAAGAGAGAGGCGAAAGACATTCTGGTTGCTGGACAAGGTGAAGCGGAATGACCATATTATGCCCTCCTCCATGCGTAATGCGCGTACGACTCTAGGCCAACCCCTTGTGATGGCTGCCCGCCCATCCTTCACTATCTTCATTAGGACTTCTCGATGCTCATTGTAGTCTCGATGAAATACTTTAACCTTCATTGCGTGTCCACCAGTCATGTACTTTACGAGGTAATCTTGAGTAAACTGCTTTGGGAACCACTGCAAACGAAAAATATTCAGACATTGTTGTCTAACAACTCACTATGGGCAGTAAAACAAGAAGGCTACAAAGTTTGTAGTTACCATCCTACAACTCACTATTGTGTTGGATAGAACGTAAACAAATAATTTGATTGCCACCATTCGTATCTTTTTGCTAATAATCCTTATCAGTTTCCTCACCTGATGTTGGTTCATGAATATCTCATTGCCCCATACGCAAAAAGGGTCGATGCGTGGATCTTTGCCAAGGACATATGTACCTACAAGCAACAAGTCAATATTAGAAGCTAAAAAGTGTCCAGGCCCGGATCTATATGCACTGTATTATGGAACGACAGGGGGAGTACAATCCGAGGGATGAAACTAACCTCGGCCGAAAAAGCTGGCCACTCCCGTTGTTGTCCTGCATAAGTAGTGGAAAGGCATGATAAGTACAGCAACCTTAAGATCAAACAAATATAGCCAAGGTAAACAACATCATCTCCAAATGATAGCTTGAATGTGTTGGTTTCAGCATGCTGTTAAAGCAAATATAGAATGGAAGGGAATGTTACCTACAATAGGCTTAACAACCACCAAATATTGCAATTCAAACTGGTATTGTTGAAAATGAATAGAATGTAGCTCATGCTTAAACATCACACTGGAGAAATGTGTAAAACTGAAATAAAGGGCATGTGTTAACTACACCAGGCATAACTGGAACCAAATATAGCCGTTCAAACTGGTATTGATGAAAACAAGCTACACAGTTCAGACTTGCACATAATGAACATCACATTGTGAATGACTGAAATAAACAAGACATAAATGATTAGTATAACAACCAAATATAGCCATTGAAAACTGGACAGAGTCTCACTGCAAACAACCTAACAAGCAAATACAGATAAACAGGGCATATGCTTGAAAACTGGACAAATGCTCAACCAACGTAACAAGCAAATACAGATAATAAGGCATCTGCTTGAAAACTGGACAAATGCTCACTCCAACCAACCTAACAACCAAATACAGATAAACAAGGCATCTGCTTGATAACTGGACAAATGCTCACTTCAACCAACCTAACAACCAAATACAGATAAACAAGGCATCTACTCACTATAGACAACCAAATATGGCCATTCGTAAAACTGAAGTGGACAATTCATACTTAAACATCACATAGCCCGATTGAACATTACATTTTTGCATAATTGAAATAATTAAACATGGCATAGTTAAAACACCGCATGGCAAAAGTACTACAACAAATGGTACGGGTTGGCTAGCTAGAAAAGGTAAGATTTGCTGATAGGATGTTGCCTCACTTGTCATGGATGGGATCCTTCCAGTTGGAAGAGCACAGACCAAAGGTGCACTCTCTGATGTTGCAGATGGGCTGTTTCACCTTGGAAGAACCTTTGTGGGTGCCCTCCTTGTGGTCGTGGTCGATGAGATCTGACTTGGCAATTTAGGATCCCAAGCCGCCGCCGTAGAATGTGTCCTTCAGAAATGACAAAATGGGCTCGATGGCGTAAAAGGATCGCAAATCCTTGACCGCGTGGCGGAGCAGATCAGCGGCAGGACCCTTGAAGAGATCGACGGCGGTTGAACCAGAGGGGTTGGGGATGGACCACTTAACCTGTGACATGGCCCGTGTGCAGCCGTCGCTGTCGACGAGCTTGATGTCGTAGCCAGCTTTCCCGAGATATAGTAATACGCTAGCCCGCTGACGTGAAGCCTTCGGCATGGCAACATAGTCAACGTCCTCGCCGGCTTCCGAGGCGAGGTGTTACTCCGGGATCGACAGGTCGGGACGAACGTCGGCCACCTCGCCAACTGTCGGTGCCACAAACATTTGCATTTGTTGCCCAGACTTGAACACAGGCACACTAGCGTCATTTGTTCAACATCAACACCTGAGCCAGATAAGCAGCTCTTGTTAAGATCAAAGAGCGGATCAAGATGACCAAGGCAACCAAGATAGAAGAATATCACCTTGGGGAGGACCTCCCTTGCCGGGCAGGAGAGCCTGGCTTGGTCGAGACCGCCCCAGGGGCAAGTCCAAGACTTCCCCGGCAAGCTTGCCGGGTCCGCCAAGGGTGGAATCCCCGCCAAGATACCACCGCTCCACCACATGGCGACGCAAGTCATTTATCAATGCGGTGTCGAGCCCCCACGCGATTAAGTGGCCTCTGCTAAGCACGTGGCGGCCCATTGGAAGACAAGATTTATCCAAGTGACACTCGTCCAGAAGTGTGTCAAGATGATAAGCAAGAGATGGTTAAGCGGCTCGGCAGGCCTGCCGGGCTTCGTCCTCTACTTAACACCTAGCAGTGCATTTAATGCACTTTGTCCTAACTGCCAGAGTTAGGTATGATAGCACTGTTGGCTATCTAATCAGTAGATAAAGACTGTTTTGCCATTGTGGTTACCCCTTAAACTATAAAAGGAGGTCCAAGGCGACCTAGCAAAGGATTCGGACCCTCACACACTTGTACACGCGTAGTTGCACTCCCTGAGGCTTCCTTCCTTGGCTTGAGTGATGCGTGCTCGCTGTGTTCTTCCACTCAGTCCACCAAAAAGCAGGAGTAGGGTTTTACGCTATCCAGCGGCCCGAACCTGGGTAAAAACCACCAGTGTCACCATCGTCGTGTTGTTTCATGGCTTCTTCTCTTTGTCCAACGTGATCCCCCTTGCCGAACCACAAAGGGGCTCTTGGCCCCATAGGATAAAGTGATCCACCACGACATCTATGGCGCGCGAGGTAGGGGGGTCGCTTGTGCGAACCTGAAGTTGTAAACAACGCGTCGAGCTCCATCATCGATCATCATCATCATCACCCTTGTGCATGGCGCCCAAGAAGAAGTCTGGCACGACCGCACACCATTCCACTTCGAAAGCCCCCTCTCATGCGGCCGCGGACGCCGCTGGCCCTGCGGCGGCATTAGAAGATGCGGGTACCACGGGAGACGCAACCGGCATAGGCGACGCTGTCGTTGTGTCCCCCATGGACGAAGCTGGAGTGGGAAGCGTCGGAGGAGGGCGACATCGGCGAAGTTCAGACGGACATGACCCACAAGCCGCGGGTGGGGGAGGCATCCAGTCTCCACCACCCCTCGGCACCAACGGGCACAGCCATGGCGACGACGCCCGCTCTACTGCGAGTCGTGACCCTCTGGCCGCGCCTGTTATAGGCGCGACCACTGGGTGCTCACCTCGCCCAGAACAGGGCGAGCAAGCCAAGGCACCGAATGGGGTTGCCGATTCCTGAGCGCAACCAACTCATCAACAAACCACCCTGGCAACCGATCCATGGGAGCGTGATCGCGGTGATGCCCCTGCTGGTACCACTAGGAGTCGACCAACGTCACGGTCTGCCTCGTCAGCTATGCCGAGCATAGCTACGGAAGCCATGGCAAGGGCCCAACTTGTACTAAGATTTCTGCCAGCAGCTGATTAGAAGGATGAGTGGAGGGCCACCATCTAGAGCTTGATCGGCTTTGCTGAGGCTGGAGGATCGCGGCGGGCGGAGCCATCATGGCGTCCGTAGGTGACGACAGCAGTTCGAGCTGCTGGCCACGTTGAGAGGGCCGCACTAACGGTGCAATCCCCTCCGTGATAGCAAACCCAGAGGCAGCAACCAGGGCAGCACAACCCCGAGCCCAACGAAGCTTCGATGGCCTTGTCTCATCCACGAGCCCGTCGAGATCAGCGGCAGGTCCTGGAAGATCGGCAGAGGGAAGATGCGCGTGTCACTATAGAACGGCGCCGGGAGACCCGCCGCCAATCCGACAAGCGCAATGGCCCAGACGTCGACAAACCCACGCCCAGTGAGGGCGGGTACTTGCCTTTCGAGGTTGGGTGCCCTGCCTTTACTCGCGAGCTGCGGCAAGTCCGTTGGCCATCTGCCCGCGTTTTCAAACCAGAGCTACCAGAGTAGTATGATGGAAAGCTGAACCCGACAGAGTTCTTGAGCATCTACAGGATTGCTGTTCAAGCCGCCGGGGGCAGGGATGAGAAAGTGTTTGCTAACTACTTCCCTTTGGCGCTCAAGTCAAATGTGAGGTCATGGCTGATGCACCTGCAGGAGAACTCCATATCTTCATGGGTTGACCTATGCAATGAGTTTGTTGGCGCCTTCACGGGCAGCCATCAAGAGCCGGGACGCCCCAGTGATCTGCAAGTCCTTCCATAGAAGGAAGGGGAGAGCTTACGAAAGTATATGCAGAGATTCAGTCGAGTGCACCGCAACATTCCAGAGATACACCCGGCAGCGGTGATTGCCGCATTCCATTCAAATGTGCGCAACAGAAGGATACGTTCTAAGATGAATGTCCGGCTGCCCAAAACCATCATTGAGTTGTACACCTTGCGGATAAGTGTGCTAGTTCTGAAGGGGGGAGGCGACTTCCTGGAGAGGAGGAAGGAGCAGAGCTTGATTCGGACGACAATGACGAGGCCACTGGCTCAAAGAAGAAGGGGCGAAAGCGCAACAAGAAGCGCAAGGAAAAGACAGTACTGGCCGTCGAGGGTTCTCGCAACCCTAGTACCGGCGAGAAAGCCAAAACCGAAGCCCCCAACAAGGAGGCTGCCATGTGCACTGACTGCCGACAGGCTGCGGCAGCGGAGAAAGCTACGAAATCTGATGGGCCTTACTGCAAAATCCACCGCGCCAAAGGTCATGATCTCCAAGAGTGTCATCAAGTTGAGCAGCTTGTTAAAAAGCAGAAAGCTGAATATGAGAAGCGTGACAAGAAGAGAGACCAAGAAGGTGCTGGCGGGAAGGTCCGTGGCAGCAGAGGAGGCCACCGCGGCAGGACCCTCAACAAAAAAGAGAAACCTGCTAAAGGCCGAGAAAAGAAGGAAGGTAATGACCAAAGTGATGAAGGGGATGAAGAGGAAACTAGTTGGCAAGAATTCCAGAAAGCAAATGAGGCCCTGTGTGTTGACGGAGGTGCGTCCTTGCACTCCTCTTACCGCCAACTGAAGCAGTGGGCGCGAGAAGTCAATGCCGTGGAGCCAGCTGCGGATTCCCGGAAGCCACTCAAATGGTCACACACGCCTATCATCTTTGATGAAGAGGACCACCCCGACCGTACCACTGCGGTAGGGTGCTTGCCGTTGTTGGTCTCACCAACAATCCGCAACCTCAAAGTCACAAAGATGTTAGTTGACGGTGGGGCTGGGCTGAATCTAATCTCTCCTAAGGTGGTCAGCAAGTTACAAATATCAGATAAAGAGCTCAAGGTCACTGGCACGTTCCAAGGAATCAACCCCGGCAGGAGTCGTCCTAAGGGGAAGATTACACTACCAGTGACGTTTGGCGGAGAACTGAATTACCATACTGAGAAGGTTGTGTTTGACGTTGTTGATCTTCCTCTCCCCTATAATGGGATCCTTGGGCACCCAGCTTTGGCAAAATTCATGGCAGCATCCCACTATGCTTACAATACCTAGAAGATGCCTGGGCCGATGGGCGTCATCTCTATCCCGTCAGACAAGAAAGACATAATCATATGCGTGGATAAGATGTACCGAGACGCGGTAGCTGCTGAAGCCGCCGAGGCTGCAGCTCCCGCCAAGGAAGCAAAAAAGGAAAAGAAGGCTAGCAGAGATGCCGGCAAGGAATCCGGTAAGCGCACCTCTCCGGAGTGTGCTACACCTGTTGATGACTTGCCGAAAAGTTCCACTAGTAAGAGACCCAAGATTGCTACACCTGCTGTGAAGAAGGTCCCGGCAACGCAGGATGGCGCTAACGGTACGTTTACCATCAGCACCGCCCTTAATGACTACTAGGAAAGCGCGCTCATTGCCTTCCTACGGGTGAATGTCGATGTGTTTGCTTGGCAACCATCTGACATCCCCGGCGTTCCCAGGGAGGTAATCGAGCACCACCTAGCTGTCTGCCCTCATGCTCAGCCTATCAAGCAGAAGGTCAGAAAGCAAGCTTTGGAGCGGCAATAGTTTATTGCCGAGGAGATCAAGAAGCTCGAGGCAGCTGGTTTAGTCAGGGGAGTTTTGCATCCAACATGGTTAGCCAACCCAGTGGTAGTGCACAAGGCGAATGGGAAATGGAGGCTTTGCATAGACTTCACAGATCTAAACAAGGCATGCCCAAAGGACCCATTCCCCTTGCCGCGCATCGATCATATGGTGGACTCCACTTCTGGGTGTGATTTGCTTTCCTTTTTGGAAGCATACTCCGGATACCATCAGATATTCATATCCAAGGAAGACGAGGAGAAGACCGCGTTCATAACCCCCTGTGGCACGTACTGCTTCGTACGGATGGCCTTCGGGTTAAAGAGCACTGGATCCACTTTTGCAAGGGCAGTACAAATTGGGTTTGAGCCTCAGCTGCACAGGAATATAGAATCTTACATGGATGATATAGTGGTCAAGACCAAGGACAGATCAACGCTCATTCAGGATTTGGAAGAAACCTTTGCAAACCTGCGCAAGATCAACTTGAAGTTGAACCCTGAGAAATGTGTGTTTGGCGTTCCCTCTGGCAATCTACTTGGCTTCTATGTGTCTCACCGAGGGATAGAGGCCAACCCCGACAAGATCCAAGAAATCGAGCAAATACAAGCACCCAAGACTGTCAAGGATGTGAGGCGTTTAACTGGATGTGTTGCTGCACTGAGTAGGTTCATTTCCAAGTCTGCCGAGCGTACCCTCCCGTTCTTCAAGATCTTGAAGGCAGGGCCAATGAGTTGGACCCCGGAGGCCGAAGCAGCGCTGCAGAACTTGAAATCCTATCTTTCCTCGGCAGGGAGGGCCTCAGAAGTGGATCATGTATTTTGACAGTGCCTTCTCGTTACAAGGCGCAGGGGCTGGCGTGCTTCTTGTTGCGCCCACTGGAGAACACCTCAAGTATGTGGTCCAAATGCACTTCCCCCGGGAAGAAGCTACCAACAACACTGCAGAATATGAGGGGCCCCTTGCCAGGCTCAGAATTGCAATAGAATTGGGAATCAAGAAGTTGATCATCCGCGGAGACTCGCAGCTCGTAGTAAGACAAGTAAACAAGGATTACCAAAGCCCGTTGATGGAAGCATATGTTGAGGAAGTGAGGAAGCTGGAGGAGCATTTTGATGGATTGCAAACAGAACACGTACCATGTGCGGAAAACAGCATTGTTGATCATCTTTCAAAGTGTGCTACACAGAAGCTTCCTGTGGAACCAGGGACTTTTGTTCTCCACCTAACTCAACCCTCAGTATCCCCGACGACGATGGCCAGAAAAAGGAGGAAGTTGGACTCCGGCATGCATTTCCCGGCAGGGTTCCCAGAGGTCCCCGGTAGAGAAGCTGCCGGGAATAAGTCCACTTCGCTTGGTGAGCAGCACCGTCCCACCGAACTGCAAGTTCTTGCGGTCGAGATATGCGCTCCCACGAATGAGGAGGTGCCCTTTGCCCTTGTTGCTGAGCCTCAGGCTCCAACTTGGGCACGGCACATAGTCCAATACCTCCAAACAGGAGAGCTTCCCGAAGGGCACAAAGAAGCCGAAAGATTAGCCCGGAGGGCCAGTATGTATCAGTTTGTCAATGACACATTATACAGAAGAAGGCCTAACGGTGTGAAATTAAGGTGCATTTGCCGGGAAGAGGGGTAGGAACTGTTGGCAGAAATACACAAAGGCGTGTGTGGCTCCCATATTGGATTAAGGGCCTTGGTTGGGAAAGCTTTCCTGCATGGTTTCTACTGGCCCACGGCCCTCCAAGATGCGATTGAGCTATTCACCAGATGTGAAGCCTGCCAGTTCCACTCCAAGAACATCCATCAACCAGCTCAAGCTCTCCAGACAATTCCCTTATCATGGCCATTTTCGGTCTGGGGCTCGACATCTTGGGCCCCTTCCCCCATGCTACCGGGGGCCTTGAATTATTGTATGTTGCAATCGAAAAGTTTACAAAGTGGCCGGAAGTGGAGCCTGTGAGGAAGGTGACCGCACAGTCAGCTATCAAGTTCTTGAAAGGGTTTGTGTGCCGTTTTGGAGTGCCCACCAGAGTGATCACTGACAACGGCACCCAATTCACAAGCCGCGCCTTCATGCAATATGTTCAGACCCTCGGAAGCAAGGTTTCATTTGCCTCTGTTGCTCATCCCAAGTGCAATGGACAAGCTGAGAGGATGAATGCTGAAGTGCTACGTGGGCTCAAGACAAGGACTTTTGATAAGTTGCAAAAGTGCGGCAGACGCTGGATCGACGAGCTGCCGGTGGTTCTTTGGTCACTCCGTATGACACCAAATCAAGCTACCGGCCAGACTCCCTTCTCCCTAGTGTCGGATTTCGGGTTTCGCAAACCCTTGAGAGGTTCAAACTCTGGGGTGCGTGCGAAGAACTCATCTTCCCCAGTCTGCCTCCTCGCTAGCCCCACAGCCTAGCTCGACGAACTATAAGGAAAAGAGACACAACAGTTTACCCAGGTTCGGGCCACCTTGCGGTGTAAAACCCTACTCCTGCTTTGTGGTGGATTGGCCTCGAGGGGCTGAGGATGAACTAGCATAGTGTCGAACAGCCTCCGGAGGAGAGGTGTTCTTGAGCTCGAGTGAGCTGGTGGGGTGAGGGTGATCTGAATGATCTGTCTCGACTTGTCCCATGAACTTGTGATGTCCTCCCCTTCTACGGTGGTGGCTAAGTCCTATTTATAGTGGCCTTGGTCCTCTTCCAAAATGAAAGGTGGGAAAGGATCCCACAACGGCCAAATTCAAAGGGGGACAACTAGTACATGCTATCCTGACAAAAGTAGTCTTCGCCTGCGAAAGCCTCTGGTTGTGACGCCGTGGTGGGCTCGGTGATGACCTCCGTCCTGCCGTCCTGGCGGTCTTGGTGTTGTTGCACGGGAATGGAAACCTTTGGCTGATTCCTCGGGACTCCGCGCCTGTGCTTGCCTCTTTAGCACCGAAGAGGAAACTGGTACACTGCACCCACTGGCGCCCGCCTAGCCTTGGTCGTCATGTCTCACGTCATCCGGATGTGGCGCCCCGCCTGATTACCACTGTAGCCAGATGGTCGCCACGCATACCAGCCCAGGAAATCACTCTGGCATGCACTTTTACAACAAGTATCATGAACACAGGCATTTCTATTAATGGGTATATAAGTCTTACATGAGATATATTACAGAGGTGATGGCGGCGGAAAAGCTCTATCTGAGGCAGC
The DNA here is from genome assembly GCA_011799875.1 of Thinopyrum elongatum. Classification (NCBI taxonomy): domain Eukaryota; kingdom Viridiplantae; phylum Streptophyta; class Magnoliopsida; order Poales; family Poaceae; genus Thinopyrum; species Thinopyrum elongatum. The sequence continues at coordinate 352,185,728 of CM022302.1, read as the reverse complement.
AAGGTCTTGGTGTGGCTCCAATCCACAGGGATCTGACTGGGTTACGCTCCTAGCCCACGAATGCTCCGGCTCCTCGACGACGGATCCTTACGTGAACCTGGGCACATTGAAGGCCGCTGAGTACTTTTGAATGTACTCGCAAGCAAACCAAACTAACATATACACCAAGCAATGCAATCCATGGCATTCAAGCATGTATTAGTTATTAGAGTAACATTAATTATCATGACATGGCATAGTATACCTATCTAGCAAGATTAACCATCAGTCATAACAGGTTTATCCAGCAAGATAACTACTAAGGTAAAATGCAGTAAAGTAAAGCATATCAAGTAAATAATCCATACTCCGAATAATCTCATGATCCAATCTGAATCCGATCCAAATCCAATCCAAGTCTTTCGGTCATCTGACCATCTCTTCCATAGCCATCCCATGGCTAACATACCATATCTCTGACAACATCTGATGTCTATGCAGGATAGGTTCTTCCACCATTATTGTCATCATTATGGTTGACCACCTAGCGAGGTCTGGACGGGCTGTCCAATACCGTGGATGCGGCTATTCGAATAGATTTTACACTCTGCAGAGGTTGCGCACTTTACCCACACCATGGAGCACCTGACCTCGTGATCCCATTCGGGTGGACCAGCGTTGCTCCAATGAAACCTGCCTGACCCGTGACTTTCCCATCGTACCACCGGCAATCATTCTCCCCTGGAGTCAAGCCCTGGGTGGCCCCTGTGTCACATCGTGACACCTGCCACCGTCGTGGCCAAACTAAACTGTCCCAAACGGGGACCGCGCGCAAACAACCAACTGGGCTCACATGGTTATCGTCGTCTACCTGATCAGGGTAGCATGCACGCATAACCCTCCCTAGATAGAGGTACCGGTGAAAGAGCACGCGATCAGACCAAGTCAAGGCCGTCCCATATCGGCAAATGTGGTTGCACGAATAAACCCGGACAGGTGACTCAAGATCAACCGACTAGGTTTAGTTTTAGCCATTATTTAACCAGCATGGTAGTAGCTATGGATGATCATAACAACCTATCTCCATATGATATCATGACAGGTCCTTAGTGAAACAAGATTTGAATAGCAAGTTATCACTTTATAAGTTCGAGCTGTAAGTTACGACCATGGGAACCCTTGCATAAAACCGGCAAAGAAACCAGTAGCCACCAGAACGGTCTTTACAACTCAGATCTGGGACATTACCGGAATAACTCAACCCCGGCTCAAGACGGCTGGAAAGCAGCTCAGAGCATGAGACGGTGTTGATAAGAAGAATGTAGCAGTTCCCTAAGACGGCCGAAAAACAGCTCAGAGCATAGGGTCACCGCTATGGAAAGAAATTCAACAGCTGGCCGAGATGACCAAAAAGCAGCTCAGAACACAGACACTTGCTGACTAGAGAAATAAAAGTCGGCATCCACCCCGGACGGCCGGAAATAGCTCAGAACACAGGCGTGGTGCCGTCACCGAAGAAAGTGCAAGCAAGGGTTTGTCAGCGTCACATACAGCTCACTACTACTCAGACAAGCACCAGCATATTAATTTAAACATGCAAGAAATATCACAGAGCAATGCTTTAGGGCATATATCAGATGGTCGGCTTGCCTGGGGTCGAAGAAATACTCCGGGAGGAAGTGCGTTGAAGCCGCGGAAGAATCGCCGGAAACCGTTCTCTCTCGGAGGGGCTAAACGAAGGGCAAGGGCAAAATGGTCATTTTCAGAATGTGTAAACATTATGAAAGTTAGCTCATCGGATCGGGCTTGAGGAGATGAAGAAGTGGGCATTGGATTCACTTGATTCGGAGTTACGAGTGAAAAGTGGTGAGGGTTTGACTGCGGAAGGACATTTCTGTAAGAAAAATATTTGCAACCGAGTCCTTCATAGTTTTTTCTGGGAAATGAATAAAAGCTACTGTGCTGGCTGGGCTGTTTTGGGCCAAGAGTGCTGCGGCTGCTGCTACTGCTGGACACCAGCCGGGCCACTGCTGCTACTGGGCCGGCCCACCCACCCCCTCACTTATCCAGCGTGGCGTGGGCGGGGCCCGCCTGGCCAGCTCACCTTCTTCCACCTCGCAACAGAGCAGGGGAGCGGCTGGGCTCCGGCCGTCGGGGCTGCTCTAGTTGGTGTGGGCTCGCGGGGACGGCGGGGATGGATCGGCCACAGCGCGGCGAGCACGCCTGTACCCACGGCCCGACGGATGATGGCCAGACGGCGTCGGTGTCAGCATCTTCGGTGGCAGCGGCTGCGGGCGCCGGCGGATTCAGTGATTCTGGCCGCAATCCGAGCAATGGAGGGGTGGGGAAGAATCAGCAGAGCACCAGGGGTTCGATGGTGCACTCGGGGGGTACTGGGAGAGGCCGGAGGTGAGACTGCGGGGAGAAGCAGAGCCGCGGTGGCCGGCGGCCATGGCCGCCATGGGCGGCGGGGAGCGACTCCAGAGGCAAATGGAGGGGTTGGGGAGGCTTGCGGTGGCGAGGGAAGGGCAGTAGTGAGGTCTGGGCGGAGGGAGAGAGACCGGGGCGGCCGGATTTTGGCCGAGGCCGATGGTGGCCATGGCGGCCATTGGAGGGCAGTAGAGCACCTCGAGCTCATTCGAGTGGCTAGGCGGGGCTAGAGGAGGTGGGGAGGGAGGCTGGTGAGCTCGAGAGAGCCGGGAGAGCCTATTTATAAGCGGGCCACGGCGAGCGGATAGGCACGGCCGCCGTGGCGGCCTTAGCCACGCACTGGTGCGCCGGCGACGTGGCTTTGGTCGTGCACGGCGCCGACCTGACGGACGCTAGAAGGAAGGGACTGCTCGGGGGAGAAGAAGCCAAGGGAGGGAGGTGACAGGAGGAAAACGACGGCGGTCACGGGTGAGCAGTGCCGCGGCAGCGACTGCCGTGGCGCGAGGAGGAAGAATCTGGAGGGGGAAGGTGCGGGAGAGGGTGCACGCGTCCATCGCGGAGCCGCTGGACATGCCCGGACAAGCGGGGGCCGATCGGAGTTGACCGAACAGAGCAGGCCGAGCGCAAAGCGCCGATTCTGCACGCCCGCTACGTGGTCACCGCGCGCACCGCATGCTCCAGCACGCGTCTGTCTGCCAGGCCTTGTCAAACAGGTGCCTCACTGCTCAATTAGATAGGACAAGTCATTGGATGATCCAGGAAGGGTCTAGGTTGGTCGAGGGGATCCAGAACAGTTTCTGGACAGAAACTTGGATGGATTTTACTGAAGAAATAAGTGGATAAATGGAGTTGAAACCTTGTCAAGGTGAGATGGGGTAGGAGGGACTACATGCTGGTATAATTTGAAGGTATTTGGACAAGATTTGCACACACTTCCTTTGTAATGCCAAATCTGGTCCAGAAAATAGAATTTGAAGCTGCACTCATCTGGCTTGATTAAATGAGCTGAATTTTGGTTGAGGGTGATGATTTGAACATATGAAGGTGCTGGTAAAATTTCAGCTCATTTGGAAGTTCGTATATGGTACTTCCTTCACAGCACTTCCAAATGGACAGAAACTTGAGAAAAATGCTGTGGACAAATGCATAGATGGATTGAGCTGGTTTTTGGTTTCCATGAGTGATTTATCAATTATAACCACCATGAAAAATTTCAGCTCAAATAGATCAAGGGTTCAAGCACTTCCTTTGCAATTTGCCCAACTGGACAGAATTTGCAAATTGGTGTTGTGCTCAAAATTTAATGGGTGGAACTTGGATTCTTGCTGGAAATGGTGAATAAATGGATAGGAGAAGCTCCACAATTTATTTGGGATTTTTCCTGGCTACCAAAATGGTAGTTCCTTTAGAAAGTGCCCAAAATGCAATATTAGCTTTAAATAGGAAAATGCAATTTAACCTATTTAATTATGGCCAATATTTTTATTGGAGCTCAATATGATCCCAAAGAATATCTCCACAAGTTTTCATGAACTTTGGAGATGGATAGATATTTTCCTGGATTTAATTCCTTTAACTGGTAGAAAAAGGAGTTAATTATAAATGAAAAATATTGCAAATAACTAGGCAATATTTTTGCATATCCAGGGTTTATAGATGAAGGATGATGACTGGGAGAAATTTGGGAGGCAACAGATCAAAGGAAAATGGGGTTCCTTTGTAACTGGAAGGATGAGGGTTTCCCTTCCGGCAACTCGGAAGGTAGGGTTTCGGCGGCAAAATCCTGAGAATAGATCTTGGGTGGCAAGGTTGATCTGAAGAGAATCTCTGACTGGTTGGGAAAGGCAAGGCTATATGACCATCTTCATATTCCCAAGAGCTAGAGAAATCTGATAACACTGAGAAAAATACGGGAGTCAAATCCCGCGAAGGAAAAAAACAGGGAGCGAAAACTAGGGTGTTACACCGGACCTCACGAGGTGAGGCTTGCATAGAGATCTCCGCCCCTTGGGAGCCAGCCTGAGGTGGCCGCTCCTCGTGGAGGTCTTGGTGTCGTCCGCCTCGCGAGGCTTGGCCCCTTGCGAGGGTCTTGAGTTGTTGTCGCTGGAGCTGGGCCGTACCAGGCCGTCGATGGAGCCACGCCGTGGGTCGCAGGCAGGCAAGTCTAGGTACCCCCGTTCCCGGAACACCGACAGTAGCCCTCGGGCCCAAGGCGCGCTCAAACTTGGCTTTGAGGCGAAGCCAAGGGGCAAGTGCGGAGCGCCGCGGGCCCTAACTGCCTGCGGCCTTGGTCGACGCGTGGCGATTGGTGGGACATGGGCGTCTCCGCTTCCCCACGCCGCCTCGGCAACCGTTCGACTTGACGAGACTCTGCTGCATGCAAAGAAAAACCATCACTGCGTGGGATCGTGGAGGCCGGCGGTTGGCCTACCTCCGGCTATAAATGAGGGGAGGGGCAGAGCCCCCCTCACTCATCTCCATCTTCTCGCTACTCGCTCCTTCTTCTTCTTCACCTCCCCGTCTCGCCGTAGCATCCATGGCGCCGACGAGGAGGTTCTCTGCCGCCGAGAAAGGGAAGGCCCCCAAGGAGGGGCCGGGTTCGCCGCCACCCAATAGAGGGCGTGGCCGCCCCCGCAAGCATGATGCGACCCTGGCGGTAACTCCTCGGGGGCGCGGGCACACTCCTTCGGGGGCCGGCGTCGCTTTGGGCGGCCGCGGCGGCGCTTCTTCTCGAGGCGATGGCCGCCAAGGGCGAGGCAGCCCCTGTGACAAAGGGCGGCGCGCCGTGGTTGCCCGGCCTCCTCGGCCGCGCTTCCACTCGGTGGATGTGCTCCCGGAGTTCATCGTGTGGTCGGAGAGGCCCGCCGGCACCTGGCTCCCACTCCCGCGCTTCTTCGTGAGTGAGCTACCGATCGCGGGGCTTGACGGCCTCTGGCTGCAGGCTGACGGCTGTTCCAGCAAGGCTTCCTGGGTTGGGGTCGAAGTCAACGCAACGGGCAGCGCATCCTTGACCCGCGGTTGGCAGGCGTTTGCCCGCGCGCGAGGCCTGAGCGGGAGGCACACCCTTCATTTCAGGTACGACGGCCTCACGACCCTCTACGTGAGGGTGTTCGGGGAGGACGGCCGTCGTGCGGGGTGCTGCCCGGAAGACGGCAGTGGCGACGATGAGCTTGGCCTTGACGACGGCCGCGCTTCCTTCAGCAGTGGCGGCTCCTCCTCCGGCGAGAGCACCAGCAGCGGCGGCTACGACCAACCACCACGCCACCGGGCTCGCATCGGGGAAGGCGACGGGTCATCTTGTCGCCGCGCTCCGGTGAAGCAGGAGGAAGACTCGGGCTGAGCCCGGGGGTCGCCGAAACCTGGCCTCGGGAGCTGCTGCGGTCGTGCGGGCCACTTTTGTTTAACCTTTCCTTTCTCCTGCACTTGAAAAAAGTAGAGGGCCCCACTGGGGCGTGTAATGAACCAAGGCACTCGTGCCATTATGCTATGTTTGTTATTTTGATATTGTGCTGGGATACCAATATTCCGATCAGGTGTGGTTAGAATAACTTAGCTTGATATGATTGCTGTAGTTTCCCGCCTCACGAGGCGAGGGTGCGCCTCTCCAGCAACATCTGGCGAAGTTTGCTTCTTAACGACTCAGGAGCCGTCGGGCCTCAGGAGGCATTGTGCAGCTGCAGAATTATTAGAAAACTTCACAGGGTGTCATGCCCTTCCTTGCGTTAGCCCCCGAGCGTGGGTTGGTTGTGGTTGGTGCACCGCGTCGCGATGCCCGGAGGCACCGACTTGAGAAGGTACACGTGCCCACGAGCTCATTTGAGAGCGTCTTGCAAGGATTTAAGGACCGAAGCTCTGGGGCGATAGGGCTTCGGTGAGGTGTGGTCGCGGCGAGCGCCAAGCGCACACACCTACCTAGCCCCCGCGCGCGGGACACGCGAGGAGGAGCGACAGGCAACTGCCGCTCTTCCTGGGACAAGACTGAAGAGGCGAACGAGCAGAGGAAAAGCAAGTTCTAGCTTTGGCAAACAAGAAACGCGAAAACCCCAAATTCCATTAAAAAGTTGCAAACCAACTACAGAAAGCAAGCAAAAGAACAGCCGCGTCCGGCACCTAGTCTAGTCTTCTCACCAGTGCGGAGCTAAGTGCTGCCACTAGGACGTGGGAGGGAGCCCACGTGAGGCCCACGGGTGACACTCAGGAGACTCCGGGGCATGTACAGCCCCACTCATTATTACGTGAGAGTGTGACGAGTGGAGACCTTCACAGGCACGGGGCCTTGCTTCATGGGTAGAACTTCCGGAGGTAATGGATATTCCAGGCGTTCCAGATGGGGATCCCGTCCTGCGTCTCCAGGCGCGTGGCGCCAGGCCTGGAGACACGGGCGATCCTGAACGGGCCCTCCCACATGGGTGAGAGCTTATGCAGCCCCTCCCTGGAGAGCACCCACCTCAGGACGAGATCACCCACCTCGAGCGTCCTGGAGCGGACGCTATGGCAGTGGTACCGCCGCAGCGCCTGCTGGTACCTTGCCGCTCGGAGTGAGGCTTGATGGTAGCGTTCCTCCCCCAGCACGAGGTCCATCCCTCGCGTGGCGTCCTGGCGTGCCTCGTCAAATGCCAAGACCCGCGTGGAGCGATGCTTGACCTCATGAGGGAGAACCGCTTCGGCTCCGTAGACGAGGAAGAACGGAGTCTCGCCCGTCGGCTTGGTTGCGGTGGTGCGGATGGACCACATCACGGACTGGAGCTCGTCGAGCCAGCCCCTGCCGCAGGCCCCGAGCTTCTTCTTGAAGGTCCTTGTCTTGAGGCCTCTCAGGACTTCTGTGTTGGCGCGCTCGGCCTGGCCATTGCTCCTGGGGTGTGCCACCGAAGCGTAGCATATCTGCGTTCCAAGGTTAGCAAAGTATGTTTTGAAAAGGTTGCTAATGAACTGTGAGCCATTATCGGTGATGATGCGGTTAGGAACCCTGAACCGGCTCACGAGGCCTTTGATGAACTTGACGGCCGAGCCGGCCGGGATGGTGCGGACGGCTTCCACCTCCGCCCACTTGGTGAACTTGTCGATGGCGATGTAGAGGTAGCGGTAGCCCCCGGGAGCCCGTGGGAATGGCCCCAAGATGTCCAGCCCCCAGACCGCGAACGGCCATATGAGCGGGATGGTCTGGAGGCCCTGAGCGGGCTGGTGGATCTGCTTGGCGTGGAACTGGCAGGCTTCACAGGACTTCACCAGCTCGGTAGCATTGTTGAGCGCCATGGGCCAGTAGAACCCACTGCGGAATGCCTTGCCCACGAGTGTGCGTGATGAAGAGTGATGCCCACAGTCCCCACCATGTATATCGGTCAGCAGCTCGCTTCCCTGCTCCCTGGAGATGCACCGTAAAGAAATGTCATTTGGACGCCTTCGATAGAGCTCACTGTCTTGGAGCTGGTTCTGCGGTGGGTGGAGCTGCCGATGGCTTGAAGAGCCGCTCTTCGAAGACGCCAGGCTCCTGAGGCAGATGCCGGGACGCCCTCTTGGCGATGTCATCCGCCTCCTTGTTTGTGCCTCGCGCCACGTGCTGCAATTCCAGGCCCAAGAATCGTTTCTCAATTTTGCGTACCTCCTCAAGGTATGCTTCCATGTGCTCGTCCTTCGGGGTGTACTCCTTGTTGGAGAAGTTGACGAGGAGCTGCGAGTCATCCCTGATGGTGAGGCGCCTGACCCCCAGTGCTGCGGCGGCCTTGAGACCTGCGATCAGGCCTTCGTACTCTGCAATGTTGTTGGTGACCTTCTCGCCATGTTGGAAGCAGAGTTGCACGGTGTAGTAGAGCTTGTCTGTGGTGGGCGAAATAAGCATAGCTCTAGCCCCCGCGCCCTGGCATGAGAACGCGCCGTCGAAGTACATGATCCAACCATCTGGTGCCTCGTCGCCGGGTATGAGGGAGCGGTCCTTGCACACTTCACGGTCAGGGACGTCAGTCCATTCTGCCACGAAGTCAGCGAGGGCCGCACCCTTGATGATCCTGGTGGTACTGAACTCCAACTGGAATGCTTGCAGCTCAATGTTCCATTCGGCGGCCCTTCCTGCAGCGTTGGGGCTCCGGAGCACCCTCTCCAGAGGGTAAGCTGAGACAACCTTGATGGGGTGGCCTTGGAAGTAGTGGCGCAGCTTTCGGGAGGCGACGAGGAGCGCGAGCAGTAGCTTCTGTGGCATGGGGTAGCGTGCCCGCGCGTCTCGCAGCACCGTGCTGACGAAGTATACCGGGTGCTCGACGAGGGAGGAAGCGTTGCTGTGGTCTTGCAACTCCTGAGTCTGCGGGTCCTCAGGAGCCTTATCATCCACCATGGCAGCCGTGCCCTCAGAAGTATCGTCCTCAGGAGACCCACTGCCAGGGGGGTTGGCTGAGGTCTCAGGAGCGTTGTCGGCCGGTGGTGGAGTCGGAGCCTCAGGAGCGCCCTCTTGAGACCGCGGCGCCCCATCTGGTGATGGGGCGCCCCGTCGTGAGCCCTTGACCAGGCGCTCCTCCCTCACTGCCACTGGTGCTGCGCTGGCTGAGTGAGGCGTGGCGGCGAAGTAGAGCACCAGCGGCTCAAGGGGACGTGGCGCCACCATAACCAGCGGGCTGGTGAGGTACTTCTTGAGGTCTTGGAAGGCCACATCAGCCTCCGGAGTCCACTCGAATGGTCCTTTCTTTTTCATCAGCTTGAAGAATGGGAGGGCGCGTTCTCCCAACTTGGAGATGAAACGCCCCAGCGAGGTCACGCAACCTGCCAGCTTCTGCATCTCCTTGAGAGTCTTCGGCGGGCTCATCCTTTCTATGGCCTTGGCTTTCTCTGGGTTAGCCTCGATCCCTCTGTGTGATACCAAGAAACCCAGCAGCTTGCCGGATGGGACGCCGAACACACATTTCTCCGGGTTGAGTCACAGATCCAGCTTGCGCAGGCTGGCAAATGTTTCTTCTAGGTCTTCAATAAGGGTCCTTGCCTCCTGAGACTTCACCACTATGTCGTCGACATATGCCTTTGCGTTCCTCCCGAGCTGCCGGCCCAGAGCGATGTGCATCAGCCGCTGGAAGGTTGCTCCGGCGTTACGCAGCCCAAACGGCATGCAGGTGTAGCAATACACCCCGCATGGGGTCAAGAAGGCCGTCTTCTCAACATGTTGCACCGCCATCTTGATTTGGTGATAGCCTGAGAAGGCGTCCAGGAAGCACAGCAGGTCGCACTCAGCGGTGGAGTCGACGATCTGATTGATACGCGGAAGCGGAAAGGGGTCTTGAGGGCAAGCCTTGTTGAGGTTAGTGAAGTCGATGCACATACGCTCCTTTCCGCCCTTCTTGGGGACGATGACCGGGTTCACCAACCATTCTGGGTACTGCACCTCCCGAATGACACTAGCCTCTTGCAGCTTGCGGGTTTCTTGGATGATGAATGACTGCTTCTCTGTGGACTGCCGCCGCGCCTTCTGCTTCATCGGGTGTGCGTTAGGGCACACCCTCAGGTGATGCTCGATTATTCCCCTCGGGATCCCAACCAGATCCTTGGGCTCCCATGCGAACACTTCCTTGTTTGCGCGTAAGAAATCGACCAACGCCTTTTCTTGATCTGGAGGGAGGCTAGCACCTATGGTGAAGGTGGCACCCGATGCCCCGTCTTCATCGACCGGCACCTGCTTCGTCTCGGCCCGATCTTGAGAGAACAACTGCTTCTTCTTCGCTGGCGCAGCCCCCGAAGCCTCTAGGGCCCCTTCCTCAGTCGGCCGTGCGGCTGCCGCGGCCCTGAAGGTGAGCTTGAGGGCCAATAGCGCGTCCTTGGTGTCTCCTACCACGGTGAGGGCGCCGCTACTTCTCGGCATCTTCATGAGGTTCTAGGCAGGGTGAGCCGCTGCCATGAACTTGGCCAGGGCCGGGTACCCGAGGATGGCGTTGTACGGGAGGCTGATGCGGGCGATGTCGAAGTCGATAAGCTCGGCGCGGTAGTTGTCGCGGGTGCCAAAGGTGACGGGGAGGCGGATCTGCCCTATGGGGTTGGTGGAGCCATTGACGATTCCAAAGAAGAGCTTCGTGGGGCGGAGCCGGCCATGGGGCACATGAAGCAAGCCGAATGCTTCCACCGAGAGCACATTGAGGCCGGCTCCTCTGTCGATGAGGGTCTTGGTGACCGCCATGTTGCAAATGGTGGGGGTGCAGAGCATCTGGAGAGCGCCGGCACCGGCCGTGACCGCGGGGTGGTCCCCGGAGTCGAAGGTGAGGTCGGCCTTGGGCGCCACCCAACCCGGTGGCGCCACCCGCTGTACGTGGGCATCACCCGCATGGCGAAAGAATTGCTTGATGTGGCGATTCAAGGGCGGCGCCTGCGAGCCACCGAGGATAGCTACGATGACGTGAGGTGCCGGCGCCATGAATTGCGTGACGAAGAGGCCGCGCAGCTCCTCCCAGGAGGCCACCGAAGATTCCGGCAGGCCCAGGAGCCAAGCGCGCGGCGCGCCCATGAGGGCCATGGGGAGCCAATTCGCCATGACCTTGTCGTCACCGTCGGCCGCCAGAACTGCCTCCTCATACGCCTGGAGAAACCCCACCGGGTCTGCCGCGCGGTCGTAGCGAGGCGGCATCTCTGGCCTGAACTTGGGCGGCCACTGCACTCGCCGTAAGGCGGGGGTGAAGGTCCGGAGACCCACGGCGCCTCCGTGCGTGCCCGTCGATCTAGTCGGAGAAGAGGCGCCCGCCATGAGAGCTGAATGGCGAGGGCGGAGTGCGGCGGACGGAGATGCGAAGCTTTGACGCACCCCCACCTGGCGCGCCAAATGTCAGATTTTGGGTTCTGCAAACCCTTGAGAGGTTTGAACTCTGGGGTGCGTGCGAAGAACTCGTCTTCCCCAGTCTGCCTACTCGCTAGCCCCACAGCCTAGCTCGACAAACTGTAAGGAAAAGAGACACAACAGTTTACCTAGGTTCGGGCCACCTTGCGATGTAAAACCCTACTCCTGCTTTGTGGTGGATTGACCTCGAGGGGCTGAGGATGAACTAGCACAATGTCGAACAGCCTCCGGAGGAGAGGTGTTCATGAGCTCGAGTGAGCTGGTGGGGTGAGGGTGATCTGAATGATCCGTCTCGACTTGTCCCCTGAACTTGTGATGTCCTCCCCTTCTACGGTGGTGGCTAAGTCCTATTTATAGTGGCCTTAGTCCTCTTCCCAAATGAAAGGCGGGAAGGGATCCCACAACGGCCAAATTCAAAGGGGGACAACTAGTACATGCTATCCTGACAAAAGTAGTCTTCGCCTGCGAAAGCCTCTGGTTGTGACGCCGTGGTGGGCTCGGTGATGACCTCCGTCCTGCCGTCCTGGCGGTCATGGTCTTGTTGCACGGGAATGGAAACCTTTGGCTGATTCCTCGGGACTCTGCGCCTGCGCTTGCCTCTTTAGCACCGAAGAGGAAACTGGTACACTGTGCCCGCTGGCACCCGCCTGGCCTTGGTCGTCATGGCTCACATCATCCGGACCTCATGAGGTGAGGCTTGCATAGAGATCTCCGCTCCTCGGGAGCTAGCCTGAGGAGGCCGCTCCTCGTGGAGGTCTTGGTGTCGTTCGCGTCGCGAGGCTTGGCTCCTCGTGAGGGTCTTGAGTTGTTGTCGCTGGAGCTGGCCGTACCAGGCCGTCGATGGAGCCACGCCGTGGGTCACAGGCAGGCAAGTCTGGGTACCCCCGTTCCCAGAACGTCGACACCTAGTATATGGGGCAGAAGCAGTGCTCCCCACGGAACTCATATATGGGTCACCTCGAGTACTTGCCTACGACGAAGTAGAGCAAAAGCAGCACCGACATGACGATGCCGTGCTCCTTGAGGAAGATCGTCTTCGAGCTGCTGTGCGTGCTGCACGCTACCAGCAAGCCCTGCGCCGCAATCATAGTTGCAGGGCCCATGCCCGGAGCCTTGAGGAAGGCGACCTTGTCCTTAGGCGTGTTCAATCCGCCAAGGGTTCCAACAAGTTGACACCGAAGTGGGAAGGCCCTTACCGGGTAGTACGAGTCACCAGACCTGGCGCAGTCCATTTGGAGACCGAAGATGGCATCAAGGTGCAAAACTCATGGAATATTGAGCATCTTTGCAAGTTCTACCCATAAGGCGCGGTTGCCGGGCTCAGCCCCGGCAACCACCTTTTGTACAAGCCTTGCCGATGTGCATGTGACCCTTTGTACAAAGCCAGGCACAGACCCTGTGCAGAGATAATAAAATGAAGCGCTGGCGCCCTAAAAACCTGCATGCATGTCTAGTTTAAGCATATACTTTTGGGATTATGACAATGCTTAAACATGAGCTGACTAATCCTTTACAAAGATATTTTACGATGCCGGTTTCTCCCTTATGCTTCTTTGTTTCGCAGTTCCCACCACAGACGAATTTTCCAAAAGGAAAGGTAAAGGAAGAACCAGCGCGTCGACCCCAGACAAACTATCACTCATGGGGATAATAAGAAGAATCTCAAGCACAACTAAGTTCACTCCACTATCCATCATGTACTTCTGTATGAAGACTTGAGCGTAAGGAAACCTAGCCTCTCCTATCCTCAGTGCTCCCATTCCTCTTGATCCGGAGTTCCTTCGATCGAGGGTTGGTTGTAGTGGCAGTTGAGAAGAGCTGGCAAGGTTCCTGCTCCTATCCTCGCTCCTACACAAACATTAAGGCGTAGTAGTAGCAAGGGAGTGATCCGGCAAGATGTGCTGCTGGGAAACGTTGTTTACTTGAGAGTATCAAGGGTTCATTCCTCAGCATAGGCATAGCACATGCACAAAAGTACCCGGCAAGCTCTCTTTTTCATTAATATGCTCATAAACGAGTACAGATCATACAGAGTACAAGCATGGATAAAGGACTACATATTTTAGATTTAAGATTGGCAAATGCCTACATGTTTTAGATTAAAAAAAGATAAGTGCCTCGTAATCCCTTTCTTGTCCCTCTCCTCTTAGGGGCTACCATGGGAGACAAAGAGGGTAAAAGGAGTGCCTGGGCAGAATCCCAGCCTGACCCCGTCAGGGCCCGCGGGATGCAGTCTGACAAGATCGAGAGGGGTGGGGGCGAAGACGACGGACGGAGAGAGCGGCTAGGCGATGCCCTGGTCACCGCCACCAGGGCCAGCAGGACGTGGCAGGATGGGCACCGGCAGGACGGACGAAGCCGGAGCCCACGAGTAGGCCTGTCGAGGACCCAGCTGGAAGACTGCTGGAGGAGGCGGAGGCATCCACACGCAGCACCCCCGTTAAATCGCTCTGCCGGGGGAAGAAGACCCAGGTGCAGATGATGGCGCCACCGCTAGCCTCCTGACGGTGACGGTGTAGCCCGCGCTTAGCTAGAGATCGAGCCACCGTCCTCCTGCTCGGAGCCGTCGCCTTTGCCGACACTGTCCTCCTTGTCGCTGTCGCTCGAGGAGGAGCTTTCATCATCGGTCGAGCTTTCCGCGCAGCACCCTAAGCGAGCACCCAAACGCCCGAAGACCTTGATGGAGAGGAGATTAGCCTCCATTAGCTTATAATGGAGAACATGTCCCTTCGCCAATCTGTGGGCATGAGCAAAGGTTTTCTAGCCACGCTGGAGAAGCATGACGTGAGGGGCGGGGAACTCCATGTTCGCCCGTATGCTGTCGTTGCAACAGCCCCTCATGTGCAGCCTCAGTCCGGGTGGCTGTTCCTCCTCCATCACCCTTGCGAAGGGAGTTGGGAGCCAAAGACGACTGCGTGGAGGCCCGCGCAGCTGAACGATGAACTCCAATGGCTGGTCCCCAACATGGCCTTCGTCCGGGGCAGGAACGGCTGGAGGAGGGGCTATCAGAGACCCACCATGGCCTCCTCGACCCCGTGCACCACGACGGCCGCGCCCACGACCAACGGCGCCACCTTGCGCGCTGGGCTCTGCTCTTCCGTCCCCAACAGGAGGAGCGAGGCGCTGTCGAAAAGAAAACCTCGTCGCCACTGTTGGAGGGCGGCCACGTCCTCTCCCCCGCACCATGGTGGAAGGAGGATATAGGGCAAGCAGGGACGAGAAGTGTGTGGGTAAGCCCCTCGTTAACGTCCCTTTTTATAGGGGAGCATGGCCGGGGGCTGCCTCCTCACCACCTGGGAGGGGGCCGCCCCGTTCCACCAATCTTGCCTCCCTGCGCTGCTGACGACGCCCATAATCAACGACCGTCCGCCTGTGCCTATCCACGGAACCTGGCTTTCTGCCATGGCACTCATTTCCACGCCCTTCGCGTCCGCCACCAACCCTGCGCAACGCATGCAGTGTACCTGGCGGAAACGGTAGGCGTAGTGGGTTAGTAAAATGGCAGTTACCCCTCCCCATGAACGTGGGCAGCTCATGAGCCACTGCGTGGGTAATCCCACGTCATTCTGCATGACTCGCGGGGGAAACGGTAACTGACTCAATCAAAGGTTAATGAAGAAGGAAGGAAAACATCTGGAGAGACTTAAAACCCGTAGTGGCATGTCCCAAAGGCTTGCCTATGTGATTGTTGGGGCCTACCCGAACGATGCTCAGCAGCACGTATGGGTCAGGCCCGGGGCTCCTGTCGGTGCAACAAACATTTGCATTTGTTGCCCAGACTTACACATAGGCACACTAGCGTCATTTGTTCAACATCAACACCTGAGCCAGATAAGCAGCTCTTGTTAAGATCAAAGAGCGGATCAAGATGACCAAGGCAACCAAGACAGAAGAATATCACCTTGGGGAGGACCTCCCTTGCCGGGAAGGAGAGCCTGGCTCAGTCGAGACCGCCCCAGGGGCAAGTCCAAGACTTCCCCGGCAAGCTTGCCGGGTACGCCAAGGGTGGAATCCCCTCCAAGATACCACCGCTGCACCGCACGGCGACGCAAGTCATTTATCAATGCGGTGTCGAGCCCCCACGCGATTAAGTGGCCTCTGCTAAGCACGTGGCGGCCCATTGGAAGACAAGATTTATCCAAGTGACACCCGTCCAGAAGCGTGTCAAGGTGATAAGCAAGAGATGGTTAAGCGACTCGGCAGGTCTGCCGGGCTTCGTCCTCTGCTTGACACCTAGCAGTGCATTTAATGCACTTTGTCCTAACTGCCAGAGTTAGGTATGATAGCACTGTTGGCTATCTAATCAGTAGATAAAGACTGTTTTGCCATTGTGGTTACCCCTTAAACTATAAAAGGAGGTACAAGTTGACCTAGCAAGGGATTCGGACCCTCGCACACTTGTACACGCGTAGTTGCACTCCCCGAGGCTTCCTTGCCGGGCTTGAGCGTTGCGTGCTCATTGTGTTCTTCCACTCAATTCACCAAAAAATAGGAGTAGGGTTTTACGCTATCCAGTGACCCGAACCTGGGTAAAAACCACCAGTGTCACTGTCGTCGTGTTGTTTCATGACTTCTGCTCTTTGTGCAACGTGATCCCCCTTGCCGAACCACAAAGGGGCTCTTGGCCCCATAGGATATCGTGATCCACCATGACACCAACGTCCATTGGAGAGGCCATGATAAACCTCTTTTTGGCTGAACGCTCGTCGGGCTCCCCGGGATACGTTGTCAGGCTTAGGTTGCGACTCTCTGGAGCAGGGGATGTGGATCTGGCGGGGAGGGACACCGCGGGCCTCATCTAAAAACTCAGGGGGCGATGGTATGGGAATCGCTGGTTAACCTGAACTTTATTATCTAAGCTAGGTTTGGCGGTGGCGGCGGCGGCCAGCTAGGGTTCAAGGGGGGTGGGGGGACTGTGGAGGGGGGGCGGGGTGGTGTTTGAGGATACGCCGCGGCTACTGAAAATTTTAGTAATGGTGGGTGGAGATGGTGGTGGACGAGGGAGGGCGACAGTTCAAATGCCTCGGCTACTGGAATTTTACTATAAGGTCGGTGGTGGAGGAGTGGGGGCGACGATTGAAATAGCACTGCTACTAAAATTTGGGTAAAGGAATTGATGCAGGGCGGGAGCACCCAAGATCGCACACGGTCCAATAAGAATATGTGTGTATGATAATAAGGAAAAGTGGCAGAACTGCCAATTTTTGCATCGCTCAAGGCGGGTAGTTTGTTTTTAAATTTCTAGCTAGCTGGTCCATCGCACACGGTTCGTCCTAATTTTCAGACGCAGGTGTGGAATTCATCCTAAACTACCCGCCTTTAGCTTGCGCAGGTGGTGATTTTACAGCGCACTAGCATCGCACACGGTTAAGCCAGTACTTCTACCCTTGCTCGCGCTTGCGCAGTCATGGTAATTTCATAGCGCACTTGCATCGCACACGGTTAAGCCAGTACCTCCACCCTTGCTTGCGCGCAATCGTGGTGATTTCACAGCGCACTTGCATCGCACACGGTTAAGCCACTACCTCTACCCTTGCTCGCGCTTGCGCAGGTGGTGATTTCACAATGCACTTGCACCGCACATGGTTAAGCCAGTACCTCCACCCTTGCTCACGCTTGCGCAGTCGTGGTGATTTCATAGTGCACTTGCATCACACACGGTTAAGCCACTACCTCCACCCTTGCTCGCGCTTGCGCAGTCGTGGTGATTTCACAATGGACTAGCATCGCACATGGTTAATCCACTACCTACACCCTTGCTCGCGCTTGCGTAGTCGTGGTGATTTCACAGCACACTTGCATCACACACAGTTAAGCCAGTACACCCGTGTCCATTGAGCGTCATCCGAGTCTTCGCAGCAAAAGAACATGAGAGAGGATCAGAAGACAACCACACCAACATGTGGCCCAAATATATATGAATGAAAAGGGTGGTGTGTGACGTTCAAAATTCCAATGCACAACTTTGACCGCGTGGGCCCACGGTTGGGCGCGTCTTCGTAGATCGATGAGAGGGGCCAGATGTCAAGAACCACCTGGAAGTGGCCAAATATATGTAGGAATATAGGGTGTGATGTTTCAATACACAATGCACAACTTTGGTGGCACCTGCCTTGCAAACCGGAAAGGCCCCTTGGATATATCTATAATGACATAATTTCATAGCTACCTAGCTAGCTAGGGTGCTTGCTCCACCTCCCACTTCATGTCGATGGGACGGATGCACGTACTGTTGCTTTGGTCATACATGCATGTCGCCATGACCTACCATAAGACGGACATGTGAATCTATCGCTTGGTGAAACGACAATTATTGTTGTCGATCAAAAATGGATAGAATATATATATATATATATATATATATATATATATATATATATATATATATATATATATATATATAAATCGCTTGGGCCAATAGATTGGACCATCATAAAAAATTGCACGAGAGGGGCCACAAAACCAGCACCACCTGCATGCGGCCCAAAATGATGTACGTTGGAAGGGGTCATGTGTTTTCAATATCAAATAATGTACAACTTAGATGTGGCACCTTGTAACACCCCCTTGTAATAAACTCTGTGACACTCTGTTAAAACTGCCAAGTCATGATCATTTGCAGTGCCAAGTCATAAGGGTTAATGATCCAATTCAAATTCACATCTGAAAATCAACTCAAATTCAAAGGTGAATTATATAAAGTTGATCAAACACAGTTGGGAAAATGTTCATTAAATGACAAATAATCCAGGAACATTTCCAAAATCAACATCAAAATATTTGGAGTGGGATAATTGACTCAAACAACTTGAAACAGCACCCAAAACAGATTATTCAATCTATTTAAATTGATATCAAATTCAAATGGAATTCAAATTAGTTCAAACCACTTTTTGGTGGGGGCTAATATTGCACTGCAATATTAGGGTCAACTTCCATATTTTTCAAAAGTGCACAACTATCCCAAACATTTCAGAACAGAAGTGAAATAAAAGAAAATGTGACAGAAGCAGAGAAAGTAATAAACGGGACACTGTGCACTGGGCCTTAGTGCACAGTGCCCCGATTAGATGTCCAAACGGCCCAGCCCATCTCCCCGTCGTCCTCCTCCGTGCGCTGTCGCGCGCTGACGCCGACACGGCGACCGGCCGCCGCGCTGTCGCCCATCCGCGACGCCCCGGCAAGGATAAGAGCGGCCGAGCCCCTGGCTCAAACCCTAACCCCCACAGACCTCTTCCCCCCTCGCGCGCCGTTCCCCCTTTACCCCTCCAGATCCGGCGCCCGAACACCGCCGTCGCCGCGCGTCGGCACCGCCGTGGCCACCGGCATCCTCGAGCTTCTCCGACAAGCCCAAGCGATTCGCAGACGTCCACTCCTTCGTCCCCGCTCACCAGCTGGAGCAGGGAAGGTCGTCCTCACCGTCTTCGGCCACTTCCCCATCTCCGGCCACCGCGTCGAATTCCGGCGTCCTCGACCTCCTCTGCAGCTCCTAAGCATCCACGGGTCTTACGTGACCGCGCGGTGAGCTACTCTCTCCCCTATTTCTTCCCATGATCCATCTCGCGCGCCATAGCTAGTCGTCCCCGAGGCCGTGCTCTGGTTGCCGCCGGTGAGCTCGGTGCAGCCGACGTGACCCTCGTCATCGCCAACAGAGGTCACTGTTGAGCTCCTGGTGCTCCCAGGAGCCCGGCGAGCTCAAGCCCGAGCCTCCCGTGCCTCCTAACTCCATCTCCCCGATCTCCCGTAGCTCATCTCCGCCGCGGCTCGACGCCGGCGAGATTCCGGCCACCCCCACCGCTCCGACCATCACTGATGGACGCGGGTTGAAGTGCCCGTTCGAATGAACCAAGGCGCGCGCGAAACGGCTCACCGTAGCGGGATTCCGGCCAACTCCGGCGCGGATCCGCCGCGAGTGTGGTCGCCGGCGTCGCTCCGGCGACGCGGCTGACGTGGCGCTGGTGGGCCCCGCCTCAGAGTCGCTGCCAGTGGGCCCCGGGGGGCCCCGTTGACTGGGTTGACCCAGTCAACTTTGCTGACTGGGCAGCCCCAGTCTATGACATGTGGGCCCCCAGTAAATTAAAACTAATTAGAACATTTTAAAAATTAAAAGTTAATTAGATATACTAATTGTCTCACTGACATGTGGGGTCCACCCCCTAATTAACCCTGGTAATTAAATTAATCCACTGATTAGCCTAAACAGAGGCTGACATGTGGGTCCCACTGGACCCACATGTCATATTTGACTTAGTCAGCCGACTGTTGACTTGCTGACATCAGCAGTGCGTCATGCTGACGTCATAATTCATTTTCAGATAAATAAAATAATTCCAGAAATTCAAATAAACTTTAAAAATTAATAACTTTTAAACCGTAGCTCGGATCTAAAAAGTTAAAACATGAAAGTTGCTCAGAACGACGAGCCGAGTCTGATCGTGCCGTCTGTTTCTCCATCGGAACCCCCTACATAGAAGAACTCGTAACTTCGGACCCGAATCCGGCAGATGAATAGTGCACACACGTCGGATATTAAATCCCAGATTAATTCTAAAAATAACTAAAATGACTTAGATGCATATTTAGGCAACCCTGCACTGCATCATAGCATCACACGCACCGTATTGCATTTGTTTGCATTATGTTTACCTGTTTCTTCCCCCTCTTCTCTCTCGGTAGACCCCGACGTTGACGTAGCTCCCGAGGCAGACGCCGCACAGGAGTACGACTACGTCCCCGACGATACTACTGAAGACCTTGCCCTTGCCCCCGAGCAAACAGGCAAGCACCCCCATTTTGAGCATGCCTATATCGCCTACTCACTTCTCTCTTATGCTTGCATTAGAACTGCTGTTGCTACTGTTTCCTATATCTGTTGCATAGCCTGTTTATTGTAACCTGCCTTGCTACCTTACTGGTTATCCTAGACTGCTTAGTATAGGCTGGGTAGAGACACGACAGAGACCCCCCCTTGATCCCGACTGCCCTGCTGGACATCAGAAGACCCGACCATCGGGATTGAAGACTAGACCCTGGCACCGCACCTCACTTCCCCTTAGTTGCCGACACTGCTGGGTTACCATCGAGTGCCGAGGGTGATACCTCATCAGCACTTCTGATGTTAACCTTGTAGGTTAGTTACTCGGTCGTGGTAAGCGAGGGTGATTCCTTCTACACCACCCCCGATAACGACGTCGTCGCGCAACTCCTCAAGGTGGACCTCGAGGGTGATTCCTCCTTCGTTCACCTTGATGATAACATCGAGCGGGAATTCCATCGAGGGTGATTCCTCAGGGTTCCCTTCGGTGTCAGACACACAGTTACCTTGGATATTATGACTTGCACTAAACTATGATACTAAAGACGGGTCGGCCCTGAGGGGTACCCGCGCGAGCTTAACGCGAAGTGATGTGGAGTCGGGTTGACCTGGATGGTGCCCGCGAGATAACTACGAGGCGTGGCTGGGCATTCTTAGCCCTTGCCGCAAGTCCTCGAGACGGGGCGACGGGGTCACATCGATCGTGAGTCTCTGCTCGTTTCCTCGCGCTCCTAATCCACTACGGTTTTGGATATTTGATCCGAGGGGCCTCTGGCCCGATAGCACTAACCATCACGTGGGCATAGTATGGGCGTTCTGCGTCGTACACATCAGCCGAAGCTTGTTTGACGTCAGTAAGGAGCGGCGCACGCCGAGTTGGACTGGTAACGCAACCGCGCTTGTATAAGGGGTTGCTAGGTCTGCTCTCGGTGGCCCCGTAACGTGCAGGAGTTCCCGGGGCGATGGCCCAAGACCCCTGGGGGCATAGGTTTAGTCCGGCGTGCTGACCTCTCTTATAAGCCTAGGTCGGGTTGCGGCGTGTTGCTTAGCCGAGGCCGGGCATGACCAAGAAAAGTGTGTCCGGCCGGAGTTAAGCGAGCGTGGTGGGTAAGTTGGTGCACCCCTGCAGGGAAGAAACTTCTATCGATAGCCTGTCCTACGGTAACGGACACTCGGAGTTGTATCCCGATCGGTACAACTAGAACATGTGGTGAGAACTGGATAGTACGGCTCTGGGATTGCTTTCTCGCAGGGAGTCGAGAAAGGATCTCAGGTCGAGGTTGATGTTACTACTACTACTACTTTACATTATGTTCATCGGCTCTTCCCTGATGCTGCAAGACTGTCGAAGAATGTTGAAGATGCTAGTCTTCGATAGGACTAGGCTTCTCCCTCTATTCTGGCATTTCTGCAGCCCAGTCCACATATACAGCCCCCTTTTGAAAATGTTGCATACGTAGTGTAGATCCTTGCTTGCTGAGTACTTCGGATGAGTACTCACGTTTGCTTTATTTTCTTTTTCCCCCATATTCCATTTGATGCCACCAGATGACGGAGCCCCTGAGCCAGAAGCCCCAACCGACGACCAGTACTACTACCCGCCTGGCGAGTACTATTACTACGAGGAGCCGTTCGACGACCAGGAGTAGGATCGGAGGGTCCAGGGCAGGAGGCCTACGCCTTTCGATCGTAGTATTTTATTTTACCCCGCCTCTGTGAAGGCCTAATTCTCTCTATGTAATATATCTGTACCCAGATATCTAATGCTTCCGCTGACGCTTGTATGCCATCGAGCTATGTATTCGAGCCCTCGAGGCCCTGGCTTGTAATATTAAGCTTGTATGACTTTATTTATGTTTTAGAGTTGTGTTGTGATATCTTCAAGTGAGTCCTTAGGCTTGATCGTGCGCATTTGCGTGTATGATTAGTGCACGATTAAGCCGGGGTCGTCACAGGTTGGTATCAGAGCCGACTGCCTCTAGGAGTCCCCCTTCCCAATTCCTTGGCCGAAGTTGAGTCTAGAAGTCAAAAACTGTTTTACTAACTTGGCTGTGTGGCTTACGGGCCCACATCGCCAACTGGGTGGTATTAGGATCTTTTATTCCTTGTCTTTAATCTGGGATTCTAATCTCTCATCTATTCGGGTTTAATAAAATTTACTAACACCGACATTTAGGTTCTCGTTAATTCTATCCACCCGGAGAGCTGGATTCAGTGCGATTTCCCTGACGTTGATCTGATTAGTCTGATAATCATTTTCCTTTCCATTGTTTTGTTTAACCTTTCCTTCCGGGATCGGTTATGCTTCTCATTGTCTTATGACAACCCTGAACCTTTCTGTTTCAGATGGATCGGCTATTTCCACCGCGGCCTACGACCCAGCTTGTGCTTCGCACTTGGGCTCGTGATGCCCCTGGATTTCCAGCTGTTCTGATCGCCCTCCTGAGTAGATTGGGTTACCGCTGGTATCCCGAGTACATGGTCTATGAGGTTTACCGTGAGTTCAACCAGGAACAGTACTATGTTGAAGTTCGGATTTATGATCAGCAGAATAACTCAGACACCGAGCTACACCTTTTTCATGGATTAGGCGTGACGATTGAGATGGCAGTACATGATGCCGCCTACTCTGCTGTCGCACGTCTCCGAGGAGAGCACAATGCTAACTTGGATGATACTGTGTTTCGGTACATTCCGTATGCACCTGTTGGAGATGCTACTGGATTTTACACAGCTATCTGTGCCCCGTACGAGTCTCGACGCTACGACCCGCAGGTTCTGATTCAGTGCACTCAGGCTCTGGATCGCACTGTTCGGGCTCTTGCCGTCGAGTTGTTCGCCACTCGAGCACGCTACTACGAGGCAATGACACAGTTGCTACCAGCTGTTCGTGCAGGGATACATCCGGAGGATATTCTATACCCACGCAGGACCGAGATGCCGCCAGGTATTGATTGGCCTGTAGTGGGAGGTCACACGCCTGCACGTGGACCTCTTCTTACAGTTCGAGACCGGGTTCTGCATCAGAGTGCACATGGAGCACAGGATCCTGCCGCGATGAACACTCGTCGTCCACACTTGCAGATACCCCGTTTCCGTGGTTTTCTCCGACGCTGATGTAGCCTTTGCTATGTCACGTTGTGTACTTCCTTACCGCGTGCCTGCGTGCCACCTAGTGTGTCTCTAGTTTTTCAATGTGCGCCGATATGCTGCCCGATTTTAACCGACTGTGTACGGATCTGTATGTCTTAATGACTACTTTAAGCATCTATTGCACTCTTTCAATAATGTCGAGTTACCTCATAATTATTGTTAAACACTTGCATAAGCTATCGCTGAAATACCCCTATTGGAATAGCAGGATGGCTGACAACAACCCGCCACCGCCGCCACCACCTGATTACATGGCAGCGATGATGCAACAGTTTGAACTCAACCGCCAGTTTATGACGGGGATTATGCAGCAATTCCCTCGTCCTGAAGCTAATCAGCAGCAACCATCCATTGCCTTACCAGAGTTCATGAGGCTCAGTCCATCGTTTTTCCGCAACACAGTCAACCCACTGGATGCAGATGACTGGCTGCGTGATATCTCTCATGAGTTGGAGTCTGCTAGTGTCGCCGAAATTAACTATGTCACTTTTGCGACATATCTTCTTAAGGGTCCCGCAGCCCAGTGGTGGGCCACTCACCGACAGACTCTGCCGCCTGGTACTGTCGCCACTTGGGCAGAGTTTAAGATTGCTTTCCGTGCCCGCTACATTCCTCTAGCTGTCATAGCTAGGAAGAAGGCTGAGTTCCGTAGCCTTGTCCAAGGAAACAAGACTGTGGAAGTCTATCAGCGCGAGTTTCTAGACTTATCTCGTTACGCTGAAGAGGACATTCCTACTGATGAACGCAGACAGGAGAAGTTTCGTGAAGGACTGCACCATGACATTCAGTTAGCCCTTCTTGTTCAAGATTACCCTGATTTCGCCACCTTGGTGAATAAGGCCATCATGGTTGAAACTGGACTTAAGAAGCACAAGGAAGCGTCCAGACGCACCCGTGAGTCGGGCTCATCTTCGGGCTCGTCTTCCCAGAAGCGACGCATCTGGTTTCCCAAAGGCATGTTCCGTTCAGCAGCTCCTGCGAACAGACCTTCTTATGCTGCACCACGTCTGCCACCTCCACCACCGAGACAGCCCCTGCCAGCTCCAGCACCTCGAGCTCCAGCACCTCGTCCTGACAGTGGACTATGCTTCAAGTGTGGCAAGCCAGGTCACCGTGCTAGAGATTGTTCTCAGAATCAGAATCAACTAGCTCTCCCTTCTGCTGGACGTGGAATTGGCCGTGGTATTCCTCAGCAGCGCAACAATAATGCCAGACCTTCTTATGGTCGTGGGCAGTACTACCACGTCAACATGTCTGGAGCTCCAGATCAACCAGATACTGTGATGGGTACACTTCTCGTTAATTCAGTACCTGCATCCGTTTTATTTGATTCAGGAGCATCGCATTCCTTCATGTCAGAACATTTTGCACGCATGCATGACATTAAATGCGAATACATGAACACACCCTTATTGGTACACACCCCCGCGGGTGGTTGCCGAACCTCTGCAGTTAGCTATAATGTTCCCGTTGAAATCGAAGGGTTGGAGTTCAGTGCGTCTCCCATTATTCTGAAATCGTCCAAGATTGACCTTATTCTGGGAATGGATTGGTTGAAGGCCCATTATGCCTCAATCAATTGTGCCACCAAAGTTGTTCACCTCTTGCACCCCTCGAATGAGATGGTGAATTACCATGCTCATATCACTCAGAACGCCGAGGCTCAAATTTATGCCTTGAACGCGTTGAATGCTTCTCCGCTTGATGGGATTAAGAATATCCCAGTTGTCTGTGACCTCCTGGATGTTTTTCCAGAAGAACTTCCAGGAATACCCCCTGCTAGAGCTGTCGAGTTCGTCATCGACTTGAAGCCTGGCACCACTCCTATTGCGAAGCGTCCTTACAAGATGCCTCCGCACCACCTCATCGAGCTTAAGGAGGAAATTGATAAATCCTTAAGGAAGGGTTTCATTCGCCCCAGTTCCTCTGCATGGGGAGCACCGTCTCTTTTCGTCAAGAAGAAAGATGGGACGAATAGGTTGGTCCAAGATTATCGTCCTATCAACCAGGCTACCATTCAGAATAAATATCCACTTCCCCGGATCAACGATTTATATGATCAACTCGCTGGATCTTCGGTGTTTTCTAAACTCGACTTGAGGTTGGGTTATCACCAGATCCGTGTCCGCGAAGAGGATATTCCGAAGACTGCATTTGTTACTCATTATGGCTCTTACGAGTACACAGTCATGTCGTTTGGTTTAACAAACGCTCCAGCTACATTCTCCCGCCTAATGAATTACATATTCATGGATTACCTCGACAAATTCGTCGTGGTATATCTGGATGATATTCTGGTTTATTCGAAGAGCAAAGAAGAACATGCTGAGCACCTTCGACTAGTTCTGGAGAGACTTCGAGAGCACCAATTATATGCCAAGTACTCTAAGTGCGAATTCTGGCTTTCCGAGGTAACCTACCTTGGACATGTCATCTCCAAGGATGGTATTGCAGTTAACCCGGAGCGAGTTCAGGCTATTCTTGACTGGACCCCTCCGAAGAATGTCAAGCAAGTCAGAAGTTTCCTCGGGCTTGCAAGTTATTGTCGCCGATTCATCGAAAATTTCTCCAAGATTGCCAAGCCCCTGACTAATCTGCTTCACAAAGGCGTTAAGTTTGAGTGGACAGACAAATGTCAGGAAAGCTTCCAGACCCTCAAGGACAAGCTGACTTCTGCTCCGGTCCTTGCTCCTCCAGACTCCCGCAAAGATTTTGTGATCTTCTGCGACGCCTCTCGCCAAGGACTAGGTTGTGTCCTAATGCAAGAGCGAAGAGTTATTGCTTATGCTTCGCGACAACTGCGTCCACATGAAGAGAATTACCCAGTGCATGACCTCGAACTTGCTGCTGTCATTTATGCTTTGAAGCAGTGGCGACATTACCTCCTTGGTAATCAGTGTGAGATTTACACCGATCATCAGAGCTTGAAGTACTTGTTCACTCAACCGGAACTTAATCTTCGTCAGCAGCGTTGGTTGGAAACAATCACCGATTATGACTGTGGAATTTCATACACTCCCGGCAAAGCTAATGTGATGGCTGATGCTTTGAGCCGCAAGTCATACTGTAGCAACCTCATGGTAAAGCAAGCTCAACCCCAGCTATATGAAGAATTGCGCAAGCTGAATCTCTACATTATTCCGCAAGGTTCTCTTAGTAACCTTGTGATACAGTCAGATCTTGAGAAAGCTGTCAAGATTGCGCAATATAAGGATGCTGAAATTGATCTAATGAAGAAAGAGCTTCACCTTCAAAAGTACAGGGATTTCTCGATTGCTGAAGATGGAACCTTGTACTTCCGAGACCGCATTGTAGTACCTCGCTTCGAGCTGATGACTGACAAAGTCATGAAGGAGGCCCATGATACACCGCTATCTATCCATCCGGGTAGTACCAAAATGTATCGAGATCTTCGTCAAAGGTACTGGTGGTCTAGAATGAAACAAGATATTGCTCGTTATGTTGCCGAGTGTGACGTTTGTCGTCGCGTGAAGGCAGAACATCAAAAACCTGCTGGAATTCTGCAACCGCTCCCTATTCCTCTATGGAAGTGGGATAAAGTGCAAATGGACTTCATCACTGGTCTTCCCAAGTCTCAGAAGGGTCACGATGCTATTCTTGTCGTCGTTGACCAACTTTCCAAGGTTGCACACTTTCTGCCAGTTAAGGAGACTATTACTGCTAGTCAGTTAGCAGAGCTATATATCTCGAGAATTGTTTCACTCCATGGTATTCCCAAGGAAATCAGTTCAGACCGTGGCAGTATTTTCACTGGCCATTTCTGGGAAAGTTTCCAGAAAGCAATGGGAACTCATATTACCTGGAGTTCAGCTTATCATCCCCAATCCCAAGGCCAAGTTGAGCGCATTAATCAAGTGCTTGAAGACATGCTTCGAGCCTGTGTTATATCCTTCGGTAAGAAATGGGAGGAATCTCTCCCGTATGCCGAGTTCTCTTATAACAACAGTTATCAAGCCAGCTTAAAAATGGCCCCATTTGAGGTTCTTTATGGACGTAAATGTCGAACCCCTCTGAATTGGTCAGAAACTGGGGAACGACCTCTTGTTGGACCGGACATTATTCAGCATGCCGAAGAACAAGTCCGAATTGTACGGGAGAATCTCAAAGCAGCTCAAGACCGTCAGAAGAGTAATTATGATCGCAAGCGATGGGGTGTGATCTATCAACCTGGTGATCAAGCCTATCTTCGTGTCACTCCAATGAAGGGCACCCGTCGTTTCGGAATCAAGGGCAAGCTAGCTCCTCGCTATATTGGTCCTTTCCGCATCGTGGCTAGACGGGGATAGGTGGCATATAAATTGGAGTTGCCACCGCAATTCTCCCATATTCATGATGTCTTCCACGTGTCGCAACTCCGTAAGTGCTTCAAGGAATCCCCGCACCGTGCAGTGGATCATGAGATGCTCGAGCTACAAGATGATCTTTCCTATAAGGCGCATCCGATCCGCATCCTCGACGAAGCTGAGCGTCGTACTCGTCAGAAGACGACCAAGTTCCTAAAAGTGCAATGGTCGAATCACACTGAAGACGAAGCCACTTGGGAACGCGAGGATCATCTCCGAGTAGAATATCCCGAACTCTTTCCTTCTACCTCCTAAATTCTCGGGACGAGAATTTCTTTTAGAGGAGGAGAACTTGTAACACCCCCTTGTAATAAACTCTGTGACACTCTGTTAAAACTGCCAAGTCATGATCATTTGCAGTGCCAAGTCATAAGGGTTAATGATCCAATTCAAATTCACATCTGAAAATCAACTCAAATTCAAAGGTGAATTATATAAAGTTGATCAAACACAGTTGGGAAAATGTTCATTAAATGACAAATAATCCAGGAACATTTCCAAAATCAACATCAAAATATTTGGAGTGGGATAATTGACTCAAACAACTTGAAACAGCACCCAAAACAGATTATTCAATCTATTTAAATTGATATCAAATTCAAATGGAATTCAAATTAGTTCAAACCACTTTTTGGTGGGGGCTAATATTGCACTGCAATATTAAGGTCAACTTCCATATTTTTCAAAAGTGCACAACTATCCCAAACATTTCAGAACAGAAGTGAAATAAAAGAAAATGTGACAGAAGCAGAGAAAGTAATAAACGGGACACTGTGCACTGGGCCTTAGTGCACAGTGCCCCGATTAGAGGTCCAAACGGCCCAGCACATCTCCCCGTCGTCCTCCTC
The DNA here is from genome assembly GCA_011799875.1 of Thinopyrum elongatum. Classification (NCBI taxonomy): domain Eukaryota; kingdom Viridiplantae; phylum Streptophyta; class Magnoliopsida; order Poales; family Poaceae; genus Thinopyrum; species Thinopyrum elongatum. The sequence goes on along the minus strand of CM022302.1, from coordinate 352,157,342 downwards.
CGTGCGCTGTCGCGCGCTGACGCCGACACGGCGACCGGCCGCCGCGCTGTCGCCCATCCGCGACGCCCCGGCAAGGATAAGAGAGGCCGAGCCCCTGGCTCAAACCCTAACCCCCACAGACCTCTTCCCCCCTCGCGCGCCGTTCCCCCTTTACCCCTCCAGATCCGGCGACCGAACGCCGCCGTCGCCGCGCGTCGGCACCGCCGTGGCCACCGGCATCCTCGAGCTTCTCCGACAAGCCCAAGCGATTCGCAGACGTCCACTCCTTCGTCCCCGCTCACCAGCTGGAGCAGGGAAGGTCGTCCTCACCGTCTTCGGCCACTTCCCCATCTCCGGCCACCGCGTCGAATTCCGGCGTCCTCGACCTCCTCTGCAGCTCCTAAGCATCCACGGGTCTTACGTGACCGCGCGGTGAGCTACTCTCTCCCCTGTTTCTTCCCATGATCCATCTCGCGCGCCATAGCTAGTCGTCCCCGAGGCCGTGCTCTGGTTGCCACCGATGAGCTCGGTGCAGCCGACGTGACCCTCGTCATCGCCAACAGAGGTCACTGTTGAGCTCCTGGTGCTCCCAGGAGCCCGGCGAGCTCAAGCCCGAGCCTCCCGTGCCTCCTAACTCCATCTCCCCGATCTCCCGTAGCTCATCTCCGCCGCGGCTCAACGCCGGCGAGATTCCGGCCACCCCCGCCGCTCCGACCATCACGGATGGACGCGGGTTGAAGTGCCCGTTCGAATGAACCAAGGCGCGCGCGAAACGGCTCACCGTAGCGGGATTCCGGCCAACTCCGGCGCGGATCCGCCGCGAGTGTGGTCGCCGGCGTCGCTCCGGCGACGCGGCTGACGTGGCGCTGGTGGGCCCCGCCTCAGAGTCGCTGCCAGTGGGCCCCGGGGGGCCCTGTTGACTGGGTTGACCCAGTCAACTTTGCTGACTGGGCAACCCCAGTCTATGACATGTGGGCCCCCAGTAAATTAAAACTAATTAGAACATTTTAAAAATTAAAAGTTAATTAGATATACTAATTGTCTCACTGACATGTGGGGTCCACCCCCTAATTAACCCTGGTAATTAAATTAATCCACTGATTAGCCTAAACAGAGGCTGACATGTGGGTCCCACTGGACCCACATGTCATATTTGACTTAGTCAGCCGACTGTTGACTTGCTGACGTCAGCAGGGCGTCATGCTGACGTCATAATTCATTTTCGGATAAATAAAATAATTCCAGAAATTCAAATAAACTTTAAAAATTAATAACTTTTAAACCGTAGCTCGGATCGAAAAAGTTAAAACATGAAAGTTGCTCAGAACGACGAGCCGAGTCTGATCGTGCTGTCTGTTTCTCCATCGGAACCCCCTACATAGAAGAACTCGTAACTTCGGACCCGAATCCGGCAGATGAATAGTGCACACACGTCGGATATTAAATCCCAGATTAATTCTAAAAATAACTAAAATGACTTAGATGCATATTTAGGCAACCCTGCACTGCATCATAGCATGACACGCACCGTATTGCATTTGTTTGCATTATGTTTACCTGTTTCTTCCCCCTCTTCTCTCTCGGTAGACCCCGACGTTGACGTAGCTCGCGAGGCAGACGCCGCACAGGAGTACGACTACGTCCCTGACGATACTACTGAAGACCTTGCCCTTGCCCCCGAGCAAACAGGCAAGCACCCCCATTTTGAGCATGCCTATATCGCCTACTCTCTTCTCTCTTATGCTTGCATTAGAACTGCTGTTGCTACTGTTTCCTATATCTGTTGCATAGCCTGTTTATTGTAACCTGCCTTGCTACCTTACTGGTTATCCTAGACTGCTTAGTATAGGCTGGGTAGAGACACGACAGAGACCCCCCCTTGATCCCGACTGCCCTGCTGGACATCAGAAGACCCGACCATCGGGATTGAAGACTAGACCCTGGCACCGCACCTCACTTCCCCTTAGTTGCCGACACTGCTGGGTTACCATCGAGTGCCGAGGGTGATACCTCGTCAGCACTTCTGATGTTAACCTTGTAGGTTAGTTACTCGGTCGTGGTAAGCGAGGGTGATTCCTTCTACACCACCCCCGATAACGACGTCGTCGCGCAACTCCTCAAGGTGGACCTCGAGGGTGATTCCTCCTTCGTTCACCTTGATGATAACATCGAGCGGGAATTCCATCGAGGGTGATTCCTCAGGGTTCCCTTCGGTGTCAGACACACAGTTACCTTGGATATTATGACTTGCACTAAACTATGATACTAAAGACGGGTCGGCCCTGAGGGGTACCCGCGCGAGCTTAACGCGAAGTGATGTGGAGTCGGGTTGACCTGGATGGTGCCCGCGAGATAACTACGAGGCGTGGCCAGGCATTCTTAGCCCTTGCCGCAAGTCCTCGAGACGGGGCGACGGGGTCACATCGATCGTGAGTCTCTGCTCGTTTCCGCGCGCTCCTAATCCACTACGGTTTTGGATATTTGATCCGAGGGGCCTCTGCCCCGATAGCACTAACCATCACGTGGGCATAGTATGGGCGTTCTGTGTCGTACACATCAGCCGAAGCTTGTTTGATGTCAGTAAGGAGCGGCGCACGCCGAGTTGGACTGGTAACGCAACCGCGCTTGTATAAGGGGTTGCTAGGTCTGCTCTCGGTGGCCCCGTAACGTGCAGGAGTTCCCGGGGCGATGGCCCAAGACCCCTGGGGGCATAGGTTTAGTCCGGCGTGCTGACCTCTCTTATAAGCCTAGGTCGGGTTGCGGCGTGTTGCTTAGCCGAGGCCGGGCATGACCAAGAAAAGTGTGTCCGGCCGGAGTTAAGCGAGCGTGGTGGGTAAGTTGGTGCACCCCTGCAGGGAAGAAACTTCTATCGATAGCCTGTCCTATGGTAACGGACACTCGGAGTTGTATCCCGATCGGTACAACTAGAACATGTGGTGAGAACTGGATAGTACGGCTCTGGGATTGCTTTCTCGCAGGGAGTCGAGAAAGGATCTCAGGTCGAGGTTGATGTTACTACTACTACTACTTTACATTATGTTCATCGGCTCTTCCCTGATGCTGCAAGACTGTCGAAGAATGTTGAAGATGCTAGTCTTCGATAGGACTAGGCTTCTCCCTCTATTCTGGCATTTCTGCAGCCCAGTCCACATATACAGCCCCCTTTTGAAAATGTTGCATACGTAGTGTAGATCCTTGCTTGCTGAGTACTTCGGATGAGTACTCACGTTTGCTTTATTTTCTTTTTCCCCCATATTCCATTTGATGCCACCAGATGACGGAGCCCCTGAGCCAGAAGCCCCAACCGACGACCAGTACTACTACCCGCCTGGCGAGTACTATTACTACGAGGAGCCGTTCGACGACCAGGAGTAGGATCGGAGGGTCCAGGGCAGGAGGCCTACGCCTTTCGATCGTAGTATTTTATTTTATCCTGCCTCTGTGAAGGCCTAATTCTCTCTATGTAATATATCTGTACCCAGATATCTAATGCTTCCGCTGACGCTTGTATGCCATCGAGCTATGTATTCGAGCCCTCGAGGCCCTGGCTTGTAATATTAAGCTTGTATGACTTTATTTATGTTTTAGAGTTGTGTTGTGATATCTTCAAGTGAGTCCTTAGGCTTGATCATGCGCATTTCGTGTATGATTAGTGCACGATTAAGCCGGGGTCGTCACACACCTGCCTCTTGATACAGACAACCACCATGAAAGCCAGGTAATTAAGGACGAGATACGTAGGGTACGGTGTCTGTCAAACCCACCAATCCGATCATGTGGGAAGGAATCCTGAGAACGCATGAGCTCACAATTTGCTCGAACATGTGATGGTGACCAGACCTAACAAGAACTAGGAGGAATCCATTCATGGCCAACACATACCCCTCGTTATCGGTCAAAGGGATGATATATATAGACCCGAGGAGCCCACAGATATGTGTGTTGTGTCAAAAAACCGCACAAGGGAGACGTAGTCGATCAGAAGACCCCCTATACCCTGCATTCGGCCTGAAAAATATGTATGGGTGGTGTGTGATGTGTTCAAATCCCTAATGAACAACTTCGATGGGGCACCAACTACATTACAAACCGAACACCGTACCGAACCCCAAGCCAGGTTCAATACGTACGATGTCGGTTCCCCAACTTTGAGGTGGGGGGGAGGCGGTGTCATCCAACGCATGTGCTCAAACTTGATTTGGTCTAACATGGCACATAGAGCAATAGGAAACCGTCATGGTCAAACCCTTCTCGTACGTTGGGTCAAAGGGATAGATTGTGAGGGCCCCCCTCGTTATCGGTCAAGGATGATATATATATAGACTTCGGGGAGCCCACATATATGTGTTTCGTATATAAACCACACAAGGGAGACATGCTCGATCAGAACACCCCCTATACCCTGCATGCGGCCCAAAAAAATGTATGGGTGGTGTGTTGTCATGGGGGAAGCACGATCACCTATGGGACAGGGATGCCCCTTTGTGGTTCGGCAAGGGGATAGTCACATTGCAAAAAGAGCAGAAACAGGAGGGCAGTACGGCGATGGACAACTCTCTTTTACCCAGGTTTGGATCGCTTTGCAGCGTAAAACCCTACTCCTGCTATGGTGGATTGATCTGGAGGAACACGAAGCACTCAAGCCCGGCAAGTGTGCCTCGGGGAGAGCAACTACGCGCGTACAAGTGTTGAGGGATCAAAGATTCAAACCCTTTGCTGGGTTGCCTCGGGCCTCCTTTCACTACAAAAAAAAGACTCATCCGTGACATTATGGGCCGAACGAAATTTTTTTTCTGTCATGCTTATGACACTTCTATGATGATAATTGTGACAAAACCACGTATCATCATAGATGTGGTGGGCTCCTACTTCTATGACAAAAAATCATGACAGAAAATGGGCTTTTTGTCCTGGGCGGGCCGGGGACGCACCTGCATGACATTCTTTGGGCCGTCCAGGATGGAAAAAATCATGGTAGAAGCGAGGGCGAGGAAAATTTCGGGGAGTTCCCGGTTACGGTGGGTGGTCGGGGCCGAGCGATGAACGGAGGTTTGTGCATTTCTCTCATACAAGTACACGTATGTGTGCGAGGCGTTGGGCTCTAACTGAACCCGAGCGACGCGTTCTCTTACTGAACCCAAGCGATTGCACTAGCTACATTACTGAACCTGAGCGATCGATCCCTTTGCTGTTAACTGAACCCAAGCGATTCCTTCGCTACTGTTGCTAACTGAAGCCGAGTGAACCAGCTGCCTCTTGATGAACAGTGACTGTTGTTTGGGGTTGGATGAACAGTTCCTGGTGGGGGTTGGATGAACAGGACCCCGTGGTAGTAGAGGTCATTGCCGCAGGATGAATAGGACCCCCGATCGAGGAGGCTGCCACACACCCGAGCCGGTTGGGGGTGGATGAACAGGACCCCGTGGAGGGCTGGTTGAACAGTAGCCGGTGGAGGCTGGATGAACTGGACCCCGTGGAGGGCTGGCTGAACAGCAGCCGGTGGAGGCTGGATGAACTGTAACCCGTGGATGAACAGTAGTTGGTGCAGGCTGGAGAATGTCGACGATGGATGAACAGTAGCAGGTGGAGGTTGGATGAAGTCGACGGTGGATGAACAGTAGCCCCGTGGAGGCTGGAGCGAGGCAGTAGACGGTGGATGAACAGTAACCCGTGGAGTCCCGTTTTGTGGTACGCCACACCCCTCCCGATGAACAGGACCCTGTTTCGACCGTAGGCGCTCCAACGCAAGTCCATTTCCTCTGTTTTGCGGTACGCCAGACCCCTCCCGATGAATAGGATCCTATTTCGACCGTACGCAGTCGAACAGAAGGCAGTTTCCTCCGTTCTGTGGTACGCCAGACCTCATTTTGGCTGTTCCGTCCAAGCCGGTTGGCTCCCAATGAACACGACGTATTTCGACCCAGTCGGTTGCCTCCCGATGAACACGATGTTGTTTCCTCCATTCTGACCCAGCCGTTTGGCTGCCAATGAACAGGACGCCGTCGCTGTATGGGTTCGTGACCCCGCCCGTATGTACGTACGTAGCCGTATTTACGTTCTTGCAGCATGGCTGTACGTACGTGTACACGATATAGACGGGACTGCGTGACATGCTACGTCAGCGGTTCTACTATGACACCTGCCGCTCCTTACTCGACGACGGGTCATCACTGTAGAGATACCGATCGACTGCTATGTACGTACACGTTCACGACCAGACATATAACTCTATGTACGCTTTGACCTGGTGGGTCCCAGCTGCCAGGGGATAAGGAGGCACTTCCTTGCATGCAAAGATAAAGCCGGTGGGTCCCAGCTGTCAGGGGGGAACATTTTTTTCGTGAAATACAGAGGCCCTTCCGTTGGGTCCGAGCTGTCAGGTGGAGGAATCATTATTTTGCACGTAATAAGGAGCACTTCCTTGTGTGTTGTCATGGACCCAGCTGTCAGCCTCTCCACGTACAGTCCTCTTTTGATGGTTGTCATTCGTTGACCGCGTTGATGACGCCATACCGTCCGAGAGCACCAATGCGGTGGGCGATGGCGAGGCCCAGGAAGGGAACAACCCGGAGCTGGCGAAGCCACAACAGTGGATGCCCAAACTGAGGGGAGTATGAGGGCTGACTGGTTGCCTGCGGGGTGAGGCTGACGTCGCTGGAAAATAACAGGAGGTGCGGGTGGGTAGAGGGAAGGCCTGGCCAGCGGTGGGAGTAGGGTGGGGCGGTGAGGCCTGCGCGGCAGCACAGCCGGCCACTGGAGGCAGGAGTAGGCGGTCCCACCGGTGCTGGTTTCGGCGGTTGGTGCAAGAAGATCAGATATTAAAGAAGAAGCATGACCATTCGATTAAAATCCAATAGTCACCGCTGCTAGAATCGTTTGATGACTAAGTTGACATAGCCCTGCATACGCGTCAACTTAGTAGGCCCACAGGTCAGCCTCCGAACCGGTGCGCCCCAGATGTCAAGGGGAGGAATCCTTTTTTTCGCGTAATAAGGAGGCAGTTGCTTGCATGCGGCCATGGACCATGGGGGTCCCTACTGTCAGCCTCTCCACGTACATCCCTATTCCAATGGCTGTCATTTGTTGAATGTTAACCACATTGAGCACGCCGCGCCTAGAGCACCAACGCGGTGGACGACGGTGAGGCCTAGGAATGGAACAACCCGGAGCCGACGAAGACACAAAAGTGGATGCCCATGTTGAGGGGAGTATGACGGTTGACTGGTTCGGCTGCGACGTGTGGCTGTCGTCACCAAAAAATAACAAGAGGTGCGGGTGGGTAGAGGGATGGCCAGGCCAGCGGAGGGAGTAGGGTGGGCCGGTGAAGCCTGCGCGGCATCATAGCCGGTCACAAGAGGAGGGAGTAGGCAGTCCCGCCGGCGCTGGTTTAGGCGGCTGGAGCAGGAAGATCAGAGATTGCAGAAGCACGTCCGCCGTTGGATGGACATCCAACAGTCACTGCTGCTAGAATCGTGTGTTGACTATAAGTTGACAAAGCCTTCCGTACACGTCAACTTAGTAGGCCCACAAGGGAGCATCACATCTGTGGCAGAGAACATATAGCCCATTTGCTATATTAAAAATAAAGTAATACTATGTTATGTTAAAATCCAATGAAAAATAAAATATCAGTGAAGAATAAAAACAAAAAATGAAACTAATTGCCCATTTGCTATTTTTTTTGGAATTTGCAACCCCTTTCATATTACTTTTAAGATTTACTGCCCATACTCTGGCCAGGCCGGAATGCATCCCTCCTCATCTTGAAAGATTTGTAGCCCAGTAAGTCGGAAAAAACAAATAGGCCTAGCTTGGATATTCTTCAAAAAGAAATAGTGGGCTACCGATTTTCCGAAAGAAAAAACAGCTGGGATGGTCATGTTGTTAGACGGGCCACAGAGACCGCACAACCCAGTTTATAGCCTGCTCCTCTGAACAAATCCTCCAAAAAAAATAAAGCGTTGTGCAATTCTGTCATTAATTGACTATACGTTAACAATGATGTGGGTCCCAGGTATCAGCAGGGTGGATTAGAGTAAAAAAATCGAGGGGTGCATCTGAGTAGTAAAGAGGTGCTTGCTTGAGTTCGGGAGTGGACCTGGTGGGTCTGTACTGTCATACTCACAACTACAGTCCTCTCCCGATTCACTATGTTGACAAGGCCGGACTGCGGCGCCGCTGCGAGTGCACCAAGGCGGAGGACGACAGTGATGCCTCGGACGGGAATGAACTGGAGCCAGGGAAGATGCGGTAGTATGGCTGTAGGCGGAGGGGAGTACGAGGGTTCACTGGTTCTGGTGCGGGGTGGCTGCCGTCGCCGGAGAAGAATAGGATGTCGGGGGGAGTAAAGGGATGGCCTGGCTAGCATTTCAGGGTACGACAGGGCGGTGATGCGTGCACGGCAGCGCAACCAGTCGTAGAAGGCGGGAACAGGCACTCCTGCTAGCGCAGGTTTGGTTTTGGCGGTTGGACCGGTTAGACCCAAAAACTCATTATGCTGGATTATAAGAATTAATTTTATATGGCTACAACTTATTATAAAATGCTGCGGAGCACCTTTTTCTTCTTGAGGTTTTTTTTGAGACAATTTTCTTCTTGAGGTGTGAAGCCGAGCACATTCAGTAGCCCTGGGATAAAGTGGTGTCGCCAATGTGTTGGGCTGGGTTGGGCATTCTTATCAAAAAATAATAATGGATCGGAACTATTTACGACGTTGACTATGATTTGCATGGGTCCGCTGGTTCCAGGAAGAAAATGTTGGGAGAAAAAAGACTGGTCGATATCTTTTGCCTAAGAATAATATCGACTGAATGTAATGACACTCTCATAGGAAATAATATCCTCAAGTTAAAATTTGACTTTTCAAATCATAAATTTAAAGAACTGGTGCATGAGCATTTAGCTTTATTTATTTATGTTTAGGGGACCATGAGCATGTACCTGGGCCAGATTCATGTGAGAGCCTCCCTTCCAGTTAATTATGGGCTCCTCTATTGGGCCTTCATCACTGGGCTGCATGTGATCGACAAGTGGAAAATGTGTTCCGTACCAAAAATAGTATGTGCTATGTACGGGGCACTAAAGGATCGGACCATGCAACAACTTCCAAAACATTGTGTTTGTCGTTCTAATAACACATTTATTCAACCAACAGACGAAATATATTACTGATTGTACATTGAAAATAGCAGCAGCAGCAACCAGGGCTGGGGGTGCAACAGAAGTAGTAAGCAGGCCAGAAGAGTAAAGACGCAACTATCTCTTCCAAACTAAACATCAGCCAACATTACATAAGGGCTACCAAAAAAGAACAAGTTTATGCATCAAACTAAATAAAGATCCTACTACACTAAGTGTACGCATCTAACTATTTGGCTCAGTTAGGCATTACTATTTACTAAGCTATGGAGATTGGCTCACGACTTGAACTAGATGGGTGCCTGACGGGGGAAACTCCAGGCAGTAGGTCGAAGTATGATACTTGTGACGCTCTCTCCTACTTTGGGCTGCAGAGCGTGGTGGCACATATCAGGGTATGGTGCATGGAGAGACGCATGGTACACTGTGTACAAACAGTTTTAACTGATGAATGAAACCGCGCTGCCATCATGATCCTTGCCGTCGGTTATCTCCTGGTTAATCAGATTATTCAGTCTGAGAAACAGAGAGCGTGTACCAAGGCTACTTACCGGCCTCTAGCCAAAAATTTCTAAAGGCCCAGAGACGCTGGGATCCTGCTCAAAGACCTTGTAGTGACTGTGATTGTATTCTGCGAAACAACATGTCCGGTACGTGCGAACGATCATCAATCATTCGTCATTGTCTGATAGAGCCAGGAACCACCTGTAGCTGCCATGCCGCTTTTCTTTGAAAGGTTCTGGGATTAGGAAGGGTAGGGACACCAGGCGGCCTACAACATCATATCAAGTTGGAGTCAAATAAAAAAGGTCTCGTACTGTAGTCAATCTTAAGAATAGCATGTTATGAGCATGTATATTTTTTCAGTAAATGTTGACAGTAATATAAGCAAGCCATCATGATATCATAGGAAAGTAACATACTGCTGTAACAGCCCTTTGTAGCGATGACTGGAGTAGGCCAGCAATACGTCCAGCCATAGAACGAGTCCACAGTGTAAATGAAGCCCTTGTGTTCAATGGCATCAGAGAGCTATGGAGTATGTATGATCCTGCGATGGACGTGCAGTTTATCCACTTACCCTAGTGGCCTGTCAGATAGGCGAGACTGCGGTTGAAGAACGCAATTAGCCTGAAGTCTTTATAATTCGCAGATCTTGTGGGCACTTGGCAGATTACAACCTTGAGCAAATCAAACTTGGTATCATGTTGGCTATTGTAAGATTCAGAGTAATCTGGGCCGCAGAGCCAAAGCAGTGCAGTGTTAATCGAAGGAAGGGGGATCAATCGCCGGGTGTAGACCTCCACGAGCATCTCGCTGCCGTGACCTTCGACGAGCACCATCCAAGATGTGTTCATGCCGACCTAGTACATACCGTTAATGTAGTTGAGGGTGACGGGGATCATATCGCAGTCGAGGGGGTTGATGCTCGCCACCCTACGATCATTATGCTGCGTGACACGCTGTTTTTGAAGATCAGGCGGCATCAGCAAGTAGGGAGCTGGCTTAAAAAGCTCAGGCCTGAGGGCTTTGAGAAAACGGTACAGTCCCGATGAGCACGCGGCGAGAGGCATGGTACTGAGATTTTTCACACGCGAAACAATGAGCTTGATTACCTCTGGGGGAGCGAATTCCAGCCACCCTTTCAGCGGACGCTGCTCGGTTCTACCATTGTTAGTGTTTGGGTTTTGAAAGAGGGGGGAGGCACCTAGCGGGGATGGAAGATTGGATGATTATGTGCGGACGAGGATGGAGAAGCGAATATGTGATGTGGGAAGTGGACAGGTGATGATGACAATGTAGCAGCAGCACGCCGCTTGACTTACGAGACACATCCCAGCAGCGTAGTGTCATATCGATGCAAGATAACCTGAGTGATCACAGTACTAGTACAATAAACTACAGTACCTACTACTATTCCCGAGTAGTATAGTGGAGTAGACTCTGCTCTACTACTAGCACCAGAGGAGTAGTATATTGTAAAATAGTTACAAACTTCAATGCTCGAGCATGGAACGACTACGAACCACCATCGATGCTAACTCCAATCCCCAGCAAATGTTCGCTGGGAGACATGGCGGTTGCAAATGCCCGCGTCGTAGGTACAGTATGTGTGTAAGGGTGGCGGTTCTGTCAAATACTATGGCTTAAAAACAGGCCACCGTCGGATGGAAATCTGACTGTTATGTGGGATTCGCCAGGATTGGGCTCGTGGTGAACAATCGCCAGATATCATTACTAAAAAAAGGTTAAAACACCCGGGGCTAGAACTTGCACCGGCTGACCACTAACAATGATACTAACATAGTTGTAAAATGGTCAGAGAACGTGTCTACGTGGTGTTTGGAATTATATGCAAACTAGTACTAAGAAATGGAGGGAGTACTAGTAAGTACACCATCTAAAGCTTCATGTGCTACTCCTATGCTCCATGCGGCGGGCGCAACGTCCCCTACAACCACTCCCGTTTCATGGACGGCCTGGTCGATGCCTGCAAGGTGCCCTGCGTCTACAAGAGTTTCGGCTGCGAGAGGTACGTTGACCAGCACTCACTGGCGGAGCATAGTTACAGATGCGCGCACACGCCCTGTTATTGCTATGAGTGCACGCCGCCGTTTGAGGGCTCGCCAGCGAGCCTCGTGCATCACCTCACGGCACCGTCCGGCAATCACTACTGGCCCGTGGTGAACATCAAGTACGAGACATGCTACCCGTTCGCCGTGCCGGAGTTGCTGGAGGATCACCGCCGCCTACTAGTCGCGGAGGAGGACGGCAACGTCTTCCTCTTGGCCGTGGGCACCGGTAAGGCCCGCGCAGGCCATCGTCCCGTCTCTGTCGTGTGTGTTAGGGGCAACGCCGCTGACGCTGACACGAGGCCGTTGTACAGGTGCGTGCTCACTGTTGCTGCCCCTCCGACATACGAGGGTGACCTCGGCGCCTCCCTCACGCTGAATGGGACTGTGGTGAGCTGCTCCGTTCCCAGCATTGTGAACATGGAAGAGGGCTGGCTTCATATTCACCCCAAGATGATGCATAGGGACTACAAGGAGGTTCGCCTAGGCATATGCATTACCAAGTTAACTGTAAGCCGCTGTCTAAGCATGTGGACACTTCTTATTTATATAGTATAGAACCTTCCATGCATGATCTTGCTCTATTAGAGTATCACACTTGAATAAAAGTGTATCCATTTATGGTTTAGTCTAGAATCTTCCATGTATGCTTTGGCTCCATTAGAGTTCTCGCTTGCCATTTATGAGATTAATTGTGAATTTTTACTACAGTAATGGTGAAAGACTTACGATGAACCATTTCTTACATCTCCTTTGCCCCATTCCAAGTCATCCTGATTTACACTCATGGTGGTCTAGAAAAAATAAATAAAATCAATACTCAAAAAATAATTCTTAAAGATCATTCTTACAAAGCACAATAAGTGTTATTTCTTCAAAAGTTTTGGATGCAGGTTGAATAGTTGAACACTTTTGTTTGCAAAAGATACATTTTTATCTATTTAGCCTACATTTACTATTCACGCAGATGCTTGTGAGCTCTAGAGAAGAAATAATATCCGAAGAAACCTATCGATATTTGTTACACATGAGATGACCCCCACATACTTTGTCAAAATAAACAACTCCCCAATAAATGCATTTCACTGTTCCGTACAACGCACGGGCACCTTACTATATATAGTACGACATAAATTTAACTAACAAAATGCTCATGCATGTCACCAAAAAATTATATCATTGAAAACTATGTTGAAATACGAATTCAATGATATAGTTTTTGTTAACATGCACTAACATTTTGTCAGTTAAATCTTCAGTCAAATTACATGGGGGACTAATAAACCACGACGGAGGTAGTACTAGTGAAGAGGGCGGCGCTGCACGGGAGTCTCACCCCTCTCGTGGCGCGACAGTAAAGCCGTCATATCACAAAACCCCACCACTCCCAGTAATACAGTAAGTGGCCTGGTAAAATGAACGGACAAGTAACCATCACATCACTCCTGTCTTTTTTACATTTCATCTCTCTGCATTTACTTTGTTCGGTTCATCTCCCACACTCGATCCCTAGCTACTACTCCTAGTACTAGTAGTAGTACTCAAGTTGGAATTCCAATTGCACGACAGAACTTCTTAGGCACAAAATTCGGTACAGGGTGTACGAAGCGGTTTGGGAATTTGCATGCCTTCCCGACCAATGAGATACTCCGTACAAAGTACGATAGAGAAAAAACCACACAGAGAAGGTAGATAAAGTCAACAATTTTCCAACAAGCATTTTTGCATTTCTTTTGCATTGAATGGTTTCGCAAGCTTGACTAGTGCTGTTATTCTACTTTTACAAAAACCGCATCATAATGTTAAAACATGCATTTGCATGTGTGTATATATACAAGTAGTAGTACAGTCTACAAGCATATAGAGAGAGAGACGTGTACTGCGATATATAGTTAAGTTTGTGCTATATGCACGTACTTACAAATGCGTACAGATACAAAAGGTTTCCAAACTTTTCCTTTTACATACTTAATTAAGGACGCTAACAATTCCCGAACGTCCGGGATTTATCATTTCCGTCCCAAAACTAATGAGATCACCTTACGACACTAAATTATTCCTAATAAAATCCACGACGCTCGCAGGAGCACTTGCGACGCGCCACGAGTGCCCTGGTGCGCGGCCGTTTCCCAGCGCGGTGACACAATGCCTCTTCCTCGGCCTCGCAACTCGCGTGGTGCTGATTGGAGACTTGCCGGCGGGAGAGCGCGATCTCACCGGTCTGGTTCCGGCGCCAACAGGTACTCCTCCTCGCTAGATGCGTGCACTCGGTCCACATACCGCCAAGCGTAGATGAGGCACTTGGGCCCGACTGCACTCAAGGCTTTGGCATAGGCGTCCTCCGCCACCCACACGGCCCTCGCACAAGCCTTCTGCCAAAGAGCCAATTGCCTGACTCTCTCGAACGCGACATAGGCCTGCCAGGCAGCATGCCTCGCGGCGCGCTTCTCTTCATCGGCCTTCTTCTCCGCCTCTCTTTTGGCACGCTCTCCCGGCGACAAAGCCTCCCAGAAGGCAACCTCCATTTCTTTCCAAAGCTCCTCCAAGCTGGGGGGCTCGGCAGGCGGCGCGACATTCTCCTCGTAGCGGGGAGCTGACGCGTCCTCCGATGCGCGTGGTGGCGAGACTGGGAACGTCGATGTGTCCACCTCGACGCGTCGCGGCGAGGAGCGGAACGCCGATGCGTCATCCTCCACTGGTGGCAGTGAGGGGCGCCTAGGGCTTGGGAGGGGCGATGCCATGGTGGTCGACGGGTCCTTAACTGAGAGGGAGGGGGAGGAGATAAAGGCAATGAACGTGAGCGTTCTTCCGAATGCCGTGGGAGGCATAGTATTTATAGCGAGCAATACCACACCTATGTAAGATATGTTGCGTGATTAATGTAACAGCTAGGTGGGCATATTTTTGTTGGAATAAATTACGGCAGAGGGGAGGGGTGGAAATATTGCTGGTCACAACGGATTGGACGAGCGTGGGGGGACGAGAGTCATGCATGCAGATTGTTTTCACATGGGGAGGAGTGGAGTGGTGGGACTGCCAGAGGGAGGAGTGGTGGGACTATATATGACATCGCAATATCATAACGCACCTAGACGGAGGAACTAGTCTGCATAGTGCATTTAAGTTTTGTCTGAAGTCAAAGTACCTCTACTTTGACCAAACTTATAGAAAAATGTATCAACATTCACAATGTCAAATCAATATTTTTATATTCATTATGAAATTTAGTTTCATAAAATATATATTTGGTATTGTAGATATTGATATTTTTAATATAAATTTGGTCAAACTTTTGCAAACTTTGACTTGACACAAATCTTACGCGGAGTAAAAACGACCAGAGGGAGTATCAAGCATGCGGAGTAGGCAAAAGAAAATTGCTCATTTATAGTCGTCCGAAGTCTCAAAGTGAAAGTGCAACTAATCCCCGGGTGGTTTTGGTAATTCATAACAACATATAGCTCATTGAACTAATATCCATTCAAGTTTAACATTTCAGAAAGTTCAATGATTGGCATGGCATGGACTAGAGATGTGGACCCCTCAAAATGCTAAGGACACATATTGGCAAAAGCTCAAGACTCTTCATGTCTATTTTAGTGATCCAAGATCACATTGAGTCCATAGGAAAGCCAATACTATTAAAAGGGGATGAGGTGTTGCTTAATGGTCTACTTGCTCAAAGTGCTTAGTGATATTTCTCCAAAACCCTCAGCCACTCTCTCATTCCAAATATGTCCAAAACTCAAAGTCAAAATCGGCCCCACCGATTTGATCTATCCAGTGCCACCAAGTTCAGTTGACATAGCCACTGCCAGAAACCCTAGACAATTCGGTCACACTGATACGGATCTCGGTCTCACCGAGATGGCCTTGCAAACTCACTATTGCCTATTGCAATTATTTCAGTCTCACCAAAATGTGCAATCGGTCCCACCGAGTTTGCTTGACTAACTCTTTGTTTGCACTTTGCTGAAATCGGTCTCCCTGAGTTCAAGCATTCGGTCTCACTGACATGAGGTTTTACCCTAGCCCTAGCACATCGGTACCACCGAGTTGTTCCAGTTGGTCCCACCGAGATTCCTAACATTCAAATTTTGAACTGAATCGGTCTCACCGAGTTCTTCTATTCGGTCTGACCGAGTTGGGTCAAATGTGTGTAACGGTTGGATTTTGTGTGGAGGCTGTATATACCCCTCCACCCCCTTCTCCATTTGTGAGAGAGCCGTCAGAATGTGCCTACACTTCAACTACTTATTTTCTGAGAGAGAACCACCTACTCATGTGTTGAGACCAAGATATTCCAATCCTACCACTAGAATCTTGATCTCTAGCCTTCCCCAAGTTGCTTTCCACTCAAATCATCTTTCCACCATAGCCAAATCTGTGAGAGAGAGTTGAGTGTTGGGGAGACTATCATTTGAAGCACAAGAGCAAGGAGTTCATCATTAACACACCATTTATTACCTTTTGGAGAGTGGTGTCTCCTAGATTGGTTAGGTGTCGCTTGGGAGCCTCCGACTAGATTGTGGAGTTGAACCAAGAAGTATGTAAGGGCAAGGAGATCACCTACTTCGTGAAGATCTACCTGAGTGAGGCAAGTCCTTCGTGGGCGATGGCCATGGTGGGATAGACAAGGTTGCTTCTTCGTGGACCCTTCGTGGGTGGAGCCCTTTGTGGACTCGCGCAACCATTACCCTTCGTGGGTTGAAGTCTCCATCAACGTGGATGTACGATAGCACCACCTATCAGAACCACACCAAAAATCTCCGTGTCTACATTGCGTTTGCCTTCTCCAAACCCTTTCCTTTACCTTCATATGCAATGTTTTACTTTCCGCTGCTACACTCTTCGAATTGCATGTGTAGGTTGATTGCTTGACTTGTACTAGTTGCTAAAATCTGCCAACAATTAAAATAGGGAAAAGGTTAGATTTTCATTTGGTCAAGTAGTCTAATCACCCCCCTCTAGACCTACTTTCGATCCTACAAGTGGTATCAGAGCTTTGGTCTCCATTTTCCTTGATTTCCATAGCATTGGTGATCATAGCCTTGGTTCCACAACCTAGGAGAGTATGGCGTCTAGCGAGGGAAATTACCACCGTAGAGGTCCTTACTTTGATGGTACTAATTTTGCTAGTTGGAAGCATAAGATGAAAATGCATATTCTTGGTCATAACCCCGCCATTTGGGCTATTGTGCGAATTGGCATGCAAGGTGAATACTTCGAGGATGGAAGAGAACCGGATCGTGAAGCGTCCACGGAAGAATTGAAGATGTTGCAATACAATGCTCAAGCTTGCGATATTCTTTTCAACGGATTGTGCCCCGAAGAATTCAACAAAATCAGCCGCCTTGAGAATGCAAAGGAAATTTGGGATACTTTGGTTGATATGCACGAAGGTACCGAGTCCGTCAAGGAATCCAAATTGGATGTGCTTCAAAGTCAACTTGACAATTTCAAAATGAAGGATGGTGAAGGAGTCACCGAAATGTACTCTAGGCTTGCTCTCATCACAAATGAGATTGCCGGCTTAAGAAGCGAAGAGATGACCGACAAATTCATCATCAAGAAGATCCTAAGAGCTTTGGATGGAAAATATGATACCGTGTGCACCTTGATCCAAATGATGCCCAACTACAAAGATCTCAAGCCATCGGAAGTCATTGTTAGAATTGTTGCTCATGAGATGTCGCTCAAGGATAAGGAAGAGCTCCATAACAAGTCTAGTGGTGCTTATAAAGCTTCATGTGATGCTCCTACAACATCAAGTGAGAAACAAGTCTTCAATGAAGAATTGCACTTAATGGTGAAGAACTTCAACAAATTCTACAAGAATAGAAGCAAAGAGAGAAGTTCCAAGTCAAGGTCCTACAATGACAAAAGATCTTCTAGTCGTGATCGCAATTGCTACAATTGTGGAAGACCCGGACACTACTCCAATGAGTGTACGGCTCCCTACAAGAAAAGAGAAGATTCACCCAAGAGGAGAAGTAAAATAGATGAATCACCACCAAGAGAGAGAAGGAGTAAAGATGATCGTTATGAACGAAGACCCTCTTGTAGAAGCAAGGATTTGGAAAGGAAGGACAAGTCATCAAAGAGCTACACAAGACGAAGACATCAAGCTCACGTTGGTGAATGGGTATCCAGTTCTGACTCCGACAACTACTCCGAGAGAAGTTATCACTCCGACTCCGAATATACTCAAGATGAAGGTGTTGTCGGTCTTGCACTTGTGTCATCCAACTCCTACGACATATTTGACTCACCAAATGAAGGAATTGGAAGATGCTTCATGGCTAAAGGCCCTAAGGTATCACACCCCGAGTATGTTGATTTCAATAGTGATGATGATGATTTACTTGTTGACAACGCTAGTGACGAAAACTATGATGAAATTGCTATTAATCATGCTAATCAAGATGAAATGAATGACAATGATAAGAAGGAGATTGAGCGTCTAACTAATGAACTAAACACTCTTAAGTTAGCTCATGAAACAACTCTAGAGGATCATCGAGAGCTTCTAAGAACTCATGAGAAGCTACACTTCGAGAAGCTAAATTTAGAGCAAGAGCATGGGTTCCTAAAAGCAATCAATGATGATCTTCGAAAGAAGAGTTCTTCTTACATTGCCAAGTGTTTACTCTTGTCTACTTATATGCCACAAGTAAAATCTAGCAACAAGAGCAAGAAATATTCTTCTTCTAGTAGTAACAATAATCATGCTAAATCCAATATTGTTGCTTCTTGTAGTTCTCTTGATTCCACTAATGATTCTCTTAGCCAAGTTACACTTGAGCAAGAAAATAGCTTATTGAAGGGAATTATAGAGAAAGGTGTTTACAAGAGCCTTGCCGGAAGTAAGCAATTTGAGGAAATTGTACGCAAGCAAGTGTCGGATTCAGGGCTCCGCAGACCCAAGAAAGGTTCGAACTCTGGGGTGCGTGCGAAGAACTCAATCTCCCTAGTCTGCCAACTCGTCGATCTCACGTCCTAGCTCGAAGAACTGGAAAGGAAAGGGACACAGCGGTTTACCCAGGTTCGGGCCACCTTGCGGTGTTATACCCTACTCCTGCTTTGGGGTGGATTGGCCTCGAGGTGGGCTGAGGATGAACTAGTATAAAGGGAGAACAACCTCAGGAGGTGTGTTCTTTTGTTGGTGTGAGCTGGTGAGGGTGGTCTGATTGATCCGTCGTCCTCCCTCCTCTATGGCGGTGGCTAAGCTATATTTATAGTGGCCTTGGTCCTCTTCCCCCAAAATGGAGGCGGGAAGGGATCCCACAACGGCCAAGTTTGAAGGGAGACAAGTAGTACATCTTATCCTGACGAAACGTGGTCTTCACCTGCAAAGCTTCTGGTTGTGATGTCATGGTGGGCTTGGCGATGACCTCTGTCCTGCCGTCCCGGTCTTGTAGCACGAGAATGGAAACCTTTGGCTGATTCCTCGGGACTCTGCGCCTGCGCTTGCTTCCTTAGCACCAAAGAGGAAACCTGATGTACTACGCCCGCTGGCGCCCGCCTGGCCTTGGTCGTCATGGCTCGCGTCACCTTAAGCTCATGAGGAGGGCGCTTGCATAGAACTCTCCGATCCTCAAGAGCCTGCCTTGAGAGGCCGCTCCCTCTGGAGGTCTTGGCGTCATCCGCCTCGCGAGGCTTGGCCCCTTGCGAGGGTCTTGTGTTGTCGATGCCGAAGATGGGCCGTACCAGGCCGTTGGTGAAGCCACGCTATGGGCCACATGCAGGCAAGTCTGGGTACCCTGGTTCCCAGAACACCGACTGTAGCCCCCGGGCCCAAGGCGCGCTCGGATTTGGCTTTGAGGCAAAGCCAAAGGGCAAGGGTGAAGCGCCGCGGGCCCCAATCGCCTGCGGACCAAGTCGATGCATGGCGCTTGATGGGATGTGGGCGTCTCCACTTCCCCATGCTGCCTCGGCAACCGTTTGACTTGACAATAGCCTGCTGCATGCAAAAAGATCATCATTACCAGAGATCGTGGAGGCCAACAGTTGACCTCCCTCTGGCTATAAATGGAGGAAGGGGCGGAGCCCCCTGCTCATCTCCGTCTTCCCGCTGCTTGCTCCTTCTTCTTCCTTCTTGTCTCGCTGTCCTGTCGAAGCATCCATGGCGCCGATAAGGAGGTTTTCCGCGGCGGAGAAGGCGAAAACCCCTCGGGAGGAACCCGGGCCACTCCCGCCAAATAAGAGGCTCGGCTACTCCCACGACGCCGGCGTAGGGTCAGAGGTGACACGGCCTTGGCATGAGCGGCCTCCACCGGGCTTCCCGATCCCTATGTACGCCCGTGTGCAGAACCCTGCGCTCAGGTGCAACGCCCAACGCCGCGAGGGTCAGGGTCATGGAGGAGGACAGGCGGCGGCTGCACGGCCGTCCGGCTTGCGAACTCACGCCGAAGGCACCTCGCGCGAGTTCGTGGTGTGGGCAGCAATGCCGCCGCGCACGTGGATCCGCCTCCCGTGGTTCTTCACAGAGGAGATACCACCGAGGGGGCCCGTTGAGCTATGGCTGCAACACACCGGGTGCTGCAGCCAAGCTACTGTAGCGGAGGTCGAGGTCGTCCGCCCTGGCGAAGTCTTCATGACTCGGGGATGGGGCGAGATCGCCCGCGCTTGCTGCGCGGAGGGAGCTCTCGCCATCCACTTCGAATACGACGGAGCTTCGACACTCCTCTTCAAGGTGTTTGGCGAGGACGGTCGGCGCCTAGCATGCTGCTCCGGAAGAGGCGATCCACGCGGCGCGGCCACGGGCGTTGAACTTGCCCTTGGCGTTGCCAGCAGCTCCTCCGGCGGAAACAGCGACTCTCCGGAGTCCAGTGACGACGACAGCTACGAGCCACCGAGCTCTCGCCGTGCCCGGAGCACGGCAGCGGTGTCGACTCGGCGCCGTCGGTGACATCCTGAGGCCGGGGTTCTCTGAGGTCCCTTTCTTTTGTTTTTTCCTGCACAAAACCGTGACGAGCCTCGTGGGGGTATGTAAGAACTGTAATGCTTTTGCCTTAATGTCATTGTTCCTAGTTTGGTGTTGTGATTACATGTCTTGCTTTGGCATGGTGCTCCCTTTCATTCTCGCGGTAGCTTAGTGCTCTACGCTGACAGGACCCAGTCCCCACGCGGGCTCCAGCCATCGCTGGTATGCCAGGTCGTGATGCCGTGGTCAAGGCCAGGAGGTGAGCTGCCCGAGGTCTCGTAAGAGCCCCTGAGGCGCGATGCTCAGGAGGTCCCCTTTAGCGCGCAAGCAGCTCCCTGAAGGCCAATAGGGAAAACGGCCTTGCCCGAGCGAGATCGCGAGGATCAAAATACTGAATCATGAGGTTCACACCAACATGCATAGGGTGACTTATCTTGCCGACCCCATGGTGGTTCCTTTGCGCGACGCCTGACCGTGTTCTGGTAGTGGTGCTTCTAGGCAGGGCTCACGCTGATCCCGTTTTTCTTGCTCATCTAAATGCTCTACGTCCTCAGGTCCCGGTCCTTGAGCGAGGCTCAGCCGCCGCTGGTATGCCAGGTCGCAATGCCATGGTCAAGGCCAGGGGGTGAGGGCTCGAGAGCCAGTAGGAGTCCCTGAGGCACAATGCTCAAGGACCCCCCCTTTAACGTGCAAGCGAATTGCATGAAAAAGGATTGGCTGGCGAGGCCACTCATAGTCTGACTCCGGAGGTTCCTGCGAGTTAGGCAAAGAAATAGAACATAGCACATAGCCGCGCCTGCTGTCCTGCCGTTGATCTTTCCGCAAGAAGACGAAGGCACTGAGGACCCGGTGAGGTGACGTGCACGGGGCAAGCCGCGAGCCAGAGCTCGATCTCTCAGGTTTATCAACGCTGTAGGGACGGACCCGAGCACAGGCGCCGTGCCAGCAGCCCCCATTGCGGGATGAGCAAAAGGCAGGTTAGCAACGCGCGGAGGCCACGAGGGGCGACTCCATAAATAATGAGATAGCAGATGTAACGTCGATAACCATAATAGCACAGGTGAGCATACTGGTCCGGAGTACATGAAATAAAATGGTGCGACCGCGGGCCTGGCCCTGGCAGCTTTGAGGATAATGCAGCCCGAGGGGCGCCCTCAATTGAACAAACCAAAAAGAGTGTCACCTGGCACCGTTGTTGAAGAAGTGTTGGAGTAGCCGAAGACACGCGCTGCAGAAGTCGTTCCTCATGAGCCGTCCAGGTCCTGAGCCTCGTGACACTCTGGGGGCCCGGGGGGCTCGTGAGGATCCAGCGCCTCCTCCGATAGGATCGCCTGGTGCCTAGCCTTATGAGCCACCAGGATGCTCGGCATGTAGTGCTGGTGCGTGGCAGCCCTGTTCAGCAGAACGAAAGGCATGCGAACGTAACTGTGAGGGGGGCCCTCACACCGGCCTACGTGGGATGGCCAGAAGAGCTCCTGAGACGCGGCTCTGTTGAGCCCTGGGATGTTGATGCAGACACGCAGCCCGCTACCCTCGTCAGGGGAGGAAGCTGCGCCGGGTGGTGTGGGGCGACGCTCGCCTTGCATGGCTCTCGCCTCCTGAAGATCCTTGATCGCCTTGGTGATGAACTCCTGTGCGCCTGGCGCCTCGTGCCCTGCGCTCTTCTCGCGGAAGCGCGCGTCGAAGCACTCCTCCATATGGTGCCCAAACGCCTCCCTCATGATGTTGGCCAGGTCTGAGGCCCTCCAGAGGAGAGCCCTCGAGCCCAACCTGAGAGGGGCGCCGGGCGTGCCTTCCTATGCGAGACGAGAATGCGCCCCATCAGTGGGCACAGGGCCTGAAGCACGATCGTCGGACACCCCGTCCTCCTGAGATCCTCGGTGGAGCAGCTACTTCTTCTTCTTGGGGATGACCTCAGGAGGGTAGATGGCGCCCTCATCATCTGGGTTCTCGACCGCCGTAGCCTGGTAGGCGCGCTCGAGGGAGCACACCGCGTCCTTCTCGTCGCAAGCGACCGTGATGATGCCTCCGCTCCCTGGCATCTTTAGGACATTGTAGCCGTGGTGAGTCGCGGCCATGAACTTGGCCAGGGCTGGATACCCAAGGATGGCGTTGTACGGGAGGCGAATATGGGCGACGTCGAAGTCGATGAGCTCAGTGCGGTAGTTGTCGCGCTTGCCGAAGGTGACAGGGAGGCGGATCTGCCCTATCAGGGTGGAGGAGCGGTCGGTCACTCCCGAGAAGGGCTTGGTAGGTTGAAGCTGGTCGTACGGCACCTGGAGCCTGTCGAACATCTCGGCGGAGAGGACATTGAGCCCCGCATCGCCATCGATGAGTGTCTTGGTGACGAGGACGTTGCTGATGGTAGGCGAGCAGAGCATCGGGAACGCGCCGGCAGTGGCCGCGCACTTGAGCTGGTCAGTAGAGTCGAAGGTGATGGCGTACTTGGACCACCTGAGTGGACGCGTCGCCTCGAGCTTGGGGAGGGCCGCGTTCACCTCACGAGCGAACTGCTTGAAGATGCGATGAGAGGCGGGAGCCTGAGCGCCGCCCAGGATGCAAGCAATGGCACGAGGCTCTTGGAAGCCCCCGGCCCCATCATCTTGGTGGTGGTCTTCATTCCTCCTTGGCGGTGGCGGCAGTGGAGGAAGGCCAGCATTGCCCTAAGGATGGTCCTCACGAGGCTGATCCCTCCAGGGGCCCTCGCGAGGCTGGCCCTGCCAGCGGTCCTCACGAGGCTGGTCGCGCCAGTCCTGGCGGGGGTCACGGTTGTCCCAGCGTCCCCCACCTCGGCCTCCTCCACGGCCGTAGCCGCGGTCGTTGTGCTCAGGGCGGCGGCAAAGGCGCCTGTCCCGGATGTTGGTGTCAAAACCGGCAGATCTTGGGTAGGGGTTCCAAGCTGCGTGTCTGAGGATTGATGGTAACAATGGACAATAGGGACACGATGTTTACCCAGGTTCGGGCCCTCTTAGTGGAGGTAAAACCCTACGTCCTGCTTGATTATATTCAATGAGTATAGGGGTTACAAGAGTTGATCTACCTCGAGATTGTAATGGCTAAACCCTAGCTGTCTAGCCTATGATTATTCTGATTGGCGCTACGGACTAAACCCTCCGGTTTATACACACACCGGAGGGGCCTAGGGTTGTAGAGAGTCGGTTTACAAAAGAAGGAAATAATACATCCGGACACCAAACTTGCCGTCCACGCATATAGGAGTCCTACCCGGACACGGGGGATGGTCTTCTGCTTTATCTTCACGGCCCATCAGTCCGGCCCATATCGAATAGACCAGACACCCGAGGACCCCCTAATCCAGGACTCCCTCAGTAGCCCCTGAACCAGTCTTCGATGACGATGAGTTCGGCACACGGATTATCTTCGGCATTGCAAGGCGGGTTCCTTCCCTCGAAATTTTTAAGTTAGCTCCATGCATAAAGAAACTGTATCCGGCTCTGCATAATCAATACAACCCTTAGCCATGAAGGCAAGATGTCAAAATAGGAACAGTGTCTCTTATTGACAACTTTTTCGGCGAAGCGTCACACTTGACTCTTTAACATTTCGAACCGTTTTCATGCCTCCCGTCTCGCTTTTCGAGGTCTAGCCTTCATTGGCACGTCTTGTCAAAACAGAGATCATGCCCGTCCATTACGAGATTCTCATCAATATGGTTTGGGTAATCCAACCGCACCTTACGCATGATTTCGTTGGGAACAGGCGAGGTTTATGGTTTGAGAAGGGGACGTTTGGTATTTTTACCGTCTATAAGAGGATAGAGATCCCTCCTTTTTCCCGACGCCTTTCTCTAGCTCTTGTCTCCCAATCTCCAAGCTCCAGCGCCCATAGCTCCAATCTCCTCCACCGCTGCCACCCACCCCAGCAATGGCCGGGTCTGGCTCCAATAGCAAGTGGGAGGCCTCCACCATCACTGAAAAGGATGTCAAGGAGCTCCGGAGCGCGGGCTATTTGTCCGCGGATATCGCGCATAGGATTCCTGACAAAGATCATGTCATTCCTATTCCGGAGCCCGGTGAGAGGGTAGTTTTCATCCCCCATTTCCTCCGGGGGCTCCACCCCTTCGTCCGGGGTCTTATGTTCTACTACGTGCTAGATTTCCATGATCTAGCCCCAAATTCCTTCCTTCACATATCGGCGCTTATCGTCGTGTGTGAGGCTCTTCTCCCCATCCCCCCACACTTCGGCCTATGGCTCAAGATCTTCAATCTGAAGCCGAAGGTGGTTGACGGACAGCATGCGGACTGCAGCGGGGCTATGGTGAGCAAGCTCCCCAACGCCGTTTGGCCCAAAGGGGCATTTGTGGAGACGGTCAAGGTGTGGCAGCAGGAGTGGTTCTACATCACTGAACCCCGCGACGCCAACTGGGAGGCGATGCCAGACTTCAGATCCGGACCCCCCACGAGACTCACCTCATGGACCGCCAAGGGTCTTGATTGGGGGTCCAAACCGGAGGTGAAGGTGCTCCAAAAACGTATCTCCGACATGTTGGGTGAGAACACTTGTCTCACAAACGTCATTCAAGTGATGCTTTTCCGCCGCATCCTTCCTTGCTAGCTCTGGGCCTCCCCCATGTGGGAGTTCGATCCGAAGAAGCCACGGACCCTGAAGCGCTTCTTCAGCACCATGCATGAAGATATATGGAAGCAGCTCTTCAAGGCTCAGAAAAAGTGGCCGAAGAAGAATGAAGACATCGGGCTCGACATCGAGAACCCAGCCACGGCGGTAAGCATAGTCTTTTCAAAGACCTATCCGATCAATATTTCGGATATGATAGAAATAATATTGCCTGCTTTCTTTACAGTCCTGGACGGCGAAGGCGGAGCGGATCAACTGCCCGGCACCGCTGCCTGAGGATCCGGCCATACCCCAGCTAACAGAGATGCTGGTTCTGGCGCCCTATCAGGCGCCAGAGAGGAAGAACAAGAAGAAGAAAAGCAAGGACGCCAAGGGCGGCCCCCACCATAAAGGTCCTTCAGAAACAGTGTCCGGAGAGACCAAAGCCCTCTCTTCCCATGAAGGAGATGAGGAAGAAGAGGAGGAGGAGGTGGATAGCGACTCCCCCCGTAAGGGGAGGAAGAAGAAAAGGGCGGCCTCCGAAGACCCGGAAGAAGGAGGCTCCCAAGAGAGGGAAGCTGGCCCTTCCAGACAGTTCGGACTCAGAGACCGAACTAGTCCCCAAGAAGCCACCCAGGGTGAAGCCCCTGGCCGAATCGTAAGTATTCGGAAACTTACTGTTTATCTTCGGTCTACCTGCTTCCATTATATAAGTTATTTTGCTATTTGCCTTTCAGTCCTCCCCGCGAGCTCCCACAAACCCCATCATTGGAGGGGAACTCTCTGCCACCCAAAATGACAGAGAGTGACACGCCGACGCGTGCCACATCGCCTATCGTCATGGAGGACACCGAGGTGTCATCCCAAAGGACCTCTCTTGGCAGAGGGGGGGCGAACGAAGCCGCCGAGAAAGCGCCCGAGGTTAATACCACGGTCGCCGAAAACCTAGGGGAGGCGACCCCTATGACAACCGACGGTGGGGACCCCCAACAATCCGGGCCCCAGCCGGACACCATTCTGGAGACCAACACGGCTCCGGGATGGGATAAGTAGCCCTCTTCGAAGGAGGGGGGAGGAGCATCAGCTCCATCGGCGACCTCCACTAATCAGGCGCCCAACACTCTGGAGGAAGCACTAAAGCGTGCTTCCATCATGGCAGAGCACCGCGCCCTGATGGGTGCGGTGGTGGAGAAGGTTCATTCTGCTAAGAGCGGACTGAACGAAGCCTTCACCAGCCTACTGACAGGCTTTGAGGTATGCGACGTAATGTTCTAAAAACTTTTCATATAGAGGAATATACCTGTGTACAGACAGTAGCCCCTGAGGCTCTGTTCGGTTAAAAGAAACCGGACAGAGGATCCATATAGTATTCGGGAGAGTTAACCTACTGTGTTGTTTATTGTAACAGGCTTCCCTGTTGGCGGCAACCTCCCAGGCCGCAGAAGTTTCCGAACTCAATCGGAAGCTTCAGGTGACCAATGAGGAAATCGACCGCATTAATAAGCGGTTTGATGAGACGAAAGGTATGCGTATAATGTTTAAAAGTTTATTGTGATATCAGAAGTGATATGTATATTTAGATATTAACTCATGGAATTCTTTAATTATAATCACAGCTGGCACAGCCGAGGTCGAGACCCTCAAAAGCGCCC
Organism: Thinopyrum elongatum; assembly: GCA_011799875.1. Classification (NCBI taxonomy): domain Eukaryota; kingdom Viridiplantae; phylum Streptophyta; class Magnoliopsida; order Poales; family Poaceae; genus Thinopyrum; species Thinopyrum elongatum. The sequence continues at coordinate 352,130,499 of CM022302.1, read as the reverse complement.
TTGCCCAGGCCAAAAAGGAGGCGGAGGCGAATAAGGCAGTCGCTGACAAGGTGGCTGCCGAACTGAAGACCGAGCAAGATGCCCGCCGCCAACACGAAGCTCGGGTGGCCGAAGTAGAGCAAGAGCTAAAGGATGCCATCAGCAAATGCGAAACTTTGGAGCAGAAGTCTTCGGCCCAGTCATCCGAGCTTGGTAAAGCTCTCCATGATGCCAAAGAGGCGCGGATCGACTCCCGGAGTGCTCGTGAAGAGATCCATCAGGCGAGGCAGATAGCGGCTGGTAAGGCCTTTCTTTTGTAGAGTATCTTTGGAGGTCAGAGGTTTGCTTTGCTCATCCGAGTATGGAGTTCAGAGGTTCCGAGCCCAGGAGGGGAACTCAACCGAGAAGCTGTTCTGGTCGCAATTTCTCGTGCCAGAACACCCAACGCCTCTGAACGACCAGCTGAAGCAGCTGACGGAGCTGCATAGGGTGGCAGGTTTGGCCATGAAGGACCTGATAGTCCAGCTATGGCTGCCCGAGCCAATCCCTAGTAGCTATTTCAGTTTGGTGAAGCGGCTTATCAACGCGCGGCCTCGGATTGATGCATTGAAGCGCTCGGCCTGCATAGAGGGTGCCCAGATGGCCTTCGCCCGCGTCAAGATGCAGTGGGCAAAGATGAAGGCCACCGAAGTGGCAACCGCAGGCCCGCCCGAAGGCAAAGATCACCGGAAGCCGGAGAGGTACTTTGATGACGTCCTAGAAGGAGCCTGAGTGATCAAGGGTCAATGCTCGAAGGACGTAATATTTGATTGAGTGTGTTCGGGTTGTACAAACAATGTGATGAACCCATGCTGTTTATATATCTATGTTTGCGCCTTTTGTTTCAAGCGATTTTTCCTCCTGTGCGGCCGTTTATTATTTTATTTCTGAAAGTTGCCAGTCGTCGGCTTCAGCCCCCATGTAGATGCTACAGGGGTGTTCGACGTAACGCGTGACCACACTTTATCCAACGTCTTGGTCCGTAAAGGAGGTGTCGGCGTGGTGAACCAGGCAATCAGACTATGCGGCTTTATTACTACCACTTAGCCATAGGAGTTTGACTGTGGGGCTAAGTACTAGCCCCTGGTGCGTGTGCGGCTATCCGAACTACGGTGCCTTTTCCACGCGGCTGGACAAAGACCAACCCCTCGTATAACACAGAGTAAATCGCTAACGATTTATAGTATAATACTAAGTCGCCGAATCGCCGACCAGCTCACGCTTATCATGACAATCAGTTTTCGGCTTTCTCTACTGAGGTACTTGACCAGACGAACCAGAAATACAATCGCAGTAGTTCTCCCTTTACTACCTTAGCCGAACGAGCGGAACGTAAGGTGGTAACCACAGGAGCCGGGCAACCCAACTATATACCAAAGACATGATTCAGAGCCGATGCATATAATGCAATATCCGGCACACCGAAGAGTACCCTATAGGTGTTCGGACTTTGAAACATGTAGGACCGAATACAACCCCCGGTGTTAAGGCCGGACTAAAGCATGTGTGGCAGTCTGAAGTAGGGAGGGCATACAGATGACAAAAATGAATGAGTGCCAAACAAAAGTGGTGATCAACTGCTTCCTTTATACCCTGATGAGTACGTCAAGCCGTATTATTACAGATAATGCCATGAATATCGAGGCTATTTTACATGCCAAAAGTTTTACACAAGGAAAAGGTTTACACAGGGCCTAAAAGTAGTGGTTTGAAGATCCCAATGGTGCCCTGCCGCACGTCTGCGCCGTTTCTCCTTGGTGAGAAATCCTTTAAGAGGAGGAGGTGATGGTCGTCTATAAGAAAGAGGGACCTGGAAAAGAGCCTCCGTAGATCAGGTAGGTTTTTTAGCGAACCTATAGAAAAAAGAATGAGGTCCGAATAGGGTCAAACTGTACTATGGACCTTTTCCGCAGTGTGCCTCCGGCACTGCCCAAGGTATTTTAAGTGTGTAGTTATGTATGCGCGGTACATATGCCGCAACCTTATGAGGCGGTCGGCGGAGGCTAAACCGCTATTTAAGCTCCGGCTCCACCGGGCTATCGCATTGTAGTGCGGATCGGACTCGTTTAGCAGAGTCGTGGGTCTTGATGACTGATGGGTTGTCCGGCTTGATGAGGCCGCCCTATACTTCGGCTGCTAGAGCCGCAGTATGCTCCTCAGTACAGAGGGAGCGCTCCATATTCCCATTTACTGTGATGACGCCAGGAGGTCCAGGCATCTTGAGCTTCAGATAAGCATAGTGCGGGACCGCATTAAAGCGGGCGAAGGCCGTTCGTCCGAGCAGTGCATGATAACCACTGCGAAAAGGGACGATGTCGAAGATCAAGTCTTCGCTTCGGAAGTTATCTGGAGAGCCGAATACGACTTTCAGTGTTAAGGAGCCCGTGCAGTGGGCCTCCATGCCAGGTATCACTCCTTTAAAGGTAGTGTTGCTAGGTTTGATTCTTGACGGGTCGATACCCATCTTACGGACAGTATCCTGGTAGAGCAAGTTAAGGCTGCTGCCGCCGTCCATAAGGACTAGTAAGATGATATCCGTCAATGATAGGATCGAGTACCAGGGCCACTGAACCTCCGTGACGGATACTGGTTGGGTGGTCCCTGCGATCAAAAGTGACCGGACAAGCCGACCATGGGTTGAATTTTGGGGCGACAGGCTCTATAGCGTAGACGTCCCTTAACGTGCGTTTGCGCTCCCTCTTGGGGATGTGGGTGACGTAGATCATGTTCACCATTTTTACCTCAGGGGGAAACTGTTTCTGTCCCCCGGTGCGCGGTGGGCGAGCCTCATCCTCGTCCTCGCTTGGAGGTTCTTTCCCCTTATATTCGGTGTTTAATTTACCGGCCTGTTTAAAAACCCAGCAGTTTCTGTTGGTGTGGTTGGCAGGCTTGTCAGGGGTGCCATGAATCTGGCAGGGTCAGTCCAGTATCTTGTCCAAGTTGGATGGACCATCCCGAGTACCTTTGAATGGCTTCTTCCGTTGACCGGGTTTAGAGCCACTGAATCCGGCGTTTACCGCCGTATCCTCTGTTCCTTCGTTGTTGTTCCGGCGCTAGTTTTTGTTGCGTCGTGGCCTTCCATTGCCATCCCTGGCCTCAGAGGTGCTGGGGTCGCTGGTACTGTTGCTTCTACGAGCCAGCCAGCTATCTTCGCCCGGGCAGAATCGACTCATGAGTGCAGTAAGAGCTGCCATAGTCTTCGGCTTTTCCTGACCGAGGTGTCGGGCAAGCCATTCGTCACAGACGCTGTGCTTAAATGCCGCTAGGGCTTCGGCATCCGGATAGTCCACGATTTGGTTCTTTTTAATTAAGAACCGATTCCAAAGTTTGCGAGCTGACTCTCCAGGTTGCTGGACTATGTGACTCAAGTCATCAGCATCCAGTGGCCGGACATAAGTGCCCTGAAAGTTGTCCCGAAAAGCATCCTCTAAATCTTCCCAACTTCCAATGGAGTTCTCTGGGAGGCTATTCAACCAGTGCCGTGCTAGTCCTTTCAGCTTTAGAGGGAGGTATTTAATGGCGTGGAGATCATCTTCGCGAGCCATGTGAATGTGGAGAAGAAAATCTTCAATCCATACGGCGGGATCCATCGTTCCATTGTATTGCTCAATGTTCACGGGTTTAAACCCTTCCGGAAATTGGTGCTGCATTACCTCATAGGTAAAGCACATGGGGTGTGCGGCACCTCTGTACCGGGCGACATCGTGACGGAGTTCAGATGACATCTGTGTCCGGTGCTGACCCCGGACTTGGTTAGGTTTGTCATGCCAGGCTTGATGGCCGTCATCTCATGTGGGGGCACGTCCTCTTGATCCATAGATGGATCTGGTCTGGCCGGCTCTATTGGTCAGGTCCTAACATAGGTCGTACATGTAGCGCGGAGCTGCTGCTTCCTTGCCTCTGTTACGAGGGGGCGCAGGCTGGTGTTCGGCATTATTGGCCGTTTTATCCCGTCCACATGGTGGTCGGTCCGACTGATCAGCATGATTGTATTTTGATGGTATTGGCTCAAAGGCCTCCTCGTCGAATTGTGGCAGGAGCCTGAGCTTAGGATAGCTCTTTGTTTGGCGCTCATAGCCGTATCCCTCTTCGGCGGCCAAGACTTTAGTCCATCTGTCGTTGAGCATATCCTTTTCGGCTTGAATTTGCTGCTGCTTCTGTTTCAGGCTCCGTGCAGTGGCGATCAGCCGTCGCTTGAAGCGTTCTTGTTCGAGGGGTTCCTCTGGGTTGATGAAATCTTCGTCACCGAGGCTAATATCCTCTTCGGAGACAGGTAAGTAGTTACTATCTTCCGAATCCCCGTGATCGGCAAGTTTGTCGGGGTTGACTTGACCCTCTTCCCTCTTGTCCTGCTCGAACGCAGGCTCAGCGGGGTGATCGGAGTCTTCGGCGTTGTTCGGAGTGTCATTATCACCGGTGCCGGTATTGCTTTCCCTTGCCCGACGCGATCGTGGGCGGCGTCGCTGACGCCGGCGCTTTGGTGGTTCGTCGACGGGCTCCTTCTCATCTGGATCTTGAGTGCCATCGTCGTCCTTCTTTTCAGGCGTGTCCACCATGTATACATCATAAGTAGAAGTGGCCGTCCAACGCCTAGTGATGGGTGGGTTTTGGCCTGGTTCAACTCCGACATCGTCGTCCATACCATCGATGTCTTCGGAGGCGTAGTCTAGCATGTTGGTTAAATCCTCGACAGTGGCTATTAAGTGGGTGGTGGGTGGGACGCAAAATTCCCTGCTCTTAGCCCCCAGTTCAAGCTGGGCGTAGTTCGGAGGTGATACTTCCGTGATGGCGAGAGATCGCATTAGGTCCAGTGTTTCGTTTAAGAGTGAAAGCTGGACAGGCGTCTGAGGATCTGCGGAGCTACGTTCGGTAATAACCACTTGATTGAGTTCGATAGACGCAGACCTCGAGAGTTCGGAGTTGACGTCCAGAGGCGAAGCCGGCTTCCCGATGATGGGGAGAGTCCCGTTTGACTCCGGGTCCGCCGACGGCATGGTTGCATCTGGGTCTCCGACTAGAAGCTCCGCCATAGGAGAAAGTCCGGCGGGGTCCACCCCTCGGTATTCGGACGAAGTTTCCTGCTCCGGATCTAGGGCCAGGGCGGGCATGATAGTCGATCCCTAGACAGGATCTGATAGCAGATCCAAAGGGCCTTCTTTGTATGGGTGGGGAGCGGCGGCCGAGGCCGTAAACCCCTCGAAGATTAGATCTCCTCGGATATCGGCGATGTAGCTCAAACTTCCAAACCTGATCTGGTTACCAGGGGCGTAGCTGTCGACCTGCTCAAGGTGGCCGGTTGAGTTGGCACGTAGCATGAAGCCGCCAAACACGAAGAGTTGACCAGGGAGAAAAGTCTCCCAGGAAACAGCATCGTTATCGACAACAAGGCGAGCCATCGATTCTTCTGTCGACAACACAATGGAACTCTTAATGAAAGCACCCATGTCGGTGTCAAAACCGGCAGATCTCGGGTAGGGGGTCCCAAGCTGCGTGTCTGAGGATCGATGGTAACAATGGACAATAGGGACACGATGTTTACCCAGGTTCGGGCCCTCTTAATGGAGGTAAAACCCTACGTCCTACTTGATTATATTCGATGAGTATAGGGGTTACAAGAGTTGATCTAGCTCGAGATCATAATGGCTAAACCCTAGCTGTCTAGCCTATGATTATTCTGATCGGCGCTACGGACTAAACCCTCCGGTTTATATACACACCAGAGGGGCCTAGGGTTGTAGAGAGTCGGTTTACAGAAGAAGGAAATAATACATCCGGACACCAAACTTCCCGTCCACGCATATAGGAGTCCTACCCGGACACGGGGGATGGTCTTATGTTTATCTTCATGGCCCATCAGTCCGGCCCATATCGAATAGACCGGACACCCAAGGACCCCCTAATCCAGGACTCCCTCACCGGATGTCCATGAGCTCTTGACATTCATTGGTGTTGTGGCTGTGCACGTTGTGGAAGACGCAGAACGGGCGGCTGCCCTTAGAGGACTCGGGGTGGTCGCAGCCGCGCTTCATCTCTGGTTCGGTAGCAAGCACGGCCGAGCCTTTGCGCTTCATGTCCTTGGCCTTGGCCTTCTTGTCCTCTGCGTCGGCCTCTGGGAGCTCAAGGAGGGAGAGGCGGCCTTCCTCAGCCCTCGCGCATCTGGTTGCCATGTTGAACATCTCCAGAGCCGAGCACAGGTCCTCGTGTATGGCGAGCTCTTCCTTCATCTTGACATCCCGGACGCCATCAGTGAACGCAGAAATGATGGCCTCGTCCGACATCTTGGGAATCTTGAGGCGAACGTTGGTGAAGCGCTGGATGTATTTGTGCAAGGTCTCCCTTGGCTGCTGCTTGATGCGCCGCAGGTCTCCCGCAGCCAGGGCACGGTCGCGAGTGCCCTGGAAGTTGGCGATGAAGCGCTCTCGCATCTCATCCCAGGAAGAGATCGATCCTGCGGGGAGGTTCAGGAGCCATGAGCGCGTGCCATCCTTGAGGGCCATGGGGAACCAGTTTGCCATGACCTTCTCATCACCGTTGGCCGCCTCGATGCTCAGCTAGTAGAGCTGGAGGAACTCGGCAGGGTTGGGGGTGCCGTCATAGCGTGGAAGCAGGTCTGGCTTGAACTTCCCAGGCTAGACGACGCGGCGCAGCTCCGGGGTGAACGCGGGGCAGCTCGCCGCACTCACGGGAGCCCGCCGCGGAGGAGGAGCCTGGACTTGGCGCTCGCGCACCGCCACCTCGGGCAGCACGCGGTCTTGACGTGGCGGCGCTGGGAGCGCGCGCGCCTCTCCTTGGGGCCGCTCTACCATTTGACAGCTTTCTTTGTCGCGCGCCGGTGCCCTGCACGGCGGGTCGCGCCGAGGAGCCTCACGCCTTGGCTCGAGGGCGGCGTCTTCCCTGGGACGTGGAGGAGGCGCACCGTGGGCCACGTCGCCCGCAAGAGGCGGCTGGGAAGGCAGTGAGCGAGACGGTGCAGGGGTCTCTCCAGCGGCGCTGACGAGCTCGGCGATGCGGTCCAGCCAGTCCTCGTAGAGGTCGTCGGTCGGGCGATAGCGTAGAAGCTCGCGTGCCATGAGCAGCGCAGCCTGCGCGTTCGTCGGCCCGCGACGGGCGTGGGAGGACAAAGCAGCCGCCGGAGTCAGCGACGGGGTGACGGTGCATCCATCACGCCGCACAGAGGGATGCAGCGACAAAGCCTGCTGCTCGTGGTCCGCGGGGCCGGTGGCAGCGTTTTCCACAGGCGATGGGGAACGGCGGGGGGCGCTGTTGCCTGCAGGCGCTGTCTGGGTGACTCGGGCGGTGAGGGCAGCCCGGCGCTCAGCACGAACTCGGCGGGCGTCAGCCATGAGAACGGTGGAACGGTGGCGAATCGGCCGATGGAAGAGCGGCTCCGACGCACCCCTACCTGGCGCGTCAAATGTTGGATTCAGGGCTCCTCAGACAGAAGAAAGGTTCGAACTCTGGGGTGCATGCAAAGAACTCAATCTCCCCAGTCTGCCAACTCGTCGATCTCACGGCCTAGCTTGAAGAACTGGAAAGGAAAGGGGCACATCGGTTTACCCAGGTTCGGGCCACCTTGCGGTGTAATACCCTACTCCTGCTTTGGGGTGGATTGGCCTCGAGGTGGGCTGAGGATGAACTAGTACAGAGGGAGAACAACCTCAGGAGGTGTGTTCTTGTGTTGGTGTGAGCTGGTGAGGGTGGTCTGATTGATCCGTCGTCCTCCCTCCTCTATGGTGGTGGCTAAGCTATATTTATAGTGGCCTTGGTCCTCTTCCCCCAAAATGGAGGCGGGAAGGGATCCCACAACGGCCAAGCTTGAAGGGAGACAAGTAGTACATCTTATCCCGACGAATGGTGGTCTTCGCCTGCAAAGCTCCTGGTTGTGACGTCGTGGTGGGCTGGGCGATGACCTCCGTCCTGCCGTCCCGGTCTTGTAGCACGGGAATGGAAACCTTTGGCTGATTCCTCAGGACTCTGCGCCTGCGCTTGCTTCCTTAGCACCAAAGAGGAAACCTGCTATACTGCGCCCGCTGGCGCCCGCCTGGCCTTGGTCGTCATGGCGTGCATCACCTTAAGCTCATGAGGGGGGCGCTTGCATAGAACTCTCCGCTCCTCAGGAGCCTGCCTTGAGAGGCCGCTCCCTCTGGAGGTCTTGGCGTCGTCCACCTCGCGAGGCTCTTATGTTGTCGATGCCGAAGATGGGCTGTACCAGGCCGTTGGTGAAGCCACGCTGTGGGCCGCAGGCAGGCAAGTCTGGGTACCCTGGTTCCCAGAACGCCGACAGCAAGGATGGCACCGGAAGAATCAAGGTGTTGGGTTTGAACGAAAGTTCAATGCTAATGGAGTTGAGTGGGAAGAAGATCAATATCCCAAGACAAAGTTTGTTCCTCAACAAGAGAAGTATGACCCCACTTCTTTCAAGGGAACACAAGCTCAAGATGATCTTCCACCACAAGACAACAAGCTAAAAGGCAAGGACAAGCTTCAAGAAGAGATTGATTCATTTGAAGAATCTCCTAAGGCCATGGTCAAGTGGGTTCCCAAGAATACATCAAGTTCTACTTCATCAAGTACGACTACAACTCCAAAGATTCCCATCAAGTTGATGTGGATCCCAAAGAAGAAGAACTAGAGAGTTCTTGAGGGTGACTCCGCCAATATACATCACTCATATTCATTTTGGCAAGGACAAGTGCAATCAACTTCCATATCTTGCACTAGTTCAAGGATTCACAAACCCTCTTGTTGGTAAGACAAGGGACAAGGTAACCTAATGCTTTCATGGACAACATCATATGTGTGTTTCACTCTATGTCTATGGATATCCTTGTGTGTTCCTTGTGGGACTAACCCATGTAGGTATTGAAAGTGCAACTCACTCCAATGGATTGCTCCAAATGATCTACATCAATATGGAGCATCCACATCTTCAACACCTACATGAAGTCATCATCGACAAAACCCAAGGTTAGTTCATCCCTCTAAGGGGGGATATCACATCTAGGGGGAGCTTTGCTCTAAGAATTGAGCTAAAGCAACTCTAATGATGTGAACACAACAATGCTTTATGTAAAAGTGGTAACCCCACTTGTGCTTAAACGATGAGTATGACCTATGATCAAATGTTCTCATTTGACTCCTAAGTCAATATACTCATATATAGATGACCTAGTCATCGCCAATTGCTTGATAGATGCTAGAATGTTTGTGCATGCTTTGCCACAGGTTTTATTTGCTATCTTATTGTGTGAGCATGTTGATTGCATAATTTTCTCCATTCAAGGACATCCATTTGTTGCCTTGATTGTTTGGTTTTTCTTTTTGCCAAATGGATGGACAAGAATGCCTAAGTACTCCCTCTAGCTATCTATGCTTCTTCTCGTCTCAAACTCTATTCATGCTACATCACAAAGTTTCAACAAGTCGAATTTGGACCCTCCGGGTGAGGAGCACTCGGAGCCACCGATCCGTCAAGGGCTTAACTTCCAAAACCTCTTAATGCCTTTCGGTCAGACCAACTCACTCCTATTCGATCTCACCGAAATCATTAAGTTGATCTAGGTTTTTATCTCGGTGCAACCGATTAGAACCATTCGGTCACACCAAGTTGCAGCAACTACTAGCAGTTTTGCATCTCGGTGCCACCGAGTAGTTCCATTCGGTCACACCGACAGCGCCTAGGTATTTATACTCTGCGTACCCGTACGGTTGAAAATCACTTCAACCGCTTGAGCCCGCGCCCCAGCACTGCCGCCCCTGGTCTCCGAATCGTCGCTGTCGAAGCCAGTGACCCCCTGTCACTAGTCTTCGCCGCTGTCAATGGAATCCTCACCGCCGTTGCCGCCGTAGCTAGTCCGTTGCCAAGTTAGGGTATGGATTTGACCCTTTGTGCTTTCCATAACTCTGACTCTTGCACAAAGTATAATGCCCATGTTCTTCCCACGTATGAGATTTATCTATCCACCAAAATAACTCCTTAGAATAAATTTGATGCAAAAACTTAGGGTTAGGTTTCCGTCGAACCCATCTTGGACCGACCGATCTGAGGATCTCGGTCACACCGATTGGCCCTGGCCATTGCACAAGTACAACTCGGTCTGACTGAAGTGTACTGATCGGTGCGACCAAAATCACTTTCTCTGTGAAACCCTAGCATCTCGGAGGCACCTAGATGTGAAGGTCACTAAGATATAGACCATTGTGGAGAAGCACCAAGAAGATGCTGAGGACAGGGACGATAGACCAACTACAGATACATTTTAGAGAGTGCCAAGGGCACAAAGGTCATCAGCAGTGCCAGTTGTCAGAGACTCCAGGACTACTACTTCAGCACCTGCAGCAACTGCCATGGTTGTACCTCCAGTGTCAACCCCTCCAGCTCCACAGACTTCCTCAGAAGCATTTGCAGATGCCCTCCTCTCCACGCCATCTATGCACACTGGAGCGACAAGCCAGAAGACCCCTTCAGGAGCTCCTGGAGATCGTGCCTAGAGTGTCGTATAGCACTATATGTTTTCAAACTTTTTGGTAACTTGTTGCCAAAGGGGGAGAAAGTGTATAGATCTTAGGCTTTGAGAGAGAGAGAGAGTGTTGGTTTTATTTGCTTCTCTTGCTACTTTGATCATTTGGTTGTTTGATTCCTATGCTACAATTTGTGTTATGCTCGTGAGATACTTATGATCATGTGTTTGATCATACTATCCTTAATGTGTGGTTGCTTGCCTATATCCATGAATTTGTGTATGATCAATCACTTTTACCCTTGGTGATGAGTGCATGTTATTTAACTCTTATCATTTTGAGCGCTCCACCAAGATGTATGTGACATGGAAGAGTGACTCATGATCATAATCGATTGTGCATTTGCATTCAAAAGCAAATTTTTAAATAATGCACAAATTTAGGGGGAGCTGTTGCTTATCACATACTTCTCAAAGTGACAATGTATTTCATTCATATTATCATTTGTCAAAGCTTTGATCTATATGTTGTCATCAATTACCAAAAAGGGGGAGATTGAAAGTGCAACTAATCCCCGGGTGGTTTTGGTAATTCATAACAACATATAGCTCATTGAACTAATATCCATTCAAGTTTAATATTTCAGAAAGTTTAATGATTGGCATGGCATGAACTAGAGATGTGGACCCCTCAAAATGCTAAGGACACATATTGGCAAATGCTCAAGACTCTTCATTTCTATTTTAGTGGTCCAAGATCACATTGAATCCATAGGAAAGCCAATACTATTAAAAGGGGATGAGGTGTTGCTTAATGGTCTACTTGCTCAAAGTGCTTAGTGATATTGCTCCAAAACCCTCAGCCACTCTCTCATTCCAAATATGTCCAAAACTCAAAATCAAACTCGGCCCCACCGATTTGATCTATCCGGCGCCACCGAGTTCAGTTGACATAGCCACTGCCAGAAACCCTAGACAATTCGGTCACACCGATACGGATCTCGGTCTCACCGAGATGGACTTGCAAACTCTCTATTGCCTGTTGCAATTATTTTGGTCTCACCGAAATGTGCAATCGGTCCCATCGAGTTTGCTTGACCAACTCTCTGTTTGCTCTTTGCTGAAATTGGTCTCACCGAGTTCAAGCATTCGGTCTCACCGCGATGAGGTTTTGCCCTAGCCCTAGCACATCGATCCCACTGAGATGTTCCAGTCGGTCCCACCGAGATTCCTAACGTTCACATTTTGAACTGAATCGGTCTCACCGAGTTCTTCTATTCGGTCTGACCAAGTTGGGTCAAATGTGTGTAACGGTTGGATTTTGTGTGGAGGCTATATATACCCCTCCACCCCCTTCTCCATTTGTGAGAGAGCCATCAGAACGTGCCTACACTTCCACTACTCATTTTCTGAGAGAGAACCACCTACTCATGTGTTGAGACCAAGATATTCCAATCCTACCACTAGAATCTTGATCTCTATCCTTCCTCAAGTTGCTTTCCACTCAAATCATCTTTCCACCATAGCCAAATCTGTGAGAGAGAGTTGAGTGTTGGGGAGACTATCATTTGAAGCACAAGAGCAAGGAGTTCATCATCAACATACCATTTATTACCTTTTGGAGGGTGGTGTCTACTAGATTGGTTAGGTGTCGCTTGGGAGCCTCCAACAAGATTGTGGAGTTGAACCAAGAAGTTTGTAAGGGCAAGGAGATCGCCTACTTCGTGAAGATCTACCCGAGTGAGGCAAGTCCTTCGTGGGCGATGGCCATGGTGGGATAGACAAGGTTGCTTCTTTGTGGACCCTTCGTGGGTGGAGCCCTCCGTGGACTCGCGCAACCGTTACCCGTCATGGGTTGAAGTCTCCATCAACGTGGACGTATGATAGCACCTCCTATTGGAACCACGCCAAAAATCTCCGTGTCTACATTATGTTTGCCTTCTCCAAACCCTTCCCTTTACCTTCATATGCAATGTTTTACTTTTCGCTGCTACACTCTTAGAATTGCATGTGTAGGTTGATTTCTTGACTTATACTAGTTGCTAAAATCTGCCAACAATTAAAATTGGGAAAAGGTTAGATTTTTATTTGGTCAAGTAGTCTAATCGCCCCTCCCTCTAGACCTACTTTCGATCCTACACAAAGGGCGCGACCGCGCGAGGGAGGCGAAGGTCGTGGGAGGCGCGACGGTTGATAGAATTAAGTGAAAGTTACATGCATGCGCCGACATGGCATGCGAACATGCAGAAGCTATACCGTCAGGCCTACGATGTGGGTCTAGTGGACATGACATCTAGTGGGTCCCGCATAGTACTCGAGAACTCTTTTGGGGCATGCAGCCGTTTATCCACCGGGCAAGCCACCACCCCATGCCATTTGCACGCCCTACTCGTCCCCGTACCTGACAACAGTTCGCTCCTAGTCGTCCCGTCCTTTCACATTACACCAGTTCCAGTTCTCCTAACCCGCCTCCAAAATCCATGGCCTCCCAAATCTCCATGATCGGCGGTGAGTACAAGGTTAGAACCATCACCGGCGATGAGTTCATCATCATCTACACCCGTAGATCCGCGATAGTGGAAGCATGCCTTGGTCGCTTGCTACACATGTTCCAAAGTTCAAAGGATGAGTGGGTCACCGGGCTAGATGTTGAGTACACCACAGTCCTGGATAAGGAGAAGCTTCTATAGGAGGCAGAGATGAAGAAGCCCGCCGTGATCCAGGTTTGCGTACATAACGTGTGCTTGGTCTACCACATATGCCATGCCGATGTTAGGTGCCAGGATTTTGAGGTCTTCCTCAAGGACAAAAGAGTGAAATTCGTTATTGTAGACTTTATGAATGATAGGAGAGTCCTGGGTCGGATAGGCCTCGTTGTAGGCCAGCCCTTCGATCTCCAGAAGGAAAGCCTGGTGTCCTCCTCTCAGCCTTCAATGCTGACCCTAGCAGCAGCCATGATTGATCCTTCGTACAATGAAGTGAAGAAACCTCACCCCAAGTTTCATCATGCATCGGAGTCGAAGACAATAGATGAAGATCACATCATGTACGCAGCAACGGATGCCTACCTTTTTTTAAATATCTACAAGGCTTGGATGAAGAAGCAGAGCCCAGTGTCCGGTTCAAGCAAAGAAGTGCAGGCGAAGAGGAAGAGGAAGAGGGACGAGGACGAAGTCGAGGACGTCGACGAGGACTCCGAGTAAGGTGGCAGTGCCGTTGCTCATGTTGGTTCTACTGCAGTGTCAAGCGGACTAGTTGCTTAGTTTTATTTCAGGGGTGTGATATGCTGAGCCACCAGCAGAGCTATGCTATGTTCTTTCTCGTTATTGAACTCTTTAGTACGTACTAGTATGTCTTACTACTGTTCTTCTTGTAGTTGGTACTACTACTCGTTTCTTCGCGTTCCTACTGTACTTAATACATACTAGTAGTATAATTTGGGTCAGTTGATTTGTGAAAGAAGAAGTTCACCGGAGTGAAGGAAGAAGACGGCAGAGAAGCTACCCCAGTATCTATATTAGGGTGGCAGGGTGCCCATGATCTATCTTATGATTGTTGGGTGTGGAATGCAGTTCGCCGGAAAAAATGGATCGTGCCTGGGGTTAAACGAATGGTGGGGGTGGGGGAGGATCATGGCAGTGGCAGGCGATTCAGGGGAGGGTGGGGCGGCAGCGGCAGGCGGTTAGGCCTATGGCGGGCTGGTGGCTCGATGGTTGAGAGAGAAGATGAACAGTGCATCATTTTCGGAGGTTGAAGAAGCCCTTCTAGCCGTCCATGTTGCATCCAACGGCTCACAAGAGTCGACTGACCCAAATTGTTCCTTCAGATTGCATGATCCACGTGGCATTCAAGATCTCGAAGGTAGATTCCATGTCTGCACCCGGTTTGCGGGCTCGGCGCAGGCGCGACCGGCTTTCGCCGCGACAGCCACCATGCGGGCCTCCTCCGGGCGGGCGGAGATGAGAATGACACGCTCGCTCCTCCTCGCTGGCGTGCTGTAGCACGCGCTCGACCTCCTCCTCTTTGTACGCTGCAGGCATACACGCGACTCGACCTGCTCCCGTGCTTGGCAGCACGACGTCATCGCGAGGAGGGACTGCAGACGACGTGAGCGGGCGAGGGGTTGAGATCCTCTGCAGTACCGTACGGTGTTGTAGTGCGGATGACATATGGGGCCGGGTCCCACATGGTACTACAGCAACTGTACGCATGTGCAACAGTGGCAGCATACTGATGAGTGCGCTTATGGGAGCTTGGTTATAGGGCTGGTCAAACTTAAAAGAACACCATACTAGTACACGTAATCCTGTGCAAGCATGTGCATCGCGGCCGCACTTATACACCACAGTAGTTAGCACAGTATCGATACGAAATCCTGTGCAAGCGTGTGCACCGCGGCCACACGGTCGATCAAAAGGTGTGTCACGGTGTCGCGCTGGAAGGACATCGACCGAACCTTTTTGTGTGTGTGAAAACAATCCCCGAATATTACTCTACTTTTGTTTGCTGGAAATGTTCCTCACGCTACAATATTTCCATATATTTGTATTTAGCTTCAGTTTGTGATTATTTGGATTTGGACATTTTAGGTGTCCCCTACAAAAAAAAATTAATAGAGATTCTGTGTGTGTAACGGAGAGAGAACGTGTGTATGTGTCTACATGTGTGTTGTGGTGGAAGGGCAATGTGGAGACGGTGTGTGTGTGTGTGTGATAGTCATAGAGAGGTGTGAATGTGCAAATGATCATGTATGAGTGAGACATAGAGATATGCCAAGATGTTGTGTATACATGACAGAACGGTCTTCTATTTGTGTTTTTTGTGTGTGTGTGTGAGAGAGAGAGGAGCATCCATAACACAACAACCATCTCTCTCGATTCGACCGTCCCTCACACAATCGCATGTAACACATGCATCAACGCACACATTTTGACACCCTCACCCAGCCCCTGCCCACCTCAAGGCCCCTACATCGCTCTCTATCTCGCACACACAATCTCTTCATCAAAACCCTATTTGGCATGCATGTACCTCTCTGTCACATACACACCATGTACCACGCACACACATTTATCTCTCGCTATGTCTCCTTGTCTAGCAAACACGATGTCTCTATATTGCTTAAACATTGACGCACACGATGTATCTGCCTCGCACCATTAGCCTCTCTCGCATGCTCACTATGCACACACATTCTCTCCATAGGTTTGATTTCTCTCAATATTTGACACACACAAACCCCCCCCCCCCCACACACACTATCCATCCCCATCCAAGGTTATATAGCAACCACTGTCACTTGTGCTTATCTGCACCCCCACATGCACACCACCTCGATCTTCAAGGAGGGCATCGGGAAGAATGAAGACGACGACCAGACCGCACTAGAGACCGCGGGGCCATTTGGAAGCATGATGACATGGCGACGGCTGAGTAACTCCTCTCCCCCCTCTCTCTCCCTCTCCCTCCCTCCCGCATAAAATTATCAATCCCTCAGCCCACAAGATTCCCCTCTATTCCATGTTCTTTTGAGCACTATCATCAAACCTTTTGTCTCTTCTCCTTCCACATGTACAAAATCTCGATGCACACGCATCTCATTCCTTATATATGACATGTCTCTATCTTACTCACAGACCTATCTTCTTCCTCTGTATACATCCCTCTCCCCCCCTCTCTCTCTCTCCCCCCTCTCTCTCTCTCCCGCTCGATTTCTCTCCTACTCTCTCGCCCACATATATACAATCTTTCCCGTCCTCTGTCTCTTTCTTCCACTGGGTGTATATCTTGTGTGCTGAGTGCACACATCTCTCTCCCGCCATTGCTCCATCTCCACAAACTCTCTACATTTCATTCACACATTGGAATGTGTTCTAAAAATTGCTTTAGACTGGATCATGTAGATTTTCATTTGAGTTGGATTATGTGAGTTTGAGCATATTGTGAAGTACTATAGACCAGGTATTCATCTTGGAATTCAACAATGATTCTAAATATTGAATTGTACAAACCATTACATTCAAAGTCAATAGCTTAATATATTTATTTCACAATTACAACAAATAATTAATGCCACGACAAACTAAGAAAACAGATGTGTACTCCCTCTGTTTTTATTTAATTCTGCGTATTAGCATTGATCAAAGTCAAGTTTTGTAAACTCTGACAAATTTTATAAGCAAAAATACTAACATATACAATAACAAATCAATACCATTAGATTCATTATTGAATGTACTTTCACATCATACAGATTTCTTATGGTAAATGCTTATATTATTTCTATAAACTTGGTCAAACTTTAGGAAGTATGACTTCAGTCAAACCTAATATGTAGAGTAAATAAAACCCGAGCGAGTACTAGTAGTACTCCTAGCTGCTCAGCCCAATCACCCAACACGCCAGACGGGGAGTAGGGAGTAGTATAGTGTTACAAATTTTCAGGTCAGCGGCAAAATCTCCCACTTCCATCGAGATCTCCAACGACTCAGATCGACCAATGCAAAGTTACCATCATACCCTTGGTCGAACAGGCCGACGGATGCTGGTTGGTCGGGGGCTATTTTGGTAACTTCACGTTCACCCCACCCATCCAACCCCACCCTGGCACCCAGAGTACTCCTCATTACTCCCCAATTTCTATCCCCGCTGCAAAATAGACTTCTCCATGGTACCGCAGCACCTTCGTGCCCCTCCCTTTCTTCATCGGCGCACTCGTCCACCGCAGCGCATCTGCCTCATCGACGATGTCGTATGCCGCGCTGGAGCCGGTCCGCCGTCTCCGTCGTACACGGAGCCGCTTCCCCGGCGTCGTCTTCCACGGTTTCAGATCTGCTTCCTGGAAGCCGACGCCAAGCGCAGCAGCACCTCCATCGTCGACAATGAACTGACTCCCGTTGCCGACCATGATGCACAGACGCCGCTGTGACCTTCGTACTCCTCCTCGATTGGTAATGTGTATATTGATTCTCTAAGCAGTACATGTGCAGTTCCGATTATGTTCATACCTACCCTTCAAATTTCCTGGCTGCTATTGTTCTGGTAAAAGTAATTGGTTATAGCTTGCATTGTCCAACATAATATCATCTTGTAATTGTGCGTCGCTCCTATATTGCACTGTGCTTGGGTAGGTTCTTCATCTGTAACCAGTAGTGTCGCAAATGATGGAAAGTTTTTTAGAATAACAGGGAGGTGACCCCCCTGTTCTATTCACTCAAAATGAAACCACAACGTAGTTCTAGCAAAGTTGAAGAGCCACATAGTAGGATATGAAAAATCACTCGTGCTAACATGGCAGATGAGTGCTTTAATGTTGCCCACAAGATGCGTGAGTATTACTATATTTTTCTTGCCATGTTGAGATTTTAAAACTACGAATGCGAACATGCAGAGGAGCAATGAAGACCAAATACGGGATGTTGGGGACATCTTCAAGGAACATCGCAAGTTAAAGAGGAGCTGCACCGAACCTGTAAAACAAGCTTTGGTAAGTAACATCCTTTCAATTACTTTGACACTGAGAAACTGACTAACAGTGGTGGATGTTTTGTGTGTCCTTGATGGTTTCGTTAATGAAATCAGAGGTAGCCCACTCTTTTGACCATTTTTTTTACTTTGACATGGTATGTGTCTGGCAGTAGTTGTGAACACAGGACCAGACTAGGCACTGGGCAAGCCCTGAGCCGAAAACAGCGTCAAACCATGTTCTCTGCTTGGCTAGGGTTCTTGCCATGCAATCCAGCAGTGTGCCAGATTATTAAACAATAATAGGCGAGACAAACAATTTCCTGTACACTAGATTAGGCTCTCAATCATTTGTAGGATCTAAATTTACTCAGTGGACCCACCATGCCGTAGGATGAATCTTTTGTAATTTAGTGTTGAAGCTAGTCAGTCAAACACGCCTACAGATGGCCTGGAGATCATCTGGTTGCCGGTTGTTTTGCTGCAGCAACCCTTGGCTTAGTGCACCCCTCTGCTAGTTTTCCTATTTCTCTTAGCCTTGTGTTCTTTGATGTATATGTCATAGTTTCTATAAGTTGGCTCTGTTTGATATGTAATAAGCACAGTCTTAATCGTCCTAATGCTTTCCTTTTTAGCTTGATGTAGGAAGTGGGTGTTCTCACATTGCAGTCTATTTTTATATTTCTCCTTTTGAATTCACTTCTCCTAGTCCTGTTTATCGGGACTCTAGTTAATGGATCTAGGGAGCTCTAACTATTGATCTAAAAAAGAAGTAACTTTTTCATGTCAGGAAACAGTTCCTGCGAGGAGGGAAGTATGGTCAACCTCGAGATCATGTTTCCAAAATGAGGCTGGATTACAGACAAGGTGCCATTTCCCTAATGATGCCGGATTAGACACAAGGTGCAAATTCCCAGATGATGCTGGATTACTCACAAGCCAGGTGGAGTCGTCAAGTGTTCGTGTCCTCGTTGCTCTAGTAAAGGCTGAAAGAGAGCATGCAGCAACCCTTGAGAATGTAGCTGAGTTCCTGAAGAAGCGAAAAAAGAAATCAGATGCTCTCTTCACCCAAGCCAAAGAAGAGATGGAAGAAGCCAGAAAGAAGCTAGCAGAGGCAGAGCAGGCTAGGCGTCTGTTGTCAATACAAATTTTCATTCATAATAGCTAGGTTCAAATGTTTATCCAGTCAGCATGCCTGTTGTGTTGTCCGTGCATCTACTGAGATGTATGCAATTCTGTGATGCCTAGATGTGGCACAAAATAATATTTTTTTGGGTCATGTAATAACAACCATTACTTTTCGAACAATAACACACGAACCATTGGACATGGTATAGTTCACACGCAAGCCCAACATTCCAAGTTCAACTTCCACATCAAACTCATGTTCATAGATATCTACACATTCATAGATAATGTCTACAACCATGATTCACTTCAAAGCCAAAAAAAATGTGAGGAGAGTTATAAATAAAGAAAAATCTCTAGTTCCTACTACCAATGCGAGCACAACAAGTCAAGACCATACGTAATTAATTATATTTTGGACATTTTTTGACTAAACGCGAATAACTTCTGGAAGTAGGTATAATTTCTAATGCCGGTCGCGGCTGGGGTCCACCATGTTTTGAGCCAAACCGGGCAACACATCGGGTGTCTATGCCGGCGACGTGGTGGTCGTAGCATTCATGGGTTCCGAGCGATGGCGGCTCCCGTGGTCTACTATTCCTCGGTGTCGGCGGTGGCCGCGGACGTGTTGGCTACCTCCGCCAGCATGCCGTGGTTCCACCAACATTTGCGTCGGATGGCGCGGCCAACCATGGTGCACTGGACACCGTGGTCCCCCGTGTGCCTGCGTGTAGCAACTAGCCACTCCTCTGCGAGCAAGCTTGGAGCGTCGAGTTGATGCACCAGGGGCCAGCTTGGAGCAGTGGCTTGCTCCCGCCTGCAGCCTCGCCCATGGTACAAACGGCCTGGGGCAGGAAGGGAGGTGGGGCAGTGAGTTGCCTGGCTCGTCGGGGCACCCAGCCAACTTTTATGATGGCTATCTCGTCTTCCTGCTCACCCAATGCTATGGAGAGTGTGGAGAAAATGGTGCAAGGAGGATATGGGGAGTGGCGGTGTGGTGCGGTTCTTGCCAGGCGTCTGGCCTCGTTTAAATAGCGGGCGGATGAGAGGAGCCAACCGACGTTGTGTTCTAAAATGTTGGCCGGCTCGCGAAACATGGATTCAATGGAGGTAGGCGGGGCAGTCTGAAGCCGGTTGAATGCAGCGAGGAGGCGTGTTCAGCATGGCGTGCAGCGAGTGGGGCCCTCTTGGCCGGCGCGTCGGTTCAATGCCTGCGCTAGCGAGAGGTCGCGTCCGTGTCAGAGCAATCACTCCCTCCGGACCTTTTTTGTTTGGGTATAAGAAAATCTCATTTTCCATTCACATTTTACAAGTAAAATTCCTGGACAAACTTTGACCCAAAATACGATGGTGACTAGTAAACCAGGACGGAGGTGGTAGTGATGAATTCCATTTTTGCTCCATACCAATCGTTCTAAAAACTACTATAACGCGCCATTAAAAATCAGAACTCTTACCCTGCTAAAAAAATGATATTTTAAACGTGGCAACTCGATCCGTGGCGACTAGCGAGCCACCACCTCCAGGTCGTTCACCTGTGGTCCCCAACCATCAACTCCTATGGATCAAATTATCACGCGAGCTAACTATTCCTTCCAAGATGCGCTCCACCATGTAGCCGGTACCCGCGCATGCAAAAATCGTGCACCTATGGGTTTATTTGTTTACCGTGCCTTACGTAACTCTCATGTCTGCGAGACAGCGAGAGACCGACTATGTGTGTGCGCCTCTTCTCTTCGTATATGTACTCCAACGTTTGTCTGGTGTCCAAAAAATAATACAGTAATAACTAGCAATGTGCCAATGCATTGCAACGCATCCAGAGTAGAGTAATACATATTCACCAATTTGATAGAAAACAATCTAGTTTTGATATACATATATCACTAAAAATATCTTATGTTTCACTCAAAATATATTCCTTTGGCTATTTTGATGAGATAAGGGAGGAATGTGGTTGGTTTCAAGATTCGAGAAGTGGGATATTGTTGCAAAAATCCCATGTGTGTGTGTGTGAGGGAGAGAGGAGGAGGGTAGAGTGCGTGTGTGACAAAGACACGAAGAGTGTGTGTGCGAGAGGTATTACCATGAAATGAGGCGATAGTGTGCGTGTGCACGATCGAGAGGGCGTGTCTCAAGAAGGGACAAAAAATCTACATAGATACAAGGAGCAAAAGTGTGCGGTGGATGGATAAAGCTATCTAGAGGCTGGTCGATCAATGTTTGTGAGAGAGATACGAGTCAGGGGTGGGAAAGCGAGAGTTTTGTGTGTGTGAGAGAGACATGGTAGTCGGCAGGGGGATCCAAATTGGGAGTTGTGTGTGTGTGTGTGAGTGAGTGAGAGAGAGGGGGAAGAGAGAGAGAGTTTGTCTGATCGGTAATAAACGAATGAATAATGTCAGTTTTGGAACGGAGATGAAGATGGAAAGGAGACCCCAACAAACGATGTGTGTGCGGGAGAGAGTAATTTTAGTCGTAGGAGTCATATCTAGAAAGATATAGGGTGCGTGAGAGAACCCTTGAGAGAAAGGCAAAATGAAAGACAAGCGAGAGTGTGTGTGTGGCGGTGAAAAAGAAAGCTTAGGTAGCTATAGTGATACCAGAGAACGATAGAGACATGAGAGATAATGAAAACCGTGTAATCTATGAAGATAGAGAGAGTGTGACACTTCTCGAGGGAGACGATGAGAGACCGTGTTTGCAAAAAATGGAGAAGCATGTAGTGAGTGTGCGGGTGAGATGGAGAAAAGAGAGTGATAGCTACATGAAGGAGCACGCGAGAGAGACCTGGAGAGAGATGGGCATGAAACAAGATTCAAATATTTAGTTGTGTGCATAGAAGATGTCAACATAAAAGGGATTCAAATATTTGAATTCTAGATGATGATACATGTAATTCATACTCGAACCAAAATTGATCTATCAAACATGCATACTAATTTGAATTTGCGTGCGTGTAAGTTATTTAATATATTGATATTACCGATCCATACAATTGAGCTGAACATAATTTGGTTTCAAAAAATTGAATTCAAAGTCGAATATAATTTGGTTTCAAACATTTGAATTCAACCTTATGATTTTGAGATCATTGCATTTGTAAATCATATTTTATATATAAAGGAGCAGAATTCTTTGTTGTGCTTTTGAATGTATATATAAAAAAATGATGTATATAGTTTTGTATTCGAATACAAAATGGATCTTGCCCGAAGAAAAAAAAGAATACAAAATGGATTCGAATTGAGTTGGCACGGTAAACATGCAATATTTTTCTGCAAAAATTTGAACGAAGCGGGGAAACTCGCACTAACCACCCGAAACCAAAATCTGCGAGATGGAAATTACTACTATCTATACCTCACACGCAAAGCCTATCAGCTCGATTCCTATAGGTTTTGATAGGGGGTAGGCTTGTAATTTCAATCAAACATGACATAACCGCCTCCGCCTCTCACCTCCCTGGATTCATACACGGTGGGCGCCAAAACACAATTTCTCCTCGGCCCAAATCGCCTCTCATCTCGATTCATACACGGTGGGCGCCAAAACACACAGTTTCTCCTCAGCTGAAATCTCCGTCGGCAAATATTCGGTGTATGTGCGATTACCATCCTATTCCCAACCGACCAATATTGCTGTGATGTAGGAAATTGTAAATGGGGGCTAAGTTTGTAAATTTCCTCGCATTTGAGACAAGCGCGTCCTGAAGACATGGTTCCCCCTACCTGTCTCCCTCCATTTCCCCATTCATACTCCGTGGGCGCCAAAACACCCTCTCCACCCCAGTCTCCTCCGTTCGCCACCCGTCCTCCTCCACCATGTCGGAGCTGATACCCCGACACTGTCAGCCATTACAAGATATCGACCTCTCTCATCCATGGCTTCGGACCAGGATCCTTGCATCGCGTCCTCTCGCTTCATCCGTGCTGTTGTCCACCTTGCCGAGGCCGCTCGTACCACCCTCTCGTCCATCGCGTTGGGATATTCCCCTCACCTCCACCGTCTGCCCTCCTTGATTTGCTTCCATGCCGCCGATAGCCATCGCTACCGCAGCACCCTCAATGCCTCAGTAGATGATTACACGGCGCGACACCAGAGGCGGTACTCTTTCGTATCTGCTCAAGTTATTTATCTCAGCAAGAAAATAGATCGCCACTGCTTTACTATGATTTCTTGTCCATCACTTTGAATAATACTTGTTAGTTGAAAGCAAACATTGGTTGCGAAAGTTGCCTTTGTCCGGTTTGCACCTTCGATCCGCCATGGCACGCTCACCACTATACTCACAATGCTTATGGTTTTCCCATTTTATACTCCACATTAGCTTAAATGATAGTCGACTGAATTTTAATTTGGGGTCAGTCCATTTTTGAGAGTTCGCCAGAGTGAAGGAAGGGGCTCGCTGGAGGGCTGCCCCTTTATCTATCTTAGGGTTTTGGGTGGGGACATTCGTTGTGGGGGGCGATCATCAGGCTATGGTGGGGCCTCACTGGAGGCAAAACTCGACGCGGGTGGGGGTGGGGTTGGCTACAGGGATGTCCGGGGGCGGCGGAAGACCGGAGGTGGTGGGCGGTTCAGGGGAGGGCGGGGGTCGGTGGTTCGGCCGATGGCCCGTGCGGTGGTCTGTAGGGGAAGAATAAGAGGTGAGGAAGAAGAAGGGTTAGGAGACGTAGGATCTTCATCAACCGCCTGAAATGGTCGAAAGTCAGGCGACTTGCATGTAGACATTCCCATATATTCAGTACCATCATCATAGGTGCTTCGAGACGTGCAAGCAGTGCTCCTCAACCCATCAAGCTAAACAACATGCCACTCATAATTCCAAACATAATTGCTCAAATACGAATCTGATATGATGCTGACATGTTGTACTAAAACAGAGTATGTTTAATTGGTCAGCTAATGTTCCTACTTTACTTTCGAAAAGCACGTGCGCCACATATCGAGGGACAGCAGGGAGTTGCATTTTTATGCGCTCTGGTTCATCATGTGTCGGTAAGGAACATTTTATTATCCAAAATATGCTTGCTCTTCTTTAGCATGCTCCTCTTCTATTCTTCTTTAATAAGTACTCTCTCCATTCCTAATTATAAGTATTTGTAGAGATTCCTCCATGGACTACATACGGAGCAAAATGAGTGAATCTACACTCTAAAATGTGTCTATATACATCTTTATGTGATCCATAGTGGAATCTCTACAAAGACTTGTATTTAGGAACAAAGGGAGTATAATAGTAGTACAGTATGTTCCTTGTAGTGAAGAGGAGTAGGGACATTTGCAGTGTACAGGTCTATTCGGCCGCTTGTCATGGACGCTTTCAACTCTTCGTGTTGGTCTTCATGTAACTTGTCATGGACGCTTTCAACTCTTCGTATTCGGTCGTATGTGTCGCCTTTGAGAGTTAGACTGATAGTAACAGTACTCCACCTTCAGTTGTAGAGAGCCGGTATCCGAAGCCTTTCTAGCCGTACCATTAATACTAGCACATATTTTCCAGCAAGTTCCACTTTCCTAATTTTACTCGTGATGCATAGGGTTTTCCCATTATATCTACACTATGATCTGCGTAGGTGCTTTGTGTCCTACTAGCAGCAGTCCACCCTTTAAAGCTAAACAACACACCAATCATAATTACAAAACTTAGTTGTTCCAATACGAATGTGACATGATATTCATATTAGTTAACAGACATACATTTAATTGGTCATCTAATGCTCCCACTTGAGTTTCCAAATGCCTGTGGCCACATAGAGAGAGACAACATGGAATTGCATTTCTTTGGATGCTCTGATTCATCATGGGTGGGCAACCAACATTATATAGAAAGAAATGTAATCTCCATAATATGCTTCCTCTTCTATTCTTTAAAATGTTCCTCTCATGTTCTTCTTTAATAAGTAAAGTATGTTCCTCGTCAAGAAGGCAAGCAGGGACATCTGCAGTCGACAGGTCTATTTGGCCGCTTCTACAAGTTGCTTTCAGCAATTCGAGTTGGTCTGCCATAATATCCAGAAAATGCTGGGAGCTGTGGGGCCTTTGAGAGACTAGACTGATAGTAACAGTAGCGCGCCTTTAGGTGAATAGAGCTGGCCTGTAGGTGATCGATAGGCTTTCAATTAGTAGCGGCAATACAACCCCATATTTTCCAGCCAGTTCCACTTCCCCGATTTATTTATGATGCTTATGGTGTCCCCCTTTTATCGACATTACAATCTGCGTAGTGGCTTTGTGTTGTATTAGCAGTACTCCATCCTTCAAGAGAAACTACATGCCACTCATATTTCTAAATCTTACATTTAATTGGTCAGCTAATGTTACTACGTGAGTTTTGAAATGCATGTGCGCCACATATAGAGACATGTTGGAATACTATTTCTCTGTGCACTCTCGTTGTCATGGTTTCGCAATAAACTATCAATACAGCATATTATGAACCTATCATCTGCCAACTATCCTTACTTCTGGAGCTCCCAACAGGGAGCATATTTTTGTGTGTAGTTGTGCCAGATTATATTATTGTACGCACCAAATTACAGCACACAAGGGCTCTCTCATCAAAATCCAGTAATAGCACACAAGGGTTTACAACGACCCCTAATATATTAGAATATCCTCTGCATTACAAAGATAATCTCACTACTATTTATGTTATCATGCTTCTCAGATATTGAACAAAATCACAATGAATATGAGAATGCGCACATCAGAAGAGTATCGCAGAACAGGTGCAATGACTACCAAACATGGCATCGAGGCATTGAGTTCCATTCTGGATGGAATGAAGCCCACACGCTACGCACCTACAGATTCATGTTCAGAATATGATCCTAATGACTATTCTGAGCTCAAGTTCTCAAAGGCAGATGGCCTATCCTGTTCACCCTACAAGGTTCCTGTTCTAATTTGGCAAGGTTTTATTGGTTGCACGTAACTTGCGTAAGCTGTCTTGCGTTTCTTCTGCTTCTTTGCACCGCCATGTGCTTAGTTTACTAATCATATATGTGAAGTTGCCATGCCCACCCATTGTCAATACGCATTCCATTTGTCATCATACCATGTTTTCCATTCAAATGCTGCTCTTGTGTATCAGACATCCAAAAGGAAGAGAGTGATTGCAGAACCTGAAGGAGTAGTAGCAAAGTCCATGAAAAAGGTGGAGACACCACAGAAATCAGACAGCACCCCACTTATATTGGCGATAGAACCAGCACCACAAAACCTAGGATATCGCAACTATGCTGCTCGCTACTTTGCTCTTGTTAGTACCTGTTGTCTTGTATCACTGTACTTACATTCATACCTAGTTGATTATGTGACATCAGTGCGAATGATAACCTGCATATCCGCTGTTCTCTCCTAATTATCATATCTATATTAATGCTTACATTAATGTAGAATAAACCCAATGCTTATGAAGAAGTTTAGCTCTACATTTTTCTTGTAAGTATGTGTTGTCCTTTATCATTGTACTTATACTCTCAGCTAGTTGCTCTTGTACCATCACTTTGCAGCTTATTTTCCCATGGCATCCATTTTGTACACATCTGATCTATGTTTAGTCTTACCGAAATGTTGGATAAAACCAATGCTACTGAAAGATGTTTAACTCTGCATTACTCTTGTCAGTACCTTTTGGCTGTATGATGTACCTACATTTATAGCTAGTTGATTATGTAGCATCACTCTGCATCTTAGCTTAAATAATCTCCATTTGTTCCTATATTATCACTTCTATATTAACTCTTAACAAAATGTAGAATAAAGGCAATGCTTTTGATGAAGACTCTGTGGTAAACTTCTTGAATTGCCCGCCCATCAACATGGAAAAGGGCTTTATAGAGCCGGTCTTCATTACTAACGTATGTTTGTCCTTCTCGAGCCTTCAAACTTTGTTGTGTATATTTGGATAGCAATGACTGCAACTGCTATTTATTTTTGTCGTTTGCATCAAATTGCATGTTTAAAGTTTATTATGAAGTTCATAAACATAAGTTTCTCGTTCTCAATTATAGTTTTTAGTTGTACAACCTAGTTCCTTATTCATACCATGTAAATTAAACTAAACATAGCAAGTGATCTTCCTTAGCACTGCATGTATGCTTATTGATCTGTAATCCAGTGGTGTGGTCAAGCTACCAACTCCAGGACAAGGTCATATCCTGCTATGTCTTAACTATGAACAATGCATATTATCTTCATGTTATTTAAATCGTGTCTCTTTATTTACCAATCTGAAATGAGATAAATTGACAATGTCATATCCTGCTATGTCTTATACATTCTTTAGCACTGCATGTATGCTTGTGTTCTTGATCTGTAATCCAGTGGTGTGGTGAAGCTGGACACTCCAGCACAATGCCATTTCCTGCCATGTCTTAAGTGTGAACATTTTTTATTCTATTGTAATCCAGGTCCCTTTATTTGCCACTAAGAAATGGGATGTATCGACAACACTGTTGCTTATATGTGCAAAGCATGTTATCTGTCTGCTTTTTTCTCTTTTAGGGTGATATCACTGATGCCAAGAACTGCCATTGATGCTATGCAGCTAGAGTTGGATATAATTGTCAAACAAGTGCAGTCATCAGCTTGCTCAGCTGCTTGCGCTGCAGCTCCTAGGCAGGGCTAACCTTTCTTGAACTATGTTGAAGTGCTGTTGGTTCTGTATATTATTTTAGGCGGCGTGTTTATTTGCACTAGTGGTGTCCTTTGATGCCCAATGTATGTAATCTGCTGTCTGGTTGCACTTTATTATCGCTGTCGGCGAACTTTTATGCCCAGTGCAAGTAATATGCAGTAATTTGTTTGTTGTATAGTCTAGGTATATTCTTCGTCATGATGCTGTAATTTAATTTCTGTATATGCTGTAGTCGCTCCCTGAAAAGGCCGTAAGCTTTGACGGAGCGCAATGGGCCTAAATGTTCAGTTTATTATATAAAAAAATACGATACTAAAACTGGTCGGCCCGCCAATCGCTGTAAATGGGCCGAGTAAACCAGTTGCCTAAGTTGGGCCAGAAAAAAGAATGGGCTTTTAACAGTTCGACAAGTAGATTGGGCCTGAACAGTGTTGGAGGCCCATGATTGGCTCAACAACAAGATGGGCCATTAACAGGCCAAAAAAATTCTCGGGCAACAATTGGCCGAATAACATAATGGGTCGTAAGCAAGCCGGATGCAAAGCGGCCATCATTAGCCCAGTTATCTCACAGGCCTTTAATGGGCCAATAGTCAGGTTGGGCTAAAATATATCCACGAAGACTACGACCTTTAAGAGGCCAAAAGTCACTTCGGCCCAGAAATAGGCCCACATGCAGCATAGGCCGTTAAATGGCCGAAACTGAAACCGGGCCGACAACGGCCCATATGTACCAATGGCCATTAACAGGCCGAAAGTAATATCGGGCTGAACTATTACATGGGCCTTTAAGAGGCCGTACTTCAAATGGGCCCCCAATGGGGCCGAAAGCACAGTGCCTGGTAACGGGCCAGATCATATATGGGCCGTAATTTGGCCCAAAGAATGTCAGGCAGTTAATGGGCCCAATCCTATATGGGCCGTCATTTGGCCCAAAACATGGCAGACTGTTAACGAGCCGGATCTGATGTGGGCTGCCATTTGGCCCAAAACGTGACAGACATCTAACGGGCCGAATCTTATGTGGGCCGTAATTTGGCCGAAACCGTGGCAGGCTGTTAACAGGCCGGCCCAGTAGAGTATGACAAAATCTTGTGGGCCCTTGGCTGGGCCGGCCTTTTTATCTTAAATGGGCTACTGTTGGGCCCTGCCATGTGTCGAGGTAACATAGGTGAGTTCCCTCCAATGTACGGATGACATCTGTCCCAATGCTAAGCCGACACGTGGATTCTCCGGTGAATGAGAATTTTACACGTGGAAAATCCCCATTGGTTCGGGCTGTTAACGGGTTATCGGATCCAAACTGGAACCCGATAGCTTAACGGCCACCCATTACGGTGGATGCCACGTGTTGGTTACCCTTGACGAAAACACTTCCATGATGCGCCATTTATCGTCATGGAAGTGGACACTTCCGTGATGATAATTTTGGTATTGTCATGGAACACTTCTACGACAGCACAGGTATGACTATCTTGATTCTGTCATAAAATTGTCATGGATGTACATGCATGACAAAAAACGTGACCAACTGTGACAAACACGTATCATCATGAAAGTGTATTTTTTGTAGTGTTTTATAGCTGAAGGGGCAGCCACAGTGGCAGAATAGTCATTATGACTTGATTAGATACCTAACAGTGTTGTCATACCTAACTCGGGCAGTTAGGACAAAAGTGCATTAAATGCACTGGTAGGTGTCGTGCTGAGGTTGAAGCCCCGCAAGCCGGCCGCGCCGCTTATCCATCTACCTCTTATCAGCGTGACACGCCATTAGGATGGGTGTCAATAAAGTTAAACTCTTCTCCAGCAGGTTGCCATGTACCCGACGGGATTCACCTAGCCACTTGGGAGCTCGACACCGCACTGACTAGTGACTGGCGTACGATGAGGTGGAGCGGTGGCATATTGGTGGAGGTTTGCCGGTATGGAGCCTGCCGGGCTCGGTCTTGTGGCCTTGGCGGCCCCGGGACTTTTGTCGGGGCTGTTTGTACTTGGTCCTAGGCGTAGCCTCGACCTTGTTGGGCTCGCCTGCCCAGCAAGGGAGGCCTTGCTAGGGGAATTTCTGATCACCTTGGTCTTCTTAATGCACTCCTTGATCTCACGAAGAGTGGCTTCTCCGGCTTATCTTTGGCCCCCGCCAAGGCATCCTGCCGGGAAGGCTGCAACCGTCCATGCATAAGTCAGGAGCACTAGGGACCCCATTTCTAGTGCACCGACAGGAGCCCCCAGGCCTGGCCCTTACATGCATCAGAGGCATCATTGGGTTAGGCCCAACAACGTGCACGGACACACGTGGCGAAGGAAAACTGACATGATCTTTTACTACGATCCGTAATCATGACAGTTCTGCCATCGCACGTCCAATCCATGAATTAACCGCAGGTCGTGGGAGTGCAGGTGCCACTGCAGCTACCCAACAAGGCGTGTCTGTGGAGGGTGCGGCTAGGGGAAGCGGTGAAGATCCAACCCCCTCGGGTTTTCCCCATAAAAAAGGTAACCGCGAAGGGGCGTTGCTCATTCACTTCTGCCTTCCCTGGTTTCATCTTCTTCCTTTCGCCAAGAACAAACCTCCTTCGCCGCCGCCGCCAGCACTCGCATCAATCTGCTTCATCCTCAAAGCTCTCCTCTTCCGGAGCTTTGGATGGCACCCAAGGCAGCCGCTTCTAGGGCGAAGAAAGCGGCTAAGCCGCTCGACCCCAAGGCGGAGCAAAAGAAGAAGGAGTTGGAGGAACTAGAGAGGCGACGGAATGAGAATGTCATCTTCACGCCGCCTACCTTGACTGCTGACACCTTGATCCAGAGGTACGCCTATATGTGGGGGAAAGAGACCACTAGCCATGGAGCCCCCAAGGTTCTCCCTTTCTGCCCCATGGAGCCGAGTAGTTCCTACCCCTTCTTTTGCGCGTACTTTTACTGTGGATTGGTGCCGCCATATTCTGATTTCTTCTGCGAACTGATGTCGACTTATGGATTCCGGTTGCTCGACTTCACCCTAAATGATGTGACGTGCATGGTAGTTTTGCACATTTCTGCGAGAATTTCCTTGGAGTCAAGCCCAATGTCGATCTGTTCCATCACTTCTTTGTCCCCCGGGTGGAGAACGATGCGTTGTCTGGAAGCGTAACATGGTTCCCGAGGGGGAAGAAGAACCAGAGAGACTACATTCTCGGACATCTCCACGACAAGTGGGAGGAATCGAGGGGAATCTGGTGCTGGATTCAGGAGGAGGACTTCTCGGCGTTCTGCTAGCCGCAGACAAGGAAGATTGTCCGAGATGATAACTGGAAGAATTTTGGTGCCAGCGAGAAAAAGCTTCGTCAGATTTTGAACAGGGTTGTGGCACCCCAGCTCAGAGAGACTCGAACACCCCGTATTCCAGTCCAGAGATCGAGTCTTCTGGAATACGGCACTGCTAGGCATAGAACAAATCATGTAACACCCTGGATTTTGCCCATTTTCTTTTTCTTTTGATTTTGGTCCGGATTCGCTTTTGTGGCTTAGTAGTCTTGCAACCTGGATGGATCACCCTTCATTTTTCTTCCCGAGTGGCTTGCCAACTTCAAAACCATCCCAAGACCTTATCATTTCCATTTTGGACCAATCCCAATATTCTTTTTCTTGGGAATATTCCTTTTTCTATTAAAGGAATAACTCTGTTTGCCCTGAGTTGTGAAGCAACTCATATTTCTATCGTTCCCAAAATTCTCAAATAATTCCCATAAATCCTTTAGGACATATCTTATACAGATATGTCAAAATATTCCTTTCCATACCCAAAAATATTTCACAAATATTCCTTTTCCGATTCTGCCCTATCTGTCAGATTGAGAAGCAAGTACCCTTTATATTTGCTTGCTTGCTCTCAAAATTTTTGTGAACTCTTTCCAACCCATATCATTGCCACATGCCAAAATTCAACTTTATTTGGGTAATAAATCTCCTTTGGCTAATTTCCAAAGTTTCTGGTCAACTAGAACCTTTGTGAAGCAAGTGCTAGCTAGGAGTATCTAAATGAGTTGAAATTTTTCAGGCATCTTCATATTCTCAAATAATAGCTCTTCACCAAATTTTAGCATCATTAAATCATCTATGTGATCACAGCATCAAATCTTTGTTTCTGGTAATTATTATGGGTTGTGAAGCAACTATAATTTTTATTGCTCCATAATTCATGAATAATTTCCAGAACATGCTTCTACCCATATCACACCTCTCCACAAAATTTGGGCTCAATTCATCTACCCAATAATTCCCTAGAATTTCCCTAAGATGCTGTCCATTTGGAAGCTGTGTGAAGGAAGTACCATTTTGATTTATCCAAATGGTAGGAAATTTATACAGTACCTTCATATGCCCATATCAATCATGTCCAATAGCGCTCCCTCACTGTCCTCTTCTCCCCAGACCTCTCTTCCCCTCTCCCGTCCCCTCCCACGCGGTGCACAGGCCGTGACCGCGACCGGTCATCTCTGCCGCCGTCATGTGCGATCACCGTGAGCCTTCTCGAGCATTCCCGGCCTTCCCCGAGACCTCTCAGACCCTCCGCGACCTCCCGGGAACTCTCTCCCTTCCTCCAGGCGAGCTCTAGAAGCACCGGGATGCCGACACACGCGTCGCCACGGCGGTGCTCGGCCCTCTCCGTCGCTCGCCTATAAATAGGCCTCCCCGAGCCATTCGGAGCTCACCATCGACTTAGCCACCCTCGTATCCCCCTGCCTAGCTACTCCCTGGAGCTCTAGAGCCCCTGCTCACCTCCAATGGTCGCCATGGCCGCCACTCGGGTCAGGCCAAATTCCGGCAATGGCGAGCTCCTCCCTCCCTCATTTCTTCACCAGGGGGGCACCCAAACTCTGGCGAAGCTCTCTTGAGTCTTCTCTCCGTCGCCTCGCCACCGAAGCGCCCTGCCCCTCATCGCCCGACGCCACAGCCGCCGTCCTCGAAACCATCGCCAACTCAGCCCTCCCCTCCGGCGGTGGATAGGCCCAGGGGATGCGCCGTGCTCCGCTGAGTTCATCCATAGGCGGAGCCTCGCCGGAGGTGCCTTGTAGCTCCGGCAGGCCTCGTCGGGGTCGGCCCTGCCCTGGCCAGGCGCGGCGTCGACGAAGGAGGAAGAAGACCCA
Source organism: Thinopyrum elongatum (assembly GCA_011799875.1). Lineage (NCBI taxonomy): Eukaryota > Viridiplantae > Streptophyta > Magnoliopsida > Poales > Poaceae > Thinopyrum > Thinopyrum elongatum. Next base: position 352,097,663 of record CM022302.1, on the reverse strand, counting down.
GCCGGCGACCCCACCTGCGCGTGGGCCCCACGGGTCAGCCACACAGCCGCTCGGCCCCGCCCCTGCCATGTCATTTAAGTGGGGTGGGTGCGGGTGGGCCGGCCCAAGTGGAGCGGTGACGCTCGCACAGCCCAGCCAGCGCCCAGGTGCCAGCCACATTCGGCCCAGTTTCGGCCCAGGCGCGCAGTTCCTTTAACCTTTTCCGCAGAAAAAAACTACTGAGGACCCAGAAGCAAATGAAATATTTACCGAAAGGTCCTTCTGCAGTCAACCTATCACAACTTTTTAACCGAGACTCCGAATTAGGTGAATCCAATGCCCACGTCTTCGTCTCGTCGAGCCCATCGTGTTGGTATCATTTTCAGTATGTGCTGACACAGTGGAAATAACCATTTTGCCCTTGTTCGTAAACAGCCTCCTCCGAGAGAGAACTGTTTCCGGCAATCGCTTCCGCGGACTCTCCGCACTTATCCCCGATGATTCCTTCATCTCCAAGCAAGCCACAACTCTCATCTGCATCATCACATTACAATGTCATAGTTTGACTATTTGCTTTATCAGCAAGTATGAGTATCTGTGAAATGAATTGGATTATGCAATGATCGAGTTAATTCTCGGATAGGTGACTACCATGTTGAGTACCGGATTATTAGTGACTAGTAGCTTACCCACTTGTTGATATTGTGATGTTGAGATCATTGTCTATGATTATTTTGGAGTTCATCCGGCAGTTCATAAAGATGGATTAGTAGCAGTGGCTTAAGCATAGTGGTTATCGGAGTGTCAGCCATGACGGAAATATTATTCGGGGATTACATATTTCATGGTTGATCTTGAGTCACCTGTCCGGACTTATCCGTGCAGCCACATTTGCCGGTATGGGACGGCCTTGACTTGGTCTGATCGCGTGCTCTTTCACCGGTACCGCCCGACAGGGAAGGTTATGCGTGCGCGCTACCCTGGCCCGGTAGGCGGCGATAACCTTGTGAGCCCAGTTGAGTTTTGTGCCGGCGTCCCCATTTGGGACAGTATAGTTTGGCCACGATGGTGGCAAGTGTCACGAGGTGACAAGGGGCCACACAAGGCTTGACTCCGAGGGAGTGCGATTGCCGGTGGTACGATGGCAGAGTCACGGGTCAGGCAGGTTTCGTTGGAGCAACACTGGTCCACCCGAATGGGATCACGAGGTCAGTGCTCCATAGTGTGGGTAAAGTGCGCAACCTCTGCAGAGTGTAAAATCTATTCGAATAGCCATGTCCACGGTATTGGACAGTCCGTCCAGACCTCACTAGGTGGTCAACCATGGTAATGATGATAATGATGGAAGAACTCGTCGTATGATCAGAAGTACTCGATGGTTCATGAGTATTCTGAGGGTTGTGAGACAACCCGGAGGAGAGTAAGTTTGTCAGACTTGTCATGCAGATGGAATCAGGTATTTGATATGTTAGCCATGGGATGGCTGTGAGTTGAGTGGTCGGATGACCACATGCTTGGGGATTGGAAGTGGTATAGGTTCGGATTGGAGCCTGAGATTATTTGAAGTATGGATTTAATACGCTTTACCTTACTGCAATCATTTCAGTAGCTACCTTGCTAGATAACCATGCTGGTTAATTTTTGGATTGCTATGATGTTGTCTTGCTTTAATGCTGATGTTTGCTGTGAGCTTGCGAGTACATTCAAAGTACTCACCTGGCGTGTCATGCCAGTTTGCAGGTCATGCCGTGATTGCTTGCTTGCCGAGGATCCTGTGCTTGCGATCTAGGATACGCGTTCTAGCCAGAGTCCCTGCGGAGTGGAGTCCATCACCATCGTCGTTGTTCCGCTGCCAAGAGAGTTACTCCGCTATTAGCATAGAGCTACCCCGGGCAGGCATAGTGTTGCCGTGCCGATGTAATCCATGTACCCGTTGTAACCATATCTATTGCAATAAAGAGCTGATTTGTTCTATGCCAACAGTACCGTATTCCAGAAGACTTGTCCTTGGGCTGGAATACGGGGCGTTCCGGTTTACTCTGAGCCGGGGTGCCACAAATCAACTCTTATTATAGTAGATATGGATACAAGGGTTCCGATATAACAGGGAGTACATCGGCATGGAATATCTTGGCACGGCAATACTATGCCTGCTCAGGTTGCTCTATGCTAGTAGCAGAACAACTCATAGCAGCGGAATAACTTCTAGCAGCGGAACAACGACGACGACAATGGACTCCACTCCGCAGGGACTCTGGATGGAACGCGTATCCTAGCTCGCAAACTTGGGATCCTCATCAAGCAAGCAATCATGGCATGACCTGCAAACTGGCATGACACGCTACGTGAGTACTTTGAATGTACTCGCAAGCTCACAACAACCAAAGCAATCAAGACGTACAACAGCATGGCATTTACAGGTTAAAGCAATGATGAACATGGTTCACTAGAACAATATGAGCATGGCATGAACATATGAACATGATGACACTAGCATGCAACATGTTAAACAATATCATGCATCAACTTACTCTGTTCGGTGGTTACTTCGTAACCACCACATGTATCACTTACCATCATGGTCATCACACAATCACTGCAGGATCAAATCAAGCTTGGTATTAACAATACCATAGTAATCATTACATGACCACAAGGAGCTTGATCCTTACCCGTGATTATCACATGACACCATAAACATCAACCAACGTCGGTATCCACGATACCACTGTGATCCTCCCACGATCACATAAAGATCAACCAACTTCTTTCCTCATCGAACAGGAGTTGCTAATTATTTAGGTTATTATTACTGTTGATCCATAGTGTGACCTACTACGAACTGGGCCCATATCCGTGGGCGCGGCTATCGATAGATTATACACTCTGCAGAGGTTAGTACACTGTACCCACACCACGGAACCCATGGCCTCATTGTCGGTGTACACAAATAAGGGTATTTGTTTCCCCCTGACCCGTGCACAGACTGGCAGGGCCTTTAGGTGAACCACCTCTTTTGTCAAAGCATATCAAGAAATGCAGGGCATTAGAAGGATCTCACCTTGGGAAGGCCTCCCTTGCCAGGCAGGAGAGCCTGGCCAGGTCAAGGCCGCCCCAAGGACAAGTCCAGATTTGCCCCGGCAGGGTTGCCGGGGCCGCCAAGACCAAACCCCGACAAGCTCTTTCAACGAGGAACCTCTACCGAGACGCCACCACTCCACCTCATTACACCCAAGTCACTTATCCGTGCGGTGTCAAGGTGTTAAGCAACCAGGTGGATCCTCTCGAGCACGTGGCAGCATCAAGGAGAAGAGGTTATCTTTATTGACACCCGTCCAGGAGGCGTGTCAAGCTGATAAGAAGAGGCAGATAAGCGGCATGACATGCTTGCCGGGATTCGCCCTCGGCATGACACCTAGCAGTGCATTTAATGCACTTTGTCCTAACTGCCAGAGTTAGGTATGATAGCACTGTTAGCTATCTAATCACACCCAAATGACTGTTTTGCCACTGTGGTCACCCCTTGACATATAAAAGGAGCCCCGAGGCAACCAAGCAAAGGGTTCGAACACTTCGTCCCCCCAACATTTGTAAGCTCACGTTGCTCTCCCCGAGGTATCCTTGCCGGGCTAGAGCGCATCGAGCCTTCTTCCACCTCCAGATTAATCCACCAAAGTAGGAGTAGGGTTTTACGCTGCAAAGCAGCCCGAACCTGGGTAAAAGAGAAGCAGTCCATTATCGTGCTGTCCCCACTGCTTCTGCTCTTTGTGCAATGTGCCCGTCCCCATGCCGAACCACAAAGGGGCACCCTGCCCCATAGGTGATCGTGCTTCCACGCCGACACTCGTGCTCCCATTCGGGTGGACCAACGGCGTTCCGACAAAACCGATCTACTGCATGACACTCTCCCGGCCACTGCGACAAACTCCCCTTTAGGCTAAGTCATGGGTGGCCCCGATGCTACTCTGGACATCCAACGACAAATGTCGTGGCAAAACATAAACGGTCCCAAACGGGGACAATGGTATACCAGACAACTAACGAGCACACAAGGTTATTACCACCTACCGGGCCAGGGCAGCGCACATAACCTTCCCTATTTGGAGGCACCAGCGAGAGGCATGACAATAGACCCAGTCAGGACCCGCCATAAGGCAAGTGTGGCTGCACTGGTCAGCTCCATTCGATGGCACTATGACTCAGCCAACAGATGGTCAAGTTTGATTAATGTCCGGTTAAACTTGAATGGTGATGAGCTGAGTCACAATAACATGATAAACTAACAATGCACATGAACATGGTATCAACATGAGCATGGATGGAAAGCATAACCATAAGAGTAATAGCATAATAGCAATAAAGCTTTTACTCTACTAGATGCTACTGAGCATGGCATAGTGATGATCATGAATAGCACAAGCATAACACTCATATGAACATAGCATGACCACTAGTATAGGAAATAATTACCAGAATATAACATGATAATAACATTAGTGAGGAATCATTTAACTAACAGATGCAGAATGATAACGCCATAGGAACGAGCATGGATCCATAAGCATATAAAGCATTTACGAAAATATTAACATGCACCAATTATTTAAATATTCAAGTAGAAAACCAGGACTATTGCAAGACCATCATGCAAGTGGCTGTCATGGCTTGCCTGGGGAGGAAGGGTTCTCCGGGAAGAAGTGCGATGAAGTCATGGAAAGATTCGTTGGAAACTCTTCTCTCTCGGAGGGGGCTAAATAGGGGCAAGGGCAACATGGTCATTTCCAGTATGTAACAACATAGTGAAAATGGTACCAACAGATCGGGCTCGACGAGATGAAGACGTGGGCTTTGGAATCACCTGATTCGGAGGTACGGTCGTGGAGATACGGATGTTTGAAAACCAGGGACCAATCTGTAACTAAAATATTTACAAACAGGTCCTTGGCTGCTAGACAGAAAGCGCCTTCGGGAGAAATACGTTTTCTGCACAAGAAAGCGCACTTTCAGCCATAGTAGAGCGAAAATACATTTTCCTGCAACGAAAGCGTAATCTTGCCCGAAGAAGAGAGGAAGTATGTTTTCGGAAGATGAAAATGCACTCCTGAGATTACGCCTCCATTTACGCCAGGTCAGCGGGCCGGATCAACTCCTGGGTGGCTGACTGGTGGGGTCGTGTGGGGGTGGGTCCTGCCTAGACTGGCTCCTTCTTCCTCATGTCGCTCCCCAACACGGAGCAGAGGAGATGCAGAGCAGGGCTTTGGCCGGTGCTGGGCCCCCCACCTTCGACCACCTCCTGCCGGGGCGAGGGTACCGGCGAGCACTGGGAGAGGTGCCGCGTCCATCTTGCTAGGTCACGGGCACCGGGAAGGGGTTGTGCGGCGGCGCCTCGCGGAGGCCGTGAGCGAGGGCGCGGCTGATCTTGGGCACGCGACCACTGGTGCTCCGGCGAAGAAGAAAGGGGTGGGGTGGCTTGCGGGGTAGTGGGTGGCCTCTGGTGGTGGTGGACAGGAGGGAGGGGCTCGGCTTGGCCGGATTCCAGCGGCGGGTGGCGACTACCGCGATGGACAGAGGAGGAATGGGGCGGCTCCGGTGGGCTTGTGGGGCAGTGGAGAGGGTGATGAGGAGCGGAGGGACTCAGGGCATCCTTATATAGGCACGGGGAGGGCTCTGGAGAGCTCGCAGGCAAGTGAACAATGGAGGAGCAGAGGAGGCAGGTCACGGGTGAGCTCGATGGTGACCCAACAACGGCGAGATAGGACGGGGCAGAGGCAGGGAAGTGACCGCACGGTCACAAGGGAGCTATTGGACAAGGTTAGACAGCAGGGGAGGCAGGGGAACGAACGAGCACAGTGGATGCAAAGGCCAGATCACGCTATTTGGCATGCCAGCCCGTGATCACCGCGTGAACACGGTGGTGACACGCGCTCTTGGTTGCCAGACCATGTCCAGTGTGTTGTCTCTCCAAGCTAGGTCCCCTCTGAGTTGAAAGCTCGATGAAAGACATTGTGGTTAGATGGGAAGGGTCCTCTGAAGTTTGCTGTAGCAAACTGTGACATGAAACTGTGGTGAACAGGGATGGCTAAGTGATAGAACAAGATGTCTCATAGGTTTAGGGTAGTAAAGACAAGAATCATGTGAAGTTTGGAAGGATTTGGACCAAGATTTAATACAGTTGCTTCACAACTGACCAATCTGGTCCAGGAACGAGATTAGGATGAGGCACTCACATGGAGTGTTGGATTGAACTGAAATTTGGTGTAGATGAGTCATTTGGGCATAAGAACATACTGTAAAAATTTCATACCATTTGTATACACCAAAATGGTACTTCCTTCACAGTGGTCCTCTCTGGACAAAATTTTGGGAAAATTCTAGAGAAATAATGGATGAATAAAATGAGTCCAAATTTGGTGGAGAGATGTTATGTTTGTAGGAGCATGTCCTGGTAAATTTTCAGCAATAATGAAGCAATATAAAATATAGTTGCTTCATGACCTGAAAATCTGACCAGAAACCAAGATTTGATGGTGTGCTCACATAGATAATGCAAATGAGCTGAAATTTGGTGGAGAGTCGTGATGTGGGCATATTAAGGAGCTTGCAAAATTTCAACTCATTTTGATATTCCTAGCTAGTTCTTCCTTCACCAAGGCTTCCATCTGACAGAAACTTTGGAAATTTGCTGAGGAAGATTCACTAGGCAAATTGAGTTCAATTTTTACATGCGACAATGATATGGATAGGAAAGAGTGCCCAAAAAGTTTGGAGGCAAACAAGCAAAGATAAATAGCACTTCCTTTCCAAAAAGCCACTTAGGGTAGAATAGGAAAAGGAATATTTGTGAATTATTTTTGAACTAGGCAAGGAATAATTTGGGAATCAATGGCAAATCAGAAAGGTAGGTTGCTTCACAACCTAGGGCAAACTAGGTTATTCCTTTAATAGAAAAATGAATATTCCCAAGAAAAAGAATATTGGGTTTGAGCTAAGATGAGAATGACATGGTCTTGGGATGGATTTGAGCATGACAAGCCACTTGGGAGAGGAATCAAGGTGATCTCCTCAGGTTTCAACACCACAGAGCCACATAAAAGCAATTTCAAATAAAATCCCAAAGAAATTCAAATGAAAAAGAAAGGGCCAAAATCCAGGGTGTTACAAGGGGCGCCCGCCTGCGGAATGCCGGCCTAACCGTAGAGATGGTTGGGGCCGATTTCTTGTGGCGCCGCATCACCCCGCTGCAGCAGTAGGACAGGCCAACTTGGCTGTATTAGAATGCCGGGGACATAATGCGGTAGTACCCAGGCCATGGCTGCAACTTGACGGTGCTGGGCCACTCCTGGCTCTGCCAGCAGTTGTTCCACAAGTTGGGCACTTTCCACTTGCCGGACACTGTCGTGCCATTGCACATCAACACAGAAAGGAGAGACATCTTGGCGTGGATGTCGGACTGCTCTGCTGTCGGGGTCAAGGAAAGCTAGGAATTGCTCTCCTTGTCGGATGAGAAGAGGTGGGCTTCCGAGCTAGTTGAGGAGGCTGAGCGAGAGGAGCGTGACGTGGTCAAGGAAACCACAGAGGAGGAGCAGGTGTACATTGCCAGCAGACTCGAAGAGGCCCGCAGGGCAGCGCTCGCAAAGCCTGCAGTCCCTGCCAGGGACACCGAAGAGGATGAAGAGGAGGAAGAGGATGATGAAGATGAGGACGATGATGAGGAGCCTACTGAGGAGGGACGGGAAGAGCCTGTCCGGGATGAGGCTACCAGGGAGGAGATGGCGGAGAAGCTGGAGGAAGAAGACTTCCAGGTCTGTGAACCACCGCGCCGCCTCCGTAGCAGGGGGAGCCATGAAGATGAGGGGACCCCCAAGTCTCGATCTGCCTCCGCGGTAAGGAAGTCTACCTCCAAAACTAGGGAGCAAAAGACAATACGCCGGCAGTCCGCACGGCTAGTCAAGCTCAACCCCCATCTTACCAGAAGAACTTCCTGAAGAAGATGAAATTCCGCCCACACCAAGTTCACCGTGACCAGCGATCAAGAGCGCCAGGGAGTCTCCACCGCTATCCAAGTATAAGATGGACATGCTCATTGAATCAGATGAAGAGTAAGCAATTCCTTGCTTCGTCATGTCTAAATTTGTTGCGCTTGTTGATTCTGATCTGACTCTTTACTGCATCAGGGAGGAAGAGACGCTCACCCAGCGAGCAAAGTGGGCCAAGGCAGCAGGGATCAAACAGGAGGCATTAGTGGATGACCTTGTGGTCTCCATCCCCCAGACTAGTCCCCTGCGTCAAGATGTGCCCCTGCCTCCACTGACCGCCACGAACATTGAAGGCCACTCTTCTGGTGAGGGCAAGGAGGCAGGAGGGGAGCACCAAGGCGAAAGGGCTGAGAAGCAAATCCCGCCAAGGGTTCCTTGTCAACCACCATTCTGGGAAGTACTTCCCCGGCAAGGGCCTCCACCGACGACAGTGTTCACATCAGCGCCTCCCCAACAACGGAAAATGTTGAGGGCCATGTGCCGGCAACGCAGGTTGCCGGGGGTGGGGATGCCCCTGCCCAACAAGTACAGCCATGTAATTCTCTTGCCGCAAAGTTACTTCCACCAGAATACTTTTCCTTTGGTTTCTATCAATAGTTGAGACCTCGTTCTCTTTGTTCCCATATTGTTTTGTCTTTTCAGCTTCAACCTTTACCGTGGAAGGGGATGAACTCGTAGAGGTTGCCAGGATTGCCAAGGCCACTGCTGAGGAGGCCACCAAAATTGCTGCTGCGGAAAATCCCGAGCGAACTGATGGTGACATCTAGGAAGCAGATGTGATGATGGAAGAGGCCCCCATCAACCGATCTTGACCCACCAGGATGGACGCAGATGCAGCGCAAATCACACACCCGCAGCCAGTACTTGTTGAACCACCAGTGTCGATGGCCCCTCCAGTTTTTCCCACCAGCACAAACATGGTGCCTTTCCAGGCCATTCTTGGAGCCCCCAGCTCGTCCAGCGCTGCAGAACTGAACTTCGAGGATGAAGTTGCACGAATCTTACTCCCCTTGGCTCAAAGATCCACAGATGCCAAAGACATGGCCAATTATGAGAAGGACTACTCATTCTTGCAAACCATGGCTGCTGGACTCAAAGATGCCCAAGATAGGTATGGCAAGAAGTGGAAGCACATTGAGGAAGAACGAAAGGCCCAGGATATGGCTGACCAGCAACTGAAAGAGAAGGTGGAAGAGTTGCGCACATGGTACAACAATCGATCCCATGAACTCAGAAGCAAGGAGGAGAAGATGGCGACAGCTGCAGAGAGGGCAAGGGCTCGTGACGGTAGGTTGACGGAGCATGAGGCGTAGCTCAATGCCAAGGCCAAAGATCTTGCCGCTCAAGAACAAGCTATGGCGACCACTCTCCGTAGCAAGGATGATGAGATCAAGGAGCTCGTGAAGCAGCGAACCCAGAAGCTGGAGCATGACCACCAGAAGGCCTTTGAGGCACAGGCTTTGGAGCACGCCGCCAAGCTCAAAGAGGCCATTGACGAGGCTGTAGCTGCTACCACCACCAAGACAGAAATGGAGACCCAGGCCGGCAAGCTGAAGGAGGAGTTGGCCACCAGCGGCAAGGATATCGAGGCTCTCAAGGATGAGGTGCAGAAAGCAACTGATGCCTTAGGGGAGCTGCAGACGCAACTCTCGCCCAAGAACCAGGAATTGGCCACCGTTGATGGTGTGGTCCAGGACCTGAAATCCAAACTTGCCGGGTAAGAGCAGAACCTCGAGTCTCAAAAGGAACGGGAGAAGAGTTTGTCGGAGAAGCTAGCTACCGCAGAGACTCTCCGGAAGAATGCTGAAGAGGCGTTGGACAAGCTGCAGAAGATGCTCTCCCTCTGGACAGAGGAGTTGGTTGACACAGCCGAGTGCATTTCTTCCGAACTTGCAGTCATGGAGATGAGGAGCTGGTGTTTCCCTACTTCAGAGCATGAGGTTGCCAGCGCCAGACTGTCCAAGTTCTTCAATGGCTTGATCGAAACATTGAAGATGTATCATGACTATAGGGACGCAGCTTTCGACAATGAGTCCCGGAAGTTCGCCCGCGATGTGCTACACACCACGCTGGTCAGTCTGGCTTGCCGCAATCCAGGGCTCGATGTCTCCAAGTCTTTCAAGAAGTTGCCAGCGAACACAAACACTTCTTCTGCCGAGAAAATCATCGCCCTTGTCTCCGACAAGGTTCTTACGGTCCCCGAGGTTCAGGGCTGCCGCACCAATTAAGCTTGTCGTCATGTGAATTCTGCTGACCATAGAAACATATTCGACCTTATGTTAGGTCTTTGCTATTTCTGGGATGTAATAGTACTTTTAAGTAGGTGTATGAACTCGTGCTATCCTTTAAGTTTATTTTGCATGTTGTTCTCGTATGATTGTGCACCCTACGCATGCTCGGAGCTTGCCGGGGCTGACACTATCCACAGTGCTTTGGAGGCAGACCCCTAGCAGCCTGCGAGCTAGGCGCCAGCAGCAAGTTTCCCCTCGACGTTCTCGATGCAGCCACCTAAATAGTTGAGCAGACTCGAAACAAACAAGGGCGCAAGTGATCACAAAAGAGTCCCTTCGTGTTGCGGATCCTTCATACAAGTTCCATGTTTTAAACTAAAGGAGTCGCAAAGAATAAATAAAGATTTCGAAACCAAAAATGTTTCACAACTTATCTTCTCTTAATCTTGCGATTGTTGCTGTTGCGGGGACGCGACCCTCCCCTTCTTTCCGCGGAAGCCCCATACGCGGAGGTCGGTCCCTGACCCACATGCTTTGTGGTTGTGACATACTTCGATGCGTGGTGAGGCTTGCCGGGGAGGGACAAAATTTGCCTTGCTGCGGTCCCCTTCTGCAACGGTATTGCTTCACAGGGTTGGGTGGAGATCCGATGGATTTGCCGCGGCCCGCGGTCCTACAGAGCGTTCGCCCGCCGGGTGTGACTTATCAATGATCGAATCACCCGCTCTTGCGTTGTCATTGTCGAGCTTGACTCTCGAAGGGAATTGGGTGCACACAAAATGGAGCAGGTCGCTCCGATGGTCGCGCTTGCCGTAGTGCGGGGACGGGCGGAGACTACACATCCGCTCAGCACACACCACCATTGCGGCCATCACCAAAAGGTCGAGAGGTCGGACCGACCGTGGCATACTTGTCATTCGCTTTCGCCATGGTGGGTGCGGCGACAACACCTCCCACTACTAGGGAAAACCTTAAACACAGAGGATCAGTAGCGCTGGTCAAAAGAAAGCGCTACTACTACTTACCCGTAGCGCTTGTCCTCAAAATGCGCTAGTGCTATGGTGGTAGCAGTAGCGCCTCTGCAAGAAAAAGCGCTACTACTACAATTCTCACACTGTTGCCGGCAGGCTAGAAACAGTAGTAGCGATCTTACGCAAAACGCGCTGCCGCTAAGTTGGTTGTAGCAGCGCGCTTTCTGGGGAAAGCGCTACTGCTAATGGAAGGAAAATAAAATGAGAAACAAATAGAAAAGTAAATGAAAATGAAAGAAATAGAAAAAGGAGAAAGAAAAAAAGAAAATGTAAAGGAAAATAAAAGAAAAATAAAAATAAAGGAGAAAGGCATAGCAGTAGCGTGCGTTCAGAACAAGCGCTAAAGCTAAAGTAGCAGTAGCGCGTTCTTTGTACCCTCCTATAGATAAGTTCCTTAAATAAAGTAAAAAGGAAAAAAAGTAAATAATAAAAGGAAAAGGAAAAGGAAAAGGAAAATAAATAGCTACTGCCTATAGCAGTAGCACGTTTTGGTATCCGGCGCTATAGCTACGTTAGCTATAGCGCTTTTCCGGACCAGCGCTACCGCTATGTTTCACTTAACCCCCGCGCGGTTCTTCTTCCCCCCGGCCACTTCCCCCAAATCCCCACTCGATCGCACCTCCGTTGTCGCCGCCATCGCCCTACTCACCGTCGGCCTCTGCGCGCCCTCCCATCGCTCCCTCTGGTGCCCTCCCTCACCGCGCGCCACCGGAGCGGCCCCCGACGCCACCGGAGCCGCGTGGCCTCAACGCCACCGGAGCCGCCCTCGCCGCCTCCGACCAGAGCCACCCTCGATGCCCATCCCAACCTCGCCACCACTGCCTCCCTCGCCGTCACCGGATACGCCCTCGCCGCCTCCCTGAGTATCCTCTGTAAGCCCCCACCCCTCCTCTCTCTCTCTCTCATGGACTAGGGATTTGACAGAGAACTAGCTAGCTAGGTTAACTAGTTTAATTAGGTTAATTATAGAGGTTAACTAGGTTAACTAGCTAGGTTAACTAACTAGGTTAACTAGCTAGGTTAATTAGGTTCATTTGGTTAACTAGCTAGGTTAACTAGGTTGGCTAGGTTAGAGCAAAAATTTAGTTTAGAGCAAAAATTTAGTTAGGGCAGTAGGGTTTAGAGCAAAAATTTAGTTAGAGCAGTAGGGTTTAACTAGGGCAGTAAGGTTTAACTATGGTTTTTATTTTCATAGATGTTTTTTTAAAAGAACAAATTGAAGAAAATGTTGCAGCAGTGTTGCTAGTAGTATATAGTGGTACTAGTAGATGTTAATTAGGTTAGGGCAGTAGTGGTAGTAGTAGATGTTAATTAGATGTTTTTTAGTTAGGGTAGTAACGTTTTACTAGGTTAATTAGGTTAGTAGTGCTGCTAGTAGTAGTGGTACAGTACGTTAATTAGGTGAAGTTAAATGAATGAAATTAGTAGTTAACTGAATTTTTTTCATTTCATCATTATAGAGCACTAAAGTTAACTGAATTTTGTTCTATTAGTACTTAACTGAATTTTCTTCTACACTTAGTTTTTGAATTAGATGTTAATTAGGGTAGTAGGGTTTAGTTTAGAGAAAAAATTCAATATAAAAATATAAATTTCTATTAGTGCTGCAACTCCAGTAGGTTCTTAATTTTTATTGATTTTTTATTATGACAGAAATTTAGGACATAATTTGAATTGAGTTCTAGGGTTCATAATTTGAAATTTAGGACAGAAATTGAGTTCTAGGGTTCATAATTTTTATTAGGACATATTTTTTATTAGTTGCTCATGTATAGGTTCTTAAGTGATCCTGTTATATGCAACATTGAAGTGGTTCGATTGTGCCCAAGTGGCCTTTTGTTGTTTGCAGGGAATGATTCCGAGTGGCCTATGTTTTGCCGAAATGTTGATTCATTTCTGTTCCGGCAAATTTCAGGTGCTCGATTTGTCCACTTTGTAGCAAAGGTCATGCCAAAATTTTCCGTGAATTTCGGCATGACTTGTGCTACAAACTAGGGCATATCGAGTGCCCGGGATTTGCCGCAATGGGAATGAATCAACATTCCTGCAAAACATAGGCCTTTTTTTATGTCATTATTCATTTTATTAGGTCTAGAATTAATTGACTAGATTTAATCGTAGGAAACATGGATCGCAACGATGAAGGACAGGGTTCTGGTGATTGCAACGTCTACGAGGCGGCAGGCACCTTTTTGAACTATCTCGAGGAGCAACAGTTGTTGCAGTGCCCATGTGTCAATCTGAGACTGAGACCGACATCGAGACCAGCGCTGACACCGGCGCTGAGACCGACACCGGCACCGACACTGGCGCCGAGACCGGCACCAAGACTGGCAAAGCCGGTATAGAACCGAAATCGAAGAGGATGCGGCGCCCAAACCAGCTCAACACTACTAGACTGGTGATCACGGAGGTGGACTCTGGCAATTTTGAGCCAAAAGAGCCTGCGGAAGCATGCACGTGCTACGGCAATCAAATAGGCTGCATCCTAAAGGCAACCACCACCATCAACGATGAGAAATTAAAGAAGATACCAAATATGGAGCACTCCCTCCTAAGGAAGCTGCACCAGGGATTCTTGTTCCCGGGCCAGGATGAAATCAAATATACTCGACCGTGGCAAGACCCGGTAATGAAGAAGATTAACTGATGCGCCATGGGAAAGTTTTGTGGCGCGTTGTCTGCCTGGAAAGTTAGGATGAAACATCGGATCATCGTCAAAGAGGAACCCTAGTCTGAGATTGTAAAGGATAATCCGACAATTATGGAAGAGCAGTTCGAAATATTCAAGAAGGCTTGCATTGCCAAAGCTGCCAAAGAAAAGTCGGAGTACATGAAGGGGCTTCAAGAGAGGAACATGGGGTGCCACCACCTCGGAAACCGTGGTTACGCGGGGAAGAGGCCCATATGGGCCAAGGAGGACGTGAAACGCAAATGTCTTGGGATCCCAGACCCCTTGGCGGAGTTCACCGTCCCGCAGGAGCGTGACGTCATCAGGGCCCGGTACCGCTAGGACCAAGTCAAGAAGGTTTTCGATACAGACGCGGTCACGAAGGAGTTCATGAGACTGCTGGTAATTATTCATTTACCCCCTAATTTTAGCTTCTGATCAATTCGACTGCATGTTTAGTCACATTTGTAAATGATCCATGTTCCTTTTGCAGAAAGAGCAGCACAGGATTGCGGCCGAAAGCGACTCGCCGTCTGAGGCATTGGCGATGCCCAAGTGGGACACCCCATTCAACCGGGCCTTAAACATATTGAAAGGACTTCCAGTGGAAACTCGGCCGTCGTATGGACGCGTGCACGGCGTCGGAGACAGCGCCACGTGGAAGAAGTACTACCATGAGACCGCCGAGGAGAGACAAGAAAGTCGGAGGTTAAACAAAGAAAACATCGATAACAAGGTTGAGATTGCGGTTGATAAGAAATCAACTGAGTCAGTCAAAGCAGCGGTAGCTGCCGCAAGAGAGGAAATGGCAGCTTCGTATAGTGTCTTGATTCCAGCTATCGTCAGTTGGAGCAAGCAAAATCCAGATAAAGAGGCAGCGGACTTTCCCCTTTCCAACTTCTTCGGGAGCAGCTCGTTTAGCGTTGCACCAGCACCTGCTCACGCAACCGCACCTGCTCCTCCACCTGCTCCTGCACCTGCTCATAGCAGCCCGTCCTCCGTCTCTGGCGTGCTCGGCGGGGCATCATCTTTGGCTGAGCTCGATGCCCTCACGGTACCTCTCACACCGGCCCTCTTCAATATATGTATAATCTCCCATTTTCGTTGCCTTTCGGATGTCTCACGTCGTAGACATGTCTTTGCAGGCCGACGTAACCCCGTGCACCATACTGTACACCATTAGCCGCTAGAAGGTGGACGTGGGAATGGCGATGATAGTGGAGCCAAAGGAACAATTGTTCCACAGCCGGCCGATCCCCCCTGACGTCTTCAAGGTTTCCATGGCCAGTGTCAAACCGGGCTACAAGAATTTGGCTCCTCCGGTAGCACTAGGGGGAGATGACGACGAGACCCCGCGGCAGCTTGGTGATTGCAAGAGTTGGGTCCTGTTGTGGCCGAAGAGTCTGCTTCATCTGGAGGCGGTCGGGAGCACACCCACGACCACGCAGCTTCAGCAAGGTATGAACACCAACACCCCACCTGCCCAATTAGTGTCGCCTGTCGTGCCGGGTGATAGTGGACGGCGTGAGGAAGAGGCTCCATTAGTGGCTGATGACATCGCCGCCATCGAAGAAGCAATGCTTGATGCCATCGAGAAGGATGACGATGACCCTCTACAATATCTCAATACCAGTGCCTATGACGATGGAGGATTGATGGCTCAGCAGTATGAGTACTCAGGGTTTGAGCATGATGAGTTGGTGCCTGAATTGCCGGAGGATGAACGTACGATAGGCTCACTTCCAATAGCAAAGAAGCATAGGAAGAGACCGAAGAAAGGCAAAGCTGCTTCTATGAGCCAGTCACCTTCCCAGCCTCGGGTTGAAGACCGTATACCTATCATAGGTGCGGAAAAATACCAAATCCTCGGTGATCCAATCCTACCTAAGGCAGCGGTAGAGGTCATATATGACGATCTAAGGAGACTTCATGACGATGTGCTGCGGAGAGAGAAAAGCCTGATCGCCTCGAAAAATCCAGGATACCCGCTCTACATGGTTAATGTGCTGCAGCAAAGGTTGTACGTCGACACATTCCCCGCGGAAAAGTTCTTCCTTCGATTCGATTACATCTTCGACATGTTTCACTTGAAAAAGCTGGATTTTACGTTTGTCCGCCTTTTTGCCTTGTACATGGACTACATCATCAGGATTGAGCAAATACCTTATATCTGTGTCGCTGACCCATACTTCATGCATGAGGGCTTCTTGGCAGTCTGCCCAAAGCACCGTGAATACGCAAGTAACTACATCGCCGATTTCATGGTCGGCAATAAGGACAAGGAGACGATTCTCGTGCCTTATCATCCCATGTAAGTCATCCGCGGATATCCTTCCTTCGATTTCAATCATTCATTTGCACGCGTGGAGGCTAATTTGAGGTGTACTTATTTTGCGCAGCGGCGGGCGCGCCGTCCTCATCATCCTTTACCCCTGATTCTCCCACGCTCTTTACTTGGACTCGTCGAAGAACATGAAGAAAAGGATTATAGGGTGGAGAGATCGCGCTCAAGAAGACAAGGAACCACGCGCCCGCCTTCGGCCATAAGACCGACTTCTGCTGCATCTAGCAACCGAGTGGTACTCTCAGTGATGGATTCTATGTCCTCCACCACATCCTGGAGTACAGACGGGATCACCAGAACCTTCGCATGTCACCTAGATCCGGCGATGCCAATATTCTTCAATGGGCAAAGAAACTAGGAGATATCCTGGATCATCGACTCCGAGCTGAGTTCTATCACATCCAGCGTGAACTTGCCCAAATCATCATGAAGGAGGTTCTGGAAAAAACAGGGCTGTTCTACGAAGAAGGGCAAATGTCACGGGAAGACGTCCAAATGCGCGAAGCCGCTCAGCGTCTCGACCTGAAGCCTTTCACTTCGCTCGGGGACTATCTCCCTGATTTGGATGGATGGCACGACATGTTGGAGTGATTGACAATATATGACAATGTGTCCATTTAGTCCATACTTTCTCTATGACGAAACTTTGAGTTATGCACGACGAAACTTTGTGATGTAATTAAACCGTCCTCCTCAACTAGCAAAGATCACTCTAGTTAGGGCATTTTGGGTACGATGAACTTTGTTATTTATGCTTATGATATGTTGCTTCTATTTTTGCCAACTCTGTCTCTTTCTGTTGCTCAACTATATATGTTGCATATTATCGACTCTTGTGACGATGCAGGTACATAGATCATCGATGGCGAAGAAGTGCTACGCCAGGAGTATACGACGAGTGACCTGAGTGTTAGGCCCAGGTGTACCGGTTTCCGAGCGACAGCCAGAGAGGGTTTGATAGCAGAGTCGAAGCGTAAAATAATTAGTTTAGGTTCACGCTAGTGCGAGAGAGGGATCCGAACCGACGCCTCCAGTACTACATTATGTATGATGAGACATGTCAGTTAACTTGTATCACTATATCGTGATTATGATGTGACGACATGATTTGTGTTGGATGATATGATGAGACTATTATGTGTATGATATGATGAGCATATTGCATGTTTATGATATGATTAGAATTCTATGTAAAACCTGTACAAAAACATCGCAAATACGTACAAAAAATGTGAAAATATAGCAGTAGCGCTCTTTAGCGCTGGACAGGAAAACGCTACTGCTAAGCCACTTAGCAGTAGCGCTGGTATGGATAGCGCTACTGCTAAGTAGGTATAGCAGTAGCGCGGGTCAAAACGCGCTACTGCTAAACGTTAGCTATAGTGCCGTATCAGTAGCGCGGGACCCCGCGCTACTACTAGGCTTTTCCCTAGTAGTGTCTGGTACTGGCCGTGCCTCCCGTGGCGTCCGCACCGCTCGCCAGAGTGGTGCCGCCCGAGCCATCCACAGGCGAATGTGGTAGAAACTTGGACTAAGACAATTTGGCCGCCATGGCACTTCAATGCTGCGGGTGATGAGGAAGATCGATGTGCCGGTTAATGTCTCTGATTCGCACAAGCAACAGCCCCCTACCTGGCAAGTCAAAAATGTCATGGGGGAAGCACGATCACCTATGGGACAGGGGATCCCCTTTGTGGTTCGGCAAGGGGATGGTCACATTGCACAAAGAGCAGAAACAGCAGGGCAGTACGGTGATGGACAGCTCTCTTTTACCCAGGTTCAGGCCGCTTTGCAGCTAAAACCCTACTCCTGCTATGGTGGATTGATCTAGAGGAACATGAAGACATGAAGCGCTCAAGCCCGGCAAGTGTGCCTCGGGGAGAGAAACTACACGCGTACAAGTGTTGAGGGATGAAAGATTCAAACCCTTGGCTAGGTTGCCTCGGGCCTCCTTTTATAGCTGAAGGGGCAACCACAGTGGCAGAATAGTCATTATGACTTGATTAGATAGCTAACAGTGTTATCATACCTAAGTCTGGCAGTTAGGACAAAAGTGCATTAAATGCACTATTAGGTGTCGTGCTGAGGTTGAAGCCCGGCAAGCCCGCCGCGCCTCTTATCCATCTGCCTCTTATCAGCGTGACACACCATCAGGATGGGTGTCGATAAAGTTAAACTCTTCTCCAGCAGGTTGCCACGTACCCGACGGGATCCACCTAGCCACTTGGGAGCTCGACACCGCACTGATTAGTGACTGGCGTACGATGAGGTGGAGCGGTGGCATCTTGGTGGAGGTTTGCCGGTACGGAGCCTGCCAGGCTCGATCTTGTGGCCTTGGCGGCCCCGGGACTTTTGCCGGGGCGGTTTGTACTTGGTCCTAGGCGTAGCCTCGACCTTGCTGGGCTCACCTGCCCAGCAAGGGTGGCCTTCCTAGCGGATTTTCTGATCACCTTGGTCTTCTTAATGCACTCCTTGATCTCACGAAGAGCGGCTTCTCTGGCTTATCTTCGGACCCCGCCAAGGCATCCTGCCGGGAAGGCTGCAATCGTCTGTGCACAAGTCAGGAGCACTAGGGACCCCGTTTCTAGTGCACGAACATGTGTGATTTGTTCAAATCCCGAATGCACAACTTTGATGGGGCACCAACTACATTCGCAATATTACAAACTGAACATCGTACCCCCCCAGCCAGATTAAAGACGTACGATGTCCGTTCCACAACTTCGAGGCGGGTAGGGGGGGTGTCGTCCAACGCATGTGCTCTAACTTGATTTGCTCTAACATAGCACATAGAGCAAAAGGAAACCGTCATGGTCAAACCCTTGTCGTATGTTGGGTCAAAGTGATAGATTGTGTGGGCCTACAAATCTCGATCATTCTCTGATTTTTTAGAACAGGAAATAACGAAAAAAACATATTCTACAAATTACCAAAACAAGGATCCCAAGGTTTATATAATCGTCATGACAGGTCACTACAGACACATTTAGATGATAAATGTCTATAATGATCGTATCATGGTGCTTTAATGAAACTTGAGATATGCAACTTCCCACCGGTTCACCCATCCTTAGACTCCTCCAGCCCCAGCACACTTAACTTCTGCGTTCTATTCGACTCGGTTAGTGGATGGGAAGCTGCCCCTTGCTGATAAGACTTGCCTCCTTGCCTTTAAGGCGTTTCATGTTGGTCACCGTATGGGACCTACTCCCTACTATCACACATGTTTGTGCTTTTACAAACTGTGTGCAATATTTACATGGCCGGTGTGTCGCCGCGTAGCCTTCTATTAGCACTGACACTGGCAGCGGGAAACCGATGGGAGAAGAGGCGGGAAGCCGATGGGAGGAGTGGCGAGAAACGGTAGCGTGTTTGGATATATAACACCATTAATATGGAAAACTTAGTGAAGAAGGAAGTGTGAGCTAGCACAATGCATGCGCAAAGTGCTAACCCACGGGTGACAGACAGTTGACCAGAACCGCTTTAAATTTTTAGGGTTCGTTTGGCCTTTTTTATATATTATAATTAAGTTTTATAAGCATTAATTTAATGTGCATAATTCAAATTAGTGCACCAGAATGGCTATAAAATCATATATTTGTCCTTGGATGCATGTTTAGGTCACATGCAAAGAATGGGAATGAATTACAACCGTCTCGGCGTTTGGCTCAGCCTCGGACATTGAGAATCTTGGTTTTTAAATCCACTTAAATACAAAACTCACCCGAATATCGTGAAACTTGGCATGGTGTCACTACATGGCACATATATGTCGTGGAATTTTTTTTGTCCATTTTGGGGCAAGTTTTATTACAAGTCTCTTACAAACCGGAGCATCTCTCAAGAAGCCTCGTGGTTCCGATAGGGAAACGTGTCCCCCTTGTGGGCGAAACAATAATCGCTGCCTCTTCTCGCCTTGTATTTTTTTCTACAGGCAACATGGAACGACATGATATCCGTGCTAAAATTTAAAATTATTCAGGATTTGTTTGACCTTTTTATACATTAATTGAGTTTCCTAGGCATTTAATGTCCATAATTCAAATCTGAACTACAAATACATGCTCCAGTGCACCAAATGGCTAGAAAAATCATACATGTGTCCTTGGGTGCATGTTTAGGTCCCATGCAAGGAATGGGAATGAATTACAACCGTCTCAGCTTCCTGGCTCGTCCTCAAACATTGGGAATATTGGTTTTTAAATCCCCATAAATCCAAAACTCACCAAAAATCATGAAAGTTGGCATGGTGTCACGACATGGCACATATATGTCGTGGTAAAAAAATTCTCCAATTTGGGCCAAGCTTTATTACAAACCTCTTATAAACCGGAGCCTCCCGCAAGAACCCTCATGGTTTTGATAGGGAAATGTGTCCCCCTTGTGGGCAAAACGATAATCGCTCCCTCTTCTCGCCTTGTATTTTCTTCTACAGGCAACATGGAACAACGGGAGATTCACGCTGAACTTTGAAATTATTCACGGTTTGTTTGACCTTTTTTATACATTAATTGAGTTTTCTCAGCATTTAATGTCCATAATTCAAATCTGAACTACAAATACATGCTCCAGTGCACCAAAATGGCTAGAAAAATCGTACATGTGTCCTTGGGTGCATGTTTAGGTCCCATGGAAGGAATGAGAATGAATTCAACAGTCTCGGCATCCTGGCTCGGCTTGAAACATTGCGAATCTCAGTTTTTAAATCTCCGTAAATCCAAAACTCACCAGAAAATCATGAAACTTGGCATGGTGTCACGACATGGCACATATATGTCGTGGTAAAAAATTGTCCAAGTTGGGCCAAGCTTTATTACAAGCCTCTTACAAACCGGAGCTTCTCACAACCCTCGTGGTTCCGGTAGGGAAACATGCCCCTCTTGTGGGCGAAACGATAATCGATCCTCTTCTCGCCTTGTATTTTGTTTTCTACAGGCAATATAGAATAACAGGAGTGTCATGCTAAAATTTGAAACTATTCAGGGTTCGTTTGGCCATTTTATATATGAATTGAGTTTTCTAGGCATTTAATGTTCATAATTCAAATTTGAACTACAAGCACATGCTCCAGTGAAGCAAAATGGGTGGAAAATCGTACACGTGTCCTTGGGTGCATGTTTAGGTCTCATTGAAGGAATGAGAATGAATTACAAATGTCTTGTCGTCCTGAAACATTGAGAATCTCAGTTTTTAAATCCCAGTAAATCCAAAACTCACCCAAAAATCATGAAACTTGGCATGGTTTCATGACATGGCACATATATGCCTTGGTAAAAAATTCGTCCAGTTTGAGACAAGGCGCACACATTAATAGCCAACGAAGTCCTTTTGAAACAAATAGCTGACATGTTAATATCGCAAACGGTTGTATTATATGAACCGTGTGTGTTCCCGTAACCATTTAAGTGCGGCCACGCGTCCCTCTTTTCTTATGGGAGAGTACTACCTCGGTCCTCGTTCATTGGTCATCTTTGTATTTTGTGCCAAAATTTAACCATAGTCGGTGGCGTGCGTGCAGCTGTTTGTTTAGATGGAACGAGCGCGAGAAGTCCGCCGTGCAGGCTCGACGGGACGCGTGCGAGTAGTCCGCCGTGCAGGCTTGACGGGACGCGTGCGACTTGTCCACCGCGCAGACTCGATGGGACATGGACGAGCAGTCCACCGCGCATGCTCACTAGGAAGCGAGCTCTTTGACCTCCATCCACCAGCCGCCTGCCTCGCTCACAACTTCTGCATTAATGGCGGCCAAGTCGCTGTTTAACATGCGGTTAATTAAAGCACCTGGACGGAGGGTGTTTGCTTGTGATCCCATGGCCCCACTCAATGTTAGCATTTGCTTTGTTCATGTTTTCAACTCGTATTTCGGATAATTTAAAATGCCACATGTGGCAACGGATAATACGACGACAAATAAAATGGCAACGGATAATACGACGACAAATTTACAATGGCGCGGATAATAATTGTCTTACATATTCGGGATAATTTTAAATGCCACATGCGGCAACGCCCGAAAGACACAGGGGCAAGAGAAGAAGGAAATTGCAGACAACGATCTAGGTCGCTACTGTCTCTACTCCTCGATGGATCCCCGGGCGACGAGTTCCTCCAGCTCCTTCTTCAAATCCTTACGACTTTGCTTGATAGCAGCCACGGATTCCTCCACCTCCAGCTCACGCTCGATGCGGAGCTTCCTCAAGTCACCCATAAGTTTCTCGACGACCACTTTCAGCGTCATCCCCGAGGCACTGCTCTGCTCATGCAGCTTCTTCTAGCCGGCGGCCTCCTCCTCCTTCTTGGCGAGCTCCTTGAGGAGCTTTGCATTGTCACCTATGACTCGCACGACGAGGTCGGTCGCCTTCTCAACCGAGGCATCGCTAATATCGAGCAGCTTTAGCAAGCCGTCGACCAGCTCATGCTACCTAATTAGGCTAGCGAGACTAGTGTCGTCGACGGCCAAGGACTTCAGCACTGCCAGTTCTTCGCATTCGCTGACGCGGTGAGTGCACTTGCGAGACCCCTTGCCTACCGGCGAGAGCTCATTTGAGGGCTCCACGGCGCACCAGGACATCTCTACTGCGGCTGTCGCGTAGCAGCGAGACCTCTCTAGTGCTTCTGCGGCTTTTGTCTTTGCTCCCTGGTTATATGTCGACCCGAAACTACTCCTACCGGTCATGGCAGAACGACTTGATAGGAAAGACCTGTTTTGTGGGTGATGAGGAGAGTTACTGTGAAGTAATTATCGAGTGGGTCATTTTTATAGCCTGGTGCTAAGTGTGAACATGTTTAGGTTTGATCGGTGTGAACAAATTTGCAATTACTTATTGCGTGGTAATCTGGAATGTGACGAGAAACAAGCTCAAAATGTATTGATGGTTTCGGGCTCAAAGCCCGAACCACACCTTCATATGGCTGCCCGTTTCTGTTGTTCTAGCTCATCGCAAACAGTTCTTATGGATTAACCGTATGCGATGCATCGCACACACATCCGAAGCCCGAAACGGACGGTTCTCGGATGGTGTGTGTGGGCCCGCATTCTCTGATGTGTACATGTCTGTCCACTATCACACACGGTCTAGGTATCACATTTGTGTCTGATGGATGCGCCGTCGCGCCTCCCACGGGGTGCCAGAAGGTTGACCAGAATTGCATTATGCAGGTGTGGTTGCTCACCGTTGAGGCGGCCGCGGCGCGCTCTGCTCGCCCCCCCCCCCCCCCGCGCGCTTTGCTCGTCGTTGAGGCGGCCGCAGCGTGCTCTGCTCGCATCCGTCCGCGCGTTTTGCTCGACATTGAGGCGGCCGCGGTGCAATCCGCTCTGGCATCCCTGCGCACGCTCTACTCGCCATTGAGGCAAATTTACAATGGCAACGATTAATAATTGTCTTACATATTTATTTATATATAAAAAGTGATTGACGGGCTAACCATAAAAAAGATAATTAAGCTAAAAATTCCCACAATAATTAGAAATATCTAACCACTGATTAAATAGACCTTCTTTTTATTAGTAAACCATAGTCGTTGGATTGGTAGCCTGGTGGACCTCCTCACGCATCCATCCAGGAAAGAAAACCCACTCCTTGCGTATCCATCTAGGAAAGAAAAACCCAAATGATAACGCCCACACGTGTGGCACGAAGCAACATGGTCCAAACGCCTCCATTACCATTCATTTTGCCATGTCAAAACAGATGACATCAGCAGGAATCTTTTTGGTTTTCAGCTTAAAAATGTTTTATCTCCTAATTAAAAAATCCAATTAAAAATCCGTTTTCACCATTAAATCCGTCTCGACGAGATCTTCAAAACTAGATCCCATGTTGATATGTTTCGATGAAAAAAAAATTGGCCAAAAGTTGCCATGATGTTTACACTGTAGTTGCCATACTATTTACACTAAAGTTGCCATGTGGCAATTTTGGTTTATAGGTCATGGCAATTTTAGTATTTTGACCATGGCAATTCCGGTACTTTGACCATGTAAATTATTTTTTGTACGAACCATGGCAATTTTAAGTGCATGTATCATGGCAATTTTAGTATATGGTTCATGGCAAGTCTAGTTTCTTAATTCCCCGTTTTATAATATGTCAAAATTTACTTTTAAAGGTAGAAGAAAAAATAGCTGAAATGATATGGCAACTTCAGTGTAAACAGCATGGCAATTCATGTGCAATAAACATGGCAACTTTTAACCCCCAAAAAAATGTCGTCGAAACATATTGATATGAGATCTAGTTTCGAAGATCTCGTCGCGACGGATTTAATGGTGAAAACGGATTTTCAATCGGATTTTTCATTTAAGAGATAAAACATTTTAAAAACTGGAAATCCAAAATGATCCCCTCATGCATGCATGCGGTGATGTGGCGCAATTTATGTGTTATAGGGCGTGTGGACGAGTGTTGCTTCCACCACACGTGTGGGCATTATCAGCGTCCAAGAAAAAAAGGCCATCCAGGAAACAAAACCTTTACGTATCCATCTAGGAAACAAATAAAGAAGGGCCACCCCCTCACGCAGGTACATATCTGTACCTAGCCCTTAAGCGTATGCATCTAAGGGAAGAAAATAGAAGGAAAGATCTCGCATCTTCTTTTCCTCCCATCAGCCGAGAATTCCTGAGCGGTTACATAGGTACATATATGTACCTACCCCTTAAGGGTATGCATCTAGGGAAGAAAATAGAAGAAAAGCTCTCCTGTTCTCGCATCTTCTTTTCCTCCCATCAACCGAGAATTCTTGAGCGCGGACATTGCCTTGCGGTTGCTGTGCCTCCATGACGAGGAGAAGTTCATGCAGAATGCGTTGGTCAGTATATCCTAGGACTGGACATTGCGGTGCAATTTCAGTGTCTTCCACTACCAGGACGACATAACCATGATGAGGGCGGGGAAGATGGTTCAGCTATAGGTTCAAGCGCCTTTCATGATGAAGATGCATGGCTTCGCTTCGATACATGATCAGGATGCGCTCCTGGCCGGGGATGTGGATGTACAGTTCCAGGATCCTCTTCTCGCATCTTCTTTTCCTTCCATTAGCTGAGAATTCTTGAGCGCGGACATTGCCTTGCGGTTCCCCTGCCTCCATGACGAGGAGAAGTTCACGCAGAATGCATTGGCCAATATATCCTAGGACGGAACATTGCGGTGCAATTCCAGTGTCTTCCACGACCAGGACACAACCATGATGAGGGTGGGGATAATGGCTTAGCTACAGGTTCAAGCGCCTTTCATGACGAAGACACATGGCTTCGCTTTGATACATAATCAGGATGCACTCCTGGCCGAGGATGTGGATGTACAGTTCCAGGATCTTTAACCACATGGAGACATCAAGCGCATCAAGCATGGCAGGAGCACGATCCAAGTTTTCATGGGTACGTAGTGGAATTGCATGGAGTGGAGCTCGCTTCGCTTATGTCCTCTGGGCTACCTAGAAAAATTAGGAATCCCGTAAGTAAGTACGTGCTTGGCTGTCGCCTGTAGCATTCACCTGGTCACCCACGACCAGGACACAGCCATGATGAAGGCGGGGATGATGGTTCAGCTGTAGGTTCAAGTGCCTTTCATGACGAAGACGCATGACTTTGCTTCGATACATGATCAGGATGCGCTTCTGGCCGGGGATGTGGATGTACAGTTCCAAGATCCTCTTGTCGCATCTTCTTTTCCTCCCATCAGCCGAGAATTCCTGAGCGTGGACATTGCCTTGCGGTTCCCCTGCCTCCATGACGAGAAGAAGTTCACGCAGAATGCGTCAGCCAATATATCCTAGGACAGGACAATGCGGTGCAATCCAGTGTCTTCCACGACTAGGACACAACCATGATGAGGGCGGGGATAATGGCTCAGCTGCAGGTTCAAGCGCCTTTCATGACGAAGACGCATGGCTTCGCTTCGATACATGATCAGGATGCGCTCCTGGCCAGGGATGTGGATGTACAGTTCAAGGACCTTTAACCACATGGAGGCATTACGTGCATCAAGCATGGCAGGAGCACGATCCAAGTTTTCATGGGTACGTAGTGGAAATTGCATGGAGTGGAGCTCGCTTCGCTTATGTCCTCTGGGCTAACTAGAAAACTAAGGAATCCCGTAAGTGAGTACGTGATTATGCACGGGCGGGCCTGTCGCCTGTAGCGCTCACCTGGTCACCCTCGGCCGCTGGTTAACCAGCCTCTACCATGATTAGTCTCAGGTTTCAAACTTGCTCATGCATACAATCCAGGAAGGAGCTAGGTACATGATCGATTGAAGACATGCATCGTAGTAGCAACGAGATGGAGGAAGACATGCTTAATCCACAAAATCCATAGCTAAGCACTGCCACGTGATATATATCTAGGTGTATATTCATTTTTTACTACTCCATGTACTCCATCTGTATAATACAAGACACCGTCTAGATTTATGGACCAAGGGTGCAAATTGTACTATGATGAAGTTTTGTCGTGTACATTTGTGAATTATACTATGATAGTTTCTTAATAACAAGGAGAGCTATAAGAAATTAGCATAAATTTGCTAGCGAAGAGGAGGAAACGGCAGCCCACTAAAATTCACAAGATCCAAGTCATATACTCTTTTTTTAGATGACCAATTTTTTTTATCGATGTTCACATGGAGGGATACCTTTGTAGACAAAATTACTTTATTTCTCTCCCAAACATTGGTATACAATCCGGCATTTGCTTGCAGTTACGGGTTCCATCCTTCAAGCTATATATAATATATATTTGTCTCTAGATATGTCTATTCTTACATGTGTAGCCCAATTTAGGTTAAACATATATTAATTTCCCTTTAGTTTTTTATGATATTACAAATACATGATCAGGTGGCTACGAAATATATAAGAAATCAATAATATTTTGCTTATTTCTTTGTGAAAATGATATTTTGCGGTCCGTTCCAACTCGAGATTTCCTAGGTCTTCTCTACCACTGCTATATATCTCCCTTCTCAGTGTGGTTGGCACGCCCTGCATGGAACCCACCGCATCTCTGGTCCGGGAGCATGCAATATTGGTAGCTGCTGCTATGCCATGGTTCAAGGTGTGGTATCTGATGCGGCTTGAACTACGTCGGTATTTCCCCAAAGAGGAATGGATGATGCAGCACAGCTACCGTAGGTATTTCCCTCAGTGATGAGACCAAGGTTATCGAACCAGTAGGAGAACCACGTAACACTACGTGAACGGCACCTGCACACAAAGAACAAATATTTGCAACCCGACGTAAAAGAGGGGTTGTCAATCCCTCCCGGGTAAAGAGATAGATAAATTTGTAGTAGATCGGATAAATAGATCTCGCGGGAACGTGAGATAAAATAAATAACAATAAATTGCAGCAAGATATTTTTGGGTTTTTGGATTAATAGATCTGAAAATAAAAGATGCAAATAAATAAAAAGGCAAATAGCAATATAAATCTGAAAGTATATGATGGGAAAATAGACCCGGGGGCCGTAGATTTCACTAGTGGCTTCTCTCGAGAAAAATAGCATACGGTGGGTAAACAAATTACTGTTGGGCAATTGATAGAACTTCAAATAATTATGACGATATCCAGGCAATGATCATTATATAGGCATCACGTCCAAGATTAGTAGACCGACTCCTACCTTCATCTACTACTATTACTCCACACATCGACCGCTATCCAGCATAAATCTAGTGTATTAAGTTCATGGAGAAACGAAGTAATGCAATAAGAATGCTGACATCATGTAGACAAGATCTATTCATGTAGGAATAGACCCCATCATGTTATCCTTAATAGCAATGATACACACGTGTCATTTCCCCTTCTTTCACTGGGATTGAGCACCGTAAAATCGAACCCATCACAAAGCACCT
Organism: Thinopyrum elongatum; assembly: GCA_011799875.1. Lineage (NCBI taxonomy): Eukaryota > Viridiplantae > Streptophyta > Magnoliopsida > Poales > Poaceae > Thinopyrum > Thinopyrum elongatum. Next base: position 352,069,509 of record CM022302.1, on the reverse strand, counting down.
CTTCCCATGGCAAGAAAAATCGATCTAGTTGGCCTAACTAAACCAAAGATTCGAAGAAGAAATACGCGGCTATAAGTAATCATGCATATAAGAGATCAAAAGACTCAAATAACTTTCATGGATAAAAACATAGATCTTATCATAAACTCAAAGTTCATTGGATCCCAACAAACACACCGCAAAAAGAGTTACATCAAATAGATCTCCAAGAGACCATTGTATTGAGAATCAAAAGAGATAGAGGAAGCCATCTAGCTACTAACTACGGACTCGTAGGTCTACAATGAACTACTCACGCATCATCGGAGAGGCACCAATGAGGATGATGAACCCCTCCGTGATGGTGTCTAGATTGGATCTGTGGTTTCTGGAACTTGCAGCGGCTGGAATTGTTTTTCGTCGACTCCCCTAGTGTTTTTGGACGTCCAGGGTATTTATAGAGCAAAGAGGCGGTGTGGGAGGCGGCCGAGGTGGGCACAACCCACCTGGGCGCGCCTGGGCCCCCAGGCGCACCCTGGTGGGTTGTGCTCCCCTCGGAGCCCCCCTCTGGTAGTTCTTTGGCCCAACAGGTGTCTTCTGGTCCAGAAAAAATCACCAAAAAGTTTCGCTGCATTTGGACTCCGTTTGGTATTGATTTTCTGCAAAGCAAAAAACAGCAACTGGCACTGGGCACTATGTCAATAGGTTAGTCCCAAAAAATGATATAAAGTTGCTGTAAAATGATTGTAAAACATCCAAGATTGATAATATAATAGCATGGAACAATCAAAAATTATAGATACGTTGAAGACGTATCAGCATCCCCAAGCTTAATTCTTGCTCGTCCTCGAGTAGGTAAATGATAAAAACAGAATTTTTGATGTGGAATGTTGCCTAACATGTTCATCACATAATATGTTCTTTGTAGCATGGACATTTGGACTTTTATATGATTCAAAGCAATAGTCTAGTTTTGACATGAAGATTTCAATACTCAAGCATATCAACAAGCAACCATATCTTTCAAAATATCAACACTAAAGTAAGTTATCCCTAGCCCATTATGCTCAATCATTGATCCATTCATGAAACACACTCGCATATTAGCTACACCCAATGCTCAAGTACAATCATAGTGCCCCTTAGTTGGTGCTTTATAATAGAAGATGGCGACTCAAAAATAAAAATTGCATAAAGTAAATAGAAAGGCCCTCCGCAGAGGGAAGTAGGGATTTGTAGAGGTGCCAGAGCTCAAAGCGAAAAAAATAGAGATAAAAATATTTTGTGTGGCATGCTTTTCCTGTCAACGAAAATGATCGAGTAGTTCCCAATACTTTCCATTCTAGATATATCATAGGCGGTTCCCAAACGGAAAATAAAGTTTATTCCTTTTTCCACCATACTTTCACATTCCACGACTAACTGAATCCAGGGGTGCCGTCCATACCAACACTTTCCAAGGAATTTATTATTTGACAACATAAAGTAAATGCATTTTTTCATTTCGGGGCTGGGCATCCCTAATACCTTTGCCGTACTCTTGTGCAATGACAAGTGAATAAACACTCATCTTAAGAATAACACATCTAGCATGGAAAAATATCCGCCACCCCCTACCGTTTCATGAGCGGTATGAGCACACAAAAGAGAAATTTATTTTGAAAATTAGAGATGGCACATACAAATTTGCTTAGAACGGCACGGAAATACCGCATATAGGTAGGTATTGTGGACTCATATGGTAAAACTGGTTTAAGGATTTTGGATGCACAAGTAGTGATCATACTTAGTGCAAATGAAGGCTAGCAAAAGATTGAGAAGCATCCAACCAAGAAACAAAAAAATCTCATAAGCGAGCATTAAGCATAAGTAACACCAAATAATGCACCACAAGTAGGATGTAATTTTATTGCATAACTATTAACTTTTGTGCTTGCATAGGGAATCACAAACCTTAACACCAATATTCTTACTAAACCGTAATTACTCACCAACATGACTCACATATTATATCATCATATCGCAAAACTATTACAAGGAATCAAGTTTATTTTGTCCAATGATCTTCATGAAAGTTTTTATTATATCCCTCTTGAATATCTATCACTTTGGGACTAGTTTAATGTGTTGCTTTTCATAGCTCCAACAAATTTAAGTGAAGAACATGAGCATAAAAGTTTTCTTCTCCCAAAACAATTGAAGCATGAGAGAATTTCTTCAAAAATTACTACTCTCAAATAAATCTAAGTGAAGCATGAGAGGATTTCTTCAAAAATATTAAAGCACACCGTGCTCAAAAAGATATAAGTGAAGCACTAGAGCAATTTCCATAGCTCACAAAAATTTTAAGTGATGCATAGAGAGCAATTCTAACAAATCATAGCATAATTTTGGCTCTCTCAAATAGGTGTGTCCAGCAAGGATAGATGACACAAAAGAAAAAGCAAAACAAGCAAAGACTCATATCATACAAGACGCTACAAGCAAAAATCATGATATGTGACGAATAAAAATATGGCTCCAAGTAAAATACCGATGGTCGTTAGAAAAAAGAGGGGATGCCACTCGGGCATCCCCAAGCTTAGTTGCTTGCTTCTCTTTTAGATAATAGCTTGGGATGCCATGGGCATCCCCAAGGTTAGGCTCTTCTTACTCCTTATTCCTTCATCCATCGTGATCTCACCCAAAACTTGAAAACTTCAATCACACAAAACTCAACAAAACCTTCGTGAGATCCGTTAGTATAAGAAAACTAATCTTTACTTTAAGTACTGTAGAAAACTGATTCAAATTTTGTTATTGCATTATATCTACTGTATTCTAACTTTACTATGTCTTATAACCTCCAATACAAACCATAGATTCATCAAAATAAGCACACAATGCAACGAAAACAGAATCTGTCAAAAACAGTACAGTCTGCAAAGATACAAACTGTTCTCATACTTCTGTAACTCCAAAAATTCTGAAAAAATAGGAAAGCGTAGAAATTTTTTATATCAATCTTATGTAAAAAATTCAGAATCTTTCGTCCCTTCTGTGAATTTATAAAATTATTTTACTGGACGCAAAAGTGTCTGTTTTCCAACAAGATCAAATCAACTATCACCCAACATGATCCCAAAGGCTTTGCTTGGCACTAACACTAATTAAAACATAAAAAACACAATAATAACAGTAGCATAATTGTGCAAACACACAAGAATAGAAAGAAAAATATAAAAATAAATTTTATTCATTGGGTTGCCTCCCAACAAGCGCTATCGTCTTATGCCCCTAGCTAGGCATAATGCAAAGATCTATGTGCCGTCATCCTTATTTCTAGATCCGTAAGATGACCTCATGATTGATTCATATGGTGGCTTAATTCTTGTTCTAGGGAAGTGTTCCATACCCTTTCTCAAAGGAAATTGGAATTTGATGTTCCCTTCTTTCATATCAATCACGACACCTATAGTGCGTAAAAACGGTCTACCAAGAATAATTGGGCAAGACGGATTGCAATCAATATCAAGAACAATAAAGTCTATGGGCACATAATTCCTATTTGCAAGCATAATAACATCATTAATTCTTCCCATAGGCTTTTTAATAGTAGAATCCGCCAAGTGCAAATTTAAAGAACATTCTTCAATATCGGTAAGACCAAGCACATCACATAAGGATTTCGGAATTGTAGAAACACTATCACCCAAGTCACATAAAGCAAAACACTCATAATTTTTAATCTTGACTTTGATAGTAGGTTCCCATTCATCATGTAATTTTCTAGGAATTGAAATCTCTAATTCCAACTTTTCTTCCAAAGCTTTCATCATAGCATCAACGATATGTTTAGTAAAAGCTTTATTTTGTTCATAAGCATGGGGTGAATTTATCATGGATTGCAACAAATAAATACAATCAATCGAAGAGCAATTATCATAATTAAAGTCTTTGTAATCCAAAAGAGTGGGCACATCACTAGTTAAAGTTTTGACCTCTCCAAACCCACTTTTATCAATTTTCTTAACAAGATTTTCACCCTCCAAATTATCGGGATGCCTTCTAGCTAAAGTTGACTCTTCTTCAGTCCCTTTATCATCAATCTTAATTTTACTAAACAAGGAATCAATAGAAGAAACACCAATCACTTTAAGATCTTCATCATTTTTATGAAAGCAATCGCTAGAAAACGCTTTTTCTAAAAATTCTCTTTTAGCTCTAAGCATAGCGGTTCTTTTCATACTTTCATCCATAGAAACATATAAAGCTTTAATTGATTCCTCAACCTTAGGCACAAAAAGTTTGATCTTGAGATTTTCTACATCATGAGAAATTCTATCAATTCTTCTAGACATATCATCAATTTTACTCAACTTTTCTTATATCATAGTATTAAAATTCTTTTGAGCATTGATAAATTCTATAATATTATTCTCAAGATCAGAGGTGTTCCTATTATTATTATAAGAAGGATTACCATAGGAATTACCATAATTATTAGAGGAATTTCCCGAAAAAGGTCTAGGATTAAAATTACCTCTATAAGCATTGTTATTAAAATTGTTTCGCGAGACAAAATTCACGTCTATGGCATCACTATTTTGCTCAATCAAAGTAGACAAAGGCACATCATTAAGATCAATAGGAGCATTTTTATTAGCAACCAACTTCATAAGAGCATCAACTTTTTCACTCAAAAATTTTATTTCTTCTACCGAATTAACTTTTTTACTAGTAGGTGCTCTTTCGGTATGCCATTGTGAATAATTTGCCATAATATTATCAAGCAATTTAGTAGCTTCACCCAAAGTAATCTCCATAAAAGTACCACCCGCGGTGGAATCTAAAAGATTTCTAGAAACGAAATTCAATCCCGCATAAAAAATTTGTATGATCATCCAAAGATTTAAACCATGAGTAGGACAATTTCTTAGCATCAATTTCATTCCCTCCCAAGATTGCGCAACATGTTCATGCTCAAGTTGCTTAAAATTCATGATTTGCGTCCTAAGGGAAATAATTTTCGCGGGAGGAAAATACTTAGTAATAAAAGCATCTTTGCACTTATCCCAAGAATTGATACTATTGCGAGGCAAAGAAGAAAACCAAAATTTTGCACGATCTCGCAAAGAAAACGGGAATAATTTCAACTTCACAATATCATTGTCCACATCTTTTTTATTTTGCATATCGCATAATTCCATGAATGTGTTAAGATGGGATGCGGCATCCTCACTAGGAGTACCGGAAAATTGATCTTTCATAACAAGATTCAGCAAAGCGGCATTAATATCACAAGACTCCGCACTAGTGGCGGGAGGAGCAATCGGAGTGCTAATAAAATCATTGTTGTTTGTGTTAGAGAAATCACACAACTTGGTGTTCTCTTGAGTCATTGTGACTAAGCAACAAGATTGCAATCAAAAACAGATCTGACGAGAAAACGGCGAACGAAAAAGAGGGCGAATAAAACGGCAAATTTTTATGAAGTGGGGGAGATGAAAACGAGAGGCAAATGGCAAATAATGTAAATTGCAAGGAGATGAGATTTGTGATTAGGAACCTGGTAGATGTTGATGATGTCTCCCCGGCAATGGCGCTAGAAATTCCTTTTGATGCGGCTTGAACTATGTCGGTATTTCCCCAAAGAGGAAGGGATGATGCAGCATAGCTACGGTAGGTATTTCCCTCAGTGATGAGACCAAGGTTATCGAACCAGTAGGAGAACCACGCAACACTACGTGAACGGCACCTGCACACAAAGAACAAATACTTGCAACCCGACGTAAAAGAGGGGTTGTCAATCCCTCCCGGGTAAAGAGATAGATAAATTTGTAGTAGATCGGATAAATAGATCTCGCGGGAACGCGAGATAAAATAAATAACAATAAATTGCAGCAAGATATTTTTGGGTTTTTGGATTAATAGATCTGAAAATAAAAGATGCAAATAAATAAAAAGGCAAATAGCAATATAGATCTGAAAGTATATGATGGGAAAATAGACCCGGGGGCCGTAGATTTCACTAGTGCCTTCTCTCGAGAAAAATAGCATACGGTGGGTAAAGAAATTACTGTTAGGCAATTGATAGAACTTCAAATAATTATGATGATATCCAGGAAATGATCATTATATAGGCATCACGTCCAAGATTAGTAGACCGACTCCTGCCTGCATCTACTACTATTACTCCACACATCGACCGCTATCCAGCATGCATCTAGTATATTAATTTCATGGAGAAACGGAGTAATGCAATAAGAACGATGACATGATGTAGACAAGATCTATTCTTATAGGAATAGACCCCAACTTGTTATCCTTAATAGCAATGATACATATGTGTCATTTCCTCTTCTGTCACTGGGATTGAGCACCGTAAGATCGAACCCATCACAAAGCACCTCTTCCCATGGCAAGAAAAATTGATCTAGTTGGCCTAACTAAACCAAAGATTCAAAGAAGAAATACGAGGCTATAAGTAATCATTCATATAAGAGATCAAAAGACTCAAATAACTTTCATGGATAAAAACATAGATCTGATCATAAACTCAAAGTTCATCGGATCCCAAGAAACACACCGCAAAAAGAGTTACATCAAATAGATCTCCAAGATACCACTGTATTGAGAATCAAAAGAGAGAGAGGAAGCCATCTAGCTACTAACTACAGACCCATAGGTCTACAATGAACTACTCACGCATAATCGAAGAGGCACCAATGAGGATGACGAACCCCTCCGTGATGGTGTCTAGATTGGATCTGTGGTTTCTGGAACTTGCGGCAGCTGGAATTGTTTTTCGTTGACTCCCCTAGGGTTTTTGGATGTCTAGGGTATTTATAGAGCAAAGAGGTGGTGCGGGAGTCGGCCTAGGTGGGCACAACCCACCTGGGCGCGCCTGGGCCCCCAGGCGCGCCCTGGTGGGTTGTGCTCCCCTCAGAGCCCCCCTTTGGTACTTCTTTGGCCCAACAAGTGTCTTTTGGTCCAGAAAAAATCAGCAAAAAGTTTCGCTGCATTTGGACTCCGTTTGGTATTGATTTTCTGTGAAGTAAAAAACAAGCAAAAAATAGCAACTGGCACTGGGCACTATGTCAATAGGTTAGTCCCAAAAAATAATATAAAGTTGCTATAAAATGATTGTAAAACATCCAAGATTGATAATATAACAGCATGGAACAATAAAAAATTATAGATACGTTGGAGACGTATCAGTATCTAGCAGGAAGCCCAAGATACAATCGAAAGAGGACCAACAATCAAGTGCATCTAACAATAATGTCAAAATCTTCTTTGCTTCCGATTATATTGCCAACAATTACCAAGTTTCTAGATCTGATTCATATCCCTGTTTATTTTCTAAATCTCTGGTCAAGGTAGTGAGTTCCTTATAATGTAAAGTGTGTACATGAACAAGGAGACAACAACAGGTATAATTTTTATTTACAGGTCTTCTTTAGTTAATGATACGTCTCCAACGTATCTATAATTTTTTATTGTTCCATGCTATTATATTATCTATTTTGGATGTTTTATATGCATTAATATGCTATTTTATATTATTTTTGGGACTAACCTATTAACCTAGAGCCTAGTGCTAGTTTCTATTTTTTCCTTTTTTTTAGCTTCGTGGAAAAGGAATACCAAACGGAGTCCAAACGGAATAAAACCTTCGCGATGATTTTTCTTGGACCAGAAGACACCCAGAAGACTTGGAGATGAAGTCGGAGGAGCCACGAGGCGGCCACAAGGGTGGAGGGCGCGCCCAGGGGGGTAGGGTGCGCCCCCCTACCTTGTGGGTCCCCCGTGACTCCCCTGACCTAATTCTTTCGCCTATATATTCACATATGTTCCCAAACCACCAGAAGCATCCACGAAAATAGTTTTCCACTGCCGCAACCTTCTGTACCCGTGAGATCCCATCTAGGGACCTTTTCCAGCACCTTGCTGGAGGGGGATTCGATCACGGAGGGCTTCTACATCAACTCTATTGCCCTTCCGATGAAGCGTGAGTAGTTTACCTCAGACCTACGGGTCCATAGCTAGTAGCTAGATGGTTTCTTCTCTCTCTTTGATTCTCAATACCACGTTCTCCTTGTTGTTCTTGGAGATCTATCCGATGTAATCTTCTTTTGCGGTTTGTTTGTCGAGATCCGATGAATTGTGGATTTATGACCAGCTTATCTATGAATATTATTTGAATCTTCTCTGAATTCTTATATGCATGATTTGATTCTTTGTAATTCTCTTCAAATTATCGGTTTGGTTTGGCCAACTAGATTGGTTTTTCTTGCAATGGGAGAAGTGCTTAGCTTTGGGTTCAATCTTGTGGTGTCCTTTCCCAGTGACAGTAGGGGCAGCAAGGCACGTATTGTATTGTTGCCATCGAGGATAAAAAGATGGGGTTTACATCATATTGTTTGAGTTTATTCCTCTACATCATGTCATCTTACTTAATGCGTTACTCTGTTCTTCATGAACTTAATACTCTAGATGCAGGCAGGAGTCGGTCGATGTGTGGAGTAATAGTAGTAGATGCAGAATCGTTTCGGTCTACTTGACACGGACGTGATGCCTATATTTCATAATCATTGCCTTGGATATCGTCATAACTTTGCGCTTTTCTATCAATTGCTCGACAGTAATTTGTTCACCCACCGTATTATTTGCTATCTTGAGAGAAGCCTCTAGTGAAACCTATGGCCCCCGGGTCTATTTTCCATCATATAAGTTTTCGATCTACTATTTTCCATGATATTAGTTTTCGATCTACTATTTTGCAATCTTTTATTTTCAGATCTATATACCAAAAAACCCAAAAATATTTTATCTTTTGTTTATCTATCTCTATCAGATCTCACTTTTGCAAGTAACCATGAAGGGATTGACAACCCCTTTATCGCGTTGGGTGCAAGTTGTTTGATTGTTTGTGCAGGTGCTAGGTGATTTGTGCGTTGTCTCCTACTGGATTGATACATTGGTTCTCTAACTGAGGGAAATACTTATCTCTACTTTGTTGCATCACCCTTTCCTCTTCAAGGGAAAAACCAACGCAAGCTCAAGAAGTAGCAGGGAATTTCTGGCGCCGTTGCCGGCGAGATCTACGCCAAGTCAAGACATACCAAGTACCCATCATAAAACTCTCATCTCTTGCATTACATTATTCGCCATTTGCCTCTCGTTTTCCTCTCCCCCATTTCTAAAATGATTTTCGAAAAGATTTGCCTTTTTATTCGCCCTTCTTCTGTTCGTCTTTTTCGTCTACCTTTTGTGTGCTCGTGTGTTGGATTGCTTGCTTTGTCACGATGGCTCAAGAGAATACCAAACTGTGTGATTTTTCCAACACTAATAACAATGATTTTTTTAGTACTCCGATTGCTCCCGCCACTAGTGTGGAATCTTATGAAATTAATGCGGCTTTGCTGAATCTTGTTATGAAAGATCAATTTTCCGGCCTTCCTAGTGAAGATGCCGCATCCCATCTGAATAATTTCGTTGAGTTCTGCGATATGCAAAAGAAAAAAGATGTGGATAATGATATTATTAAATTAAAGCTATTTCCTTTCTCACTTCGAGATCGTGCTAAAACTTGGTTTTCATCTTTGCCTAAAAATAGTATTGATTCATGGAATAAGTGCAAAGATGCTTTTATTTCCAAGTATTTTCCTCCCGCTAAGATCATCTCCCTTAGGAATGATATTATGAATTTTAAGCAACTTGATCATGAACATGTTGCACAATCTTGGGAGAGGATGAAATTGATGATACGAAATTGCCCTACTCATGGTTTGAATTTGTGGATGATTATACAAATTTTTTATGCCGGATTGAATTTTGCTTCTAGAAATCTTTTAGATTCGGCCGCGGGAGGTACTTTTATGGAAATTACTCTAGGAGAAGCTACTAAACTTCTAGATAATATTATGGTTAATTATTCTCAATGGCATACGGAAAGATCTTCCACTAGTAAAAAAGTGCATGCAATTGAAGAGATTAATGTTTTGAGTGGAAAGATGGATGAAGTTATGAAATTATTTGCTAGCAAGAGTGCTTATATTGATCCTAATGATATGCCTTTGTCTACTTTGATTGAGAATAATAATGAATCTATGGATGTGAATTTTGTTGGTAGGAACAATTTTGGTAATAACGCGTATAGAGGTAATTTTAATCCTAGGCCTTTTCCTAGCAATTCCTCTAATAATTATGGTAATTCCTACAACAATTCTTATGGAAATTACAATAAGATGTCCTCTGATTTTGATAATAGTGTTAAATAATTTATGATTTCGCAAAAGAGTTTCAATGCTTTGATTGAAGAAAAATTGCTTAAGATGGATGGTTTGGCTAGGAATGTAGATAGAATTTCTCTTGATGTTGATTCTTTAAAAATTAGATCTATTCCACCCAAGCATGATATCAATGAATCTCTAAAGGCTATGAGAATCTCCATTGATGAGTGCAAAGAAAGAACCGCTAAGATGCATGTTAAATGAGATTGGTTTGTAAAAACGTGTTCTTCTAGTTTTCGTGAAAATAATGATGAAGAACATAAAGTGATTGATGTGACTACTATTGAATCTTTGTTTTCCAAAATAAATCTTGATAAATATGGGACTAGAGATGAGTCAACTTTAGTTAAAAGGCGTCCCAATGATTCAAATTTTTTAGATCTTGATGCAAAAATTGATAAAAGTGGGATTGGAGAGGTTAAAACTTTAAGTAGCAATGAACCCACTCTTTTGGATTTCAAGGAATTTAATTATGACAATTGTTCTTTAATAGATTGTATTTCCTTGTTGCAATCCATGTTGAATTCTCCTCATGCTTATAATCAAAACAAAGCTTTTACTAAACATATCGTTGATGCTATGATGCAATCTTTTGAAGAAAAGCTTGAATTGGAAGTTTCTATCCCTAGAAAACTTTATGATGAGTGGGAACCTACTATTAAGATTAATGTTAAAGACTATGAGTGCCATGCTTTGTGTGATTTGGGTGCTAGTGTTTGCACGATTCCAAAAACTTTATGTGATGTGTTAGGTTTCCGTGAATTTGATGATTGTTCCTTAAATTTGCATCTTGCAGATTCCACTATTAGGAAACCTATGGGAAGGATTAATGGTGTTCTTATTGTTGCAAATAGGAATTATGTGCCCATAGATTTCATTGTTCTTGATATAGATTGCAATCCTACATGTCCTATTATTCTTGGTAGACCTTTCCTTAGAACGATTGGTGCAATTATTGATATGAAAGAAGGAAACATGAGATTTCAATTTCCATTAAGGAAGGGCATGGAACACTTTCCTAGGAAGAAAATTAAATTGCCATATGAATCTATTATGAGAGCTACTTATGGATTGCATACCAAATATGACAATACCTAGATCTATTTGTGTTTTTATGCCTAGCTAAGGGCGTTAAACAATAGCGCTTGTTGGGAGGCAACCCAATTTTATTTATTTTTTGTTTTTTGTTCCTGTTTTGCTTTGAATATTTCATCTAGCCTCTGGTTAGATGTGGTTTTGTGTTTTAATTAGTGTTTGTGCCAAGTAAGACCTTTAGGATGGCTTACGGTGATAGTTGATTTGATCTTGCTGAAAAAAAGAAACTTTTGTGTCCAGTCACAGAATTTTAATAATTTACTGGACGGTTTAAAAACACTGAATATTTTACACGAGATTTATATGAAAATTTCCTATGTTTTCCTATTTTTTCAGAATTTTTGGAGTTACATAAGTATTAGAACAATTCAATCTTCGCATACTGTTCTGTTTTTGACAGATTCTGTTTTCTTTGTGTTGTTTGCTTATTTTGATGAATCTATGGGTAGTATCGGGGGGTATGAACCATGGAGAAGTTGTAATACAGTAGATATTACACCAATTTAAATAAATAATGAGTTCACAACAGTACCAGAAGTGGTGATTTATTTTCTTATACTAACGGAGCTTATGAGATTTTCTGTTGAGTTTTGTGTTGTGAAGTTTTCATGTTTTGGGTAAGGATTTGATGGACTATGGAATAAGGAGTGGCAAGAGCCTAAGCTTGGGGATGCCCAAGGCACCCCAAGGTAATATTCAAGTACAACCAAGAGCCTAAGCTTGGGGATGCCCCAGAAGGCATCCCCTCTTTCGTCTTCGTCTATCGGTAACTTTACTTGAGGCTATATTTTTATTCACCATATGATATGTGTTTTGCTTGGAGCGTTTGTATTATATGAGTCTTTACTTTCTAGTTTGCCACAATGATCCTTGCTGTACACACCTTTTGAGAGGGACACGCATGAATCATGATTTATTAGAATACTCTATGTGCTTCGCTTATATCTTTTGAGCTAGGCAATTTTGCTCTAGTGCTTCACTTATATCTTTTTAGAGAACGGCGGTGGCTTTATTTTATAGAAATTATTGAACTCTCATGCTTCATTTATATTATTTTGAGAGTCTCTAAACAGCATGGTAATTTTCTTTGGTTATGAATTTAGTCCTAATATGATAGACATCCAAGAGGGATATAATAAAAACTTTCATATAAAGTGCATTGAATACTATGAGAAGTTTGATTCTTTATGATTGTTTTGAGATATAAAGATGGTGATATTAGAGTCATGCTAGTGAGTAATAGTGGATTGTAGAAATACTTGTGTTAAAGTTTGTGATTCCCGTAGCATGCACGTATGGTGAACCGTTATGTGATGAAGTTGGAGCATGATTTATTTATAGATTGTCTTCCTTATGAGTGGCGGTCGGGGACGAGCGATGGTCTTTTCCTACCAATCTATCCCCCTAGGAGCATGCGCGTAGTACTTCGTTTTGATAACTAATACATTTTTGCAATAAGTATGTGAGTTCTTTATGACTAATGTTGAGTCCATGGATTATACGCACTCTCACCCTTCCACCATTGCTAGCCTCTCTAGTACCGCTCAACTTTCGCCAGTACCATACACCCACCATATATCTTCCTCAAAACAACCACCATACCTACCTATTATGGCATTTCCATAGCCATTCCAGGATATATTGCTATGCAACTTTCCACCGTTCCATTTATTATGACACGCTTCATCATTGTCATATTGCTTTGCATGATCATGTAGTTGACATCGTATTTGTGGCAAAGCCACCATTCATAATTCTTTCATACATGTCACTCTTGATTCATTGCAGATCCCGGTACACCGCCGGAGGCATTCATATAGAGTCATATTTTGTTCTAAGTATCGATTTGTAATTCTTGAGTTGTAAGTAAATAAAAGTGTGATGATCTTCATTATTAGAGCATTGTCCCATGTGAGGAAAGGATGATGGAGACTATGATTCCCCCACATGTCGGGATGAGACTCCGGACGAAAAATAAAGAAAAAAAGAGGCCAAAGAAGCCAAACAAAAAAAATGAGAGAAAAAGAGAGAAGGGGCAATGCTACTATCCTTTTTCCACACTTGTGCTTCAAAGTAGCACCATGATCTTCATGATAGAGAGTCTCCTATTTTGTCACTTTCATATACTAGTGGGAAATTTTCATTATAGAACTTGGCTTGTATATTCCAATGATGGGCTTCCTCAAATTGCCCTAGGTCTTCATGAGCAAGCAAGTTGGATGCACACCCACTTAGTTTTCTTTTGAGCTTTCATACACTTATAGCTCTAGTGCATCCGTTGCATGGCAATCCCTATTCACTCACATTGATATCTATTGATGGCCATCTCCATAGCCCGTTAATATGCCTAGTTTATGTGAGACTATCTCCTTCTTTTTTGTCTTCTCCACAACCACCATATTCTATTCCACCTATAGTGCTATGTCCATGGCTCACGCTCATGTATTGCATGAAAGTTGAAAAGGTTTGAGAACACAAAAAGTATGAAACAATTGCTTGGCTTGTCATCGGGGTTGTGCATGATTTGAATATTTTGTGTGATGAAGATGGACCATAGCCAGACTATATGATTTTGTAGGGATAAGCTTTCTTTGGCCATGTTATTTTGAGAAGACATAATTGCCTTGTTAGTATGCTTGAAGTATTATTGTTTTTATGTCAATATTAAACTTTTGTTTTGAATCTTATGGATCTGAACATTCATGCCACAATAAAGAAAAATTACACGGATAAATATGTTAGGTAGCATTCCACATCAAAAATTCTGTTTTTATCATTTACCTACTCGAGGACGAGTAGGAATTAAGCTTGGGGATGCTTGATACATCCCCAACGTATCTATAATTTTTGATTGTTCCATGCTATTATATTATCTGTTTTGGATGTTTTACATGCATTAATATGCTATTTTATATTATTTTTGGGACTAACCTATTAACCTAGAGCCTAGTGCCAGTTTCTGTTTTTTCCTTGTTTTTTAGCTTCGTGGAAAAGGAATACCAAATGGAGTCCAACCGGAATAAAACCTTCGCGATGATTTTTCTTGGACCAGAAGACACCCAGGAGACTTGGAGATGAAGTCGGAGGAGCCATGAGGCGGCAACAAGGGTGGAGGGCGCGCCCAGGCGTAGGGCGCGCCCCCTCCCTTGTGGGCCCCCCGTGACTCCCCTGACCTAATTCTTTCGCCTATATATTCACATATGTTCCCAAACCACCAGAAGCATCCACGAAAACATTTTCCACTGCCGCAACCTTCTGTACCCGTGAGATCCCATCTAGGGACCTTTTCCGTTACCCTGCCGGAGGGGGATTCGATCACGGAGGGATTCTACATCAACTCTATTGCCCTTCCGATGAAGCGTGAGTAGTTTACCTCAGACCTACGGGTCCATAGCTAGTAGCTAGATGGCTTCTTCTCTCTCTTTGATTCTCAATACCATGTTCTCCTTGATGTTCTTGCATATCTATCCGATGTAATCTTCTTTTGTGGTGTGTTTGTCGAGATCCGATGAATTGTGGATTTATGATCGGCTTATCTATGAATATTATTTGAATCTTCTCTGAATTCTTATATGCATGATTTGATATCTTTGTAATTCTCTTCAAATTATCGGTTTGATTTGGCCAACTAGATTGGTTTTTCTTGCAATGGGAGAAGTGCTTAGCTTTGGGTTCAATCTTGCGGTGTCCTTTCCCAGTGACAGTAGGGGCAGCAAGGCACGTATTGTATTATTGCCATCGAGGATAAAAAGATGGGGTTTACATCATATTGCTTGAGTTTATTCCTCTACATCATGTCATCTTACTTAATGCATTACTCTGTTCTTCATGAACTTAATACTCTAGATGCAGGCAGGAGTCGGTCGATGTGTGGAGTAATAGTAGTAGATGCAGAATCGTTTTGGTCTACTTTGACACGGACATGATGCCTATTTTTCATAATCATTGCCTTGGATATCGTCATAACTTTGCGCTTTTCTATCAATTGCTCGACAGTAATTTGTTCACCCACCGTATTATTTGCTATCTTGAGAGAAGCCTCTAGTGAAACCTATGGCCCCCGGGTCTATTTTCCATCATATAAGTTTTCGATCTACTATTTTCCATGATATTAGTTTTCGATCTACTATTTCGCAATCTTTTATTTTCAGATCTATATACCAAAAACCCAAAAATATTTTATCTTTTGTTTATCTATCTCTATCAGATCTCACTTTTGCAAGTAACCGTGAAGGGATTGACAACCCCTTTATCGCGTTGGGTGCAAGTTGTTTGATTGTTTGTGCAGGTGCTAGGTGATTTGTGCATTGTCTCCTACTGGATTGATACCTTGGTTCTCTAACTAAGGGAAATACTTATCTCTACTTTGCTGCATCACCCTTTCCTCTTCAAGGGAAAAAACCATCGTAAGCTCAAGAACTAGCAGTTAACATGTTTACATACTTTATTTCTCTCCTGAGAGAACATATACTGATGGATTATGGATGGGCTTAGGCCCATATAAGACAATAATCCCTGGTTAATCTCTAAGGCCCATGCATGTGTACGGCAAGTGGTTGGAAGTGTGGGAAGTTTAGTACCATACTGCTACAGTAAGAGGAGTGAGACCTCTTTATTAGGGCTGCTCTACCACTTGCTATTGGGAGCTTCGGAATAGGAGATGTGCACGCGCGCTCCTCCTCTTCCGCCGCCCGCCTCACCTCTCCACGCCTCGCCTCGCCTTGTCATGACGCGCACGCCGCGGGTTGCGGATATGAGCCGAGCCGAAGCTTATTTTCGCCGGTCAAGAATGGTTAATTAATCTCGTATTAATTAATGAGTCGCTTACGGAAGTGCCATGTAACATCCCTAGCATCACACTACAGTAATCCCTTATGATCAGTGCCAAGTCATCTTGATTTACAAAGCTTAATCATATTGGATTAATATCTCATTTCAAATTCCTTCTCTAAATCCAATTCAAATTCAAAGTGAAATTTCAAGTTGCTCAAGAGTTGCTGGAAAAATGTTCACCTTCTAGCAAATATTCCAAAACAAATTGTTGCTAAGGAAAACAACATCATCATCAACTCAAATGGGCCAGAGAATTTAAAATAGTGCCAAAGCAGCACTATAAATGCCTTTTTCATTTTTGAAAAATTCAAATGAATTCCAATCTTGCTCAAACTTTTTGTGGCAGATCAAAATAATGCATTGTAATATTGTGGACCCATTTCACATTTTTGCAAAAGCATTTGGTAGCTCTTTTCTTTTTCTAAGTCTGCTGTAAAAGGAAAACAGCAAAAGAAATGGAAAAGGCCAAAATTTGCTGGGCTTAAGTCAACAGTGCCAGGACCCAGCCCATCTGGCCTTTTTATCCCTCCTAACTCTCTCTCCCTCGCGCTGTCAGCGCGCGTCTGGCCACGCCGGCGAGCGCCGACGAGATGGCGACACGACGACGCCACCGACGCTCGGGAGAGGATAAGGCCGAGCCGTTCCTCCCCCTGGCCTCCTCATCCATTCGCCCCCTCCTCCTCGCTTCTCCCTCGCTCGCTCCAACCACCACCGAGCGGAATTGCCGCCGTCCTCCGTCGCCACCGTGACCACAGCCACCGCCTCGCCTTGCCGACCTGTCCATCGTCTCCGCCGTCCTCGACTACCCCATCCTCATCCACGCACGTGAGCAGGTGAGCTCTGCATCGCCTGGATCGAGCCGCCCCTTTTGCTTTGGTCGCCGGTGATCTTCCTCCTCTCTGGAGACTGCTGCTACTACTAAGCCTATCACCGGCCTCCGTGTGCCGCTCGGTGAGCACCTCATCCTTCTCCCTCTCTCTGGATGCTCTTGCACGTCCCCTAGCTACCTTTTCCCTGAGCACCCGAACACAGCGCCGTGGAGCTCGTCGCCGGCGAGTCTCCGGTGACCTTCTGGTCACGGGCCAGTGCCCATTGCGCTCGCCGTGCTACGTAGATCCTCCCTAGCCTTTTCACCAGCTCGTTTGCGTGCCAAAACGTCGTTCCCATCACTCACCCGAGCACCTCGCTGCCGGCGACGCTGCAGCACGCAGCTCTGGCCACCCCAGCTCTGGCCACCGCCACCACTCGATGCGGCCGAGCTCAGGCTCTCGAATGAGCCTAGCCGCACTTTCCCCTATTCCCCGTAACACCGTATCCCCGAATCCCGAAGTCCGGCGCCGCCCGCGGAGGTCGCCGTCGATGTTTCCGACCGCCTCGTCGAATGATGTTCTCTGTTGGAGTCGGGGAGCCCTGCTGACGTCGCTCCCCTTCGTCCCCATCTCCGGCCACCGTGACGCCGTCGCTGTGATTCCCCGCCGGTCTGCAGCTACTAACCTGTCGCCGGCCTTTCTTGGCCGCACAGTGAGTTCCTGCTCGATCCTCTCTCTTCCCTGCTCCTCTCCGCGCGCTGTAGGCGCTGCTCCCGCCATTGTCGTAGCTGGTCGCCGCCGCCGTACTTGCTGCCGCTGCTGTGGTCCATCTCTGGCTCAGGCGAGCACACCACGATGCTCCTCGCATCGCGTGGGAGCTGCCTAGCCCTTCGCTGCCGCGCCTGCATGCTTCTAGCGCTATCCCCGTCGAGAACCGAATGCCGCCGCCGCCATAGCTCATCGACGGCGCCGTTTCTGTTCACCCCAGCAGATGCCATCACCGCCGTTCGATGCGCCGTCCTCTTCTCGTCCGAACACGACCAAGAACTTGTGCGCAAACACACGGTAGTCGCGCGCCCATTTTCGCCCGAAGCTCGTCGCTGCCACGGCTCAACGCCGGCGAGTTTCCGGCCACCCCAGCATGTTTCGACGCCATAGTTAGACGCGGGGTGATGCGCCCGTTCGAACAAGCCCAAGAACACGCGAAATGGTGCCCCGTGGAGGAATCCCGAGCTCGCCGGAGTTCTCTGCTGCATCCGGCGCTCGCCGAAGCTCCTTCGGCGGCCGCGCTAACCTGGCGCCGCGTGGGACCCGCCCTGGGACACTGCCAGTGGGCCCCGGACCCCACTTTGACTTCGTTGACCAGGGTCAACGCTGATCACTGTTCACTCCAGTCACTGACCAGTGGGCCCCTTCATTTAGTTAATCTAAATAAACACTTTTTAATTAAAATCTGTTTAGTTAACCCTAATGAGTCACTGACACCTGGGGCCCACCCCACTAATTAATTATGTTAGATTAGTTTAACTCATTGTTAACCCAGAGATGTTGACAGGTGGGTCCCACCTGTCAGTTTGACCAGTCAGCTGGTCAGCCAACTGCTGACGCAAGCATGACATCACCCTGACCTCATATTCCTTTTCTGGTATTTCTGTTAATTTAAATAATCCAGAAAATGTTTAATCTTTGAAAATTCATATCTTTTAAACCGTAGCTCAGATCGAAAAACTTTATATATGAAAAATGATCAGAAAAATGAGACGAATCCTACCGTGCCATCTGTTTCCGTGTAGGGACCCTCTACGGTGGTGAACCCGCAACTTTTAGCCTGTTTCCGGTAGATGAATAGTTCATATACACCGGTTTATAAATCCAACTTTAATCCTAAAATAACTAAAATGATTTAGACATGTCTTTAGGCAACCCTGCACTGCATGTTAGCATAGCATGCTCTGTGTTGCATATGTTTGTTGTGTATTTATTTGTTTCCTCCCCCTTTTCTCTCTCTGTAGACCCCGACACCGACGTAGTCCCCGAGGCTGACGCAGCTCCGTAGTCCGACTACACTGTTGACGACCCTTATCTTGCCGCAGAGCTTCGAGGCAAGCACCCCCCCTTGAGCATGCCTATATCACCTATTCTTCCTCTCTTATGCTTGCATTAGAAATTGCTGCTGCTACTGTTTAACCTATTTCTGATGCATAGCCTATCTTTGTAACTGCTATTGATACCTACCTGTTTATCCTAAACTGCTTAGTATAGGCTGGATAGTGACCCACCAGAGACCCCACTTTGACCCAGTTGCCCCCGCTGGACTAGCAAATGACTCGATCAACGTGATCGACAACCAGGCCCCGACACTGCACATCACCCCCCTAGTTGTACGACACTGCAGCGTTACTATCGAGTGCCGAGGGTGATACCTCGTTTAGCACTTCTGATGTTAACTCTGTAGAGTAGCTATTTGGTCATGGTCATTGAGTGTGATTCCGCCTTCACCACACCCGATAATGACGCTGTCGTGCAACACCTCAAGTGTAAACCCATCGAGGGTGATTCCTCCGAGTTCACCTTGACGGATACATCGAGTAGGAATCCAACGAGGGTGATACCTCAGATTCCCCTGATGTTATGGACACACGGATACTTGGACTTTACAAATGTTACTTGGAAAGTCGAGTCGACCCTGAGGGGTACCCGAGTGTACATATGATACGAGTGATGTGGAGATGGGTTGACCTGGATGGTGCCCGTGAGATAAATACGAGGCATGGCCGGGCATTCTTAGCCCTTGCCGCAAGTCCTCGAGACGGGTCGACGGGGTCACATCGACCGTGAGTCTCTGCTTGTTACCGCAAACCCCAATACACTAACGATTTGGATATTTGATCCGAGTGGGCCTCTAGCCCGATAGCACTAACCATCACGTGGGATAAGTTATGGGCACTCTGCGTCGTATGCATTAGCCGAAGCTTAATGGACGTCAGCGACTGAGCGGCGTGATCTGGGTTGGACCACGTTAAGCACCCTCCTTTGTAATGGAGGCTGCTAGGTCTGCTCACCGGCCACCCACGCAATGTGCAGGAGCGCTCGGGGCGATGGCCCAGGACCACTGGGTGCATAGGTTTAGTCCGGCGTGCTGACCTCTCTGTTAAGCTTAGGTCGGGTTGCGGCGTATCGTTTGGCCGAGGCCGGGCATGACCCAGAAAAGTGTGTCCGGCCGGAGTTAATCGAACATGGTGGGTAAGTTGGTGCACCCCTATAGGGAAGAACTAATCTATGCATAGCCGGATCCTCGGTAACGGACGCTCGGAGTTGTATCCCGATCGATACAACTAGAACTGGATACTTGTGATGAGAAATGGATAGTATGGCTCTAGGATTGCTTTCTTGCCGGGAGTCGAGAAAGGATCTCTGGCCGAGGTTGATACTTAACACTACTACTACTTTATGTTGTGCTAATCTACACTCTTCTAATGCTGCAAGACCGATGAAGATGCTAGTCTTTGATAGCACTAGGCCTTCCCTCTATTCTGGCATTTCTGCAGCCTAGTACACATATACAGCCTTTCTTTGATAATGTTGCATATGTAGTGTAGATCCTTGCTTACTGAGTACTTCAGATGAGTACTCACGCTTGCTTTGCTTCCTCTTTTCCCCATATCCGTTTGATGCAACCAGATGACGGAGCCCCTGAGACAGCTGCCCTCGTCAATGACTGCTACTACTACCCCGAGGATGGCTACTACTATGAGTTGGCCGACGACCAGGAGTAGGTTTGGAGGGTCCCAGGCAGGAGGCCTGCGCCTTTTCGATTGTAGTCTTTGTTTTGCCCCGCCTTCTTAAGGCCTATCTGTGTTTCTTTTATATCTGTACTTAGATATCTGATGCTTCCGCTGACGCTTGTATGCGAGCTTATGTATTCGAGCCCTCGAAGACCTTGGCTTGTAATATAAAGCTTGTATTATTTTAAATTTGTGTCTAGAGTTGTGTTGTGATATCTTCAAGTGAGTCCTTAGGCTTGATCGTGTGCATTTGCGTGTGTGATTAGTGCACGATTGAGCTGGGGGCGTCACACACCACTGTCCGAGATGTTGGACCGCGGGCTGTTCACAGACTCGGTCATGGGCCTGAGCCCTGGCCCATCTACCCGATGGCCTATATTAGAAGGCGCTGGCCAGTGGAGTGAACCCTAACTCAGTTCACTCACTCCCTCTCGCACAACCCTAGCCGTCATATACTGTTCCTCTCTCTATGCTGCTACTGGCAATCCCATCGCGACGAACGCATGCACGGTTGGTCGGGAGAGCAGGTGCCTCCGGAACCCTGTCGTTCGAGATCCTTCCCTGGAGAACGGCAGTAAGGTTTTTGTGGAGCATCTCGACACGACTGCTCCCGATCCGTCCCCGTCTCCGTCCGCCTCTGCTTCCACTACTTCCCCTACATCGACTCCATGGTTGATGGCGAAGCCGCCAAGAAGAAGGCCTCGGCCGATGCCGAGGCTGCCGCTGCCGCCGCCGCGTTGTCCTGGCCAACCGAAGGGTATGACTCGTTCATCCCCTATCTGCTCATTCATGTGCTGGCCGTATATATGATGTTCATAGATGTTTCGGTTCTATGTACTATACGTGCTAGCATGCTTAGGTATCGGTATGAGATGCATACCATATTTGCCATGTTTACTGCTTACTCGTGGATTAGATTAGTCGAAAAAATGCTAATATTTCCAACAATCCAAAAACCTTATTTTAGGCACTTTTCTACTCATGGCTTCGCCGCTACTCTGAAACCGGAAAAGTTTACTGGGACGCATTTTAAGCGTTGGCAGACCAGGACTACTGATACGTCTCCGTCGTATCTATAATTTTTGATTGTTTCATGCCAATATTATACAACTTTCACATATTTTTGGCAACATTTTATATGATTTATTGGACTAACCTATTGATCCAGTGCCCAGTGCCAGTTCCTATTTTTTGCATGTTTTTTTTTTGCAGAATACCCATATCAAACAAAGTCCAAATGCAATTAAATTTTACGGAGAAT
Organism: Thinopyrum elongatum; assembly: GCA_011799875.1. NCBI lineage: Eukaryota > Viridiplantae > Streptophyta > Magnoliopsida > Poales > Poaceae > Thinopyrum > Thinopyrum elongatum. The sequence goes on along the minus strand of CM022302.1, from coordinate 352,047,470 downwards.
TATTTTGGAATATATGTGATTTTTGGGACTTGGAATCAATGCAAACGGGGGCCCATAGTGCCCACAAGACACCAGGGCGCGCCCTAGGCCCCTGGCGCGTGGTGGTGGGTTGTGCCCTCCTCAAACGTCGGTTGGAGCTCTACTTTGGGCGCAAGGAAACTTATATCTAGAAAAAATTCGTGTTAAAATCTCAGCGCAATCGGAGTTGCGGATCTCCGGGAATATAAGAAACGGTTTTCGGCCAGATCTGTGGAACGCGAAACAGAAGAGAACAGAGAGGAAGATCCAATCTCGGAGGGGCTCCCGCCCCTCCGCCGCCATGGAGGCCATGGACCAGAGGGGTAACTCTCCTCCCATCTAGGGGGGAGGCCAAGGAAGAAGAAGAAGGGGGGGGGCTCTCTCCCCCTCTCTCCCGGTGGCGCCGGAGTGCCGCCGGGGCTAGGATTGTGACAGCGATCTACATCAAGAATCTTGCTACTGTCTACACAAACTTTCTCCCCCTCTATGCAGCAGTGTAACACCTCTTCTCCCTGCTGTAATCTCTACTTAAACATGGTGCTCAACTCCATATATTATTTCCCAATGATATTTGGCTATCCTATGATGTTTGAGTAGATCCGTTTTGTCCTATGGGTTAATCATGATCTTGGTTGGTATGATTGTATATTTTATTTATGGTGCTGTCCTACGGTGCCCTCCGTATCGCACAAACGTGAGGGATCCTCGCTGTAGGGTGTTGCAATATGTTCATGATTCGCTTATGGTGGGTTGTGAGAGTGACAGAAGCTTAAACCCGAGTAAGTGGGTTGTTGTGTATGGGATAAAAAGGACTTGATACTTAATGCTATGGTTGGGTTTCACGACCTTAATGATCTTTAGTAGTTGCAGATGCTTGCTAGGGGTCAAATCTTAAGTGCATATGATCCAAGTAGAGAAAGTATGTTAGCTCATGCCTCTCCCTCATATAAAATTACAAGAATGATTACCGGTACTTGTTATCGATTGCCTAGGGACAAATGACTTTCTTGTTGACAAAAGCTATCCACTTTTATTACCTTGCAATTTATTTGTAGTTTTATTCTCGCAAAGTACTCGTAGTTTTATTCTTGCAAAATAGTTTCATACTTGTTTTAGGTAAAGCAAAAGGTCAAGTGTGCGCAGAGTTGTATCGGTGGTCGATAGAACTTGAGGGAATATTTGTTCTACCTTTAGCTCCTTGTTGGGTTCAACACTCTTATTTATCGAAGAAGGCTACAAACGATCCCCTATACTTGTGGGGTATCAACTACCTTGTGGCTCACAGCAATGAACGTGTTCTGGGTTGGTGGTGTGTCTCCCACGGTAACGATTGCTCCTGAACAGGAGAATGCATTTAGGGAGGCAACCACCATCTTTGTGGGAGCCGTTCTTACTGTGATCAGAGACAAGCTAGTCGACACGTATCTCCATATGCGTGTTGCCAAGAATTTGTGGGATGCACTCGAAGCTAAGTTCGGCGCAACCGATGCTGGAAGCGAGTTGTATGCTATGGAGCAGTTCCATGATTACAAAATGGTCTATAACTGTTCTGTATTGGACCAGGCCCATGAGATACAATGCATCGCTAAGGACCTGGAGCTCCTGAAGTGTGAGTTACTAGACAAGTTTGTCGTGGGTTGCATTATTGCAAAACTCCCTCCTGGATAGAGGAACTTTGCTACTTCTCTCAAGCACTTGAGATGTGAATTCTCTGTTGAGGATGTCATTGGTCATCTAAGTGTTGAGCAGAACTCAAGAGCAAAGGACTCACACGTGAAAAGGGCAGAGGGTTCTTCTAGCGCCAATGTGGTGCAGAAGACTTCCCACAAGTTCAAGGGAAAGAACTCTGTCCAGCAGAATACTACATTTAAGAAGAAGGGTAAGAAGAAAGACAAAAAGAGAGATGGCTGCTTTACTTGTGGTTCAGAGGAACACTGGGCAAACAAGTGCCCAAACAAGTACAAGAAGCAGGACAGGACGCCAAGTCTGTCAATGTCACTCTAAGCAACAATGATGGGGCATCTGGGTATGGTAATCTGTTTACCGTACTTTTAGTTTGTCAGTCCACCGATTGGTGGGTTGACACTGGGGCCAATATTCATGTGTGTGCTGATGTGTCTTTGTTTTCTTCTTACCAGGTCACATGAGATTGTTCCGTCCTGATGGGGAACGGTTCGCATGCTTCTGTTCATGGTGTTGGCACGGTAGATCTGAAGTTTACTTCGGGAAAGATCATGCAACTGAAGAACATGCAGCATGTCCCCGCCATCAAGAAGAATCTCGTTAGTGGCTCCCTTGTATGTAAAGAAGGGTTTAAGTTAGTATTTGAGTCCAACAAAGTAGTCATATCTCGGTATGGACTATTTGTTGGAAAAGGATATGATTGTGGTGGTTTGTTTCGCCTTTCCCTCGAGGATTTCTGTAATAAAGTTGTGAACCAAATTCATTCTAATGTGAACAAATGTGAGATTTGGCATTCACGTCTTTGTCACATAAATTTCGGTTGTATGACACGGCTAGCTAAGATGAATCTAATCCCGAGTTTCACTTTAGCCAAAGGCTCTAAGTGCCATGCGTGTGTGCAAGCAAAGCAACCTCGTAAGCCTCACAAGCCTGCGAAGGAGAGACACCTGGCACGCACTAGAGCTCATACATTCAGATCTCTGTGAGATGAATGGTGTGTTGCCTAAAGGTGGAAAGAAATACTTCATGACTCTGATTGATGATTCCACTAGATTCTGTTATGTGTATTTGTTAAATACAAAGGATGAGGCTCTACACTACTTTAAAATCTATAAGGCTAAAGTTGAGAACCAACTTGAGAAGAAAATAAAACGAGTCCGGTTTGATCGTGGCGGAGAGTACTTTTCTAGTGAGTTCGATTTATTCTGTGCGGAACATGGTATTATTCATGAGAGGACGCCTCCCTATTCACCCCAGCCAAATGGGGTTGCCGAACGGAAAAATCGTACTCTAACTAATTTGGCTAACGCCATGTTAGATACATCGGGTTTATCCAAGGCATGGTGGGGGGAGGCTGTATTGACATCATGTCATGTCCTGAATAAAGTTACCGCAAAGGATAATGAGACTACTCCCTATGAGCAATGGGAAAAGAAAAGAACTACACTCTCTTACTTGCGCACTTGGGGCTGTTTGGCGAAAGTCAATGTGCCGATCCCCAAAAAGCGTAAGCTTGGTCCAAAGACCATGGACTGCGTTAATTTGGGCTACGCTAAGAATAGCGTTGGCTATAGATTTCTAGTAGTGAAATTTGAGGTACCTGACCAGAAGGTCGGTACAATTATAGAGTCTAAGGATGCTACATTCTTTGAGGATATTTTCCCCATGAGAGATATGCAAAGCAGTTCTAGACTGGAATCTGATGAGACTCCTGAACCTGCCATTCCGATGGAATATTATGAACACAAAAGTGATGAAAGTTCATCGAAGGATGACGAGGAAGCTCCTATTAGGAGCAAGAGACAGAGGACTACAAAGTATTTTGGTGATGATTTCCTCGTGTACCTCGTGGATGACGACACTCCCAATTTCATTTCAGAAGCTTATGCATCTCCGGATGCTGACTATTGGAAGGATGCGGTCTGTAGTGAGATGGATTCCATCATGGCTAATGGGACATGGGAGATCACTGATCGTCCTTATGGTTGCCAACCATTGGGATGTAAGTGGGTGTTCAAAAGGAAGCTTAGGCCCGATGGTACTGTTGAAAAGTACAAGGCTTGTGGCCAAGGGTTATACCTAGAAAGAAGAAGAGGATTTCTTTGATACTTACTCACCGGTGGCTAGACTGACAACCATTCGAGTGTTACTCGCTTTGGCTGCCTCGCATGGTCTTCTCGTTCATCAGATGGACGTTAAGACGACTTTCCTTAACGGAGAGCTAGACGAGGAAATTTACATGCAACAGCCAGATGGCTTTGTAGTAAAAGGTCAGGAAAGAAAGGTGTGCAAGCTAGTGAAATCTTTATATGGTCTGAAACAAGCGCCTAAGCAATGGCATGAGAAATTCAATAACACTTTGACATCTGTTGGCTTTGTTGTTAACGAAGCTGACAAATGTGTATACTATCGCTATGGTGGGGGCGAAGGAGTTATACTGTGTCTGTATGTCGATGACATACTAATATTTGGGACCCACCTCCAAGTCATTGAGGAGGTCAAGGCTTTTCTATCTCATAACTTTGAGATGAAAGACCTGCACGTGGCTGATGTTATCTTGAACATCAAGCTACTGAGAGATACTGAGGGTGGAATTACACTCTTGCAATCCCACTATGTTGAGAAGATTTTGAGCCATTTTGGATATTCGGACTGCAAACCTTCTGCAACACCATATGATCCTAGCATGCAGATTCGAAAGTTCGAAGGCATGGCTGTAGATCAATTGAGATATTCTCAAGTGGTTGGTTCACTGATGTACCTAGCTTGTGCTACTCGTCCTGACATCTCATTTGCTGTGTGCAAACTAAGCCGGTTTGTTTCCAATCCAGGAGATGTGCATTGGCATGCCGTTGAACGAGTCATGCGTTATTTGCAAGGTACTGTGAGCTATGGGATTCCATATTCTAGGTACCCGGTGGTACTTGAGGGGTATAGTGATTCGAATTGGATATCTGATGCTGATGAGATGAAAGCCACAAGTGGATATGTCTTCACACTTGGTGGTGGTGTTGTTTCCTGGAAGTCTTGCAAGCAGACAATCTTAACAAGATCAACTATGGAAGCAGAACTCATAGCATTAGACACATCATGCGTCGAAGCAGAATGGCTTCGAGAGCTTTTGATGGATTTGCCGGTGGTTGATAAACCAGTCCTCATGAACTGTGACAATCAAACGGGGATTGCCAAGGCTAAGAGTTCAAAGGACAACATGAAATCCACAAAGCACATAAGAAGAAGATTAAAATCTGTCAGAAAATCAAGAAACTCTGGAGTGATAGCATTGGATTATATCCAGATGGCTAAGAATTTGGCAGACCCTTTTACGAAAGGGCTATCACAGATTATGATAGAAAATGCATCGAGGGAGATGGGTATGAGACCCACGTAAGTTGCCATGGGGGTAAGCCAACCTATGTGATCAGAGATCCTGTGAATTAGGACCTGGGAAAACAATCCAGCGGTCAACTGAGGAGAGTATCCTTAATTAACCCACTCCGTTGGAGATGCATAATACTCTCAATTCTGTAAGGCAGGCTGACTTTTGTCTTAATGTGTTCCAAAGCTTATGAAAGGAAGATGCTAACTTACAGAGCATTCTTTGGAGGAACACACCTATGTGAGCCCGACTGCTGGTCATAGTCTATGAGATTGGGTGATCTCTAGGAAGCTCATGAGAAGGTACGGAGTATGACTAATAAGCTCCACCCGTGGGGTTTAGCCTTCGGCAGACACGTATCAGCTGACAATAGGCGAAACTCCTGCACGCCAAACTGACAATTCAAGGCATCGTCCATTGTTCAGTTGTGAAGAAGTCTAATCCCATTGCTCTAGGTGGAAGTTCAACTTAACAGTCTCCACTAAAAATTCTGGTATATCAAACATTGTTTGGAACAGTTGACAAACTTATGTGCCTCGAGATCTGGTGGGGGATTGATGGATTATGGATGGGCTTAGGCCCATATAAGACAATAATCCCTGGTTAATCTCTAAGGCCCATGCATGTGTACGGCAAATGGTGGGAAGTGTGGGAAGTTTAGTACCATACTGCTACAGTAAGAAGAGTGAGACCTCTTTATAAGGGCTACTCTACCACTTGCTATTGGGAGCTTGGGAATAGGTGATGTACACGCGCGCTCCTCCTCCTCTGCCGCCCGCCTTGCCTCGCCTCGTCACGACGCGCGCGCCGCGGGTTGCGGGAATGAGCCGAGCTGAAGCTTATTTTTGCCGGTCAAGAATGGTTAATTAATCTCGTATTAATTAACGAGTCGCTTACGGAAGCACCACTGTCCGAGAAGTTGGACTGTGGGCTGGTCGCGGACTCGGTCGTGGGCCCGAGCCCAGGCCCATCTACCCGACAGCCTATATAAGAAGGCGCTAGCCAGTGGAGTGAACCCTAACTCAGTTCACTCACTTCCTCTCGCACAAACCTAGCCGTCATCTACTGTTCCTCTCTCAGTGCTATTTCCGGCGATCCCATCCCGACGACCGCGTGCACGGTTGGTCGGGAGAGAAGCTGCCTCCGGAACCCTGTCATTCGAGGTCCTACCCGGGAGAACGGCAATAAGGTTTTTGGGGAGAGTCTCGACGCGACTGCTCCCGATCCGTCCCCGTCTCCGTACGCCTCTGCTTCCACTACTTCCCCTGCATCGACTCCATGGCTGACGACGAAGCTGCCAAGAAGAAGGCCTCGGCTGATGCCGAGGCTGCCACTGCCGCCGCCGCGTTGGCCTAGCCAACCGGAGGGTATGACTCGTTTATCCCCTATCTGCTCGTTCATGTGCTGGCCGTATATATGATGTTCATAGATGTTTCAGTTCTATGTACTGTACGTGGTAGCATGCTTAGGTATCGGTATGAGATGCATACCGTATTTGCCATGTTTACTGCTTACTTGTGGATTAGATTAGTCGGAAGAATGCTAATATTTCCAACGTATACTATATCACATAAGCTTTCTATCACACGATCCATCATTCATCACTCATAAAACAGTGGGAATCTATGGATACAGTTTGCAACATAGTTATCTTAGTAAGTAGTAACATACCAATGTAACCTGATTTATCTTATGCTATCTACATGCTTTTGTTGTGATGCCAAAGATACTAGAAGAAGTATTGGATCAACTATTGCTTTCATATATAAATATTTCTAGCCATTATTTATCTAGCTAAACTGCAGAATATTTTTCTAGGCAATAGCTGAAGACTTCGCCATTGGAAGTTTGTGCATTTATGTCCAGGCACGTTTGTGTATCTCAATACATCACACTATGTAATGTTTCATTGCCTGTCAATATAAGTCACATGTTAGTCTGCATCACCAACAAACTATTGATTTCTAAATTATTTCCTTCATGTTCAGTTTCAATTAAGATTTACCTTCCCCTTATTTTCCCTGTAAATTTTTTTATAGGAATATTATATCGTGTATATTGACTAATATTATTTTTTCATGAGCGGTCTGATTTTTCTTTTGTCTATTCAACCTATTTCGTAATCTCTGACTAACTATTCCAACTTTTAATGACTCTACATGTGTTTAGAGCATCACCGCTTATCAAAAATTGGCTCATTTATGGGTTTACGAGATTTAATATAGAATTTCCTCAAGTGGAAAAACTTCAAGTTTAATGCATGCTACAAGTTCACAGTCACTAGCTCATACAAAGTATCTAGCTATTTGATACATGCACACTCTAAACAAGGTCATTAATGTTATTGACAAGCATTTCTCCGAGAGGAGATGGTGAACCAGTTTCATGAAGAGCACATAAAACCAAAACAAGTTATGTTGACAATTGGTTCATAGTTTGTTCAAAACTGGTCTCGACTATGTGTGTATGGACTTTATGCTTCAGTTTTGCACATAATAGTGAAACCAACTTTGAATAGAAGATTTCGGTTTCATAGTTAGTAAGAATATCAATAGATCATACTGATAATACACCTAAAACTTGGACTGCACTCTCATGAACCACTTTAGTTGTATTATAATGATCACGCCTACAAGTGCGCGGGCTCTCTTCATATAACTGAGATAGCACACCATGCTAATGTAACTCATTAGACATAAACTATCACAATACATTTATAGAAAATGTAGACATATGTATATAACCTATACGATACATATACTCTTCTCTGTAATAAATAATAGTTCCAGATTTATATTCGAGTGCGTTTTCTATTCTTTTACAAAAGTTTCAAAGTGTGCATTTGAAGTTTCCTGAAAAAGTTGGCATTCATTGAATGCCACCGGGAGATAGGAATATAGGGGAAATGAGGTGCACTTTCTAGGATCATTTTTTATTTCATATTCTAGGATTGTTCTATCTTATATCATCACCTTAAAATCCAATATAATGTTGTTGTCTATGTGTTCCTTGTGAATATGGACTCCTATAGTATGGCCACAATGTTAATATATATGTTATGTTTCACATCTGTTCCCTTTGTCAGGATTGCAAAAGATCATGTCACATTCATAGTATGAGTAAGCATGCCATTCACACTCATGTACAATGATGACTGTACCAAATGGTCAGCTCTTCATGAGTGGAGATATATTTGTAATTAGCTAAACCTTGGAGTTCAACTATGCAAACATAGATCTCGCGTTGTTTCTGTTTTAAAGGAAGCTAGATAACAAAATAAAAGATGGGTTGTGCATAATGGATGGCTAGATACTATACTGAGACTAAAATAGTTTGATACATAAGACACAAAGGGGTTTGTGTTTTATCCAGATTTCCATGACAAGCATAATTATAAATTAACATATGTGTTATACTCCACTTAATATAGATATGTATTATCAAATTTCATATGACCGTGGGAAAATTAAATAGATCTCTTGCAGCCAACCACCAACTTGCATATTTGTTTAGAAGTTTATGTTTTTCATCTGTGGGATTGCTTTGATGGATCCAAAATATAAAATTGAGAATTAAAAAGTATATCATGTGCTTTTTTAAGTAGGATTCATTTCCTAAAGCATGATGTATGCAATTTTCTTGACATCAATATTCATTGCTAAATATAATAATGGTAAACAACTATAGAGCAATATAAATTATATTAAACAATAGAAACCAATAAATGTGCCGTTAATTTTGTTTTGCACAAATCAAATAATATGATGTCATTAATAAATAATATAAAGTTCTTCCCCGTGCATCGAGCGGGCCACTTTGCTAGTTTAGGATAATTTCAAATGCCACATGCGGCAACGCCCAAAGCACTCACGATGTACATATGCTTAGTGACTTAAAATTTTGATATGCGACATTTGCATACAATCAAGGTTGTCAGAATCGCGATTTTGAATCAGATCGGAACTCTGATGGTAGGATCGCAAATTGTAGAATCTTCACTATCAGGATCATAGAAACGTAGATTCCATGAACTAAGATCGTAGAATCAGAGGGGTTAGTTTGGATCGCAAAGTCATAGAATCATATAACAGGATCGCGATTCTGACAACCTTGCATACAATTATAATAAAATATAGGCTAAAAGGATGAGCTGGCGGCCTTCCGACGATGGTCTTCTCGGACTCCATGATCAGCATAGCACCCTTGTGGTCGTTCATTCTGAGTGTCCTGACCCGCGGCCACGATACCCGTCTCCGCCTACGGAGCTGCTGGCGCTGGGAGGCTCTTAGGGCTGCTGGGCCTCTTCCAGTAGAGCTTGACAGTGTGCAATTGCGCTCATGACATGCCCGTGGAGCCGCTCCATTTCCATGTCTCTGCCCTGGTAGCAAATTCCGTCCATCGCCTGCATCCTCAAGATACCACGTTGGCGATGTTCTACTTCGTCGGTGACATCAACTCCGCCAAGGGTGTGCTCGAGCCTGGCCACCACATCGTCGGGTCATACGTCTCCAACGCATCTATATTTTTTTATTGTTCCATGCTATTAAAGTATCATTCTTGGATGTTTTATATTCATTTACTAGCAACTTTATATTATTTTTTGGGACTAATGTATTGACATAGTGCCCAGTGCCAGTTGCTGTCAGCGTTCTGGGAACCAGGGTACCCAGACTTGCCTGCCTGCGGCCCACGGCATGGCTCCCTCGATGGCTTGGTACAGCCCACCTCCAAGACCGCCAAGACAAGACCCTTGCGAGGGGCCAGGCCTCGCGAGCTGGACGACAGCAAGACCTCCAGAGGGAGCGGCCTCCCGAGGAGCGGATATTTCTATGCAGGTACCCAGCCTCATGAGGCTGCGATGACATGAGCCATGACGACCAAGGCCAGGCGGGCGCCAGCGGGCGCAGAGGAGGTAGTTTCCTCTTTGGTGCTAAGGAAGCAAGGACAGGCGTGGGTTCCCAAGGAATCCGCAAAAGGTTTCCATTCCGGAGCTACAAGACCAAGACCACAGGCTCGGCAAGATGGAGGTCATCGCCGAGCCCACCACTGTACCACGACTAGAAGCTTTGCAGGAGAACACCACCTTTCGTCAGGATTAGATGTACTACTTGTCCCCTTTCAAATTGGTCATTGTGGGATCCCTTCCCGCCTAAGTTTCGAGGGAAGAGGACCAAGGCCACAATAAATATAGGTTAGCCACTACCATAGAAGAGGACGACTCATTCTCACCCCCGAGCCCTCGCGAGGTTGTTCATCCTCTGTACTAGTTCGTCCTCAGCCCCTCGTGAGGCCAATCCACCACAAAGCAGGAGTAGGGTTTTACACCGCAAGGTGGCCCGAACCTGGGTAAACTATCGTGTTCATCTTCTTCCTTGCCCACGTGAATTCGGCTAGGCTAGGCTGTGGGGCGACGGGCGCTAGGCTTGAGAGGTTGAGATCTTCGCACATGCCCCAGAGTTCAAACCTTCTTGGGTCTGCGGAGCCTTGAATCCGATATTTGGCGCACCAGGTAGGGGCGTGTCAAAGTCCTTCTTCCACTGTTCGCCTCGCCTCCATTCCGTCGCTCCCATGGCTGACGCTCGCCGTGTCCGTGCTGAGCGCCGGGCTGCTCATGTCACCCAGACGGCACCCGTGGGCAACGGTGCTCCTCGCCGCTCTGCCACCCCGGCGGCTAATGCTGCCACTGACCCTGCTGCTCGTGAGCAGCAGGATTCGTCGCTGCCACCTTCCGTACGCTATGATGGCCGCACCACACCTCCGTCAGCCACTCCGGCCACGTCATCGTCTTCCCATCCTCGTCGCGGGCTGGCAAACACGCAGGCCGCACTAGTCATGGCACGTGAGCTCCTGCGTTACCATCCCGCCAATGACCTCTACGATGACTGGCTTGGCCGCATCGCCGAGCTCGTTAACGCCGCCGGTGAGGCCCCTGCGGTTCCCACTCGCTCCTTCCCCCGGCATCCCAGGCGGGTGATGTGGCTCACGGCGCGCCTCCTCCTCCTTCTCTGTGCGGCACCAACCCCGAGCCTAGGCGTGACGCGCCCCGGCGCGACCCACCGTGGGGGCACCGCGCGCGCTGTGAAGCAAGCTGCTAGGTGATCCAGCACCCACAAGACGATGCGCACGCGCTCCCGGAGCCACAGCGCCAGCACTAGGAACGCGCGCCGCCAGAGGTCGCGGCACCCGGGCATCAAGACCAAGCTCCACCCATGCGGCCCGCACCAGTGAGCGCAGCAGGCTGCCATGCTTTCACCCCGAAGCTGCACCACGTCGTCTGGCCTGGCAAGTTCAAGCCGGATCTGCATCCACATTGCGACGGCACCCCTGACCCCACGGAATTTCTCCAGCTCTACGCGCTCAGCATCGAAGCGGCAAACGGCGACGACAAGGTCATGGCGAACTGGTTCCCCATGGCCCTCAAGGACGACGCGTGCTCTTGGCTCCTAAACCTCCCGGTGGGGTCGATCTCCTCCTAGGACAAGCTTCGCGAGCGTTTCATCGCCAACTTCCAAGGTACTCGTGACCACGCTCCTGCAGTGGGCGACCTGCGGTGCGTGAAGCAGCAGCCGGGCGAGACCTTGCACAAGTACATACAGCGCTTCACGAACGTCCGTCTCAGGACCCCAAAGTTGTCTGACGAAGCCATCATCTCGGCGTTCTCTGAAAGCTTCCGGGACGTCAAGATGAAGGAGGAGCTCACCATCAACGAAGACTTGTGCTCGGCCCTGGAGATGTTCAACCTGGCGAACAAATGCGCAAGAGCCAAGGAGGGCTGCCTCTCCCTCCTAGAGCTTCCTGAGGCAGACCCCGAGGACAAGAAGGCCAAGGCTAAGGAGGCGAAGCGCAAGGTTCCCGCCGTACTTGCGGTTGAACTTGAGATGAAGCGCGGTCGTGACCATGGTGAACCCTCCATGGGCAACCGCCCGTTCTGCATCTTCCACAACATACACAGCCACAACACCAATGACTGATAAGAGCTTAGGGCCCTCCGCGATGGGCGCCTTGGTCGCCATCCCGAGCGTGGTGACCGGTGCTACGGCCGCGGTGGAGGCCACTGGGACAACCGCGTCCCCTATCAGGACTGGTGTGACCAACCTCGTGAGGACTGCTGGCGCGACAAGCCTCGCGACGGGTTCTGGCGTGATCAGCCTCATGACGCCCGTCCTCAGGGCAATGCTGGCCTCTCTCCGCTTCCGCCGCCGCCAAGGAGGAACGACGACAACCGGCAGGACGACAGGGCTGGGGGCTTCCAGGAACCTCGTGCTATCGCCTGCATCCTAGGTGGTGCGCAGGACTCAGCCTCACAACGCATCTTCAAGCAATTCGCTCGTGAGGTGAACGTGGCCCTCCCGAGGCTCGAGGCCGCGCGTCCCGTCAAGTGGTCACAGTGCGACATCACTTTCGACTCCAAGGATCACCTCAAGTGCTCGGCCGCCGGAGGCGCGCTTCCCATGCTCTGCACGCCCACCATCAGCAACGTCCTTGTCACCAAGACCCACATTGACGGTGGCGCAGGGCTCAATATCCGCTCCGTTGAGACGTTCGAGACGCTCCAATTGCCCTATGATCAGCTCCTTCCGACCAAGCCTTTCTCGGGGGTGACTGACGGCTCCACCACCCCCCTGGGGCAGATACGCCTCCCTGTCACCTTCAGCAACCGCAACAACTACCACACTAAGCTCATCGACTTCGACGTTGCCCATATCGGCCTCCCATACAATGCCATCCTCGGGTATCCGGCCCTCGCCAAGTTCATGGCGGCAAACCCACCACGGCTACAATGTCCTCAAGATGCCAGGAAGTGGCGGCATCATCATGGTCGCCTGCGATGAGAAGGATGCAGTGTGCTCCCTCGAGCGCGCCTACCAAGCAGCGGTGGCTGACAACCCAGACGACGAGGACGTCGTCCTGTTTTCTGAGATCACACCCAAGAAGAAGAAGCAGCTCCTCCTCAAGAGTCGTCAGGGGGCTGGCGCACCTACCGACGGTACTTCAGGCCCCGCACCCGCTGCTAGGGCGCCCCTTCCTCCCGCATAGGAAGGCGCACCTGGCACCTCCCTCAGGACGGGCTTGGGGGCTCCTGTCTGGAGAGCCTTTGACCTGACCAGGGTGATGAGGGAGGTGCTCGGGCACCACTTGGAGGCGTGCTTCGAGGCGCCCCCCCCCCCCCCGAGCAAGGCGCACGGCGCGAGGCACCAGGTGTGCGAGAGTTCATCGTCAAGGCGATCAAGGAGCTTCAGGAGGCAAGGGCCATGCGCGGTGAGCGTCGCCCCGCATGGCCTCCTAGTGCAGCTGCAGCCCCTGGTGTGGGCAGCGAGCTGTGCGTCTGCGTCAACATACTAGGCCTCAATAGGACTGCTTTGCAGGACATCCTCTGGCCGTCCCGCGTCGGCCGGAGTGGGGGCTACCCCTGCAGCTACGTCCACATGCCGTTCGGCCTGCTGAACGTGGCCACCTCGTACCAGCGCTTCGCGCATGGTGCCATGTTGGCTCACGAGGCCAGGCAGCAGGCGGTCCTGTCAGAGGGAGTGCCAGGCCCTCGCGAGCCCAGCGGGCCCCCTGAGCCGCTCGGCTCGTGAGGAGCAATTTCTACAGCAAGTGTCTTCAGCTACCTCGACTCTCCTACAATGATGGTGCCAGGTGACTTTTTGGTTTGTTCAGATTGAGGGCGCCCCCCGGGCCCCATCATCCTCAGGATGCTAGGGCCCGGCCCTGCAGCTGTATCATTTTTGCGCATGTATCAGAACTGGCCTTGCCTTTATGAATTTCCCAAGTATTTCAACTGCATGTCCGATGCTTCATCACCATGATGTCGCCGCGCCCTTACAAACCCACCCGCGACTGCCTCATGATTATGGACTAGCACGGCGTCTGTGCTCGGGTCCGTCCCTGCAGCGTTGTTAAATCCAAGTGACCGAGCTCTGTCCCGCGGGCCAGCTCCGGTGCGCGTCACCTCCCGGGGTCCTTGGTGCCATGTTCTCGCATGAGCTAATCACGTGTAGGCGAGTAAGGGCGCGCGGCACGGTTCGTACGACCGCAGTTCGGCGCTTCGCCGTAGCGGGAGCCGTGCGCCGGGTGTTTTTTCGTGGGATCGTTGCATGAGAAGACTTGGCACGGCATCTGTGCTCGGGTTCGTCCCTGCAGCGTCGATAAAACCAATGGCTGAGCTCTGTCTGGCGGGCCGGCCCCATTCACGTCACCTCCTGGAGTGATTGATGTCCGGCCTTCTCATGCGATAACCTCCGGAGGGGCATTCGGTGTTGGATCCCCCTCATCGCCCCACAGGTGTCATAAGCGCGCCCCGTGCCGCAGAAATCAGGCACAGCCCGCCTTGAGGTAGGGCCTCGTGAGTCCTGCGCTGGCTCACGAGTGCCCAGATACACCTCCTCCAGTTTTGCCGTGCTAGCCACGCGTACGAACGGGGCTGTACATGCCCCAGAGTCTCCCCCCGAGGGAACTCCCACCCACGCACCAGTGGAAGCCCCATGCTCCGTGCTGGCAGACAACACGGCCGAGGAGAGACTATGCCCACACACCAGTGGAAGCCCCATGCTCCGTGCTGGCGGACGACACGGCCGAGGAGTGGCTATGCCCACGCTAAAGTGGAAGCACCATGCTCCGCGCTGGTGGATAAACAACTGAAGGCGCCCTCGTGGCTGCACCAACCTCAGGATAGCCTCTCGGTTCTTTGCCCGGTAACACCCCACAGCTTTCCCCTCGGGAGGTACGTGCGAGGGGGCTGGACACGGGGACTGTGCCCAGGCCAGGCCTGGCACACGCCACCCTACCAGGTCCGGGTACCTTGTCTTCTCACGCCCCTCCCAGGCGAAAGCTGGCAAGGAAAGGTATGGGGACTCCGGATTAACCTCGTCGTTGCCTACGCTTCCTTCATGAGGGTTGCTCGCACGTCAAGGGGGACCTCCTAAGCACCATGACTCAGGGGCCTCACTAGTCACGTAGCCCCTCACCCCTTGGTGTCATCCTGGCGATCCGGATGCCCCAACGGCGATCGAGGTATGCGCGGGCTGGGCCCTGCCGACGCAGAGCACAAAAGCAAACAAGAAGGAAACCAAGCACGAAAAGGAAATCACAGAGCCCTAATGGTTATTACAAGCATAAGTGTTCCGCAAGTTCAAACAGAAGTTTTACGCCTCCATGAGGCATGGTAAATGTTGCAGGAATGAAACTAGGAAGAAGCACCACCACCGCCTTGGCCATCGCCGCTGCTCGCCCTGGTCGCCGAAAGCCCGTCGTCGATGTCGCTGCCACCATCATCGCAGCCGCCGCCAACCTCCGCTGCCAGAGCCTCGGGATCGAGGACTCAGAGGAACTTCTCCAGCAGCGCGTCCACATGACCCTTCACGGCCTCCTCGGCAGCAGCACGAGGCTCAGGAGCAATCGAATAGATCACCGTGCTGAAGTCGAAGCCAGGGTCCTGAAGGAAGAGCTGGCCGAAGACGCGCGTCGTGGCTGCGGAGAAGAGCGAGCGACACTCCTCCTCCAGGATGGAGTCCACTTTGGCGGCAACACCCTTGAGCACCTCCGCGAGCTTGGGGAAGAGCCCCGCGAGGCCATCCTTGGGGGTCGCAGTGGCTCCTCGTACCCTTCCCTACAGATGGAGCGCAGCGCGTCGCGAGCGTTGAGCTCAAGGGAGAGGAAGGCGCCACGTTCCGCGGCTGCCTTCTTCTCGCAGCAGCAAGGGATTTCTCCCTGGCCTCCAGTTGGGCTGCCGACTCGGAGACGTGTTGAGCGTGGGACGCCTAAGCATCAGCCACCTCCTTCTTCAGCATGGCTAGGCGGCTGCGCTCCGCGGCCTGGTCGGCGGCCACCTATTTCAGCTTGGCGTCTTGATCAGCAGACTCCGCTTCACGGGCCTTCAGGTCCTCTTCCCGTTGCTGAAGCCATTGGGCATGCGTGGCTTGCTCTTCCTGGAGGGCCTTCAGCTTGGCCTCCGCCTCGGCGCGGCGCTCCTCGGCGGACGCAGCGTTAGCCAACGCTGCATCATGAGCCTCCTTTGCTTCGGCAGCCTCCTTCATGCCTTCCACGATGGCGGCTTCGGCCCGGCCCCAGGCCATCTTGGCAGACGTGTCGGCCTGGAGCAACCCTGAGATAAGCCCTAGTCGCTCCCTCATGAGGCACCTGTCCGCATCCTGGAGGTCGGCTCGGAGCTGACCCAGCACGGCGTAGGCTTCGTCCAGGGTGCCTGGCCTGATGAGAGGGTCGTAATCCACCAGCGCAAGGGCTTGGGGAGGAGGCGGCACCGGCGCGTCAGCTGGGGCCATCACAAGGGAAGTGGTGGTGAGGACGGCTTGGGGCACGGGAGGCTCTGAGCCCCCCTTGGGCACGGCAAGGGTGGACGGCTCCGTGGCTTGCTAGCGCGCGGGAGCCGGCTCCTCCTGAGGCCACATCACCACGTCCTGGGGGGCCTGCTCCGTCGCGAGAGGATGCGAGACGGCCTCTTCCACCCGTGCCGGAGTCGTTATGGCTGCGGCGAGAGGTGGCGTCTCCTGAGTCCCGGCTCCCTCCTTCCTCTTCTTCATCACGATGCCCATCCTAGTCATCAGGAGGGGAGCACTATGGGCATGGTGCCAATCAATGACAAATAGGAGCAAGGTAAGGTACTTACTCATCAGGAGCGATCCACGTCCTCTTCTTCTCCTTCTTGGCCGGGGATGGGACAACCCCGCTTTTCCTTGGCACGGCCTTGGTCGAGCTTGGGGAGTTGGTGGGGTGCTCTTCGGCCGGCCCCGGTGCTGCCGCCTGGCAAGGTAGAGGCGTCGCCCTGAGGGAACACGGCCTGCAGGACCGCGCCCACTTCGGCGGCCGGAGGGGTGCCCCTCGGAGGAGGTGCCACCACGCTCTTCTTCGGGGTCACCTGGCCTGACCTTCGCAGGGTCCGGGGAGTGGCTCCGGACCTCGTGAGGACCCCGATGGAGCGCTGGGATTCCGCAGCCAGGGGCTCGTCGGCGTCATCGTCATCTGCGAGGCTGCGAAGGAGCTCGCTCTGGGACGGGGGGGATAACTCCGCCACATCGTCCTCGGTCGCCTCCGAGTCCTCCTCGCCCTCCTCGCCGACACTATCGCCGAAGGACACCGGCACCGGGGAGTTGGGGTGCTCAGGCGACGCGAGCCCCAACTCGTTGAAGACGGGCATGGTGGCGACCAACGCCTCCCTGTCGGCACGGTGGTACAGCGGAGCGTTGGCCTCCGGAAGGTCACCCGGCTCACCCTCGAGCAGGATGTTCATGGACTTGTCCAGCTCCTCACCCGTCAAGCTCCCTGAGCGCAGCCTGATGTCGTCTGCCGCACCCTGGAACTCCCACATGGGGCGTTTGTGCGACTGAAGTGGAGCCAGGCGCTGCGTCAGGAACTCCTTCATGAGCATGCCCCCCGTGAGCGCCCTGGCATCCATGTCTGAGGTCATCTTCCTTAGGACAGGCACTGCCCGGGAGTCAGAGAACTTCTCGTGGCTCCACCTCTCGAGCCGTTAGGGCAGCGTAGTCGGCAGCTCCAGCCGCTCGTTGAGGCCCTTGGTGTCCATAAAGGCCCAACAGCGCCGGAATCTTTCCACCTTCTTCCCAGCACTCATGAGCATGTTATTCTTGTGGACCGTAACAAAGGACATGCAGCCGGAGCGCTGGGTCGTGTCGTGCCACCGCAGGGAGAAGAAGTGCTGGAGGAGTGGCACGGAGGGCCTCACGCCCATGAATGCCTCGCAGTAGAGGGCAAAGATGGACAAGAGGAGGACGGAGTTGGGTTGAGAATGCAGGGCCTGGATCTGGTAGTGGTTGAGGACGGCGGTGAAGAACTCGGAGAGAGGGGGGACGAGCCCCGCGAAGATGCTGTGGAGGAAGAAGGGGTAAACTGTCCGAGCCAGATTCCGCTGCTCGGCGGAGCCGGCCAAGATCATGGTCTCCTTCCACTCGTTCTCGTTGCTCGTCGTGTACGGGAGCACGAGGCGCGAGGTGCCCCTCCTCAGTGATGGAGGACGTGTTGAGTGCCAGCGCAGGAGAAGGAGAAGAGCTTGCGACTTGCGCTGCAGGCTTCGACTTCTTGGGAGCCATCAGTGAAGTCACCGGCGCCGGAGTTGGGGAAGGAAAGGGGAAGCCGAGCTTGATTGGATCTGGAGAGGTCCTTGGTGGAGGAAAGGGAATCTGAGGCAAGGCAAGAAGGAGCAATGATGGCCTGGTGGAGCAAGCCAGCCTTTTGTCAGTCCGGACAGTTGCCGAGGCGACGTGGGGAGTGGAGGCGTCCACGCCCTGTCAAGCGCCATGCGTCAGCCAGGCCCGCACGCGGTTGGGGCCCGCGGCGCTTCGCCCTTGCCCCTTGGCTTTGCCTCGAAGCCTTCCCGAGCGCGCCTTGGGCCCGGGGGCTACTGTTTGTGTTCTGGGAACTAGGGTACCCAGACTTGCCTGCCTGCGGCCCACGGCGTCGCTCCCTCGACGGCCTGGTACGGCCCACCTCCAAGACCACCAAGACAAGACCCTCGCGAGGGGCCAGGCCTCGCGAGGCGAACGACACCAAGACCTCCCGAGGGAGCGGCCTCCCGAGGAGCGGAGATTTTTATGCAGGTACCCAGCCTCACGAGGCTGCGATGATGTGAGCCATGACGACCAAGGCCAGGCGAGGGCCAGCGGGCGCAGAGGAGGCAATTTCCTCTTTGGTGCTAAGGAAGCAAGGATAGGCGTGGGTTCCTGAGGAATCCTCCAAAGGTTTCCATTTCGGTGCTACAAGACCAAGACCACAGGCTCGGCAAGGTGGAGGTCATTGCCGAGCGCACCACTGCATCACGACCAGAAGCTTTGCAGGCGAAGACCACCTTTCACTAGGATTAGATGTACTACTTGTCCCCTTTCAAATTAGCCGTTGTGGTATCCCTTCCCGCCTAAGTTTCGAGGGAAGAGGACCAAGGCCACTATAAATATAGGTTAGCCACAACCATAGAAGAGGATGACTCATTCTCACCCCCGAGCCCTCGCGAGGTTGTTCATCCTCTGTACTAGTTCGTCCTCAGCCCCTCGTGAGGCCAATCCACCACGAAGCAGGAGTAGGGTATTACACCGCAAGGTGGCCCGAACCTGGGTAAACTATCGTGTTCATCTTCTTTCTTGCCCACGCGAATTTAGCTAGGCTAGGCTATGGGGCGACGGGCGCTAGGCTTGAGAGGTTGAGATCTTCGCACACGCCCGAGAGTTCGAACCTTCTTGGGTCTGCGGAGCCCTGAATACGACAGTTGATGTTTTTTGCTTGTTTTTTTACTTTGTAGAATATCCATATCAAACGAATTCCAAATGCAGCGAAACTTTTGGAGATTTTTTTTCCTAGAAGACACCCAGGAGGCCCAAGATGTGCACCAGAGGGGCCCGGTGGGACCCATTAGGAACCAGGGCGCGCCCTGGTGGGAAGTGGGGCCCACAGGCACCCCCTCCACTGCCTCTCAGCTCTATAAATACTCTAGTATTCCAGAAACACTAGGGGAGTTGACAAAACACAATTCCAGCCGCCGCAAGGTCCAGAACCACGAGATCCAATCTAGAGGCCTTTTCCGGCACTCTGCCGGAGGGGTCAATGATCACGGAGGGGGTTCTTCATCAACACCCTTCCCCCTCCGATGATGCATGAGTAGTTCACCACAGACCTACGGGTACGTAGGCAGTAGCTAGATGACTTCTTCTCTCTTTTTGATCTTCAATACAATGTCCTCGATGTTCTTGGAGATTTATTTGATGTAATAACTTTTTGCGGTGTGTTTGCTGGGATCTGATGAATTGTGAGTTTATGATCAGTTCTATACATGGATATTATTTGGGTCTTTGTTGAACTCTTTTATGCATAATCTTTGTAGCCTCGCATTTCTTCTCCGAGACTTTGGTTTGGTTTGGCTAACTAGATTTATTTTTCTTGCCATGGGAAGAGGTGCTTTGTGATGGGTTCGATCTTGCGGTGCTCAATCTCAGTGACAAAAGGAGACATGACACGCATGTATCATTGCCATTAAGGATAAAAAGATGGGGTCTATTCCTACATGAATAGATCTTGTCTACATCATTTAATCTTTCTTATTGTATTACTCCGTTTTTCCATGACCTTAATACACTAGATGCATGCTGGATAGCGGTCGATGTGTGGAGTAATAGTAGTAGATGCAGAATCGTTTCGTTCTACTAATATTGGATGTGATGCCTATATAGATGATCATTGCCTTGGATATCGTCATGATTATTCACTTTTCTATCAATTACACAATAGTAATTTGTTTACCCACCGTATGATATTTTCTCGAGAGAAGCCTCAAGTGAAATCTACGGCCCCCGGGTCTATTTCATATCATATTATTTTCAGATCTATTAATCCAAAAATCCAAAAATACCTTGCTGCACTTTTTCTTTATTTATTTTATTTTGTGTTTTTGCTAGATCTATTTATCCAATCTCATACAATTTAATCTATCTCAATACCGAGGAGGGATTGACAACCCCTCTTACGCGTTGGGTTGCAAGTTTTTGTGGTTTGTGTGCAGGTGCTGTTTACATAGTGTTACTTTGTTCTCCTATTGGATTGATAACCTTGGTTTCATAACTGAGGGAAATACTTACCGTTGCTGTGCTGCATCATCCTCTCCTCTTGTGGGAATTACCAACACAGATACAAGCAATCAGGAAGAATTTCTGGTGCCGTTGCCGGGGAGACATCATCAACATCTATCAGGTTCCTACGCACAAACTCTCATCTCCTTGCAATTACTTTATTTGCCATTTGCCTCTCGTTTTCATCTCCCCCACTTCTTAAACGTTTTCAAAAAATCACAAAAATATTTTCCTTTTTATTTGCCTTCTTTTTGTTTGCCCTTTTTTTTTGGTCATCTCGTCAACATGACTACCCCTCCTTTGTCACTAGATTTTGAGGTTCTATACTTCAAACAGAAGCAAGGAGAAAATTTGAAAGATGCTTGGTATAGGTTAATGGAATCCTATCGCATCTGCAATATAAAAGGAGATGCAATGATTTTGCTTCATAATTTTTATATAGGTTTAACCATGCATCATAGACAACTCTTGGATTTTGCCGCTAAAGGGAATTTTGTTGAGATTGATGCTAATGTTGCCTATGAAATAATAGAGGGAATACTAGGAGTTCCACCACCAAAAAAGGGATTTACTTTTACGCAAGAAGGGATACAAATATTAGACAAATTGGGTGATCTACAGAAAACTTTGGTTGAGTTGCAAAAGTCTAATGAACCCCTCAAACATATTAGTGGAAACCTCAATCGCATGAATACTTTGATTACTTTGTGTAATAAGCGGTTGGATATTTTAGATATTAAGATGGCCTCTTTTCCTGAGAATAAAGGGAAGCGTAAAGAGCCTCCTGGGTTTGAGAAAACTCTTACAAAGATAGCAAAAACTAAAGATGACAATACTTGAATCTATGCATTATGCCTAGCTAGGGGCATAAAACGATAGCGCTTGTTGGGAGGCAACCCAATGAATAAAATATTTTTTTCTCTTTTTTCTTTATGTTTTTGTGTGTTGACACAATTATGCCTCTGTTATCACTGGTAAAGCGAGGTGCTATACAAATGCTTTTTAACCCCTTTCCACGAAGGCATTTGGAGCCGTCGCCAAGTGAGTGTGGGAGATAGGGGGGATCCTTCCCACACGACCCAGAAACCGTCGGGGATAAGTCCTCCAGGTACACACGCTCGGCAAAATGAGGTCGTGTGCGACGGGCGAGCGATCAAATACAGTTATACGTACAGTTGTGCTAAAAAAATATAATTAGCCAAATCATTTCCGGTCATAAGTACATCCCACATAGTTAGTCCCGGCTAAACGTTTTCGTTTGTATATACATTCCACACAGTCAATCCAAGGAATATGTTTTCGTTAGTATGTAGATCCCACACAGTTAATCCAAGAAGTACGTTTCCGTTCGTATATACATCCCACACAGTCACTCCAAGGAAAACGTTTCCGTTCGCAGGTACATCACACACAATTTTCCCCACTAAATCGTTTCTGATAGCGTTGCCATTGCAGACGATATTAACAATTTTATCGTTTGCGTTATTGAATGCATCACACACGGTGCGTAGAAGAAACTGTGTGGCACAGGCTGTCCATCACACACACTTTTTATGTAGTAAACGTTTGCGCAAGGTGGCCTGACGCAAACCGTTTTCAAGAGGATGTCGTGTGTGATTGTTCATTTATCCAACACATTTTATTCCTAGAAACTGTGTGCTTTGTCTGAGGTCATCGCCCACTGTGTTTTCTCAATAACCGTTTGCAATAGAAAAACCCAATTAGTAGGCTAATTGTCCTATTATTAATAATCCATTTATTAATCTAATTGACATTTCATATTAAGCACACAATATATTTCATTTTCATATTAAGGAAGCATGATTTCATAATTGAAATACATCAGAGTACAACATCATATAGCTTCAGCACTCGGCTACCCCATTACACAACTGCACCAGCACCAAGTTTCACATGCAACATCTATAACCTTTGGAAATTAGCATCATAGACGGTACATAGAAAGATGAATCTCATCTGAAAAACTGCTAAAGTGGAAGGCGAATATTGAGTCTTCATTGATGTTGAAGGTCTTTGCAACTTTAGGCCAGTGCCTGTGCATGATTGACCATCCATCCTTCATCCTCTTCAGGAACACTTCAATATTGAACCGTGGGTGTTGTATGAATACCTTCCTCACCTCCTGACCATACAGGTGGTTTGAGAGGTAATCATCAGTGAACTGCTTTGAAAAGGCCTGAAAATAAGGATGTGCATAAATATCTTCTCTATATTGGAAATGGGGCAAAGGAATAAAAAAGTCAAGGTATAATAGTTAGTACCATCCTGTAGTGAACTGATGTCTTCTTCATTGTGCAGACAAAGATCTTGTTATTTTTTGTCGCTAATTTCTTTATCCTAACAATCTTTCTGAGTTTCTTGACTTGACTGATATTCATGGACAACTCATTTCCCCATATGCAAAAGGGTTGAACAGTGGGTCAAAACCTCTGACAGCAGGACCTACATGTGCAAGACCAAATTGTTAAAAAACCTAAATATTAGAATGGTTCCTGCAATTGCATAATAATGTGCTATTAGACAAAGGACCATGCATGTGCAAACCTCGATTGTAAACCTCAGTGCTTCCCATTGTTTCCCTTCAACACATATAAGGTAGTTAGTGATTGATATGTCTCCAACGTATCTATAATTTTTGATTGTTCCATGCTGTTATATTATCATTCTTGGATGTTTTATAATCATTTTATAGTCATTTTATATCATTTTGTGGTACTAACCTATTGACATAGTGCCAAGTGCTAGTTGCTATTTTTTGCATGTTTTTTACATCGCAGGAAATCAATACCAAACGGAGTCCAAACGCAGCGAAACTTTTTGTGGATTTTTTTGGACCAGAAGACATCCAGTGGGCCGGAGAAGTGCCTAGGGGGTGCTCCGAGGGTAGCACAACCCACCAGGGCGCGCCTGGAGGCCCAGGCGCGCCCTGGTGGGTTGTGCCCACCTCGGGTACCCCCCGAACCGCCTCTTTGCTCTATAAATACCCCAATATTCCAGAAACCCTAGGGGAGTCGACAAAAATCAATTCCAGCCACCGCAGAGTCCAAAACCACCAGATCCAATCTAGACACCATCATGGAGGGGTTCACCACTTCCATTGGTGCCTCTCCGATGATGCATGAGTAGTTCTTTGTAGACCTACGGGTCCGTAGTTAGTAGCTAGATGGCTTTCTCTCTCTCATTTGATTCTCAATACAATGGTCTCTTGGAGATCCATATGATGTAACTCTTTTTGCGGTGTGTTTGTTGGGATCCGATGAACTTTGAGTTTATGATTAGATCTATCTTTTTATCCATGAAAGTTATTTGAGTCTTCTTTGATCTCATATATGCATGATTGCTTATAGCCTCGTATTTCTTCTCTGATATTTGGGTTTTGTTTGGCCAACTTGATCTATTTATCTTGTAATGGGAAGAGGTGCTTTGTAGTGAGTTCGATCTTACGGTGCTTGATCCCAGTGATAGAAGGGGAACCGACACGTATGTATCGTTGCTACTAAGGATAAAACGATGGGGGTCTATTTCTACATAAATAGATCTTGTCTACATCATGTCATCGTTCTTATTGCATTACTCCGTTTGTCCATGAACTTAATACACTAGATGCATGCTGGATAGTGATCGATGTGTGGAGTAATAGTAGTAGATGCAGGCAGGAGTCGGTCTACTAATCTTGGACATGATGCCTATATAATGATCATTGCCTAGATATCGTCATGATTATTTGAAGTTCTATCAATTGCCCAACAGTAATTTGTTTCCACCGTTTGCTATTTTTCTTGAGAGAAGCCACTAGTGAAACCTACGGCCCCCGGGTCTCTTTTCCAATATATTTGCTTTCAAGATCTGTTTTGCTATTCGCTCTTTTCTTTATTTGCAACTTTTATTTTCAGATCTATTAAACCAAAAATATAAAAATACCTTGCTGCACTTTATTTTATTTGGCATTCGATCTATCAATATTTACTACTCTCTCACGTCCGTTTGCCAATTTTTGGCGCCGTTGCCCGAAAGGGATTGATAACCCCTTTTACATGTCGGGTTGCGAGTATTTGTTATTTGTGTGCAGGTGTTGTTTACGTAGTGTTGCTTGGTTCTCCTACTGGTTCGATAACCTTGGTCTTATCACTGAGGGAAATACCTACCGCCGCTGTGCTGCATCATCCCTTCCTATTTGGGGAAATACTGACGTAGCTTCGAGCCGCATCAGTGATCAGGTTAAGTGAGGGTTCGCATGCTATCAGTAAAATATGTTGATGAAAAATAAGCACATTGCAGATTCATCAGATTAATTCAAGCCACATGGAAAACCCATTTATCCAAACCAAGCATGATTAAGAACTAGGAAATATAGCAATTGTATATGTTTCTCACGTATTAAGTGCAACCAAATTCAATTTATTCCTCACATGCACAACAATACAAAATTCTACCCACGACAATTGGACATCGCATTGCAGAATTGAACCACGCAGTTAACTAAACACCACAACAAGTGAACCAAACATTAATTGAGCACCACATTGCACAATATAACATACTCCTAATAGAAGATCAGACAGTTAACCAAACCAAGCATGCTTAATGTGACGCCCCCGGCCCGATCGTGCACTAATCATACACGCAAATGCACACGATCAAGCCTAAGGACTCACGGGAAGATATCACAACACAACTCTAAAACATAAATAAAGTCATACAAGCTTTATATTACAAGCCAGGGGCCTCGAGGGCTCGAATACATAAGCTTGCGAACAAGCGTCAGCGGAAGCATCAGATATCTGAGTACAGAAATGAAATAGAAACAGAAAGGCCTTTAGAAAGGCGGGGCAAAATAAAACACTACGATCGAAAGGCGAAGGCCTCCTGCCTGGGACCCTCCGATCCTACTCCTGGTCGTCAGTCAACTCGTAGTAGTATCCATCCTCTGGGTAGTAGTAGTAATGATCGTCGGGGCATCTGTCTCAGGGGGCTCCGTCCTCTGGTCACGTCAAACTGATATGGGGAGAAAAAGGAAAACAAAGCAACCGTGAGTACTCAGAAGTACTCAGCAAGCAAGGATCTACACTACATATGCAGCATTATCAAGGGGAGGCTGTATATGTGGACTGGGCTGCAGAAATGCCAGAATAGAGAGAAGGCCTAGTCCTATCGAAGACTAGCATCTTCAGCGGTCTTGCAGCAGTAGAAGAGAGTAGAACAATACCATATAATGTAGCAGTAATAATATCAACCTCACCCAGAGATCCTTTCTCGACTCCCTGCGAGAAAGCAATCCCAGAGCAATAAAGTCATCAAACCTCGTCCTGAGATCCCTTCTCGACTCCCTGCGAGAAGCAATCCCAGAGCCATATATACAGGTCTCATCACAGGTATCCAGTTCTAAATTGTATCAATCAGGATACAACTCCGAGTGTCCTTTACCGTAGGACCGGCTATCGATAGAAGTGTTCTTCCCTGCAGGGGTGCACCAACTTACCCAACACGCTCGATTAACTCCGGCCGGACACACTTTCCTGGGTCATGCCCGGCCTCGGCCAAACGACACATCGCAACCCTACCTACAGCTCAGCAGAGAGGTCCCCGCCGGTCTACATCCTAAGCGCAAGGGGGTCTTGGCCATCGCCCCTCGCCCTCCGGGTCGTTGCGTACATGGCCCAGATCCAAGCACCACCGAAATGGCGCCAATCACTCCATGCCGCACTGCTAAACTGGACATCTGACAGAGCTTTCGGCTGATGCATACGATGCAGAACGCCCATACTATGCCCACGTGATGGTTAGTGCTATCAGGCCAGAGGCCTGCTCGGATCAAATATCCAAATCGTTAGGACTAGGGCTTGCGGTAACGAGCAGAGACTCACGAAAGATGTGACCCCGTCGCCCCGTCTCGAGGACTTGCGGCAAGGGTTAAGAATGCCCGGCCGCGCCTCGTATTCACCACTCGGGCACCACACTGGCAACCCGCCTTCACATCACACGCGGGTACCCCTCAGGGTCGACCCGCCTTTCCAAGTAACATTGTAAAGTCCAAGTATCCGTGTGTCCATAACATCAGGGAATCCGAGGTATCACCCTCATTGAATTCCCACTCGATGTATCCGTCAAGGTGAACTCGGAGGAATCACCCTCACTGGGTCCACACTTGAGGTGTTGTACGACAGCGTCGTTATCGGAAGCGGTGAAGGAGGAATCACCCTCGATGACCACGACCGAATAGCTACTCTACAGAGTTAACATCAGAAGTGCTACAAGAGGTTTCACCCTCGGCACTCGATAGTAACGCTGAAGTGTCGTTACAACTAAGGGGGGTGATGTGCGGTGTCGGGTCCTGGTCTTCAATCCCATTGATCGGGTCTTCTGACGATCCAGCGCGGCAGTCGGGATAAGTGGGGTCACTGATAGGTCTCTACCCAGCCTAGACTAAACAGTTTAGGATATGTAGGTAATTATCAACAGCAGGTTACAATGAACAGGCTATGCATCAGAATAGGTAAAGCAGCAGCAGCAGTAATTCTAATGCAAGCATGAGAAATTAGAATGGGCGATATCGGTATGCTCAAGGGAGGGGCTTGCCTGGTTGCTCTGGCAAGAGAGAGGGATCGTCAACGGTGGCGTCGGGCTCCTGAGTTGCGTCGGTCTCGGGGACGACGTCGGTGTCAGGGTCTACCGAGAGAGAAGAGGGGGAGGAAACAGTATAAATATAGAGCAAACTTGAGCAACACAAGGTACGACATGATAATACGCAGTGCCGGGTGTATCCTAACGTATGGTTGCACGTCACCAAGGAAGGAGGAATCCATCCGGGAATGTTTTCCCGGTTCCGGACATTTGTCAGACAGATGACCGGAGAGGGACGGTTGCATGTTCTGATAGTTAGGGACGTGTGACGGACGAACGGACCGTGTATTCGGATTCGTCTCGTCGTTCTGAGCGACTTTCATGTACAAAGTTTTTCGATCGGAGTTACGGATTAAAAGATATGATTTTCTAAAGCTTTTATTAATTTCTAGAATATATTTATTTTATTAAATCAACATTATCCAGAACAGTGTCTTGCTGACGTCAGCATGACGTCAGCATGACGTCAGGACCAGTGGGTCCCACCTGTCATAGGCTGTTAGGTTAATTAGTGATTAACTAATTAAATTACTGTTTAATTAACACTAACTACTTAATTAAATTAACCTAATCAGGATTAATTAACTAATTAATTAATTAATTAGTTTAATTATTTTTATTTTTATTTTTATTATTATTTTTTTAATTCGTTCTGGGCCGTGGGCCCCTATGTCAGTGGGCTGGGCGGACATGTCCGCGGCATGCACGTCTGGGCGCCGGACATGTCCGGAGCGTGCCCATTTGGGACCGGACATGTCCGGTGACTAATCAGATCAAGTCAGGGAAAATCGCACAATTATCAGCTCTCGGGGTGGAAGAGAATTACGAGATCCTAAGTGTCGGCGTTAGTAAACTTTAGTTAACCGAAAGGAAGAGAGGTCAGAGTCCAGAGTAAAGGTCGAGGAGTAAAAGATCCTAATACCACCCAATTGGCGACGTGGGCCCGTAAGCCACACAGCCAAGTTAGTAAAATAGTTTTTCGGTTTCTAGACTCAACTTCGGCCAAGAGTTGGAAAGGGGGGTCCTACAGGCAGTCGGCTCTGATACCAACTTGTGACGCCCCCGGCCCGATCGTGCACAATCATACACGCAAATGCACACGATCAAGCCTAAGGACTCACGGGAAGATATCAACAACAACCTCTAAAACATAAATAAAGTCATACAAGCTTATATTACAAGCCAGGGGCCTCGAGGGCTCGAATACATAGTGTGCAACAAGCGTCAGCAAGGAAGCATAGAATCTGAGTACAGAATAAAAAGAAACAGAAAGGCCTTTAGAAAGGCGGGGCAAAATAAAACACTACGATCGAAAGGGCAGGCCTCCTGCCTGGGACCCTCCGATCCTACTCCTGGTCGTCAGTCAACTCGTGTAGTAGTATCCATCTCTGGGTAGTAGTAGTAACGATCGTCGGGGCATCTGTCTCAGGGGGCTCCGAGTTGCGTAGGTCTCGGGGACGACGTCGGTGTGTCAGGGTCTACCGAGAGAGAGAGAGAGGGGGGAGGAAACAGTATAAATATAGAGCAAACTGAGCAACAAAGGTACGACATGATAATACGCCGTGACGGGTGTATCCTAACGTATGGTTGCACGTCACCGAAGGAGGAATCCATCCGGGATGTTTCCCGGGTTCCGGACATTTGTCAGACAGATGACCGGAGAGGGACGGTTGCAGTTTTCTGATAGTTAGGGATGTGTGACGGACGAAGGACGTGTATTCGGATTCGTCTCGTCGTTCTGAGCGACGGGCAGGGACAAGGGGGGCGGAGGAGGGGACGGTAGGGGAAAAGAGAGGAGGGCGAAAGCGGGGATGAAGGGCGGTGAAGGGAGGGAGGGAGGAAGCAACAGGAGCCGGCGCTGTTGTATTCGCGCTTTTCCCCTTTCCCCCCCCCCCCCGCCGCCTCTTTGTTTTTTTTCACCCACCCCCCGACTCTAGAATACGAGTGCCTGGGAGAATGCCACTAGCGCCGGGAGTCCCTAGACGCCCCCGTGCAGAGATGTGCCCCTTCCGCAACTAAAAACGATACAGGAAACTACTAACAGTCATCAGGGGGCAATCGAGGAAATGGCCGCGAGAAATAAGCTAGAGTCTCAGACGGTAAACTCAACTAGCGAGATAACGAGAGCCGCGCCTGCGAGCACGAGGACGAAATGAAAGAACATAGCATCATCTAAGGAAGTAGCAGGCGGGATGGAAAGCCGGGTAAGAGAGGGATTGGGAAGGGACAAATACGAAGGGGTAGGAGAAACGGAGGCAAAAAAAGGATAAAAACTTAAACCCCCTATTGTTACCTTTCAGTTCCGACCACCAAGCTACATATAAACAACTCTTGCCGCCATACACAGTTCATGTGGGCCATTATTGCCCACCTCCCACTCGTACCTCCTCTCCCATTCACATTTATGTCCTCCTACTGTTTTGCGATCAGTCTCCCCCCCCTTTTCCCCCTACCCTTCAAATTTATAGTTGAATTAAAATGCTTTTGTTTAATCTTGTTGTCTCACTAAATTAATTCCATGGGCAAATTGGGAAACCAAATGAGGTTGGTTCCAGCATGTTCATTACTTAGTGAATATTTGCCATTTATTGAACATTTTAGTTTTTATGTTGGACAACTTTTGTATTTCACTTTCATTTAAATTTGACTTTGACTTGGGAGTTGAAATGCAATATAATGCTAATGATGATCATGCACTGTTAATCATGCTGACTTGGCATTATCAAAATGGAATTACTGTGGCTAACCACTGGGGGTGTTACAAATCTCCTCCACTAATAAGAATTCTCGTCCCGAGAATTAGGAAGTAGAAGGAAAAAGTTCGGGGTATTCCGCACGAAGATTATCCTCGCGTTCCCAAGTGGCTTCATCTTCAGTATGATTTGACCACTGTACTTTGAGGAACTTGGTAACCTTCTGACGGGTTCGACGTTCAGCTTCATGGAGAATGCGGATCGGATGCTCCTTATAAGATAGATCATCTTGCAATTCAAGCATCTCGTGATCCACAGATCGGTGCGGAGATTCCTTGAAGCATTTACGGAGTTGCGACACATGGAAGACGTCGTGGATATGAGAGAATTGCGGTGGCAACTCCAATTTATATGCCACCTGACCACGTCTGGCAACAATGCGGAAAGGACCAATGTAGCGCGGAGCTAGCTTGCCCTTGATTCCAAAACGGTGAGTGCCCTTCATAGGGGTGACACGAAGATAAGCTTGATCACCAGGTTGATAAGTCAAACCCCATCGTTTGCGATCATAGTTGTTCTTCTGGCGGTCCTGAGCCGCCTTGAGATTTTCCCGGACAATACGGACTTGTTCTTCGGCGTGTTGAATAATGTCCGGTCCAACAAGAGGTCGTTCCCCAGTTTCTGACCAATTCAGAGGGGTTCGACATCTACGTCCATAGAGAACTTCAAAGGGGGCCATTTTCAGACTGGCTTGATAGCTGTTGTTATAGGAGAACTCGGCATATGGAAGAGATTCTTCCCACTTCTTGCCAAACGATATAACACAAGCTCGCAACATGTCTTCAAGCACTTGATTAACTCGTTCAACTTGGCCTTGGGATTGGGGGTGATAAGCTGAACTCCAGGTGATATGAGTTCCCATAGCTGTTTGAAAGCTTTCCCAGAATTTGGAAGTGAAAAGACCGCCACGGTCCGAACTGATCTCCTTCGGAATACCGTGGAGTGATACAATTCTGGAGATATATAACTCTGCTAACTGACTAGCAGTGATCGTCTCCTTGACAGGCAGAAAGTGTGCAACTTTGGAGAGTTGGTCGACGACGACAAAAATAGCATCGTGACCCTTCTGTGACCTGGGAAGTCCTGTAATGAAATCCATTTGCACTTTGTCCCATTTCCATAGAGGAATAGGGAGCGGTTGCAGAATTCCAGCAGGCTTCTGATGTTCTGCTTTAACGCGACGACACACATCACATTCAGCAACATAACGAGCAATGTCCTGCTTCATTCTAGACCACCAGTATCTTTGACGGAGATCACGATACATTTTGGTGCTACCCGGATAAATAGACAGTGGGGTATCATGGGCCTCCTTCATGACTTTGTCAGTCATAAGCTCGAAGCGAGGTACGACAATGCGGTCTCTGAAATACAAGGTTCCATCTTCAGACAGCGAGAAATCCCTGTACTTTTCAAGGTGAAGATCTTTCTTCATCAAATCAACTTCAGCATCTTTAGCTTGCGCATTCTTAACAGCTTTCTCAAGATCTGGTTGTATCACAAGGTTATTAAGAGGACCCTGTGGAACAATACGCAGATTCAGCTTGCACAGTTCTTCAAAAAGACGAGGTTGAGCTCGCCTAACCATGAGGTTGTCGCAATATGACTTGCGGCTTAAGGCATCAGCCATCACGTTAGCCTTGCCAGGGGTATAAGATATACCCAAATCGTAGTCCGCAATGGCCTCCATCCATCTTTGCTGACGGAGGTTTAGAGATGGTTGAGTGAACAAGTACTTCAGACTTTTATGATCCGTGTAGATCTCGCAACGATTACCGAGGAGGTAATGTCGCCACAACTGCAGTGCATAGATGACAGCAGCTAGTTCTAGATCATGTACCGGATAATTCTCTTCATGTGGGCGCAACTGACGAGAGCCATAAGCAATCACTTTACGCTCTTGCATTAGGACACAGCCTAATCCTTCACGGGATGCATCACAATAAATCACAAAGTCTTTGCGGGTATCTGGAGGAGAAAGTACTGGGGCATTGTAACGGATTGACATCTGCCCCAGTGGATAAAGAATGTACTCTGGATGTATCCCTGCTCGAACAGCTGGTAGCTGCGTCGCAGGGTGTGGTGGAAACAAACGATCCATCTGAAACAGAGGAAACTCATGATTGTCAAAAGACAAGGAGAAGTATAACCGATCTCGGAGAGAAAGGTTAAACAAAACAATGGAAAGGAAAATGATTATCAGACTAATCAGATCAACGTCAGGGAAATCGCACAGATATTCAGCTCTTCGGGTGGACGAGAATTACGAGATCCTAAGTGTCGGCGTTAGTAAACTTTAGTTAACCCGAAAGGAAGAGAGGTCAGAGTCCCAGAGTAAAGGTCGAGGAGTAAAAGATCCTAATACCACCCAATTGGCGACGTGGGCCCGTAAGCCACACAGCCAAGTTAGTAAAATAGTTTTTCGGTTTCTAGACTCAACTTCGGCCAAGGAGTTGGAAAGGGGGGCTCCTACAGGCAGTCGGCTCTGATACCAACTTGTGACGCCCCCGGCCCGATCGTGCACTAATCATACACGCAAATGCACACGATCAAGCCTAAGGACTCACGGGAAGATATCACAACACAACTCTAAAACATAAATAAAGTCATACAAGCTTTATATTACAAGCCAGGGGCCTCGAGGGCTCGAATACATAAGCTTGCGAACAAGCGTCAGCGGAAGCATCAGATATCTGAGTACAGATATGAAATAGAAACAGAAAGGCCTTTAGAAAGGCGGGGCAAAATAAAACACTACGATCGAAAGGCGAAGGCCTCCTGCCTGGGACCCTCCGATCCTACTCCTGGTCGTTAGTCAACTCGTAGTAGTATCCATCCTCTGGGTAGTAGTAGTAACGATCGTCGGGGCATCTGTCTCAGGGGGCTCCGTCCTCTGGTCACGTCAAACTGATATGGGGAGAAAAAGGAAAACAAAGCAACCGTGAGTACTCAGAAGTACTCAGCAAGCAAGGATCTACACTACATATGCAGCATTATCAAGGGGAGGCTGTATATGTGGACTGGGCTGCAGAAATGCCAGAATAGAGAGAAGGCCTAGTCCTATCGAAGACTAGCATCTTCAGCGGTCTTGCAGCAGTAGAAGAGAGTAGAACAATACCATATAATGTAGCAGTAATAGTATCAACCTCACCCAGAGATCCTTTCTCGACTCCCTGCGAGAAAGCAATCCCAGAGCCATAAAGTCATCAAACCTCGTCCTGAGATCCCTTCTCGACTCCCTGCGAGAAGCAATCCCAGAGCCATATATACAGGTCTCATCACAGGTATCCAGTTCTAAATTGTATCAATCAGGATACAACTCCGAGTGTCCTTTACCGTAGGACCGGCTATCGATAGAAGTGTTCTTCCCTGCAGGGGTGCACCAACTTACCCAACACGCTCGATTAACTCCGGCCGGACACACTTTCCTGGGTCATGCCCGGCCTCAGCCAAACGACACATCGCAACCCTACCTACAGCTCAGCAGAGAGGTCCCCGCCGGTCTACATCCTAAGCGCAAGGGGGTCTTGGCCATCGCCCCTCGCCCTCCGGGTCGTTGCGTACATGGCCCAGATCCAAGCACCACCGAAATGGCGCCAATCACTCCATGCCGCATTGCTGAACTGGACGTCTGACAGAGCTTTCGGCTGATGCATACGATGCAGAACGCCCATACTATGCCCACGTGATGGTTAGTGCTATCAGGCCAGAGGCCTGCTCGGATCAAATATCCAAATCGTTAGGACTAGGGCTTGCAGTAACGAGCAGAGACTCACGAAAGATGTGACCACGTCGCCCCGTCTCGAGGAATTGCGGCAAGGGTTAAGAATGCCCGGCCGCGCCTCGTATTCACCAAACGGGCACCACACTGGCAACCCGCCTTCACATCACATGCGGGTACCCATCAGGGTCGACCCGCCTTTCCAAGTAACATTGTAAAGTCCAAGTATCCGTGTGTCCATAACATCAGGGAATCCGAGGTATCACCCTCATTGAATTCCCACTCGATGTATCCGTCAAGGTGAACTCGGAGGAATCACCCTCACTGGGTCCACACTTGAGGTGTTGTACGACAGCGTCGTTATCGGAAGCGGTGAAGGAGGAATCACCCTCGATGACCACGACCGAATAGCTACTCTACAGAGTTAACATCAGAAGTGCTACAAGAGGTTTCACCCTCGGCACTCGATAGTAACGCTGAAGTGTCGTTACAACTAAGGGGGGTGATGTGCGGTGTCGGGTCCTGGTCTTCAATCCCATTGATCGGGTCTTCTGACGATCCAGCGCGGCAGTCGGGATAAGTGGGGTCACTGATAGGTCTCTACCCAGCCTAGACTAAACAGTTTAGGATATGTAGGTAATTAGCAACAGCAGGTTACAATGAACAGGCTATGCATCAGAATAGGTAAAGCAGCAGCAGCAGTAATTCTAATGCAAGCATGAGAAATTAGAATGGGCGATATCGGTATGCTCAAGGGAGGGGCTTGCCTGGTTGCTCTGGCAAGAGAGAGGGATCGTCAACGGTGGCGTCGGGCTCCTGAGTTGCGTCGGTCTCGGGGACGACGTTGGTGTCAGGGTCTACCGAGAGAGAAGAGGGGAAGGAAACAGTATAAATATAGAGCAAACTTGAGCAACACAAGGTACGACATGATAATACGCAGTGCCGGGTGTATCCTAACGTATAGTTGCACGTCACCGAGGAAGGAGGAATCCATCCGGGAATGTTTTCCCGGTTCCGGACATTTGTCAGACAGATGACCGGAGAGGGACGGTTGCATGTTCTGATAGTTAGGGACGTGTGACGGACGAACGGACCGTGTATTCGGATTCGTCTCGTCGTTCTGAGCGACTTTCATGTACAAAGTTTTTCGATCGGAGTTACGGATTAAAAGATATGATTTTCTAAAGCTTTTATTAATTTCTGGAATTTATTTATTTTATTAAATCAACATTATCCAGAACAGTGTCTTGCTGACGTCAGCATGACGTCAGCATGATGTCAGGACCAGTGGGTCCCACCTGTCATAGGCTGTTAGGTTAATTAGTGATTAACTAATTAAATTACTGTTTAATTAACACTAACTACTTAATTAAATTAACCTAATCAGGATTAATTAACTAATTAATTAATTAATTAGTTTAATTATTTTTATTTTTATTATTATTATTATTTTAATTCGTTCTGGGCCGTGGGCCCCTATGTCAGTGGGCTGGGCGGACATGTCCGCGGCGTGCACGTCTGGGCGCCGGACATGTCCGGAGCGTGCCCATTTGGGACTGGACATGTCCGGTGCCCAAATGGCACGCGCGGGCGCGGACCGGGGGGGGGGGGGGGGGGGAGGGGGGGGGGGGGGGGGGAGAGGAGGGAGAAAGCCGCCCGGAAAAGACGGGGAAAGGGGGGGAGCGAGGAAGCGCCAGGGGAGCGGTCGAGGATGGCGCGCGGCCGGCGCGGTCCGCGTGGGGCGAGGCGGCGGTGACCACGGGTGCTGGGCGAGCGGGGACCGGAGCGCGACGGAGAGGGGGGGGGGGGAAGAGGAGAGCGGGCGGCGGCGCGGGCGTGCTCACGTTGGGGGCCGAGTCGAGGTGGGGGAGGGGGCGAGGAGGTGGGAGGTGTGGGGGAGGAGGAGGCGAGGCAGTCCGGGCGGGAGGGGGCGGCGAGGACGGTGGCGACCGGCGAGGCAGATCGGCGCGGGGAGGCGGCGGTGGCGGGGGGGCGACGCGGGCGCCGGGGCACGACGGGGGAGGCCGGCGCCGGAGCGGCACGGCGAGGGGGGGGGGTGGAGCGGGGGGAGGGAGGGGGGTGAGGAGGGGGGGAGGGGGGAGCGAGGAGGGGCGGGGGGGGTTAGCGAGGGCGTGGCGGAGGGGCGAGGCGGCGACGGGCGGGTCGGGGCGAGGGGCGGCGGTGCGGGAGCTCCCCCGATCCGGTTCGGATCGGGCGGGGGGGGGGAATGAGCGAGGGGTGGGGGTAGCGGCTAGGGTTCGGCCCGAGGGGGATAAGGGAGTGGGGGGGTGGCCGGTTGGGCCAGCTGGGCTACGGCCCAGTTGGGCCACGGGGGGGGGGGGTTCTTGTTTTTTTTTCTTTTTCTTTTCTCTTTTTTATTTTTCCTTTACTGTTTTCTATTTATTTTACCTGCCAAATGATTTTTGTTAGCTATGAAACTTTGCACATAATTCCTAGTCATCACTATAAGGTTGCATAAAAAGTTTGAGGCCAATTGGAACTGTTCAAATTTATAGTTGAATTAAAATGCTTTTGTTTAATCTTGTTATCTCACTAAATTAATTTCATGGGCAAATTGGGAAACCAAATGAGGTTGGTTCCAGCATGTTCATTACTTAGTGAATATTTGCCATTTATTGAACATTTTAGTTTTTATGTTGGACAACTTTTGTATTTCACTTTCATTTAAATTTGACTTTGACTTGGGAGTTGAAATGCAATATAATGCTAATGATGATCATGCACTGTTAATCATGCTGACTTGGCATTATCAAAATGGAATTACTGTGGCTAACCACTGGGGGTGTTACACTTAACAACTTGGAAATATAGCAATTGTATTTGTTTCTCATGTATTTAGTACAGCCAAATTTGATTTATTTCTCACATGGTATACAATAACAGAATGCACCCACAACAATTGAACATCGCATTGCAGAATTGAACCAAATAGTTAACTAAACACCACAACAAATGAACCAAACGTTAACTGAGCACCGCATTGCACAGTATATAACATACTAGAAGATTAGACAGTTAACCAAACCAAGCATGCTTGACAACTGGGAAATATAGCAATTGTATTTGTTTCTTATGTATTTTGTAAAGATAAATTCGATTTATTTCTCACATGGAAGACAATACAAAATTGCACCCTGAAGAATTGAAAATCACATTTGCAGAATTGAACCAAAGAGTTAACTGAACACGACAACTAATTAACCAAACAGTTAATAAGTGAGCACCACA
This sequence comes from Thinopyrum elongatum, assembly GCA_011799875.1. Lineage (NCBI taxonomy): Eukaryota > Viridiplantae > Streptophyta > Magnoliopsida > Poales > Poaceae > Thinopyrum > Thinopyrum elongatum. The sequence continues at coordinate 352,010,438 of CM022302.1, read as the reverse complement.
TTGCACGACATATAGAACATATACACTAGAGCAACAGATTGCATGGCAAAAGTAGATAGGATAATTCACTAGAATTTGTTAAGGAAAGGCAGGAGCAGCACATGCAATGGGTAAACCGAGCATGCTTAACCGGCGTAGCTAGCAAACTGAATATAGGTCCTTGAAGTGAGCTAATAAGACAAGCTACTCCTCATCGTCGGAGATATCGATGATGATTGGCTCCTTGGATATGGAAGAGCGCAAGGCCTCCACATCGTGGGTGCCCTCAACGTAGTGGTGAGTTGCCTGAACCGCTCCGGGCACCAACCTGCTGGCTCTCGAGTTGAGGTAAGCACGGGCACGCTGAGAAAACACCTCGTAGTCTTCGTCGAAGGCACCAATGGTGGCCTCAAGAAAACGCCACGAACTATTGTTCAAAGCAGCCAACCGCGTCGTGGCGTCGGCGCGCGAGGCATCGACGGTGGCCTTGACGGCGAGGTGCTCCTCCAAGATCTAGGGATCGGCACGAACGGCAGCCATTGCGACCTCATCCGTGCGTGCGGCCACGATTTGCTTCTCCGCGGCCAAATGCTCCTTGAGCTCCTGGCTATACTGCATGCACCATGGCTTAGGCCGGCGCTTATTTGGGGGAGGGGTCGGTGATTTGGGTGGAAGGTGTGACGCTGGTGGTCGGGGCATGTGGGATGTGGAAGCAGGAGGAGGATGGGGGTCGGGTGTGGATTACCTGCCTGGATCGATGAGGCCGAGCAGCGTGAAGAAGGGTCGCCGGCGAGGAGGCGGCGCTGCAAGCAAGGAGTGAAGGTTTCAACTTGGAAAGGAAGGCGGAAACAGGGAAATGTGGCTTTTGGTAAGGGGGAGGGGGCGGGGAGGTAGATATTTCTGCGGAAGCCGAAAATTTTGGATCTGTGCACCGAAAAAACTGGCGCACAAAGTGTCATCAGACACGGACCCTTATTCAGCACTGTGTACAATATGTGAACATCACAAATGATTCATATAGCTTAACCCGTGTGTGATGAGTTTGAACGTGCAAATTTTGGTTCGAATTTCCCTGGTTACAGTGGTTATCCACGTCATTGCATAATTTGGGTACACAGAGGAGACTACAGCACGCCCACACTTCTTAATCGAGCAAGTTCAGCAATTAAACAGAGCTAGCTGACCTAAACATTACTCTAACAAATTAAAGACCAGCTCTCTTAATTAAACAGAACAAAGAGTACTACTTCAGCTAGCGCTCGTCGGTCTCCGACGCCTCCTCCATGTCCAGCTCGCGCCCGACGATCTCTTGGGGAAGGGGCTCCATGGCATCCATCACACCATACTCGGCAAGCATCTTGCCATCCGCATCCACCATCTCTTTGGAAAAGGCCTCCAAGAGCTAGGCGTGGGCTACTGCGATCTGGGCTTGGATGGGCTCCGTCGTGGCAAGGTATGCCGTGGAGGAACGGACGGCTGCTCTAACGCTCTCGGCAATTGCCAACTCTTCGGCCGTGGGTTGCTGACCGTTGTCGGAGAAGCTTCGATCGATTTGTGCGGTGACCGCCACGAGCTGGGCGTGGGCGGCCTCGACATGGTCGCGGGCGGCCTCCATCAGGGCTAAGGCCGCCGCTGCGGAACAGACAGCTACTGTGCCGCTCTAGCCAGTTGCTATCCCCGAGGCAGATGTTGCTGCCGCCACCTGAGAATCAACAGCGGCCGTTTGGGCTGCCATGGCCACCCTGTTGCAGATTACGACCGCGCTCATGAAGCTTGTTAGCACGCGCCTGGCGGTTGCGGCCGTGCTCTCACCGGAGTGGGCTGCTGAAGTTGCCCTCACGAAGCAGGTCCACGTCCCCATCTTTCACCGGCGACGATTGAACAGTGAAATGATATTTGGGGAGCGAGCTAGTGTGCTTGACATGCCGGCTATGGACTGTAGCCGACGCACCTTCTCGCGTAAGCCATAGCCGTACTATACTCCCACGGCGCTCCAAGATATTTTGTACTGCATCTCGCACGGTTGGTGATAATAAACTATGTCCGATCTACTTGATTTTCCGTCTTGATTTGAATTACATAATGGGGTCACAGTGGCAAAGGAGGGTGTTTGAATTGCTAGAACTTTTATCTGCAGTGAACATGCAACTATAGGTGTGTCGTCAAAAAAATGGAATTATTCAGGGTTCGTTTGGACATTTTTAGACATTAACTTGGTTTTCAAGGCATTCCTGGTGCACAATTCAAAATTAAACTACATGCACATGCTCCGATGCACCAAATGGGTTGTAAAATCATATATGTGTTCATGGGTTGATGCTTATGTCTCATGCAAGAAATTGGGATGAATTTCAAACACCACAGCACCGTGGCTCTCCGGCAAACGTTGAGGTACTTGCTTTTGTAATTCTAGTAACTCCAAAAATCGTCTGAAATTCATGAACCTTGGCATGCTATCATGGAATGGCATCAACATGCTGGGGTAAAAAATATTGTCTCATTTGGGGCAGGTTATGGTATAAGCTTCTCACAAACCAGAGCTTCTCACAAGAAGCCTCATGGTTCCGGTAGGGAAACGTGTCACCTTTGTGGACAAAATGATATTCGTCGCATGTTGTTGATTTCAATTTTTTTCTAGTATCAACACAGAACAACATGAGTGTCGTATTAAATTTTGGAATTTTTCGGGTTTCGTTTGGACATTTTTATATGTTAACTGAGTTGTATAGGCATTTATGTGCATAATTCAAAATTGAACTACATGCACATGCTCCAGTGCATAAAAACAGGTTGAAAAATCAAATGTGTGTCCTTGGTTGCAAGCTTAGGTCACAAGCAAGAAATGAGAATGAATGTCAAACACCTTGACACTGTTGCTTGGCCGCTAACATTCAGATACATGGTTTTAAAATTCTAGTAAATCGAAAACTCGTCTAAAATTCATGAAACTTGACATGATATCATGGAACGGCATCAACATGCTGTGGTAAAAATATTTTCCCATTTGGGGCAGGTTTGGGTATAAGCTTCTCGCAAACCAAAGCTTCTCACAACAAGCCTGATGGTTTCGGTAGGGAACGTTTCACCTTTGTGGACGAAGCGATATCCGTTGGCTCTTCTTGCTTTCAAATTTTTTCTAGTGTCAACATAGAACAACAGGAGTGTTGTGTCAATTTCTGCGATTTTTCGGGGTTCGCTTGGATATTTTTATACGTTAACTGAGTTTTCTACGCATTTATGTGCATAATTCAAATTTGAACTACATGCACATGCTCCAGTGCATATAAATGGGTTCAAAATTCAAATGTGTGTCCTTGGTTGCATGCTTAAGTCCCATGCAAGAAATGGGAATGAATGTCAAACACCTTGCCACCGTCGCTCGGCCGCTAACATTGAGATACATGGTTTTTAAATTCTAGTAAATCAAAAACGCGTCTGAATTTTATGAAACTTGACATGCTATCATGGAACGACATCAACATGCCATGGTAAAAATATTGTCCCATTTGGGTCAGGTTGGGGTATAAGCTTCTCACAAACCAGAGCTTCTCACAACAAGCCTCATGGTTATGATAGGGACCGTTTCACCATTCTAGATGAAACGATATCCGTTGCCTCTTCTTGATTTCAAATTTTTTTCTAGTGTCAACATAGAACAACAGGAGTGTTGTGTTAAATTTTGGAAATTTTCGGGGTTCCTTTGGACATTTGTATACATTAACTGAGTTTTCTATGCATTTATGTGCATAATTCAAATTTGAACTACAAGCACATGCTCGAGTGCATATAAATTGGTTGAAAAATCAAATCTGTGTCCTTGGTTGCATGCTTAGGTCCCATGCAAGAAATGGGAATGAATGTCAAATACCTTGCCACCGTCGCTCGGCCGCAAACATTGAGATACATTGTTTTCAAATTCTAGTAAATCCAAAACTCGTCTGAAATTCATGAAACTTGGCATGCTATCATGGAACGGAATCAACATGTCGTGGTAAAAATTTTGTCCTAGTTGGGTCAAGTTGGGGTATAAGCTTCTCACAAACCAGAGCTTCTCACAACAAGCCTCATGGTTACGCGTTTCACCTTTCTGGACGAAACAATATCCGTTGCCTCTTCTTGATTTCAAATTTTTTTCTAGTGTCAACATAGAACAACAGGAGTGTTGTGTTAAATTTTGGAATTTTTCGGGGTTCGTTTGGACATTTTTATACATCAACTGAGTTTCCTATGCATTTATGTGCATAATTCAAATTTGAACTACAGGCACAAGCTCCAGTGCATATAAATTGGTTGAAAAATCAAATCTGTGTCCTTGGTTGCATGCTTAGGTCCCATGCAAGAAATGGGAATGAATGTCAAACACCTCACCACCGTCGCTTGTCGGCGAACATTGAGATGCATGGTTTTCAAATTCTAGTAAATCCAAAACTCGTCTGAAATTCATGAAAGTTAGCATGCTATCATGGAACGACATCAACATGTTGTGGTAAAAAAATTGTCCCATTTGGGGCAGGTTTGGGTATAAGCTTCTCACATACCAGAGCTTCTGACAACAAGCCTCATGGTTCCAGTAGGGAATTTGCCTCCTTGGTGGATGAAACGATATTCATTGCCTCTTCCTGTTTTCAAATTTTTTCCTAGTGGCACATAGAGCAACAGAAGTGTCGTGTTAAAATTTGCAATTTCGGGGTTCGTTTGGACATTTTTATATATTAACTGAGTTTTCTAGGCATTTTATGTGCATAATTCAAATTAGAACTACATGCACATGCTCCAGTGCAGAAAAATGGGTTGACATATCAAATATGTGTCCTTGGGTGCATGCTTAGGTCCCATGCAAGAAATGGGAATGAATTACAAACACCAGGGCACTGTTGATTGTCGGCAAAACATTGAGATACTTTGTTTTTAAATTCTAGTAAATCTAAAAACTCGTCTGAAATTCATGAAACTTGGCATGCTATCATGGAATGGCACCCGACATGCTGTAGTATTTTTCGTGTCCATTTTGAGAGAAGGCGCACTCGAATAACAGCCAACAAAGGCATTTTGAAACAAATAGCTGCCACTTTAACATCTCAAACATTTTGATAATTTAAATCATGTGCGTTCTGTTAACCATTCACGTGATGCCACGCGTCACTCTTTTAATGGCTAGGAGGTGCCGTGTGGACAGCTACTTGACTGAATGGGAGGCGTGCGAGTGCGGGCTGACCGAGAGGCGTGCAAGCTGTCCTCCGATGCGCAGGCTCACCGAGAAGTGTGCGAGCTGTACGCCGTGCAGGCTCACTGGGAAGCGAGCCCTTTGACTTCCATGGCCGCCCGCCTAGCTCGCATCCTCTCCATTCCCCTCCCGCAGACCGGCATCCCGGAGGACGACAACGACTATGTCGGCGCGGCACGCGCCTCCGCCACCGCCGGAATTAGTTTTTTTTGTGTTTAATACTATACCTCGATCATATGAATATAAATTTGCAGTGTGACTGAATGAAAGATATGGTTTGAATGAACTTACGTTTTTCTCTCTGAATGTACAGACTTGTCAAACGATTTTCTTTAAAAAATAGGTCAATGGTTTTTAAATATAAAACACTCATCGCAAACGTTTTAGTTAGAACACCCGTATGCAAACCGACAGCTTCCTCAGGAAGCCAAGGGAAAATGTGTCGAGCAGGATTTGTGCAGCTCTTCATCGCAAACGCTTTAGATAGAACACCTGTATGCAAAAGTGAGAGCTATGGTCTTCCCCAGTAAGCCAAGGGAAAATTTGCTGCACAGGATTTGTGCATCTCTTCAAGACAAACAGTTCAGATTGAATACGGTATGCAAAGCAAGACTTCGGTGCTAAGCCAAGAGAAAATCTAGCACCCAGGATTTGTACATCCCTTCAACGCAAACGGTTTTTTTGGATGACCCGTGTGCAACCACGTACAGACAATTTGGTAAGATTTGCATCTATCATATTGGGTATATTGCCATTTGTCAAACTGGAAAGATTGACATTTGTTCATCTAGTAACATTGCCCTTTGTCAACCTTGTAACACTGCCATTTGTCCAAATATGCAGCTAAAAATCACTAGCACTATCTAATTTTTACAACTAAAATTCAGTAATTAAGCATAGATTCCATTCATAGATTAAGTAGTCGTTCTTTATACAAACAGTTCAACTCGACAGCTGAACCGACCAAACTTGTCCCCAATTGTTGCCAACCACGTACTAAAAAAGCTAGTTCAACTATATATACTAGCTAATTTTAAGTACGTTGTACAGTTCCACCACATCTATAGTCAGATGAACTGAACCAAATAGCCCCTAAATACTACTACTACTACGGAGGGGCTTTGTACTACTTCCGACAGCCTCTCCTCTGCCGAGCGCGCTCAGTAAGAGGCAGAGGAGGAGGAGCCTACTGACGAGCTGGACAACTGCAATACGGTGCCTGCCGCTGCTGCACCTTCAGCGACGCTCACCTCGAACACCCTCTGCCGCTCCAGACAACCCCTGTCGAAGCGACGGGACTCCTTGTAGATCTCCCAATTCCTCGCCTCTGCGTCGGCGTGTGCTGCGGCCACGACAGCGGTAAGGCTCTTTGCGTGCCTGACGAGGCGCTCCTCCTCCACCCGCAGAAACTCGATGTAGCGCGCAAGGTCGCTGACGCACATGCGGGCCTCCACCTCCGCCTCCCGCCTTCGGGCGGCGGTGGCGGGCGGGTCATGACCCCGGCGGTCAATGGTGGGCTGGCGGCCACGGCGAACGACGATGGGGTGGCGGCCATGACCACCACCTCCCGCCTTCGGGCCGCAGTGGCGGAGCGGGTGATGGCCACGGTGGCCGACAGTGGGGTGGCGGCCACGACGGTGAAGCGGGCGATGGCCCTGGCTTTCGATGGTGTTGTGGCGGCCACGGCGGCAGACGGTGGGGTGGTGGCAACAGCAGCAGGCAACAGCTGCTGACGAGCAGCGGCGGCGGAGCGTGTGGTGGGTGTTCCGCGCACACCCAACAGGGACGCCACGCGCACTACACTACGCCCGAGATTGAGCCGCCGCCGCGGTGTAGCCTCCCAGCTGGAGTTGTCCTCTGATGACGGTGGAGTGGCTGAGCGACGACAACGGGCCGGTGCCATTGGCGATTATGGGAGAAGCAGACGAGATAAGCTATAGGGAGGGAGGAGAAAATGCGACGCATGACTCGCCGGCCGTGAGGGTTTATATAGCAAGCTGGTAAGCATTGGGATTTTGGGGGATTTCACCGAGTCGGGCGGGATGCTTGCGCGGGAACCTGCGCGGTTGCGCGGGAATGGGCTCACCACCGTTTGGCCAAAAGAACGCCCCAGCGCGCTACTCAAGCTTGCGCTCGAAGCCGTCTGCGACAGCGGGGTGACAAGACGTGCAAGAGGAGGACGAAAGGACACGTACACATACGGTTAATAAAAAAACATTTGCGATTTAATTACCTACTACCCCGCCCTGGTTTATAAGTCGTCTATGTATTTTTGTGCCAAATTTTGAATAGAGATTTAAATAACAAAATACGAATTCATGTAGCCAAAGATTATATCGTTGGATTCGTATTTGAACACAGTTTCCAATTATATAATTTTTATAACATGCATTAACATTTTGTTTGTTAAATTTAAGGTCAAAATATGGCATAGAATATAAAGGAGACTAATAGACCAAGACGGAGGTAGTAGCACACAGCCGGTCTCTACACAACGACGCAACTTTCGGCCGGCTTGTAGACCATCATTCCCTGCGTGTTCAACTGCTCTATGCATGTGGTTGCTCGCGGTTGAGGCAGCCGCGGCGCACTCTGCTCGCATCCCACCGCGCGCGCTCTACTCTCGCGTCCCTCTGGGCGCTCTGCCTTCGTCCCTCCACGCGGGCTGCCAGTGTTTGGTGCCAGCGCACGATCACGTATGTTCGTGCTGCCATTATGCATGCGGTTGCATCGGGCGCGGCGCCACGATGTAGTTACCCGCTGCAAAAACTGCCATGCGGACGCGCCGAGAATCCAGGCCGCCCAGCCCCCATTTATTCATGTGGCCATTTACCTTCATCTCTTGCGCCACACGACACAATAAGCACACCCACGACGACACATACAGGGAGGACATCCAGCGGTTCCAATGGCGCTCCCTGTGGCTCCAATGGCGCTCCTAGCGGCCGACAACGGGAACGGGGGGCAGTTCACCACGCATCACATAGTGGACACCCACGTGAGGGGGAAGGCCTTCTCGGTGGTGTACACGAATGAGCCGGTCTCGGTGGAGAGCTCCATCCAAACTATGGAGCAGTTGCTTGCTGAGGACAAGTACCAAGTGGTCGGCTTCGACCTCAAATTCACCAGCGGTCGTGCCGGGCACGATCAGAAGGTTGTCGTCACCCAGTTGTGCATGCGACATGACGTCCTCGTCTACCACTACCACCTGGCCACAAGGCCTTGCGAGCGTTTCTCCAGGTTTATCAACAGCTCCAACTATAGTTTCGCTATGATGGACACCACCAACGATCTAAAAGCGCTTAAGGTTTTGGGCTTGAAATGCTAGAATCTAGTCAACATCCAGGACCACTACAAGGTCTGGGGCAGCGACAACAACAAACAAAACTCCCTGGTTCACATCGCCTCGGCCATCATCGACCCCTACTGCATGAAGATGAAGGATAAGGGCAAGAAGGACAAGAACGCCTGGCACAGTGTCTAGCATCAGAGACTGGATGAACAACACGTCAAGTACACGGCAAGGAACACGTACAAAAGCTACGAGATGTACAGGCGGATCGTTGACATGAGGAAGTGTCTTCTTCCTGCCCCAGACGAGGGATCGAGCCACAGAGCAGTGGCGGGAGCGTCACAAGGAGTAGATAACAAGACGATCGTTTCTCCTAGTTTAGAATGCATGCAATTGTTTATGGAGGTGTGTGTGAATGATCTGTATAGTCACCTATGTAATTGGATGTTTATTTCAGTTATATATATATATATATATGTTATTCTTCTGTAGACAGAGCAAATCACACGGCTCATTAGCAGCAATCGTCTGTGTTATTATTGGTCTTCGCACACATTTCTGATTACGGACCTGTTTGCCGCGTATCACACACGTCTTGTTCAGTTGAACTATTTCTGTTGTCTTGGCTCATCGCAAACAGTTCATCCGAGTGAACTGTATGCCCTCCATCGCACACACCTTGATCTGGCTGACCGTTTCTATTGTGTTGCCTAATTGCACATAGTTCATCCTAGTGAACTGTATGCCGTATATCACACACACCCTCATCTGGCTGCCCGTTTCTGTTGTTCTTCCTCATCACAAACAGTTCTGCTGGATTAACTGTTTGCCATGCATCGCACATGCAACTCTAATCTGAACCGTGTTTGATGTCACCGCCATCGCAAACGTTTTGTATCTTTTTGACGGTTTTATTACATCACCGTTTGTGATTAATGCATCGCACATATTTTCGTCGAAGGGTCTCTGATTGGACTGTCGCATTTGGACCAACCTGCAGTAGTGTATGATTGTGATTTCTATGTTTTAATTAGTGTTTGTGCCAAGTAATGCCTTTAGGGTTGCTTGGGTGATAGTTGATTTGATCTTGTTGGAAAACAGAAGCTTTTACATCCAGTAGGAGAATTGTTAAAAATCACTGGAGCGACGAAAAACTCTGAATTGTTTACACAAGATTGATGTATGAATTGCCTCTGTTGTCCTAATTTTTCAGAATTTTTGGAGTTATAAAATTATGACTAAAATTCGAGTCTTTACAGACTATTCTGTTTTTTATAGATTCTATTTTCGTTGAATTGTGTGCTTATTTTGTTTGAATCTATGGACTATACCGGGGGGTTTTAGCCATGGTAAAGTTAAAATACAGTAGGTATAATGCAATAACAAAATATGAACAGGTTTGCAACAGTACTTAAAGCAAAGATTGGTTTTCTTACACTAACGGATCTCACGAAGGTTTTGTTAAGTTTTGTGTGATTGAAGTTTTCAAGTTTTGGGTGAGATCACGATGGATGAAGGAATTAGGAGTGAAAAGAGCCTAAGCTTGGGGATGCCCATGGCACCCCAAGGTAATATTCAAGGAGAACCAAGCAACTAAGCTCGGGGATGCCTCGGAAGGCATCCCCTCTTTCTTCTAACAACCATTGGTAATTTTACTTGGAGCTATATTTTTATTCCTCACATATCATGAGTTTTTCTTGGAGTGTCTTGTATTATATGAGTCTTTGCTTGTGTTGCTTTTTAGTTTGTCACAATCATCCTTGCTAAATTTGAGAGGGCCATAATTATGCTATGATTTATTAGAATTGCTATATGTGCTTCACTTAAATTTTTTGAGCTATGGAATTGCTCTGGTTCTTCACTTATATCTTTTTTTAGCACGGTGGTGCTTTAATTTTGAAGAAATATGCTCTCATGCATCACTTAGATTATTTTGAGAGTTAGTAAATTTTGAAGAAATCCTCTCATGCTTCACTTATATTATTTTGAGAGATGAAAATTTTGAAGAAATATTTATGCTCTTGTTCTTCACTTAAATATGTTTGAGAGCTTGTTAAAAGCAATGGTAATATTTGAAACTAGTCCAAAAGTGTTAGATATTCAAGAGGGATAATAAAAACTATCATGAAGATCATTGGACAATATAAACTTGATTCCTTGCAATAGTTTTGCGTAACGGAGATAGTAATATGTGAGTCATGTTGGTGAGTAATTATGCTTTAGTAAGAATATTGGTGTTAAGGTTTGTGATTCCCTATGCAAGCACGAAAGTCAATGCTTATGCAATGAAGTTACATCCTACTTATGGTGCATTATTCGGTGTTAGTTATGTTTAATGCTTGTTTATGATCGTTTTTGTTTCTTGGTTGGTTGCTTCTCAATCTATTTGCTAGCATTCCTTTGTACTAATCGGGAATACTGCTTGTGCATCCAAACTCCTTAAACCAGGTTCTGCCAAATGAGTCCACCATACCTACCTATATGCGGTATTTCCATGTCGTTCCAAGTAAATTTCTATGTGCCAACTCTAATTTTCAAAATGCATTTCCTTTTTGTGTGCCCGTACCGCTCATGAAGCGGCAGGGGGTCCAATGAATTATGAGTTTATAATCAGTTCTATCCATGAATATTATTTGGGTCTTTGTTGAACTCTTTTATGCATGATCTTTATAGCCTCGTATTTCTTATCCCAAACTTTGGTTTGGTTTGGCCAACTAGATTGATTTTTCTTGCAATGGGAAGAGGTGCTTTGTGATGGGTTCGATCTTGCGATGCTCAATCTCAGTGACAGAAGGAGACATGACATGCATGTATCGTCGCTAGTAAGGATAAAAAGAAGGGGTCTATTCCTACATGAATAGATCTTGTCTACACCATGCCATCATTCTTATTGCATTACTCCGTTTTTCCATGAACTTAATACACTAGATGCATGCTGGATAGCGGTCGATGTGTGGAGTAATAGTAGTAGATGCAGAATCATTTCGGTCTACTAATCTTGGACGTGATGCTTATATAGATGATCATTGCCTTGGATATCGCCATGATTATTCGCTTTTCTATCAATTGCCCAACAGTAATTTGTTTAACCACCATATGCTATTTTCTCGAGAGAAGCCTCTAATGAAATCTACGGCCCTGGGGTCTATTTCCTATAATATTATTTTCAGATCTATTAATCCAAAAATACCTTGCTGCACTTTTTCTTTCTTTATTTTATTTTGTGTTTTTGCTAGATCTATTTATCCAATCCCATACAATTTAATCTATCTCAATACCGAGGAGGGATTGACCACCCCTCTTACGCATTGGGTTGCAAGTTTTTGTGGTTTGTGTGCAGGTGCTGTTTACATAGTGTTGCTTGGTTCTCCTACTGGATTGATAACCTTGGTTTCATAACTGAGGAAATACTTACCGTTGCTATGGTGCATCATCCTCTCCTCTTCGGGGAATTACCAACGCAGATACAAGTAATCATCGGGATCACTGTGAGCTCCCGGTCCTCTGTGGCCTCCCCCCTTTCTCCCCCTCGCCCCGTAGCTCGGATGCAGCTGAGGCCGCGTCGTCACCGCCGTCTGATGTCGTCATCGTGGCCACCTTCGGCCCTCTCCGCGGGCTCGCACCCCTGCGCGCGCCGCGCTACTTCTGTGGGTGGTCGCAGAGGCCCATGTGGTCGCCGGGGTCAGGATCCGGCGTCCTGCCGCCGCCCCTGTAAATCACCGCCGGCGCCTTCTCTGTTTAGGCCGGCCCTGTCTAAATGACAGGTGGGCTCGGCCATTTAGTGTTAGCACTAATTAAACCGAAACAGTAGGCACTGACATTTGGGCCCCTCCTAGTTAATAATATTCTAAAAATGCCCCTAATGCTAACTGTGGCTATGACACGTGGGGCCACCTCGTTAATTAATTAGTTTGGTTAAATAAAACTTTGTTAAAAAATTGACTCACTGACAGTCTGGCCCCACCTTTAAGTTAATCTAATTAAATGTTAAAACTCTGTTAAATTAGACTCTGTCACAGACAGCAGGGCCCCACTGGTCAGTTGACTAGTCAAACCTGCTGACTGGGTAGTCCCAGTCAGTGATAGGTGGGACCCGGCGTCCCCTTGACCAGTCAACGTTGACCCAAATGTCAGCCCCTTGGTGCATCTTAGTGTGCACTATGCTGGGTGTAATTAGCTTTTTATCCATTTATTTTCGAATTAAATAAAATCCAGAAAATTCAGGAAATCTTTTAAAACTTAGAAAACTAATTTAAAATAATCCGTAACTCGGATGAAATTACTTTATGCATGAAAGTTGCTCAGAAAGACGAGACGAATCCGAATACGCTGTCCGTTCGTCTGCCACACGTCCCTAGCATAGCGAACATTCAACCGCCCCCCTCTGATTCATTTGTCCAAAAATGCCAAACTTCGGGAAAACATTCCCGGATGTTTCCCCTTCACCGGTATCGTGTAGAACCGCGTTAGAACACCCCTAACTCCGCCTGTTGACTTGTCATGCATCTGTTGCTTGTATTTACTGTTTCTTCCCCCTCTTCTCTCCGGTAGAATCCGAGACCGCTGCTGATGCCACTGTGATCGACTATGTCACCGACGACTCTTCTTCCCTTTCAGCAAAGCTTCCTGGCAAGCCCCCCCCTTGATCACTCCGATATCGCCCATTCCATTCTCTCTCTTGCTTGATTTAGATTTTGCTACTGCAATTGATTGCTCCTATTCTAATGCATAGCCTGCTTTTGTACCTGCTATTGTTACCTACTTGCTTATCCTAAACTGCTTAGTATAGGTTGGTTAGTGATCCATCAGTGACCCCCACCTTGGCCTTGTTGCCCCTGCTTCAACATCGACGACTCGATCAACATGATCGACGACCAGACCCGACACCTCACATCACATCACGCACCTTTTGTTGCTCGGCTCTGCAGAGCTACTATCGAGTGCCAAGGGTGATACCTCATAACACACTCCTGATGATAACTCTGTAGTGTAGTTATTCGGTCGTGGTCATCGAGGGTGTTTCCTCCTTCACCACTTCTGATATGACTCTGTTGTGCAGCCCCTCAAGTGTGAACCTCGAGGGTGATTCCTCCTATGTTCACCTTGATGATTACATCAAGTGGAATCCACCGAGGGTGATTCCTTGGGGTTTCCCCCTTGATGTTTGGACACACGGTTACCTTGACTTTACTTGAGACCTTTGTGAAAGTCGGGCGGGCCCGGAGAGCACCCGCAAGATAATTACGTGGCACGGCCGGGCATTCTGGGCCCTTGTCGTAAGTCCACGAGATGGGGCGACGGGGTCACATCGATCATGAGTCTCTGCTCGTCTCCGCAAGCTACTAATACACTAATGGTTTGGGTATTTGTTCTGAGTTGGCCTCTAGCCTTTACGCACTAACCACCACGCGAGAACTGTTATGGGCACTCGGCGTCGTAGTATCAGCCGAAGCTTTGTCAGACGTCCAGTTCAGCATTGTGGCCAGGCCGGATCGCGCCATCCAGGTAGAGGTGGTGCTAGTATCCCCCTGCGCACAACGACCCGGAGTGCAACGGGCGATGGGCCCAAGCCCCTGGAGTGCTTAGGATGTAGACCGGCGGGCACCTCTCTGCTGAGCCTAGGTAGGGCTGCGACGTGTTGATCTTTCGAGGCCGGACATTGACTCAGAAAAGTGTGTCCGGCCAGAGTAATCAAGCGTGTTGGAAAATGTGGTGCACCCCTGCAGGGAAGTTTATCTATTCGAATAGCCGTGTCCACGGTAATGGACGTTCAGACTTGTATCCTGATCTATTACAACTAGAACTGGTTACTTGAGACATGTGATGGATATGTTGGCTCTGGAATTGCTTTCTCACAGGGAGTCGAGGAAGGATCTCTGGGTGTTAATACTACAACATGTTTGTTAATTATAATATGCTATTCTTTACTCTTCTACATGTTGCAGGATGCTTGGAGCTGCTTGAAGATGCTAGTCTTCGATAGGCTAGGCCTTCCCTCTATTCTGGCATTCTGCAGTTCAGTCCACAGATACAACCCTTAGCTTTGATACCAATGCATACTTAGTATAGATCTGATGCTTGTGAGTACTTTGGATGAGTACTCACGGTTACTTTGCTACCCCTTTTTCCCCTTTCTTTCATCTTTCCAGTTGTTGCAACCAGATGGTGGATCCTTGGAGCCAGATGCCACCACCGACGGATACTACTACATGGAGACCGCCAACGACCAGGAGTAGTTAGGAGGTCCTAGGCAGGAGGCCTTGCCTCTTCGATCGTTGTTGCTTTTGTGTTTGCCTTCTTAAGGCAGACTTGTTTAACTTATGTCTGTACTCAGATATTATTGCTTCCGCTGACGCTTGTGTCTCGAGCTTTTGTATTCGAGCCCTCGAGGCCCCTGGCTTGTAATATGAAGCTTGTATTATTTTATTTGTGTCTAGAGTTGTGTTGTGATATCTTCCCGTGAGTCCCTGATCTTGATCGTACACATTTGCATGTATGATTAGTGTACGTTCAAATCGGGGGCGTCACACATACCAAAAACATTTTAATTTGGTCCCATAATTGTTTCCCTTTTTGAGACAAGCAATAATCCCTAAAGTATTCCGAGTGATCCAAGGTATCTCCCATTATCAATTTGAATGGAGATTTATCAGGATTATCAAAGTAGTATTTAATGTTTTCCACATATCCAACATCGAGGGTTTTAGGAGGTTCCCCATCTCCATGAGTAGCAAGTACAACAAATTTGTTTTGTATTTCGTGTTCCTTATCCATAACTAGAGATAGAGAACAACTTAGAATAGAAAATAAAAATCAACTTAGTGATAAAGCCAACAAGCGCACACGAGAATATTCACCCCACGCTATTGCTCCCCGGCAACGGCGCCAGAAAAAGGTCTTGATAACCCGCAAGTGTAGGGGATCAATTGTTGCTTTTTGGGTAAATAAGAGTGTCGAACCCAACGAGGAGCTAAATGTAGAATTTATATTCACTTCAAGTTCTATCGACCACTGATACAACTCTACGCAGACTTAACGTTCGCTTTACCTAGAACAAGAATAGGATAAGTTTGCAAGAATAAAACTAGAAGTATTTAGCTAGATAATAAATGTTAGTTTGTTTTACTAGAGAGGTTTTTGTAACGCAAAGAGAAAGATTGTCCATAGGCAATTGAATATAACACGATAGATACTTATCATATGCAGTGAGGGAGAGGCATATGCTAACATACTTTCCATACTTGGATCACATGCATTTATGATTGGAACTCTAGCAAGCATCCGCAACTACTAAAGATCATTAAGGTAAAAAAAACAACCATGGAATTAAGTACAAGTCCTCTTTACTCCCATACACAACAACCCCCTCACTCAGGTGTAAGCTTCTTTCACTCTCGCAACCCACTATAAGCGAATTATGAACATACTGCAAAACCCTACAACAGTAATCCCACATGCTTGTGCGACGCAGAGGGCACCATAGGATAACACCATATCAACATAAAACTCGTATCAATCACACCATACCATAATTAACCTATAGGACAAAAAGAATCTACTCAAACATCATAGGATTGGCACATATCATTGGATAATAATATATAGCATTAAGCACCATGTTTAAGTAGAGATTACAGCGGGAAGAAGAGGTGTTACACCACTGCATAGAGGGGGAGAGAGTTGGTGACACTACTAGGAGAAACCTTATAGGTAGAACCTTAACAGTAGCGTGGGGTAAAAGCGCAGCACTACTGCTATATAACAGCAGCGCGGGTAGTTAACCGGCGCTACAGGTAGCTCCGTAGTAGTAGCACTCGCCAGCCACGCCGCGCTGCTGCTAAGTGGCCCCAGCCTTAGCCCACGTGGCTACCCATAGTAGTACTTTCGATGTGCACCATGTTGCCTCCACTTGAATCTAATCCACGTTCATTTCACCCACTTATATATATATAATAACTCATCATGATCATAAAATCATATGATGAAACTACTGTATAAAACCTGTACAAATACAACACCAATAAGATGCAGAAAAAAATACAAGAAAATTTAGCAGTAGCGCTGTTTATAAGAAACGCTACTACTATTTACGGTTAGCAGTAGCGTTGTTTATAGAGCGCGCTACAACTAAGTACGTATAGCAGTAGCGCGGGAAAACCAACGCTACTTCTACAATTTAGTTGTAGCGCTGTAGTGGTAGCCTGGTACCCGCACTACTGCTAGCACTATTTCCAGTGCTACTTCTAGGGTTATCCCTAGTAATGTGATGACGGCGGCGAAGTTGTAGGTGTACATTGCTATCACGATGATTCCCCCGGCGGTGCTCTGGCGCCACCGAAAGAGAGGCAGAGAGAGCCCCCTCCTCCTTCTTCTTGCTTGGCCTCCCCCTAGATGGGAGGAGAGTTTCCCCTCTGGTCCTTGGCCGCCATGGCATCGAGAGGGAAGGAGTCCCTTCGAGATTGGATCTCTCTCTGTTTCTTTTTTGTTTCGCGTCTGTTTTCGGACCCCTTCACCATTTTTTATATTCATGGAGATCCATAACTCCGATTGGGCTGAAAATTTGAGGGAATTTTTATCTGGAATTTTTATTTCTTGCAGTGAAAGAAGGGCTACAACTGTCTTGCATTGATTCTTCTTCTTCCCAGAAATCACATATATTCCAAAATAAATCTCTATCAAATTTTACCATGTTTGGATTTGTTTGATATGGATTTTCTATGAAACAAAAACATGCAAAATACAAGAACTGGCACTGGGCACTGGATCAATATGTTAGTCCCAAAAATAATATAAAATGTTGCCAAAAGTATATGAAAGTTGTAGAATATTGGCATGAAACAATCAAAAATTATGGATATGACGGAGACGTATAAATTAGCTAGATGGCTTCTTCTCTCTCTCTTTGATCTTTAATACAATGTTCTCCTCGGAGTTCTATCCGATGTAATCTTCTGTTGCGGTGTGTTTGTTGGGATCTGATGAATTGTGGGTATATGATAAGATTATTCATCGAAAGTAATTGAGACTTTTCTGAACTTTATTATGCATGATTATTATAGCTTTGTATTTCTCTTTGATTTATCCGTTTGGTTTGGATAACTAGATTGATTTACCTTCAGTGGGAGAGGTGCTTTGTAGTGGGTTCAATCTTGCGCTGTCCTCACCTCGTGACACAAGGGGTAGCGAGGCATGTATTGTATTGTTTCCACTAAGGAGAAAACGATGAGGTTTAATCATATTGATTGGTTTTATTCTTTCCAGATTATGTCTTCATACTTCATGCATTACTCTATTTGTTATGAACTTAATATGTAGAGAGGCAAGCATATAAGTGCTTTTGAAGTGGACTAATAGTAGTAGATGCAGGCAGGAGTTGGTCTACTTTTCATGGACATAATGCCTATATACATGCTCATTGCCATGAATAACATCATAATTATGCGCTTTTCTATCAATTGCTTGATACGTCTCCAACGTATCTATAATTTTTTATTGTTCCATGCTATTATAGTATCAATCTTGGATGTTTTATATAAATGTACAAGGAACTTTATATCATTTTTTGGGACTAACATACTAACTTAGTGCCCAGTGCCAGTTGTTTTTTGCTTGTTTTTTACTTTGCAGAATATCAGTACCAAACGAAGTCCAAATGCCACGACACTTTTGGAGATTTCTCTCTTGCGATAAGAGGCCCTGGAAGCTTCGGGAGGCCACGAGAAGATGGAGCAATGGCCCACTAGGCACCAGGGGGCGCCCTAGTGCATAGTGGGGCCCACGAGCCTCCGTTTGACCGACCTCCGCCTCTGTAAATACCCTAAAATCAGAAAACCTACAAGGGAGTCCATGAAATACTTTTCCGGCGCCACAAGCCTCTGTTCTTGAGAGATTCCATCTGGGGACCCTTTCTAGCACTCTGCCGGAGGGGGGATCAATCACGGAGGGGTTATTCATCATCCTTGCTGCCCCTCCGATGATGCGTGAGTTGTTTACCACAGACCTACGGGTCCATAGTTAGTAGCTAGATGGCTTCTTCTCTCTTTTTGATCTTCAATACAATGTTCTCCTCGGTGTTCTTGGAGATCTATTTGATGTAATGACTTTTGCGGTGTGTTTGTTGGGATCCGATGAGTTGTGAGTTTATGATCAGATCTATCCATGAATATTATTTGAGTTTGCTCTGAACTCTTTTATGCATGATTTTTATA
Source organism: Thinopyrum elongatum (assembly GCA_011799875.1). Classification (NCBI taxonomy): domain Eukaryota; kingdom Viridiplantae; phylum Streptophyta; class Magnoliopsida; order Poales; family Poaceae; genus Thinopyrum; species Thinopyrum elongatum. The sequence goes on along the minus strand of CM022302.1, from coordinate 351,991,735 downwards.
GCCTCGTATTCTTTGCCGATTTATTGGTTTGGTTTGGCCAACTAGATTGATTTATCTTGCCATGGGAAGAGGTGATTTGTTATGGGTTCGATCTTGCGACGCTCAATCTCAGTGACAGAAAGAGACATGACACGCATGTATCATTGCTATTAAGGGTAACAAGATTGGATTTATTTCATACATGAGCTTATCTTGTCTACGTCATGTGATCGTGTCATCTTGCTTGAAGCGTTACTCCGTTTTTCCATGAACTTAATACACTAGATGGATGCTGGATAGCGGTCGATGTGTGAAGTAATAGTAGTAGATGCAGAATTGTATTGGTCTACTAATCTTGGACATGATGCCTATATACACGATCATTGCCTTGGATATCGTCATAATTATTTGCTTTTCTCTCAATTTCCCAACAGTATTCTATTTTCTCGAGAGAACCCTCTAGTGAAACTATGGCCCACGGGTCTATTTCCTATCATATATTAAAACCAAAAATACCTTGCTGCAATTTTCTTTTATTTATTTTATTTGTATTTTTGTTAGATCTATTTATCAAAACCTATACAATTTAATCATCCTCATAACCATTGAGGGATTGACAACCCTCTACGCGTTGGGTTGCAAGTATTTGTTGTTTGTGTGCAGGTGTTGTTTACATAGTGTTGCTTGGTTCTCCTACTAGATTGATAACCTTGGTTTCATAACTGAGGGAAATACTTGTCTCTAATGTACTGCATCATCCTCTCCTCTTCGAGGAAATCCCAACGCATCTCATAAGTAGCATTGCTCAACTGTAATTTGTCTACCCACCGTATGCTATTATTATGAGAGAGAAGCATCTAGTGAAAACTATAGCCCACGGGTCTTCTTTAATCATATTACAAAAACCAAAAATACCTTGCTACAATTTTACTTCTTTTATTTTATTTTGCAATTTATCTATCTACTACTATTAGATTTAATCCTTGCAATTAACAAGTACAAGGGGATTGACAACCTCTTGTCCGCGTTGGGTGCAAGTATTTGCTCTTGTGTGTGTAGGTACTGTTCACTAGACGTTTGCGTGGTTCTCCTATTGGTTCGATAACCTTGGTTCTCACTGAGGGAGATACTATCTATTACTATATTGCTACACCCTTCCTCTTCGAGGAAAATCCCAACGCGACTCACAAGTAGCAGAAAGAATTTCTGGCGCCGTTGCTGGGGAGACATTATCAAATACCTACATGTTCCTTCACACAAATTATCATTTACCTGTTCTACTTTTTATTTGCCTTCTATTTTTCATCTCCCTCCACTTTTCTAAAAAAATAAAAAACACAAAAATGTTTTATTTAGCTTATTTGCTTTCTTGTTTGCTTTCTTTTGGGTTTCATCTCCATAAGAGTGGTTGAGTTTTCACGTTGGCTCGTCAAGCCTATCACAACCCTACTCCTTTACCTGGGCTTGGGACCCGCTATGTTGAGACAACATAGGCGGAGTTATAAGGTAATAGACAAGTTCTATAGGACAACGGTTTAACCCACAATGTTGTATGGCGCTGAGTGTTGGCCGGCTAAACGCCGACATGTTCAACAGTAAGGTGTGGCGGAGATGCGCATATTGGGATGGATGTGTGGTCACACGAGTAAGGATCGAGTCCGAAATGATGATATACGAGATAGAGTTGGGGTAGCACGGATTGAAGAGAAGCTTGTCCAACATCGTCTGAGATGGTTTCGGCATATTCAGCGCAGGCCCCCAGAAGCGCTAGTGCATAGCGGACGGCTAAAGCGTGCCGATAATGTCAAGGGAGGCTGGGGTAGACCGAACTTGACATGGGAGGAGTCTATAAAGAGGGATCTGAAAGACTACAGTATCACCAGAGAACTAGCCATGGACAGGGGTGCGTGGAAGCTTGCTATCTATTTGCCAGAACCATGATTTAGTTGCAAGATCTTATGGGTTTCACCTCTATCCTACCCCAACTTGTTTGGCACTAAAGGTTTTGTTGTTTTTGTTGTTGTTGCTTTCTTGTTTGCTTTGCTACTATGGCTAGTTCTTTGCTTGTTACTTGTACCCCTGAGAATGAAGTACTTAATTTTAAACAAAGGGGAGGAGAAAATTTGAAAGATGCTTGGTATAGGATTTGTGATGCTCAAAATAGATCTACTCGTAAGCAATCCACCATTGTTCTTCTTAGCAATTTTTATGTGCGTGTTACTACTTGGTATAGATTTGTGCTTAATACCATTACGGGAGGTAATTTTCTAAGTAGTCACCCTTGATATGCTTTCAGTGCTATGGGAAATTTATTGGTATCACCACCTATTACTATTAATGAAATGACACTAACTTTGGAACATGTTATGCGAAGATTAGAAGCTATTGGCAATAACATGCCTACTATTGAACATATCAAAAATCTAGACACGGAAGTCCATAATCAAGGTACTAAATTTGCTCAACAATAGGAACCACATTAAAGATGTTAAAGGAAAAAAGAACCAATAATCACTCAAAAGTAGAGCAAAGTCCTGCTAGAATTGATAAATTGGAAGAAATAATTAATAATTTGGGTTCAACTTTTTCTTCCGCTAAAACTATCACTACAAAAAAACACTTCCGTGATGATATGTGTTTGTCATAGTAGGTCATGTTTTATGTCATGCATGTACATCCATGACGATTTTATGACAGAATCAAGATAGTCATACTCATACTGTCCTAGAAGTGTTCCATGACAATACCAAAATTATCATCATGGAAGTGTCCACTTCCATGACGATAAATGACGCGTCATGGAAGTGTTTTCATCAAGGGTAACCGCCACGTGGCATCCACCGTAATGGGTCACCTTAAGCTACCGGGTTCCGATTTGGATCCGATAAACCATTAACAGCTCGGACCAATGGGGATTTTCCACGTGTAAAATTCTCATTCGCCGAAGGATCCACGTGTCAGCTCAGCGTTGGGACAGATGTCATCCCTACAATGGACGGAAAGCGCCTATGATACGTCGACATGTGGCACGACCCAACAGTGGCCCATTTCAGGTAAAAAGGCTGGCCCAGCCAAAGGCTCACCATGTTTTGTCACACACTAGTGGGTCATCCCGTTAACAGCCTACCATGTTTTAAGTCAAATTACTGCCCATATCAGATCTGGCCCGTTCACAGCGTGTCATCTTTTGGGCTAAATTACGGCCCATACCAGATCAAGCCCCTTAACAGGCCACTGTGCTTTTGGGCCCATTCTAAGTCGGGTTTGTATTTCAGCCTGTTAAATGCCCGTTTACCAGTTCGGCCCAATAATCATTTCGGCCCGTTAGCGGCCCTTGGTGCATCTAGGCTGTTGTCGGCCCGGTTGCACTTTAGGCCATTTAATGGATCGTGCTGCAACTGGGCTATTTCTTGTCCGAAGTGACTTTAGGCCTCTTAACGGCCCGTAGTCTTCATGGATAAATTTCAGCCCAACGTGCCTATCGGCCTGTTAAAGGCCCGTGTAGCAGTTGCGCCTAATTACGACCTATGTTGAATCCGACCTACTTACATCCCATCCTATTAATGGCCCATGACACAGTTGGACCTACGACCCGCGTTGGTACTGGCCTGCTTACATCCCATAATTTTATTGGGCCAAACAGGGCCCGAGATACATTTTGGCCTGTTAATGGCTCGTATGTTATTGGGCGAAACATGGGCCTACGATAGTTTCGGCCTGTGTTGGCCCGCGAATTTTTCGGCTCAACTCTAGCCCAATCTAGTTTTCAGCCTGTTAAAAGCCCATGGTATTCTCTGGCCCAACTGGCCATTATAGGCCCACGTTTTGGCCCATATATAGCGAGTTACAGGCCGTCCTGACAGACCGACAACGTTGAGATCTGTTGAAGCTTCTGGCCTAAATTACATCATACCGACTAAGAATAAACCTAGACTATACAATAAAGAAATTACGGCATATTACATCCACTGGGCATCAAAGTTCGCCACCGGTGATAATAAAGTGCAACGAGACCGCGGATTACATACACTAGGCATCAAAGGTCGCCATCAGTGCATATAAACGAGCCGCCAAAAGAATATACAAAACTGACTACACTTCAGAAGGCATAGGCCTGCCCTGGAGGTGCATCGCAAGCAGCAGAACAAGCTGATGAGACCTCAGTTGTCTCAACGATAGATGCTCAAACCGTAGCTGTGTAGCAAGAATGCGCGCATGGCTGTCCTCTGAGATCTTCTTTACATCATTGACATCATGTCGGAGCTGAGTTAAACCAAGCGTCTCCGCTTTAAGTTGAGACTAAAGAAGTCGAACTGATTCAGGCAGCAACTGCACAGAGGTTGTCTCATAGCTGTTGGTCAGTAGCTTCAACTCACTGTCTTCATCAAGACATGACCTTGGGGTCATCTCGCTCTCTTCAAGATGGTTTGGCTCACTATCTTCCAGAAAGTTCTGCCTAGCATAGGAGATATGAATCTGAAAGAGAAACAAAGAGACACATAACAAGTTTCACAAATATATAAGCAACGATAGTCAGTGTGCTGACAATTCCGTCACATTTTATATTGGCAAATTCAGAGATATAATTTAAAATAGCATTAACATAATATGGCATTGTCCGTATCATCAGCAAAATCAGTTAAGACAAAGCAGGAAATGAGATGATGCAGGTGTGGGCAGCTTCACCACACCACCAGATTAGAGATCAAACACATGCATACATACAGGGCTAAAGAAAATGAATGGATCTGTTCTGCATAAGGAACATGTTTTTACAACTACAATTTGAAAGTGGAAGTTGTTGCAAACATCCAATCAGATGTAAACACCAAAGTAAATAGCAGTGGAGGAAATGATGCCTATCCAAATGTATACTAGAACAAAGTTTGAAGGCTTGAGAAGGATGAACTTACATTACATGTTAGCACGGGCTGGACAAAGCCCTTGTCCATGTCGATGGAAGGATAATTCAAGAAACTTCTTTGTAAGCATTGCCTTTATTCTACATTTTGTAAAGAGTAAATATAGATCTAATAATATTGGAAGAAATAGAGGATAATGAAGCTCAGGTGCAGAGTGATGATACATAATCAAATAGCTATTAATTAAGTACAGCGTTACAAGGAAAAAGGTACTGGCAAGAGGAATGCAAACCTCAACGTGTGCAGTGGCATTGGCTTTATTCAACATTTTGGTAAGAGTAAATGTAGATCTGATAATTTGGAGAAATTGGAGGGCAGGGCAGATAAGATGCAGAGTAATGCTAGACAATCAACTATCTTGCAATGCAAGTACAGTAATACTACCATCATCCGTTATTACTTGTCGCTCAAATGGATGTATCTAGCACTACTTAAGTTGTAAATACATCCAATTGAGCAACAATTAATTCGATACAGAGGGAGTACATGACAACAGATACTTACATGAGCAATCCAGAACTTCGTAACCATTGTGTTAATTCTACATTTATGTAAGAGTAAATATAGATCTTATAATTTTGAGCAAAGGGAGGATAAGGAAGCGAACATTTATAGTGATGCTACATAATCAAACAGCAATGAGTGTAAGTATGCTGATAAAGGGGAAGAGGTACTGACAAGAGCAATGAAGTGCCCAGTATTGTTGTGAGATCCTATGATCCTTAGAGAATGGAGATTCATCTTAAATTAGTTTTCATACAAGAGAGATGGTAAGGCACTTGCAGAAATTTAGGAGTTCAAATTTTGAATTGATATCATAGACAGTACCTGACGCTGGGCTCTCTGCAGTTCGAATAGGGCTTTGGCCAGTGGAGTAGGGGTAAAGTGTGGTACAGTTGGGCCTGTGTTTTCTGGGGATATTGATCTATCTGATTTATCAGGTATGACTGCCTTTTCCAAATACTTAGTTTGTACTCCTTCAGGATCTGCACTCACCCTCTTCCTTTTGGACATCTATTACGAAAGAACAACATTTGACTGGAAAAACATAGTATGATGACACATGGAATAGGTACAGAAAATGGATAAGCATGGCATATACTCATATATAATGCTTAAACTAAGTAGATGGTGGTGTAACAAAGTAGAAGTAATGCAAGAGGTCATATGCAAGGTATGTGTGACCAATACAACCTTGCCAAGTTAGAGCAAGCACCTTGATGGTTGAGTAAGATAGGCCATCCTCCACCATGCCAAGTTTGTTAGCCAGAGGATTGTTCCGCAATATTCCTCTTGTGCGCCCATTCTCATATTCATTTTGATCATGTTCAATACCTAACATGCATGAAAACATATAAATAGGTGAGATTATCTTTGTAATGCATAAGTAATTCTAATCCAATACTGCCTCCCTGTAAACCCCTATGTGCTATCTCTGCAATTCTTCTGAGAGATGCCATGTGTGCTGTAATTTGGTGTGTGCATTAATATAATGTGGCATACTACTCAAAATATGAGAGCTCGATAAGTAATGATACTTCGCAGATGATAGCTTCAACATATACTAAGGAATAATAACTCGACCTGACCTGACAGATTCAAAATATACTAAGTAAGAACAAATAGACCTGACCTGTCGACCGCAAATGTCTCTGCTAATCTTCTGAACAAGGAACATACTATACTTATTAAAGAAGAAGAGAAGAGGATCATGTTAAAGAAGAGCAGAAGAGCAAGCAGATTGAAGATATTACAAGTCTTTCTATACAATGTCTGTTGCCCACCCATGAAGAACCAGAGAGCACAGAGAAATACTATTCCTTCCGGTCACTCCATATGTGGCTCACATGCATTTCGAAACTAAAGTAGGAACATTTAGCTGACCAATTAAACTTGTGTCAGTTTTACTAATACCAGCATCATATTAGATTCGAGTTTGTACAACTAAGCTTGTTCAGCTTGATGGGTGGAGCAGTGCTATTACGACACGAATCACGTAGGCTGATTGTGGTGATCATAAAAGGGGGAAACCGTAAGCATGATGAGTATAGTGTTGACCGTGGCAGTGGCATGGTAGATCTGAAGCTACAAACCGTTCAAAGGGTACTTAGCAATCGATATTTGCTTCGAAATAACAACTAAGATTTGGTTTGGACAAGAAAGTACAGTCAACAAGTGACAAAGAAATGCAATTCCTGCTGTCTCTCTATATGTTTGTGACATGCATTTGGAAACTCAAGTGGGAGCTTTAGCTAACCAATTATATGTGTCTATTAACTAATATCAGTATAATATCACAATCATATTTGAACAACTAAGCTTTGGAATTATGAGTGGTGTGTTGTTTAGCTTGAAGGGTGGAGTACTGCTAGTACGAGAGAAAGCACCTACGTAGATCATAGTAGTGTAGATAAAAGGGGAAACCCTAAGCATCACGAGTAAAATCAGGAAAGTGGAACTAGCTGTAACATATGGGCTTGTATTGCCGGTATGGCTAGAAAGGCTTCGCCCCCTACAGGGGAAGCTCTATTCAACTGAAGGCACAATACTGTTACAATCAGTCTAGACTCTCAAAGATGACACAGCTCCCAACATTTCCCGGATATTATGGCGGACCATCTAGAATAGTTGAAAGCATCCATCTGAAGCGACCCAATAGACCTGTCGACTGCAAATGTCCCTGCTCCACTTTCCGACAAGGAACATACTGTACTACTCCCTCAATTCCTAAATAGAAGTCTCTTAGAGATTCGAATGCAGACTACATACGAAGCAAAATGAGTGAATGTACACTCTAAAATATGTCTATATACATCCGTATGTAGTTCTTATTGGAATATCTAAAAAGACTTATGTTTTACCAAAAAAGGCTTTCGCCTTGCTTTATAAATAAAGCAACGATGAACAACACCCGGTACCGCCACCACAACACACGCACGCACCCAAGGCAGTTTAGGAACGGAGGACGTAATATACTTATTAAGAAGAAAAGAAGAGGAACATGATAACAAAGAGCAAGCAAATTTTAGATAATACAATGTGTGTTGCCCACCCATGATGAACCAGAGCGCATAAAGAAATGTAAATCCCTGCTATCTCTCTATATGTGGCGCACATGCTTTTCAAAACGAATATATTAACATTAGCTGACCAATTAAACGTTCTCTATTTTAGTAATATTAGCATCATATCAGATTCGTATTTCAACAACTAAGCTTTGGAATTATGAGTGGCATGTTGTTTCGCTTGATGGGTAGAGGTCTTGAGGAGCAGTGCTAGCACGACACGAAGCACCTAGGATGATGATAGTGAATATAAAGGGGGAAAACCATAAGCTTTACGAGCATAGTGATCATGCCATGGCGGATCTGAAGGTGCAAACCGGACAAAGGGTACTTCGCAACCAATGTTTGCTTTCAACTAGCCACTATGATTTGGTATGGACAAGAAAAGTACAGTAAACAAGTGACGATCTATTTTCTGGGTGAGATAAATAAATTAAGCAGATATGAAAGAGTACCACCTTTCTTGCGATGCCATGTAGGCCCTTGCTGATACGTTGAGGGTGCTGCGGGTGCGATGGCTGTTGGCGGCACGGAAGAAGACTTGAGACGGCAGACGGCGGCATCAGGGAATAAGTCCTATTGCCGTGGATGAGGCGGTCGTAGGAGCGGCCACGGCAAGGTGGACGACGGCGCCGTTGAAGCAAGAGGACGCGATGAAAGAATCCTGGTCCAGCACCGTGGATGAGAGACGTCCATCTCTTACAGTGGACGACGGGGTAGGGGTAGCGGCTCCGGCAAGGTGGGGATGGGGTGGCGGACAGAGCAGGCTGGCCGGTGTGGGAAGGGTGTTGTGGCGCCGATGGTGTATGAATGGGGAAATGGAGGGGGAGGGGGAGGGCATCTCAAACTTTGGGACACGCTTGTGTGAAATGTGGGAAAGTTACGAACTTAGCCCCCGTTTAAATTTCGGACATCTCGTCGGTTGGGGATAGTACAGTAATCTCAAATCTCCCCAATATTTGTCGAGAGCGATTTCAGGCGAGGAGAGGGTGTTTTGCCGCCCACGGTTGGCACCCACGATGTATGAACGGGGCTAACAAGTAGGGCGGTTGTGTCACGTCTGAGTGAAGTTACACACCTGCTCCTATTTAAAATATTTGCCTACATTGGTTTTGGCCGAGGAGAGTTTGTTGTCCACGTGTATGAATGGGAAAATGGAGGGAGAGAGAGGTCTTTCAGACGAGTTTGAATCAAATGTGTCTTTGCTGCCCATGTTTGGCACCCACCTTGTCTGAATGGGGTGACAGGTGGTCGTGTCACGTCTGATTGAAGTTACTAACCTACCCCTATTGACAGCAGTGGAAATCGGGCCGATAGGATGTGAAGTGTCAAGGGTAGACAGTAATTTCCATCTCGCAAACACTGGCATTGGGCAGCCGACAAAAGAGAGTGCGTGTTTTGCCGCTTCGTTCAAAATTTGGGAGAATTAGCATTCACGTTTACCCTGGGCCCTGGCAACTAAATTCAAATCCAATTTGTATTCGATTACGAATATCCATACATCATTCTACGTTTTCTTATTTATATCTTCAAAACCACAACAAAGATTTATTCCACCTTTATATATGAAATATGATTTAGAAATGCCGTGATCTTCAAATTCAGTAGGTTGGATACACTTTGAGTCAAACAGTTATTTCATCCAATACAGCCTGCTCACACAAAAAACAGTTCACCTTATGTCCACTCATACAAGTACTGAGGATTACCTCGCCTAAAAAAATAAGATCATTACAAGACATGGACAACAAATATGGGGTATTACAACATAATCCGTTCACAGATATGACACAACATGCAAGTATACTAATCTAATGACAATTTCAACTGTTATCTAAAGAAGAACTGGGATTACCCTGGGCTTTAGATAGCAGAAGTAGCAGGACCTCCTCTGTCTTCAAATGCAACATTCTTACTTCCTCCAATTCATGGTTTGCTTGCATAATGCATGTAGCTAATTGCATAATTTCCAGCCTCAAGATCAAGATTACCTCATTCATGGTAGCTACACCATCTCCTTCTGCCTCTAGTAGAGCCTCAAGAACTATAATATCTATGCTCTGACTTCTCTCCAACGGTGTTGCCTCTGAACTGCTACCATCTGGTAACATGGATGGCGCACTGCTTCCACAAATAGATTCTAGGGTTGTACATTGTGTCCTAGTGTGAACTGCATCCTGAAAGGTTTCCGTTGGACATAAGAGATAGTTATCGCATGATCCAGGCAGTAAGCTTACATGGTAAACGACATATGAATTATTGTCGAGCATCGCAAGCTATATTTAAATGGTTCAAAGTTGCATCAGCCGAAAACAAATTAAAATGGTAAGATGAAAGGCAGTGTACCATCGCTATATTTAAGTTGCCCAGGCATATAAGCAGTTCAAATAATCTAAGAAAGCACTTAAACAGTGTGGCCTCATATAAACTACGAAGACATTCTTGTGATGAAGTTCATAGGAAAACATTGGCATGCATTTCTTTACGATAGGCATGCATGTCTTTACGATAGTACAGTAGGCACTGCTGACACATTAGCCAACTCAGGTATAGCCTAACAAGTAACAAACAAGCATTTGAATCAAGCAATACAGCAAAGCAGACAACTGAACTATTTGTAATTCTATAGGATTATAGGTTGAGGGCACAAGCCAAGAAAGCAGCCCACACGCATTACATTTCACATGTACTAAAGCACACTGGCTTACCATATGTTGTTGTGAAGCCTCGCTGCTGTTTCAATGTTGTTTGAAGATATCATCAGCATCTCGTGGTTGCAAATCTATTCGTTGTAGTTTATTCTTCCCCCTATATCTAGATAAAACTAATTTTAATCAATTGTTCATCTAAACTAAAGAAAGAAGGGTGTGTGCTTACACGACAATATATGTGCTTCACTCTGTTTTTATGCTTGTTCGAAGTGCTAGCCCCAAAAGAAAAAGTATTTTGAATGATGGGGTTGGAAGCTCCATAATGAATACAAGCATCATATTAGTCATGCAACTTGGGAAGATCAAGAACGCACAAAAAAGTAATGAACAGAGGCTCGGAGCAGTGCTGTAATAGCTAGCATCATATCATAATAAGTAGGTTAAAACGAACGAAAAGAAGCGGAACCACAAGCTAGTTTGCTGATGTGTAATTAAGCATAGAGAACATAGAAGCACTCCAGCACAATAATTATACAGCACAATAATTATAACCAATAGGTGGCATCAGAACAACGCCATTATCATAAATATAGCATGCAAGAAGTAAAATAGTAGGCAGTGATATCTAGGAAGTATAGTAATACTTAGGACAAAACAATACAATTGTTACTATATGTGCATTGGTTTGTAATTTGGCACATATAACCTGTTCACTGCCACACGTATGGACCTATAGGTGCAAGCAGAATAACGCGTCTCATGAAAAATTGAATGATGCCCCGAAGATATTCGAAGGTGCGGTGCTTATGCTAAAAAAGTGAACGTAGGCCCCGGCCGTTGGATAATAGTACCTGATTCTCGGTGGTGTATGGGCATCATTGTCATAAGGGAAAGCTAAGTATAGTTGATGGTGCTTGTGTTGCGGTTGAGTTTGGGCCGGCTGTCGCCGTTGCTCAAGCGGCTCCGGTGCTTCGGTTGCGGCGCTTGTCGACATACAAGAAAGCTGATCTATGGTAAGTGAATAGTTCCACAATAGAGAAGGGAAAGTCGAAGGAGTACAAATCGAAATAACCTGATGAGGCTGCGGCGTCAGTAAAGTAGGGCCGGTGGAGTTGAATATGGTGTCTGTGGAGCGGGTCCGGTGCAGTGGGCGAAGGCATCGGCGAAGCACATCCGGCGTGGTGTACAGTGCTTTCGGTGAGGTGGATCTGTTGCGGCGGACGAGGGCTTGTATGAAGGGCCAGCAATGTGGCGGATGAGGGAGTCGGTGAAGGGCATACACTGTGGTGGACGAGGGCACCGGTGAAGCATATCCGATACGATGGACCATGATGGCGGTCAAGGAGATCTGGAGCGGTGGACAAGCCAATCGCTGAAGCGGCTGCGGTGCAGTGGTGAGTTGGCAGTTGGGTGTTCCAAGGTGTGGAAGGTAGATCCGGCGGGGTGTGAGGTCCACCGCTGCGGCGGAGGACTAGACTCGGCGGCTTGGGGAGTTGGGGGAGGAGGAGGAGGGGAGGGGAAGGGGAGGGGTTCTAGGGAGGAATGTTGGGGGCAAAGAGGGGAAAACAATGGAGTTATCAAAGCAGCCCTTTTCCGTTCATGTGGTAGTAAAACAGGAATATCGCAGGGCTAAATTTTCGGGCGCGAGATATTTCAATGTGAGCGGGAAGTTTGAAAGCTTTTGGCGGCTGAAATTAAGTGTTCTGCTATTGTAAGGCCGAATATGATAACATGGCCGAGAATTTATTTGTTGTGCATGCAGAAAAAAGTGCAAGTTTCAAAAAATCAATATCTCCAACTCGAAACTTAAATTGTCCATTCAATTCAAATATGGATCATTGAGCTAGTGGAAGCAAATACCATCATATGCTCCAATTCAAATGAAATTCCAAATGTGTTTATCCTAAATATGATGACAAAAACAAAATTGTGTATATGTATGACTAAAGTGGATGATTATAAGGTTTGAACATGACCATATGTGTATATCCCTAGGTTTGATATATGAATTTGAAATCATGAAATCCCGACTTAAAAAATGTACCCCCGTTTAAATGAATTACAAAAGCTAATAATGGAGTCGAATTCCATATTTCCAATCTTAGGTTTGTAATTCTGGTACTTCAAAGTACACCACACATGTTCAAAAGTATCACTATCTCATAGTCCAAACTGTGAAACAAATTGATCAACCATGAGTGCACACACTATTGACCACATATATCTTAATTACGCTTATGTCTCTCAGATATAGACACCTCACCCTTTATCTGAAGCCCACCACCCCTCCCCACTCTCCCCCCCCCCCCCCGCCCCGCCCACACACACAAGCCATTCTCTCCCCCGAACACAAACACGGGAACACAATAACCCCTCTCTCTCTTCTAAGTCTGGACCCCAATATAGGTCTCTATCACTTTGTCTCTCGGGCATGCAGACATCTCTTCCCCCACTCTCTAGGTCTCCCGACATCTCTCTTTCCCAAGCACACACACTATATAGCAGTGTATCTTTCCCATACACACAAAACACTGCACCCAATGTCTATCTCCCTAGTTATGTGGTTATCGCACACTCTCCACCATATCTCTATCTCTCTCACATTAATTGATACGCACCTCACTCACCACCCCCACTACACACAAGCACCCTCTATCTCCTTGTGCACCACTCTCCTCTTTCTATCTCTCCCACATGCGGACCCGACCCAGCTCCTTCCCTATATACATATATGTCGTGACTCTTTCCATAGCTCCCTGGCGTATCATCGATCTCAATCTCGCACGTTGTTCTCTCCACCATCTATTTCTAGATCTCTCATGAAGTCTTTATCACGCACACGATGACTCGCTTTCCTTGCGTCTCCGTACATAGGCCACTTTCGAACAACATCAACCTTGTCTCCCTATCTATACGCCACTTCCGCACACAAACAACCCCTCTCTTCCTCTCTCTCCCTCGCTCGCTCTCTCTCTCTCGCACCCCTCTCTCACACACACTCGATGTCTCTTCCAAATAGTCTGCTCCCCGCCAGCACTCATGCTATCCCGCTACTAGACATGTCTTTCTCTCTCTTGGACACACATGTCACACCATTTCCCCTTCCCTACTAGGTTTACATCATTAGTTGTCTCTCTTCTCCACATATACACACTCCCTCTCTCACACACACACGCACAAACACACACAGACACACACAACACCCCATCTATCTGGATCCTTCTTTTAAGACACACACCCTTGCATATTCTCTCCAGCTCTAGGTATATATACCCCCCCTCTCTCTCTAACTCACATGCACACCAAAATGCTCCATCTCTCTAACTCACACATCTCTCCCTATGTTCGCATGTGTATCTCACACACACACACACTCTCTAGTTATGTCTATGTGTCTCCACGTAACACAACACAAAGCCCCGTGCATATGTCTCTCTCTATCCTCCACACACACAGACTCACAAAGAATCTCTTATCATTGCCTCAATCTCTCCATATCACACACACGCTCTATTTCTCTCTCGCACACATGCTCAACCAAGGTTTTCTCGTGAATAACTTACCATCTATTCATCAACAGTCGTGAGAAAGAATACATCTACATGTTCGTAGACCACCTAGTATGACTACGAGGACTAGAGCAAGGCGAAAGTGCGCCGCCGTCACCCCCTCCTTATCGGCGATGGGAAAACCTTGCTTTACACATTCGGGGAGCCATCATGCTAAGGTCCCACATGCTCAGCCGTTGAATAGAACATAGATCCAAGTTTACGGAAACAAGTATCAATAATACGTTTGTATTTCCATACGTATACTCCTATAAAAGACTTTGTTTGTGATGATGGTGTGTCTGTCATCCGTCATTTCTGAGCATTAGATCTACATCTAGCGACTGTGAGGTAAGTTGTTGCCTTTTCGCAACAACATCCCACTTCTCTACTCCAATTTGCACAAAACCCCTCAGTATCTTAAAACCAACCACATCCCTCCCTCACCTCATCAAAACAGCCCGAGGAATATATTCTGACTGAAACATAATATATTTTTAGTGATATATGTATATCAACATTAGAGTGTTTTCTATCAAGTTTGTAAATAAGTATTATTCTACTTTGGATCCATTACAACGCATGGGCAGATTGCTAGTATTTCCATAGTTTCGAGTTTTCCATCAAGATATTAGTCACTCATGGTCGATATTTAGTTTGAATTACGTACACATAGGTACTATGTAACTAGCCGTGCTTATTGGCTTCCAAAGCTTAACTTTCACTCCTACTTACAGTATGTAAAGTACTCCCTCCGTTTCTTTTTAGTCTGCATATAAGATTTGATCAAAGTCAAACTTCACAAAGTTTGATTAACTTTATAGGTAAAAATATCAACATCTACAATACTAAAGTTATATGTTATGAAAATTAATTTGATCATGCAACAAATAATATTGATTTCGTAGTGTGAATGTTGATACTTTTTCCTACAAAGCTAGTCAAACTTTACAAAGTTTAACTTTGACCAAATCTTATATTCAAACTAAAAAGAAACGGAGAGAGCATTAAACAAAAACTACCACTTTCAACCAGCCGTAGGAAGAAACTACTATACAAAAAATTGCAAAAACAAACCCAAATTTTCTTAATCCGCGCCAAAAAACTACTACCTAGTGCCGATTAGGCTCATTTAAACCGGTTTATGACAGGGTTGGCCCACACATCTGTGCTGACGAGGCACCTTAAATCAACACCTTCTGTTTGACCGTTGTGTTGACCGTTACGACACGAGGGACCCACATCTGAGCATCTATCCTCTTCTTCCTCCTCCAATCATTATTTTCTATGAACATTACTTCAAACAGTTCATATGCGTGTTCATCGCTGGCGCCGGTGATGAGCGAGTTAGCCGCCGCTCCACTGGATGGGCTGGACGCCACGATGGCCTCCGCATGGTTGGCTGGCTGGCCCGAGCGCGGCTCACGCGCGAGCAAGCCTTCGCGCTGGCCTTTGCTTTAGCCAGATGGCTGGCCTTAGCGCGGAACACATGAGCAAGCCGCCGCACCGCCGTGCCAACCAATCTAGCAAACCTTGCAGACAAGCAGCTGGATGCATCCAGCAGGGTGTGAGCAGCTTGGCTAGCTAGCGGCCGTGAGCGCCGCACAGAGCTGGCATCTGGGCTGCCGCAAGATGGGCTCCGCGCCGCCGGTGCTTTTGACCTCGCCTTCTAGCGGTGGCGCTAGCTGCCTCCCATGGCCGAGGATGACTAGGTGGACGGGCCAGAGGTAGGAGGTTGAATACTTGTATCTGCATTGGTAATTCCCCCAAGAGGCGAGGATGATGCAGCACAACAATGGTAAGTATTTCCCTCAGTGATGAAACCAAGGTTATCAATCTAGTAGGAGAACCAAGCAACACTATGTAAACAGCACCTGCACACAAACCACAAAAACTTGCAACCCAACGCGTAAGAGGGGTTGTCAATCCCTCCTCGGTATTGAGATAGAATAGATTGTAAGATATTGGATAAATATATATAGCAAAACACAAAATAAAATAAATAAAGAAAAAGTGCAGCAAGGTATTTTTAGCTTTTTGGAATAATAGATCTAAAAATAATATGATAGGAAATAGACCCGGGGGCCATAGATTTCACTAGAGGCTTCTCTGAGAAATAGCATACGGTGGGTAAACAAATTACTGTGGGGCAATTGATAGAAAAGCGAATAATCATGACGATATCCAAGGCAATGATCATGTATATAGGCATCACATCCAAGATTAGTAGACCGAAACGATTCTGCATCTACTACTATTACTCCACACATCGACCGCTATTCAGCATGCATCTAGTGTATTAAGTTCATGGAAAAATGGAGTAATTCAATAAGAACGATGACATGATGTAGACAAGATCTATTCATGTAGGAATAGACCCCATCTTTTTATCCTTAGTGGCAATGATACATGCATGTCATGTCTCCTTCTGTCACTGAGATTGAGCACCGCAAGATCGAACCCATCACAAAGCACCTCTTCCCATGGCAAGAAAAATCAATCTAGTTGGCCAAACCAAACCAAAGTTTTGGAGAAGAAATACGAGGCTATAAAGATCATGCATAAAAGAGTTCAACAAAGACCCAAATAATATTCATGGATAGAACTGATCATAAACTCACAATTCATCAGATCCCAACAAACACACCGCAAAAAGTAATTACATCAAATAGATCTCCAAGAACATCGAGGAGAACATTGTATTACAGATCAAAAAGAGAGAAGAAGCCACCTAGCTACTGCCTATGGACCCGTAGGTCCGTGGTAAACTACTCAAGCATCATCGGAGGGGCAAGGGTGTTGATGAAGAACCCCTCCGTTATCATGGACCCCTCCGACAGAGTGCTGGAAAAGGCCTCTAGATTGGATCTCGTGGTTCTAGAATTTGCGGCGGCTGGAATTGTGTTTCGATGACTCCCCTAGGGTTTCTGGAATATTAGAGTATTTATAGAGCTGAGAGATGGTGGAGGGGGTGCCTGTGGGCCCCACTACCCACCAGGGTGCGCCTAGGGGCCCTGGCATGCCCTGGTGCCTAGTGGGCCCCATAGGGCCCCTCTGGTGCTAATCTTGGGCCTCCTGGGTGTTTTCTGGGCAGAAAAAATATCTCAAAAGTTTCACAGCATTTGGACTTCGTTTGATATGGATATTCTACGAAGTAAAAAAGAGGCAAAAAATAGCAACTGACACTGGGCACTATGTCAATAGGTTAGTCCCAAAAAATGATATAAAGTTGCTAGTAAATGAGTATAAAACATCCAAGAATGATACTTTAATAGCATGGAACAATAAAAAATTATAGATACGTTGGAGACGTATCAGCATCCCCAAGCTTATTTCCTACTCGTCCTCGAGTAGGTAAATGATAAAAATAGAATTTTTGATGTGGAATGCTACCCATCATATTTATCACATATTCTTTTCTTTTGTAGCATGGACATTTAGACTTTAGATGATTCAAAGCAATAGTCTATAATTTGACATGAAGACCTCAATACTAAAGCATATCAACAAGCAACCACGTCTTTCAAAATATCAACACTAAAGAAAGCTATCCCTAGCCCATTATGCTCAATCAGTGATCCATTCATGAAACACACTCAAATATTAGCTACATCCAATGCTCAAGCATGATAATAGTGCTCCCCAGATGGTGCTTTATAAGGGAAGATACTCAATAAAAATAAAAATTGCATAAAAGTAAATAGATAGGCCCTTCACAGAGGGATGTAGAGATTTGTAGAGGTGCTAGAGCTCAAGGCTTAAATTGAGAGAAAAAATTGTTTTGAGAGGCATGCTTTTACCGTCAATGAAAACGACCGAGAATTCACAATACTTTCCATGCTAGATACATCATAGGCGGTTCCCAAACATGAAATAAAGTTTAGTCCTTTTTTCACCATTCTTTCACAGTCCATGGCTAGCCGTATCCACAGGTGCCTTCCATACCAACACTTTCCAAGGAATTTATTATTGACAACATAAAGTAAATTTCTTTTTCAATTCAGGACTGGGCATCCCTATTACCGGCCACACTCTCGTGCAATGACAAGTGAATAAACACTCATCTTGAGAATAACACATCTAGCATGGAAAAATATTGGCCACCCCCTACCGCTTCATGAGTGGTATGGGCACACAAAAAGGAAATTCATTTTGAAAATTAGAGTTGGCACATACAAATTTACTTGGAACAGCATGGAAATACCGCATATAGGTAGGTATGGTGGACCCATTTGGCACAACTTGGTTTAAGGAGTTTGGATGCACAAGCAGTATTCCCGCTTAGTACAAAGGAAGGCTAGCAAATAGATTGAACCAACCAAGAAACAAAAACGATCATAAACAAGCATTGAACATAACTAACACCGAATAATGCACCATAAGTAGGATGTAACTTCATTGCATAAGTATTGACTTTCGTGCTTGCATAGGGAATCACAAACCTTAACACCAATATTCTTACTAAAGCATAATTACTCACCAACATGACTCACATATTATTATCTTCATATCGCAAAACTATTGCAAGGAATCAAGTTTATATTGTCCAATGATCTTCATGATAGTTTTTATTATCCCTCTGGAATATCTATCACTTTGGGACTAGTTTCATATATTACCATTGCTTTTAACAAGCTCTCAAACAAATTTAAGTGAAGAACAAGAGCATAAATATTTCTGCAAAATTTTCATCTCTCAAAATAATATAAGTGAAGCATGAGAGGATATTGCTTCAAAATAAAAACACCACCGTGCTAAAAAAAGATATAAGTGAAGAACTAGAGCAATTCCATAGCTCAAAAAATTTAAGTGAAGCACATAGAGCAATTCTAATAAATCAAAGCATAATTATGGCTCTCTCAAATAAGTGTGTCCAGCAAGGATGATTGTGAGAAACTAAAAAGCAAAACAAGCAAAGACTCATATAATACAAGATGCTCCACGCAAAAGTCATGATATGTGACGAATAAAAATATAGCTCCAGGTAAAATTACTGATGGTCATTAGAAGAAAGAGGGGATGCCTTCCGAGGCATCCCCAAGCTTAGTTGCTTGGTTCTCCTTTAATATTACCTTGGGGTGCCATGGGCATCCCCAATCTTAGGCTCTTTTCACTCCTAGTTCCTTCATCCATCGTGATCTCTCCCAAAACATGAAAACTTCAATCACACAAAACTTAACAAAAACCTTCGTGAGATCCGTTAGTATAAGAAAATCAATCTTTGCTTTAAGTATTATTGCAAACCCATTCATATTTTGTTATTGCAATATATCTACTATATTCTAACTTTACCATGGCTAAAACCCTCCGGTATAGTCCATAGATTCATCAAAATAAGCACACAATGCAATGAAAACAAAATCTGTCAAAAACAGAACAGTCTGTAACGACTCAAATTTTACTCATACTTCTGTAAGTCCAAAAATTCTTAGCATTTAGGCAAACAGAGGAAATTCATTTAGCAATCTTGTGTAAAAAATTCAGAGGCTCTTTACCCAAGCCATCCTAAAGGCATTACTTGGCACAAACACTAATTAAAACATGAAAACACAATCATAACAGAGGTATAATTGTGTCAACACAGAAAAATAGAAAGAAAAAAAGAGAAAAATATATTTTATTCATTGGATTGCCTCCCAACAAGCACTATCATTTTATGCCCCTAGCTAGGCATAATGCATATATTCAAGTATTATCATCTTTAGTTTTTGCTATCTTTGTAAGAGTTTTCTGAAACCCGAGAGGCTCTTTATGCTTCCCATTATTCTCAGGAAAAGAGGTCATCTTAAGATCTAAAATATCCAACCTCTAATTATACAAAGTATTCATGCGATTGAGTTTTCCACTAATATGTTTGAGGGGTTCATTAGACTTTTGCAACTCAACCAAATTTTTGTGTAGATCACCCAATTTGTTTAATATTTGTATCCCTTCTTGTGTAAAAGTAAATCCCTTTTTTGGTGGTGGAACTCCTAGTATCCCCTCTATTATTTCATAGGCGCATTAGCATCAATCTCAACAAAATTCCCTTTAGCTGCAAAATCCAAGAGTTGTCTATGATGCATGGTTAAACCTATATAAAAATTACGAAGCAAAATCTTTGCATCTCCTTTAATATTGCAGATGCAATAGGATTCCATTAACCTATACCGAGCATCTTTCAAATTTTCTCCTTGCTTCTGTTTGAAGTATAGAACCTCAAAATCCGGTGACAAAGGAGGGGTAGTCATGTTGACGAGATGACCACAACAAAAAGGGCAAACGAAAAGAAGGCAAATATTTTTGTGATTTTCTGAAAATGTTTTAGAAGTGTGGGGGGGATGAAAACGAGAGGCAAATGGCAAATAAAGTAATTGCAAGGATATGAGAGTTTGTGCGTAGGAACCTGATAGATGTTGATGATGTCTCCCCGGCAACGACGCCAGAAATTCTTCCTGGTTGCTTGTATCTACATTGGTAATTCCCCGAAGAGGAGAGGATGATGCATTAAAACAACGGTAAGTATTTCCCTCAGTTGTGAAACCAAGGTTATCAATCTAGTAGGAGAACCAAGCAACACTATGTAAACAACACCTGCACACAAACCACAAAAACTTGCAACCCAACGCGTAAGAGCGGTTGTCAATCCCTCATCGGTATTGAGATAGAATAAATTGTATGAGATTGGATAAATAGATCTAGCAAAAACACAAAATAAAATAAATAAAGAAAAAGTGCAGCAAGGTATTTTTGGATTTTTGGAATAATAGATCTGAAAATAATATGATAGGAAATAGACCCGGGGGTCGTAGATTTCACTAGAGGCTTCTCTTGAGAAAATAGCATACGGTGGGTAAACAAATTACTGTTGGCCAATTGATAGAAAAGCGAATAATCGTGACGATATCCAAGGCAATGATCTTGTATATAGGCATCACGTCCAAGATTAGTAGACCGAAATGTTATGCATGTACTACTATTACTACACACATCGACCGCTATCCAGCATGCATCTAGTGTATTAAGTTCATGGAAAAATGGAGTAATGCAATAATAACAATGACATGATGTAGACAAGATATATTCATGTAGGAATAGACCCCATCTTTTTATCCTTAGTGGAAACGAAACATGCGTGTCATGTCTCCTTCTATCACTGAGATTGAGCACCACAAGATCGAACCCATCACAAAGCACCTCTTCCCATGGCAAGAAAAATCAATCTAGTTGGCCAAACCAAACCAAAGTTTCGGAGAAAAAATGCGAGGCTATAAAGATCATGCATAAAAGAGTTCAACAAAGACCCAAATAATATTCATGGATTGAACTGATCATAAACTTACAATTCGTCGGATCCCAACAAAACACACCGCAAAAAGTCATTACATCAAATAGATCTCCAAGAACATCAAGGAGAACATTGTATTGAAGATCAAAAAGAGAGAAGAAGCCATCTAGATACTGCCTATGGACCCGTAGGTCTGTGGTAAACTACTCACGCATCATTGGAGGGTCAAGGGTGTTGATGAAGAACCCTTCCATGATCGTTGACCCCTCTGGCAGAGTGCCAGAAAAAGGCCTCTAGATTGGATCTCGTGGTTCTGGAACTTGCGGCGGCTGGAATTGTGTTTCGATGACTCCCCTAGGGTTTCTGGCATATTAGAGTATTTATAGAACTGAGAGGCGGCGGAGGGGTGCCTGTGGGCCCCACTACCCACCAGGGCGCCCCTGGGGGCCCTGGCGCGCCCTGGTGCCTAGTGCGCCCCATAGGGCCCCTCTGGTGCACATCTTGGGCCTCCTGGGTGTCTTCTGGACAGAAAAAATCTCCAAAAAGTTTCACTGCATTTGGAGTTCGTTTGATATGGATATTCTATGAAGTAAAAAACAAGCAAAAAACAACAACTTGCACTGGGCACTATGTCAATAGGTTAGTCCCAAAAAATGATATAAAGTTGCTAGTAAATGTATATAAAACATCCAAGAATGATACTTTAATAGCATGGAACAATAAAAAATTATAGATACGTTGGAGACATTTCAGACGTGACTCGAGTATTTTTGTCCAGACTAACATGTAGGTCCCACAAGTCATAACGCCTAACTTGCCGGTCAAATAGGCGGCGTTGACTTAAGGGGCAACATCGGTTTAAATGTGCCTATAACGGCACTTGGTAGTTTATTGCGACGGACTAAGAAATTTTTGGTATCTTTTTGCTAATTTTGTAGAGTAGTGGTTTCTTGGTTGGGTTGGTTGGAAAGTGGTATTTTTTTTGTTAAATACTCCAATATGTATAAGGAACAATGTACTAGCAACAAAAAGCGATTCTACGTTGTGTTGTACTACTAGTGGTCGTGGGAGTGTATAGCTCGTTTTGTGGGTTCGATCCCGGCCGAACGCACGGTGTCCTTTTTTTTCAAATATTAACCTCGCTGCAAGCCAAACACTGGTAGTTTGACTTTTGAAGTCCAACGGACATGTCGCACCACAATCTGGGTGCACTGGATAGCCCAGGCATGTGCACGGATTTTCCCTCCCATCATATCGTGGCTCGCGTACTAGAGTAGTAGTATGTACTACTACTTATATATCAATTCACTGTGCAACGTTTCTCGCCTGCGTGCTCGCCCTAGCCGCACCTCGCTTGCTGCTTCCTCAGCTGCCATCTTTAAACTAGCGTCTCCCAATTAAGCGGCAAAAAAGCCTGGCATCGCATTGGGAACTATGCAATATGGCTTTGGATGTAAAGTACTACTACTCTGTAGCTTGCGGCGTTGCACGCATGGACTTCACTCCATTATCGGCTCTAAACTCTATGAAAAAATTCCTCTTGACACGATTTTTTTTGTTTTGAAACGGAGGCAAAAGCTTTACCTCATCTCATTATTAAAGAAGCAAGGACCAACAAAGAATGTTCAACGAGATCCATTACACCTCCACAAATAGAAAAGAAAAAGGCTACTCTCGCTGTATCAAATAACTCAGATTTCCTGCCCCCGCAGTAACCATCACTGATAAGCGGCTGAGTAGGCCAGCTACGCGCTTGAATAGAGTAGGAGAGTACGCATGTGTGCTTTCCCTGCATTGATAGTACATCGATGGTTCTAGAGAAACGTAGTACCCTCCACTTGTAACTGTAGCTCCTTGGACTTGAGATTCAAGAATTCAAAACTGGTGCACTATAGAAGTACAGTATATAGAAAAGGTACTACTACTACAGTAGTACAACATAGTAAATAATGACCGCACCATCGCACTACCACTATGCGTGCCCGCATACTAATTTCCTTAACGAAGGGACAAGGCCCTGCGGTTACGCTCTTATCTCCTCCTCACCAGTTCCCCTCCCCCCGAAGAGACCAAGGCAGTTCGTCGCTGCTGCCATGGATTCGCCAGGCGGTTCTCCTCCTCGTCGGGGCTGGGAGACCTTGGACAACGATCCTCTAGGAGAAATCGCACGCCGCTCTGACTTCCTCACCGCCCCAAGACTCAGTGGTTCCTGCACCAACTTTTTTAATTCGTTGCGTAAACAGGCTTGGGAGAAGGCCATGCTTGTTTGTCTTCCATGCGTCCTCGAGGAGAACATTATTCAATGGGGCAATCCATTGAATAGTCCACTGCAACATGGCTGTGGTTGCACGTTGACTCCGCTAGAGTTGCTGACGTTGAGAGGTAGTCGGATTTTGTCTGATGAGCAGGTTAGTCATGGAGTTTGACCATGTAGTGCATATTCTAAATATAGTAATTAGTTATTTCACCCCGTAATTTCTCCACTGCCCACTGTCTTATATATAGGTTTGGGTTGGTGCCAACGGAGATTGGCCTGCATACCTCCAGCCGGATACCACCATCATTTTGCACAACATCCACAGCAGTGCGGCCGTTCCCGTAGACCCCTTCTCCACCATTGGGATCGGCCTTCCGGACTGGCCGGGCTTGAATACGTATGATGATGCCTACATGAGATTGAAGAAGATAGAAATTGTGTACCCACCGACAAAGCGCCGCAGCTACAACGATTACTATCTCATCGCGGTGTTTGACATAAGGATTGCCATCAATACGAATGGCCGTAACGGCAGAGGCTGGCACATGTTGGCCGCGGCAGATTTGTACCCCTACATGTTCGAAGACGCCTGTGCCATGTAGGCCGCATTTTCGCGGTGACAAGCCAGGGGACTTGTTTCATATGGATGCCATCCTACGATACGGGAGATTACAAACGGAATGCACAAACCATCATTTACATCCCTAACGGTACTCCATTATTTTGCAGGGTCCACGCATCCCCCGATCAAAATAAGATCGCCGATCCTGGATGTGCATTTGCATCCACGATTCGGTCTGACCTGGAACCTTGTAGCTGACTTTGGCAGATTGGGATCAACTATCTTAGCAGTCGTTACCCATGGTACCAATGATGTGCAACATGGTTACATTATCTACCATGATCGAACCGTCACCACCTACCCAGGTATTCCATTTTCTCATTGCTGTGTGTTAGAGTAGTACGTAGTACTTGTTAGTTGTTTTCTTTTCTTGACTGGGACATGTTTACTAGTACTAGTACAATTTAGTATTAGATTTTTTAACCCTCTCACCTTCTCTTTCATTGTAGTACTAGTAGTACTAGTACTCCGTATGTCGCATGGATCATCGGGAGTAGTACTTTTTACCTAGGAGGACGCATATAGCTAGGCCCTTGAAGACTTGAACCCACTAGCTCCCACCATTTTTGTTTTTGCATGTCTTACAATCTCATCCATGTAGCAAAGAGTGGCTATATATAATAAGCTGGTTATTGTATTTCTCTATAATGGAGTAGTACTACTTGCTGCACAATATTACTGAGCGCCATCTTTGAGCCCAACATTATCATGCATGGACCTTGACCATGTACGTCACCATGTGTCCAGATCTGAGATGCCATGTGTACCAGATGAACGGTGCCGAGTTTGACCCCCGTGATGCTATGTGGGAGCCGAGGAACACTCTTGGAGAGTACTTGCTTTTCATTGGGGACAGCTATCCCATTGTAAAGCAGATGCCACCTTCCGTGCACGACACCGAAGGCCTGCCATTCATGAAGCATGGTTGTGTCTTCAGTGTGCACCGCCAGATGAACGACATGTTCGGACACGCTATCCTTGATTTATGCCGCTTCAGCTTGGATGAGTCTCCATCATGTGGAACCGGACTAGAAAGCTGCGACAATGATTCCCATTGCCGACCGCTATGGATCGTGCCATCAATGAAGAACACCTGGGACTGGAACCTAGAGGAGGACATGGAGCCCATCTATAACGTGTAAGTGGAGTATGGTAAATTGTGAATCATACCGCTGTAAATATATGTAGAGTAGTCATGCACAAATTTATCACATGAAGTGGAGATGAACTTGTGTGGCATGTTGGCATTTGTCCTTTAGAATTTATTACTAGTAAGTTTCTTATGTGTATGTGCAACTTGTGTGGCTGTTGCACGGGCTCCAACACGCTTTGTGAGAAAAAAAAGGTGGCACAACTTTGGCTATAGGTGACGTGGCGACATCATACAGTAGCGGTTGTTCACTATAGTTGTAGTACTAGGACGACAATTCATACTCCTATAAACCTTTCGATTGGCTCTTCGCCTCTTTAGGAGGTCCAACAATTTGTACTCCTATAAACCTTGCGCTTGGCTCTTCACCTCTTCAGGAGGTCCAACAATGATGATAGTACAGTACAATATGCTTTTGGCAATCTGACACCGAATAAACTGCTGCACGTCCACCGCGAGGGCGAGGGCGAGGGAGAGGGCGTTGTAGTCAAAACCCTCTCATCATCCTATGAGCCACCGCGTGCGTGGGCGAGGGAGTGGGCGTAGGCGTACGTAGTAAGCAAGATTCTCCTTGTCCTGTGAGCCACCGTGCATGGGCGAGGGAGGGGGCATAGTAAGCAAGCCTCTCCTTGTTCTGCGAGTTGAAGGGACACATCAAAGTAGTAGTCCATACTGCATCCTTTACGGTTAATATGGCTTAATTTGAAACGAGATAAATACACTGGCGGTCAACATATTGGTAACAATACGGTCACTGGACTTCATACTACGCTCATTACGGTCACTATATAGTTTTGCGGTGATCATACAGTCACTAGCTCACCGGAGAGCACCGTATTGCACCCTGCTAACCGGCCACATAGTCAACGTGGAACTTTGTTGACTGGTTAAATTGGCACCTGGTTTCTGGGTCCCACCTGTCAGTTGGCAGAGCAAAGAAATCAGTTTAACAAAACTTTATGCAGGCGCGGCAGGATTCCTACCCTTGCGCACGAACCATTGACATGTGAGTGTTGCATGCATGCATGCATGAGGCTTCTACTCCCTCCCATAGGCATGTTCGTATTTCAAGCTTCATTAAAACGTTGCATGCAAGAATTAAGAGAAAACTCACCAATGCATGTAAAAGTTCTAGTCTTTTGTTGTTCACGCATGCACGCATGCATTGCAATTAATAATTTCGTAAACACAATTTTCTTGAGGAAAACGAGCCCATTATTGAGTAATTTTGGAAAAAAAATCTTCGGGCACTCATCATTTACTACTGTACCTTGGTTGATGATTTTTTATTGAACTGTATATTAACCGGAAGGAGGGAGTAGGTAGTACTAGTAGTACTCCTACATAATTGGCGCCGGGTGGCTTGGCCAATGGTTCTTGTTGTTGGACAGGATGAGAGTAGAGGCATAGGGATACTGTAGATAATAAGTCTTGGCGATCCATTATTCCTCATCTCGGTCAGAGAGAACTATTCAACTAGTCTTCATAGTGAAGTGAATATACACGCTGCAGCAGATGGGCCACTTAATTAATAAGCTGAGCCAGCGTGTTGGTGTTACTCAATTAGCCTTACCCTGTACTGCCATCATGTTTGCCAGTGGAGCACGCTTTCGCAAATACGCCTACGCACCTCTCTCTTCCATTAACTGACATATGGGCCCTCTTGAGGTAGACCCACATGTCATCGGCTTAACTATTTACACTCCGAAGGACGGTATATCCTGGTAGTGGTACTAGTAGAATTGAGATTTAATGCACCTTCTTGCCCGTCTTTCCCTCTTCTTCCTCCTCTCTTCCCCATCGTCGGCCACACACCATTTCCCTCCGCTCACTGCTCGCCCGCCCACGCCATCTTCCTCGGTAGCTCGCGTGTACCATATTGCCCCTCTCACTACTCGGCCACACACGCCATTTACTGCCGCTGCCCCCCCCCCCCCAGCGAATCCACTTCCCTGCTCGCTTGCAGGCACCAAAAACCCCAATCACTTAGCGCCCTAAAAACCCTATGGCAGAACCGACTGACACACAGGGCCGCGATTGGAATTCCCTCCCCGATGTTCACTTGGAGCAGATCTGTAATTGTATGAACCTGCTTAGCACCATGCGTCTGGCCGCATGCTTGGTGTTTATGTACCATGTACACGTCTGCAGCTGGCCGGCCCTTTTCAAGACATCATGCTTGTTGATGCGCGATCCTCGCAGGTGGCCCAGACACCGACTTGATGATCCTATGGAGGTTGCCGTCATGCCCCTCGACATGCTACCACTACCCGCCCACCTGTGCTTCATGCACGGCCACTACTGGGCGGGCATGAAGGCCAACTGGATTGTCCTCATCCACCAATCCGGTAGTCCGTGGTGTCTCATGGATATCTACACCCAGTGAGAGATCATCCTTCCATCGTTGGATACCGCCAGCATCGAGCCTCGCGTCCCACCGGACACTCCTACCTACTACGCACGAGACTCGTCTAGCTTTTGGTACGACCTCCGTTTGCTGAAGGTTGTAATCTACGAAGTGCCCACACCATCAGAAGACTACATGGATTACAGGGTCATTGTCTTGTTCCACGGGGGATTAGTCTATCTGGAATCCGGTCACCATACATGGTTATGCCTCATCATCAATCCTATTGACCCTCCATTTTTGTCTGATGCTATAGTGCACGCTGGCATCGTTTATGCGGTCGACGCACAGATTGGCTGCATATACTGGTGGAATCTATCATCGTGTAATTGCTTTATCTCATCTCATCTTTACCTTATGAATACGACTGTCTGTTGATTGTTAGAAATTTAGAATAAATAGTATGACTATAACCACATCATTTCTATATGTTCCTCTCATTTCCTAGATTTTTATGACCACACATGTTATTGTTAGAGTTGATATGAGAACAATTGGCATCTAATGATTGTTAGAATAGATATTATGAGTATAACCTCATGATTGCTATATGTTACTCTCATTTCCAAGATTTTGTAACCACACATGTTATTGTTAGAGTTGATATGAGAACTGTAGTAACTGCTATGGTAGAATATGAGTAGGCCCTGGCATAGCAGTTTTCCTCTCATTTTTACATGATGTTTGAACCATGACATATTGCTAGAATATGAAAGCCATTGTCTTAAATTATTTAACTTGGGGTATGATTATGACCACGGCATTGCAATTCTATGGCTATGATTTGTGTCACTTTTATAATAATCTTAATTCCACACATACTATGAACATGATTGTATATTTTTGTCCTTTTGGTCTCCAATTTGATTTGTTGCAGCTGACGCAAATGCGCTGGCCTTCATAATTCCAAGACCTGGAAATATACAAGTCAATGGGTGGTGGTTTATCGCTCGTTCAACTAACGATGGGCATTTGATGCTCATTCACAAGTACCAAATTCACCAAACCATTTCATCAAACCACATGCAGTACAATGCTTGGGGCATTTGCGACTGTGATGGCTATGGCTGCTTTGTGTTCAAGAAAGATCCTAGCTCCATTGGGCTAGGCGTATTCAACTAGAGGCAGGTTTACAGCCTTGGCAACCACTCCATGTTCCTCGGGCTCAATTGTCCGATCATCCAACCAATCATCGATCATATCACCGGCGACGATTACCATGCTATGCAACTTCCATTCGCCAGGGGAAACTGTGTTTACACATCGTACCATGGGTTTCATGAATCACCATATCCAGAGATTTTTCGACATAGCTTGTTGCCAGATGATCTTCAGTGTGTGAAAGGCATCAAGCTTCCAAGCAATGAATAGCTTTTGCAAACCTGACATGCGGTAATGTGGTTCATGCCAACAGCAAATATGCACAACTTGATTCATAGTGATATCTAGACTGGGCCATGTATCCTACTGTAGCATGACCGTCTTTTGTTGGATAATATGTACTGTAGTTAGTTTGAAGGATAGATACCTTTCTGGGATCAAGTGCATCCTAACTCACCTGCGTTACATGTACTGATAATGATGATGGAGATGCTGTGCAGAAGCCATATATATCAATTAGGCTTCAAGTGTGTACTCGTTGGTGAAAGTGTTGTCCAATGGGAATTATATTTTGTATTACTCATGTAGCCTACAAAGTCTGTCGCAGAGCCTTGTAACTTCGTACTCCATTTCTAAATTTGTAGTACTAGTAGTCCTCTATACCGTATATTGCGCTACTCGTACTACTACCTCCCTCCTAGTTTATTGGTCTCCTTTGTAATTTGTGTCAAATTTTGACCATAAATTTAACTAACTAAATGTTAATGCATGTCACAAAAAATTATATCGTTGGATTCGTATTTGGAAATAGTTTCCCATGGTATAATTTTCGGTGACATGCATTGACATTTTGTTAGTTAAACCTATGGTCAAAATATGACACTAAATACGAAGGGGACCAATATACCAGGACGGAGGTAGTACTAACTAGTAAGTAGTAGTTGTATGACTAGTAAGTAGTACAGTAGTACTAGTATACGTCGGTCAAATTATTCATCATGTCCTCACATTGAATTGACGTGACAACACGTTGCGCGTGAGGTGACACAAGAGTCCCGGTGGTGTGTTCGGTTCACCAAAGTGAGCCCCACCCCTCCCGTAGTACAACAACACTCTCCCATTCTCTACAAAATAACTCTCCCATTCTCTCCCAGTCTCCCAGCCTCCCAGCCGCTGCCTTGTTTCGATCCATTTGGTACAATGAGCGATGAGCCACTTGAGCTGCTAAACTTCATTGCAAGTAGTCAAAATGAAGACGCTGAAAAAATTGATCTCAACAAGGATGCTCTTCAAGCTAGCCGGGTGAAGGAAGGAACTAGCGAGGCCGCTCCTGTGAGTATTCATCCCGTCGCCCTGTATGATGATTTCGATCTTTATGGGGGTTTTCAAGTCTTTAGAGTATGCATGCAGTAATGAAGCCGAGACCCCAGTTTGTTCGGGGTATTGTGGACTTCTGATTTGGAGTAGCACTTATCTGTCGAAATCTTTCATCATTTACTTAAACAGTTGATTGATCATACATTGAGTACCATTTAACTGGAATTAACCGATGCAAGTCCAAGAAGGATTAGCCGGTGCTGCCGGCTAGCGTCAAGTTAGATCCCATAGATCAGGAGCTGATCGAGCACCTTGAGACCAAAGTGAGTGCTGACAGCGCGAGATCTCACCCTGTCATCTATTTGTTCATACCGACCATCGACAGCGAGCACGGCATATGCTACACCCATCCTGAGAAACTTCAAGGTGAGACACCGAGCGGCCGTCTACTTGCACAAATATATTCCTTTGTTTATACCTCTATTTTTCTTTGTAGACGCAGACCTAGTGAAGCAATTACGATTTGACAGTTAATAAAAAGTGAAAGCAAGTGAATGCAACATGCCAAAGATGTTATGAAAATGCCAACTACATACCCTAAAACGTGTATTCACCAATACTGCAGGTATCACACCGAGTGGCCTAAGCAAGCATTTCTTCCATTGCAACTCCAGGGCGTTCAAAAGGGGCATGCGGACGCGTCGCAAGATACAGTCGGAGTTCGGCATGCACGCGATGTGGCACAAGACCGGCAATACCTTGCCGGTGATGGTCAACGGCCGGCAGACGGGCAGCAAAAAGGTTCTGGTGATGCACACCAACAAGAACTTAGACCAGCAGAGGACCAACTGGTGATGCACCAGTACCACCTCGGGACCTGGAGCAAGAGAAGGAGCGGGACCTGGTCATCTGCAAAATTTTCTACCAGACAAACACTAGGGCTAGGACTAAAAAGATTATAAGTTAGTTTGGTATTGGTACTTGTTCTACCTGGTTGTCTGCAAGTTGGTATTGTTGTAAAGGATCTTTCGGTATGAACTTGGCATTTTCTTCCAACCATCATGTTGTGGGTCGACATGGATATAAAACTGAATCATTTGTTTCGAAATGAATTTTCAGGCGCCTGATTTTTTTTATGGGTAGCATAAGCACCTTCCATTCAAATTCCCAGTTCTCCAAAAAAATTACATCTTCGAGTACGCATGGGATCCATCAGGTTTCACAGGCTAATAGTTGGACACAGCACGTCGGGACTGGGTTGTGGCATGCCAAGCCCAGCTGTAAATTGTTAAAATAAAGGAGCGATGGATTTGGGCCTTCCAGAATAGTTAAGTGTCACGACCTCGATCGCGTGAAGCACCTCCCATGGACTAAAAAAATGCCTAGTTGGTTATTATTAGTTGAAATATGTAAAATATTCCTAATAAAAAGAAATATGTAAAATGCAATGAATTTAGTCCGGTTTCACTGAAAATCATCTGATTTCCATGAAATTCGTCCATGGAACCACAAGACGGTTGTCCATACAGAGCCTAATCGTACGGAACCAGCAGGTCCATGGCCGTACGCAAGCAAGTGCATGCACTTATTATCATGATGGAAAAATAATGCTGACATCTGAGATGGTGAAACCCATGAAATTTTCAACGTAGTCAATAAACGAGAGAATTCTACAAGTACAGACTGATAACTGGGATCCAACAGGTATATTGTTTTTTGGGGTCGAGCAACTATCAACTGGCCTGTAGACTGCCCAGGCTTGGTTTTATTTTTAACAAGTCCAGCCCATGACAACAATGGGGCAGAAAGATCCAGCAGGTATCAACTAGCCTCTGGCCTGCCAGCATTAGTTATATTTTCTCTTAGAACATCCGCGGACAGTTTTTTACTGAAGAAAACGCACAACCCAGTTCTATTTCCCTCCAAAAACGCCATGTCCTACTTCCATTTTCTGATCTCTACCTATAGTTTTACTAGTTCATATACATATATTATTATATTGAAAACACGTAAAGTTCCCTTTTCATCTTTACATCCTTATTTATTTATTTTTTCCTCCCAGCGCTGATTTTTTACCACTGGTTTTCCTAAAACCAACACAATTGTCCCACGTCTTATTAGCATACAAAAAAACAATATTTTATTTGGCAAATCAATAAGTTCTTACAAAAAAATGTTTATCATTTCTAGATTAAAATAGTTCAGACTCCACCAAAATATGCAAAATTAGATTGAACTTTTTAACCGTGGTCCTGAGCAGAAAATGGGCTGTAATAAATTCCTTAAGAATTAGCAAATGGGCTGCAAATTATTAAAAAATATCAAAGGGGCTGTATGTTGTGTGCCACCGATTTGGAGGCTGACTTGTGGACCTACTAAGTTCATGCATACACAAGATTTCTCAAAAAAAAAGAAACTTAGTCAACAATCAACTCTACCAGCGTCAGGCCATTAGATGTCAATCCAATGGCAATCGTGCTTCTTCAGTCTCTGATCTTCGTGCTCCAGCCACCCAAACCAGCACTGGCGAAACCGCCTGCTCTCGCCTCCCATGGCCGGCTGTGCTGCCGTGCAGGCCTCACGGCCCCACCCTACTCGCATTGCTGGCCTAGCCATCCCTCTACTCACCCACACCTCCTGTTATTTTCCGGCGACGGCAGCCTCATACTGCAGCCAAACAGTAAACCCTCGTACCCCTCCGCATGGGAAACAACTGCCGAGTCTTCCTTGGCTCCGGGTGATTCCCTTCCTTGGCCTCGCCGTCGTCCACCGCCTTGGTGCTCTCGGTGCAGCGTGGTCAACGTGGTCAATGAACGAATTCCATCGGAAGAGGACTGTACATGGAGAGGTTGACAGCTAGGTCCACGGCCGCATGCAAGGAAGTGCCTCCTTTTTTTGCCAGTAGGACATGCCTCCTTATTACTCGCAAAATATTGATTCCTCCACCTGACAGCAGGGACCCACCGCAAGGGCCTCCGTATTTCACAAACAAAACATACCCCCGCTGACGGCTGGGACCCACTAGCTATATCTTCGCATGCAAGGAAGTGCCTCCTTATTACGAGCAAAAAAGAATGATTCCTCCCCCTGCTACCTGGGACCCACCAGATTTGGAGGCTGACTTGTGGGCCTACTAAGTTGACACGGACACAGGGCTTTGTCAACGTAGTCAATATAAACGATTCTAGCTGTAGTGACCATACGATGTAAATCCAACGGCCGTGTTGCTTCTTCAACCTCTTGTCTTCTTGCTCTAGCCACCCAAACCAGCGCTGGCCGTACTGCCTGCTCATGCCTCCCATGGCCGGCTGTGCTACCGTGTAGGCCTAACCGCCCCACCCTACTCCCATTGCTGGCCTGGCCATCCCTCTACTCACCCACAGTTCATGTTATTCTCCAGCGACGACAGACGAACCAGTAAACCCTCGTACTCCCCTTCGTGTGGGAAACAATTGCCTAGTCTTCTCCGGCTCCGGGTCGTTCCCTTCCTAGGCCTCGCCGTCGTCCACCGACCTAGTGCTCTCGGCACGGCGTGGTCAACATGGTCAATGAACGACATCCATCGGAAGAGGACTGTACGTGCAGAGGCTGACCGCTGGGTCCATGGCCTCACACAAGGAAATGCCTCCTTATTACGCACAAAATAATGATTCCTCCACCTGACAGCGAAGACCCACCGGAAGGGCCTCTATATTTCGCGAAAAAAATGTTTCCCCCCGATAGCTGTGACCCACTAGCTACATCTTCCCATGGAAGGAAGTGCCTCCTTACCCCTGGTAGCTGGGACCCACCAGGTCGAAGCGTACGTACAGTTATCTGTCTGGTCGCGAACATGTATGTACATAGCGGTCGATCGGTCTTTCTGCAGCGATGAACCGTGGCCGAGTAAGGAGTAGCAGGTGTCTTAGTAGAACCGCCGACGTAGCATGTCACGCAGTCCCATCTATATCATGTACACGTACGTACAACCACCCTGCACGAAAGTAAATACGTCTATGTACGTACATACAGGCGGGGTCTCTAACGCATACAACGATGTCGTCATGTTCATCGGCAGCCAACCGACTGGGTCGGAATGGAGAAAACATCACCGTATTCATCGGGAGGCAACCGACTTGGTCGGAATACGTCATGTTCATCGGGAGCCAACCGGCTTGGACGAAACAGCCGAAACAAGGTATGGCGTACCGCAGAATGGAGGAAACAGCCTTTTGTTCGACTGCGTATGATCGAAACGGGGTCCTGTTCATCGGGAAGGGTCTGGCATATCGCAAAACAGAGGAAATGGACTTCTGTTCGAGTGCCTACGGTCGAAACGGGGTCCTTTTGATCTGGAGGGGTGTGGCATACCACAAAATGAAGGAAACAAACTTCTATTTGAGCGCCTACGGTCGAAACGGGGTCCTGTTCATCCACCTTCTACTGCCTCGCTCCAGTCTCTACGGGCTACTGTTCATCCACCGTCGACTTCCTCTAGCCTCCACCAGCTACTGTTCATCCATGGACTACTATTCATCCGGCGTCCACCGGCTACTGTTCATCCAGCCTCCACGGGGTCTTGTTCATCCATCCCCAACCGGCTAGGGCACGACAGCCTCCTCGGGGTCCTGTTCCTCCAGTGGCAACCGCCTACCACAAAGGGGTCCTATTCATCCAACCCCCACCGGAATTGTTCATCCACAGCCAACCCAACCGGCTCGACTCACCACGTCTCGACTTGGTCTACGTATCGCGTGCGCGGTAGCAACGATCATTGTTCATCGTGAGGCAACCCAACACACTGGCTGGCTACGTCTCGCAGAGGGCTCGATCGACTTCAGTAAGCAGCAGTAGCAGCGATCAATTGCTCGGGTTCAGTTAGCAGCAGCAGCGAAGGAATCGCTCGGGTTCAGTCAGCAACGAAGGAATCGCTCAGGTTCAGTTAACAACCAAGGGATCGACCGCTACGGTTCAGTAGCGCAGCTAGTGCAATCGCTCGGCTTCTGTAAGCGAACGCCTCTCCCTCGGGTTCAGTTAGAGCCAACGCCTCGCATACACACGCGCCTATGTACAAAAGAAACGCGCAAACCACAGTGCATCGCTCGGCCCCGACAACCCACCGTAACCGGGAACTCCGTGAAAATTTCCTCGCCCTCACTTCTACCATGATTTTTTATGTCATGGACGACCCAAAGAATGTCATGCAGGTGCGTCCCCGGACCGCCCAGGACGAAAAGTCCATTTTCTATCATGATTTTTTGTCATAGAAGTAGGATCCCACCACATCTATGATGATACGTGTTTTTGTCACAATTATCATCATAGAAGTGTCATAACCATGACAGATTTTTTTTCATTCGGGTCGTAATGTCACGGATGTGTCTTTTTTTTGTAGTGTATTGAAAGGACTCCTACAAATAAAGATTCTAAGCTTATGTATGTTCCTAAAAATAAGGGTGCTCATCTAGTAAATAGAAATAGGATCTTAAAATGATTAGCGTGCATCCCAACCTCATCAATATGATAAAGGAACTCATTGCTAAAAACAAGTTTCTCAATTATGTTCCTAGGAGTGTAATTGTTAAAAATATGCTTGCTAAACCTCCTACAGAGTATGGATGTATAATTGAGGAGTTGGAACCCAAAGATGACAATACTTGAAACAATGCATTATGCCTAGCTAGATAGGGGCATAAAACAATAGCGCTTGTTGGGAGGCAACCCAATAGTTATCTTAAATTTTTGCTTTTTATTTCTATTTTTGTGTGATGACATGATTATTGCTACTGTAATGATTGTGTTTTTATCTTTGAATTATTGCTACTGTAATGATTTTTTATGGAAGGAAAGAGATACAAGAAGCTTCGGGGGGGGGGAGCCGGAGGTGCCAAGTGATTACTTCCTTTGCTGATCCGGAAATGGAGCAGAAAGGATTCTCGCCTTTTTCCCGAGAGGTGACCCTGAGTTATCAAACCCACTGGAGGACGATGCCCTTTAAGCTAGGGTCTCAGACAAGCTTTTGCTAAAGAAACAATTCCAGCTTTTGACCGAATCAAAATATGACGACCCGGTCCTGAGAGGTGCCCCGAATCTCTGTGCTTTATGTCCCAGTGCCTAGATCAATTATTGACACGCACAGTTGATGATGAAATACCAAGAAATAACACATGTCATAGTATTACATCGCATATCCAGTCTTTAAGGCATTACATACGTGCTACCTCATGGTCTAGCTTAAAATACAATCATGAAGCGGGGATAATGTTCTAGTCTTGTGGCGTCCAATGACTCACAGGTAGCAGTTGATTACAGCGCCATAACCGTACTTCATATATCTCTTTTGAAACAAAAAATCCTGCAACATGATACGTTGCAGCCACCAGGGTCAATACTTTGAATGTATTGGCAAGTAACACTAGTTTGAAGTAAAGTATGTTTGGAAGACAATTTCACCTTGAACTACTTAGCCATCATGAACATAGGTTCTACTGCCCCAACTATTATTCGTTCAGGGTCACTACCCGTTCCCTTTTGCCAAACACATGGCTAACCATTGCCAACACATGACTCTGCCACACACATGACTTTGCCAACCAATGACTTTGCCAACCAATGACTTTGCCACACACATGACTTTGCCAACTCATGACTTTGCGAACCAATGACTTTGCCACACACATGACTTTGCCAACTCATGACTTTGCCAACAAATGACTTTGCCAACACATGACTTTGCCAATTCATGACTACCTTTTTCCCATAGAGGGCTAGCCATTTACCAACCCATGGCTATCATCTAATCTCATCCCATTCCATCACAGCCCACACAGGTATTCACACAATTCACAACATGGTGTCATTTTAAAAGAAAGTGCAACTTGCCTAGTAATCATTGATGTTCTTTACATAAACAAATCTTGGTAATTGTTGAAGTTCTTCACACACACAATCTTGATAAATCTACTCTTCTCTCTTCGAGCAATCTATCATAAGTAAAGAACAATCATAAACAACCATACGAAATGATCAAACATCCAACAAGTGTTGCGCATGGTGTCAGTGTAATTGTGCTCTGAGACCATGTGTCAGTGTTAACTCATAAGAGTTTGGAATACAACATAGTGGTTGTCATCTGGAATACATGTGACATAAGGGTTCACAAGAAAGTTCTCAATAAGGTTCATCACATAAGGAGTATGTGATGTCAAGTTGTCGTTGTCAGATCCAATCAAAAGAATCTTAACAACAAAAGTCATGGTCTATGAATATTGGATAGACAAGTTCATATTCAAGTATGAATGACAATTCAAACTTGTTGACCTTTCATGGGCTTGAATACACTAAGGTCTGAAAAAGATAACTTGGTCTGGCTTCCAGTTCAGTTTGGATTTAAATTAGGGTTTATCTCATTTGGATTTATTTGATTTGAGTTTGCAATTTGATTTTGTTCCACTAAGTTAAGTTGATTATGAATTATTTCAATATTGACTTAGTTGGTTCAATTCATCTCAACATAATTAACGCTTTCGTAAAGTCAAATATAAATCCAACATAATGGCTAGGGTTTATTTAATTTAAGTTCAATTAAATTCAAATATCAACCCAATATGTCTATTATAGTTCCCTTATTTCATTTTAGTTTAAACTAAAGTCAAATATAAATCCAAAATAATTACTATAGTTTATTTATTTGAGTTTTGTTTTAACTAAGTGAAGTAT
The DNA here is from genome assembly GCA_011799875.1 of Thinopyrum elongatum. Taxonomy (NCBI): domain Eukaryota; kingdom Viridiplantae; phylum Streptophyta; class Magnoliopsida; order Poales; family Poaceae; genus Thinopyrum; species Thinopyrum elongatum. Next base: position 351,953,751 of record CM022302.1, on the reverse strand, counting down.
AAATACATATGATTTACTATGTGCAAATAGTTTTCAAACTTATTTAAGTTTGAACTAAATTAATTTGAGTCATCTCTCACCAATCATATAACTCCAAAATAATTACTAGGTTTAATTCAATTTATTAAACCATTTTGCATTAGTTTTATTCAAATTAAACCAAGGGTTCATGTTATAACCAAACTATGTTTGATTTCAAATATTATTTGACTTCTGAATTCTGTAAAGTTAAAAAAATAATCCAAAAATACTTACTAAACTTTATATTATAGTTTTTGAACTCATTTGTATCACAACTGTTTTATTAAACATTTTTAATTCAGAGTTAAACCCAATTTGGATTAATGCTATTTGAATTACTGCTACTATTTAAACTATATTCAAATTGTAATTTTAGTTTAACTTAAAATTAAACTACAGTAGCTAAGGTGAAACTATATTTGACTAGGTTTAATTTGCAAAAGAATCAATTTATTTGGATTTTTAATTTGGAAGTTATGCCCAATGTGAATTCAAATTTATTCCGTTTGAATTTGAATTTTAGAATATTCAATTTCAAAATTTAACTTTTCTAGGTGAAAGTATATTTCATAAGTGTCATTTTGCAAAAAGAATCACTAGATTTGGACTTACAGAATAAAAGTTATGATGTTTGCAGTTTTTTTAATAAAACTGCCAAATTCCATAGATTTAAATTAAAACGAATTTCTATTGTGGATAAGGTTTTGGATAAGGTTGAACATGTGTCACTCCGTGATTGGCCAGTATCGATTCGTAAGTGGATGTGATGTGGATCATCACATTGAGATCTAACGAATGTCATCGCGTACCCCTTCACTAATTTTAGTGCTCTAATTTTGTGAGTTGAGATTGAGATGGACGGTCGAGGTTGCACATGGGAGAGAGGAGGTCGCGCGACGCCGGAGCTGGGGAAGATGACGGAGAGCACCTCGGCATTTGACGGTGTAGCATCTCTAGTGATCCCCGGGGCTAGGGGAGGGGTCGACGAGGTTCAGCGTGTCGGCGTGAGTCTGAAGGTGGTCACGGCAATGTCTTGCTCATCTTCTAGCGACGATAGTGGGAGGATGGAGCGGTGATGTTCTCGGTTGACCTCGGGTGTTGTCGAGGCAACGAATCTAACAGTGAGTACTAAGGGGTAAGATTAGGAGCGGAACCTAGCTATGGCACAGGTGTAACACTCGGATGTACGAGTTCAGGTCCCTCTCGGAGAGGTAATTGCCCTACGTCTCGAGCTCTGTAGCTGTCTTCTCTGGGGGTGTATGATTACAATGTGTTGCTATACCCTTGTCACGGAGATGGAGGGGGCTTATATAGAGTGCGCCCGCCCTAATCAATGCTATGTTACAATGGGAGATAAGAGGGAGAGTAACTACATGCATTAATGGTAACTGCCGATATAACTACACTTGAAGTCCGTCGTTAAGCCTCTCGGCCATTGCAGCTCCCATGTTGTCTCTATATCTCCTGCATCCGAGTGGTGCTGGGGAGGCCGATTGGTGGTAGTCCATCCGAGTAGCTGGACCGTATTCGAGTGGATACCCATGAGTGCACATCCAAATGCGCCTATGGTCCGGAGACCGTCCAATGATGGTGTGGGGCCCCAGGTGGGCCTTAGAAGTCAGGTCTATGACTCTACCTTAGTATGTCACCCCATCATTAGCCCCTGAATCGGTTCTGGTTTTGTTGGACAAATGGGATGAACTCTTGGTTCTGTCCGAGTGCCTCGGAGGTGCCCAGGACTCGTTGCCAAGTGATAACCCATCGTGATCTGAGCGAAAATACAACCGATTCTGGACTAAGAGTTTCCTGACTGATTGGGTCATGTTGACTGCTGGGCAAAACTTGGTGGCATTTGAATGTCTCCCGGGAGAGATAGACTAGGGGTCCGAATGTGGACATGACATGAAACTCGAGTGACAACATGTGGACCGATTCCCCGGAAAGATGCCACTCATTATCCGGGGGGAACGCAGCGCAGGCCATCTCTGAGTCCAAGTTTATGAGACTCATGCCTTGGAGCCTAGAAGAAGGGCCAAGTTAACCCATGGAAGGGCGTCAAGATCATCCCATCACAATCCTTAAGATGGCTTCAGTTGGCTTGATTACGCGTCCGAGTGCACGTGACCCTCGGAGGGCGACCGGTTGGACCAACGAGTGTTCCTTAGGAAAGAACCAGAGGCGACCAATCGGGTTGATTCACGGCAGAAATTTTGCGATTTGAACATGTGCGTGCGTGCATGGAAGCAGTTACATCGCGGCTGGTGGGGAAAGTGGGGCATGTCACCTCGATTTCCGCCCTAGAAATCTGCCATGCCCTGTCTTTCCTCTGCGCAGTGACTTGCGCGGATGCTATAGGATCTGGAGATCGACGGTTGTAGATCTCGCGAGGCGGATTTACCCGTGGTATAAAAAGCAGCCGAGCTAGGGTAAAGGAACCAAATCCCCTTTTCACCCCGCCCACTCCATCACACCTCGTCCCTCCCCCTTTCATTTCGCACACCATAGCACTTGAGAGGATGGGCAAGGATACGAAGGCGAAGCTAGAGAAGGTGCAGAAGGCGGGGAAAGACTCGATGTCAAGCGCTGGCCTGCCGGGGGCTGAGCTTCAGGGGATTGGGTCCCATCCTGGGTCACGCTGAAGCGGTTGCTGGAGTTGGAAGCTGATGGGCTGATTCCAGCGGGCCGCTAGAGGTTGCCGGAGGCGGACAAGCTGGAGCCCGCGCCCCTGGCGGACGAGCACGTCCTACTCGTCACCTACACTGAGAGAGGTTTCTCCATGCCACCCCACCCTCTTTTCTATGCTTTCCTAGATATCTTTGGGCGCAGCTCCACCACCTTCCGCCGAATGCCATCATCTATCTCTCTGCTTTCATCTCACTCTGCAAGAATTTTATCGGCTGTCACCCCCACTAGGGGCTGTTCAAGCACATATTCACCTGTCAGTCGATGACCATGAAGAAGGACTCGCCGGACAGGGCGAATACCCATGTTACCCGGCAGTATGGCGGGCTGGGTATACAGCTCAGGGGGAGCGCTTTCTCCAAGATTAGTTTCCTCGATTCCATCAAGTGGTGGCAGGATAGCTGGTTCTACTGCGGGGATGTGCCAGGAGCTAGCTCTCAGTTGGGCCTCCAGCCGTAGTCAGGAGAGAGGGTGGGAGCTCTGGTGTCCCTCATGGTGGCGAAAGAGGAGAAGGTGGAAGTGGGGATCTTGGCCGATGCCTTAGTGGGCGACGTGAGGGCAGGGCTGAACGAAAGGGATCTGCTGGAGGTCTTCCCCAGTCGGAGAGTCCAGCCGCTGCAGGAGAGGGCGAACCCGATGTGGGTGTACGAGGGTCCGAGTGGTCCCATCGGAGTGCATCTCGAGGAGCTGACTGAGAAGGCCATGGAGGAGAAGATCAAGGCCATAACTTCCACTCGTAATAACCCGCGTGGAGCTAGGAGAGTGTCTCCCCATGATAAGGAGCACCCACAAGTCGATGTAACCTTAAGTTTGATCAGTCGAATCAGTACGGTGATACTTTCTGCACACTTGGATCTAGATCTTGTGATTTCTTTAAATGACCAGAGTGAACCATAGCACTTAGCTAAATTCGATGACATCTAGGAAAAGTAAGAATTTTATTCATCGAATGTCACTCAGAAATCTATTACAATGAAAAGGAAATTTATTCTAAGTGAAGAATTTGCGGAGCAGGTTCGCATTCCAAGCCCTGGGCTCTTCTATGTCTTTGTTAAAGTTGTAGAGCTGATAGGCTCCATTGTTTAGAACCTTTGAAATTGCAAAGTGTCCTTGCCATGGTGGGGCCAGCTTGTGCGGATTTTGCTGATCCAGCCAGAGGACCAAGTGACTGATGAGTGATATCATTTCACCTTTGTTTAAACCGAGATATGCACTCTGATATTGGTAGTAATGACTAATGAATGCGAAGGATTGCACAAATCCTCTATTTTATGTGTTTCCATGGGAAATGGGCTAAAAAAGGAAGAAATCACGTGTGGAAATGGAATGGAGGAAGAAGGAATCAACAGGAGACGTCTGCGCGAAGAAAACACAAAAGACAGTGTTCCATATAGGCGCAAGCGCCCATGTGAGCACCCGTATGGCGTGAATTCTAAGGCAGATCGTCCACCTAAGCAACTTTCGTCAAAGGGACTCCATTAAAAAGTCAACAAAGAGACGAGCACAAAAGCCAGAACCTCTTCATCATCATATTCATCCGCTTTTGGCCCACGAAAGGCCTATTGGATCGTACGGCCCATAGGAGGCCCATTGATCGCACGGCCCCTAGATCGCTGATACGTCTCCAACGTATCTATAATTTTTGCTTATTCCATGTTGTTATATTATCATTCTTGGATATTTTACAATCATTTTATAGCAACTTTATATCATTTTTTTGGGACTAACCTATTGACATAGTGCCCAGTTCCAGTTGCTGTTTTTTGTTAGTTTTTTACTTCGCAGAATATCAGTACCAAACGGAGTCCAAATGCAGCAAAACTTTTTGGAGATTTTTTCTAGACCAGAACACACCCAGTGGGCCAAAGAAGTACCAGAGGAGAGGCCCGAGGTGGGCACAACCCACCAGGGTGCGCCAGGAGGCCTAGGCGCACCCAGGGGGGTTTCACCCCCCTCGGTGACTGATAAGTCTTTGTCGTATCTACTTTTCCTAACGCTTTTCCTCTTGTTTTGGACTCTAATTTGCTTGATTTGGATGAAACTAACCCGGACTGACGTTGTTTTTAGCAGAACTACCATGGTGTTGTTTTTTGTGCAGAAATAAAAGTTCTCGGATTGGAACAAAACTTTGCAAGGATTTTTTATGTAATAAAAGAGAATAACTGGAGCCAAGAACCACCGGAGGGGGGCCCTAGGTGGGCACAACCCACCAAGGCACGCCCCCTCCTAGCGTGCCCAGGTGGGTTGTCCCCACCTGGTGGCCCCGCTGACCCTATCTGCGACGCTATAAATTCACATTTTCAGAGAAAAAAATAGAGGAGGAAGAATTATCACGTTTCACGAGACGGAGCCGCCGCCCCCTCCTGTTCTTCACCGGGAGCCCAGATCTGGAGTCCGTTTGGGGCTTCGGAGTGGGGGATCTTCGATCTTCATCATCACCAACCCTTCTCCATCGCCAATTCCATGTTGCTCCCCACCGGGAGTGAGTAATTCCTTCGTAGGCTCGCTGGTCGGTGAGGAGTTGGATGAGATTCATCATGTAATCAAGTTAGTTTTGTTAGGGCTTGATCCCTAGTATCCATTACGTTCTGAGATTGATGTTGCTATGACTTTGCCATGCTTAATGCTTGTTACATTGGGCCCACGTGCCATGATTCCAGATCTGAACTGTTTATGTTATCACCATTATATCTATGTTCTAGATCCGATCTTGCAAGTTATAGTCACCTACTACGTGTTATGATCCGTAAACCCCGGAGTGACAATTGTCGGGATACTTTCCGGTGATGACCATAGTTTGACGAGTTCATGTATTCACTATGTGTTAATGCTTTGTTCCGGTTCTCTATTAAAAGGCCTTAATATCCCTAAGTTTCCTTATGGACCCCGCTGCCACGGGAGGGTAGGAAAAAAGATGTCATGCAAGTTCTTTCCATAAGCACGTATGACTATTTACGAAATACATGCCTACATTATATTTATGAACTTGCGCTAGTGCCGTATCGCCCTAGGTTATGATTGTTATATGATGAATATCATCCAACGAATTCACCGATCCAATGCCTACGATTTTCTCTTATATTGTTCCTGCTAAGTTACTACCGCTACTGTTACTGTTGCACTTGCTACAAAATCATCGCTATCACTGTTATCGTTACTATTATTATTGCTACTACTATCAAAACTATCATACTACTTTGCTACAGATAATTAATCTCCAGGTGTGGTTGAATTGACAACTCAGCTGCTAATACTTGCAAATTTTCTTTGGCTCCCCTTATGTCGAATCAATAAATTTGGGTTGAATACTCTACCCTCGAAAATTCTTGTGATCCCCTATACTTGTGGGTTATCAGTGACCTCCCGCACCACCTCTTCGCCCTATAAATACCCAAATATTCCAGAAATCCTAGGAGAGTCGACGAAACACAATTCCAGCCGCCGCAAGTTCCAGAACCACGAGATCCAATCTAGACACCATCACGGAGGGGTTCATCATCCTCATTGGTGCCTCTCCGATGATGCGTGAGTAGTTCATCATAGACCTACGGGTCCGTAGGCAGTAGCTAGATGGCTTCCTCTCTCTCTTTTGATTCTCAATACAATGGTCTCTTAGAGATCTATTTGATGTAACTCTTTTTTGTGGTGTGTTTGTTGGGATCAGATGAACTTTGAGTTTATGCTCAGATCTATATCCATGAATATTATTTGAGTCTTCTTTTGATCTCTTATATGCATGATTATTTATACCTCGTATTTCTTCTTCGAATCTTTGGTTTAGTTAGGCCAACTAGATCGATTTTTCTTGCCATGGGAAGAGGTTCTTTGTGATGGGTTCGATCTTGCGGTGTGCTATTTTATTGAGAGAAGCCACTAGTCAAATCTACGGCCCCCGGGTCTATTCTTTATCATATTTGCTTTGAGATCTATTTTTATTTGCTTTTATTTTCAGATCTATTATTCCAAAAACCCAAAAATACCTTGCTACACTTTTTTGTTACTTATTTTATTTTGCCTTTTATCGAGATCTATTTATCCAATCTACACAAATTTTATCTCGTCAACTTGACAATTTCTGGTGCCGTTACCCGAAGAGGGATTGACAACCCCTCATACGCGTCGGGTTACAAGTATTTGTTCTTTGTGTGCAGGTACCGTTTACATAGTGTTGCTTGGTTCTCCTACTGCATTGATACCTTGGTTTCATAACTGAGGGAAATACCTACCGTAGTTGTACTGCATCATCCCTTCCACTTTGGGGAAATACCGACGTAGTTCAAGCGACATCAAAAGGAATTTTGGGCACCATTGCCGGGGAGACATCATCAACATCTATCAGGTTCCTAATCACAAATCTCATCTCCTTGCAATTTACATTATTTGCCATTTGCCCCTCATTTTCATCTCCCCCACTTCACAAAAATTTGTCGTTTTATTCGCCCTCTTTTTTGTTCGCCTTTTTCTCGTGAGATCTCTTATTTGCTTGAACTTGTCATCATGAGTGATTTTGGTATGGCAGAAACAGATGATGGCCTAACTCCTAAAATTGGATGATCTGGCAATCTGGATGCTAAAACTTTTGTTTTGGGGCAAGGGAATGTTATGGGAAAATAACATATCCAAGAATTTTTCAATTGTGTTGGAAATTTGACTCTTGATGATGCTCCTATACTTAAAAGAACTAAATCTTATGCGGAAGCTATTTCAGCACTAGTTCTGAAACTTGAAAATAGATTTATCCGAACTCACCCTACCTTGCAGTGATTGTTTTATGAGCTACCCATTATAAAGGATCCTAAAGCTAAAAAGTTAGCTACCCTTATTCTTATGAATGAATTTGACTACATAGTACAGGAAGCTAGGGATTTTTTTTATTTTTATTGTATGAGCCGTGAAAAGCTGGAGACAAATGAGATCCTTTGTAATAGTGATTATATGTTGAGACATTTGCTTGGAAAGAATCAAATTTTTTATGAGAACCTTAAAAATAAAATCCCCATTTTAGATATAATCCAACAAGTTTTCAATGATGTTAATCAACAATATTCTTGGATTGTGGCCGGAAATCAAAGGGGATACGTAGATGGACAACTTGATAATGCAACAATTTCTATGGATAATGTGTTTCAAGTTATTTTTGCAAACCTCCTGGCAAAAACACATCTATGGAAAATAAGAAGAAAGATGACAATACTTGAATCTATGCATTATGCCTAGCTAGGGGCATAAAACGATAGCGGTTGTTGGGAGGCAACCCAATGAATAAAATTTATTTTTGCCTTTTTATTTCAGTTCTTGAGTGTTTCAACAATTATGCCTCTGTTATGATTGTGTTTTTTATGTTTTAGTTAGTATTTGTGCCAAGTGAAGCCTTTAGGATAGCTTTGGTGATAGTTAATTTGATCCTGTTGAAAAATAGAAACTTTTGCGTCCAGTATCAGAATTGTTTAAATTCACATAACCGATGAAAAATTCTGAATTTTTTACACAAGATTGGTACACGAATTGCCTATGTTTTCCTAATGCTTCCGAATTTTTAGAGTTACAGACATATGGGAACAATTCGCATCTTTACAGCCTATTCTGTTTTTGACAGATTCTGTTTTCTTTGCATTGTGTGCTTATTTTGATGAATCTATGGATTGTATCGGGGGGTATAAGCCATGGAAAAGTTAGAATACAGTAGATATAATGCAATAAAAAAATTTGAATGGGTTTGCAATAGTACTTAAAGTAAAGATTGGTTTTCTTATACTAACGGATCTCACGAAGGTTTTGTTAAGTTTTGTGTGATTGAAGTTTTCAAGTTTTGGGTGAGATCGCGATGGATGAAGGAATAAGGAGTGAAAAGAGCCTAAGCTTGGGGATGCCTCATGGCACATCAAGTTAATATTCAAGGAGAACCAAGCAACTAAGCTTGGGGATGCCCTAGAAGGCATCCCCTCTTTCTTCTAATGACCATCGGTATTTTACTTGGAGCTATATTTGTATTCGTCGCATGTCATGAGTTTTGCTTGGAGCATCTTGTATTATAGGATTCTTTGCTTTTCTGTTTTTTTAGTTTCTCACAAGTATCCTTGCTGGACACACCTATTTGAGAGAGCCAAAATTATGCTATGATTTGTTAGAATTGCTCTTTATGCTTCACTTAAAAAAATTTGAGCTATGGAATTGCTCTAGTGATTCACTTATATCTTTTTGAGCACAGTGTGCTTTAATATTTTTTTTAAAGAAATTCTCTCATGCTTCGCTTAGATTAATTTGAGAGTTGGTAAATTTTCTAAGAAATTCTCTCATGCTTCACTTATATTATTTTGAGAGACGGAAAAATTTATGCTCATGTTCTTCACTTAAATTTGTTTGAGCTTGTCAAAAGCAATTGCAATATATTAAAGTAGTCCCAAAGTGATAGATATTCAAGAGGGATATAATAAAACCTTTCATGAAGATCATTGGACAAAATAAACTTGATTCTTTGTAATAGTTTTGAGATATGATGATAGTGATATGTGAGTCATGTTGGTGAGTAATTATGCTTCAGTAAGAATATTGGTGTTAAGGTTTGTGATTCCCTATGCAAGAACGAAAGTCAATAGTTATGCAATGAAATTACATCCTACTTGTGGTGCATTATTCGATGTTAGTTATGCCTAATGCTCGCTTATGTGATTTTTCGTTTCTTGGTTGGTTGCTTCTCAATCTTTTTGCTAGCCTCCACTTGTACTAAGTAGAAATACTACTTGTGCATCCAAAATCCTTAAACCCAGTTTTGCCATATGAGTCCACCATACCTACCTATATGTGGTATTTCTGTGCCATTCTAAGAAAATTTGTATGTGCCATCTCTAATTTTCAAAATGAATTTCCTTTTTGTGTGCCCATACCGCTCATGAAGCGGCAGGGGGTGGCCAATATTTTCCATGCTAGATGTGTTATTCTCAAGATGAGTTTTTATTCACTTGTCATTGCACGAGAGTACGGCGGTAATCGGGATGCCCAGTCCCGAAATGAAAAAGAAATTTACTTTATGTTGTCAAATAATAAATTCCTTGAAAAGTGTTGGTATGGAAGGCACCCGTGGATATGGCTAGCCATGGATTGTGAAAGAATGGTGGAAAAAAGGAATAAACTTTATTTTCTCTTTGGGAACCGCCTATGATATATCTAGCATGGAAATTGTTGGGAATTACTCGGTCGTTTTCACTGACGGGAAAAGTATGCCCTTAAAAAATTTTATCTCTCAATTTAAGCTTTGAGCTCTGGCACCTCTACAAATCCCTGCTTCCCTCTACAAAGGGCCTATCTATTTACTTTATGCAATTTTTATTTTTATTTGAGTCTCCATCTTCTCTTATAAAGCAACAACAAGGGAGCACTATGATCGTACTTGGGCATTGGATGTAGCTAATATGCGAGTGTGCTTCATGAACGAATCAATGATTGAGCATGATGGGCTAGGGATAACTTTCTTTAGTGTTGATATTTTGAAAGACATGGTTGCTTGTTGATATGCTTGAGTATCGAAATCTTCATGTCAAAACTAGACTATTGCTTCGAACCATATAAAAGTCCAAATGTCCATGCTACAAAAGAAAAGAATATGTGATGAACATGTTAGGCGGCATTCCACATCAAAAATTCTGTTTTTATCATTTACCTACTCGAGGACGAGTAGGAATTAAGCTTGGGGATGCTGATACGTCTCCAATGTATCTATAATTTTTGCTTGTTCCATGCTGTTATATTATCATTCTTGGATGTTTTACAATCATTTTATAGCAACTTTATATCATTTTTTTGGGACTAACCTATTGACATAGTGCCCAGTGCCAGTTGCTATTTTTTGCTTGTTTTTTACTTCGCAGAATATCAGTACCAAACATAGTCCAAACGCAGCAAAACTTTTTGGAGATTTTTTCTGGACCAGAAGACACCCAATGGGCCAAAGAAGTACCAGAGGGGATGCCCGAGGTGGGCACAACCCACCAGGGCACGCCAGGAGGCCCAGGCGCGCCCAGGGGGTTTTTGCCCCCCTCGGTGACCTCCTGCACCGCCTCTTCGCCCTATCAATACCCAAATATTCCAGAAACCCTAGGGGAGTCGACGAAACACAATTCCAGTCGCTGATGATGGAGGGGTTCATCATTCTCATTGGTGCCTCGCTGATGATGCGTGAGTAGTTCATCATAGACCTACGGGTCCGTAGGCAGTAGCTAGATGGCTTCCTCTCTCTCTTTTGATTCTCAATACAGTGGTCTCTTGGAGATCTATTTGATGTAACTCTTTTTTGTGGTGTGTTTGTTAGGATCCGATGAACTTTGTGTTTATGATCAGATCTATATCCATGAATATTATTTGAGCCTTCTTTTGGTCTCTTATATGCATGATTATTTATAGCCTAGTATTTCTTCTTCGAATCTTTGGTTTAGTTAGGCCAACTAGATCGATTTTTCTTGCCATGGGAAGAGGTGCTTTGTGATGGGTTCGATCTTGCGGTGTTCTTTCCCAGTGACAGAAGGGGCAGCAAGACACACATGTATCATTGCTATTAAGGATAACAAGATGGGGGCTATTCCTACATGAATAGATCTCATCTACATCATGTCATCGTTCTTATTGCATTACTCCGTTTCTCCATGAACTTAATACACTAGATGCATGCTGGATAGCGGGCGATGTGTGGAGTAATAGTAGTAGATGCAGGCAGGAGTAGGTCTACTAATCTTGGACGTGATGCCTATATATTGATCATTGCCTTGGATATCGTCATAATTATTCGATCTTCTATCAATTGCCAACAGTAATTTTTTTACCCAAGCCACTAGTGAAATCTACGGCCCCCGGGTGTATTCTTTATCATATTTGCTTTGAGATCTATTTTTATTTGCTTTTATTTTCAGATCTATTATTCCAAAAAGCCAAAATTACCTTGCTGCACTTTTTTGTTACTTATTTTCTTTTGCGTTTTATCGAGAACTATTTATCCAATCTACACAAATTTTATCCCGTCAACTTGACAATTTCTGGCGCCGATACCCGAAGAGGGATTGATAACCCCTCATATGTGTCGGGTTGCAAGTATTTGTTCTTTGTGTGCAGGTACCGTTTACATAGTGTTGCTTGGTTCTCCTACTGGATTGATACCTTGGTTTCATAACTGAGGGAAATACCTACCGTAGCTGTACTGCATCATCCCTTCCTCTTGGGGAAATACCGACGTAGTTTAAGCGACATCAATGGCCCATGGTCACTACAGCAGGTAGCAGGCCCATGGTTACCAGTGTCCGTATTTGGCCCATGGTTATTGCAGCCACTAGCAAACGGAGGAAAACGAAGACTAAGGAAATAAATAAGCAAGCAACTAACACTCGGCTATTACCGCGATTGCACATATTACATGCACTAGGCATCAAAGTTCGCCACCAGTGCAAATATAGGGAACACCCTACACTATACAAAAATTGCTTCCTGTTTTCTTCATCATGTCGCTGCCTGTTGAGAAGAAATGTTGTATCGCGGCAAAGCAAATTATAGCCATGTAACAAAAGGAGGGTTGGCATTAAAGTTAAAAGTCCGGCAGATAAATGAACCATCAGAAGTTCAGAAGCTCAGTTCATTTGAACCGACTGTTATGTTTTCATGTTGTAGTGTATGATGGAGCACCATAACCTTTGCCTTCATTTGTCCTAGGCTCCTGAACAACATAGCAAATGTCTGATAGTCTGGTTTCAAAACCATGCATATCTTGACAACATCGAACAATGGTTGTCCTTGTTTGACAAAGGGTCTCTATTAGGGATTGGACTTGTGTCTGGAGCGCATATATATCATTATTTTGAGCTTGTAGATCTTGATCATGAGGCGGTTTGGACGAGGTTGACTTAACAACCAACCCAGTATTACGCAGCAAGGTGCTTTTGGCATTGTTAGTGGAGAGATACTGACCCACTGCAGCAAGAGGTGACATTGCGGTTATGGTTGCCTCGTCACCTTCAGGAGGTACCGGTTCCACCATTTGTTCCATAGCTTGCTAAAAAGTTGAGCTTGTACATTAGTAGTACCAGAACAGTAGTTATTAATGAGGTGGAAAAAACAAACATAATAGCTTTGGTCTATATACAGAACTTATTTTGGTGAACCTGTGTAAAATATTAGTTGTATTTTACTGCAAAGTACATAATAAAACCAGGTTCCAAACATATGACCATGTACCATGGCTAATGTATTGTTTATTTATTCACATTATATTGACAACTAAGGATAAAGAGACAAAGTTTATAATATGGTAAGCATAGTATGACATCATTCATATCACAAAACAACTAAGAACAGACAAACAGGCAATTGTAACGTTGTGTCGGCAATTCTAGCAAGGAACTAGATTACAGATCAAGAGCAAAGGAACATCACTCCTCTCTTTTAAACCTTGTAAGGTGCAATGATACGTTAAGACAACATTGTATAAAATAGAAAAGAGTAATAGACATTGGCTACAAACCGTGCATTTCAGTGCACAAGTCAAAGTAACCAGTAGTTCAAAGGCATGAGGATTAAGGACTTACAACATCGGCTTTGACTGCTGTAGTCATGCCCTTCGTCTTGCTGGTGTGACAGTCCTTGAACATTTTCCCCGCATTTGGTTCAGGTAATTTTTGGTCCTTGCGAGCTTTCCTCTGCATTTGGAACAAGTCAATATAGATTTGATAATATGGCACATCAAAAAGAATGAAACAACATCTAGTTATAAGATCCTCACAGTGTGCAATATAGCTACGAGATCATGTCGTCTGCTGGAATTTCACTTTCATACGGTTGGACTTGTTCTTTGAATAGTTCACCTAGAAGAAGATAGATTTGTAAGGCACGTGCGTAAATAGGAGTTCAACATGTGATCTGATCCCATATATATAACATACTTGATACTTTGGATCATACTAGTGTTTAACAAGGGCTCTCTAGTCTTCATACGTTATATTTTCCACTGGAGATGTTTGGGTTAGTTCACTGTTAGCCTTGCCTTCAAAGTGAGTTTTCCTCAAGTTATACTGATACTGTCGCAGAGCAGACTTGAAAACATGGGTGCATGCTTGTCTGGTTGCATCATCTTGGCGATCCAACTTGAACCTCATCTATTGAAAATTATGGGAGTCTCATTACCAGCAACCTAGAAAGTATGGGACAAAGGAAGACGATATTACTAATTTTCATAAATAACCCTACTTACAGATACAAGGTCGAGGATGGTGTTAAATTGGGTTTCATCTTTGTCATTCCTGTATTGAATCCATGTTGGGAGGATACGTGCATTAAACCTAACGACAACGGCTGGCTCTGATACTAACTTGGTTGACTCTATAGCATCACATGGCCTTTTTAAACCTGCCTCAAAATGGATCTCCATTCTTCCTCTTCTAGATTTAGTTAACCTATCGAGCATTATCCCTGATGTTTGTTTCCTCTTGCGCCTAGGTGCTAGTTCAAAACAAACATGCAAAGTGTTAGTGTACATAAAACTGTGAGACAACATATAAAGAAGCATGCAACTGTAACCTGACTCGATCAACTACCTTCTTGTTGTTGAAGCTCACAAGGTTCATCTGATCTTGCCAAGTCCTCTTGTGTCAAGAGTGGTTCGCAAGTAGTGTCAGGTGGCAAGGGAGCTTGGGAACTTGCCGCTAGCTGACTTGACAAACGAGTAACCTGTGCAGATGTTGGTATGGTGGAAGAAGATGCTGCAACCACTAGGGCTGTCGTTGCTTGTTTGGTGGCAACTATTCATTTGTCTTTGGTATGTTTTGCAGCTGGTGTAGCAGGGGTTACCGTGTTTGTACATTTATCCGGTGGACTTCGACCTTCTATTGCACTATCAATAATAGCAGAATCTGCAGAGCTGTTCTGCTTTCGTTTTCGTGCCTACCGAGTACTAACACCATCCCCTACCATTTTGTGTTCCTTCCTCTTTTTCTTTGCCATGTCAAGTCAAGCCCACAAGAAAAAGGAATAAAAATTTAGTTCTTCAGACACAATTGATGCATGATACAGACAAACTGAACTTTGACGTCACACAATCGCATGATAGGAGGATGTAATATGTACGAAAAACAGGACGACTGAGATAATCAGACCTATGATGTGTAAACTAAGCAGAAGGCATTTCAATAAATTAGAAGCAATGCAATGGAAGGTAGACACCATATGAAAGATGCTACAAATATCACTCTCCCAAGTTAAAAGTGTCTCGTCATAAGTGTCATTTAAACAAATGTGAAGCAACACAAGCAATAAATCATATGCAAGAATCAAACAACATCACAGTACAAAGTTAAAGGTGTCTCGTCATAAGTGATTGATGAAGGATAGACACGAACAATACTTCGATGTTAGAACATGTAATAGACAGATGTAGTATATGCAAAAAAAAGGAAGAAATGCCATATTCACATGTATAATGTGTAAACTAAGCAGATGCAATTTAATCAAATTAGAAGGAATACAAGCTAGACACCCTATGCAACATGCAAGCAAATATCACACTGCCAAGCTAGAGAAAGCAAAGGGCATGCTGGAGTAGAATTGTTGGGCCCATCATATTTACTTGGAACTTCTACTGCACTAGTAGTAGTAGTACAATGTCTAGAGTGTGTCCTTACCGGTTCCACCAGAAGACCGCCATCAGCCCCTGCCTTAATTTTTTTCCTTCCTCTTTCTATGCTTTTTTTCCTTGTCAAGTCAAACCCACAAGAAAAATGAACAAAATTTGCTTTTCAGAACTCATTGATGGATGATGCTGACGTACACTACTTTCATCTAAGGTGACCGCATGATAGGAGGATTGAATATATAAGAAAAAAGGACAACATTGCATATTCACACCTATTATGTGTAAACTAAGCAAAAGGCATTTCAACAAATTAGAAGCAATGAAAGCTAGACACCATATGAAAGATGCAACGAATATCACTCAACCAAGTTAAAATTGTCTCGTCAATAGTGTCGTTTCAACAAATTAGAAGCAGTACAAACTAGAAAAGAATGGAAGATGCAACCAACCTATATCACACTCCCAAGTTAAATGTGTCTTATGATAAGTGATTGTAGCAGGTTACACAATAGTAGTACTTTGATGTAAGAACATGGTGTAATAGATGGATATTGTATGTTCTAGAAACATGAACACGTGTCTTATTCACAAGTATAATGTGTAAACTAAGCAGATGCAATTCAACAAAATTAGAAGCAATACAAGGGAGACATCATACGTAACATGCAACCACATATAACAGTTCCAAGTTAGAGCGAGAACCTGTGATGGTGGAGTAGGGGAGATGTGCTCATCATGAACACTACTACGCTAAGTGTCAATGCATGTGTTGTCTTGGAAATCTTCTTGGGAGGATGGCATAGTAGAATCTGTAGACACCCTCCATTTCAGTTGCTTAGAAGGAGCACCATCATCCACTGCCTTGCTAATTTCCATCCGCTTTATTGATTTTGCATTGCCAAGTCAAACTGATAAGAAAAAGGAATAAAATTCACTCTTCAGAACTCATGCATGCATGATACTGACAAACACTACTTTGATGTAAGGCAAACACATGATACGAGAATGGAATATGTACGAAAAATAGGACAGCATGGCATATTCACACCTATTTGTGTAAACTAAGCAGAAGCCATTTCAACAAATTAGAAGCAATGCAAGCTAGACACCACATGAAAGATGCAACCAATATGACTCTGCCAAGTTAAAAGCTTCTCATCATAAATGGCATTTCAACAAATTAGAAGTAGTACATGCTATAAATCATATGAAAGTTAAGATGCAACCAATATCACGTTGCATATACTAAAGGTGTCTCATCATAAGTGATTGATGCGGGACACAAAAGAACAATAGTTTTATGTAAGGACATGCTTAATAGACAGATGTAGTATGTGCCAAAAACAAGAACGCATGTCAGATTAACAGGTATAATGAATAAACTAAGCAGAATAGCACATGTAATTTAATGAGATTATAAGAATTACAAGCTAGACACCATATGCAACATGCAACCACATATCAAACTGCCAAGTTAGAGCAAGCACCTACGATGGTGGTGTAGGTGAAATGCGGTCATCAACTACATAGCTACGTTGACTATCTTCATCCAGCCTTGCTGTTTCTTGAGAATCATGTGGGGAGGCTGACACTGCAGTCTTTAAAAGAGTATCTTTGCTCACACTAATCCACGGGTCTGAGTGTCTCATCATAAGTGATTGATGAGGGATACACAAGAACATTAGTTTGATGTAAAAACATGGTTAATAGACATATGTAGTATGTACCAAAAACAGGAAGGCATGTCATATTCAAAGGTATAATGTGTAAACTAACACTAGTGCAGAAAAGCCTAGTTAAGGCGTGCCAAAAATAGCCTTGGTGGCGTTGACACCTGACTCCACCAATATGGCGCCATTGTTAAAATTTAGTGCTAGCGCTGCACCCTACACCAGCAGTATTTTGAACGGTAATGGTGTGCTACATGGATAACGCCAGCACTAATATTCATCAGTTGTGACGTTGCATGTTGTCCTGACGCCAGTAATTTGATTTTCAAATTTGAAATAAAAGTTGTACAACAGCGATAGCAACCAAAATGATAGCATAATCCAGTTTAAGAATAGTAAATATATCAACTGTAAATAGACCCGATAACAGCATTTAAGTTCAACAATGCACTTATTGATATAGTTCAACAAAGTAGGCAAAGTAACACACATGAATGTACAAGTTAAAATAAATAGAGGTGATAATAACATGACATCTTCCATGCATGCCAACTAGCTAACTACGAATTTTCGGCGGGCGGAGTCAGGGTCATAGTCCGGAGTAAGTGAACCATCGTCACTACTAGCAGGCCTATAGTAGACCATGATCTCTTAATGATCGTAGTCGAGGTAGAATGTGACTCTCTCCCCAGCTTCCATCTCGTAAGCAGTTGCAAGGGCTTTCCAAGCAGGGAAACCGAAATAGGTGTGGTTTGCTTCGTTGGTGACAAGACAATTAAATTGTTGGGCCGGCAACATCTTCATGAGGGTGCACTAGAATGTGATGGTGGCATCTACTGGAACTCAAAACTTCTCTAAGAAGTCAAGCCTTGACCCGCAAGGGATGACCTAAGCAAAATTGAATTAAATAACATGCTAGTTAGACAATTTTGGGCACAAATGTATACATCACAACTCAAAACTCAATCAGAACATGTTGAACTTAAACATACCATCCAAGTGAGGAAGTCATTTGGGAGATCTATGAAGAACTTCTTATCCCTTTGGCATCTCACTGAACCATAGGTCTCACATGGGGCATCCATTTACCGCTTTCATCAAGTTGACAAAATTAAGCATACATAACAGCGAGGGGCGGAGACAGTGGCATTCGGCCGTGCGCGTGAGAGAGAGACAGGGGAGAGGATGAGGACGAGGGAGAGGTCGAGTGGGTTCGAGGGGTAGTGTGGCGCGCTTAGAACGCTAGGGAAGAGGCGGCAAGCAGGACGTGGCGCGCGTGTGCGCGCGCGCGGCGGGCACGCGCCCTCCTGCCCACTGGCAGGAGGTGGAAGACGACTGGCATGTTGGCTGCCTGCTAGGCTGGGCCTCAGCTATAGTGCTGGGCCACGGGTAGGTGTCAGGTATTCTTTCCCTTTCTGTTTTGTTTTTCTTTCAATCTGTTTTGATTTGTTTAAATATCAAACCATTTTATAAAATTCTGAAAATTTACATGTGGTCTAGATGGACTTGTCCCAAGCCACATACCAAGTTTCAGAATTACTAGACTTCAAATTCTTTTATATTAGAATTTAATCCAGTTCAAATATTTACTAGTTTAATTCAAAGCCCCAAAATAAATGCTCTTAAGCCTCTAAAATTACTGGTTTGAATTATTTCTACTGCCAATATTTTCAGAGTTTAAAAAGAACATTTTCTTGGGTTCATTTGAAGCAATTTTTTAATTTGGTCATTTTTTTTAAAGATTCCTGAGGCTTGAGCATTTCCTCAATTCAACTTTCTGAAAACTAAAATGATGACATGATGAAATGCAATGACAAGCAAAGGCTAATGCTAGGGCTGTGAAATCAACTCTCATCCTCCCTCGCAAGTGCAATCCAAAACCAAGCAGGAGTAGGGTTTTACACCGCAAGGTGGCCCGAACCTGTGTAACCACTATGTCATCGGCTGTTTTCGCTAGCTCGCCCTCGTCATAGCTTCGCCGTGGTTAGTAGCAGGAAGGAGTAGGGAGGTAGGAATGAGCGCACCCCAGAGTTCGAACCACTTGGGTCCCCGGAGCCCCGATTCTGACAGTACCGGCGACCGAGGTGGGGGGAAAACGAGAGAACTTGATGTTTATTTGCTAATCAATACCATTGCGTGCAGAGAATTGACTATTGCATGTTATGCTAAGTAGTCTGAAGTCATTGAATGCATACAAGCCCCATGACTCCTATTGGCTGATTTCCTTTTCAGTGCAAAAAACAGGGAACGAGTTTTGGGATTATTTGGTTTTCGTAATGTGACTTATGCACTCGTACGAACGGAGTAGGACAATTGGCAAGCAATACATTGAGCTCTTCTTATTGATGAAGGCAGTAATAATCAAACAAAACCCCTAATCATCATTGCAAACAACGCATAGAAGATGGTTAATGCGATAACCACAACTACACATGTTAGTTCCTTCTTGTCTCTTGCTTTCATCTGTTGCCTGTGATTGATTCTTTCTTGCTTGATCGTACTGATTGTACACTCTAAATCAGTCAGTTTCTTCTTCAGCTTTATGTTATCTCCTGCGAGCTTGGTGATAACACTCCGAGTCTTGCCATGTCATTCTTCATCCAGCAAGTTAACAAAGGCACAAGCCTCATATCCCTGCCAATGTTAAGTAGTATTCAAGATGAGCAGTGGCATTAACTCAACTAAAATGATGAACTTAGCACTAACCTCTAAGGGGCAACTGAGAAACCGTCTAACAATGTCGAATCCCTCCGTGCATACACGTCGAGCGGGAGTGTGTCCGTGCACACAACTCAACTTTTGGTACTTCTCGGTGGCGCAAAACTCGGAGTCAAACTCATGTTGCGGGAGTGTGGAGTCATACTCCGGATCCGGCGGCTGATCACTTTCCTGGGGGGGGGGTCATTCAGGAGGGATTGGGCAGGGAGCTACTTTGGACATGCAAAAATAAAGATCGGGATAGATTGGAACCTGACAGGACGATTCGGATCTATACTACACCTGCCTTTTGATGACCTTAGGCAAGTGCTCGATGGTGACCGCCGTCGTGACGGCGCTCTATTGGTGTACTAAAGTTTGGGCCCTTTTAGTACCCCTTACTTGTGCACGGGCAGTTGCAGCCGCGCCCGCGGCAAGGTTTGACGGGGATAGTTGGAGGCAAGATACAAGACAACGAAGACGGCGTCCAAGCCAGTAACTTGGGAGCAGAAGACAAGCTAGAGCCCCGGCAAGATCCTTGCCGGGGCGGCTCACGAGCCCCCGGCAAGATCCTTGCCGAGGCGGCTCGCGAGCCCCCGGCAAGATCCTTGCTGGGACGACTTGCGAGGCACTGACAAGAACACCACCCTTGAGGTTGAGAGCTCTGACACCATCAACAACGTCAAGACATAGACTCAGAGGCACATGTGTGGTGGCATGCAGATCTTCGTGAAGACCAGAGAGCGGATTTCCCAGCAAGGTTCTTGCTAGGGGCGACCGCGAGGCCCCGGCAAGGCTCACACACAACAAGGCTCCATCGCCTTGCCACCGTCCCGGCACAGCAATAAGCCAGCCAACCTGGCGAGCACCTGCGTGGCGGCATGCAGATCTTCATGAAGATCCTGCCACCGCTCCAGTGCAGCGGCTAGCCAGCCAGCTTGGCACTCGCATGCCTCGTCATCTTGGGTGCATGTCAGGACGGAATGAGGCGGCGATGGATGGGACGGGCTCTGTTTCCGTCCCCGATAAAGTTAGGGGGGCACATAAGCAGCGCATTTAAGGCGCTTGTCCTAAGACGCCAGAGATAAGCACGTGCACTGTAGCACTTTACACCTCCTGTCTGCCACTGTGGCAGCCCCTTGGACGTATAAAAGGAGGCCCAAGGCATACTGTAGAAGGATTCGGACTTTTTGAACTCTCCGGCCCAGCTTGCATGCATAGCAGCTAGCCGAAGCTCAAGAACAAATAATATACACACAAAGCAGGACTAGGGTTTTACGCTTCTCAGCAGCCCGAACCTGGGTAAAAATCCCTCGTGTTGATCTCTAGATCTGCTCTTTGCGCACCCCTCTTCCCTGCCAAACCGTAGAAGGGATCCACTCGATCCCATAGGTGTCGTTTCCCCGACATCTTTGGCGCGCCAGGTAGGGGACCAGAGAAGTTGTGCAAACCTGATCTAGCGGTTAGCGCATCAGTTTCTCGATCACCATGGCTCCCAAGAAGAAGACGATTGCAGCGATCGGTTCATCTGCGGCCGATCTGCCTGTGCCAGCACGGACGGGCGACAGTGTAGACACGAATGGCAGCAGGGGTGCACATCACGAGCATCCGTGACGTTCCAGCGAGCGGAGCCAGGGGAGCGGCATCATCCGCAGCCACGACGACGACCCGCGCGCCGCTGGGTCCGGGGGCGGGGCCGTGCTACCGATGGGTGGCGCAGCGACCTCCAAGACACCCCCGCCAGCGCGTGCGCCGCAGTCTTCCCAGGCCTTGTGCGACGAGTGGCACCGCAATGATGGGGGCCCCGAGCGTCCCCACGAAAAGGGCCCTCAGCATCATTCTCGAGATGCACAGGGCCGGCATGGACACCAAGATGCTGGTGGAAATGGCGCACGGCCACAGAACCGTGATGGGGCTCCTTCTAACGCGGTTAGAAGTCCGAGCACCCCCCGTTCTTCGCGCCTGTCGCTGCCACCTACACCAGCCGAAGCGTTGACGAGAGCACAGCTCCTCCTGGATTTTCCTCCTGCTGCAGAGAAGCAAGATGAATGGAGAGTTGTGATCTAGAGTCTCATCGGTCTCGCCAATAGAGATGGGCCGCATCTGGCGGAGCCTTCGTGGCGGCGGTCCACTGAGCCGGCGCATGTCGATGACGGGAAGAACGGAGGCGCCGCGACCACGGTGCACTCCCCTCCATCACGACGATAGCGGTCGCCAGCTCAACGGGTCGATGCCCGCGATGACGGATCCATGGTGTCGTCTGATCCGCGAGCTCGCCGCGACCAACGTCAAGTTCTTCAGGAACGGGTCGAAGAAGACTCTCGAACTACCATCGAGCGGCGGCGGGAAGCGCGCCATCAATCGGATAGGCGCGCAGGGCCCACTGTAGAAAAGCCTGCGCCGGGGGATCCTGGTGACTTACCTTACGAGGTGGGTTGTCCAGCTTTTACCCATGAGCTGCGGCGATTCCAGTGGCCCACTACCCGCACGTTCAAACCAGAGGTCCCGGAGAAATACGATGGCAAGGCTCACCCGTCCGAGTTCCTGAGCGTTTACACCATCGCGATGCAAGCTGCCGGGGCTCGCGACGGCAAGGTGCTCGCCAATTACTTCCCGTTGGTGCTCAAGCCCAACATCAGGTCGTGGTTGATGCACCTACCAGTAGATTCCATCTCTTCTTGGTCGGACATGTGCCACGAGTTTGTTGGCGCCTTTATCGGAGGCCACCAAGCTCCTGGCCAGGCAAGTGACTTACATATCATTCCCCAGAAAGATGGCGAGTGCTTACGCAAATACATACAAAGGTTCAGCTGTGTGCAGTACAACATCCCAGATGTTCATCCTGCCGCTGTTGTCAGTGCATTCCATCAGAATGTGCGCAACCGCAAGATGCGCGAAGAGCTGGCGATGAACAAGATTACGGATGTTGCCGAGCTTTATGTTTTGGCTGACAGATGTGCTCGGGCTAAAGAAGGAAGGAAGTACCCCGGCGAAGATGCCGGCGCGGGAACTGACTCCGGAGATGAAGACACCGCCGCCCTGGCAAAGAAGGGTCGACGGTGTAATAGGAAGCGCAAGGGCAAAACCGTGCTTGCCGTCGAGGGATCCGGCAACCCCGGCACCGCCAAGAAGACCAAGGTTGACGACCCCGGCAAGGAGGTTGCCGGGTGCGCCGCCTGCCAGGATTTGGCGGCTGCCGACAAGCCAGAGGGCTCCGACAAGCAATACTATAAGATCCACCGCACCAAGGGCCATGACCTCCAGAACTGCTAGCAGGTTGAGCTACTCGTCGAGAAGCAGAAGGCCGAATATGAAAGGCGAGACAAGGAGAAGGGCCAGGATGGTGCTGAGGGGTCCAACAAGAAGCATGGTGGCCGAGGGGGCCGCCGCGGCAAAGACAAACAACAAGAAAGGCCTGCTCGAGGCCGCGACAAAAAGGAGGGGGATGATGACCACGAAGATGACGACGACTCCAGTGAGCATGAGTTTCAAAAAGCTACGGAGGCCATGTGTATTGATGGTGGCGCCTCGTTGCATTCTTCTCACCGCCAACTTAACAGTGGGTGCGCGAGATTAATGCGACAGAGCCATCGATCGATGCCCAGAAGCCACTAAAATGGTCCCGCACGCCTATCATTTTTGACACCGAGGATCACCTTGATCACACAACCGCGGTCCGGTGTTTGCCATTGTTGGTTTCCCCAACAATTCGCAACCTCAAGGTGACAAGAATGCTAGTTGATGGTGGGGCCGGTCTGAACTTGATCTCCCCCAATGTGATCAAGAGGTTACAAATTCCCGACGGAGATCTCAAAGAGACGGGCATGTTTCAAGGGATCAATCCGGGAAGAAGCCAGCCGAAGAGTAAGATCACACTACCAGTTACGTTTGGTGGTGAGCTAAACTATAGGACAGAGAAGATCGTTTTTTATGTTGCCAAGATCCCGTTGCCGTATAACGGGATCCTTGGCAGGCCAGCATTGGCTAAGTTTATGGCAGCATCACACTATGCTTACAACACGCTGAAGATGCCCGGCCCGTTGAGCATCATCATAGTCAACTGCGACGAGAAAGACACACTCATCTGCGCCAATCAGCTCTACCGAGAGGCAGTTGTAGCACCTGCCGCCAAGGCACTTGCTCCTGCCACTGGAGCTCCCGAGGAGAAGAAGACCGGCAAGACCTCTTGCCCCGGCAAGACCTGCTGCACCTACTCCGGCAAGCGCACCTCTTCGGAGTGCTGCGTTCCCGTCGAGGAAGTGCCAGAGAGCTCCACCGGCAAGAGCAAGAAATCCAAGGCTGCCCCACCAAAGACCAAGAAGGTGCCCGTCAAGGAGGATGGCACGGGTGGAGCTTTCACCATAAGCTCCACCCTCGACAGCAAATAGGAAAGCGCGCTCGTCGCCTTCCTGCGGGCGAATGTCGATGTATTTGAATGGCAAGCATCTGACATCCCTGGTGTTCCCAGGGAGGTGATTGAGCACCACCTTACCGTCTGTCCTCATGCGCGGCCCGTCAAGCAGAAGGTCAGGAAGCAGGCCTTGGAGCGGCAAGAGTTTATTATTGAAGAGATCAGGAAGTTGGAAGCAGCAGGCTTGGTTAGGGGAGTGCTCCACCCAACGTGGTTGGCCAATCCAGTTGTGGTGCGCAAGGCAAATGGGAAATGGAGGCTGTGCATTGATTATACAGATATCAACAAAGCCTGTCCAAAGGATCCTTTCCCCTTGCCGCGCATCGACCAGAT
Organism: Thinopyrum elongatum; assembly: GCA_011799875.1. Classification (NCBI taxonomy): domain Eukaryota; kingdom Viridiplantae; phylum Streptophyta; class Magnoliopsida; order Poales; family Poaceae; genus Thinopyrum; species Thinopyrum elongatum. Next base: position 351,929,336 of record CM022302.1, on the reverse strand, counting down.
CGTGGACTCCACGGCCGGGTGTGACTTGCTGTCATTTCTTGACGCATACTACGGATACCACCAAATCTTCATGACAAAGGAAGATGAAGAGAAACCGCGTTTATCACCCCATGTGGTACGTATTGTTTTATACGAATGCCTTTCGGGTTGAAAAGCGCTGGTTCAACGTTTGCCAGAGCAGTCCAGATAGGTTTTGAGCCCCAGCTACATAGAAATATGGAAGCTTATATGGATGACATAGTGGTCAAAACCAAAGACAAGGCGACACTGATACAAGATCTGGAAGAAACATTTGCAAATTTGCGCAAGATCAATCTCAAGCTCAATCCTGAGAAGTGTGTGTTTGGCGTTCCGTCCGGCAAGCTTCTTGGGTTCTTTGTATCTCAGCGTGGGATCGAGGCGAACCCCGACAGGATCAAGGCAATTGAGCAAATTGAAGCACCAAGACGAGTCAAGGATGTACGTCGACTTGCTGGCTGTGTTGCTGCTATAAGCAGGTTCATCTCCAAATCTCCTGAGCGCGCCCTGCCCTTTTTCAAGATCTTGAAAAAGGCAGGTCCAATGAAATGGACTCCGGAAGCGGAGGCAGCGCTGCAAGATTTGAAGAGGTACCTCTCCTCTACGCCAACACTAGTCGGGCCTAAACCGCAAGAGCCATTGTTGCTGTATCTAGCGGCAACGAATCAAGTGGTCAGTGCTACGCTAGTGGCACAGAGAGAAGTTGATGAAAAAGCAACGACAGTGGCAAGATCGCCGGATGACGAGCCGGAGCTCTCCCTGGCAGGGTCTAGTGCCGGCGAGGCAAGACCCCCGGCAGAATCTTGTGCCGGCAAGGCAGGTCCCTCGGCAAAGTCTAGTGCCGGCGAGGCAGGATCTGTGCAAACAAACAAATTGATACAGAAGAAGAAGGTGGTGCAGCACCCAGATTATTTTGTCAGCTTCCTCTTGTAGGGGGCTAGATCAAGATACTCTGGGGTGCAGAAGTTGCTCTTCGGCCTCCTTATGGCCTCGAGGAAGCTGCGTCATTACTTTCAGGCACATGAGATCACCGTCATCACTCGCTTCCCGTTGCAACGGATCCTGCATAACCCAGATGCAACTGGAAGGATTGTGGAGTGGGCGTTGGAACTATCAAGCTTTGGTCTCAGATTTGAAAGCACTTCAATGACTCAGAGCAGAGCCTTGGCGGAGTTCATTGCAGAATGGACCTCAATGCCTGACGAGGAAATTCAAGAGACCACTCTCCCCGGCAAGGAAACAAGTCGCGACTGGATTATGTACTTTGATGGGGCTTTCTCGCTGCAAGGCGCCGGTGCTTGTGTGCTACTTGTCGCACCCACCGGAGAGCACCTCAAGTACGTGGTCCAGATGCACTTTCCCCGGGAGAGATCAACAAACAACACTGCGGAGTATGAGGGACTGCTTGCCGGTCTCAGGATCGCGGCAGACCTTGGAATTACGAAGCTCATCGTCAGAGGTGATTCGCAGCTTGTCGTCAAGCAGGTTAACAAAGATTATCAGAGCCCGTTGATGGAAGCTTATGTAGATGAAGTGAGGAAGTTGGAAGAGCGTTTTGATGGTCTACAAGCAGAGCATGTTCCTCGAGCAGAGAACAGCATTGCTGACGACCTGTCAAAACATGCTGCCCTCAAGTTACCTGTGGAACCAGGAACTTTTGTGCTCCAACTAAATCAGCCATCCATTGAACCATCGGCAGGACAGAATAAGCGAAGGAAGTTGAGCCCCGGCAAGTACTTTCCCGCCGAGCTCCCAGGAGCCGCCGGCAAGGAGGTTGCTGGGGATGACACCAAGCTTGCCGGGGGGCCACAGGCTCCGGCAGGGCCTCAGGCCCTTGCCGTAGAGACAACTACTCCCATGGCAGAACATGCGCCTTTAGTCCTTGCCGTCGAAGCCTCAGGCTCCAGCATGGGCATAGCACACTGTTCGTTTCCTCCAAACAGGGGAACTCCCTGAGGAACAGGAAGAAGCAGAGAAAGTAGCCCGTCGGTCAGCCATGTACCAGTTTGTGGACAATGTCCTATACAGGAAAAGACCGAACGACGTGAAATTGAAGTGCATCCCTCGGGAGGAAGGACTGGCGCTGTTGGCAGAAATACATGGAGGTGTATGTGGCTCTCACATAGGATCAAGAGCCCTTGCCGACAAAGCATTCCGGCAAGGTTTCTTTTGGCCAACTGCTCTCAAGGATGCGAGTGCACTAGTAACCAAATGTGAAGCGTGCCAGTTCCATTCAAAGAAGCTCCATCAGCCAACTCAAGCTCTTCAGACGATCCCTCTTTCCTGGCCATTTTTGGTCTGGGGGCTCGACATACTGGGCCCCTTTCCTCGTGTTGTCGGGGGCTTTGAGTACTTGTACGTCGCAATCGACAAGTTCACAAAGTGGCTAGAAGTGGAAGCAGTGAGAAAGGTGATGGCACAATCAGCCGTCAAGTTCTTCAAGGGACTAGTTTGCCGTTTTGGTGTGCCAAATAGAGTCATCACCGACAACGGCACGTAGTTCACGAGCCGCACCTTCATGCAGTACATCTAGGACCTCGGCAGCAAAATCTGTTTTGCTTCTGTTGCACATCCGCGAAGCAACGGCCAGGCAGAAAGGGCAAATGCTGAAGTGCTGCGAGGCCTCAAAACAAGAACTTTTGACAGGATGCACAAGTGTGGAAGACGCTAGATTGATGAGTTGCCGGCGGTTCTTTGGTCAATCAGGACGACACCGAATCGAGCCACTGGCCAGACACCCTTCTCCCTGGTATACGGGGCGGAAGCAGTTCTCCCCACAGAACTCATATACGGGTCACCTCGAGTGCTCGCTTATGATGAGCTTGAGCAAGAGCAGTTGCAGCAACATGATGCTACGCTCCTTGAGGAAGATCATCTTCAGGCTGCTGTACGAGCCGCGCGCTACCAGCAAGCCTTGCGCCGCTACCACAGCCGCAAGGTTCATGCCTGAATCCTTGAGGAAGGTGACCTTATTCTTCGGCGCGTTCAATCCGCCAAGAATTCCAACAAGTTGACGCCAAAGTGGGAAGGCCCTTATCGGGTAATACGAGTCACCAGGCCCGGTGCAGTCCGCCTGGAGACCGAAGATGGCATTCCAGTGAGCAACTCCTGGAATATCGAACATCTTCACAAGTTTTACCCATGAGGCGCGGTTGTCGGGACCTCCGGCAACCCCCTTTTGTACTAGCTTTGCCGGCAAGGGATATGACCCTATGTACAAAGCCAGGCGCAGACCCTGCGCAGTTGAATAAATTTAAGTATGTATAGTTCTTGTTGATTTCCATGTTTATTCATAAGCATGCCTGTCCAGGATATTATACTACGTTCATTTCCAGCAACTACTGATGAACCACCAAGGTTCCATGTTCCTATTTTCTCTTCTTTCTTTTTTTCAAAGGACAGAAGGTTCCCTCGCATACAAGTTTGCCGTTGAGGATAGAGAGTGTGGGCATCAGCAGGCGACGTTCGAAGTGGCATCTTGCAGGAAAGAGTACAACAGCAAAAAAGCTAAGTTGTAAAACCTTTAGGAATTTTTATTTAAATACAAAGTTATTTTCCTCGAACGATTTCAATTCCTGTATGGAAAACCTGCACGCGAAGGAACCTCGTTGTGATTGGTTGCGTCCTTGCTCTGTTTCGAGTCTGCTCAGTAGTTCAAGTGGCTGCACTAAGAGCGGCAAGGTGTCTTGCCGACAGCGACACCCCCAATAGGCTGCTAAGGATCCGTTCCTCAAAGCGCTCGCGGCAAGGGTGCGCGCACCGACAAGCCCTTCCAAAAAAAGCGTAGGGTGTATGCCATACAAGGAGGGATCAAACAAGGAAGATAGCATGCATTCAATCCAAACTACAGCAAGTTATATTACATCAATGCTTGTCACGGTTCTAACTTAAGATAAACTGTCTTGGGCATGAGTTCATAGCGGCAAGGAAAAGCAGAGCGACTAGTCCCGGCGCTGGCTTTCTACCCTCTTGACTTGGTCAACCATGCTGACGATGGGTGCGACACGCTCTTCAAGCGCCCTGCGATCCGCATCCGCCGGCAAGCTGTCCTGGCTCAGGTCGAGGCCGGGGTTCCTGTACACCACCTTGGTGAGCACTTTGAGGAGGACGCCCCGGCAAAGCTTGCGGGACTCGCTGGCCAGTTGGGTGGCTTGGTTGGAGTGGAGCAGCTTCAGAGCCTCGTTGACGGCCTCAAAGAACATGGTCAGCCTGGCGCTCTCAGAAACCCCCCTGTCATGGGAGAACCTGAAGTTTGGCATCCCCATGACGGACAGCTGCGTGGTGAGCCCCTCCATGGCATCGATGAGGCATGAAGTCTAGAGACTCACGCCCTCTACATAATCATTGTGGGTGCCGGCGGCGCTCTCAAGCAGCAGCTTCTCATTCTTGAGGTCCTTGGCTAGGGTCTTCTCACGAGCCCTGCTGCCATTAAGAGATTCCTCCAGAGTGGTCAACTTCAGCTTCAGATCAGCAATGGAGTCATTGGCTTCAGAGAGCAGCTTGGTCTTGTCAGAGATGGTGACCTGTAGCTCCGCCAAGGTGTGGACAGTTTTGTCTCTGTCGCTCTTTAGCGTCGAGACCTCCTTGCGGTTCTTCTCCAGCTCCGCCTCCAGTTTCTCCACCTTGCCGGCCAGCTCGTCCTTGCCGGCCCCTGTGGCTTCGGCAGCGTCGATGGCCTCCTTCAGCTTGCCGGCATGATCCAGGACCAGAGGGTCGAGTGTGTCTTTATGCTTCTGCTCCAGCTCCTGGGTCCGCTGCACGACAAGCTTCTCAATTTCTTCGTCCCTGCCGCGGAGCTCAGCGGCAAGCGCCTTCTCGTGAGTGGCGAGGTCTTCTTCTTGGGCGTCAAGCAGAATACGGCGCTGATTCAGATTGGCGTCCTCCTTGGCGGCCTGTGCAGTGGCCTCCTCCTGTGCCTTCTCAATATCAGACTGCTTCAGGAGGAGCTCGTCCCAACGCCGGCCTAACTCCTCCTGGCCAATCCTCAGCTCTTGCCGGGCCTCGACGAACCAGACCTGTGTCTGTTCGACGCGCTTTTGGAAGTCTGCCTCTGCCGCGATGGCAACCACTGCCCTGGAGTCCAGTTTCTCCTTACGGGCACGGTGGAGCGCCTGGAGCTTCTGGAAGTTGTCACTCATGGCCTGTAGCAGCTGGTCTTCTTTGGAAACACTGCTGCTGGCGCTCGGCTCATCGACAACCCTGAGCCCGGCAGCAACGATGACTTTTTCGTCGAAAGCCTCCCCCTCGGTTGGCGCTCCGGTGCTTGCCATCCCCGGGATGCTGACGAACAGGTTGTCGCCAATCTTAAGGTATCTGCTTGGGATGGGGGCTTCGGAAGCTGACGGTTGGTCTTCAACCACCGTCTCCCCAGCGGCTGAGGACCCCGGGACCGATGTAGCGCCAGGCGCTCCTGTGGCCGGGATGCCATCAGTATGGTCGCCGGTCCCCTTGCCGGTCTCCCCAGCAGACCCCTTGCCGGCCCCCCCAGCAGGGCCCTTGGCGGCCTCATCAGCAGCGATTTTGGCGGCCTCGGTGGCAGCGTCCTTGGAGGTCTCCTCGATGATGGCGTTAACATCCATCTGATCCGCCAAGGAGTGATCTAGAGGCCAAGAAGGAGAAACAAGATGAAACCCAGATTGAAGCTCAAGGCCAGCAAGGAAAGGAGAAAAAGATTGCACTAAAAAAAAGAAATGACAAAGGCCAGGAAGCAGGCGGTTTACCTGTGACGAGCGATGGAGGGGCGGTCCCCTCCCCGACGACGCTCATTGCCGGGATGGAGCTGCCGGCGCCTGTGCTCACTGGCTCCTCCCACACGCGAATGGGATCGTCGGTGGGAGTCCTTGATGGGGACCCACCCCTGGGCGGTGTGGTTGATAGTGGCGGCATGTCGGGGGTGGCCCTCAGCGGCTCCTCCTGTCACTGTTCTTCTCCCGTGAACCCGATAAGGTTAGCAGTAAAGATACACACCCCGATGCCCGCCAGTGGGAAATGAGTAACAGACTCACACTGGGGGCTGGGCTGGGGGCTGCATTGAGGGCTGGAATCCGGGTTGATTGTAATCATCTCCGGTGCACCTGAGGAGCTTGCCGGGGGCTCGTCGCCCGTTGAGGTCTTGGCCTTCTTCGCCATCCTCTGCGCCAACGTTTCCGTGTCTCTGCGGGGACAGGCCAGGGCAGAATTAAGATAAGATGAAGCAAATCAGAGACTCAAGACATAAAGAAAACGGCAAGATACATACTCATCTCCTTCTTCTGCCCCCTTTTCCCTCCTCGGGCTGAAGGAGGAGAGGTCGAAGTCGACCTCCGCTGTGGTGACCACTTGAGGGGATGGGGAAGGGGACCTGGGCCGCTTGATTGTGGCGGGAGCGGCAGCCTGATGTGAGCTCGCCACCCCCGCTGCCTTCTTTGCCGCCGCCCTCGTCTGGCGCCCGGTTTGCTGTCGCACACCTTGCTGCTCCGCGGCCTTGCTGGCCGGCCCCTTGCCGGGAACTTCTTCAGACGAGGAGGCCTGCTAGACTGGCTCACCGGAGACTGCTCACCGGAGGACGCGTTTCTTTTTTGGCATTGGGGGCCGCACTTCATCAGTCTCTTCAGCTGTTTCTTCGGTGAGTGAGCCCCCGACATCTGCGCTACTATGCCCTCAGGTAGGTTCCTCATGCTTGGCGGGCTCCTCCTCTGCATCCGCGTCATCTCCCATGAAGCCGACGCTGCCGGCCTCCTTGGCAAGGGCCAGCTCTTCCACCCTGCTGGCGATGTACGCCAACTCTTCGTCAGTGGTCTCGCGGATGAGGCGCGTTTCTTCCCGAATGGTTCTCTCCGACAAGTTGTCGAAGAACTCTTGTGCTTGCTCCGCTGATGGCTCGACCCAGGTTTGGTCAAGGCCATGAGCATTGAACACCAGCATCATAGCGATGATCGAGTTCAGCGCCGAGTTGTTGCACAGAGGGACGATGCTTGCCGGCAGCTTGAACACGCCGTCTGGCCTAAACAGCTTGTGACAGAGGGCTCTGTGCTGAAGGACCGTCCAGTTGTTGTTGAGGCCAGGGCGCAGCCTCATGATATCCGCCGCATTCCGGAAATCCCAGGCTGGTCTCCCCTTGTTCTACAAAGGGGCGATGCGGCGACACAGGAAATCGGCGCCCACCATTTCCACGGTGAGCCCGGCAGCCTTGAGGCGATGAATCCTGTTGACGGCGATAGTGAGCTTCTCATCCTAAGGGTCAAGAGCGCTCCAATCACCGCCATGGGTCGGCTTCATTTGCTGGAGTGAACAGAACGGGTGCGGCTCCTCCTCTGTGATCCAGCACCACCTGCTCCGCCACTCATCCCACTTCTCGTGGTATTCCCCATCCAGATATGTGTCCTTGGTCCTTAACCTAGGGATCCAAGCGATGCCGCTAGAAAGGGCCTCTCCGGCCTGGATGCGAGGGATGAAGAAGTGGCGGAAAAGGGCTGTGTTGGGGACCACCCCGGCAAAGTTTTCGCAGAGGTGAGCAAAAACAGACATGCAAGTTACGGCATTTGGCGTGAAATCAAGGAGATGGAAGCCAAAGGTAAACATGAGGTCGTTGAAGAAATCAGAGAAAGGGGGGTAGAGCCCGCAATATAAAATAGTCGACGAAAAGGGGAATTTATCCGGGCCACCCTTCGACTTGGCGGCTAGGGTCATGCGAGTGGCGGCGTGTCCATTCGTCGCCCTCCCCCACATGAGCAGGTACTTGTCCCTCAAGGCATGAGCATCGAGCATCGGGGGGAAGACGGCGAGCTGCTTCCGCATCTTCACCAACTCACTCTCCGGCACATCCTTGCCCTTGCTCGCTTTGGGCACCTTGGGCGGCATGGCGACCAGGGAGAGTGAGAGAAGCCGAGGACGGCGGGAGCGTGGAAGGGGTGAGCGGACGAACAAACTATGGTTTGGGCTCGAGGAAGAAGAAGACGGCGGTGGTTCCTAGATTGGGAAAGGCAAGCGAGAAGGGTAAATGAGCAGCGCCCCTGCGGATTCCTCTTTTTATGGGGAAGGCGCGGGGCTGCCTCTTTACTTTTTAATATGAAGGCGTTTTCGCAGGCGTGCTGCGACCGTTCCACGCACGACCCCCACGTCATGCACCCAATGCGGATCGTGGGGAAGCGCAACAGACGAGATGATTACAGCAGTTAACCCCTGCCATGTGTGCCCGCGCACTGTTTGGGCCTAGCCCAACAACGCGTTGTGCCCGCGTGTGTGGCCCAGGCCCGGGGGCTCCTGTCGGTGTACTAAAGTTTGGGCCCTTTTAGTACCCCTTACTTGTGCACGGGCAGTTGCAGCCGCGCCCGCGGCAAGGCTTGACAGGGACAGTTGGAGGCAAGATACAAGACAACGAAGACGGCGTCCAAGCCAGTAACTTGGGAGCAGAAGACAAGCTGGAGCCCCGGCAAGATCCTTGCCGGGACGACTTGTGAGGCACTGACAAGAACACCACCCTTGAGGTTGAGAGCTCTGACACCATCAACAACGTCAAGACAAAGACTCAGGGGCACATGCGTGGTGGCATGCAGATCTTCGTGAAGACCAGAGAGCGGATTTCCCAGCAAGGTTCTTGCTGGGGGCGACCACGAGGCCCCGGCAAGGCTCACACACAACAAGGCTCCACCGCCTTGCCACCGTCCCGGCACAGCAATAAGCCAGCCAACCTGGCGAGCACCTGTGTGGCGGCATGCAGATCTTCGTGAAGATCCTGCCACCGCTCCAGCGCAGCGGCTAGCCAGCCAGCTTGGCACTCGCATGCCTCATCATCTTGGGTGCGTGTGAGGACGAAGTGAGGCGGCGACGGATGGGACGGGCTCTGTTGCCGTCCCCGATAAAGTTAGGGGGGCACGTAAGCAGCGCATTTAAGGCGCTTGTCCTAAGACGCCAGAGATAAGCACATGCACTGTAGCACTTTACACCTCCTGTGTGCCACTGTGGCAGCCCCTTGGACGTATAAAAGGAGGCCCAAGGCATACTGTAGAAGGATTCAGACTTTTTGAGCTCTCCGGCCCAGCTTGCATGCATAGCAGCTAGCCGAAGCTCAAGAACACATAATATACACACAAAGCAGGACTAGGGTTTTACGCTTCTCAGCGGCCCGAACCTGGGTAAAAATCCCTCATGTTGATCTCTAGATTTGCTCTTTGCGCACCCCTCTTCCCTGCCAAATCGTAGAAGGGATCCCCTTGATCCCATAGGTGTCGTTTCTCCGACACCCTGCCGAGAGCGGCGATACGAGCAGGAGCAGCCGCACCGAAACCATCAGCACCACTCGACCGCATTCCCCCAATGTCAGAGCCACACGAGGAAATAGGGGGGGCTAGGGATTTGGAGGCTATCTAGGGATTTGGGGGAAATGGGGAAACTTTGGGGATATGTTAACAGTCGGGAACTACTTATCGCACTTTGTTGTATACAGCACACGGTTTATACATGTCGTTCGTGTTAGGTATTACAACTTCACACATGATTTCCGCACCAAACCGTGTGAGAAGACAACGTAGGTGAGACACGGTTGTCGTGACATAATCGTATGTGATGTACTACCCTGTACATATGGGGATGCAATAATTGAGTTACAGTAATACTTATTAGGGTAAACAGCCGCTCTACGGATACCCGTCAAAAAATAAAAACAGCCGCTCTGCAGATAGAGATAGCGGCGGCGGCCGAGGCAGCGGCTACCAGATAAGAGGTCAATCATCGGTCAGTTGGTGGTGGCGGCGTCATAGGAGGTCAATCCTCGGTCCGCGGCGGAGATAGGAGGAGCTCAACTCTCGATGTTAGCGGCGGCATGATTGGAGAACATCCATCATGATAGATGGCGGGATAGTGGAGCTCGAACTTCAGGCGGTTGCCTCACTAGGCTTTGCTCCTCAACCCTGCTGTCTCGGTGTGCCGCCGCATCGCGCTTCTATGTCTGCTGGGTTGACGTCGCCGCGCGGCTAATTAATTAAGGTATTCTTTTCATTGAGTGGCTTACTTAAGGTATTCAATTCATACGGGTAGTACTGTAGTACTCTGCGTGTAAATTGAATGGCCATTAATTTTTGTCATCGCACAGCTGGATAACAATATGGAGCACCCTCAGTAACTATGAAAATAAAATCTTGTGATTTATGCACGCATCTTTGGGCATCAGTTAATCCATGTATTAAAGTTTTTTTAATTACCCCTCGTGTGGTGCAGATGGAACGATCTAAATGGATGAAGGACTGGAGAAGCTCAGATTTTATCAGTGGCGTGACGGAGTTCATCAATTTGGTTGAAAGTACAAAGAAGAGAGTTGGTAATGAGGATTACATCATGTGTTCATGCAGTCGTTGTGCCAATACAGAGCCAAACGATGATGTCACCGGCCATTGGAGTTTGAATTGCCACGTCTCCTTTTGGAAACCATGATCCTTCTTGTGAGATGCTCCGGTTTCCAAGGAGCGATCATCAAAACTTGTGCCAAACTTTACCAATTTTTTTCCACGGGGACGTGAGAGCATGCCACGGTGACACACCATTTTTTGTGATTTTCGGACTCTATATGCATTTCCTGTAATTAAAATAACAAGAAGGCCTACGCGTGTGGCCACACCTTGAGGTCGAAATGTTTGAAAATTCTTCCGGTATCTCAGATAATGAATGAAAACTCGCAAAGTGACACACAAATGATCTTGCTAACACCCACGTGTAGTTGCAGCATGAAAATGAAAAAAATGCATGGTAAATGAAAAAATGGCTCAAATATAGCAAACGAGACCTGAAATTTACCAGAAAATCGAACCTAGGGTACAATGGTGATTGCTTACCGTGGAAAAAAATTCGAGGCGAAATAATGAACCCACGTCTTCATTCAAACAAAAATATGTTGTTAGTTGATGTAAATGTTTTCAATAGCAGACGGTTAATTCACCAAAGTCCTGTGCCTACCAAACCCTGGCCGATGCCCCCCTACTGTGCGCACGATGTGAGTCGTGCGTTCTGATTGGCCAGAACCCAAACCCCACGGATCATACTTCTACATCGTTGGATGCTCCCAGATCGAACGGCAATCCTCATCCCTTTCATCAGCACATGTAGTTGCGGCTAGGATTTGATTTATATGCCAAAATGCACGGTATATGCCAAAAATGGCTTAAATATAGCAAACGAGACCTGAAATGCGCCAGAAAATCAAACCTGTGGTGTAATGGTGATTGCTTACCATGGAAAAAAAAATTGAGGCGAAATGATGAACTCACGTCTTCATTTCAAAATTAGCACGTCTTCATTTCAAACGAAATTATGTTGTTTGTGCACACGGGCGCTTAGAGGCAACCATTTGCATAGGCCTTTCCGTGCGGCGACCGGGGATCTTTTTTCACTGAAGCCGGCAACATCCCCCCACCGCCTGCCCCTGTTTCACTCAATAGTCCACCCAATCTCCATTGCTAGCTCCCCCCTCCCCCAGATCCACACCAGAACCCTCTCCGGCACCGGTGTGCTCAACCCCGCCGTGTGCCCGCTCTTTGGCGTCAACCCTACCTCCACTGCCGTTCCCAACACGCGGCTACCCGCACCTCGCCGTCTTCGTTTCCTCGCAAGCTGTCCTCAAGCATATCGATCTTGTAACCCTCGCCTCTCCTGTGGTCCTACTGGGTTTGCACAAAAATCCTGTTAGTAACTGCTCTCCATTGCGGTGTGATGTCGCTTGAACTACGTCGGTATTTCACCAAAGAGGAAGGGATGATGCAGCACAGCTAAGGTAGGTATTTCCCTCAGTTATGAAACCAAGGTATCAATCCAGTAGGAGAACCAAGCAACACTATGTAAATGGTACCTGCACACAAAGAACAAATACTTGCAACCCGATGATTAGGAGGGGTTGTCAATCTCTCAATGGGTAACGGTGCCAGAAATTGTCAAGTTGACGGGATAAAAATTAAGATAGATTGGATAAATAGATCTCGAATAAACGCGAAATAAAAGAAGTAACGAAAAAGTGCAGCAAGGTATTTTTGGGTTTTTGGAATAATATATCTTAAAATAAAAGTGGCAAATAATAGATCGGAAAGTAAATATAAAGAAGAATAGACCCGGGGGCCATAGATAGCACTAGTGGCTTCTCTCGAGAAAAATAGCATACGGTGGGTAAACAAATTACTGTAGGGCAATTGATAGAAATTCAAATAATCATGACAATATCCAGGCAATGATCATTATATAGGCATCACGTCCAAGATTAGTAGACCGACTCCTGCCTGCATCTACTACTATTACTCCACACATCGACTGCTATCCAGCATGCATCTAGTGTATTAAGTTCATGGAGAAACAGAGTAATGCAATAAGAACGATGGCATGATGTAGACAAGATCTATTCATGTAGGAATAGACCCCATCTTGTTATCCTTAATAGCAATGATACATACGTGTCATGTCCCCTTCTGTCACTGGGATTGAGCACCGTAAGATCGAACCCATCATAAAGCACCTCTTCCCATGGCAAGAAAAATCGATCTAGTCGGCCTAACTAAACCAAAGATTCGAAGAATAAATACGAGGCTATAAGTAATCATGCATATAAGAGATCAAAGAAACTCAAATAACTTTCATGGATAAAAATAGATCTGATCATAAACTCAAAGTTCATCGAATCCCAACAAACACACCGCAAAAAGAGTTACATCAAATAGATCTCCAAGAGACCATTGTATTGAGAATCAAAAGAGAGAGAGGAAGCCATCTAGCTACTAACTACGGACCCGAAGGTCTACAATGAACTACTCACGCATCATCGGAGAGGCACCAATGAGGATGTTGAACCCCTCCGTGATGGTGTCTAGATTGGATCTGGTGTTTCTGGAACTTGCGGCGGCTGGAATTGTGTTTCGTCGACTCCCCTATGGTTTTTGGAATATTGGGTATTTATAGAGCAAAGAGGCGGTGAGGGAGGCCACCGAGGTGGGCACAAACCACCAGGGCGCACCCGGGCCCCCAGGTTGGTTGTGCCCCCCTCGGGGCACCCATCTGGTACTTCTTCGGCCCAAGTTGTTCCTTCTGGTCCAGAAAAAATCTGTAAAAAGTTTCTCTGTGTTTGGACTCCGTTTGGTATTGATTTTTTGCTAAGTAAAAAACAAGCAAGAATAGCAAATGGCACTGGGCACCCAAGTGACACAAAGTTAACAAATTAGACGTACATTTTCAAAATTATTGCATGACATGTTTAGACAGCTTGCTACATAGTTGTTAGCTTTATGCTTATCCTCCTTTCCTAAGTTTTGCATGTGTTCTCTGTTGATGCCGAGTAGCAGCGACATCACTCATGCTTGAGGCGATGAATCTTCATTTGAGTCCGACAACCCTAGGTCTCTAGCAGATGGTCAGTGATCAAGTAATCTGGAATGGGATAGAGCTGCAGCAATTACCCTTCCAGTCAGGACATGGAGGTACGCTCCAAGGAAGACCACACACCAGCCTAAAGGTGTATATTAAGTAATCGACATCAATTTAAAGTCTTGGGATCCAACTAAACCAGATAAAGTATGCACGACATTTAGGAGTGTGTGGATTTGTTGGCAGGGCAAGGCTCAACATTAATCTGTCGGGGTTTCCGAAGGCTGACACAAAAACACTGCAAAGGATAGTCTGGGAGATCATGGATCACTTCAACGTTCCAGAGCAGTGGAGAATGCACATGGAACTCGCTGCACTGAAGAAGGCCAGGGATGCTTGGAGAAACTGGAAGCACGTGTTGTACAAGAAGTACTTGAGTGAAGCAAGGACCCAATCCCCGCATACCCCCAAATTACAAAGGCAGACTGGGCAGAATTCAAAAGGGTCAAGGCAACTACAGAGTTTACTGAGAAGAGTGCCAAGCAGAACTTCAGAAGAGGAACACATACCCCCATCGTATGGGTGTGGCAGGATACTATGGCATGAAACTTATATGGGACCAGGAGGACAAAGAAGCAGTAGCTGCAGGTGGGAAACCAACCTTTATTGAAATCAGGGGTGAACGCGCTAGAGACTACTTGCGGGCATGTGCAAGGAGGTGTGATGATGGAACTTATTACGTTGAAAACTCACATGACGAAGAACTGTATAGCGTGATGTTAAACAAAATAGCCCCCTGGCCATGCAAGGGGTATAGGTGTCAATGTTCCGCACAAGAGGGCTGTCACACTTAGCAAAGAAGAGAGGCTCAACATGAAAAAAGCGAGGAGTGAAATGAAGCTGAATGAATTGTATGAAGGGTTGAGGAGGCACATGTATCCAGTGCTTCGAAAGGAAATTTACGAGTCAATGACGATACAGAGGACTCTAACACTGACAGATAGCCAGCAGATGGGAGGGGAGGCGGGCATGGAGGATGCTAGTTATTGCGCGACAACACCGCACAAGAGTAGTTGTGCATCAGCTGACCCCAGCGACACCGAGACTGCATCTTCTCATGATGATGCTATATCTGGTCTATTTGGAATAGAAGACAGACTAAGGGGCATGCTTACACATTATGAAGCTACGTTAAAATGTGCAACAGCCTGGGTTTGCCCACCCTTCTTGGAAGAGGGCCTCTTGTTAGAGAATGTACCATTGAAGCCGGGCTATGTGAAGTGCTACGTGACTGAAGTAAAGCCTGGATTCAATGAATTTTCCCTGAAGAATGTCCTAGGGGACTTTGATGAGCAGAGGACCTTGGGAGAAACATTGTTACATCACATCCAGTGGCCACGAAAGGAAATAGACTTCATGAATGAGATCCCTGAAGCCCCACCAAGAGCAACCAATGTTGCCCTTCAACTAGTGACGCTCTCCTTGTCACAGCAGCTCTCGCGTGCTTCCACCAAGGAACCTAATACTCATAATCCAACGGCTGATGGATCAACCTGTGTTCAACCCGCCCACTTTGTGCCGTATAGGCCATGCCATCGTCCGCCCCAGAGCATCCAGTGGCAAGGCCTACAACTGCTGAAGATGCACCACCGGTTCAGATGCCGGCCACTGAAGCAGCGGGGGGGAGACTCTCCTGCACCACATGCTCAACAGACCAACCTCGTGGAATGGACTGCTAAGCAGTCTGATGGTTCGGAACCGCCTGCTAAGCAGTCTGTAGGTCCAGAACCGACTGCTCATCAGTCCATCGGTCCGCAGCTGCATGATCAACATACCAATGCGTCAGCACTGCCTGCTCAACAAACCAACGCGTTGGCACAGCCTCCTCAGCACACCGACAAGTTGGCACCACCTTCACAGAAACCCAAGATAGCTTCAACGCCTGGTCAGCAGTCCGATGCCTCTGTTCCTACAGCCCAGCGGTCCATCACAGCAGCACTGCCAGCTCAGTAGTCCATCGCAGCTTTACCGTCTGCTCGGCAGAGCGCCTTTCAGCCATCCAGACCTTGCACCAGAAGTGCTTCAAGTACTGATACGTCTCCAACGTATCCCAACGGAATAAAACTTTCATGATGATTTTTCATGGACCAGAAGACACACATAGGACTTGGAGAGGAAGGCACAAGAGTCCCGAGGGCTCCACAAGCCCTCAGGGCGCGCCCTAGGGGGGCGTGCCCCCTGGCTTGTGGGCCCCACGAGAGTCCTCCAACCCTAATCTTTGGCATATAAATTCTGAAATATTACCAAACCACCAGAAGCGTCCACCAAAATACTTTTCCGCCACCGTAACCTTCTGTTCCCGTGAGATCCCATCTTGGGGCCTTTTGTTGGCATCCTGCCGGAGGGGGATTCGATCACGGAGGGCTTCTACATCAACTCTATTGCCCTTCCGATGAAGCATGAGTAGTTTACCATAGACCTACAGGTCCATAGCTAGTAGCTAGATGGCTTCTTCTCTCTCTTTGATTCTCAATACCATGTTCTCCTTGTTGTTCTTGGAGATCTATCCGATGTAATATTCTTTTGCGGTGTGTTTGTCGAGATCCGATGAATTGTGGATTTATGATCAGTTTATCTATGAATATTATTTGAATCTTCTCTGAATTCTTATATGCATGATTTGATATCTTTGTATTTCTCTTCGAATTATTGGTTTGGTTTGGCCAACTAGATTGGTTCTTCTTGCAATGGGAGAGGTGCTTAGTTTTGGGTTCAATCTTGCGGTGTCCTCACCCAGTGACAAAGTAGGGGTAGCGAGGCATGTATTGTATTGTTGCCATCAAGGGTAAAAAGATGGGGTTTTCATCATATTGCTTGAGTTTATCCCTCTACATCATGTTATCTTACTTAAGGTGTTACTCCGTTCTTATGAACTTAATACTCTAGATGCATGCTGGATAGCGGTCGATGTGTGGAGTAATAGTAGTAGATGCAGAATCGTTTCGGTCTACTTGACACGGACGTGATGCCTATATTCATAATCATTGCCTTGGATATCGTCATAACTTTGCGCTTTTCTATCAATTGCTCGATAGTAATTTGTTCACCCACCGTATTATTTGCCTTCAAGAGAGAAGGCTCTAGTGAAACCTATGCCCCCGGGTCTATTTTCCATCATATATTTTCAGATCTATAAACCAAAAAACCCAAAAATACCTTGCTGCAATTTATTTACTTTTATTTTGTTTTACGTTTTAGTAAGCTTTTATATCTATCTCCATCAGATCTCACCTTTGCAAGTGACCGTGAAGGGATTGACAACCCCTTTATCGCGTTGGGTGCAAGTGTTTGATTGTTTGTGCAGGTGCATAGATTGGAGACTTGCGTGTATCTCCTACTGGATTGATACCTTGGTTATTAACTGAGGGAAATACTTATCTCTACTTTGCCGCATCACCCTTTCCTCTTAAAGGGAAAAACCAACGCAAGCTCAAGAAGTAGCAGGAAGAATTTCTGGCGCCGTTGCCGGGGAGATCTACATCAAGCCTACCAAGTACCCACCATAAGCTCGCATCTCTTGCATTACATTATTTGCCATTTGCCTCCCGTTTTCCTCTCCCCCACTTCTAAAATGTTTTCAGAAAAACAAAAAAATATTTGCCTTCTTTTCGTTTGCCTTTTATGTCTTACTTGGTTTGTTTGCTTGTTCGCTTGGAATAATTGTGTATTTATTGAAAATCAGAAAGCAAAAAGTTTATGGATCCTCATCCACTTGCCAATCTTTTTAAGAGATCCAATTATGATGAACCAATTGCTAGTGAGTCACGTGCACTAGATTATCTTTATGAAATTTTGCTTGAAATTCGTGAATCTGAAAATTGTGATGAAATTTATGAAGTGATTCACGATAGCTCGTTGAAAGAAAAGCATGATTGCAATGATGTTATTATAAATTCTATTAATGTCAATTGTGCTAATAATATGCAAAACCCTAAGCTTGGGGATGCTAATTTTGCTATGTCCACTACTTATTGCAATGATCATGATTGGGGTGATAATGCTTCTTATGATCTTGAAAAATTATTTAAGCCTCATGATAATAATGTTTGCAATAATATTGAAAGTGGGTTTGGAATCGTGTCAACTCTAGGAAATAATGATCCCACTACTTTGGAGTTTGATCAATCTTATGAAATTTTTGATAAAAGTGGGCTCGGAGAGGTCATGACTTTATTTGATGATAATCCCACTATTTTGGAAGAGTGTCAACTTTGCATGCATGTGGATCATGAAGAGAATATTTTATGTGATAGTTATATTGTTGAATTTGATTATGATCCTACATGTAATTATTATGAGAGAGGAAAATATGATTCTAGAAATTTTCATGCTACTAAATTACCTCTCGTTATGTTGAGATTGTTATTGTTTCTTTCTTTTTCCTTGCATATGCTAGTTTTTGCTTGTCTTGATAAATATTTTCTCTATAAAATGCCTATGCGTAGGAAGTATGTTAGACTTAAACTTGTTTTTCACATGCTACATGATGCCCTCTTCGTGTTTCAATTACTATCTTTCATGTGAGCATCAGTAAAATTATCAATGCCTAGCTAAAAGGTTTTAAAGAAAAGCGCTTGTTGGGAGACAACCCAATATTTTTCTTTTCTGTTTTTATGAAAATACACATTATTACCTCTATATTAGTTGTGTTTTGGTGTTTTAATTAGTGATTGAGCCAAGTAAGACCTTTGGGATGGCTTACGGTGATAGTTGATTTGATCTTGCTGAAAAACAGAAACTTTTGCGTCCAGTAACAGAATTGTTTAAATTCACTGGAGAGTGTAAAACCCCTGAATTTTTTTACACAAGATCTATATACAAATTTCTTCTGTTTTCCTAATTGTTCAAAAAATTGGAGTTACATAAGTATTAGAACAATTCAGATCTTCGCAGACTGTTCTATTTTTGACAGATTCTGTTTTCTATGTGTTGTTTGCTTATTTTGATGAATCTATGTGTAGTATCGGGGGGTATGAACCATGGAGAAGTTGGAATACAGTAGATATTACACCAATATAAACAAAGAATGAGTTCACAACAGTAATACAAAGTGGTGATTTATTTTCTTATACTAACGGATCTCATGAGTTTTCTGTTGAGTTTTGTGTTGTGAAGTTTTCAAGTTTTGGGTAAAGATTTGACGGACTATGGAATAAGGAGTGGAAAGAGCCTAAGCTTGGGGATGCCCAAGGCACCCCAAGGTAATATTCAAGGACAACCAAGCATCTAAGCTTGGGGATGCCCCGGATGGCATCCCCTCTTTCGTCTTCGTCTATCGGTAAAATTACTTGAGGCTATATTTTTATTCACCACATGATATGTGTTTTGCTTGGAGCGTCTTGTAAGATTTGAGTCTTTGCTTTTTAGTTTTCCACAATAATCCTTGCTGTACACACCTTTTGAGAGGGACACGCATGAATCATGAATTTATTATAATACTCTACGTGCTTCATTTATATCTTTTGAGCTAGGCAATTTTGCTCTAGTGCTTCACTTATATCTTTTTAGAGCACGGCGGTGGCATTAGTTTATAGAAATTGTTGAACGCTTATGCTTCACTTATATTATTTTGAGAGTCTCTCTAAACAGCATGGTAATTTTCATAGGTTATGAATTTAGTCCTAATATGATGGGCATCCAAGAGGGATATAATAAAAACTTTCATATAAAGAGCATTGAATAATATGAGAAGTTTGATTCCTTATGATTGTTTTGAGATATTGTCGCGGGAAACCACGGCCACCTATGGGGCCAAGGGGCCCCTTGCTGGTTGGGCAGGGGGGATGTCGCGTTGCACAAAGAGCAGAAGAACATGGGGCAGCACGGCAGAGATCACACGGGCAATTTTACCCAGGTTCGGGCCGCCGTGAGGCGTAAAACCCTACTCCTGCTTTGGTGGATTCATGGTGGAAAAGTGGTGGTGGAGCGTAGTACACTTGCCCGGCAGGCTCGCCTTGGGGAGGTAGTGGCTACGCGCGTACGAGCGTGGGGGTGTTCAACTTTTCCCCAACCCCTGCTACGGTTGCCATGGGCCTCCTTTTATAGGTTAAGGGGTCACCACAGTGGCAAAACAGTCATTATGCACTGATAAGATAGCAAACAGTGCTATCATACCTAATTCTGCAGGCTGACAGAGTGCATTAAATGCACCGCTCAATGTCACGTTGTTGCTTGCCCGGCAAGCCTTGCCGGGCTCGTCATGCCAGCTCCATGCCTGCTAGCTTGACACACCGCAGGACGGGTGTCATCTGTAGGTATTTATTGTAGAAAGAGGCCGCCATGTGGCGAATGGCTGCCACTTACTCACTTTGCGGCTTGACACTGCATTGATCAACGACGTGGGTCGTGGTGGGATGGCTTGGTGAGGTGTCTTTGCCCTCGTGAGTCCCGGCGGGCCCTGCCGGGACGTCTTGAATGCTTTCTTTCGGGGGAGCCCTTGTCCTTGCCGGGTCCGCATGCCCGGCAAGGGAGGCTTTTTCTCCTGGTGGTGCCTCGCTTCTCCATCTTGGTCTTGGCCTTCTTAATCTGCCTGCTGGTTCTTCGAAGATCTTGGTCTCTTGTATCTTGACACGGCCTTGGTGTTGTAATCTTGTTCTCGTGCCTATGCACAGTTAGGGCAACAGAACCAGGGGTTGTTGCACCGACAGAAGCCCCAGGGCCTGCCCCGATCGCGCTGCCGGGCGTCGTCGGGGTAGGTCCTAAAAAGTGCACAGGCAGGGGCGCTGAAGAGGCTGATCTCTTGGAGTCTTCTTTGCTTCTTCATTAATCTTGACTCTGGGCCAGTTTCCGGTTTTCCCGTTCGTCGTGCGTAATGCTGCGGAAAACTTGGACTGTGGCCCGTGGATTGCCCACGCCCCACGATCACGGGGCAGAAACTGCCATCCCACTTGCTCCCCGCCTCGCACGCACCTGCCACATGTTCCGGATGCAATGGTCGTGGTAGGTGGTGGATGCGGAGAGCGCGGGGACGAGTGCCACCGTTGAGAACCAAGTGTCGATGGTTGGGGCAGAGGGTCGGCCTTGATTCTTTGGGCCGCAGAAGGTGCAGGGAGGCTGCATTGGGGGAATGGGGCGGCCATTTCCTGCGCAAAAGGCTAGGCCCCCGCTCCATCCTTCTATAAAGAGGGGGGAAGAGCAGTGCATTTTCCCTCATGCCTCTTCTCCCGTCTTGCAATCTTCCTCCACTCGCTATGGTGAGAGGACGAGGGCGCGGCGACACTCCAGCGGCGGTGGTGAGGGCTTCTACTCGATAGAGCATCCCTCCTTCTCCTGATCCCGTGATAGAGGAGCCCACCGCGAGAGGAGGAGGGAGGGGTGAGGCCGAGGTCGCCGTGGTGCTCGAGGAAGAGGGGGACGGGGCGATGCCTTAGCCGCGCCCCCGCCGGCAGTCCTCCCTTCAAAGGACGGCCATGTCGGGGATTAGCCTCAAGAGTTCATCATCAGGCTGTACAAACCCCCATGCGGCCATCTTCGCCTTCCAACTCCATTTGCACGGGAAATGGAGCTCGAACAGCCACGCACTCTGAGCTTGCACATGAGGGGCTGTGGGAACGGTGGCATGTGGGTTGATGTCGACTTCCCTGCTCCTCATGTGATGTACCTCCGTCGTTGTTGGAAGACCTTTGCTCGTGCCCACGGTTTCTCGAAAGGGCACATTCTCCAGTTCAAATTAATGGAGAGCGGCGTACTCTCCGTCAAGATCTTCGGGCGCTCAGGAGCTCGCTTAGGGGGCTGCGCGAAGAGCTCGACCGACGACAAAAGCTCCTCCTCGAGCGAAAGCGACGAGGAGGACAGTGACGGCGATGATGATGGCAGTGCGCAGGAGGGCGACGACTCTGGCTCCGGCTGAGCGTCGCCCGCACCATCTTTATCAGGCGGCGGCACCATCATCTGCATCTGCCTCTACTTCCCGGCAAGGTGATTTGCCGGGGAGTTGGATGCAAGGGTGGGGATGGTGCCGCCCGACTTCCTCCAGCAGTCGTCCAGCTGGACCCCGGAAGGATTCCTCTCGGACTGCAGCTCCGTTAGCCCTGCCGTGTCCTGCTGGCCTTGGTGGTGGTTGTTGGCGGGTCGCCTCCATCGTGCTCTCCATCGATGCGTTCCCCGGTGCTCCCCCGTCCCCGTCAGGCTACCTCTCCTGGAGCCCGATGGGAACTGGCCGAGCTGCTGCTCAGGCACTCCTTTTGCCCTTCCCGCCTTCAACTGCTGTGCCTAGGAGGAGAGGGACAAGAAAGGGCATCACGGGGCACTTATCTTTTTTCAATCTTAAACTCACAGGCATTTGCCAAATTTTAGTTCAAATAATGTAATCTCTCGAGTCCATGTCTGTGTTCTGTAAGGTTTGTACTTGTGTGACCAACATATTAATGAAAAAGATGAACCTTGCCGGGAACTCGTGCATGTATATGTCCACGCAGAGGTGAAATGTCTCTTTATTTTAAATAAACGAGTTTTCCCCGGCAGGCTATCCTTCCGGTACCCTTTCTTCGTTGCTGGGGAACTGAGCCTACCGGCAAGAAATAGAGGGACCAGCCCCGCGCCAACTTCTTTTCGTCAAAGGCCACTACGACCATCTAGGCCGAAGCAACGTTCGAGCCAGGGATGGGAGCACCTAAGTTTCGAAGAGTGGCGGGTTTTCTTATGCACACGTTTTAGCTTACAGAATACTTATGGACAAGAGGTAGAACTTATCTGTTTGGTTCGCCGGGGACCGCAGCGTTGGTTCATCTCCCCATCTTCTTGCAGAAACCGAGTTCTCGGCAGGAACCTGCAGCTTTATGCATATGAGAATGATGCAGGATGTGATCCTATCTATATGCATATGCAAATGGATGCGATCCTATCTATATGCATATGCAAATGTTCATGGAATGCTTATGCATGCATGCAACTTGGTCGGGGGCCCCCCAGTGCTTCGTTTATTTCTCTGGTGCTCAGGGTCATCGCCTGGCTTTCTACAAGGGGTTACATGCAACTGAGGCAAGGCCTGTACAAAAGGTTGGCTACCGGGCAGGGCCCGACAGCCGCGCCTTATGGGTAGAACTTGCGGAGATGATTAATATTCCATGAGTTTTGCAATTGAATGCCATCTCCGGTCTCCAGACGGACTGCGCCAGGTCTGGTGACTCGTACTACCCGGTAAGGGCCTTCCCACTTAGGCGTCAACTTGTTTGTACCCTTGGCGGACTGAACGCGCCTAAGGACAAGGTCACGTTCGTCCAAACACCGGGCATGAACCCTGCGGCTATGATAGCGACGCAGGGCTTGCTGATAGCGTGCAGCACGCGTAGCCGGCCCGGAGACGGTTCTCCTCAAGTAGCAAAGCGTCGTCACGCCGGTGCTGAACTTGCGCTACTTCGTCGTAGGCAAGCACTCAAGGTGACCTGTAAATGAGTTCCGTGGGGATAACAGCTTCCGCCCCATAGACCAGGGAAAAAGGAGTCTACCCGGTAGCTTGATTTGGTGTCGTTCTGAGGGACCATAGAACTACCGGCAACTCATCGATCCACCGCCTGCCGTGCTTCTGCAGCGTATCAAAGGTTCTTGTTTTGAGTCCCCGTAGCACTTCAGTGTTCGCCCTCTCAGCTTGCCCATTGCTTCTGGGATGCGTGACAGAAGCAAACGAGATCTTGCTTCCGAGGGCATGAACATATTGCATGAAGGCGTGGCTCGTGAATTGGGTGCCGTTGTCGGTAATGATCCTTGCCGAGATTCCAAAACGACACACCAAATCTTTCAAGAACTTGATAGCTGATTGAGCAGTCACCTTTCTCACGGCAGCAACTTCCGGCCACTTTGTAAACTTGTCGATAGCAACGAACAAGAATTCAAAGCCCCCGATCGCTCGGGGGAAAGGGCCGAGGATATCAAGCCCCCAGACCGAAAATGGCCATGATAAAGGGATTGTCTGAAGAGATTGGGCAGGCAGGTGGATTTTCTTGGAATGGAACTGACAGGCTTCACATTTGGTGACGAGCTCAACCGCATCTTGGAGGGCTGTGGGCCAATAGAATCCTTGCCAGAATGCTTTCCCAACCAACGCCCTTGATCCAATGTGGGAGCCGCACATGCCTTTGTGTATCTCAGCCAGAAGTTCCTTCCCTTCTTCCCGTCAGATGCACTTCAATTTCACACCGTTGGGTCTCCTTCTTTACAGAGTGTCATCGACAAACTGGTACATACTGGCCCTCCGGGCTACTCTTTCAGCCAAATCTTGGTCATTGGGGAGTTCTCCGGTTTGGAGAAAGTGGACTATGTGCCTTGCCCAAGTTGGAGCCTGGGGCTCGGCAACAAGGACTAGCGGCACCTCCTCAACTGCGGGGGCACATTCCTCGTTTGCAGGGACCATGGGTCCGGCTGGAGGGTGCGGTCCAGCAGGTTGTGAGGAGTTGTTTCCGGCAGGGTCCCTGCCAGGAGCGGATGGCTCTACCGGGAGAGGCTTACCGGAGTCCAGCTTTCTCCTTTTCCGGGCCATTGTTGCTGGGGATACGGAGGGCTGAGTAAGATGGAGAACAAAAGTTCCTGGTTACATAGGAAGCTTTTGGGAAGGACACTTTGACAGGTGATCAGCTATGCTGTTTTCTGCACGAGGTATGTGCTCTGTTTGCAACCCGTCAAAGCGCTCATCCAATCTTCTCACTTCCTCAACGTATGCCTCCATCAATGGACTTTGGTAATCCTTGTTGACTTGTCTCACCAGAAGCTGTGAGTCTCCTCGAATGATCAGCTTCTTGATTCCCAATCCTGCAGCAATCCTGAGCCCGGCAAGGAGCCCTTCATACTCTGTTGTATTGTTGGTTGCCTCTTCCCGGGTAAAATGCATCTGGACGATGTACTTCAAGTGTTCCCCGGAGGGAGCGACGAGAAGCACGCCAGCCCCTGCACCTTGTAGGGAAAAAGCACCATCAAAATACATGATCCATTCTTGGGGTGCCTCCTTGCCGGGGATGACTGTTTCTGGCACTTCCTCGTCAGGGGTTGGCGTCCATTCTGCAATAAACTCTGCCAATGCCCTGCTCTGGATTGTTGATGTGCTCTTAAACTTCAAACCAAAACTGGATAACTCCAAAGCCCACTCCACTATTCTGCCAGTAGCCTCAGGGTTTCGGAGTATCCTTTGCAACGGGAAGCGAGTGACAACCATGATTTCATGGGCTCGGAAGTAGTGGCGCAGTTTCCTTGAGGCCATGATTGTCAGCGTTCTGGGAACCAGGGTACCCAGACTTGCCTGCCTATGGCCCACGGCGTGGCTCCATCGATGGCCTGGTACAGCCCAGCTTCAGCGACAACGACTCAAGACCCTCGTGAGGCGGACGACACCAAGACCTTCACGAGGAGCGGCCTCGTCAGGCTGGCTGCCGAGGAGCGGAGATCTCTATGCAAGCCTCACCTCGTGAGGTCCGGATGACATGAGCCGTGACGACCAAGGCCAGGCGGGCGCCAACGGGCGCAGTGTACCAGTTTTCTCTTCGGCGCTAAAGAGGCAAGCGCAGGCGCGGAGTCCCGAGGAATCAGCCAAAGGTTTCCATTCCCATGCAACAAGACCAAGACCGCCAGGATGGCAGGACGGAGGTCATCACCGAGCCCACCACGGCGTCACGACCAGAGGCTTTTGCAGGCAAAGACTACTTTTGTCAGGATACCATGTGCTAGCTATCCCCCTTTGAAATTGACCGTTGTGGGATCCCTTCCCGCCTTTCATTTGGGAAGAGGACCAAGGCCACTATAAATAGGACTTAGCCACCACCGTAGAGGGGGGATCGAATCGACGGATCATCCAAATCACCCACACACTCACCAGCTCACTCGAGCTCAAGAACACCTCTCCTCCTGAGGCTGTTCGCCACTGTACTAGTTCATCCTTGGCCCCTCGAGGCCAATCCACCACAAAGCAAGAGTAGGGTTTTACACTGCAAGGTGGCCCAAACCTGGGTAAACTGTTGTGTCTCTTTTCCTTACAGTTCATTGAGCTAGGCTGTGAGATTAGCGAGTAGGCAGATTGGGGAGGACGAGTTCTTCGCATGCACCCCAGAGTTCAAACCTCTCAAGGGTTTGCGGAACCTGAAATCTGACAATGATGAGGCCAAAGATCAACTTTTGCATGCCAGAGTACCTCGATCTAGCCCCCTGTAGCAGGGAACTGACGAAGTACACTGGGTGCTGCACCACTTTCTTCCTTGCCATGTCCTTCGGGTTGTCTTCACTGCCGTGCTTATCTCTGTCCTGCTCCCTATCTGACTCTGCTGGTCTTTGCTCACTCTCTGTTTCATCCACTTCCCGCTGCGCCATCAAGGCTGCACTAACCACTTGATTGGTCGCTGCCAAGTATAACAGCAACGGTTCTTGCAGTTTGGGAGCAACCAAGGTGGGCACAGAAGATACGTAGGCCTTCAAATCTTGCAAAGCCGCATCTGCTTCTGGAGTCCACTTCATGGGCCCTGCCTTCTTCAAGATTTTGAAGAACGGCAAGGCGCGCTCGACAGACTTGGAAATGAATCTGCTTAGCGCGGCAACGCACCCTGTCAGACACCTTACATCTTTAACCGCCTTATCGGGGTTGGCTTCAATCCCCCGATGGGATACAAAGTACCCGAGCAGCTTGCCGGAGGGAACACCAAATACACACTTCTCCGGGTTGAGCTTCAAGTTGATCTTGCGCAAATTGGCAAATATCTCCTCCAAATCCTGGATAAGGGTTGATCTGTCCTTGGTTTTGACCACAATATCATCCATATAAGCCTCAATGTTTCTGTGCAGCTGTGGCCCAAAACAAATCTGGACTGCCCTTGCAAAAGTAGACCCGGCACTCTTTAATCCGAAAGGTATGCAGATAAAACAGTACGTACCACACGGGGTGATGAACGAGGTCTTATCTTCGTCTTCCTTGGACATGAAGATTTGATGATACCCAGAATATGCATCCAAAAAGGAGAGTAAATCACAGCCTGAAGTGGAGTCCACGATCTAGTCGATACGCAGCAAGGGAAATGGGTCTTTCGGGCAAGCCTTGTTGAGATCAGTGAAGTCTATGCAAAGTCTCCATTTCCCATTGGCCTTCCGGACAACCACTGGATTTGCTAACCACGTTGGATGCAGCACTCCTCTGACCAAACCAGATGCCTCAAGTTTCTTGATCTCCTCTGTAATGAACTGCTGCCTCTCCAAGGCCTGCTTCCGGACTTTCTGCTTGACAGGTCGAGCATGTGGGCAGACAGCAAGGTGGTGCTCGATTACCTCCCTGGGAACACCGGGGATATCAGATGGTTGCCAGGCAAACACATCGATATTCGCCCATAGGAAGGCAACAAGCGCGCTTTCCTATTTGTCATCGAGGGTGGCGCTGATGGTGAAAGTACCATCAATGCCAGCCAGCCCTGCCAGGACCTTCTTCACTTGTGGAGCAGCAACCTTGGATTTCTTGCTGTTGAAACTCTCCGGCAAGTCATCAACAGGCGCAGCGCACTCTGAAGAAGCGCGCTTCCTGAACTCCTTGCCGGAGCCCTTACTATCCTTCTTCTTCCCTCTGTTCTCCTTGGCGGGAACTGCCGCTGCTAGTGCCTCTACCGCGACTGCGTCCCGGTACATCTTGTCCACACAAATGATTGCGTCTTTCTCATCTGATGGGACAGAAATTACTCCAATCTGGCCCTGGCATCTTCAAGACGTTGTAGGCATAGTGGGATGCCGCCATGAACTTAGCTAGGGCTGGGCGTCTAAGGATTCCATTGTACGGCAAGGGGAGGTCAACCACATCAAACACAATCTTTTCAGTCCGGTAGTTCAGCTCTCCCCCAAACGTCATAGGCAACATGATCTTTCCCTTAGGATGACTCCTGCCGGCATTAACTCCTTGAAACATGCCGGTGACTTTTAACTCATCCTCTGCTATCTGAAGCTTGCTGATAACCTTTGGGGAGATCAGATTCAACCCAGCCCCGCCGTCCACCAACATCTTCGTGACCTTGAGGTTGCGGATTGTTGGAGAGACCAACAACGGCAAACATCCTACCACGGTGGTGCGATCAGGATGATCCTCTTCGTCAAAAATGATGGGCGTGCGTGACCATTTGAGTGGTTCCCAGGCCCCTGGCGCTGGTTCCACGGCATTAACCTCACGTGCCCACCGCTTGAGTTGGCGGTGAGAGGCGTGTAGGGACGCACCCCCTTCAATGCACAGGGCGTCAGTGGCCTTCTGGAACTCCTGCTCACTGGTTTCCTCTTCATCCCCTTCACCACTCTCATCACCGCAGGCTTCCTTCTCTCGATCCCTGGCGGGTTTTCCTTTGTTCCGAAGAGGTCTGCCGGGGTGATTTACTTCACCGCCACGACCCTTACCGCCAGCAACATTCTGTCCCTTTTCCTTGTCACGCTTCTCATATTCTGCTTTCTGTCTCTTGACAAGCTGCTCAACCTGATAACACTCTTGAAGGTCGTGGCCTTTGGTCCGATGGATCTTGCAGTACGGTCCATCACCTTTCCCGGCCTTTTCGGCGGCCGCGGCCTCCCGACAGTCAGAGCACATGACAGCTTCCTTGCCAGGGGTTTCGGCCTTAACCTTCTTGCCGGTACTAGGGATACCTGACCCTTCAACAGACATTACCGTCTTATCCTTGCACTTCTTATTGCGCTTCTTGCTCTTCTTTAGACTGGTGGAATCGTCATCATCCTCTGAATCAACATTAATGCAATCCTCCTCTCCGGGCAGTTTTCTTCCCTCCTCCATCCGAGCACACTTATCCACCAAGGTGTAAAGTTCCTTCATAGTCTTGGGCAACCGTACATTCATCTTGGAACGAATCTTCCGGTTGCGCACATTGGACTGGAAGGCAGCTATCACAGCTGCTAGATGGATATTTGGGATGTTTCTGTGGACTCTGCTAAATCTCTGCAAATACTTTCGGAGAGTCTCTCCCTCTTTCTGCTGAAGAAGCTGCAGATCGCTGGGCCGACCTGGTTCTTGATGGCCGCCAGTGAAGGCGCCAATGAACTCATGGCACAAATCAGCCCATGACGAAATGGAGTTCTCTGGCAGGTGCATCAGCCAAGACCTCACATTGGACTTGAGAGCCAAAGGGAAGTAGTTGGTGAATACCTTCTCATCTCTTCCCCCGGCAGCTTGAACAGCTATGGTGTAGATGCTCAGAAACTCTGCCGGGTTCAGCCTCCCATCGTACTTCTCGGGTATCTCTGGCTTGAACATGCGGACGGATGGCCAACGGACTTGCCGCAGCTCATGAGTAAAGGCAAGGCACCCAACCTCGAAAGGTAGGTACCCGCCAGTATCGAGTGCAGGCTCGTCGATGTTGGGACCGTCACACCCATTGGCCCGGCGGTGGGCGTCATGGCATTGCTCAACAAAAACGAGCGCGTCTCCCCTCCGCCTGTCCTCCGGGGCACGCTGCCGGCCTGGACGCGCTCGAGGGTCAGAAGAGGCCATTGAGACGCCATCAGGTTCTTGATTCCGCTGCGCCCGCGCTAGCTGCCGTGGCGGGGATTGTACTGTGGGGGTGGCCCCTTCCATACGACCAGCAGCACGGGCCATTGTCGTCGCTTGGGGAGGCCATGGCGGGCCAGCTTGCTGTGAGCCCCCAGCCTCGATGAAGCCAAGTAGGCTCTAGATGGTGGCACGCCATTCATCCATCTGCTCGGCCGCTGGCGGAAACCTTAGCAGCAGTTGAGCCCGCGCCATGGCCTTCGTAGCAGTACTTGGTATGGGTGATGATGATGCAGATCGCGCCATCGCTCGGCTCCTGACGGGGCCAACAGCGACCGTATCACGTCCCCGCTGTTGCGGGGCGGCCACCTGGATGGCATGGTGGCGCGGTGATGGCGCTTGAGGGTCAGCAGCTCCACTAGGCGCAGCAGCCTGGTCGACTCGTCCCGGGGGAGGTGCACGCGTTGTGGCCGCCCCTGTGGTGGGGGCGGCCGGAGGGCGGCGATTCGCCCCGGACCGAGCGCCATCACTGCGGCTGTTCCCGTCGGCGAGGGGAAGGAGTGTGGATGGAGTAGCCCCTTCACCCGTAACTCACGGAGCGTGGCCATCGGGGTGTTGCTAATGTTGCTCTCCTCCTGCGTCTCCTGCTCCTGCTTCGACCGCAGGGGAAGTGGTGACAGTGCCGCCTGCCCCGACCATAGCCCCAGCGGCGTCCACACTCTCATGCGCCTCCGCGTCCCCCACGACAATGGTGGCTGTGGGCAGCGGCGCCTTCGAGGTGGATGGGTGAGCAGCAGCACCAGGCTTCTTCTTGGGTGCCATTGCCGACGGCGCCGTCGAAGACGAAGATGGTGATGAAGATGACGCGCTGCACACGCTTTCAGGTTCGCGGAAGCGATCCCCCTACCTGGCGTGCCAAAGATGTCGCAAGAAACCACGGCCACCTATGGGGCCAAGGGGCCCCTTGTTGGTTCAGTAGGAGGGATGTCGCGTTGCACAAAGAGCAGAAGAACGTGGGGTAGCACGGCAGAGATCACACGGTCAATTTTACCCAGGTTCGGGCCGCCGTGAGGCGTAAAACCCTACTCCTGCTTTGGTGGATTGATGGTGGAAAAGTGGTGGTGGAGCATAGTACACTTGCCCGGCAGGCTCGCCCTGTGGAGGCAGTGGCTACGCGCGTACGAGCATGGGGGTGTTCAACTTTTCCCCAACCCCTGCTATGGTTTCCATGGGCCTCCTTTTATAGGTTAAGGGGTCACCACAGTGGCAAAACAGTCATTATGCACTGATAAGATAGCAAACAGTGCTATCATACCTAATTCTACAGGCTGACAGAGTGCATTAAATGCACCGCTCAATGTCATGTCGTTGCTTGCCCGGCAAGCCTTGCGGGGCTCGTCTTGCCAGCTCCATGCCTGCTAGCTTGACACGCCACAGGACGGGTGTCATCTATAGGTATTTCCTGTAGAAAGAGGCCGCCATGTGGCGAATGGCTGCCACTTAGTCACTTTGCGGCTTGAGACCGCATTGATCAACGACGTGGGTCGTGGTGAGATGGCTTGGTGAGGTGTCTTTGCCCTCGTGAGTCCCGGTGGGCCCTGCCGGGACGTCTTGAATGCTTTCTTCCGAGGGAGCCGTCGTCCTTGCCGGGTCTGCCTGACCGGCAAGGGAGGCTTTTCTCCTGGTGGTGCCTCGCTTCTCCGTCTTGGTCTTGGCCTTCTTAATCTACCTGCTGGTTCTTCGAAGATCTTGGTCTCTTGTATCTTGACACAGCCTTGGTGTTGTAATCTTGTTCTCGTGCCTGTGCACAGTCAGGGCAACAGACCCAGGGTTTGTTGCACCGACAGATATAAAGATGGTAATATTAGAGTCATGCTAGTGATTAATTGTGGATTGGTAGAAATACTTGTGTTAAAGTTTGTGATTCCCGTAGCATGCATGTATGGTGAACCGTTATGTGATGAAGTCGGAGCATGATTTATTTATTGATTGTCTTCCTTATGAGTGGCGGTTGGGGACGAGCGATGGTCTTTTCCTACCAATCTATCCCCCTAGGAGCATGCGTGTAGTACTTTGTTTCGATAGCTAATAGACTTTTGCAATAAGGATGTGAGTTCTTTATGATTAATGTTGAGTCCATGGATTATACGCACTCTCACCCTTCCACCATTGCTAGCCTCTCTAGTACCGCGCAACTTTCGCCGGTACACTACACCCACCATATACCCTTCCTCAAAACAGCCACCATACCTACCTATTATGGCATTTCCATAGCCATTCCGAGATATATTGCCATGCAACTTCCACCGTTCTGTTTACTATGACACGCTTCATCATTCTCATATTGCTTTGCATGATCATGTAGTTGACATAGTATTTGTTGCAAGGCCACCATTCATATTTTTTATACATGTCTCTCTTGATCGTTGCACATCCCGGTACACCGCCGAGGCATTCATATAGAGTCATATTTTTGTTCTAAGTATCGAGTTGTAATTCTTGAGTTGTAAGTAAATAAAAGTGTGATGATCATCATTATTAGAGCATTGTCCCATGTGAGGAAAGGATGATGGAAGCTATGATTCCCTCACAAGTTGGGATGAGTCTCCGGACTTTACAAAAAAATAAAAGAGGCCAAAAGAAGCCCAAAGAAAAAAACGAGAAAAAAAAATGAGAGAAAAGAGAGAAAGGGCAATGCTACTATCCTTTTACCACACTTGTGCTTCAAAGTAGCACCATGATCTCCATGATAGAGAGTCTCCTATGTTGTCACTTTCATATACTAGTGGGAATTTTTCATTATAGAACTTGGCTTGTATATTCCAATGATGGGCTTCCTCAAATTTCCCTAGGTCTTCGTGAGCAAGCGAGTTGGATGCACACCCACTTAGTTTCTTTTTGAGCTTTCATAAACTTATAGCTCTAGTGCATCCGTTGCATGGCAATCCCTACTCACTCACATTGATATCTATTGATGGGCATCTCCATATCCCTTTGATACGCCTAGTTGATGTGAGACTATCTCCTTCTTTCTGTCTTCTCCACAACCACCATATTCTATTCCACCTATAGTGCTATATCCATGGCTCATGCTCATGAATTGCGTGAAAGTTAAAAAAGTTTGAGAACATCAAAAGTATGAAACAATTTCTTGGCTTGTCATCAGGGTTGTGCATGATTTAATACTTTGTGTGATGAAGATGGAGTATAGCGAGACTATATGATTTTGTAGGGATAACTTTCTTTGGCCATGTTATTTTGAGAAGACATGATTGTTTTATTAGTATGCTTGAAGTATTATTGTTTTTTTGTCAATATTAAACTTTTGTTTTGAATCTTATGGATCTGAATATTCATGCCACAATAAATAAAATTACATTGATAAATATGTTAGGTAGCATTCCACAGAAAAAATTCTGTTTTTATCATTTACCTACTCGAGGACGAGCAGGAATTAAGCTTGGGGGTGCTTGATACGTCTCCAACGTATCTATAATTTTTTATTGTTCCATGCTATTATATTATCTATTTTGGATGTTTTATATGCATTAATATGCTATTTTATATTATTTTTGGGACTAACTTATTAACCTAGAGCCCAGTGCCAGTTTCTGTTTTTTCCTTGTTTTTGAGTTCTACAGAAAACGAATACCAAACGGAGTCCAAACGGAATAAAACTTTCACGATGATTTTTCTTGGACCAGAAGACACACATAGGACTTGGAGAGGAAGGCAGAAGAGTCCTGAGGGCTCCACAAGCCCTCAGGGCATGCCCTAGGGGGGGCGCCCCCTGGCTTGTGGGCCCCACGGGAGTCCTCCAACCCTAATCTTTGGCCTATAAATTCAGAAATATTCCCAAACCACCAGAAGCGTCCACCAAAATACTTTTCCGCCGCCGTAACCTTCTGTTCCCGTAAGATCCCATCTTGGGGCCTTTTCCGGCATCCTGCCGGAGGGGGATTCAATCACGGAGGGCTTCTACATCAACTCTATTGCCCTTCCGATGAAGCATGAGTAGTTTACCACAGACCTACGGGTCCATAGCTAGTAGCTAGATGGCTTCTTCTCTCTCTTTGATCCTCAATACCATGTTCTCCTCATTGTTCTTGGAGATCTATCCGATGTAATATTCTTTTGCGGTGTGTTTGTCGAGATCCGATGAATTGTGGATTTATGATCAGTTTATCTACGAATATTATTTGAATCTTCTCTGAATTCTTATATGCATGATTTGATATCTTTGTATTTCTCTTTGAGTTATCGGTTTGGTTTGGCCAACTAGATTGGTTCTTCTTGCAATGGGAGAGGTGCTTAGTTTTGGGTTCAATCTTGTGGTGTCCTCACCCAGTGACAAAGTAGGGGTAGCGAGGCACGTATCGTATTGTTGCCATCAAGGGTAAAAAGATGGGGTTTTCATCATATTGCTTGAGTTTATCCCTCTACATCATGTCATCTTACTTAAGGCGTTACTCCATTCTTATGAACTTGACACTCTAGATGCATGCTGGATAGCGGTCGATGTGTGGAGTAATAGTAGTAGATGCAGAATCATTTCGGTCTACTTGACATGGACGTGATGCCTATCTTCATAATCATTTCCTTGGATATCGTCATAACTTTGCGCTTTTCTATCAATTGCTTGACAGTAATTTGTTCACCCACCATATTATTTGCCTTCAAGAGAGAAGCCTCTAGTGAAACCTATGGCCCCCGGGTCAATTTTCCAACATATATTTTCAGATCTATAAACCAAAAAACCCAAAATACCTTGCTGCAATTTATTTACTTTTATTTTGTTTTACGTTTTAGTAAGCTTTTATATCTATCTCCATCAGATCTCACCTTTGCAAGTGACCGTGAAGGGATTGACAACCCCTTTATTGCGTTGGGTGCAAGTGTTTGATTGTTTGTGCAGATGCATAGATTGGAGACATGCGTGTATCTCCCACTGGATTGATACCTTCGTTCTTAA
Organism: Thinopyrum elongatum; assembly: GCA_011799875.1. Taxonomy (NCBI): domain Eukaryota; kingdom Viridiplantae; phylum Streptophyta; class Magnoliopsida; order Poales; family Poaceae; genus Thinopyrum; species Thinopyrum elongatum. The sequence goes on along the minus strand of CM022302.1, from coordinate 351,895,542 downwards.
CTGAGGGAAATACAAATCTCTACTTTGCTGCATCACCCTTTCCTCTTCAAGGGAAAAACCAACGCAAGCTCAAGAAGTAGCAAGTACCAAGAAGGAAGTGGGCAAAAAGGCTGCACCCATGAGGAGGCGGCCTCCGAGACAGAGGAGGAATGAGAACGATTGCCTCTTAATTAAGGCACTCATCGCCCCAAACCAAATTAACATCAAGTTTTTCGAATCAGAGAGTAATATTATTTCTGACGACATGGACGATGCAGAAATAGAATTGATGCTTGCTAAAAATAAAGCAGACGTACTTGAAGCAAGCAATTACGTCCATGGCCAGCCATTTCTTATAGGTGAATACTTTCATGAGTGCAGTTCTAGTTGTCGCACGTTACATAAATATTGCATGGGTCTAATGTCAGCAGATCATCATGTTCTGCTAGTCTACTACAATAGAGATCATTTCCGACACGATCCGGGTTCCATAAGTGTGGATTTCGAGGACTTACATCTCTTCTTCAACTTCAACGTGCTCGATGCCACTCTTGTTAGATGCCTGATTTTGTAAGTACTTAACAAACTCTAGTCAACTTCTCCATACAAGGTTGTAAATGATAAACAGCTAACTATATTTTATTCCTCTCAGGGGATTGACTGCGCAGAGAAGAAAAAGGGAGAGTGTGTATTTCATATATCCTGCATTAGAAAATGGCACAATATTACATGATAAGGATGAATGAGAGTGGGCCATTAACAAGGTCGCCCGTATCTTCGAAAACACGTCCCATGCAAAATCATTTCTCTGGCCATATCATGAAGGGTAAGTCAAATAAACAACCAGATTGTCTTTCAGATTTTAACATAATTCGTAAGTTCATGGTTTTCTTAATCTGTAGCAATCACTGGATCTTGGTATTCATTGTTCCAAACAAGAACATAGTTTACTACATGGATTCTCTCAGAGAGTCAATAAAGCCTCAGGATCTGACGCATCTTCAGCAATCCATGGATAGGTATTGAATTCTATGATATTGAAATTAATTTGCATTCATATCTGGTTCAAGAATTGATGTTGTGAAAATTCATCTTCATTTGCAGTGTGTTGGCATTGTGGAAAACTAAACCAGGGAACCTGTTCAAGAGGGAACTACCTCTGCAGCACGAGATCGTTTCTACGATAAGACACTGAAATCCATTATTTTCGGAAAATATATCCAATAGTTTGCAAATACCTTTTCTTACGCTAGTCAAATGTTCAAGTTTCTAAATAAACCTCTGTCCATTTCTGTCCAAAGAAAAAAATACATCTAACACCAGTTAGGTTGTTCCTAACAGGGCAAATACATGACTAATTCTGTACAAAAAAATTTAGTGTCCTCAGCAACAAGCAGGGACCAACCTTTGTGGATACTATGTTTGCAGACACATGATCTCCATCTGAAAATCTGTTGATAGTTGTGAAGATGCTTGCGAATTAGTACCAGTAAGTCTATCTTAATTAATATCTTCTACTCCACTCATATGGCGCATTCTGATCTTAAAAATACTGCAACTCATCTTTGAACCGAGGAACCCTGAATCGCTCCCCGCTAGTGAATTGCTCATGGTTAGGAGATTTATCAGCAACTTCTTCCTGAATCACTACATCAAGCCCACTGGTGATAATGAAGATTTCAGCATGCCTTCTCCTGAAACAATGAGTAAGAGTTAGCCACTAAACATATGCGCATGTGATGACGTCTTTGTATTTCGTACACTATGATTAATTATGTAATGCATATATATGTCGAAAAATCTTTGGAATTTAGCTACCATTTGTTCAATTGCAATTTTTGCGAATTCTGATGAATGTTCTTCCTGTGGACACTATTTGTTCAATTGCATGTTGTGGCGAATTTGCTTTTTTCATGCCAATTCAAATGTGATATTTTTGCTTTAACCTGGCCATTGATGTGCACACGGTTAAACTAAATGAGTGTGTACGGTCCACAACGGAAAGCATACGTCAATCATACCGGAACCGTCGGAGATACATAGTAGATCACAGACGATTTACAACACTTCTATGTGTGCGTAGGGGCTCCCGAACCGATTGTGATAGCACATTATCGCACAAGAGAGCTTATAGTAAACCGTTCCCAATGTAAAATACAATCCCACTCGTAAATTTTTCAGGAAACATGTGCGATCCCAAACAGAAAGCACACGTCACTCATACCGCAACCGTCGGTGATACACAACAAATCACAAATGATCTGCAGCACTTGTATGTGTGAGAAGGGGCTCTTAAACCGTTTCTGAAAGCACATTATCGCACATGATAATTGTCCATGAAACATGTGTGATGGTGTCATTCATGGCAGACGATTTCCACAGAAAACTCGTGTGCAATGGGGCACATATTGCACATAGTTCCTATGTTGGCCTGTGTGCCTTAGATACTGTTTCACAAACGGTTCAGTATGAAACATCGTTTGGTTTCACTGCGTCATTAGAAACGTTTGACCACCAATCCCACACGTGTGTCAGCATGTGGTGTGTGCGATATGTTGTTGCATCACATACGATTACATTTGGCAACGCGTCTGCATCATGGCTCCCTATCCCCGAGGGTTTCTGGGTCGTGTGGGAAGGACCCCCCTATCGCACACACTGGCCTGGCGATGGTTTAAAATGCCGTCGCGGAAAGGGGTTAAAAACCGTTTGTATGGCAGCTCGTTGTACCAATGAAGGGGTGGAGGGGTATATATAGCCTCCACACAAAATCCAACCGTTACACACTTTTCACCCAACTCGGTGGCACCGACCTGTGTAAAAGATATGAATGTTAGGAATCTCGGTGCGACCGACTGGAGCAACTCGGAGGGACCGATGTGCAATGGTTAGGGCAAACCTTGTCTTGGTGGCACCAATTGCATCAACTCGGTGGGACCGAAGTGAAGCAATAAGGCAACAGAGAGTTGGAAAGCCATCTCGGTGGTACCGATTGCAAAACTTGGTGGGACCGAAATAATTGCAACTAGTAACAGAGAGTTGGCAAGGCCATCTCGGTGGGACCGAGATCCATATCGGTGGATCTGATTTGTTAGGGTTTGGCAGTGGCTAAGTCCAGATGAACTCGGTGGCTCCGGATAGGAAATTTTGGTGGGGCCGAGCTGGAATGTAGGGTTTGGACATACTGGATAGAGAAAGTGGTTGAGGGTTTTGGAGCAATGTCACTAAGCACTTGATCAAATAGATCATAATCAAAACCTCATCCCCTTTTAATAGTATTGGCTTTTCTATGGACTCAATGTGATCTTGGATCACTTAATCGAAAATGTAGAGTCTTGAGATTTTTGCCAATCCATGTCCTTAGCATTTTGAGGGGGTCCACATCCTCTTGCCCTTGCCATGCCATTGTTGAACTTGTCTGAAATATACTAGATAAAACTATTAGTTCAACAAAAGATATGTTGACATTAGTTACCAAAACCACCCAAGGAGCACTTGTGCTTTCGATCTCCCCCTTTTTGGTAATTGATGACAACATACGTCAAAGCTTCAAGTAAATGATATGATGAGTGGTACATTTAAAGTTTTGGAAAAACATGTAACTTGCATGAGCTCCCCCTACATGTGTGCAATCATGCAATGATAGAATTTAAAGCCATGTGGATGCACAACATGACAGAGTAAGTAATGAGTTACATGTGTCTTGTCCATATGCATCAGAGCTAAAAGTAATGAGAGATGTACCTTCATGTTCATGATTCCCTCTTGCAAACAATATGTGCAAAAGCAAGAGATCATAATGCACATGAGTGAGATGTATATACTTACCTTTGGTCCTTGAATAGACTCTTGAAGATGCAAGCTTGGGAAAATAGGGTTAGATAACACAAGAGAACTTCAAACAAGAAAAAGACTTCAAGATCCACAAGAGTACCAAGACTGGGATGACATGTAATAGGTGAGTACCACAAAGTGAGTACTTTATTTGAATATAGACATGTCCCCAAAGGATTAAAGATTTGCAATAAATTCCAAGGAATTTTTCTCCTCTAAACATAGACTTCCTCTCCCCCTGAATCTACTACCAGATAATGGGAGTAGGTAGGGTGAGATAAAATCAGAGCAAACTGAAATTTATCAAGGTCTCATCAGAGAAAAATAAATCATCAAAGCAGAATAGAATTGCAGCAAAGTAGGCTCATATGAATTAACAGACATGTCTCTCCCCTCTTAAAGACATGTGAATTCTCTCCTCTTATGATAGTGCATCTCTCTTCCTTTCTTAGAAGAGCTCTGTAAGGATAAGCTTTGATGTGCTCTCCCTCTCTCCCCCTTTGACATCAATTTCCAAGAAGGGTAGTCTTCATGGATATGAGTCAAGTGAGTGTGGTCCTGGAGTGACACAACTAAGCAGAGTGCAGCTTTAGATGCAAGTAGAGGGAAAGAATCGTTTGAGTGGAGCTGATAATAATAAATAGTATAAGATGGCAAAATGTTTTCTCAGTAGTGAAATCGGTGGCACAGATTTGTGTCGATCGGTGACTCTGAAATAATAGAGTCACTGACAGAGCACATTGGTGAGGCCAAAGTAGTCCCTTTCGGTGGAACCGATGAACTGTGTACAAGTAGAACTTGTGCTTCGGTCTGACCGATAGGCTTTGGATCGGTGTGACTGAGTTCAATGCAGAGGAATTTTTTTGCAATTAAGCTTACTTGCAATTGGAATTTTCACAAAGATTTTCAAGGAATTTTGATAGAATTTACAATGAATTTGACTTAAGGAAAAGATCACAGAAAATAGAAGAGGATCTAGATGAAGTTTTTTTGTTTAAAATAAAAACACATTAGCAAGAAGAAATGCAACAGAAATGCAACTATCGAAAGGAAACACTAGAGAACTTCATCTAGAGGTGGCCGGCGACATAGTCACCTATGTTAAAGTATGTTGACTTAGGAGTCAAGTGAGATGACTTTATCATAGGTCATACTCATTGTTAAGCTCAAAATGGGGTTGCCATTTTTCATTGAAGCATCTTAATGTATTCACATCTTGTTGAGTTGCTTTAGCTCATGACTTGGAGCAAAGCTTCTCTAAGATTAAAAAACATACCTTGGGTTTGTTGTTGAACTTGATCATGTAGTTGAGCTTGTGGGGATGCTTAATGTTGATGTGGTCCATCAAGAGTTGGGAGCATCCCTTTAAATTTGAAGCTCATCTTCCTACATGGGTTAGTATTGCAAGGAATAACTCTTATGTATCCAAATTGACAAGAGTGAAATTCATCATATAGATATTGCCAAAGGATATGTTGAGTGTAGACTTGTTCCTTGATTACAACAACCAAAGCATAGATACTTGGTGATGTAAAGATTGCTCAAGATGTGAGTGATTTGCAATCTCATAGAATGAGGCTCATCCAAGTACCTACAAGGGTTAGATACCATACAAGGGTGCAAATATATATCCAAGATTAATGATCATCATCATAAGAGAAATATCAAGGATTAGTCACATAGTCTCATGCCTTGCATGTATCCAAAAGAATTTCTATTCCAAATTAGAGGCATCAATGATGTTCAACTCACTCCTCAATCGACAAAATATCTTCTCATCAAGTGGTTTAGTGAATATATCCGCCAATTTCTTGTCAGTACGAACATGTTTAAGATTAATGTCACCTTTAGCAACATGATCTCGAATGAAATGGTGATGAACTTCAATATGCTTTTCGAGAATGTTGCACGGGATTGTGTGCAATCTTAATAGCACTCTCATTGTCGCAAAGCAATGGAACATGTCTCACGTGTATCCCGTAATCTTTGAGAGTTTGGGTCATCCAAAGTAATTGATGACCCACAAGTATAGGGGATCAATCGTAGTCCTTTCGATAAGTAAGAGTGTCGAACCCAGCGAGGAGCAGAAGGAAATGACAAGTGGTTTTCAGCAAGGTAATTTCTGCAGGCACTGAAATTGTAGGTAACAGGTAGTTTGATAGCAAGATAATTTGTAACAAGCAAGTAACGATAACGGTAAATAAAGTGCAGCAAGGTAGCCCAATCCTTTGGATGGCAAAGGACAGGCCAAAACGGTCTCAGATAATAAGCAAAGCTTTCTTGAGGGCACACGGGAATTTCATCTAGTCACTTTCATCATGTTGGTTTAATTCGTGTTTGCTACTTTGATAATTTGATATGTGGGTGGACCGGTGCTTGGGTGTTTTTCTTACTTGAACAAGCCTCCCACTTATCATTAACCCCCTCGCAAGCATCTGCAACTACGAAAGAATTATTAAGATAAAATCTAACCATAGCATTAAACATATGGATCCAAATCAGTCCCTTACGAAGTAGCGCATAAACTAGGGTTTAAGCTCCTGTCACTCTAGCAACCCATCATCTAATAACTACTCCACAATGCATTCCCTTAGGCCCAAAGATGGTGAAGTGTCATGTAGTCGACGTTCACATAACACCACTAAGGGAATCACAACATACATATCATCAAAATATCGAACACATATCAAATTCACATGATTACTTGCAACATGACTTCTCCCTTGGCCTCAAGAACAAAGGTAACTACTCACAAATAATATTCATGCTCAAGATCAGAGGGGTATTAAATAGCATAATGGATCTGAACATATAATCTTCCACCAGATAAACCATATAGTTGATGGAAATATGCCCTAGAGGCAATAATAAAGTTGTTATTATTATATTTCCTTATTCATGATAAAGGTTTATTATTCATGCTAGAATTGTATTGACCGGAAACTTAAATACATGTGTGAATACACAAACAAATACCATGTCCCTAGTGAGCCTCTACTACACTAGCTCGTTGATCAAAGATGGTTAAGGTTTCCTAACCATAGACATGAGTTGTCATTTGATAATGGGATCACATCATTAGGAGAATGATGTGATGGACAAGACCCATCCGTTAGCTTAGCATATGATTGTTCAGTTTATTGCTATTGCTTTCTTAATGTCAAATACATATTCCTTCGACTATGAGATCATGCAACTCCCGAATACCGGAGGAATACCTTGTGTGCTATCAAACATCACAACATAACTAGGTGATCATAAAGATGCTCTACAAGTATCTCCGAAGGTGTCTGTTGAGTTGGCATGGATCGAGATTAGGATTTGTCACTCCGTGTATCGGAGAGGTATCTATGTGCCCTCTCGGTAATACAGCATCACAAGAAGCTCGCAAGCAAAGCGACAAAGGAGTTAGTTACAAGATGATGTATTACAGAACGAGTAAAGAGAATTGCCAGTAATGAGATTAAACTAGGTATGAGGATACCGACGATCGAATCTCGGGCAAGTAACATACCGACAGACAAAGGGAATTACGTATGTTGTCATAAGGTTTGATCGATAAAGATCTTTGTAGAATATGTAGGAACCAATTGAAGGCAATATGCCCTAGAGGCAATAATAAAGTTGTTATTTATATTTCCTTATATCATGATAAATGTTTATTATTCATGCTAGAATTGTATTAACCGGAACTTGATACATGTGTGAATACACAGACAAAACACAGTGTCCCTAGTAAGCCTCTACTAGACTAGCTCGTTAATCAAAGATGGTTAAGTTGCCTAACCATAGACATGTGTTGTCATTTGATGAATGGGATCACATCATTAGGAGAATGATGTGATGGACAAGACCCATCCGTTAGCTTAGCATAATGATCGTTAAGTTTTATTGCTATTGCTTTCTTCATGACTTATACATATTCCTCTGACTATGAGATTATGCAACTCCCGAATACTAGAGGAACACCTTGTGTGCTATCAAACATCACAACATAACTGGGTGATTATAAAGATGCTCTATAGGTGTCTCCGAAGGTATTTGTTGGGTTGGCATAGATCAAGATTAGGATTTGTCACTCCGAGTTTCGGAGAGGTATCTCTGGGCCCTCTCGGTAATGCACATCATTATAAGCCTTGCAAGCAATGTGACTAATAAGTTAGTTACGGGATGATGCATTACAGAATGAGTAAAGAGACTTGCCGGTAATGAGATTGAACCAGGTATGAAGATATAGACGGTCGAATCTCGAGCAAGTAACATACCGATGACAAAGGGAATAACATATGTTGTCATTGTGGTTTGACCGATAAAGATCTTCGTAGAATATGTGGGAACCAATATGAGCATCCAGGTTCCGCTATTGGTTATTGATTGGAGATATGTCTCGGTCATGTCTACATAGTTCTCGAACCCGTAGGGTCCGCACGCTTAACGTTCGATGACGATTTGTATTATGAGTTATGTGTTTTGGTGACCAAAGATTGTTTGGAGTCCCGGATTAGATCACGGACATGACGAGGAGTCTCGAAATGGTCGAGAGGTAAAGATTGATATATTGGAAGGTAGTATTCGGACACCAGAAGGGTTCCGGAGTGTATCGGGTACATACCGGAGTACCGGAGGGGTTACCGGAACCCCCCGGTGGAAGATATGGGCCATAGGAGGGAGGCTAACCAGCCCACAAGGGGCTGGTGCGCTCCCCACAAGGGAGGAGGCCGAATTGGACTAGGGAAGGGGGTGGCGCCCCCCTTTCCTTCTCCCTCTACCTCTCCTTCCCTATTTCCACCTCCGGAGAAAGGAAAAGTGGGGGGGGCGAATCCTACTAGGAGTGGAGTCCTAGTAGGACTCCCCCCCATGGCGCGCCCCCTTGGTGGCCGGCCTCCTCCTCCCCTCCTTTATATACAGGGGCAGGGGGCACCCTAGAGTACAACAGATATTCTCTTAGCCGTGTGCGGTGCCCCCTCCACAGTTTACTCCTCCGGTCATATTGTCGTAGTGCTTAGGCGAAGCCCTACACGGATCACATCACCATCACCGTCACCACGCCGTCGTGCTGACGAAACTCTCCCTCGACCTTCTGCTGGATCAAGAGTTCGAGGGAAGTCATCGAGCTGAACATGTGCTGAACTCGGAGGTGCCGTATGTTCGGTGCTTGATCGGTTGGATCGCGAAGACGTTCGACTACATCAACCGCGTTAAGCTAACGCTTCCGCTTTCGGTCTACGAGGGTACGTGGACGCACTCTCCCCCTCTTGTTGCTATGCATCTCCTAGATAGATCTAGCGTGAGCGTAGAATTTTTTTGAAATTGCATGCTACGTTACCCAACAGTGGCATCCGAGCCAGGTCTATGCGTAGATGATATGCACGAGTAGAACACAAAGAGTTGTGGGCGATAATAGTCATACTACTTACCACCAACGTCTTACTTTGATTCGGCGGTATTGTTGGATGAAGCGGCCCGGACCGACATTACATGACCGCGTTCATGAGACTGGTTCTACCGACGTGCTTTGCACACAGGTGGCTGGCGGGTGTCTGTTTCTCCATCTTTAGTTGAATAGAGTTTGACTACAGCCGGTCCTTGTTGAAGGTTAAAACAGCACACTTGACGAAAAATCATTGTGGTTTTGATGCATAGGTAAGAACGGTTCTTGCTAGAAGCCCGTAGCAGCCACGTAAAACTTGCAACAACAAAGTAGAGGACGTCTAACTTGTTTTTGCAGGGCATGCTGTGATGTGATATGGTCAAGACATGATGTGATATATGTTATTGTATGAGATGATCATGTTTTGTAAAAGTTATCGGCAACTGGCAGGAGCCTTATGGTTGTCGCTTTATTGTATGAAATGCAATTGCCATGTAATTGCTTTACTTTATCACTATGCGGTAGCGATAGTCGTAGAAGCAATAGTTGGCGAGACGACAACGACGCTATGATGGAGATCAAGGTGTCAAGCCATTGACGATGGAGATCATGATGGTGCTTTGGAGATGGAGATCAAAGGCACAAGATGATGATGGCCATATCATGTCACATATTTTGATTGCATGTGATGTTTATCTTTTATGCATCTTATTTTGCTTAGTACGGCGGTTGCATTATAAGATGATCCCTCACTAAATTTCAAGGTATAAGTGTTCTCCCTGAGTATGCACCGTTGCGCCAGTTCGTCGTGCCGAGACACCACGTGATGATCGGGTGTGATAAGCTCTACGTTCACATACAATGGGTGCAAGCCAGTTTTGCACGTGCAGAATACTCGGGTTAAACTTGACGAGCCTAGCATATGCAGATATGGCCTCGGAACACTGAGACCGACAGGTCGAACATGAATCATATTGTAGATATGATCAACATAGAGATGTTCACCATTGAAAACTACTCCACCTCACGTGATGATCGGACATGGTTTAGTTGATATGGATCACGTGATCATTTAGATGACTAGAGGGATGTCTATCTAAGTGGGAGTTCTTAAGTAATATGATTAATTGAACTTAATTTATCATGAACTTAGTCCTGGTAGTATTTGCAAATTATGTTGTAGATCAATAGCTCGCGTATAGCTCCCTTGTTTTATTTTTGATATGTTCCTAGAGAAAAATAAGTTGAAAGATGATAGTAGCAATGATGCGGACTGGGTCCGTGATCTGAGGAATATCCTCGTTGCTGCACAGAAGAATTATGTCCTTGATGCACCGCTAGGTGACAGACCTATTGCAGGAGTAGATGCAGACGTTATGAACGTTTGGCAAGATCGATATGATGACTACTTGATAGTTTAGTGCACCATGCTTTACGGCTTAGAACCGGGACTTCAAAAATGTTTTGAACGCCACGAAGCATATGAGATGTTCCAAAGAGATGAAATTGGTATTTCAGACTCATGCCAGTGTGGAGAGGTATGAGACCTCTGACAAGTACTTTGCCTACAAGATGGAGGAGAATAGCTCAGCTAGTGAGCAGGTGCTCAGAATGTCTGGGTACTACAATCGCTTGAATCAAGTGGGAGTTAATCTTCCAGATAAGATAGTGATTGACAGATTTCTCTAGTCACTATCACCAAGTTACTAGAACTTCGTGATGAACTATAATATGCAAGGGATGACGAAAATGATTCCCAAGCTCTTCGCGATGCTGAAATCGGTGAAGGTAGAAATCAAGAAATTGCATCAAGTGTTGATGGTTGACAAGACCACTAGTTTCAAGAAAAAGGGCTAGGGCAAGAAAGGGAACTTCAACAAGAATAGCAAGCAAGTTGCTACTCCCGGGAAGAAACCCAAGTCTGGACCTGAGCCTGAAACTGAGTGCTTCTACTGCAAAGGAAATGGTCACTGGAAGCGGAACTGCCCCAAATACTTGGCGGATAAGAAGGATGGCAAAGTGAACAAAGGAATATTTGATATACATGTTATTGATGTGTATTTTACTAGTGTTCATAGTAGCTCCTGGGTATTTGATACCGGTTCAGTTGCTAACATTAGTAACTCAAAACAGGAGTTGCAAAATGAACAAAGACTAGTTAATGACGAGGTGACGATGTGTGCTGGAAGTGATTCCAAGGTTGATAAGATCACCATCGCACACTCCCTCTACCTTCGGGATTAGTGTTGAACCTAAATGTTATTTGGTGTTTGCGTTGAGCATGAATATGATTGGATCATGTTTATTGCGATACGGTTATTCATTTAAGTCAGAGAATAATTGTTGTTCTGTTTACATGAATAAAACCTTCTATGGTCATACACTCAATGTAAATGGTTTATTGAATCTCGATCGTAGTGATACACATATTCATAATATTGATGCCAAAAGATGCAAAGTTGATAATGATAGTGCAACATATTTGTGGCACTGTCGTTTAGGTCATATTGGTGTAAAGCGCACGAAGAAACTCCATGCTGATGGGCTTTTGGAATCACTTGATTATGAATCACTTGATGCTTGCGAACCATGCCTCATGGGCAAGATGACTAAGACTCCGTTCTCCGGAACAATGCAGCGAGCTACTGACTTATTGGAAATAATACATACTGATGTATGCGGTCCGATGAGTGTTGAAGCTCACGGCGGGTATCGTTTTTTTCTGACCTTCACAGATGATTTGAGCAGATATGGGTATATCTACTTAATGAAACACAAGTCTGAAACATTTGAAAAGTTCAAAGAATTTTAGAGTGAAGTGGAAAATCATCGTAACAAGAAAATAAAGTTTCTACGATCTGATCACGGAGGCGAATATTTGAGTTACGAGTTTGGTCTTCATTTGAAACAATGTGGAATAGTTTCACAACTCACGCCACCTGGAACACCACAACGTAATGGTGTGTCCGAACGTCGTAATCGTACTTTATTATATATGGTGCGATCTATGATGTCTATTACCGATTTACCACTATCGTTTTGGGGTTATGCATTAGACACAGCTGCATTCATGTTAAATAGGGCACCATCTGAATCCGTTGAGACGACACTGTATGAACTATGGTTTGGCAAGAAACCTAAGCTATCGTTTCTTAAAGTTTGGGGTTGCGATGCTTATGTGAAAAAGCTTCAGCCTGATAAGCTCGAACCCAAATCGGAGAAGTGCATCTTCATAGGATACCCAAAAGAAACTGTTGGGTACACCTTCTATCACAGATCCGAAGGCAAGATCTTTGTTGCTAAGAATGGATCCTTTCTACAGAAGGAGTTTCTCTCGAAAGAAGTGAGTGGGAGGAAAGTAGAGCTTGATGAGGTAATTGTACCTTCTCTCGAATTGGAGAATAACTCATCACAGAAATTAGTTCCAGTGATGCATACGCTAATTAGTGAGGAAGTTAATAATGATGATCATGAAACTTCAGATCAAGTTACTACCGAACCTCGTAGGTCAACCAGAGTACGTTTCGCACTAGAGTGGTACGGTAATCCTGTTCTGGAAGTCATATTACTAGACCATGACGAACCTACGAACTATGAGGAAGCGATGATGAGCCCAGATTCCGCAAAATGGCTTGAGGCCATAAAATCTGAGATAGGATCCATGTATTAGAACAAAGTGTGAACTTTGGTGGACTTGCCCGATGATCGGTAAGCCATTAAGAATAAATAGATCTTCAAGAGGAAGACAGACACTGATAGTAGTGTTACTATCTACAAAGCTCGAATTGTTGCAAAAGGTTTTCGACAAGTTCAAGGTGTTGACTACGATGAGATTTTCTCACTCGTATCGATGCTTAAGTCTGTCCGAATCATGTTAGCAATTGCCGCATTTTATGAAATCTGGCAAATGGATGCCAAAACTGCATTTCTTTAATGGATTTATTAAATAAAAGTTGTATATGATGCAACCAGAAGGTTTTGTCAATCCTAAAGTTGCTAACAAAGTGTGCAAGCTCCAGCGATCCATCTATGGACTGGTGCAAGCATCTCAGAGTTGGAATATACGCTTTGATAAGTTGATCTAAGCATATAGTTTTATACAGACTTGCGATGAATCATGTATTTACAAGAAAGTGAGTGGGAGCTTTGTAGCATTTCTGATAGTATATGTGGATGACATATTGTTGATCGGAAATAATATAGAATTTCTGGATAGCATAAAAGGATACTTGAATAAGAATTTTTCAATGAAAGACCTCGGTGAAGCTACTTATATTGGGCATCAAGATCTATAGAGATAGATCAAAACGCTTGATAAGTTTTTTCAATGAGTACATACCTTGACAAGATTTTGAAGTAGTTCAAAATGGAACAGTCAAAGAAGGAGTTCTTGCCTGTGTTGCAAAGGTGTGAAGTTGAGTAAGACTCAAAACCCGACCACGACAGAAAATAGAAAGAGAATGAAATGTCATTCCCTATGCCTCAGTCATAGGTTCTATAAAGTATGCTATGCTGTGTACCAGACCTATTGTATACCTTGCCATGATTTTGGCAAGGGGGTACGATAGTGATCCAGGAGTGGATCACTGGACAGCGGTCAAAGTTATCCTTAGTTACCTAAGAGTACTAAGGAAATGTTTCTCGGTTATGGATGTGATAAAGAGTTCGTCGTAAAGAGTTACATCGATGCAAGCTTTGACACTAATCTAGATGACTTTGAGTCTCAATCTAGATACATATTGAAAGTGGGAGCAATTAGCTAGAGTAGCTCCGTGCAGAGCATTGTAGACATAGAAATTTTGAAAGATACATACGGATCTGAATGTGGCAGACCCGTTGACTAAACTTCTCTCACAAGCAAAACATGATCACACCTTAATACTCTTTGGGTATTAATCACATGGCGACGTGAACTAGATTATTGACTCTAGTAAACCCTTTGGGTGTTGGTCACATGGCGATGTGAACTATGGGTGTTATTCACATAAAGATGTGAACTATTGGTGTTAAATCACATGGCGATGTGAACTAGATTATTGACTCTAGTGCAAGTGGGAGACTGAAGGAAATATGCCCTAGAGGCAATAATAAAGTTGTTATTTATATTTCCTTATATCATGATAAATGTTTATTATTCATGCTAGAATTGTATTAACCGGAAACTTGATACATGTGTGAATACATAGACAAAACACAGTGTCCCTAGTAAGCCTCTACTAGACTAGCTCGTTAATCAAAGATGGTTAAGTTTCCAAACCATAGACATGTGTTGTCATTTGATGAATGGGATCACATCATTAGGAGAATGATGTGATGGACAAGACCCATCCGTTAGCTTAGCATAATGATCGTTAAGTTTTATTGCTATTGCTTTCTTCATGACTTATACATATTCCTCTGACTATGAGATTATGCAACTCCCGAATACCGGAGGAACACCTTGTGTGCTATCAAACGTCACAACGTAACTGGGTGATTATAAAGATGCTCTACAGGTGTCTCCGAAGGTATTTGTTGGGTTGGCATAGATTAAGATTAGGATTTGTCACTCCGAGTATCGGAGAGGTATCTCTGGGCCCTCTCGGTAATGCACATCATTATAAGCCTTGCAAGCAATGTGACTAATAAGTTAGTTACGGGATGATGCACTACGGAATGAGTAAAGAGACTTGCCGGTAACGAGCTTGAACTAGGTATGAAGATACCGACGATCGAATCTCGGGCAAGTAACATACCGATGACAAAGGCAATAACGTATGTTGTCATTGCGGTTTGACCGATAAAGATCTTCGTAGAATATGTGGGAACCAATATGAGCATCCAGGTTCCGCTATTGGTTATTGATTGGAGATATGTCTCGGTCATGTCTACATAGTTCTCGAACCCGTAGGGTCCACACGCTTAACGTTCGATGACGATTTGTATTATGAGTTATGTGTTTTCGTGACCGAAGATTGTTCGGAGTCCCGGATGAGATCACAGACATGACGATGAGTCTTGAAATGGTCGAGAGGTAAAGATTGATATATTGGAAGGCTGTATTCGGACACCGAAAGGGTTCCGGAGTGTATCGGGTACATACCGGAGTACCGGAGGGGTTACCGGAACCCCCCGGTGGAAGTTATGGGCCATATGGGCCATAGGAGGGAGGCTAACTAGCCCACAAGGGGCTGGTGCGCCCTCCACAAGGGAGGAGGCCGAATTGTACTAGGGAAGGGGGTGGCGCCCCCCTTTCCTTCTCCCTCTCCCTCTCCTTCCCTATTTCCACCTCCGGAGAAAGGAAAAGTGGGGGGGGGGGGGCGAATCCTACTAGGAGTGGAGTCCTAGTAGGACTCCCCCCCATGGCGCGCCCCCTTGGTGGCCGGCCTCCTCCTCCCCTCCTTTATATACAGGGGCAGGGGGGCACCCTAGAGTACAACAGATATTCTCTTAGCCGTGTGCGGTGCCCCCCTCCACAGTTTACTCCTCCGGTCATATTGTCATAGTGCTTAGGCGAAGCCCTGCGCGGATCACATCACCATCACCGTCACCACGCCGTCGTGCTGACGAAACTCTCCCTCGACCTTCTGCTGGATCAAGAGTTCAAGGGACGTCATCGAGCTGAACATGTGCTGAACTCGGAGGTGCTGTACGTTTGGTGCTTGATCGGTTGGATCGCGAAGACGTTCGACTACATCAACCGCGTTAAGCTAATGCTTCCGCTTTTGGTCTACAAGGGTACGTGGACACACTCTCCCCCTCTCGTTGCTATGCATCTCCTAGATAGATCTTGCGTGAGCTTAGAATTTTTTTGAAATTGCATGCTACGTTACCCAACACCAATATGGGCATCCAGGTTCCGCTATTGGTTATTGACCAGAGAGGTGTCTCGGTCTTGTCTACATAGTTCTCGAACCCATAGGGTCCGCATGCTTAACGTTCGTTGATGATATAGTGTTATATGATTTGGTGACCGAATATTGTTCGGAGTCCCGGATGAGATCACGGACATGACGAGGAGCTCCGAAATGGTCCATAGGTAAAGATTGATATATAGGACGATGCTATTTGGACACCGAAAAGGTTTCGGGTTGTACCGGGTAACCATCGAATCACCGGAACGGGTTTCGGGAGGCCCCGGGAGGTCTGTGGGCCTAATGGGCCAAGGGGAGGCACACACCAGCCCACAAGGGGGCTGGCGCGCCCTCTCCCTGGCCGCCTGCCCTAGGGGAAGGAAAGGGGGAGGGTTGGCCCCTCCTGCCTTTCCCTCCTCATGAGAGAAAGGAAAGGGGGGCGCCACCTCCCCTGCCTTCCTCCCGTGCGCCAACAAGGAAGGGGGCGTGGCCAGGGCAGGAGCCCAAAGGGGATTCGGCCACCCTTGGGGCACCTCATGTCTGCCTCCCCTCTCCCCTCCACCTATATATATGAGGAAGGGGGCGCCACACATAGACCACGACAATCTCTTAGCCGTATGCGGCGCCCCTCTCCATAGTTTCGTCCCTCGGTCGTATTTTTGGAGTGCTTAGGTGAAGCCCTGCGGAGATAGCTTCACCACCACTGTCACCATGCCGTCGTGCTACCGGAATTCATCTACTACTTCGCCCATCTTGCTGGATCAAGAAGGCGAGGACATCACCGAGCTGAACGCGTGCTGAACGCGGAGGTGCCGTACGTTCGGTACTTGATCGGTTGGATCGTGAAGAAGTTCGACTACATCAACCGCGTTAATAAACGCTTCCGCTTACGGTCTACGAGGGTATGTAGACACACTCTCCCCTCTCGTTGCTTTGCATCTCCATGGATAGACCTTGCGTGTGCGTATATTTTTTTTTGTTTTCCATGCAATGTTCCCCAACAATAGTAATCAACTACAAGATGTAATCAACACTACTAGTCACCCACAAGTACCAATCTGAGGTTCCGGTACAAAGATTGAAAACAAGAGATGAACTAGGGTTTGAGATGAGATGGTGTTGTTGAAGATGTTGATGGAGATCGCCCTCCCAAAGATGAGAGGGTTGTTGGTGATGACAATGGCTTTGATTTCCCCCTCCGGGAGGGAAGTTCCCCCGGCGGAATCGCTCCGCCGGAAGGCAAAAGTGCTCCTTCCCAAGTTCTACCTCGAGACGGCAGCGCTCCATCCCGAATGTCCTCTCCTTGTTTTTTCTAGGTCAAAAGACTTCATATACCAGAAGATGGGCACCAGACGTGGGCCGGGATGCCCACCACCCACCAGGGCGCACCTGGGGGGCCTGGTGCACCCTGGTGTCTCGTGGGCACCTGGCAGCCCCCCTCCGGTAGTTCTTTTCTCTAATATTTATTATATATTCCAAAATAATTCTCCGTAAAATTTCAGCTCATTTGGACATGTGCAGAATATGTATATCTGACGTAGCTTTTTCAGGTCCAGAATTCCAGCTATCGGTATTCTCCCTCTTTGTGTAAACCTTGCATATTATGAGAGAAAAGGCATTAGAATTACTCCATAAAGCATTATTATGCATAAAAACATTATAAAAAACAGTAGGAAAACATGATGCAAAATGGACGTATCAACTCCCCCAAGCTTAGACCTCACTTGTCCTCGAGCGAAAGCCGATATCAAAAATCATGTCCACATGTTTAGAGAGAGAGGTGTCGATAAAAACAAAATACGGACATAGTAGCATCATGATTATTATCATAACAGCAACAAACTTTATCATAAAGCTTTATCTAACAAACTATGTTCTCAGTCAACTTTGCAACTATAATTCATCATATTTTCAAGAAGGGTCACGTATCGGAGCCTTTTGGCAAGTCCACATACTCAACCATCATTTAATCTTCTATGATTGCTAACACCCACAACATATATATGAGCAAAAAGTTCCAATCGGACACATAGAAAGATAGGGGCTTATAGTTTCGCCTCCCAACTTATTCACCTCAAGGATGATGTCAACAATAATAACTCATGATCACTCACATCCAACTGGATATATGTGCCTAGAACTTTCCCCACCACATGATGCTTGCCAAAGAGAAAATAAAAAGGAATAGAGAAAAATACTTTGACTCTTGCATAAAAAGTAAATATATAAAAGTAAAAGATAGGCCCTTCGCAGAGGGAAGCAGAGGTTGTCATGCGCATTTTGGTTTGTATGCACAATCTCTTAATGAAAAATAATGTCACGTTATATTGCCCCTTATGATAGCAACCTTTATTATGCAGTCCATCGCTTTTATTACTTTGCCATCACAAGTTCATACAACGCTTAATTTCTCTTACACTAAATGATCAAACACATTTAGAAGCAATTCTTATTGCACCGATGACAACTTACTTGAAGGATCTTACTCAATCCATAGGTAGGTATGGTGGACTCTCAAAACATGAGTTTGGGTTTAAGGTTTTTGGATGCACAAGTAGTATCTCTACTTAGTACGGAATTCTGGCTAGCAAAGATATTGAGCAAGCACCACATGTTGAAGGATCTATGACAATATAACTTCTATGTGAATATGAACAAACATAAATCATTACGTTGTCTTCCTTGTCCAATATCAACAGTTTGGCATAAGATATTTAGTGGGGGCTCACAATCATAAAAGATGTCCAAGATAGTGTATTTGCATGTGAATCTTCTCTTCCCTTATTAATTCTTTCATGAATTGCATCATTGACCAATGCTATGTTTGTCAACTTTCAACAAATTTTACGACTTATACTTTGCCTTATGTGATGTCATTACTTACCATAAGATTAGCATTTGATATTTTTCATTATTTCCTTTTATTTTGATTGAAACATAAAAGTAAAGAAGCAAAAAATCAAACTAAACTTTATAATATAACTCTCACTCGATTACATAGATAGATAGATCATGAAACTAGCACTCGAAAATAGATCATACTAAACTTTTATTCAACTAAATCACGAAATAGCTAAGGATCGAACTAAGATAGGTAAAGGTAATAAAAGTGATGGTGATACGATACCGGGGCATCTCCCCCAAGCTTGGCAAAAGCCAAGGGGTGTGCCCATACCCGTGTACTCAAGTCTCCTTTGGTGGAGAAGATGATGATGGTGATGGTGATGAGGTGGTAGCAAGCTTATCCTCCGACTTCCATGGCAGCGGCTCACCATCATAAGAGGAAGCACGAGTCTCCTGAGTCCTGCAACTGGCAGCTAAACTCATACCTTTAAATCTTGCCTCATACTCAAAGATTTGATTTTGAAGATCATAGATTTGGCTTTGTAGAAAATTGATTTGTTCGTTGAAGATGAAGACGATGTCCTTCATAGACCGGCCATCCACCTTCTGATCACGGGTGAATTCCGTGATCATGAGGTGATTGGCACTGAGTCCACGCTCCACCATCCCTTGGCACTTGAAGATCTCCTGCTCCACCCCCTCGATCCAGGCCTCCACGGTTCCCGTCTTCTTGGGCCCTTGAACATCCCGGATGTGGAGCGCCCCCTCACGCATCTCAATGGCTTGAGGGTGCTTCATCACCTCTGACAAGTAGGGATTGATTACCCTCTCAAAGAACTTGTCCTTGGAGGAGCTTGATGTGGCCATGGCGATCTAGATCTGTCAGAAAAACAACACAAAACAAGAACAGGGAATTTCTCCACGATATGGTTATCAAATCGTCCGGGAGTATATATAAAGATTTTTTATCTTGGGAAACAAGCATGCGGAAGGAATACGGAGTCGGGGAGGTGCCCGAGGGGCCCACCACCCACCAGGGCGCGCCAGGGGGCAGGCGCGCCCTGGTGTCTCGTGGGCACCTTGGTTGCCTTCCCGGTTATTTCTTATTTTTCCTATTTTTTATAATATTCCAAAACTGACAGAAAATATTTTTGCGGATTTTTCGGAGTCCGTTTACTTACCGTATCACGTACCCCTTCCTTTTCAGGGTTCTGGAGTGTTCTGGAAGGTTTCTTTTATGTGTTCTCCGGTGTCATGGTTTGAATAATATTGGTTTCAACATTACTGGGCATACCTGAGATATAGTGTTTAATTCTTTGTCCATTGACCACCTTCGGATTAGTACCTTCGGCATTATTAATCTTGATAGCTCCAGAGCGATAAACTTCTTCAGTAATATATGGTCCTTCCCATTTGGAAAGAAGTTTTCCTGCAAACAATCTAAAACGGGAGTTGTATAATAGAACATATTCACCCACTTAGAATTCCCACTTTTGGATTCTTTTGTCATGCCATATTTTAACCTTTTCTTTAAATAGTTTGGCATTTTCGTAAGCTTGGGTTTTCCATTCATCTAGTGAGCTAATATCAAATAACCTCTTTTCACCAACAAGTTTGAAATCATAACTGAGTTCTTTAATTGCCCAATATGCTTTATGTTCTAACTCAAGAGGCATATGACAAGCTTTTCCATAAACCATTTTATATGGAGACATACCCATAGGATTTTTATAAGCTGTTCTGTAGACCCAAATTGCATCATCTAATTTCTTAGACCAGTTCTTTCGGGACCTATTGACAGTTTTTTGTAATATTAATTTTATTTCTCTATTGCTAAGTTCAACTTGACCACTAGATTGAGGATGATAGGGTGATGCAATTCTATGGTTAACATCATATTTAGCAAGCATTTTACGGAAAGCACCATGAATAAAGTGTGAACCACCATCAGTCATTAAATATCTAGGGACTCCAAACCTTGGGAAAATAACTTCTTTAAGCATTTTAATGGAAGTGTTATGATCAGCACTACTAGTTGGAATAGCTTCTACCCACTTAGTAACATAATCAACAGCAACCAAAATATGTGTATACCTGATGTCTACTACGCAACCTTTCTTCTTGTAGACTCGTGTTGCGCCTCCAAGCGCAGAGTTTTGTAGGACAGTAGCAAATTTCCCTCAAGTGGATGACCTAAGGCTAATCAATCCGTGGAAGGCATAGGATGAAGATGGTCTCTCTCAAACAACCCTACAACCAAATAACAAAGAGTCTCTTGTGTCCCCAACACACCCAATACAATGGTAAATTGTATAGGTGCACTAGTTCGGCAAAGAGATGGTGATACAAGTGTAATATGGATGGTAGATATAAGTTTTTGTAATCTGAAAATATAAAAACAGCAAGGTAACTAGTGACAAAAGTGAGCAAAAACGGTATTGCAATGCTTAAAAACAAGGCCTAGGGTTCATACTTTCACTAGTGCAAGTTCTCTCAACAATGATAACATAATCGGATCGTATAACAATCCCTCAACGTGCAACAAAGAATCACTCCAAAGTTCCTATCGGAGAACGTAGGACAAAAACATGCATCAACCCCTATGCATAGATTACCCCAATGTCACCTCGGGAATCCGCAAGTTGAGTGCCAAAACATACATCAAGTGAATCAATAGAACATCCCATTGTCACCACAGATATCCCATCGCAAGACATACTTCAAGTGTTCTCAAATCCAATACTCAATCCAACATAACGAAACCTCAAAGAGCAAGACTCAATTCATCACAATAAGAGATAGAGAGGGAAGAAACACCATATGATCCAACTATAATAACAAAGCTCGCGGTACATCAAGATCATGCCAAATCAAGAACACGAGAGAGAGAGATCAAACACATAGCTACTGGTACATACCCTCAGCCCCGAGGGTGAACTACTCCCTCCTCGTCATGGAGACCACCGGGATGATGAAGATGGCCACCGGTGATGATTTCGCCCTCCGATAGGGTGCTGGAACGGGCTCCCGATTGGTTTTTCGTGGCTACAGAGGCTTGCGGCGGCGGAACTCCCGATCTAGGTTTCTTTTCGGGGTTTTTGGTATTTATAGGAATTTTTGGCATTGGCCTCATGTCAAGGGGGTCCACGAGGTAGCGACAAGCCAGGGGGGCGCGCCCTAGGGGGTGGGCGTGCCCCCCACCCTTGTGGTTGCCTCGGGACTCTTCAGGCTCAACTCTTGTGCTTTGGGGGTCTCTTTTGGTCTATAAAAAATCATCGTAAATTTTCAGCCCATTCCGAGAACTTTTATTTCTGCACAAAAACAACAACACGGTAGTTCTGCTGAAAACAGCGTAAGTCCGGGTTAGTTCCATGCAAATCATACCAAAACCATATAAAATTGTTGTAAACATGGCAGCATGGAACTAACCCGGACTGACGCTGTTTTCAGCAGAACTACCGTGGTGTTGTTGTTGTGCAGAAATAAAAGTTCTCCAAATGAGCTGAAACTTTTTGACGATTTTTTTTGGAACAAAAGAGACCCCCGAAGCTTCGTGGAAGGACCAGAAGGTGAAGGAGTAGGGCACAAGACACCGGGGCGCGCCAGGGAGCCCAAGCGCGCCCCGGTGGGTTGTGCTCACCTCGAGGCCCATCTTAGCGTGAAACCAACGCCAAAAATTCCTATAAATAGAGAAACCATCAGGGGTAACCCTAGATCAGAAGTTCCACCACCGCAAGCCTCTGTAGCCACGAAAAACCAATCTAGATACCGTTCCAGCACCCTACCGGAGGGGGAAATCATCACCGATGGCCATCTTCATCATCCCGGCGGCCACCATGATGAGGAGGGAGTAGTCCACCCTTGGGGCTAAGGGTTTGTACCAGTAGCTATGTGGTTAATCTCTCTCTCTCTCGTGTTCTTGATGGCACGATCTTGATGTATTGGGGGCTTTGTTAATATAGTTGGATCATATGGTGTTTTCCCCTCTCTATCTTGTTGTGAATTGAGTTTTCCCATTGAGATTTTGTTTTATCGGATTGAATACTTTTATGGATTTGAGAACACTTGATGTATGTCTTGCATATGAATACCCATGGTGACAATGGGATATTATATTGATTCACCTGAGATATATTTTGGTACTCAACTCGCGGATTCCTGAGGTGACATTGGGGTAATCTATGCATAGGTGTTGATGCACATTCTCGTCTTTTGTTTCTCCGGTAGAAATCTTGGGGCACTCTTTGAGGTTCTTTGTGTTGGATTGAGTATTATGAATATGAATTTGCTTTGGCGTTATTTTAGTACGAACTCTTGATAGATCGATCTGAAAGAATAATTTGGTGTTATTTTAGTACGAACTCTTGGATAGATCGATCGGAAAGAATAGCTACAACCAATTTCTTCTTATGTTCTGCGCTAGATAAGAACTTTGGAGTGATTCTTCATCGCACTTTGAGGGATGGTTATATCATCCAATTAGATTAGCATTGTTGAGAGATTGCACTAGCGAAAGTACGGACCCTAGGCCTCATTTTCAAGCATTGCAATACCGTTTGAGCTCCGTTTTATCAATTGCTACCTTGCTGTTTTTTATTTTTCCTATTACAAAAATTAATATCTACTATCATTACTACACTTGTATCATCATCTCTTCGCCGAACTAGTGCACCCATACAAATTACCATTGTATTTGGTGTGTTGGGGACACAAGAGACTTTTTATTATTTGGTTGCAAGGTTGTTTGAGAGAGACCATCTTCATCCTACGCCTCCCACAGATTGATAAACCTTAGGTCATCCACTTGAGGGAAATTTGCACTGTCCTACAAAACTCTGCGCTTGGAGGCCCAACACGAGTCTACAAGAATAAAGTTGCGTAGTAGACATCAAGCTCTTTTCTAGCGCCGTTGCCGGGGAGGTGAGTGCTTGAAGGTATATCTTTAGATCTTGCAATTGAATCTGTTAGTTTCTTGTTTTATCACTAGCTTGGTTTATAAAAGAAAACTACAAAAAAATGGAATTGACGTTGCATCATATTATTCATCTTTATAATGTCTTTCGTGAAAATGATGGAAAGGAAAATTGTGCTCAATTGATAGAAGAAGAATTCAAAAAAATGTTTGGCATAATTGATGAGCATGATTGCAATATTGTTGGTACGAACTGTATGAATATCCATGATGCTAATGATATGCAAAGCTACAAGCTTGGGGATGCTATGTTTGATGAAGACGATATTTTTAGTCCCCCAAGTTTTGATGTTCAAATTTGTTATAATGGTAGCATGCCTCCTATTTATGACAATTATATTGATGAAAGTAGGTTTGGAAGAGTGTCAACTCTAGGTACTAATGATCCCACTATTTTGGAGGGTGATGAATCTTATTGTGATAATTATGAAAGTAGATTTGGAGAGGTCATGACTTTATTTAGTGATGAATCCACTATTTTGGAAGAGGTTTCAATTGATTATGACAACAAAGTTGCTATCTATGATCATTATGGTGATGACATGTGTGCTATAAAGAATAATGATAACCATGAAACTTGTCATCATAATTTTAATGTTCAATTTGATTGTGTCAATCAAGTAGCACATGATAGTTATTTTGTTGAGTTTGCTCCCACCACTATTCATGAGAATAAATTTGCTTACGTGGAGAGTAAGAAAATTTCTATGCTTGTGGATCATGAAAAGAATGATTTACGTGATAGTTATATTGTTGAATTCATTCATGATGCTACTGAAAATTATTATGAGAGGGAACATATGCTCTTACATATTGCAATAATATCAAGTTTCCTCTCTTTATGTTGAAAGTTTTGAAGTTGCACTTGTTTTGCCTTCCTATGCTAGTTGATTCTTGCTCCCATGAATTGTTTGCTCAAAAAATCCCTATGAATAGGAAGTGGGTTAGACTTAAATGTGATAGTAATATGCTTCATGATGCTCTCTTTATGTTTCAATTCTTTTCTTTTACGTGAGCATCATTGAAATCTTCATGCCTAGCTAAAAGGCATTAAAGAAAAGCACTTGTTGGGAGACAACCCAACATTTACCCCTACAGTTTTTGTGTGTTCACATGATTAGGATACTGTAGTAATCATGTTTTCTAGCTTTTGTTTCGATAAAATGCCAAGTAAAGCCTTTGGGATAGTGTGGATGATAGTTGACATGATTCTGTGCAAAAACAGAAACTTTTTCGTCCAGTACATAAATTCCTATATTTTAATAGAACGTGGAAAAATTCTTATTTTTTTACAGTTGATATTTATACAGATTTTCTACGTTTTCCTAATTTTTCAGAATTTTTTGAGTTACATAAGTATGACCTTAGTTCAGATCTTCACGTACTGTTCTGTTTTTGACAGATTCTGTTTTCAATGCATAGTTTGCTTGTTTTATGGTTTCTATGGCTTATATTGCTTAATATAAATTATGGAAATTGTAGAGTACAGTAGGAATTGTGTGAAAACAATTATGAATCTTGTCTTTGACATTACCAAAGTGAATGATTTGTCTTTATTATACTAACCCATCTCACGAAGTTCCGTTAAGTTTTGTGTGATTGAAGTTTTCAAGTTTTGGGTGAGATATCGATATGAGGAGAATAAGGAGTGATAAGACCCTAAGCTTGGGGATGCTCAAGGCACCCCAAGGTAATATTCAAGGAAGATCCAAGCAACTAAGCTTGGGGATGCCCCGGAAGGCATCCCCTCTTTCGTCTCCAACATTATCGGTAACCTCGCTTGGAGCTATGTTTTCATTCGTCACATGATATGTGTTTTCTTGGAGCATCATTTTATTTTATTAGTATTTGCTTTATATTATCTATAATAATGTTTTGCTTCTTTTACTTCAATAAAAATGTCAAGTATAGCCTTTTCCATGCTTATTTTGCAAGTATATGAGTTGCTGTTTCAAAACAGAAAGTTTATCGCTGTTACAGAAATTCTCTAGAAAAGTAAGAATGTGCTAAAATGTTGAAAAATTTTGCATAGTAATATATAATAAATTTTCTAAAGTGTGGTCATTTTTTTGAATTTTTGGAGTTAGGTAAGTATGAGGAATATTGCACTCTTTACAGACTGTTCTGTTTAGACAGATTGCTGTTATGTTTGCATATGTTTGCTTGTTTAATGATTCTATTTGAGGATAGGAGTATTAAATATGCAGAGGCATTTAGTATGCAATGTTAAATTATAATTTTAGTGATTTTATACAGTGAGAATGATAAGGTGTTGCATTGATTTATACTAACTTATCTCACGAGTTCTTGTTGAAGCTTTGTGTGGATGAAGTTTTTAAGATTTAGGGAAACTGTGATATAAAAGGAATTAAGGAGACACAAAAGCTCAAGCTTAGGGATGCCCAAGGCATCCCAAGATGATATTCCAATAATTCTCAAGCATCTAAGCTTGGGGATGCCCCGGTAGGCATCCCACCTTTCTTCATCAACAATTATCGGTTAGACTCGGTTGAGCCTAAGTTTTTGCTTCTTCACATGATGTGTGCTATTCTTAAAATTTCATTTTATTTTGTTTTGCTAGCTGTTTTAATAAAATACTTAGATCTGAAACTTTTAAATAAGAGAGAGTCCTCAAATAGCTACCCATTTACTTAACTACTCGCTTCATCTTCACTTATATCTTTTTGGAGTAGTTTGTTATTCACTCTTGTGCTTCACTTATATCCTATGAGTAAATTGTTGAATGAATTGAATATCATGAAGTTTAAATTATATGTTTATATCATGCCTAGTGGTAGCTTCACATTGGGTTTAGAAAATGAAATCTTTTGAAGCTTGACAATCACAATATTGGTCATACAAGCAATTCATGAATGATAAGGAAGAGAACTTTCACATACAAATATATTATCTTGGACATCTTCTGTGAATACCCATTAATTATTTTCAAACTTGAGAAAATTAGTTGAAGTTGGACAAGGAAGACAACGTAATGAGTTATGGTTGTGTATATTTGCATAGAAGTTATATTGTCATGGATCCTCCAACAAGTGGTGTTTGCCTAGGATCTTTTGCTAGCCAAAAATTCATGCTAAGTAGAGATACTACTTGTGCATCCAAAAACCCTTAAACCCAATTTCTTGCCATGAGTGTCCACCATACCTACCTATGGATTGAATAAGATCCTTCAAGTAAGTTGTCATCGGTGCATAAAGCAATAAAAATTGCTCCTAAATATGTTTGATCTCTTATTGTAAGGCAAAATTGAGCATTGTACGAACTTGTGATGGCAAAGTAATAAAAGCGACGAACTGAATAATAAAGGATGCTATCATAAGGGGCAATATAACATGATGTTCCTTTGCATTAAGAGCTTGGGCATCCAAATAAAAAGCGCATGACAACCTCTTCTTCCCTCTGCGAAGGGCATATCTTTTACTTTTCAGTATTTACTTTTATGCAAAGAGTTAATAGTATGAAATCTCATTTCAACCTCAACTATTCTCTAGTTGGCAAGCATCATGTGGTGGGGAAAGATCTAGGCACATATGACCAGTCAAATATATTTGATCATGATTTATTATTGTTGACAATTATCTTTATGATAAATGAGTTGGGAGGCGAAACATTAAGCCCCTATCTTTCTCTATGTTCGATGGATGCCATTTGTTCTAAGAATATGCTTTGAGTAGTAGCAATCATGGAAGACTATATGATGATTGAGTATGTGGAGCTCTTACTTAGACTCTGTTGAATAAGTTGAATTGCAATTGTTTGGTGACTAAGAATAGAGGTTGTTGAGTTTCAAGAGAATTCATTGTTCGAACCTTAACATGTGAATTGATTGCTACTTTGTCATGATGAGTTTTATGAGAAAGAGTTGTTGTTATGATGCTAGGAAAAGTGATTGAAATTATCATTGATCAAACTTATGCACTTTGCTAGCATTCACACTTCATAAATTATTTCTTTCATCATTTACCTACTCGAGGACGAGCAGGAATTAAGCTTGGGGATGCTGATACGTCTCCAATGTATCTATAATTTATGAAGTATTCATGCCATGTTTACAACAATTTTATATGGTTTTGGTATGATTTGCATGGAACTAACCCGGACTGACGCTGTTTTCAGTAGAACTACCGTGGTGTTGTTTTTGTGCAGAAATAAAAGTTCTCCAAATGAGCTGAAACTTTTTGATGATTTTTTTTGGAACAAAAGAGACCCCCGAAGCTTTGTGGAAGGACCAGAAGGTGAAGGAGTAGGGTACAAGACACCGGGGCACGCCAGGGGGCCCAGGCGCGCCCCCTGGCGCTCCCCGGTGGGTTGTGCTCACCTCGAGGCCCATCTTAGCGTGAAACCAATGCCAAAAATTCCTATAAATAGAGAAACCATCAGGGGTAACCCTAGATCAGAAGTTCCGCCGCCGCAAGCCTCTGTAGCCATGAAAAACCAATCTAGACCCCGTTCCGGCACCCTGCCGGAGGGGGAAATCATCACCGGTGGCCATCTTCATCATCCCGGTGGCCACCATGATGAGGAGGGAGTAGTCCACCCTCGGGGCTGAGGGTTTGTACCAGTAGCTATGTGTTTAATCTCTCTCTCTCTCGTGTTCTTGATGGCACGATATTGATGTATTGGGGGCTTTGTTAATATAGTTGGATCATATGGTGTTTTCCCCTCTCTATCTTGTTGTGAATTGAGTTTTCCCTTTGAGATTTCGTTTTATCGGATTGAATACTTTTATGGATTTGAGAACACTTGATGTATGTCTTGCATATGAATACCCGTGGTGACAATGGGGTATTATATTGATTCACTTGAGATATATTTTGGTACTCAACTCGCGGATTCCCGAGGTGACATTGGGGTAATCTATGCATAGGGGTTGATGCACGTTCTCGTCTTTTGTTTCTCCGGTAGAAATCTTGGGGCACTCTTTGAGGTTCTTTGTGTTGGATTGAGTATTATGAATATGAATTTGCTTTGGCGTTATTTTAGTACGAACTCTTGATAGATCGATCGGAAAGAATAATTTGGTGTTATTTTAGTACGAACTCTTGGATAGATCGATCGGAAAGAATAGCTACAACCAATTTCTTCTTATGTTCTCCGCTAGATAAGAACTTTGGAGTGATTCTTCATCGCACTTTGAGGGATGGTTATATGATCCAATTAGATTAGCATTGTTGAGAGATTGCACTAGCAAAAGTACGGACCCTAGGCCTCATTTTCAAGCATTGCAATACCGTTTGTGCTCCGTTTTATCAATTGCTACCTTGTTGTTTTTTATTGTTCCTATTATAAAAATCAATATCTACTATCATTACTACACTTGTATCATCATCTCTTCGTCGAACTAGTGCACCTATACAAATTACCATTGTATTTGGTGTGTTGGGGACACAAGAGACTTTTTATTATTTGGTTGCATAGAAAACAGATTATTATTTGAATGTTTAGAGTTTGGCACATGCAAATTTACTTGGAACGGCAGGTATTCCGCATATAGGTAGATATGGTGGACACTCATGGAAGAAACTTGGTTCAAGGATTTTGGATGCACAAGCAGTATTCCCACTTAGTACAGAAATTTTGGCTAGCAAAAGATTCTAAATAGCAAGCACCACATGTTGGAGGATCCATAACAATATAACTTCTACACAAATATACCCAAGCATAACTCATTACGTTGTCTTCCTTGTCCAACTTCAACTAATTTGCTCAAGTTTGAAAATAATTAATGGGGCTCACAATCATAGAAGGTGTCCAAGATAGTATATTTATATGTGAAATATCTCTTCCTTCAATATTCTTTCATGAATTGTTCAAGTGACCAATACTATGTTTGCTAACTTTCAATAAATTTACCACCTCTACTTCTTATATGTGAAGTCATTAATCCCCATGGGATAAGCATATGAAACATATATAATTTCAGATTTATGATATTCAATTCATTCAACCACTTACTCATAGGATATAAGTGAAGCACACGAGTAAATGACAAACTACTCCAAAAAGAATATAAGTGAACATCAATGAGTAGTCGAATAATTAAGTAGCTATGTGAACACTCTCTCTCATAAAGAAAATTTTGATCTTAAGTATTTTATTCAAATAGAAAGCAAAACAAAATAAAATTACATTCAAAGGATAGCACATAGCATGTGAAGAAGCAAAAACTTAGCCTCAACCAAAACTGACCGATCATTGTTGAAGAAGAAAGGTGGGATGCCAACCGGGGCATCCCCAAGCTTAGATGCTTGAGACTTCTTGAAATATTAACTAGGGATGCCTTGGGAATCCCCAAGCTTGAGCTCTTGTGTCTCCTTAATTCCTCTCTTATCGCGGTTTCATTAAATCTTAAAAACTTCATCCACACAAAACTCAACAAGAACTTGTGAGAAAAGTTAGTATAAATCAAATGCAAAACCTTATCATTCTCTACTGTAGCAAATCACTAAAATTATTATTTAACATTGTATACTAAATGCCTCTGCATATTTAATACTCCTATCCTCAAATAGAATCATTAAACAAGCAAACATATGCAAACAATGCAAACATAACAGCAATCTATCTAAACAGGACAGTCTGTAAAGAGTGCAATTGTACTCATACTTCCCTAACTCCAAAAGTTCTGAAAAATTAACACACTGTATAAAATTTGTTTTTACTCATTATGTACAAATTTCAAGATTTTATCATGTTCTGACTTTCCAGAAGAATACAGACAATGATAGAAAACTTTCTATTTTCAAAACAGCAACATATAGACTTGCAAAATAAGCATGGCAAAGGCTATACTGGACACTTTTATTGAAATAAAAGATGCAAAACATTACTCTAAATAACAGCAAGAAAATACTAATAAAATAAAATGACGCTCCAAGCAAAACTCATATCATGTGGTGAATAAAAATATAGCCTCAAGTAAATTTACCGATGGATTGAAGACGAAAGAGGGGATGCCATCCGGGGCATCCCCAAGCTTAGATGCTTGGTTGTCCTTGAATATTACCTTGGGGTGCCTTGGGCATCCCCAAGGTTAGGCTTTTGCCACTCCTTATTCCATAGTCCATCAAATCTTTCCCCAAAACTTGAAAACTTCACAACACAAAACTCAACAGAAAACTCGTAAGATCCGTTAGTATAATAAAACAAATCATTTACTTGGGTACTGTCAAAGACAAGGTTCATAATTGTTCTCACACAATTCCTACTGTAACTTATCATTTATACAATTTATATTGAGCAATATAAGCCATAGAAACTAGAAAACAAGCAAAATATGCATTGAAAACAGAACCTGTCAAAAACAGAACAGTCTGTAAAGATCTGAATTAAGCTCATACTTCTGTAATTCCAAACATTCTAAAAAATTAGTAAAACGCAGGAAATTTGTGTGTAAATCCTTTGTAAAAAATTCAGAGTTTTTCCACGTTCCAGTAAAAGATAGGAATTTCTGTACTGGACGCAAAAGTTTCTGTTTTTGCACAGAATCAAGTCAACTATCATCCACACTATCCCAAAGGCTTTACTTGGCACTTTATTGAAACAAAAGCTATAAAACATGATTACTACAGTATATTAATCATGTGAACACACAAAAACAATAGGGGTAAATATTGGGTTGTCTCCCAACAAGCGCTTTTCTTTAATGCCTTTTTAGCTAGGCATGATGATTTTAATGATGCTCACATAAAAGTAAAGAATTGAAACACAAAGAGAGCATCATGAAGCATATGACTAGTACATTTAAGTCTAACCCACTTCCAATGCATAGGGATTTTGTGAGCAAACAATTTATGGGAACAAGAATCAACTAGCATAGGAAGGCAAAACAAGCAAAACTTCAAGATTTTCAACACATAGAGAGGAAACTTGATATTATTGCAATATGTAAAAGCATATGTTCCTCTCTCATAGTAATTTTCAGTGGCATCATGAATGAATTCAACAATATAACTATCACATAAAGCATTCTTTTCATGATCCACAAGCATAGAAATTTTATTACTCTCCACACAAGCAAATTTATTCTCATGAATAGTAGTGGGAGCAAACTCAACAAAATAACTATCATATGAGGTATAATCCAATTGAAAATTAAAATCATGATGACAAGTTCCATGGTTATCATTATTCTTTATAGCATAGATGTCATCACAATAATCATCATAGATAGCGACTTTGTTCTCATAATCAATTGGAACCTCTTCTGAAATAGTGGATTCGTCACTAAATAAAGTCATGACCTCTCCAAATCCACTTTTATTAATATTGTAATAAGATTCAACACCCTCCAAAATAGTGGGATCAATACTACCTAGATTTTACACTCTTGCAAACCCACTTTCATCAATATAATCATCATAAATAGGAGGCATGCTATCATCATAATAAATATTCTCATCAAAACTTGGGGGACTAAAAATATCATCTTCATCAAACATAGCATCCCCAAGCTTGTGGCTTTGCATATCATTAGCATCATGGATATTCAAAGAATTCACACTAACAACATAGCAATCATGCTCATCATTCAAAGATTTTATACCAAACATTTTTATTGACTTCTTCTTCTCACACTTGAGCACAATTTTCCTTTCCATCATTTTCACGAAAGACATTAAAAAGATGAAGCATATGAGGCAACCTCAATTCTATTTTTTTGTACTTTTATTTTATAGACTAAACTAGTGTTAAACAAGAAACTAAAATATTCAATTGCAAGAACTAAAGATATACCTTCAAGCACTCACCTCCCCGGTAACGGCGCCAGAAAAGAGCTTGATGTCTACTACGCAACATTTCTTCTTGTAGACTCGTGTTGGGCCTCCAAGCACAGAGTTTTGTAGGACAGTAGCAAATTTCCCTCAAGTGGATGACCTAAGGTTTATCAATCCGTGGGAGGCATAGGATGAAGATGGTCTCCCTCAAACAACCCTGCAACCAAATAACAAAGAGTCTCTTGTGTCCCCAACACACCCAATACAATGGTAAATTGTATAGGTGCACTAGTTCGGCGAAGAGATGGTGATACAAGTGTAATATGGATGGTAGATATAGGTTTTTGTAATCTGAAAATATGAAAACAGCAAGGTAACTAGTGACAAAAGTGAGCAAAAACGGTATTGCAATGCTTGAAAACAAGGCCTAGGGTTCATACTTTCACTAGTCCAAGTTCTCTCAACAATGATAACATAATCGGATCATATAACAATCCCTCAACGTGCAACAAAGAGTCACTCCAAATTTCCTATTGGACAACGTAGGACAAAAACGTGCATCAACCCCTATGCATAGATTACCCGAATGTCACCTCGGGAATCCGCAAGTTGAGTGCCAAAACATACATCAAGTGAATCAATAAAACATCCCATTTTCACCACAGATATCCCATCGCAAGACATACATCAAGTGTTCTCAAATCCAATACTCAATCCAACATAACAAAACCTCAAAGAGCAAGACTCAATTCATCACAACAAGAGATAGAGAGGGAAGAAACACCATATGATCCAACTATAATAACAAAGCTCGCGGTACATCAAGATCGTGCCAAATCAAGAACACGAGAGAGAGAGAGAGATCAAACACATAGCTACTGGTACATACCCTCAGCCCTGAGGGTGAACTACTCCCTCCTCGTCATGGAGACCACCGGGATGATGAAGATGGCCACCGATGATGATTTCCCCCTCCAGCAGGGTGCCGGAACGGGCACCCGATTGGTTTTTCGTGGCTACAGAGGCTTGCGGCGGCGGAACTCCGATCTAGGTTTCTTTTTGGGGGTTTTGGTATTTATAGGAATTTTTGGCGTCGGTCTCACGTCAAGGGGGTCCACGAGGCAGCGACAAGCCAGGGGCATGCCCTAGGGGGGTGGGCACACCCCCACCCTTGTGGTTGCCTCGGGACTCTTCTGGCCCAACTCTTGTGCTTCGGGGGTCTCTTTTGGTCCATAAAAAATCACCGTAAATTTTCAGCCCATTCCGAGAACTTTTATTTCTGCACAAAAAATGACACCACGGTAGTTCTGCTGAAAACAGCGTCAGTCCGGGATAGTTCTAATCAAATCATACCAAAATCATATAAAATTGTTTTAAACATGGCATGAATACTTCATAAATTATAGATACGTTGGAGACGTATCAATACCTGTTAGAGGAAGGAGAAGGTCCCATATAATCAAAGCCCCAAACATCAAATGGTTCAATGACCAGTGAATAATTCATAGGCATTTCCTGATGCTTATCGATATTACCTATTCTTTGACATTCATCACAAGACAAGACAAACTTACGGGCATCCTTGAAAAGAGTAGGCCAATAAAAACCAGATTGTAATACCTTATGCGCTGTTCTATCTCCTGCATGATGTCCTTCATAGGCTTTGGAGTGACATTTCCGTAGGATTTGTTCCTGTTCATGCTCAGATACACAACGTCTAATAACACCATCTACTCCCTCTTTATAAAGATGTGGGTCATCCCAAAAGTAATGTCGTAAGTCATAGAAGATTTTTTTCTTTTGTTGGTATGTGAAACTATGTGGTATAAATTTAGCAACAATATAATTAGCATAGTCAGCATACCAAGGAGTATTATGAGAAGCATTTATTATAGCTAGTTGTTCATCAGGAAAGCTATCATCAATAGGTAGTGGGTCATCAAGAATATTTTCTAACCTAGACAAGTTATCAGCTACGGGATTCTCGGCTCCTTTCCTATCAGTGATGTGCATGTCAAATTCTTGTAACAAGAGAACCCACCTAATGACTCTAGGTTTAGCATCTTTCTTTTCCATAAGATATTTTATAGCAGCATGATCAGTGTGAACAATTACTTTGGAATCAACAATGTAAGATCTGAAATTATCACAAGCAAACACAACTGCTAAAAATTCTTTCTCAGTAGTAGCATAATTTCTTTGGGCACTGTCTAGAGTTTTGCTAGCATAATGGATAACATTTAATTTCTTATCGACTCTTTGTCCTAGAACAGCACCAACAGCATAATCACTAGCATCACATATAATTTCAAAAGGCAAGTTCGAATCAGGTGGTTGAACAATAGGTGCAGAAGTTAAGGCTTTCTTAAGTGTTTCAAAGGCTTCTACACAATCATCATCAAAAACAAATGGAACATCCTTTTGTAAAAGATTAGTAAGAGGCCTAGAAATTTTAGAGAAGTCTTTAATAAACCTCCTATAGATACCAGCATGACCAAGGAAACTACGAATACCTTTAATATCTTTAGGACATGGCATTTTCTCAATTGCATCAACTTTAGCTTTGTCCATGTCAATACCTCGTTCAGAAATTTTATGCCCAAGACAATGCCTTCATTAACCATAAAGTGGCACTTCTCCCAATTCAAGACAAGATTAGTTTGTTCACATCTCTGCAAAACTCGATCAAGGTTGCTTAAGCAATCTTGAAAAGAAGTTCTGTAAACAGAAAAATCATCCATGAAAACCTCAACAATCTTTTCACAAATATCAGAGAATATAGCAGTCACACATGTTTGAAAGGTAGCAGGTGCATTACATAAACCAAAGGGCATATGTCTATAAGCATAAGTTCCAAAAGGGCAAGTAAAAGTGGTTTTCTCTTGATCAGGTTGTGAAACAGGTATTTGAGAGAAACCAGAATATCCATCAAGAAAACAAAAGTGTGTGTTCTTAGATAATATTTCTAGCATTTGGTCAATAAAAGGCAGAGGGTAATGATCTTTTCTAGTAGCTTTATTTAATTTTCTAAAATCAATTACCATCCTATAGCCAGTAACAATTCTTTGTGGGATAAGTTCATTTTTATCATTAGGAACAACAGTAATACCTCCTTTCTTAGGGACACAATGAACAAGACTTACCCATCTACTATCAGCTATGGGATAGATTATACCTGCTTCCAGAAGCTTTAGTATTTCAGTTCTTACCACTTCTTTCATCTTAGGAGTCAAACGTCGTTGGTGATCAACAACAGGTTTAGCATCAGGCTCCATATTAATTTTGTGCTGACAGAGAGTGGGACTAATGCCCTTAATATCATCAAGAGTATATCCAATAGCAACACGGTGCTTCCTCAGAATTTTTAATAATCTCTCTTCTTCATGTTCTGAAACGTTATCACTAATAATAACATGATATATATTTTTCTCATCAAGATAAGCATACTTCAGAGTGTCAGGCAATTGCTTTAATTCAAACACAGGATCACCTTTAGGTGGAGGAGGACCTCCTAGAGTTTCAATAGGCAAATTGTGTTTAAGGATAGGTTGTTGTTCAAATAATATTTTATTTATTTTATTTCTTTCACACAAGTGCATATCATTCTCATGGTCTAGTAAATATTGTTCTAAAGGATCAGTAGGAGGTACAGCAATAGAAGCAAGACCAATTATTTCATCTTTACTAGGTGATTCTTTATCATGAGGTTGTTTACGAAACTTAGAGAAATTAAACTAATGAGACACATCACCAAAGCTAACACTGACAGTTTCTTTCTCACAATCTATCTTAGCATTGACAGTGTTCAAGAAAGGTCTACCAAAAATTATGGGACAAAAGTCATTGATACGTCTCCAACGTATCTATAATTTTTGGTTGTTCCATGCTATTATATTATCATTCTTGGATGTTTTACAATCATTTTATAGCAACTTTATATCATTTTTGGGGACTAACCTATTGACATAGTGCCCAGTGCCAGTCGTTGTTTTTTCCTTGTTTTTTACTTTGCAGAAAATCAATACCAAACGGAGTCCAAACGCAACGAAACTTTTTGGAGATTTTTTCTGGACCAGAAGACACCTGTTGGGCCAAAGAAGTACCAGAGGGGGGCTCCGAGGGGAGCACAACACACCTAGGCGCGCCCTGGTGGGTTGTGCCCACCTCGGCCGCCTCCCGCACCACCTCTTTGCTCTATAAATACCCTGAAAATCCAAAAACCCTAGGGGAGTCGACGAAACACAATTCCAGCCGGCGCAAGTTCCAGAACCACCAGATCCAATCTAGACACCATCACGGAGGGGTTCATCATCCTCATTGGTGCCTCTCCGATGATGCGTGAGTAGTTCATTGTAGACCTACGGGTCCGTAGTTAGTAGCTAGATGGCTTCTTCTCTCTCTTTTGAGTCTCAATACAATGGTCTCTTGGAGATCTATTTGATGTAACTCTTTTTGCTGTGTGTTTGTTGGGATCCGATGAACTTTGAGTTTATGATCAGATCTATTTATCCATGAAGGTTATTTGAGTTTCTCTGATCTCTTATATGCATGATTACTTATAGCCTCGTATTTCTTCTTCGATCTTGCCATGGGAAGAGGTGCTTTGTGATGGGCTCGGTCGTGCGGTGTTTTTTCCCAGTGACAGAAGGGGCAGCAAGACACGTATTAATCGTTGCTATTAAGGATAACAAGATGGGGTCTATTCCTACATGAATAGATCTTGTCTACATCATGTCATCGTTCTTATTGCATTACTCTGTTTCTCCATGAACTTAATACAGTAGATGCATGCTGGATAGTGGTCGATGTGTGGAGTAATAGTAGTAGATGCAGGCAGGAGTCGGTCTACTAATCTTGGACGTGATGCCTATATAATGATCATTGCCTGGATATCATCATAATTATTTGAAGTTCTATCAATTGCCCAACAGTAATTTGTTTACCCGCCGTATGCTATTTTTCTCGACAGAAGCCACTAGTGAAATCTACGGCCCCGGGTCTATTCTTTATCATATTTGCTTTGAGATCTATTTTTATTCGCTTTTGGTTTCAGATCTATTATTCTAAAACCCAAAAAATACCTTGCTGCACTTTTTCTTTATTTATTTTATTTTGTTTTATTGTGAGATCTATTTATCCAAAATCATACAAACCAATCTATCTTTTACCCGAGAGGGATTGACAACCCCTCTTACGCGTCGGGTTGCAAGTATTTGTTCTTTGTGTGCAGATACCATTTACATAGTGTTGCTTGGTTCTCCTACTGGTTCGATAACCTTGGTTTCATAACTGAGGGAAATACCTACTGAAGCTGTACTGCATCATCCCTTCCTCTTTGCGGAAATACCGACGTAGTTCAAGTGACATCAGTCATCTTGTGGGGAACCAAGGACTAGAAAATCAGTAGGGTATTTTATCTTCCCACACAAGACTTCAACATCTCTAACAATCCCAAGTGGTGTGATGGTGTCTCTATTTGCAACTTTAATAGTAACATCTATGTCTTCTACAGCGGGTATTATATCATTCATAATTTCTTGGTATAAGGTAAAAGGAATAGCACTCACACTAGCACCTAAGTCACATAAACCATGATAGCAATGATCTCCTATTTTAACTGAGACGACAGGCATGCCAACAACAGGTCTATGTTTATCTTTTTCATCGGGTTTGGCAATTCTAGCTGCTTCATCACAGAAGTAAATAACATGCCCATCAATGTTTTCGACCAAGAGATCTTTTACCATAGCAACACTAGGTTCCACTTTAATTTGTTCAGAAGGTTTAGGTGCTTTAATATTAGTTTTGCGAACCACGGTTGATACCGTAGCATGTTCCTTTATCCTAACACGGAAAGGTGGTTTTTCAATATAAGCAGTAGGCACAACTGGATCAACATTGTAAATGATAGTTTCATCTGTAGCTATTACCGGTTCTTTAATTTATTCTTTAATAGGGGGATGATATTTAAACCATTTCTCCTTAGGGAGATCAACATGAGTAGCAAATGATTCACAGAAAGAGGCTACTGTCTCAGAGTCAAGTCCATATTTAGTGCTGAACCTGTGAAAAGCATCGGTATTCATAAAAGATTTAACACAATCAAACTCAAGCTTAATACTGACTCTTTACCTTCGTCGAGTTCCCAATCTTTAGAGTTGTGTTTAATTCTTTCTAAAAGATCCCACCTGAATTCAATAGTCTTCTTCATAAAAGAACCAGTACAAGAAGTATCGAGCATGGATTGATCATCACGAGAAAGCCGAGCATAAATTTTTTGAATAATAATTTCTCTTAAGAGCTCATGATTGGGACATGAATATAACATTGACTTAAGCCTCCCCCAATCTAGAGCGATACTTTCTCCTTCACGAGGCCAAAAATTATATATATAATTCTGATCACGATGAACTAGATGCATAGGATAATATTTTTGGTGAAATTCCAATTTCAATCGATTCTAGTTCCAAGATCCAATATCATCGCATAGCCTATACCATGCCAATGCTTTTCCCTTAAAAGATAAATGGAAAACCTTCTTCTTAACTTCATCTCCGGGTAAACCTGCAAGCTTAAACAATCCACAAATTTCATCCACATGTATCAAATGCATATCAGGATGTTTAGTTCCGTCTCCTGCATAAGGATTAGCTAGCAGTTGTTCTATCATACCCAAAGGAATTTCATAACCAATATTTTCAGTAGGTGCAGTAGGTTGAGGGGCAACTCTTTGTGTTTCCGGTCGAGGTGAAGGTACCCCGAACAAACCCCTCAAAGGATTGTTTTCCATAGTAGCAAGTGACAATAAATTTCAGCACGTAGTATAAGTTTTTCCTTACCGATTTCCACTTACCAAGAGCGCTTCACTCCCCGGAAACGGCGCCAGAAAAAAGTCTTGATGACCCACAAGTATACGGGATCAACCATAATCCTTTTGATAAGTAAGAGTGTCGAACCCAACGAGGAGCAGAAGGAAATGACAAGTGGTTTTCAGCAAGGTAATTTCTGCAGGCACTAAAATTGTAGGAAACAGGTAGTTTGATAGCAAGATAATTTGTAACAAGCAAGTAACGATAACGGTAAATAATGTGCAGCAAGGTAGCCCAATCTTTTGGATGGCAAAGGACAGGCCAAAACGGTCTCAGATAATAAGCAAAGCGTTCTTGAGGGCACACGGGAATTTCATCTAGTCACTTTCATCATGTTGGTTTAATTCGCGTTCTCTACTTTGATAATTTGTTATGTGGGTGGACCAGTGCTTGGTTGTTGTTCTTACTTGAACAAGCCTCCCATTTATGATTAACCCCCTCGCAAGCATCTGCAACTACGAAAGAAGTATTAAGATAAAATCTAACCATAGCATTAAACATATGGATCCAAATCAGTCCCTTACGAAGTAGCGCATAAACTAGGGTTTAAGCTTTTGTCACTCTAGCAACCCATCATATAATAACTATTCCACAATGCATTCCCTTAGGCCCAAAGATGGTGAAGTGTCATGTAGTCGACGTTCACATAACACCACTAAGGGAATCACAACATACATATCATCAAAATATCGAACACATATCAAATTCACATGATTACTTGCAACATGACTTCTCCCGTGGCCTCAAGAACAAAGGTAACTACTCACAAATAATATTCATGCTCAAGATCAGAGGGGTATTAAATAGCATAATTGATATGAACATATAATCTTCCACCAAATAAACCATATAGTAATCAACTACAAGATGTAATCAACACTACTAGTCACCCACATGAACCAATCTGAGGTTCCGGTACAAAGATTGAACACAAGAGATGAACTAGGGTTTGAGATGAGACGGTGTTGTTGAAGATGTTGATGGAGATTGCCCTCCCAAAGATGAGAGGGTTGTTGGTGATGACGATGGCTTTGATTTCCCCCTCCGGGAGGGAAGTCCTGGCGGAATCGCTCCGCCGGAGGGCAAAAGTGCTCCTGCCCAAGTTCCGCCTCGAGACGGCGGCACTCCGTCCCGAAAGTCCTCTCCTTATTTGTTTTCTAGGTCAAAAGACCTCATATACTAGAAGATGGGCACCGGAGGTGGGCCGGGCTGCCCACCACCCACCAGGGTGCGCCTGGGGGGCCTGGCATGCCCTGGTGTCTTGTGGGCACCTGGCAGCCCCCCTCCGGTAGTTCTTTTCTCTAGTAGTTATTAAATATTTGAAAATAATTCTCCGTAAAATTTCAGCTCATTTGGAGATGTGCAGAATAGGTATCTCTGACGTAGCTTTTTCAGGTCCAGAATTCCAGCTGCTAGTATTCTCCTTCTTTGTGTAAACCTTGCATATTATGAGAGAGAAGGCATTAGAATTACTCCATAAAGCATTATTATGCATAAAAACATTATAAAAAATAGTAGAAAAACATGTTGTAAAATGGACGTATCAGTAATTCAGCATAGCATGATCCCGCGGCAATGTATTCCTCTTCGGCTGTGGATAATGATACCGAATTTTGTTTCTTGGAGGACCAAGAGACAAGGGATCTACCAAGAAATTGACTTGTAGGGTACAGTGGATTTTCTATCAACCTTGTCACCAGCACTGTCTGAATCGGAATAGCCAACAAGATCAAAAGATGACCTCTTAGGGTACCAAATGCCAAAGTTTGGAGTATGAATCAAATATCTCACTATCCTTTTCATACCCTTAAGATGACATTCTTTTGGAGCAGCTTGGTACTGTGCGCACATGCACACACTTAGAACAATGTGGGGACGGGAGGCACAAAGATATAATAATTAACCAATCATAGATCGGTAAACCTTTTGGTCAACCGGGTTCCCATCCTTAGTCAAGTCAAGATGTCCACTATTAGGCATGGGTGTTTTCATACCTTTGCTTTCTTGCATGTTGAACTTCTTGAATAGATCCTTGGTATACTTTGTTTGTGAGACAAAGGTACCTTCGTTAGTTTGCTTGATTTGCAAACCAAGGAAAAATTTGAGTTCCCTCATCATAGACATCTCAAACTTCTCCGACATTAACATTCCAAACTTTTCACTAAAATGGGGGTTAGTAGAACCAAATATGATATCATCAACATAAATTTGGCACACAAATTGTTCTCTAATAAGCCTTTTAGTGAAGAGAGTTAAATCAATTCCCAATTTCAAATCCTTTCTCAATAAGAAACTTAGTCAAGCATTTATACCAAGCTCTAGGGGCTTGTTTAAGACCATAAAGAGCTTTGTGAAGTTTGTAAACAGGATTAGGTTTCTTGGGGTTAACAAAGCTGTGAGGTTGTTTAACATAAACTTCCTCCTCAATTTCACCATTTAGAAAAGCACTTTTAATATCCATTTGGTATAAGTGATATCATGGTGATTGGCATAAGCAAGTAGGATGCGAATGGACTCAAGTCTAGCAACGGGGGCATATGTCTCACCATAGTCCATCGACTTGAGTGTATCCTTGGGCAACACGACGAGCCTTGTTGTGTACCACTTGTCCATCCTCATCTTGCTTATTCCGGAACACCCATTTTGTACCAATGATGTTTTGATCATCCTTGGGCTTCTCAACCAAGGTACATACTTGATTCCGCTCAAAGTTGTGTAGCTCTTCGTGCATAGAATTTATCCAATCTGGCTCCTCAAGGGCTTCTTATACCTTCATAGGTTCAATGCTAGAGATGAATGAGTAATGTTCACAAAAGTTAGCCAAACGATTTTTAGAGAGAGTAATTCTCCCGGTGTTGATGTCGTCGAGGATTTGTTCAATGGGATGATTTTTTGAGACTCTTGCTCTAACTCGTGAGAGCTTTTGCTTGGGTTGTGGTGGAACATCCTTGTCATCTTCTTCTTCATTGTTTGTGGCATCATTGTTCGCTTATGGAGGTGGAGAAGGAGGTTGAGGTGGATCATCTTGTTGTACTTCCTCATTTCCTTCGTCTTGACGTGTTCCACTTAGCACAACGACTGCATGGACATAGGATGTAATCGTCATTACTAACTCTCTTCTTTGTCCTTTCAGCCAAATTGATGAACTCCGTCATGCCACAGATGAAATTTGAGCTTCTTCTATCCTTCATCCATTCAGATCGTTCCATCTGCACCACATGAGGGGTAATTCAAAAAAACAGCAACATTAATACATGGATTAATTGATGCCCAAAGTTTCATTCATAAATCACAAGATTTTATTTTCATAATTACTAAGGGTGCTCCATATTGTTATCCAGTCGTGCGATGACAAAAATTAAAGGCCAGTCAATTTACACGCAGAGTACTACAGTACTAACCTTATGAATTGAATACCTTAATTAAGCCACTCAACGAAAAGAATACCTTAATTAATTAGCCGTGCGGCGAACTCCACCCAGCAGATAGAGAAGCATGATGTCGCGGCACGCCGAGACACCAGGGTCGAGGAGCAAAGCTTAGTGGGGCAACCGCCTGAAGTTTGAGCTCCACTATCCCGCCATCGACCGCGATGGATGTGCTCCAATCACGCTGCCGTCGACCTCGAGGATTGAGCTCCTCCTATCTCCCACCGCAGACCGAGGATTGACCTCCTATCACACCGCCGCCATCGACCGACCGAGGATTGACCTCCTATCCGGTAGCTGCTGCCTCGACCGCCGCCGCCATCTCTATTTGTAAAGCGGCTGTTTTTATTTTTTGATGGTATCCGCAGAGCAGCTGTTTACCCTAAGTATTAACTCAATTGTTGCATCCCCATATTTACAGGGTAGTACATCACATACGGTTATGTCACGGCAACCGTTTCTCACCTATGTTGTCTTTTCGCACGGTTTGGTACGGAAATTGTGTGTGAAGTTGTAATACCGAACATAATCGACATGTACAAACCGTGTGTCGTATACAACAAAGTGCGATAAGTAGTTCCCGACCGTTATCAGATCCCCATAGTTTCCCCATTTCTCCCAAGTCCCTATATAGCCTCGAAATCCTTAGCCCCCAAATTCCCTCGTGTGGCACTGACATTGGGGGAATGTGTACGAGTGGTGTTGATGGTTTTGGTGTGGCTGCTCCTGCTCGTATCGCCGCTCTCGGCAGCGCGATGGGTGGCGCCGCCACGACGGCGGTCACCGCCGAGCACTTGCCTAATGTCATCAGAAGGTAGGTGTACTACGGATCCGAATCATCTTGTTAGGTTCCAATCTATCTCGATCTTTTTTAGCATGTCCAAAGTAGCTCCCTGCTCAATCCGTCCTGAATGACCGCCCCCCCCCCACCACACACACACACACCCAGGAAAACGATCAACCGACGAATCAGGAGTATGACACTAGACTCCCGCAAGAGTTCGACTCCGAGTTTTGCGCCACCGAGAAGTACCAAAAGCTTAGTTGTGTGCACGGACACACTCCCGCTCGAGGTGTATGCATGGAGGGATTCGACATTGGCAGACAGTTTCTCAGTTGCCCCTTAGAGGTTAGTGCTAAGTTCATCATTTTAGTTGAGTTAATGCCACCGCTCATCCTGAATACTATTTAACATTGGCAGGGATATGAGGTTTGTGCCTTTGTTAACTGGCTGGATGAAGAATGGCATGGCAGAGCTTGGAGTGTTATCACCAAGATCGCAGAAGATAACGTAAAGCTGAAGAAGAAACTT
Source organism: Thinopyrum elongatum (assembly GCA_011799875.1). Lineage (NCBI taxonomy): Eukaryota > Viridiplantae > Streptophyta > Magnoliopsida > Poales > Poaceae > Thinopyrum > Thinopyrum elongatum. The sequence continues at coordinate 351,851,365 of CM022302.1, read as the reverse complement.
CCTGATCTGGAGCGTAAAATCAGTACGATGAAGCAAGAAATAATCAATCACAAGCAACAGATGAAAGCAAGAGACAAGAAGGAACTAGCATGTGTAGTTGTGGTTGTCGCATTAGCCATCTTCTATGCGCTGTTTGCAGTGATGATTAGGGGTTTTGTTTGATTATTACTGGCTACATCAATAAGCAGAGCTCCATCTATTGCTTACCAACTATCCTACTCCCTTCGTACCGGTGCAAAAGTCACATTACGAAAACCAAATAACCCCAAAACTCGTTCCCTGTTTTTTGCCCTGAAAAAAGAAATTAGCTAATAGGAGTCGTGGGGCATGTATGCATTCAATGACTTGAGACTACTTAGCATAACATGCAATGGTCAATTCTCTTCACGCAATGGTATTGATTAGCAAATAAACATCAAGGTCTCTCATTTTTCCCCCCCTTGGTCGCCGGTACGGAGGGAGTAGTATGAAAAATGCTTGTTTTACATTAGGATGCTCCAACCCGTGTGCGTAATTATCACATTGAGAACTATGCAACCGCGGCAATTTGGGGCAACTGGGTACTAATAATTGCGGTTGTTATATTAGTATTCTAACCGCCTGCCAAGGCGGTTAGATAATCCATCAATCCCCCGTTTCAATTGGCATTCCTCTTCTCTTCATACCCTGCTTCAGCGTCCACCATCCTCATCGTCCCGGACGGTCGTGCTACACACTTGCACACACTCTGCAATCTCGCTTTCTCGCTGTTTGTATATGTATCGCAGCAATGTCGAGCAACAGCGAGGACGACAGTTCCGCCAGCAGTCTGGCGCCCGATGATAGGTCAACATCGGAATCATTCCGCTCGTCTTTCATGAGTCCGGCGTCGATCTCAGACCTTGATTTATCCCGATCATGGAAGGGACGCCGCCGCCCGAGTCGTCATACGACAACCAGACGGACAAGGAGACGTCAAAGGACGAAGAAGAGGACGGCGATGATGAGGAGGAGGAATGGTCAAATGAGGAGGAGGACGACAATGACAACAGCGACGATGACGACGGCGGTGGCGATGAAAAGCCAACGGTCAGCGCCAAGAAGCGTCCTTGCCAAGACGGTGTCGCGGGGCCATCCAACAACAAAAACAAGAATAAGGACTAAATTAAGCAGATTGTATATATCTCTGTTACCGTTCGCTCATATTAATATGTTATCTCTGTTTCCCGTGTCAATCTCATCACAGCGGTTAGCAATACATATTCAATAGAGATCTTTTACATTATCGCCCACAGGTTGGTTTCTTGAATTGTGTGCCCTGACGAGCACATAATTCACAACAAAAAATCGTATGCGCTGTCTATAATGATCACACACAATTCTGATTACTGACCTGTTTGCCGGGTATCACACACATCTTGTTACGCCAAAGCGTTTATGTTATTCTCGACCATCGCAAACAGTTCATCCAACTGAACTATATGCTGCCTATTGCACACACCTTGATATGGTTGACCGTTTCTGTTGTTCTGGATCATTGCAAACAGTTCTTATAGATCAACTGTATGCCACGCATCGCACATGCACCTATAATCTGAATCGTGTTTGATGTCTCCGCCATCACAAATGGTTCAAATTATTTGTGGCAGTTTAACTATAACACCATTTGCGATTTATGCATCTCACACAGTTTCGTCGAAGGGTCTTTGATTGTAGTGTCGCGTTAGCAGCATCCTGCATTAGTGCCTGGGGTCCATAGTTTTCAATAGAGCCTTCTCTCTCGAACACATACCATATGGTGGGTGAACAAATTACTGTTGGGCAATTGATAGAAAAGCGCATAGTTATGACGAAATCCAAGGCAATGATCATGTATATAGGCATCACATCCGAGACAAGTAGACCGACTCCTGCCTGCATCTACTACTATTACTCCACCAATCGACCGCTATCCAGCATGCATCTATGCTATTAAGTTCATAAAAAATGGAGTAACGCTTTAAGCAAGATGACATGATATAGACAAAGTAAAACCAATCAATATGAATAAATCCCATCGTTTTACCCTTAATGGCAACAATACAAATAAGTATCTTGTCCCCTTCTGTCACTGGGATATAGAGAACTGCAAGATTGAACCCATCACAAAGCACCTCTCCCATTGAAGATAAATCAATCTAGTTGACTAAACCAAACGGATAGATCGGAGAGACATACAAAGCTATAACAATCATGAATAATAAAGTTCAGAAAAGACCAATTACTTCTCATGAATATTCGGATCATAAACCCACAATTCATCGGATCCCAAAAAACACACCGCAAAAGAAGATTACATCAGATAGAACTCCAAGAACATCAAGGAGAACATTGTATTGAAGATCAAAGAGAGAGAAGAAGCCAACTAGGTACTAGCTATGGACCCGTAGGTCTGTGGTGAACTACTCACGCATCATCGGAAGGTAGCAAGGATGATGTAGAACCTTCCGTGATCGATTCCCCCCCTGGCAGAGTACCAGAAAAGGCCTCTACATGGGATCATGGAAGAACATAAGCATGCGGCAGTGGAAAAAGTGTTTCGGGTGGCTCTCTGTTGGGTTGGGAATATTTGAGAATTTATAGAAGCGGAATTAGGTCAAACGGGGTTGTGTGGGGCCCACAAGCTCAGGGGGCGCGCCCCTGAGCTTGTGGCTCTCTCGTATCTTGTCTGGTCTCCTCCCGAAGCTTCGAGGGTCCCTTCTAGTCCAAAAAAAATTAATCCAAAGATTTTTTTTCCGTTTGGACTTCGTTAGATATTGATTTTCCGAAAAGCCAAAAACAAGCAAAAAAACAGGAATGGGCACTAGGCACTAGGTTAATAGGTTAGTCCCAAAAAATGATATAAAATAGCATATAAATGCATATAAAACATCCAAGATTGGTAATATAATAGCATGGAGCAATCAAAAATTATAGATACATTGGAGACGTATCAACCATCCCCAAACTTAATTCTTGCTCGTCCTCGAGTAGGTAAATGATAAAAATAGAATTTTTGATGTGGAATGCTACCTAACATGTTTATCATGTAATCTCTCTTTTTTACAGTATGAATATTAAAGATCTGAGTGATTCAAAGAAATAGTCTATAATTTTATATAAACACATCAATACTAGGGCATACCAACAAACAATCATGCCTTTCAAAATAAAAATGCTAAAGAACGCTATCCCTACAAATCATATAATCTTGTCATGCTTGGTCTTCCTAACACAAAGTATTAATCATGAACTACCCTGATGACAAGCCGAGCAATTGGTTCAAACTTTTTAACGCGCTTTAGCTTTTTCAACCCCACGCAATACATGAGTGTGAGCCATGGACATAGCAGTATGGGCGGAATAGAATGTTGTAATAGAGATCAATAAGGGGAAGTCAGAACAAGGAAGATAGTCTCACATCGACGCGGCTAATGAACGGGCTATGGAGATGCCCATCAATTGATGTCAATGCAAGGAGTAGGGATTGCCATGCAATAGATTGTAACACCCCCGGTGATTAGCAACAGTAATCACTTTTGATAATGACATGTCAGCGAGATTAACAGTGCATAATCATCATTAGCATCATATTGCATTTCAACTCCTAAGTCAAATTCAAAATTAAAATGAAAGTGAAATATAAAAGTTATCCAACATAAAAACTAAAATGTTCGATAAATAACAAATATTGCAGAGGCTAGTCTAAAATTGAAACCAACAAATAATAAAATAATTAGGTGGCACTAACATAATTAAAACAGCTAGGATTAATGCATATTAATTATTATAAAATTTGTGGGAGCTCCTCTTGACTCCCAAACTAATTTTTGGTAGTGTTAGGTAATGCCTAGTATTTGTTGGAGCAGTTCCTATATTTTACAAAATTCAATATGTGGCCTAACTATTTACTAAACTGAGAAAAGAAAATAAATAAAAGAAAAAGATAAAAGAAAAACGAAACAGAAAAAGAAGAAAAAGGAAACCCCTCCCCCCCCCCCCACGGCCCAACTGGGCCACCGGCCCACCTCTCCCCTATATGGCCTCCCCCAGGAGGCCAAACCCTAATCCCCTCCCCACCCCCTCGCTCACTCCCCCCCCACCCGATCCAGAACCGGATCGGGCCAGCCCCGCGCTCGGCTGCCCGTGCTCGCCGAGCCCCGCGCCCCGCCGCCTCGACGCCGACGCCGCCGCCTCGCCGGACTGCCCGTCCACGCCTCCCCCTCGACGGCTCCACCGAGCCTCGCCGCCCTCTTCTCTGCATCGGGGGTGAGGAACCCCCCGGCCTCCTCTTCCCTCTGGCCGCGCTCCGGCTCGCCCGACCCCGTACCACGCCCGCGCGCGGCCTCGCCAGTGCTCGCTCGCCTCGGCCGCTCGTCCCTCGCACGCGCTCGCCGCGGTCGCCGCGCTCCGCCCCGCTGCTCGCGCCTGCCCCTACACGCGCCCCGCGCCGCGCTGCCGCTCGCCATCGCCGCGCCCACCCCCGCTCCTGCTGCCCGCCGGCCCGCACGCGCCCGCGCTGCCGCGCCCTCGCCGCGCCCATCGCCCGCTCGCCGCGCCCCTGCCGCCGCACGCGCGCCGCACCCGCGTCAGTGGCCTCGTGCAACTGACGGGTGGGGCCCCGCCGCCCCTGTGCCACTGGCCAGTGGGCCAGTTCCCCCCTGGCCCAATGACAGATGGGGCCCACGCCCAAAAATGTTTTTATAAAAAAAATAAAAATAAAAATAAAAGTAATTAAAATAATTAATTAGTTAATTAATCCTGATTAGGTTAATCTAATTAACTAATTAGTGTTAATTAAACAGTAATTAGTAATTAACTTAATTAACCTTGCTGACATCAGCATGATGTCATGCTGATGTCATCGCAACACTGTTTCAGATAATGTTGAATTAAATAATTAATTAAATTCTAGAAATTAATAAAAACTTTAGAAAATCATATTAAATAAATCGTAACTCCGATGGAAATATTTTATACATGAAACTTGCTCAGAACGACGATACGAACCCGGATACGTCCTCCGTATTCCCGTCAAACACCCGCAGCTATAAGAACATTGAACTTTTAGACCGATTTCAGTAAATGAATAGTGCCCAACTTTAATTAAATAAATCCAAATAAATTCCTAAATTAACTAAATCATTTAGTTAGGCAGTAGAACACCCCGGCATATCATTTAGGCATATCATACATGTTGTTTGCATTATTGCCGTGAATTTATTGTTTCTCTCCCCCCTCCTTCTCTCTCGATAGACGCTGAGACCGACGGCGCTGCACCTGGATACGACTACTCTACCGACGAGCAGCCCGTTGACGACCCCTCTCTCTTGCCAGAGAAACCAGGCAAGCCCCCCCCCCCCTTGAGCATTCCAGATATCGCCCATTCTATTCTCCTGCTTGCATTAGATTTTGCTACTGTTAATGTATGCTCCTATTCTGATGCATAGCCTGCTGTTGTAACCTGTTCATTGCTACCTTACCTGCCTATGATAAACTGTTTAGTTTAGGTTGGAATGAACCATCAGTGACCCCACCACTTTTCCCTTGTTGCCCCTGCTTGATCATCGATGACCCGATCAACGTGATCGTCGACCAGAGACCGACACCTAACTTCACACCCCCTTAGTTGTAAGACTCTGCGTAGTAACTATCGAGTGCCGAGGGTGATACCTCGTAGCGCACTCCCGATGAATACTCTGCAGTGTAGCTGTTCGGTCGTGGTCATCGAGGGTGATTCCTCCTTCTCCACTTCCGATACGACTCTGTCGTGCAACCCTCAGTGTGAACCTCGAGGGTGATACCTCATACGTTCGCCCTGATGATTTCGTCGAGTGGAATCCGCCAAGGGTGATTCCTCGGGTTTCCCCCTTGATGTTATGACCACACGGTTACTTTGACCATTGTTACAGGTGGGTCCACCCTGGTGGGTACCCGCTGGGGATCTATGATTTCGGGTGTGCCGGAAGGGCACTCGAGTGTGACATTGTGGCGGAGCATCAGAGACTCGGATTGTCTCCGCTTGATACTAATTGAGCCTATTGGATTTGGGTGTGTGATCTGAGAGGGTCGACGTTCCCTATACGCACTACCACCACGCGGGATAATGGTTATGGGACCCTCTGCGAAGTACATTTCTCCGAAAGCTCGTCTGCCGTCACGATTCACCGTGCGGGCTGATTGTCGGGATTGGGCTGGATACTTCACTGATGAGTTCAGTGTCGCGCCTGCACCCCGGTCAGTCTCGCAACGCGCAGGGTGCCCAGGGCGATGGCCCGAGACCTCTGGGTGCATAGGTTAGTCCGGTGTGCTGACCTCTCTGCCGAGCCTAGGTAGAGCGCTGCTTTGTGTTGATCTTCCAAGGACGGGCATTACCCAGCAAGTGTGTCCGGCCAGAGTTGATCGAGCGTGTTGGGTAACAGTAGTGCACCCCTGCAGGGATGAATCTTCTATCGATAGCCGGTCCTACGGTAAAGGACGCTCAGTTTGTGTATCCCGATCTACTACTTAAACTGGATACTTGTTACTTAATTGAAGCTTCGGGATCGCTTTCTCGCTTGGGAGTCGAGGAAGGATCTTTAAGTTGTACTTCAACATGTTTGCTAAATAAAATGCTATTCTACTCTCTTCTATTGCTGCAAGATGATGGCCTTGTGAAGATGTTTGAAGATGCTAGTCTTCGATAGGACTAGGCCTTCTATCTATTCTGGCATTTCTGCAGCCCAGTCCACATATACAGCCTTTCTCCATTGATAACGTTGCATATGTAGTATAGATCCTTGCTTGCTGAGTACTTCGGATGAGTACTCACGGTTGCTTTACTTTCTCTTTTCCCCATATACCCCCACCTTGATGATACAAACAGACGATGGAGTCCTGGAGCCAGATGCCACCACCGGAGCTTACTACCAGGAGGGTCCAGAGGGTACTTACTACTGGATCGAGCCAGATGACCAGGAGTAGGATCGGAGGCTCCCAGGCAGGAGGCCAACGCCTTTCGATCTAGTGTCGCTGTTTGTGCTAGCCTTCTTAAGGCAAAACTTGTCTAACTATGTCTGTACTCAGATAATATTTGTATGACTGACTTATGTATTCGGATCTTCGGATCCCTGGTCTGTAATATTGTGGACCTCCGTTTAAATTGTGTTAGAGTTGTGTTGTGATATCTTCCCGTGAGTCCCTGTGCTTGATCGTACACGTTTGCGTGTATGATTAGTGTACGATTGAGTCGGGGGCGCCACAAGTTGGTATCAGAGCCAAGTTTCGATCTTGGGACATGTGGGTTGCTGAACACCTCCGTTTGGTACTAGAAAGGCTCCGAGAACACCAGTTGTATGCCAAGTATTCCAAATGTGAATTTTGGCTTTCTGAAGTAACTTACCTTGGACATGTGATTTCCAAGGATGGAATTGCTGTTAACCCCGAACGAGTTCAGGCTATTCTTGACTGGACTCCCCCGAAGAATGTTAAGCAAGTCAGAAGTTTTCTCGGACTTGCTAGTTATTGCCGTCGATTCGTTGAGAACTTTTCCAAGATTGCAAAACCATTGACGAATCTGCTTCACAAAGGTGTTAAATTTGAGTGGACAGAAAAATGTGAAGAAAGCTTTCAGACACTAAAAGATAAATTGACATCTGCCCCAGTATTAGCACCCCTGGATTCCCAAAAGGATTTCGTGATATACTGCGATGCCTCCCGTCAAGGATTAGGCTGTGTCCTAATGCAAGAATGCAAGGTAATTGCTTATGCCTCCCGACAATTGCGTCCTCACGAAGAAAATTACCCAGTGCACGATCTCGAACTTTCTGCGGTTATCTATGCCCTGAAGCTATGGCGACATTACCTTCTCGGTAACCGTTGTGAGATATATACGGATCATCAAAGTTTGAAGTATTTATATACTCAACCGGATCTGAACCTTCGTTAACAAAGATGGCTCGAGATAATAGCCGATTATGATATGAATATCTCATACACCCCTGGCAAGGCAAATGTAATGGCCGATGCTTTGAGCCGCAAGGCTTATTGCAGCAACCATATGGTTCAGGAATCACAACCTCTTCTTTATGAAGAGTTTTGTAAATTGAACCTCCACATTGTTCCACAGGGTTATCTCAATACCCTCGTTCTCGAACCAGATTTAGAACACAGCATCGAGATTATGCAACGGTATGACTCTGAAGTTGAAAGGATCAAGCGGTACCTTGAAAAAGGAAAACCATCGGAGTTCCATCTTGATAATGATGGGATCTTATTTTTCCAACACCGTCTCCTCGTACCTAAGTTCAAAGATGAGAGAGAGCACGTTATGATGGAAGCTCATGACACTCCTCTGTCAATTCATCCTGGTAGCACAAAGATGTACCGTGACATTTGTCAGAGATACTGGTGGCCTAATATGAAGCGAGACATTGCTCGTTATGTTTCTGAGTGTGACGTTTGTCGCCGCATTAAAGCTCAACATCAAAGGCCCGCTGGAACTCTGCAACCCCTTTCAATTCCTGAATGGAAATGGGACAAAGTCCAAATGGATTTCATTACTGGTTTTCCCAAATCCCAGAAGGGTCATGATGCTATTTTTGTCGTCATTGACCGATTCTCTAAGGTTGCTCACCTTCTGCCAGTTAAAGAGACAATCACTGCTAGCCAGTTAGCAGACTTGTATGTTTCCTGAATTGTGTCACTCCACGGTGTTCCGTTGGAGATCAGTTCTGATCGTGGCAGCCTCTTCACCTCCAGATTCTGGAATAGTTTCCAAGAAGCTATGGGAACACATCTGTCTTTCAGCACCGCTTTTCACCCCTCAGTCACAGGGTCAAGTTGAACGAGTTAATCAAGTGCTCGAAGATATGCTTCGAGCTTGCGTCATCTCCTTTGGTAAGAAATGGGAGGAATCTCTCCCGTATGCCGAATTCTCTTACAACAATAGCTATTAGGCTAGTCTGAAGATGGCACCGTTTGAAGTTCTATACGGTCGTAAGTGTCGAACCCCTCTGAATTGGTCAGAAACTGGGGAACGCTCACTCGTCGGACCGGACATTATTCAGCAAGCAGAAGATCAAGTCCGTATTGTCCGTGAACATTTGAAAACTGCTTAGTCTCGTCAGAAAAGCAACTATGACCGAAAGCACCAGGAAATAGTCTATCAACCTGGCGAGCAAGCTTACCTCCGCGTCACTCCGTTGAAAGGCACTCATAGGTTCGGAATCAAAGGCAAGTTAGCTCCTCGCTACATTGGCCCGTTCCGTATTCTTGCCCGTCGAGGAGAAGTGGCATATCAATTGCAGTTGCCGCCTAATCTTTCCCAAGTACATGATGTCTTTCATGTATCCCAACTCCATCGCTACTTCAAGGATCCTATTTGAGCTGTGGATCACGAAGTGCTTGAATTACGGGAAGATCTGTCTTATCCAGAATATCCCATCCGTGTTCTTGATGAAGCTGAACGTCGGACTCGTCAAAAGTCAATCAAATTCCTCAAGGTTCAGTGGTCAAATCATTCTGAAGATGAGGCCACTTGGGAACGCGAGGATCGTCTTCGTGAAGAATACCCCTCTTTCTTTCAGTCTTCCTCTTAATTCTCGGGACGAGAATTCTTAATAGATGAGGAGAGTTGTAACACCCCCGGTGATTAGCAACAGTAATCACTTTTGATAATGACATGTCAGCGAGATTAACAGTGCATAATCATCATTAGCATCATATTGCATTTCAACTCCTAAGTCAAATTCAAAATTAAAATGAAAGTGAAATATCAAAGTTGTCCAACATAAAAACTAAAATGTTCGATAAATAACAAATATTGCAAAGGCTAGTCTAAAATTGAAACCAACAAATAATAAAATAATTAGGTGGCACTAACATAATTAAAACAGCTAGGATTAATGCATATTAATTATTATAAAATTTGTGGGAGCTCCTCTTGACTCCCAAACTAATTTTTGGTAGTGTTAGGTAATGCCTAGTATTTGTTGGAGCAGTTCCTATATTTTACAAAATTCAATATGTGGCCTAACTATTTACTAAACTGAGAAAAGAAAATAAATAAAATAAAAAGATAAAAGAAAAACGAAACAGAAAAAGAAGAAAAAGGAAACCCCTCCCCCCACCAAGGCCAAACTGGGCCACCGGCCACACCTTCCCCTATATGGCCTCCCAGGAGGCCAAAACCTAATCCCCTCCCCACCCCTCGCTCACTCCCCCCCCACCCGATCCAGAACCGGATCGGGCCAGCCCCGCGCTCGGCTGCCCGTGCTCGCCGAGCCCCGCGCCCACCGCGCCCCGCCGCCTCGACGCCGACGCCGCCGCCTCGCCGAACTGCCCGTCCACGCCTCCCCCTCGACGGCTCCACCGAGCCTCGCCGCCCTCTTCTCTGCATCGGGGGTGAGGAACCCCCCGGCCTCCTCTTCCCTCTGGCCGCGCTCCGGCTCGCCCGTCGCGCGCTCGCCCAACCCCCAACCGCGCCCGCGCGCGGCCTCGCCAGTGCTGACTCGCCTCAGCCGCTCGTCCCTCGCATGCGCTCGCCGCGATCGCCGCGCTCCGCCCCGCTGCTCGCGCCTGCCCCTCCACGTGCCCCGCGCCGCGCTGCCGCTCGCCATCGCCGCGCCCACCCCCGCTCCTGCTGCCCGCCGGCCCGCACGCGCCCGCGCTGCTGCGCCGTCGCCGCGCCCATCGCCCGCTCGCCGCGCCCCTGCCGCCGCAAGCGCCGCGCCCGTGTCAGTGGCCTCGTGCCACTCACGGGTGGGGCCCCGCCGCCCCTGTGCCACTGGCCAGTGGGCCAGTTCCCCCCTAGCCCTATGACAGATGGGGCCCACGCCCAAAAACATTTTTATAAAAAAATAAAAATAAAAATAAAAGTAATTAAAATAATTAATTAATTAGTTAATTAATCCTGATTAGGTTAATCTAATTAACTAATTAGTGTTAATTAAACAGTAATTAACTTAATTAACCTTGCTGACATCAGCATGATGTCATGCTGATGTCATCGCAACACTGTTTCGGATAATGTTGAATTAAATAATTAATTAAATTCTAGAAATTAATAAAAACTTTAGAAAATCATATTAAATAAACCGTAACTCCGATGGAAATATTTTATACATGAAACTTCCTCAGAACGACGATACGAACCCGGATACGTCCTCCATATTCCCGTCAGACGCCCGCAGCTATAAGAACATTGAACTTTTAGACCGATTTCAGTAAATGAATAGTGCCCAACTTTAATTAAATAAATCCCAATAAATTCCTAAATTAACTAAATCATTTAGTTAGGCAGTAGAACACCCCGGCATATCATTTAGGCATGTCATACATGTTGTTTGCATTATTGCCGTGAATTTATTGTTTCTCTCCCCCCTCCTTCTCTCTCGATAGACGCTGAGACCGACGGCGCTGCACCTGGATACGACTACTCTACCGACGAGCAGCCCGTTGACGACCCCTCTCTCTTGCCAGAGCAACCAGGCAAGCCCCCCCCCCCTTGACCATTCCAGATATCGCCCATTCTATTCTCCTGCTTGCATTAGATTTTGCTACTGTTAATGTATGCTCCTATTCTGATGCATAGCCTGCTGTTGTAACCTGTTCATTGCTACCTTACCTGCCTATGATAAACTGTTTAGTTTAGGTTGGAATGAACCATCAGTGACCCCACCACTTTTCCCTTGTTGCCCCTGCTTGATCATCGATGACCCGATCAACGTGATCGTCGACCAGAGACCAACACCTGACTTCACACCCCCTTAGTTGTACGACTCTGCGTAGTAACTATCGAGTGCCAAGGGTGATACCTCGTAGCGCACTCCCGATGAATACTCTGCAGTGTAGCTGTTCGGTCGTGGTCATCGAGGGTGATTCCTCCTTCTCCACTTCCGATACGACTCTGTCGTGCAACCCTCAGTGTGAACCTCGAGGGTGATACCTCATACGTTCGCCCTGATGATTTCGTCGAGTGGAATCCGCCGAGGGTGATTCCTCGGGTTTCCCCCTTGATGTTATGACCACACGGTTACTTTGACCATTGTTACAGGCGGGTCCACCCTGGTGGGTACCCGCTGGGGATCTATGATTTCGGGTGTGCCGGAAGGGCACTCGAGTGTGACATTGTGGCGGAGCATCAGAGACTCTGATTGTCTCCGCTTGATACTAATTGAGCCTATTGGATTTGGGTGTGTGATATGAGTGGGTTGACGTGCCCTATACGCACTACCACCACGCGGGATAATGGTTATGGGACCCTCTGCGAAGTACGTTTCTCCGAAAGCTCGTCTGACGTCACGATTCACCGTGTGGGCTGATTGTCGGGATTGGGCTGGATACTTCACTGACGAGTTCAGTGTCGCGCCTGCACCCCGGCGAGTCTCGCAACGCGCAGGGTGCCCAGGGCGATGGCCCGAGACCTCTGGGTGCATAGGTTAGTCCGGCGTGCTGACCTCTCTGCCGAGCCTAGGTAGAGCGCTGCTTTGTGTTGATCTTCCGAGGACGGGCATTACCCAGCAAGTGTGTCCGGCCAGAGTTGATCGAGCGTGTTGGGTAACAGTAGTGCACCCCTGCAGGGATGAATCTTCTATCGATAGCCGGTCCTACGGTAAAGGACGCTCAGTTTGTGTATCCCGATCTACTACTTAAACTGGATACTTGTTACTTAATTGAAGCTTCGGGATCGCTTTCTCGCTTGGGAGTCGAGGAAGGATCTTTAAGTTGTACTTCAACATGTTTGCTAAATAAAATGCTATTCTACTCTCTTCTACTGCTGCAAGATGATGGCCTTGTGAAGATGTTTGAAGATGCTAGTCTTCGATAGGACTAGGCCTTCTATCTATTCTGGCATTTCTGCAGCCCAGTCCACATATACAGCCTTTCTCCATTGATAATGTTGCATATGTAGTATAGATCCTTGCTTGCTGAGTACTTCGGATGAGTACTCACGGTTGCTTTACTTTCTCTTTTCCCCATATACCCCCACCTTGATGATACAAACAGACGATGGAGTCCTGGAGCCAGATGCCACCACCGGAGCTTACTACCAGGAGGGTCCAGAGGGTACTTACTACTGGATCGAGCCAGATGACCAGGAGTAGGATCGGAGGCCCCCAGGCAGGAGGCCAATGCCTTTCGATCTAGTGTCGCTGTTTGTGCTAGCCTTCTTAAGGCAAAACTTGTCTAACTATGTCTGTACTCAGATAATATTTGTATGACTGACTTATGTATTCGGATCTTCGGATCCCTGGTCTGTAATATTGTGGACCTCCGTTTAAATTGTGTTAGAGTTGTGTTGTGATATCTTCCCGTGAGTCCCTGTGCTTGATCGTACATGTTTGCGTGTATGATTAGTGTACGATTGAGTCAGGGGCGCCACATAGATGCACTAAGAGCTATAAGTGTATGAAAGCTCAACTAAAAAATAAGTGGGTGCGCATCCAACTTGCTTCTCATGAAGACCTCAGGCATTTGAGGATTCCCATCATCGGAATATACAAGCCAAGTTCTATAATGAAAAAATCCCACTAGTATATGAAAGTGACAACATAGGAGACTCTATATGAAAAACATGGTGCTACTAAAGCACAAGTGTGGAAAAGGATAGTAACATTGCCCCTTCTCTCTTTTTCTCTCATTTTTTTGTTGGGCTCTTTTTTGGCCTCTTTTTTTTTTATTTTCTATTTTTCGCCTGGTTCCTCATCCCGACTTGTGGGGGGGGGGGGGTCCTAGTCTCCATCATCCTTTCCTCACTGGGACGATAGTCTAATAATGATGATGATCACACCTGTATTTACTTACAACTTAATATTACAACTTGATACTAGAACAAAATGACTCTATATGAATGCCTCTGGCAGTGTACCAGGATGTGAAATGATGCTAGCGTAACATGTATAATAATGATGAACGGTGGCTAAGCCACAAATACTATGTCAACTATATGATCGTGCAAAGCAATATGACAATGAATGTGTATGCAATAAAAATGGAACGGTGGAAGTTGCATGGCAATATATCTCAGAATGGCTATGGAAATGCCATGATAGGTAGGTATGGTGGATGTTTTGAGGAAGATATAAGGAAGCTTATGTGTGATAGAGCATATCATATCACGGGGTTTGGATGCACGGGCGAAGTTTGCATCGACTCTCGAGGTGAGAAAGGGCAATGTACGGTACCGAAGAGGCTAGCAAATGGCGGAAAGGTAAGAGTGCGTATAATCCATGGACTCACATTAGTCATAAAGAACTCACATACTTATTTAATAGTTTATTAGCACTCAAAGCAAAGTACTACTACACATGCCCCTAGGAGATAGATTGGTAGGAAAATACCATCGCTCGTCCCAGACCGCCACTCATAAGCACCGGTACAGCGAGCTGCTATACAAACGGTTTTTAACCCCTTTCTGTGACGGCATTTTAAACCGTCGCCTAGTGAGTGTGTGCGATAGGGGGTCCTTCCCACATGACCCAAAAACAGTCGGGGATAGGGAGCCATGATGCAGAGGCCTTGCCAAATGTAATCGTATGAGATGCAGCACACCCTAAATTCTGTCACATGTGTGGGATCGGTGATTAAACGTTTCTAATGACGCAGTGAAACCAAATGGTGTGTCATAATGAACCATTTGGGAAAGAGTATGTAAGGCACACGGGACAACATATGAACTATGTGCGATATGTGCCCCATCGCACACGAGTTTTCTGCGGAACTCGTCTGCCATGCATGACTCCATCGCACACGTTTCCGAACAATTACCGTGTGCGATAATGTTCTATCACAAATGGTTCAAGAGCCCCTTCACACACATACAAGCGCTACAGACCGTATGTGATTTGTTGTGTATCAGCGACGGTTGCGATAAGAGTGACGTGCGCTTTTCGTTTGGGATCCCACATGTTTCCTGAAAAAATTACGACTGGGATTGTATTTTACATTGGGCACGGTTTACTCTGAGCTATCGTGTGCGATAATGTGGTGTCACAAACGGTTCTGGAGCCCTACGCACACGTAGTATTGCTGCAAATCATCTGTGATCTGACGTGTATCACCGACAGTTCCGCTACAATTGACGTCTGCTTTCCGATGTGGATCGCACACACTCATTTAGTTGAACCGTGTACAGAGCAATTGTCAGGTTAAAGCAAAAATATCCCATTTGAATTGGCATGCAAAAAGCAAATTCGCCACAATATGCAATTCAACAAATAGTGTCCACAGGAAGAACATTCATCAGATTTCGCAACAATTTCAATTGAACAAATGGTAGCTAAATTCCAATGATTTGTCGACATATATATGCATTACATAATTAATCATAGTGTATGAAATACGAAGACCTCATCACATGGAAAACAATGGATCCATGCGTGTATGTTTAGCGGCTAACTCTTACTTAATGTTTCAGGAGAAGGCATGCTGAAATCTTCATTATCACTAGTGGGATTGATGTAGTGATTCAGGAAGAAGTCACTGATAAATCTCTGAACCATCAGCAATTCACCAGCGGGGAGTGGTTCAGGGGTCCTCGATTCTAAGATGAGCTGTAGTATTTTAAGATTAGAATGTGCCATATGAGTGGAGTAGAAGATATTAATTAAGATAGACTTACTGGTACTAATTGGCGAGCATCTTCACAACTATCAGCAGATTTGCAGATGGAGATCATGTGTCTGCAAACATAGTATCCACAAAGGTTGGTCCCTGCTTGTTGCTGAGGACACTGAAATATTTTATACAGAATTAGTCATGTATTTGTCCTGTTAGGAACAACCTAACCGGTGTTAGATGTATTTTTTTTTTTTTGGACAAAAATAGAAAGAGGTTTATTTAGAAGCTTGAACATTTGACTAGCGTAAGAAAAGGTATTTGCAGACTATTGGATACATTTTCCGAAAATAACGGATTTCGGTGTGTTACTGGAGAAACGATCTCATGCTGCAGAGGTAGTTCCCTCTTGAATAGGTTCCCTGGTTTAGTTTTCCACAATGCAAGCACACTGCAAATGAAGATGAATTTTGACAACATCAATTATTGAAGCAGATATGAATGCAAATTAATTTCAACAACATAGAATTCAATACCTATCCATGAATTGTTGAAGATGCGTTAGATCTTGAGCATTTATTGACTCTTTGAGAGAATCCATGTAGTAAACTATGTTCTTGTTTGGAACAATGAATACCAAGATCCAGTAATTGCTACATATTAAGAAAGCCATGAACTTACAAATTATGTTGAAATCTGAAAGACAGTCAGTGTATGTGTGGTTGTTTATTTCACTTACCGTTCATGATATGGCCAGAGAAATAATTTTGCATGGGATGTGTTTTCGAAGATACGAGTGATCGTGTTAATGTCCCACTCCCGTTCATCCTTACCATGTAATGTTGTGTCATTTGCTAATGCAGGATCTATGAAATACACACTCTCCCTTTTTCTTCTCTGTGTGTTCAATCCCCTGAGAGGAATAAAATACAGTTAGCTGTTTATCATTTACAGCCTTGTATGGAGAAGTTTATCAGAGTTTTTTAAGTACTTACAAAATGAGGCATCTAACAAGAGTGGCATCGAGCTCGTTGAAGTTGAAGAAGAGATGTAAGTCCTCTAAATTCACACTGATGGAACCAGGATCATGTCGGAAATGATCTCGGTTGTAGCAGACTAGCAGAACATAATGACCTCCTAACATTTGATCCATGCAATATTTATGTAACTCGCAACATCTGGAGCTGCACTCATCAAAGTATTCACCAACAAGAAATGGCTGGCCATGGACGTAATTGAGTGCTTCAAGTATGTCTGCTTTATTTTTAGCAAGCACCAAACCTATTTCTGCATCATTCATGCCGTCAGAAATAATATTACTCTCCAATTCAAACAACTTGCTGTTAATTTGGTTCTGGGTGATGAGTGCTTTAAGTAAGAGGCAACCGTTCTCTTTCCTCTTCGCTCTCGGGGCGCGCTTCCTCACGGGTGTAGCCTTTTTACCCGCTTCCTTCTTGGTACTTGAAGCACTTCTGGTACAAGGTCTGGATGGCTGAAAGGCAGACTGTCAAGAAGATGGTAAAGCTTCGACGGACTTCTTAGCTGACGGTTTAGCTATGCCGGACTGCTGAGCTGGCGGTGCTGCTATGACGGACTACTAACCATGCGTTGAAGCTATGTCGGGTTTCAGCGTAGGTGGTGCCAACTTGTCGGTGTGCTGAGGAGGCCGTGCCAATGCGTTGATTTGCTGAGCAGGCAGTGCTGACGCATTGGTATGCTGATCACATGGCTGCGGACCGACGAACTAATGAGCAGTCGGTTCTGGAACTACAGACTACTTAGCAGGCGGTTCCGAAGCATCAGAATGCTTAGCAGTCCATTCCACCAGGTTGGTCTGCTGAGCATGTGGTGCAGCAGGGTCTCCCCCCGCTGCTTCAGCGGCTGGCATTTGAACCGGTGGTGTGTCTTCAGCAGTTGTAGGCCTTGCCACTGTCTGCTCTGGGGCGAACGATGACATGGCCTGTATGGCACAAAGTCGGGCGGGATGATCATAGGTTGATGCATCAGCCATCGGATTACGAGTATTAGGTTCCTTGGGGGAAGCACGCGAGAGCTGTTGTGGCAAGGAGAGCATCACTGGTTGAGGGGCGACATTGGTTGCTCTTGGCGGGGGCTTCGGGGATCTCATCCATGAAGTCTATTTCCTTTCATTGCAACTGGATGTGATGTAACAGTGTTTGTCCCAAGGTCCTATGCTCATCAAAGTCCCCTAGGACATTCTTCAGGGAAAATTCATTGAATCCAGGCTTTACTTTAGTCACGTAGCACTTCACACAGCCCGGCTTCAATGGCACATTATCCAACAAGAGGCCCTCTTCCAGGAAGGGTGGGCAAACCCAGGCTGTTGCACATTTTAATGTACCTTCATAATGTGTAAGCACGCCCTTCAGTCTGTCTTTCATTCCAGATAGATCAGATATAGCATCATCATGAGCAGCTGCAGTCTCAGCGTCGCTGGGGTCAGCTGATGCACAGCTACTCTTGTGCGGTGTTGTCGCGCAATAACCAGCATCCTCCATGCCCGCCTCCCCTCCCATCTGCTGGCTATCTGTCAGTGTTAGAGTCTTCTACATCATAATTGACTCCTCAATTTCCTTTTGAATAGTTGGATACATGTCCGTCCTCAACCTTTCATACAATTCATTCTGCTTCATTTCACTCCTTGCTTTTTTCATGTTGAGCCTCTCTTCTTTGCTGAGTGTGAAAGCCCTCTTGTGCGGGTGATACGTCTCCAACGTATCTATAATTTTTGCTTGTTCCATGCTATTATACTATCATTCTTGGGTGTTTTACAATCATTTTATAGCAACTTTATATCATTTTTTGGGACTAACCTATTGACATAGTGCCCAGTGCCAGTTGCTGTTTTTTGCTTGTTTTTTTACTTCGTAGAATATCAGTACCAAACGGAGTCCAAATGCAGTGAAACTTTTTGGAGATTTTTTCTGGACCAGAAGACACCCAGTGGGCCAAGAAAGTATCAGAGGGGAGGCCCGTGGTGGGCACATCCCACCAGGGCATGCCCAGGGGGTTGTGCCCCCCACGGAGACCTCCCGCACCGCCTCTTCGCCCTATAAATTCCCAAAAATTCCAGAAACCCTAGGGGAGTCGACGAAACACAATTCCAGCTGCCGCAAGTTCCAGAACCACAAGATCCAATCTAGACAGCATCACGGAGGGGTTAATCATCCTCATTGGTGCCTCTCCGATGATGCGTGAGTAGTACACCATAGACCTAAGGGTCCGTAGGCAGTAGCTAGATGGCTTCCACTCTCTCTTTTGATTCTCAATACAATGGTCTCTGGAGATCTATTTGATGTAACTCTTTTTTGAGGTGCGTTTGTTGGGATCCGATGAACTTTGAGTTTATGATCAGATCTATATCCATGAATATTATTTGAGTTTTCTTTGATCTCTTATATGCATGATTATTTATAACCTCGTATTTCTTCTTCGAATCTTTGGTTTAGTTAGGCCAACTAGATTGATTTTTCTTGCCATGGGAAGAGGTGCTTTGTGATGGGTTCGATCTTGCGGTGTTCTTTCCCAGTGATAGAAGGGGCAGCAAGACACGCATGTATCATTGCTATTAAGGATAACAAGGTGGGGGCTATTCCTACATGACTAGATCTCGTCTACATCATGTCATCGTTCTTATTGCATTACTCCGTTTCTCCATGAACTTAATACACTAGATGCATGCTGGATAGCGATCGATGTGTGGAGTAATAGTAGTCGATGCAGGCAGGAGTCGGTCTACTAATCTTGGACGTGATGCCTATATATTGATCATTGCCTTGGATATCATCATAATTATTCGATCTTCTATCAATTGCCCAACAGTAATTTGTTTACCCCCCATGTGCTATTTTCTCGAGAGAAGCCACTAGTGAAATCTACGGCCCCCGGGTCTATTCCTTATCATATTTGCTTTGAGATCTATTTTTATTTGCTTTTATTTTTAGATCTATTATTCCAAAAACCAAAAAATACCTTGCTGCACTTTTTTATTACTTATTTTATTTCGCATTTTATCGAGAGCTATTTATCCAATCAATCACAAATTTATTTATCTTTTTACTGTGGAGGGATTGACAACCCCTCTTACGCGTCGGGTTGCAAGGATTTGTTCTTTGTGTGCAGGTACCGTTTACATAGTGTTGCTTGGTTCTCCTACTGGATTGATATCTTGGTTTCATAACTGAGGGAAATACCTACCGTAGCTGTACTGCATCATCCCTTCCTCTTTGGGGAAATATCGACACAATTTCAAGCGACATCAGTGGGACATAAACACCTATACCCCTTGAACGGCCAGGGGGCTCTCTTGTTTCCAGAGCATCGGACAGAATGTCACATGGCCCTGAGTTCCTGTAGAACCTTCCTAGGATCTCGGAAGCCTTTAACATCGCGCGATACAGTTTTTTGTCATGTGAGTTTTCAAAGTAATAAGTTCCATCATCACGCCTCCTTGCACGTGCCCGCAAGTAGGTCTCTAGCGTGTTCGCCCCTGATTTCACTAAAGGCCGGTTTCCCACCCGCAGCTACTGCTTCTTTGTCCTCCTGGTCCCATATCGGTTTCATGCCATAGTTTCCTGCCACACCCATATGGTGGGGGTGTGTGTTCCGATTGCTTGGCACTCTTCTCAGCAAACTCTATAGTTGCCCTGACCCTTTTGAATTCTGCCCAGTCTGCCTTTGTAATTTGGGGGTATGCGGGGATTGGGTCCTTGCCTTCACTAAAGTACTTCTTGTACAGCACGTGCTTCCAGTTTCTCCAAGCATCCCTAGCATTCTTCAGTGCAGTGTGTTCCACCTGCATTGTATACTGCTCTAGAATGTTGAAGTGATCCATGATCTCCCAGACTATGCTTTGCCGTGTTTCTATGTCAGTCTTCCAAAACCCTGGCAGATTAATGTTGAGCCTTGCCCGGCCAACAAATCCACACACACTCCTGAACCTCGTGCTTGCTTTATCTGGTTTAGTTGGATCCCAAGACTTTAAATCGATGTAGGTTACATCATATACACCTTTAGGCTGGTGTGTGGGCTTCCTTGGAGCGTTCCTTCGTGTCCTGGCTGGAAGGGTAATTGCTAGCTCTATCCCATTCCAGATTACTTGATCCCTCACCATCCGCTGAAGACCTAGGGTTGTCGGACTCAGATGAAGATACATCGCCTGAAGCATGAGTGTTGTCGCTGCTACTCGGCGTCTACAGAGAACACATGCGAAACTCAGGAAAGGAGGATATGCATAAAGCTAACAACTTGGTATCAAGCTGTCTAAACATGTCATGCCATAATTTAGAAAATGTACGACTAATTTGTTAAGTTTGTGTGACTCGGGTGCCCACGATCTGTAAATCGACAGTAACTTATTGGAACAAATACAGCTTATATGTACTAGTTAGGAAGGTAGATAATGAACATATATATGCTCTCCGTTATTTTATAGCCAATTTGGGAACATACGGAACGAAATAGGAAGAGGGACTGCGAGGAAATATGCCTCACCGTGATGGAGAGCAGTAACTAACAGGTTTCCTAATGCAAACCCGACAGGACCACAAGAGAGGCGAGGGTTACAGGATCGATATGCTCGAGGGTGGCTGGCGAGCAAACAAAGACGGCGAGGTGTGGGCAGCCGCGTGTTGGGAACGACAGTGGAGGTAGGGTTGACGCCGAAGAGCGGGCACACAGCCGGGTTGAGCACGCCGGTGCTGGAGAGGGTTCTATTGTGGATCTGGAGGAGGGGGAGCTGGCGATGGAGATCGGGTGGACTATTGAGTGAAATGCGGGCGGGCGGGGGGGGGGGAGGTTGTTGGCGGCCTAGGCGAAAATGGTGAAAAAAATATCCCCGGTCGCCGCGCGGAAAGACCTATGCAAACGGTTGCCTCTATGCACTCGTGTGCACAAACATCATAATTTCGTTTGAAATGAAGATGTGCTAATTTTGAAATGAAGACGTGAGTTCATCGTTTGGCCTCATAAAAATTTCCACGGTACGCAATCACCATTATACCACGGGTTTAATTTTCTGGAGTATTTCAGGTATCGTTTGCTATATTTAAGAGATTTTTTGAATTTAACATGCATTTTGTGCATATAAATAAAATCACAACCGGAACTGCATGTGCTGTCGAAAGGGATGAGGATTGCCGTTCAATCTGGGAGCATCCAACAGTGAAGACGTACGATCCGTGGGGCGTAGGTTTTGGCCAATCATAATGCACGACTCAGATCGCACGCGCAGCAGGGGGCATCGGCCATGGTTTGGTAGGCACACGGCTTCGTGAGTGAACCGTGTGCTATTTGAAAACATTTACATGAACTTACAGCATATTTTTGTTTGAATGAAAACATGAGTTCATCGTTTCGCCTCGAATTTTTTTCCACGGTAAGAAATCACCATTGTACCCTAAGGTTCGATTTTTTGGTGCATTTGAGATCTCATTTGCTATATTTGAGTCATTTTTTGCATTTACCATGCATATATATATAACCATGTCGCAACTACACGTGGGTGTTAGCAAGATCATTTGTGTGTCGCTTTGCGAGTTTTCATTCATTGCCCGAGAAATGGGGAAAAAATTCAAACAGTTCGGCCGCAGGGTGCGGCCAGAGGCGTAGGCCTTATTGGTATTTTAATTACAGGAAATGCATATAGAGTCCGGAAATAACGAAAATTGGTGTGTCACCGTGGCGTGCTCTCACGATCCCATGGAAAATTTTGGATGAAGTTTGGCACAAGTTTTGATACTCGCACCTTCCAAACCGGAGCATCTCACAAGAAGGATCATAGTTTCCAAAAGGAGACGCGGCACTTCGGACTCCAAATCATCGGTGACTACATCGTTCCGCCTCGAAAAACAATCACGGTACACAATCACGGATATACCCTAGGTTTGATTTTCTGGCCCATTTCAGGTCTTGTCTGCTATATTTAAGTCATTTTTCGCATTTACCTTGCATTTAGTGCATATAAAGTCAAAACCCTACTACAACTACATGTGGGTGTTAGTTAGCAAAGAAAGTATACAAATCATTTATGTGTCGCATTGCGAGTTTTCATCCATTATCCGAGAAGCGGGGAGAAGTTTCAAACATTTCGGCCGCGAGGTGCGGCCACTGGCGTAGGCCTAGTTGCTATTTTAATTACAGGAAATTCAGATGGAGTCCGGACATCATCAAAATCGGTGTGTACACATGGCTTGCTCTCACGACCCCGTGGAAAATTTTTGGTAAAGTTTGGCACAAGTTTTGATGATCACTCCTTGGAAACCAGAGCATATCACAAGAAGGATCATGGTTTCCAAAAGGAGACGTGTCAATTCAAACTCCAGTGGCCGGTGACTTCATCGTTTGGCCTCATAAAAATTTCCATGGTACGCAATCACCATTATACCACGGGTTTGATCTTCTGGCGCATTTCAAGTATCGTTTGCTATATTTAAGACATTTTTTGAATTTAACATGCATTTTGTGCATATAAATAAAATCACAACTGGAACTGCATGTGTTGTCGAAAGGGGTGAGGATTGATGTTCGATCTGGGAGCATCCAATGGTGCAGACGTACAATCCGTGGGGTTTGGGTTCTAGCCAATCAGAACGCACGACTCAGATCACGCGCGTAGCAGGGGGGCATCGGCCACGGTTTAGTAGGCACACGGCTGTCGTGAGTGAACCGTGTGCTATTTGAAAACATTTACATGAACTAACAGCATATTTTTGTTTGAATGAAAACATGAGTTCATCGTTTCGCCTCAAATTTTTTTCCACGGTAAGAAATCACCATTGCGCCCTAAGGTTCAATTTTCTGGTGCATTTGAGATCTTGCTTGCTATATTTGAGTCATTTTTTGCATTTACCATGCATATATATATATATATATATATATATATATATATATATATATAACCATGTCGCAACTACACGTGAGTGTTAGCAAGATCATTTGTGTGTCACTTTGCGAGTTTTCATTCATTGTCCGAGAAACGGGAAAAAATTCAAACAGTTCGGCCGCAGAGTGCGGCCAGAGGCGTAGGCCTTGTTGGTATTTTAATTACAGGGAATGCATATAGAGTCTGGAAATAACGAAAATCGATGTGTCACCGTGGCATGCTCTCACGATCCCATGGAAATTTTTTGGTAAAGTTTGGCCCAAGTTTTAATGCTCGCACCATCCAAACCGGAGCATCTCACAAGAAGGATCATAGTTTCCGAAAGGAGACGCGGCATTTCGGACTCCAAATCGTTGGTTACTACATCGTTCCGCCTCGGAAAAAAATTCACGGTAAGCAATCACGGATATACCCTAGGTTTGATATTCTGGCCCATTTCAGGTCTCGTCTGCTATATTTAAGTCATTTTTTGCATTTAGTGCATATAAAGTCAAAACCCTACTACAACTACATGTGGGTGTTAGTTAGTAAAGATGGTGTACAAATGATTTGTGTGTCGCTTTGCGAGTTTTCATCCATTGTTCGAGAAGCGGGGAGAAGTTTCAAACATTTCGGTCGCAAGGTGCGGCCACCGGCGTAGGCCTATTTGGTATTTTAATTACAGGAAATTCAGATGGAGTTCGGACATCATCAAAATCGGTGTGTGCCCGTGGCGTGCTCTCAAGACCCCGTGGAAAAATTTTGGTAAAGTTTGGCACAAGTTTTGATGATCAGTCCTTGGAAACCGGAGCATCTCACAAGAAGGATCATGGTTTGCAAAAGGAGACGTGTTAATTCAAACTCTAGTGGCTGGTGACTTCATCGTTTGGCCTCATATAAATTTCCACCGTACGCAATCACCATTTTACCACGGGTTTGATTATCTGGGGCATTTCAGGTATCGTTTGCTATATTCATAACATTTTTTAAATTTAACATGCATTTTGTGCATATAAATAAAATCACAACCGGAACTGCATGTGCTGTCGAAAGGGATGAGGATTGTCGTTTGATCTGGGAGCATCCAACGGTGAAGACGTACGATCCGTGGGGTTTGGGTTCTATCCAATCAGAATGCATGACTCATATCGCGCGCGCAGCAGGGGGGCATCGGCCATGGTTTAGTAGGCACACGGCTGTCGTGAGTGAACCGTGTGCTATTTGAAAACATTTACATGAACTAACAGCATATTTTCGTTTGAATGAAAACATGAGTTCATCGTTTCACCTCGAATTTTTTTCCACGGTAAGAAATCACCATTGTACCCTAAGGTTCAATTTTCTGGTGCATTTGAGATCTCATTTGCTATATTTGAGTCATTTTTTGCATTTACCATGCATATATATATATATAAATATATATATATATATATATAGGGTGGGTCTATTATGATAACACCCCTTAAGAGTCTTATTCTAATAACACCTGCCTTATTCTGCACATCCCCCACCAGATCGCCGCCGCCCCTCCCCTCCCCGCCTTCTTCCGCGGCAGCGGCCTAGGAGCGCCGCCGCCCCTCCCCTCCCCGCCTTCTTCCGTGGCAGCGACCTGGGAGCGCCGCCGCCCCTCCCCTCCCCACCCTCTTCCGCGGCAGCGGCCTGGGAGCGCCGCCGCCCCTCCCCTCCCAGCTTTCTTCCGCGGCAGCAGCCTGGGAGTGATGCCGCCCCTCCCCTCCCCGCTTTCTCCCACGGCAGTGGCCTGGGAGCGACACCGCCACTCCCCTGCCGGCCTTCTTCCGCGGCGGCGGCCGGCAGCGACGCCGCCCCTCCCGTCGCGGCCTTCTTCCACGGCAGTGGCCAAGCAGTGCCGCCGCCCATCGCCTCTCGGCCTTCTTCCGCGGCAACAACCGAGCTGCGCCTCCCTCGCTCGCATATCGGCCTTCTTCTGCGGTAGCAGCTCGGTAGCGCCGCCGCCGATCTCCTTCGGGCCTTCAATTACTATAGCATTGAGTGGTGCGTCTTCAATTACATGTCCCTCATCAGATGTGGATTGGTGCTGCCTCGACATCACACCAATTCGAGCAAGGAGGACTGTGCGCAAGGTTCCTTTATCCACGACAGCTTCTTGGATTAAGGCTGCAACGACCTTCAGAGCAAATCCTCCGTCACCACTCACCTTGAGCAACGTCCAGACCGCTGATGAACTTCTGAAGGGCAAGTGGACTGCATGGGTGAACGCAAAAGTTCTGCAGACGGAGTGAAGTTCACTTCACAAAACCAAGTGAAGTTCACTTCCTTAAAATGAACAAATAACAAAAAAAATGTGTTTATTAATTTCATGCAGTTCACTTACAAAACAAAGAAAACATGTGTTGTCTGCAGGGCTCTTTTGCGTCCATGTGTTATGCATGCTTTCCCATCTGAGAGTACTCAAGATTCCTGAGGTGTACATCATGAAAAGATACACCCGGAACGCAAGATCAAATGCAACATTTGACAGAAGAGACTACGAACAAACAGCACCAGATGGAAGCTCGCTTTTTTGCCGTAGAAAATTGCTGACAGAAACAGCGATGGATCTTGCAAACAGAGCGACAAGGTCCGACGCTGGGTACCACAGAGCATTGTCTGGTATGAGGGCACTGATCGAGGAAGTTGATGTGCTCAATGAAGAAGAAGAAGAAGCAGCAAAACTAAAGCAAGCAGAGAAATCCCAGCATGACAATAATGCCGAGCAAGTAGAAAATATCGAACACAGCGCAACTGGTGCAATCAAAAAAGAAACAATTCTTCCACCTCCTGTTTCAAACACAAGAGGAAGGAAGAAAGGGGGCGACACAACCCAAAAAAAGGTTGCATGCAAGGAGAAAAACGATGACAAAAACAGTAAGCCACAGCCTGAGCTGGACAGTGATGGTCACCCACTGGGAATAAACAGGTGCAAGACACGTAATGAAATCAGCGACCAAAATTCCAGGACATGTAAAAAAAGACATGAACAAGAACACCATGGACATGGCGATGCACAACCAAACAGAGATTCCACTGACAACACTAAGAAATGGACGAAACCGAGACGTTGCAGCATCTGCAAAAAGAGGAAGAGACACAATTCAAGAACCTGCCCCAAAAGAACAAGATCAGAAAACGAGGAAGATGAAGAAGATGGTGACACAACTAAAGAAGAAATGGCTTATGAAGAAGCAGATGAAGAAGAGGAGGAGGAAGAAGAAGAGAGTGAAGAGGACAAAGAACGTGAAGAAACTGAAGAAAGAGTGGCTTATGAAGAAGCAGATGAAGAAGACGAAGAAGAGAGTGAAGAAGACGAAGAACACGATGAAACAATGCCCACAAGACCACCAAACAAAAGGCAGAAAACACAAGGGAATGCTGCTGTACAGAAACAACTGAGAACGACACCGCATACAAAAAACCAGGTAGGAGCACGAAAGGATGCAGTTCACAGCGTTGGAAAACAAAAGCCGCCATCAACCATCACGCGAGGAGCAAAGAAGGATGCAGTTCACAGCATTGGAAAACAAAAGCCGCCATCAACCAGCATGCGAGGAGCAAAGAAGATTGCAGTTCACAGCGCTGGAAAACAAAAGCCGCCATCAACCAGCACGCGAGGAGCAAGGAAGACTGCAGTTCACAGCGCTGGAAAACAAAAGCCGCCATCAACCAGCACGCGAGGGGCTACAAACACAACGGTGCAAAGACAAGAACCAGCAACACCGCCACGGAAAACAAAAGAAAGTGCGACATTAGACATGCTCTAGTCACCGTGAAGAAGCAGCAGGTTAACGACCAAATAGATGAAGTTCAATAAATTAATCATATACATAGCAGTTTGCATATCTGTACGACTTATGTATCAGTTTAAATTTTGTGTAAACACAAATTTCCTGCTGACTATGAGTTCTTTAACTAAACCATATTGAGAGAAATGATGTATAGAGTAAACCATATATATAGCAGTCTAGAGTAAACATTGACACATTTTGATCCACAACCCATAAAAAAATGCAGTTAGCTCACAGGAAGCACGACGTTCTGACTTATAATTCAAGCGGTTCAGATCACAAAAGTACTTATTACAAAACACATCAAAAGATGAAGCGTTCGATACGCAAAAGTACTTATTACAATCAACCTCATAACCTTAACCAATCATGTCAAACGTGATTCTAACCATATGATCCTCGAGTTCAAAGAAGTTGAGGACAACAACTTGCTCAGACTTCCGGCCACTATCAATGACAAATTCCTTCCAGCCTTTCTATAGATACAGCCGCCCATCAACGCCTACACAGTACTTGGCTGGTTTTAGGTGTCCATTGCCAAGAACAACTTGGAGAATTCACTTCTTCTTGAGCCAGAGATACCTAACAGCTCGTTGGGGGATTTTCTGCAAAAAACAATAAAACGTTTTGAGGACGATACTAGCAGTACAATTCTCATACTGTGCACAGAGCAGTAAAAACCTACACAGAGTACAGACACGAGCTAGAAGAAGTGCACAACAGTCCAACAAGCAGTACAGATAAAACGCAATCTAATATGCAGTACGGAACTTGCAAATATGCAGTACGCTTCTAACTATCATGCAGTTCTTGAGACTAGCTGCATGTAGTACACACCGTACAAGCGGGGAAAATTGTGGAAACTAGTAGTGCTCATCTAATATCTAAGCAGTTCACATATTGTAACCATGCAAACTAAAACACGAGCTCCATGCACACAAGCAAAAAAATAAAAACAAGAAATAAGTACACAGTGCAGTACACTTCAATAAAACAAAATAAGTGCGTTCCTAAAATACTAGAAGTTCAGACTAGTATGGAATTATACAAAAAAATAGAAAACACAAAGAAAAAATCAGATCAAGCAAAAAATACCATCTTGTAGTGAGTCTCCACGTCTGTTGGCGTAAGCTGATGGATAAAAGGACTTGTGCGGCCAAGGCCACGGCGAAGCAGGGCGGAATAGAACGCAGCAACGTTGATGTGGCCCATATCCAATCCTTCCATGAATACTGTGCCATATGCAAGCTGCTCCGTTCACACCAGCTACGGACTAAGACCCTTGCCTCCCCCCCCCCCCCGGCGAGCACGACGAGCCTGCGAGCAAGCTAAGCAATCATAGTGCGTCGGCACAGCACAACCATGGCCACAGCAGGAGAGATTCACACAAGGGCCTGGAGCCATCGCAACAAAAACCTAGAAAATGAAAAGAAATAAAGAGTGGCTGGAGAAAGGAGAGAAGTTGCGGCCAGAGGAGAAATGAACTGCAAAGGAAGGGTAGAAGTTGGCCTACATTTATAGAAGAGGAATGCAAAAAGGTCAAAACTGAAAATTAAACGAGAGTTAATGAAAATTATGTTACCAAGAATGAAGGACAATCAATGAAGGCTTATGTTACCAAAGAAAAAGGACCAAAAAAAGGTGTACTTTGACTGCAGCACTTCCCACGCACTAACCGCAGATCATTAAATATTTATATTTCTAAAAAATTATAATCCGCAGACCATTCTAAATAAAAGTGAATGCAGTTCTTCAAAGTAATACCAGACAGTTCACAATATGTGTGCATGAAGTGCAGTACATGCTCAAAATGAAGCACAAGAGAAGCACTTTCGTGCAGTGCACAACGCATAGACTTAGTGCACGTAATGTAGTCCGTAAATGCAAGCAATGCAGTCCGCAATGTTGGTACAAGCAGCCACAATGGTTGCACAAAAAAGGATGCATGCAGTACAAAATGTGTACACCTGCAACACAAGACCCTG
This sequence comes from Thinopyrum elongatum, assembly GCA_011799875.1. Lineage (NCBI taxonomy): Eukaryota > Viridiplantae > Streptophyta > Magnoliopsida > Poales > Poaceae > Thinopyrum > Thinopyrum elongatum. The sequence continues at coordinate 351,822,161 of CM022302.1, read as the reverse complement.
ACGAATGCAGTGCACACATACCCAACAAAGCAGTGCACACCGTACAATAGAAAAAGAATACGTAAGAGGAAAAACACTAAAAAAAATTAGACCAGGATGCAGTGCACAAAAATGTAGTGCGGAATGTGTGCACATGCCGTACACAAACGTGATGAATGCAGTGCAAGATGATTTACTAAGCAGTGCACGCCCTATATTTGAAAAAATACGTGAGACGGAAAAATATTAAAAAAAAGTGACCACCCAGGTGCACCCGGCCCTAGCCAGTCTCGTAGTAGGTCTACTCCCACAGTAGGCGAGTCCGTTCTGAGCCACGATGCATGGGGCCGGGCACACATGGGCCCACAAGTCAGAGAGGACTGAGCAGCGAGCGCCGTGTATAAGCGCCCAAACAAGTAATCAGAGGAGTTCGAGACCGTTGCCCCGCCAGGCCTTATAAACAGGTCACGCGCGCTCTCGGCAGGCGAGGTGGGACTAAATGTTAGCGCGCACGCACAGCACACAGGGAACCAGCCGCGCTGGCGGGCCTACTTGGGCCGAATGCGTTTTCGCTCCCCAAACACAGGCCCAACACGATAGACTGGTTAAAATACCACGGCCCACTAACAATAAAACAGTAAGTACAAAATTAATACATAGAATGAAAAACTTTTTAAAATGAACAACAACCACAACAAAAAAAAGTGTGTGTGCACTGATAGAAACTACAGTTTGCTCTCATAAATAAAATGCAGGAAGCCCCAAGTCAACGTAGAAAAGCAGTCCGCGACCTACAGCAATGCAGTTCGACACGTGGAAGCAGGAAGTATTGTTCTTTTGAAATGCAGTTCCCTTTCTACTGCATTGCAGTATGGCTAAAATCAATAATGCAGCCCTGTTAGTTAGGCAAAGCAGTCCGATACATGTATCCACACTACCCTCCATCCACATCACCATCATCTACAAAAAAAAGAAAAAAAAGAAAGAACTCCATCGAAAAATTAATGTCCGTACATCTGTATGAATTCGGATCCTATCTAATAAAGTATATGAAGAATAAAAATCAGTTGCATGCAGTACAGTCTGTGGACATAGGCAGTTCTATCATGATACCCAAGAAGTGCACTTAGTAAGAAAATTCACCGAAAACACAATCATCACATTTTCTGACAGTTGCGTGCATACCTGAAGTTGTCACGAAAAAAGAGGCCACGACATTTCGGATTTCCAACGCACTAAGACAGCATCCACATCGCACAACCTCTCTGCAGTTGCCACGCAAATGAAAACACAACCCCACCACGCTACCACCCCCCTCCACCACTCCCACGTCCTGTCACAGAGAGCAGAGGAGAAAACACAACTGCTTCGTCCCCCCAAAAAACCCCATTGCACCTTCTTCCCCCCACTTCCCTTTCACTAACCTCTCTTCTCCAGAACAAACGCGAGAGAGTAGAGGAGAGCCATGGCGGATGCACCTCTGTACAAGCAGCGCCGCAGGTATACCAGGGAGCTCCACGATGTGGACCTCCACGGCAACCACAAGCTCCACGTCGTTTGCACAAGCAAGGGTCAAGACATGGACAAGATGCTGTCCACGCTCAGGAGGAAGCTCGGCGGAATGCCCGTCAAACTAGTCGGTGTTGATGTCGAGTACACGCACTACGTGAAGCCACAGCGGGCAGCAGTGCTCCAGCTATGCGTAGAAAAAGAGTGCCTTGTCTACCACATCTCTGCAGCTAAAGACAGGTGACCATAATTATCAATCTGTACTATTGGTTGTCAATATTGATTTTAAATTTTCTTCATCGCAAATGCCATTATATAAACTTGGGTTCTCATTTTTAAAAAGCATGGCTCCATGGCTTCATTGACAGTTTTCATCTGGCTCCATGTAACTCATGTGTTCAATTCTTGAATTAGATGATCTAGCGATCCACGCAGTTTTATTTTGTTTTACCAAACACAAATTATCTGCCTCAACAATAGAAAACTACACCATTAATGCCTACTTTCAATCCTGTATGGATTTGGAGGTAAAAAAGATCATAGTCCAGACTATCTAAAACATGTCTGAAATTCAATTCAAGACAACAAACATGCACAAACATGCATTGTTTATGGAATTTATTATGAGATTTACTAGTTATGCTGTAAAAAGTATTAGCAGCTACTCACTGCAACACATTCAGGGATTCATATTGCACTTCAGTTTCAGAAAAATCAAAACAACATTGGTAGTTCTCAAAAATAACTGGTACTATCTCACTATATCCAGTTTATACAAACATGTTGCAGGCCAATGGAACTAGACAAATTCCTCATGAATGATGAATACACCTTTGTCGGATTCGCCATTGAAGGAGACAAAAACAAGCTGAAGCTATCTGGCTTGGAGATCAACTCCGACAACTACATTGATATTCAGGTGGAATGGAGAGACCCATACAACAAAAAGGAATTTCACTCTTTGGCTGATGTTGCGAGAAGGCTGATCGACATTCACTACCATGACATGAAGAACAAAATCAACCGCAAGGAGGGCCATACTCTGTGGCAGTTTTGCCCGCTGCCAGACAAGCTTATCAAGTATGCAGCAATAGATGCATTTGCAACCTACGAGTCATGGAGAATCATCTACGATGTCATAATGGGACTAGACAGGGCAAAAAGAGAAAAAGAAGCGAAGAACAAGAGCAAGGTTGTAATCCCATACAGCAACTAGAAATGAACAGGGCTATGTTCAGTTTCATTTTACTTTAGTAGTTGTGTTTTTCCTTGTTTCCTATCTGCTAGGTTTTGCTTATGTCCGTTGCTTCATATCGAATGTTTCTTTGTAAAACAATGTCATTGCACTAGGTGATTGTTGACTATGTATTAGAACAAGTATCCAGACAAGGTTGAAAAATCTGATGTGTGATACCAAAACAGATTCAGAACCAACGTTCAACAAAAAAATTAAGCACTCTGACTGCAACTCATACCCTAAAAAAGAAAGATGAATGCAGTTCACAATGGTAAACATAAGCAGAGCGCCAAGTGTGTACATGCAGTCCACAAGAGTAATTAAAGAAAGACCATTAATATTCATATTTCCGAAAAATTATAATACGCAGACCATTCTAAACATAGGTGAATGCAGTTCATGCGAATAGTATCAGGCAGTTCACAACGTGTGTACAAGAAGTGCAGTACATGCCTAAATGAAGCGCAAGAGGGACTGCGGTCACTTTCGTGCAATGCATAATACACAGACTTAGTACGCGCACTGCAGTGCGCAACGTTGGTACAAGCAGTACAAATGATATAATTTGTACTGCCACGAATACTGTAGTGCTAAAGAAAAAAATGCTTGCAATAAGAAAAGGTCAAAAAAAATTGACCACCCAGGTGGAACCAGGCCCCAACTAGTCTCGTAGTAAGTCTGCGCCCACAATAGGCGAGTCCGTTCTGAGCCACGATGCATGGGGCCGGGCACACATGGGCCCACAGGTCAGAGAGGATAGAGCAGCGAGCGCCGTGTATAAGCGCCCAAACAAGTAACCAGAGGAGTTCGAGACCGTGCGCAACCCCAGAGCCAAACCCCCTAAGATAGACAGGGGGCGACGGGGTGTGACGGACTCGCCTTCGCATGCGGCGCCGCGGCACGCCGCGTCGCTGCCTGCTCCGGCTCGTTCCAGGCTCGGCCTTGCAGGGGGGTGGGGAGGGGGGTCACGACCCCCCTCCCACCGCCCTGCTCGGCCTCGCGCTAACGCACGCAGTGCGCTTGGTTGACAGGCGCAGTGCGGCTATTCTGTTTTCCATCCAAACCACGCACGCAACCCTAGAGCCACACCCCTAAGATAGACAGGGGGGCGACGGGGTGTGACGGACTCGCCTCTGCATGCGGCGCCGCGGCACGCCGCGTCGCCGCCTACTCCGGCTCGTTCCAGGCTCGGCCTCGCAGGGGGGTGGGGAGGGGGTCACAACCCCCCTCCCACCCCCTGCTCGGCCTCGCACTAACACACGCAGTGCGCTTGGTTGGCAGGCGCAGTGCGGCTATTCTGTTTTCCATCCAAACCACGCACGCAACCCCAGAGCCACACCCCCTAAAATAGATAGGGGCGACGGGGTGTGACGGACTTGCCTCCGCATGCGGCGCCGCGGCATGCCGCGTCGTCGCCTGCTCCGGCTCGTTCCAGGCTCGGCCTCGTAGGGGGGTGGGGAGGGGGGTCACGACCCCCCTCCCACCCCCTGCTCGGCCTCGCGCTAACGCACACTGTGCGCTTGGTTGACAGGCGCAGTGCGGCTATTCTGTTTTCCATCCAAACCATGCACGCAACCCAGAGCCACACCTCCTCAGATAAACAGGGGGCGACGGGGTGTGACGGACTCGCCTCCGCATGCGGTGCCGTGGCACGCCGCGTCGCTGCCTGCTCCGGCTCGTTCCAGGCTCGGCCTCGCAGGGCATTAGGGTGGGGGGTCATGACCCCCCCTCCCACCCCCCTGCTCGGCCTCGCGCTAACGCACGCAGTGCGCTTGGTTGACAGGCACAGTGTGGCTATTCTATTTTCCATCCAAACCACGCACGCAACCCCAGAGACACACCCCCTAATATAGACAGGGGCGACGGGGTGTGACGGACTCGCCTCCGCATGCGGCGCCGCGGCACGCCGCGTCGCCGCCTGCTCCGGCTCGTTCCAAGCTCGGCATCGCAGGGGTGTGGGAGGGGGGTCACGACCCCCCGTCCCACCCCTCTGCTCGGCCTCGCGCTAACGCATGCAGTGCTCTTGGTTGACAGGCGCAGTGCGGCTATTCTATTTTCCATCCAAACCACGCACGCAACCCCAGAGCCACACCCCGTAAGATAGACAGGGGGGCGACGGGGTGTGACGATCCCCCAGAGCCCAATATAAACAAAAATGAAAGTCGTGCTGAAAAAAGAACTTAGCCATGATGCAGTTTAGTTATACACATGAATGCAGTGCCATTGTGCAAAAAAAAGATTTTGCACAGATAAAAAAAGGTGAAAAAACAAAACACCTAACAAAACAGCACGGGAGCAAAAAAAAGCAAAAACCACACATAAAAACAAAAAACAGGGTTCGCATATGTATATATATAAATATATTATGTATTTATATAAAATAAAACACACACAGTTTCATCCACATACGTTGCTGCAAAAAAGCAGACGATACACAAAGGGCAGGAAAAGTGACCTTTTCATACACACTATCTACGTTAGACAGCACACAGTACACGCTATAACCCTAGCTGTTGTCCAGACACACGTCTTTAACCAGAAAAAATATGCCAAATGACTGCTACTGCGACTGCGACTGTGACAGGGAAGTAAGCCCGAGGCTTGCAATCAGTTCTCGTAGCTCAGGCGGCATGTCTTCATAATACAACATGTTCAAAGGATTGAACAGCAGCTGGAAAATGTACTCCGCCTTCCAATCTTCAACAGCAGGCTGAATTTTTTTTTAAAAATGCAGATCAGTGATTAAAAAATAAAAGGTTGTCTTAAGAACGAAAAGTGAAAAATTAAAAAATAAAAACAATAACAAAAAAGAAGAAACACAGAAGGTATTACATAGGATTTGACAATTCTTTCGACCAGACGCACGCCGTCATACAACTGCGTCAACCTGAGAACATAGATTCCACACTCGTTTGGTCCCTGCGCTGGCACAGTCGGGTAAGAGGGCTTCTCTACCAATTTAACCCAGTCCGGGTGATTCCTAGAGTTATACAACTTTTCACCATAAATGCTCTTGAACGACTGAGTCATCCTCCTCATCTGGCGAAAGGTGGAAAGGCAGCACAAAGTAAAAAACTCACGTCGCAGATCAATAACTATCAGACGAAGCAAAAATACAAGTTCTTCTCAACCTCTAGACAGTCCCTCTTTTAAATGCATATGAGGTCATTTCGTTTTATTACTCTTTTACACAGAATGGGTGTGTTGGAGAAAAATGCAGTTCTGTGTCGCATATGTTGCAGTGCACTATATTAACAAGTGTGGTGCTATGTGTACTAACAATGCATGTACAGTTTAAAAAATATATGCATTAGGAGAAACACAAAAAAAAGCTTTGCACTTGGCTAAAAAAAATGACATACCACTTCAGTGCAATCTGAATGGTAGTCAGTCCTGCACCACTTTGTCGTGAAATCAGGATGGCCAGTGTACTTCCTGGTGTCATGAATATCAATGGTCTGGCGATGCTGGTTCATCGTATATAAGGAATAATGACCATCCTTGGAACGCGGCATCATAATCTGTCGCATCAAAAAACAAATGCAACGAAAGTTCATTCGACACGTAGCATTAGGACCACTGCTTCAAATAACTATAAAAAGAAATGCAACAAAGAAGAAAATAAAATGATGGAAAAAGATGGCCTGACAAGTTTTGCGTCCAACGGGTTTTCGTCGCCAACAAAAACCTTGAACTACTTAACTGCATCTTCTAAAACGAATGGGTTATGCACAACTGGCAACACAGGGGATCCTTCCTCATTTTTCTTCACATCGGTTTCCATTTGAAGAACATACTGCATAGAAAAAGAACAAATAGGACATGAAAAAAGAGTGAAACATGCATGCACGCATGGACATAAAAAATTCAGTACAAGAGAAAAAAATGCACCAAAGCAAAAAAAACATGATAGCTGACACATTTACCGTGATAAATAAAGGTGAAAGTAGCACACGTTCACCAGAACGATAAACTAAACTCATTTCAGGGTCTTGCTTCCAGTACTTAATGAAAAAATCCATGAGATACAAGTCCATGCAAGCTCCTTTGCCAAATGTATTATAGATATAGTCAACTTTGACTGTTTCGACATCACCAAAAGCACTATTCACCATCAAGAACGCGCTACTGCAGTAAACATACACAGATGGGATCAAAAAATAAAGTTAAAAACAAAACACACAAAAAGGATGAAGGGCACACACATAAAACTTACTCGTTGTATTTGGTTACAAAATCTTGGCTGAGAACGAGATCCTTTATTATCCTCGCCTCATCAATATATTTGAACCTCGGAGGCTTCAATTTCTCTAAAGAGCCTCTCAACTTAAAAGCCCTCTCACCTGCCCTCTTGTTCGAAAATACTTCAGCCTCATCTGCAAGAGGACGATTGATTGCTGCACTCCTAGTCCTAGTGACGCGTGGCACCGACATAACAAAATCATCATCATCAACATCAACTACCTCGTGCGGAGAGCCAGGTCGAGCAACACTTCCACCATCAGGTCCAGACGCCACATCTGTGTTCAAACCATCTCCAGCCAAAGAACCAGAATTATCTGGAGAGATTTCAATGGCACAATCCTCCATAACTACCTCAGAACCCTGGGACTCAAACAGTGATGTACAGCCTCCATGAAGACCCCCATCAAAACCTAAAAACGGGTAGAAAAAACATGGAAACACTCAGCACAAAATACAAAACCAAAAAACATTAAATGCATCTCAATAATATAAAAAAATGCAGTTCACTAAAGAAAAGAATGCAGCCCACTTGTCTAGAACAATGCAGCCCAATTCTCTAGAACAATGCAGCCCACTTGTCTATAACAATGCAGCCCACTTCTCTAGAATAATGCAGCCCACTTGTCTATAACAATGCAGCCCACTTCTCTAGAACAATGCAGCCCACTTGTCTAGAACAATGCAGCCCACTTATAAAGAACAATGCAGCTCACTTGTCTAGAACAATGCAGCTCACTTGCCCCAAAATAAATGCAGCTAACTTGTCTACAACAAATGCAGCTCACTTACACAACAAAAATATAGCCATCCACTGCAAATCACGCATTTCACTAAACACACCAGTAAAAAAAAGACCTTAAGAAGCGGAAGCAAGTAGTAGACAAAAAATAAATAAGGGAAATAAAGAAGTTCACTAAAACAACCTTTATCTACAAAAATTAAAAGTGATGATAAATCAAGGCAACACTTTGTCGATGTGAGCCAACTATAGAGCATGGCCTTTCTGATGTAGCCAATGTGCTGCACCCCAAACTGAGCAACTCGAACACCATCCCAAGTCTGCAAGAATTGAAACATATAGAATCCACAATCATGCCTGCAATAAAAGAACAAAAAACATTAGTTTCACATAATGAAATATAAAAGAACAGTTGAGCAGTATGGTGGAGAGGGGTTGTAAGGAACATACCCATTTGGCTGAAGTGGGACAACGACATGTTTCAACACAAATCCATCAAGTGTAGGAGGATTTAGCGGCTCATCAGAACTTGAGCTACCTTCTTTCCATGCACGCTTGATATTTTTAACCATCCTCCTAAAAATCCTGATCGCATCAGAGCTGCCAGGTTTATTGAGTGAGTCAAGAAATTCAAACCGCCTTTCTTTCAAATTTAAGGCAACTACACAATAATGACCAACGCCATCCCTCGTCTCTGGCGGATCAAATGTTGCAAACAGGACCTGTTGGAAGTAAAAAAATAAATAAAATTATTGCAAGAAGAAGAAACAGAACACTATAAAAACCAACACACAAAAAATGGTTTTCGACACATAAAAATGTTACTCACCATATCTTTTTTATCAACACGCTCCTCGGCTTTTGAAGAGAACCTCATTTTACCACTCCAGCCTACAGTACCACCATGCCAAATACTTGTCTGCCAAAACAAAACCAAAAAAGAAATAGTGCTCAAGCAAACAGGTCGTCACACGAAATCAGAAAAGAAAATCAAAAAATAAAACAAAAATTTCTGCATGCTTACACAAATATGGTACGGGACAACCATCGTCGGAGATCCCTTAAACTTATCTACCAGCAAAGAAACCCCGAGATCTACAAGGCCTGTAGTGAGCATCCCTTTATCCCAAAAAGATTGACCAACTTCGCCAATGGTAATATTGGCCACCTCAGTTTTAAAAGCAATCATGTCCCTGAATTTTTTATGAAAAACTGAAACATAAGATACTAAAAAAATAACAACAACGAAAAAGGGTAAATACTGAAATTAGAAAATACATATGAACAAAACAATTTTTAAAAAGCCATACTTCTTCTTCTTGTCCCTCCGAGCCCTCGTAACAGCAGTGTACAACTCATTGTATCTTTTCAGAAGAGCTGGATCAATGCTCGACGGTGTCACAACAGGAAGTTCGTCATCTGTAATAAAAAGATGAAGTTCACTTATCCAAAGAATGAAGTTCAATATTAAGATAAGGAAATTCTTCTAGCTATTTTGAAAATCACCAACAAAAGATCAAGTTTCACTTATCGTTAAACATCTAATACAGCTACCATAGTAATTAAAAAAATGAATGAGAAAAACTTCAACTTCACTATTCGAAACAAAACTCTTGCCTTCAGTGTCAGAGTCTTCATGCTGTTGTTCTTCAGAGCTGACCAAAACATTTACTTGGCTAGGTTGTGACGAATCCACCACAACCTCACTGGACTGCCCTTCTGTAGCAACATTAGCATTCTCTGGATTTACAATAGTCTGGTCAACCGCAACGTCCTTAGATACTTCAGCTACATGAGGCTCCACTCTGAATACATCAGGAACATCGTTGGGCGCCAGACAAACAGGAGAAGCAGCAACGCTACCAGCAGGAACGACATTCTCAAGCGGCTTTTCAATGCCAAAATCAGAATCTTCGTGCCGACTAGGGGAAACAGCATCGTGGGATTCCTGAGCTATAGAAGGTTCTGCACTGTCGACGGCAACCGATACAGAAGCATCAACACTGCCACCACCCGCAACAACACAATCCCCCTGGTTCACATCAACATGAAATTCTACGTTTTCATCTCCAGGCTGTGAAAAGTTTAAAAAAGACACAATGACACAAATGAGCGTGGGGATAATTAACACAACAACACACAGGTCACTTATGTCAAAGGCTGCAGTCCACATATGCAAAACAACTGCAGTTCACTTATGTCAAACACTGCAGCCCACATGTGTCAAATAACTGCAGTACATATATGTAAAAAGAACTGCAGTTCACTTTGTCAAACACTGCAGTTTAGTTCTGTTAAATACTAAAGCTTACACATGTAAAAGACTGCGGCCCACGTATGTGAAAAGAACTGCAGTTCACTTCTGTCAAGGACTGAAGCTCACACATGTAAAACTATGCAGCTCACATATGTAAAAGAAATGCATATGAGTGAACAGAACAGCGTACTTCAAGCTTATAACAACAACAAAAATTAGATTACAACCCACTAACAGAAAAAGTAATTCCACTATACCTTATCAGCTACAACATCCGGAGGGGATGATGCATCAGCCAAGTCCTCATCCTTCCCAGAGCCATCGTAGGAATCTTTGTGCACATCACAAGTAGCAACTCCAATCTACAGGCATAGAACAAACCAAAAACGAAAATAAGATGGTAACGACAAAAAAAGAAAAAAACTTCAACTATGCACAAGCAGTACACACTTTACAATCGTGAAGTACACAAAAAATACAATAAAATGGAAAGCAAAAAATGCAAGTTCAAGAAGAGAGGCACATGGCAGAACAGACATGGCAGAAGTACTTGTACCTGACCAATTCCATCATCCCTAGATCCATGGACACCAGAAGATTCCACTCCAGCCTATCACAAAAAAACAAATAGTGAGGAGCGGTCCACATAATACACAAAAGAGGTTCAAAGGCACAAAAAACCTAGAACGTACATTATCAGCGCCGACGCCAGCGTCCTGATGGTTCATTTCATCCAAAATATGCTCAGCATCCTTCTCATACCGAGCGCATTTTTATTCCTGTCAATGTTTCAACTGAGCATACGAAGACCGAATATTCGTCACTGCAATCTTCAGGCTTTCAACCACGCCGCAATCAAAATTGTGAGCAGCAACAATATCTTCATCTCGTGGGCCATGGCCAACAGGGAAAAAACCAGCAACTATCCTCAACCTGTCACCAAAGGTTGGCAAATCTTCAGTCAACTTCAAAACCTTCAGAAGAAGCTCATCAATCTCCTCGTGTTTTTTGCTGCTAACAAATGTCTGTTTAGAAGAGCTTCTATTATCAAACATCCGACGAGCCGTGAAACCACGAGTAGGCAGCGCCTCATCATCACAGGCAGGAAGCTGGCTACAGATAGGCTCATAAAACCTAGCATGCGTGCTAGGCCCCGCATCAGAGCTGCCACATAGAACTGCAACAGGACGGTTGTACACAATATCACCTGACGCCTTCCACTGCAAAAAAAGACAAGAAGGGAAGAGAAGTACACATGTGAGTACTAGAAAGTTCAGATTTATAATGACTGCACCTTTTAAAAAAAACTCTGATATTAAAAACTCAGATGCACTAACCGGCAGCTTCCCAAATTTGTAAGTTTCCAAATAAATCTTTCCCTTGACAAGTACATCCTCGTTGTATAACTTCATCAGGTCCTTGGTCGTCAGGTATGACGCACGTGGCGTCAACGTGTGCATAACTGAAAATTTGCGAAGCTTCAAGCAATCAAGATACATAATCAGGGGGACAATGGCACAACCCTCTGCACAATTCTGCTTGCTGCCTTCTGTCTGCCACCTCACCACAGCTGCCTGCAACTCATCAACAACAAGCTGACAAAAGTCCATTTGCGCCATAGCCGCATAATCCATGTTCTCTACCATTGCAGCAACCCTACCCAAACAAACTGCGGGCCCGGGGCACAGCAAATTCTGGTAAAGTATCAGGAACAATACCTTCACAGCAAGATCAACAGTCACATGATCATCTTCCTCCTCCAACACCTTCAGCTTCTCAAGCAAGTCCGTGACACCTATACTTTTTGAACGGTCAAAGCCAAGCTCATCCTTGAGGGCAGTCAACGAGTCATCATGGCCGCTGGCAGCAGGCATGGGTGCAGTGTGACGTCCCATAGGTAAATAAAAAATGTGATGAACTGCATCATGATTTATTCGAAGAACCCTGCCATTCCCAAAGTCCATTATCATGGTGGCAGGGTCAATCACTCCCATCAGATAGCACATAAGAATGCGTGACAGATTTTTCTTTACTGTCAGTTTAAAGACAACACCAAATCCAGCATCCCGAACACGACTACAGTGTGCGTCTTTCAATAAAGCAACAGCCTTGCAGACAGTGGGAAGCGACAAACGTATGGTCTTCTTAAATCGAGAATCATCTCTCTCGGCATCATCTTCAGTTGCATTGCTCTTACTAGACTTCTACCTCTGTGTAAAGGGAAATGCAGTCCACATTCGAAGATTAGCCATAAAAAGAGACAGAAAAAACATAGATAGAATGACAATGAAGGAAACAAATGCAGTCCACTTCAACAAACCTTTGGAACAACATCCGCCTCCCCACCAGAGTCAGCACCAACACCTTCATCGCCATCATCATGGGCACGCTTGGGTAGACTCTTAGATGAACCGCAGTCTTTGCGTCTACCAGTATGAACATCCCTCACAAAATCAGCAAGCACAAAGTCGTCATCGTCAGAGTTGGGACCTTCACTGACATGTAGTCACTTGCGCTGAGGATCCTTTGCACTAGCTTCAGCAGTTCTCTTACCAAGATTCTTGTTCATGCCAGCAACACGTGGACTCCGCCGAGGAGTACCACCTTCCTCAGCAACAGAACTCAGCCTCTTCTTCTGCAAAGCAGGCTGCTTGACTTTGACAAATTTGGCACCCTTGGCACCATCTGCAGCTCTCCTCTGCTTCTCCTTCTCCGCACACTCTTTTGAGTCACTTTCAAACCTCAACTTCTTCTTGCTTTGCTTCAATTCATATGCACGAAGCTGTTCCGAGACCATCCACTCCTATGTAACTTCCTCTGTACCATCAACAGGGACGTCTCTGGTCAAAGCTCACACCAACATCACCCTCTGCAAAATAATGATCAATCAATTGAGTAACCTCCTAAAATCCAGGCGCCCCAGCATGAAAAACAGACACTGCGTCAAAATGAAGTTTAACTATGCTTGTTAGAAAGTGCACAAAAAGAACAAATGCAGTACACTTAGACATATAAATGCAGTGCTCCAATCATAAGCTAAATAAAAATTAATGCATTGTACAAAAAACTTGAATAAAACAACAATGCAGTTCACACATACATATAGTGGAGTTCACATATACATATAAATGCAGTGCTGCATACACTAACTTCATGTTTGTTCCCAACAAAATGCCGGACTAGATACAGCAAGGCAAAACCAATTTGTACAACATCAAGTAAGCAGCATACACAAAATAAACAAAGCATTCACATCAAAAAATAGCAGGTATTTATAAGAACAATCCATTGCAAAACTCACAAGACACATATGAAATTTACAACAGAAATAGGGATACAACCAAAATTGGCAAATTAAAAATAAGAAAAAAAACAAACACATACCAGAAGGAGGGGCCACACTTATGGGAGAAGATTCAATTGTCGAATTCATTTGATGTCCTGCCTCACCACCATGATCCTTACCACCAGGACAACGAGAGCCAATTGGTGTATCATTATGACCACTGCAATCACCTACTGGATTCAATAAAACCAGAAACCGAAATTACAAAACATCACATGACAAATAATGCAAAGGAACTCTAACAACTAACACAGCATAAACAAATATGCAGGATGAATTAGGAAACTAGATAAACATCAAAAAAATAAACAAAGCCAAAATAAGCAGTCTACATACCCTGAACTCCTCCTCCCACTCTGCTCGGCGAAGACATGGCATTTGCGTGCAGCACAAGGACGAAGTGACTGATATAAGCAACAAAATCGGCGAAATCTAACGAAACCCTAGATGCACCTTGCTCTGCCTATAGAGCACACACGAGTATCGACTTCAAATCGAGATAAAATCGCTTGCTTACGGAAAAAATACATAAGAAAAAACGCAGCAGCAACTACGAGAATCACAAAACTAGACGAGGGGACGATCAAGACCGAGGTCAAGGGGAACGTACCACAAAAAAGGGGATGAACGGCGGCGGTGGGAGGCGGCGGCGGGAAAGGACAGGAAAGGGCTACGGGAGCGGAGCGGGAAGGGCTGGAGGAGCGGACGGTGACACGGAATGCAGGAATAAGGACCTCTTGGGGACGGCGGTTCCGCGGGCGACGGCGGTTTTGCTCGAGGGAGAGATGCTTTGGGAGCCGCTGCAAGAGAGGAGAGAGGTTTCTTCTCGGTCTCTCCCTGTGAGCAGAGCGATGGGATCGCCTGGGAGGGCCACGTACGAGGCCCGCGTGGGAAAGGGTTACATAAAACGGGCCGGCCCAAAACGGCCCGGCTAAATAAGACGGACTACATCAAAACGAAGAAGTTAGCACAGGATGCAGTTCTCTATGAAGAACAATGAAGTTCAGACAGTAAAACAAAAAAATACATGCAGTTCGTAAAAAAAGTTAAATTCAAAAACAACGCGCGTGTTAAGATAACGCGTCCGAAAAAAAAGTCTACCTTCAAATAAGTGTCACAACAAAAAAAGGGGGGCCCCCCAACCCCCCCCCCCCCCCCCCCTCCCGTGCCAGGGACTGCAGCAAGTACACGCAAAAACAGATGCAGTAGGCAGCTCTAGACAAATGCAGTGCATTTGGTTAGACGAAGCAGTGCGGTATCATAAGCAATACAGTTTCGAAATACATACATGAATAAATACACGGTCTAGACCACAACAAAATACTCATAAATTGCGGAATATATTGTACTTTTTTCCAGGGGCTGCAGCAAGGACACGCAAAAACCGGTGCAGTACGCACCTTTTACCTAATGCCGGCTACCGACAACTTACTTCATGCTATTACTAACACTTATGACTGAGCCGCACTTGCTTTCCAAAAGAAATTTTAGATGATGCAGTGCGGTATTATAAGCAATGCAGTTCCAGGAACACGTACGATACATATAAACGTGACAAATGCCCGTTCGCACAAAAAGTGGTGGTTAAAAAATTTTACTGATGAAAAATAAAATAAAACCACGTTCGCATACAACCACCCAATCCGAGCGGTTCCATCGCCACAAACCCACGATCACAGACGCAACACCAACCCACGATCTGCACAACCGCATCATCAGCGAGATCGTGCAGTTCATCCGATGCGGCCATCCCACCCCCTCCCCCGCCTTAAATTCAGACCCCTGCCAAAGGCCTTCTCATCCACAACAACACAAGTATCCATTGCGCTGCCACCAAATCGCTCCATCACATTGATCTCCACAGAAAACACCAAGCCCTACTGCCGGCGATGGCGTTCTCCGACGAGTACAGGGACGTGGAGGCCCATGGCAACACCAAGTTGCACATCATCCACACCAACGACAAGAAGCAGATGGCGATCTCCCTCGCGCAGTACGAGCGCCACCTCAGGCTCCAGCGCCACAAGATCGTCGGGATTGATCTCGAGTACAACAACGAGCCTGAAGCGACGCAGAAACCCGCCCTCGTCCAACTCTCCGTCGGCAAGACTCAGTCGGTGCTGCTCTTCCAACTGAGCGCCGCTGAAAGGTGCACCGTCTTCGACAACTTCCTCGCCGACCCCAGGTACACCTTTGCTGGCTTCTCCATCGATGGCGACAAAACCAGGCTAGAGCACGTCAATCTAGAGGTCGCCAACTTCGTCGACATCCAGAAGGAATGAAGGGTGCCCGAGGCCACCAAGGAGTTGGACTCCCTTGCAGACGTCGCTGGCATGCTCATCGACGACTACTATAACAACATGAAGAAGAAGATCACCAACGAAGAACACACGCGCTGGGCCTCCCTGCCTCTGTCCATGAGGCACATCGAGTACGCGGCAAAGGATGCCTACGCAGCGTACGAGATATGGAACCTCATCACCCTCACCCAGGACGGGCTTCACCGTGCAAAGCTGGAGAAGGAGGAGCCCCCCAAGAAGCACGCCCGGAGCAGCTGGGGAGACGCTACCTAGTGAAGAAGCAGACAGTGCCGGCCAAGAGCCAACATTGCTCGCGTCGTTTTAGATTTATCATCAAATTTGCTTTCTGTTGTTTGCTTATGTATCGTTAGTTTGCTTGTGATCATTTGCTTTTGCTGAACTTAGTTTGCTTGTCATACAGAATGGCTTGTAATGATGAACTTTGATTATGTTATGAAGAACTTTATTTCAATTACAAAACTTGAGTTCAACATTAGAACATAATGTAGTGCACATAAAGTATGTGATTTGAGCAGTGCACAAAATGGACGAAGATGCAGTGCGCAAATAGGACGCATGTAGTGCCAAAAGTGTACACCTGCAGTACAGGACTCTGACGAATGCAGTGCACACATATCCAACAAAGCAATGCACACCCGTACACTAGAAAAAGAATACGTAAGAGGAAAAACACGAAAAGAAAATGCGACCAGCATGCAGTGCACAAAAATGGACATGCACATGTAGTGCGGAGTGTGTGCACATGCACGCCCTATATTTGGAAAAATACGTGAGAGGGAAAAATATTAAAAAAAAGTGACCACCCAGGTGAAACCAGCCCCAGCCAGTCTCGTAGTAGGTCTGCGCCCACAGTAGGCGAGTCCGTTCTGAGCCACGATGCATGGGGCCGGGCACACATGGGCCCATAGGTCAGAGAGGATAGAGCAGCGAGCGCCGTGTATAAGCGCCCAAATAAGTAACAGAGGAGTTCGATACGGATGCCTTGCCAGGGCTTATAAACTGGTCGGGCGCGCTCTCCGCGGGTGAGGTGGGACTAAATGTTACTGCGCACACACAGCGCAATAGCAAACCACCCGTACAGGCCGACTTGGGCGGAATGCGTCTTACACCCCAACGGACCCAACACATTCTCACAGCCCAAAACCAATAAGCCACACGACCCACAACTAGCAAAAAAATCCAGTTCCCTTGCACCTAAAAAATTCCCACGTACCACGAAAAACCAAGGCCCAATAAAAATATAAACAATAACTAGAAAAATAAAAAAACAAACACAATCCACGCATTCTGCAGTTTGTTGTAATACGACAATGCAGTTCGCTAGGTTCAAGTAAGCAGTGCTGTTGATTATCAAATGCTTTCGCGTAGACTGAATCAGAATCAATCCACCACCTAACACCAACCACAACATTTATTACCTCTGTTGCTCAATTGGCTGCATAAAAACCTATCCATTCGTGCTCCAGACTGACCCAACTCTTCCCCCGTTCCTCTTTTCCTTCAAATCGTAGATCTAGGGTTCCTCCCATCCCCAACTGTTATCTGAAATTCCACTGAACCCGCCATGGACTGTTCGTGCGGGTGCTTGGCAAGGATGGCGCCAGTAGCGGACACATGCGTGTACGCCGATGGTCTGGAGCTCACCAACGCCGAGTGGCGCAGCATGCTCGGGTGCCTGATGATACCCAACAGGGGGTTTCGGGCACCATTTCTTCATCGCCTCACATCCGCAGACATGCAGGAAAGTTGGGTATGTTTTTTCCCTCACAATTTTTGACACAATCTAGGCTGCAAATCCACATATGAATGTATATTTCCATCAATTTGTTCAGTAGTATCAACAATACAAAGAATTTGTATTATTGTTCAGATTTGTTAGCTATTAAGACTAGATAGTTCCACCTATTATTCTTCAGTACCACACCAGGTATCGACACTAGTTAGATCAGAACCCCAGCACACGAACAAAAAAGAGGTTCAATAGATCAGTGTTGCAGTTCTCTTAACATGCTAGCGAAGTACATTGTAAATGACCTTGCAGTACAAACATGTTACAGTATAATATATATCCTACTAAAACTAGAGGTCAATTCCATATATAAGTCTGTTCATACATTGCAACTACTTTATAAAATAGTAGTCATATATATGTACGTATTTAAGTTAACATAAACAGATCATCCTAAGTATAAAGAAAAACATTTGGTGTTTACTTATAAAAATTCTTTTTCCATCCATGCCAAAATACAGAAACTGCCATCCACAATAAAGTGTACTGCTCCGAGTTCAGGCAAGGTTACTTTGGAGACACAACACAAGAATGGGTATGCAGACATGCAAGCTGACTACCACAAAGACTCTGAAGACTGCATCAACATAACTACTGGTTGGAAATATTTTGTCTCCCAGAATGGCTTTGAGGTCGGAGAAGTGGCCATGGTGTTTTTCTACAAAGAAGAAGACGTCGTGAACTTTACAATATTTGCACTATAGGCGGTCTAAGATGAAGCAAGCCATCTGTGGTGTAACACCCCCAGTGGTTAGCTACAGTAATCCCCTTTTTATAATGCCATGTCATCATGATCAACAGTGCCTAAACATCATTTGGATCATATCCCTTTTCAATTCAAATTCAAATGGAAATTCAAACTAAAGGTGAAAATAAAAGTGGTTCAAATCTAGGAACTAAAATGTTCATAATACTGTAAATAATCCAGAGATAATTCTAAAATTATAATCAACTTTTACTAAATTAATTATGTGCCTCAAACAGCAACAAAACAAAGATATTTAATCCATTTTCATTTAATTAAAATCCAAATAAAATTCATTTGAATCCAAACCAATTTCTAGCAGAGACAAATATTGCACTATATATATGTGGCTAGTTCACCTATTTTACAAAAGTCATTTGGTTTAAAAAGAAAAGACAAAACAGAAATAAGAAAAGAAAACAGAAAGGAGAAAAGAAGAAAAAGAAAAAGGCTGCAGCGCTTGGGCCTAAGTGGCTACAGTGAGGCCCAGCCCACCTGGCGCCGTCCCCTTCCTCACACTGCTCCTCCCCGCGCACTGTCGCTGTGCGTGCGCTCGCCGCGCCTGGCCCCCCCTCCCCTCTGGTCGACAGCGCGACGCCTGCGCCCTTAAGGACGACGCCGCGCCACCCCTCGTAACCCTAGCGCCCCCAGTTTCCCCCCTCCTCCTCGCTCTTCCTCTCGGATCCCGCTCGCCCGAGCGGGCTCGCCGCCGACGCCTCGTCATAGGCGTGGCCACCGGCACCCGTTTGATGCCCCGTCAGGCCCAGGAGCTCCGGCGTGGTCCTCCTCTTCTTCCTCGACACCGGATCGGGACCGGGAAGCAATGCCAACGCCACATTCGACCTCACCTCCGCCCAAGGCCACCGCACGACCTCGCCGCCGATCTACTTCACCGGACCTCCCCGAGCCCTCTGCCTAGACCTCACGCTCCCACGGTGAGCTCGTGCGTCGAACGCGCCTTTCCCTGCCCCCTCTAGCCGTCCCTAGCTACTGCTCCGGCACTTGGCCGAGCCCACCGCCGCCTGGCCTCGTCGCCGGCGTGGCCACAGTGACCTTATGGTCCCGTGCATACCACCGTTGTGTTCGCCGCACCGCGTAGGCCTTGACTAGCTGCTTAGTTTCCCCGCAAACGCACCGTAGCCCCGATCCCGACGACGACCGAACTCCGGTGTCCGCCTCGCCGCTCGCTGACGCCGTTCCCGGCCACCGCAGCCTCTGCCACCACCCCAGGTCGCCTTGCCGTCGTCTTCTTGTTCGAACGAGCACGGCTGCGCTCGAAATGGCGCTGTGTGCGCAAAACCTGAGCCCCTCTCGAGCCGCGCCGCCGCGTTTGGCTCGCCGGAGTCAGCTCCGGTGCGTCTCCGGCCGGTGTCCAATGTGGCGTCCACGTGGCACCGCCTGGGCCACTGACTGGTGGGCCCAGTGGCCCATTTTGACCTGTTGACTTGGGTCAACGCTGACGTGGCCGCCCCCTGTGTCTATGACATGTGGGTCCCGCCTGAAATAAACGAATTAAATTAAATAGATAATTAGTTAATTAAACTACTAAACACTCACTGATCAGTAGGCCCCACCCACTAATTAACCTATTTAATTAAACTAACCCCTCTGATTAAAGCCACTGCCACTGACATGTGGGTCCCACTGGACCCACCTGTCAGGTTTGACTGGCCAACCGACCAGTTGACCTGCTGATGTGACCTCTATGTCATGCTGATGTCACCTAACACTATTCTAGATAATGTTGATTTAAAATGATTAAATAATTCCAGAAAATACTAAATTCTTTAGAAAATCATATAAAATGAACCGTAGCTCAGATCAAAAAACTTTGTACATGAAAGTTGCTCAGAATTTCGAGATGAATCAGAATACGCGGTCCGTTCATCTGTCAGATCCCTCTAGCTATATGAACATGGAACTTTTAGACCGATTTCAATAAATGAATAGTGCCCAACATTAATTAAATAAATTCCTAAATTAACTAACTCATTTAGTTAGGCAGTAGAACACCTCTGCATAGCATTTAGGCATGCCATACATATTGTTTGCATTTTTGCCGTGGATTTATTGTTTCTCTCCCCCTCCTTCTCTCTCGATAGACGCTGAGACCGACGCCGTTGCAGCTGAGTACGACTACGCTCCAGACGAGCAGCCCGTTGATGACCCCTCTTTCTTGCCAGAGCAACCAGGCAAGCACCCCCCCTTGAGCATACCAATATCGCCTATTATTTCTCTCTCATGCTTGCATTAGAATTGCTGCTGCTACTGCTTTACCTATTCTGATGCATAGCCTGTTTATTGTAACCTGCTATTGAAACCTTACCTGCTTAAACTAAACTGCTTAGTATAGGCTGGGTAGAGGCCTATCAGTGACCCCACTTGTCCCGATTGCCCCGCTGGATCATCAGAAGACTCGACGACCAGGCCCCAGCACCGCACATCACCCCCTTAGTTGTAACGACACTGCAGCGTTACTATCGAGTGCCGAGGGTGATACCTCGTGTAGCACTTCTGATGTTAACTCTGTAGAGTAGCTATTCGATCGTGGTCATCGAGGGTGATTCCTCCTTCACCACTTTCGATAACGACGCTGTCGTGCAACACCTCAAATGTGAACCCATCGAGGGTGATTCCTCCGAGTTCACCTTGACGGATACATCGAGTAGGAATCCAACAAGGGTGATACCTCGGATTCCCTTGATGTTATGGACACACGGATACTTGGACTTTACACTGTTACTTGGAAAGGCG
The DNA here is from genome assembly GCA_011799875.1 of Thinopyrum elongatum. Taxonomy (NCBI): domain Eukaryota; kingdom Viridiplantae; phylum Streptophyta; class Magnoliopsida; order Poales; family Poaceae; genus Thinopyrum; species Thinopyrum elongatum. Next base: position 351,801,240 of record CM022302.1, on the reverse strand, counting down.
GGTCGACCCTGAGGGGTACCCGCGTGAGCCTAAGTGGCGAGTGTTGTGGAGACGGGTTGACCTGGAGGTTGCCCGAGATATGAATACGAGGCGTGGCCGGGCATTCTTGGCCCTTGCCGCAAGTCCTCGAGACGGGGCGACGGGGTCACATCGATCATGAGTCTCTGCTCGTTACCGCACTACCAACACACTACAATTTGGATATTTGATCTGAGTGGGCCTCTGGCCCGATAGCACTAACCATCACGCGGGAAAAGTTATGGGCAGTCCGCATCGTGGCATCAGACGAATGTTCTGTCAGACATCCAGTTCAGCATTGTGGCACGGTCGGATCGTACCGACCATCCGAGGTGGTGCTGGTATCCACCCTGCACACAATGACCTGGAGTGCACAGGGCGATGGCCCAAGACCCCTGAGCGCTTAGGTTGTAGACCGGCGGGGACCTCTCTGCTGAGCTCTAGGTAGGGTTGCGGTGTGTCGTTTGGCCGAGGCCGGGCATGACCCAGTAAGGTGTGTCCGGCTGGACTTAATCTAGCGTGGTGGGTAAGTTGGTGCACCCCTGTAGGGAAGAACTAATCTATGCATAGCCGGATCCTCGATAACGGACGCTCGAAGTTGTATCCCAATCGATACAACTAGAATTGGATCCTATGGCTCTGGGATTACTTCTCGCAGGGAGTCGAGAAGGGATCTCTGGACGAGGTTGGTGACTATATGGCTCTGGGATTACTTTCTCGCAGGGAGTCGAGAAAGGATCTCTGGCCGAGGTTGATGACAGTATGGCTCTGGGATTGCTTTCTCGCAGGGAGTCGAGAAAGGATCTCTGGGTGAGGTTGAGACTTAATGATACTACTACTTTATGTTGTACTAATCTACACTCTTCTAATGCTGCAAGACCTCTGAAGATGCTAGTATTTGATAGGACTAGGCCTTCTCTCTATTCTGGCATTTCTGCAGCCCAGTCCACATATACAGCCTCTCCTTGATAATGTTGCATATGTAGTGTAGATCCTTGCTTGCTGAGTACTTCAGATGAGTACTCACGGTTGCTTTGCTTTCTTTTCCCCCCATATCCTTTTGATGCAACCAGATGACGGAGCCCCGGATACAGCTGCCCACGCCGACGATCGCTACTACTACCCCGAGGATGGATAGTACTACGAGTTGGCCGACGACCAGGAGTAGGTTCGGAGGGTCCCAGGCAGGAGGCCTGCGCCTTTCGATCGTAGCTTTTGTTTTGCCCAGCCTTTCTAGAGGCTTATTTGTTTCTGTTCCATATCTATACTCAGATATCTGATGCTTCCGCTGACGCTTGTATGCGAGCTTATGTATTCGAGCCCTCGAGTCCCCTGGCTTGTAATATAAAGCTTGTATGACTTTATTTATGTTTTAGAGTTGTGTTGTGATATCTTCCCGTGAGTCCTTAGGCTTGATCGTATGCATTTGCGTGTATGATTAGTGCACGATTGAGCCGGGGGCGTCACAAGTTGGTATCAGAGCTGACTGCCTGTAGGAACCCTCCTTTCCAACTCCTTGGCCGAAGTTGAGTCTAGTAACCGAAAACTATTTTACTAACTTGGCTGTGTGGCTTACGGGCCCACGTCGCCAATTGGGTGGTATTAGGATCTTTTATTTCTCGTCTATACTCTGGGACTCTGATCTCTCTTTTATTCGGGTTAAAATTTTACTAACTCTGTCATTAGGTTCTCGTAACCACTTCTTCCCGGAGAGCCCCTTCACTACAGATGATCATCTGCCCCATCAGAAGACTCTGAAGGTACTCCTCGATGATTCCCGAGACCCAGTGCCCACTGCTTTGCAGTTCCTGACCACCGATAAATCCTGACGAATAACTACTTACACTCGTCGTACATATCTTCATTCCAGTCACTCTTTTGTTCCATCCGACATATCGAAATACTATCCGACATTTCAAAAATTCTCTGAACCCACTGCCTTGCAGTTCCTTTCCGCCTGAATACCCTACGAATAATTCCTCACATTACCGGGGATCCGTTCATCCCCAGTTATACAAGTGCTTTCCAGAACACATTGAATTGCTATCTGATCTCCCGAAAATCCTCTGCAGCCTATTGCTCTTGATTTTCCTTGCCAGCTTGCACTATGGTAAATTCCACATGTCTAGCAATATTTACTAAAATCCTTTGTGACTGTCATTCTGTTCATATGGAATCAATGTGTGTGCAAATACTCGTAATCATCACTTAATCCTTAGAAATTTTCTTTCCGGCTCAAACGTCGTCTCGAACAGGTCATGCCCGGCCTCGGCCAAACAATACACCACAACCCTACCTAGAGCTCAGCAGAGAGGTCCCCGCCGGTCTACATCCTAAGCACAAGGGGGTCTTGGCCATCGCCCCTCGCCCTCCGGGTCGTTGCGCACAGGGTGGATACCAGCGTCGCCTCGGATGGTCGACACGATCCGACCGTGCCGCAATGCTGAACTGGACGTCTGACAGAGCCTTCCGCAAATGCTACGATGCAGAATGCCCATACTATGCCCACGTGATGGTTAGTGCTATCAGGCCAGAGGCCCTCTCGGATCAAGTATCCAAACCGTTAGTGTGTTGGTAGTGCGGCAACGAGCAGAGACTCACGAAAGATGTGACCCCGTCGCCCCATCTCGAGGACTTGCGGCAAGGGCCAAGAATGCCCGGCCATGCCTCGTATTGATCACTCGGGCACCATCCAGGTTAACCCGTCTCGCAAAAGACTGTCGGGAACTCAGGTCCACCTCTACTGGGCGGTACCGCCTGTCCCTCCAGTCCTGCAGTAAAAGTAACTTCCTTGGGTCCCCCTCGGGGCCGACCCATCTCTAACAAAGTCCAGGGGTAAAGTCATAGTAACCGTGTGTCCATAACATCAAGGGAATCCGAGGTATCACCCTCGACGGATGCCCACTGGATGTAACCGTCAAGTTGAACTTAGGAGGAATCACCCTCGAGGTTCAAACTTGAAGTGTTGCGCAACAAGGTCGTATCGGAAGTGGAGAAGGAGGAACCATCCTCGATGACCATGACCAAATAGCTACCCTACAAGGTTAACATCAGGAATGCTACACGAGGTATCACCCTCGGCACTCGATAGTAACGCTGCAGTGTCGTACAACTAAGGGGGGTGAAGTGCGGTGCTGGGGCCTGGTCGTCGAGTCTTCTGATGATCCAGCGGGGCAATCGGGACAAGTGGGGTCACTGATAGGTCTCTACCCAGCTTATACTAAGCAGTTTAGGTTAAGCAGGTAAGGTTTCAATAGCAGGTTACAATAAACAGGCTATGCAACAGAATAGGTAAAGCAGTAGCAATAGCAATTCTAATGCAAGCATGAGAGAGAAAGAATAGGCGATATCGGTATGCTCAAGGGGGGGGTGCTTGCCTGGTTGCTCTGGCAAGAAAGAGGGGTCGTCAACGGGCTGCTCGTCTGGAGCGTAGTCGTACTTAGCTGCAACGGCGTCGGTCTCGGCGTCTATCGAGAGAGAAGGAGGGGGAGAGAAACAATAAATCCACGGCAAAAATGCAAACAATATGTATGACATGCCTAAATGCTATGCAGAGGTGTTCTACTGCCTAACTAAATGAGTTAGTTAATTTAGGAATTTATTTAATTAATGTTGGGCACTATTCATTTATTGAAATCGGTCTAAAAGTTCCATGTTCATCTAGCTAGAGGCATCTGACAGATGAACGGTCCACGTATTCTGATTCGTCTCAAAATTCTGAGCAACTTTCATGTACAAAGTTTTTCGATCTGACCTACGGTTCATTTTATAAGATTTTCTAAAGAATTTAGTATTTTTTGGAATTATTTAATCATTTTAAATCAACATTATCCAGAATAGTGTTAGGTGACGTCAGCATGATGTAGAGGTGACATCAGCAGGTCAACTGGTCAGTTGACCTGTCAAACCTGACAGGTGGGTCCAGTGGGACCCACATGTCAGTGGCAGTGGCTTTAATCAGAGGGGTTAGTTTAATTAAATAGGTTAATTAGTGGGTGGGGCCTACTGGTCAGTGAGTGTTTAGTAGTTTAATTAACTAATTAGCTAATTTACTAATTATCTATTTAATTTAATTCATTTATTTCAGGCGGGACCCACATTTCACAGACACAGGGGGCGGCCACGTCAGCGTTGACCCAAGTCAACAGGTCAAAATGGGCCCCTGGCCCACCAGTCAGTGGCCCAGGCGGTGCCACGTGGACACCGGCCGGAGACGCGCCGGAGCTGACTCCGGCGAGCCAAACGCGGCAACGCAGCTCGGGTGGGGCTCGGGTTTTGCGCACACAGCGCCATTTCGAGCGCAGCCGTGCTCGTTCGAACAAGAAGACGACGGCGAGGCGACCTGGGGTGGTGGCAGAGGTTGTGGTGGCCGGAAACAGCGTCAGCGAGCGGCGAGGCGGACGACGGAGTTTGGTCGTCGTCGGGATCGGGGCTACGGTGCGTTTGCGGGGAAACTGAGCAGCTAGTCGAGGCCTACGCGGTGCGGCGAACGCAACGGTGGTACGCACGGGACCATAAGGTCACCGTGGCCACGTCGGCAACGAGGCCAGGCGGCGGAGGGCTCAGACAAGTGCCGGAGCAGTAGCTAGGGACGGCTACAGGGGGCAGGGAAAGGCGTGTTCGGCGCAGGAGCTCACTGTGGGAGCGTGGGGTCTAGGCAGAGGGCTCAGGGAGCTCCGGTGAAGCAGATCGGCGGCGAGGTCATGCGGTGGCCGTGGGCAGAGGCGAGGTCGAATGCGGCGTTGGCGTTGCTTCTCGGTCTCGATCCGGTGTCGAGGAAGAAGAGGAGGACAACGCCGGAGCTCCTGGGCCTGACGGGGCGTCGAACGGGTGCCGGTGGCCACGCCTACGACGAGGCGTCGGCGGCGAGCCCGCTCGGGCGAGCGGGATCCGAGAGGAAGAGAGAGGAGGAGGGGGAAACTGGGGGTGCTAGGGTTAGGAGAGGTGGCGCGGCATCGTCCTTAAGGGTGCGGGCGTCGCGCTGTCGACCAGAGGGGAGGGGGCTAGGCGCGGCGAGCGCGCGCGCAGTGACAGCGCGCGGGGAGGAGCAGTGTGAGGAAGGGGACGGCGCCAGGTGGGCTGGGCCTCACTGTAGCCACTTAGGCCCAGGCGCTGCAGCCTTTTTCTTTTTCTTATTTTCTCCTTTCTGTTTTCTTTTCTTATTTCTGTTTTGTCTTTTCTTTTTAAACCAAATGAATTTTGTAAAATAGGTGAACTAGCCACATATATATAGTGCAATATTTGTCTCTGCTAGAAATTGGTTTGGAGGCAAATGAATTTTATTTGGATTTTAATTAAATGAAAATGTATTAAATATCTCTGTTTTGTTGCTGTTTGAGGTACATAATTAATTTAATAAAATTTGATTATAATTTTAGAGTTGTCTCTGGATTATTTACAATATTATGAACATTTTAGTTCCTGGATTTGAACCACTTTTATTTTCACCTTTAGTTTGAATTTCCATTTGAATTTGAATTGAAAAGGGATATGATCCAAATGATGTTTAGGCACTGTTGATCATGATGACATGGCATTATCAAAAGGGGATTACTGTAGCTAACCACTGGGGGTGTTACATGTGGCATATTTCTATGCTGTATGCTTTTAAAATTATGTCCATCAGACACTTTGAACGGTGCCTTATTAATGTATGCGACCTCGTCTCCATCATTTTATCACCCTTTTAGACAAGTTACTGGTGACAGAATGCAGTTCTCTCATACACATAGTGCGATCCTAAATATAAAAAAATGCAGTCCTCTGAACAGTAACAATGCAATGCGAATGGTCAAAACTTTGCAGTTAACATATAATGTTCAAAAGAATTCTCATAGTATGCAGTTCAAAAAAATTGTCATAATAACTATTCAGCTAACACCAGCATATAATGGACCATCTATTCTAATAGCAGAATAGCAGATTAACCATACTGCTAATGTTGTACGAAAGTGCATATTATGCAGTCCTCTAAAACACAGAATGCAGTTTAAGAAAAGAGAAATTTCATAAGCTGCCATGACCACTGTAATACAGCTACAACGAAGTCCACTACTAACAAAAATGCAGTGCACTACAATGTATGCCAGAACTACAACAATAAAATTACAGCAGTAGAAATCCAGACATGTGGGAGACTAACAAGTTGCTGCCGATAGAAATGCAGTTCTCTAATACACATAGTACGGTCCTTATAAAAAAATGTAGTACTCTGAACAATAACAATGCAATGCCAATGGTCGAAAACTTTGTAGTTAACCTATGTTGTTCAACAGAATTCTCGTGGTATGGAGTTCAGAAGAATTGACATAAATAGCAGAAATAGCAGCATAACTATTCTGCTATGTAGTACGAAAGTGCATACCATGCAGTTCTCTGAAACACTGAATGCAGTTTGAGAAAAAGAATTATCTCATAAGCTGTCATGCCCACTATAATATTGTTACATTGCAGTCCACTACTTAACAAAATGCAGTACACTACAAACATATGCCAGAACTGCAACAATAAAATCAAAGCAGTACAGGCCCAGATATGTAGGAGACTAACAGAGGTGCCAATTCCACTCGCAGTTCGATAACTGGCCAAAACATTGTGCAACCACTCAAATTTGAACAATTACCCACAAAAAAAATACATCAAACCCATGGCCGCTGGGATGAACAGCATGCACTATTCTTCAAAAATGCACACCAAAAAATACGAACATTACAGGCGCAATACAGTGAATTCAAACCAAAAAGAGAAACTAATTACAAGATTCAAAATGCATTGGCACACAAAATCAAAAAATACAACAAGAACAGACGAGCGGACGAAGCTCACACGCCCAGACAATCAATTTCGTTGAAATTGAAAACTAAGTCCTAAAAATTAGACAAATTATAGAGTAAACGGACCGATTAAAACAAACACAATCAAAGAATTCCTACTAACAAACAACATCCGAGCACGAAAAAGTCGCATCCGACGCGAACACGAACGAACAGAGAAAGCTCGTCCGCCAAATCGCTCGATTTGCAAAGATTTTAGTCGCCTTTCCTGTAAATTACAAAGAATAAAGGTCAAATGAGATCCAGAAACAAATTAAATCATCCCGCAACACCCGATTCCACACAGAACACGCGGGCGGACTGCCAAAAAATGAAGCAGTTCTCCCGTGAAGCATTGAAGTGCTCATCATAAAGAAGATGCAGTGCGCTTCTGTTGAGCGTGCAGTGCGGAAGTGTTATCAGAAGTGTTATCAGAATATATATATATATATATATACAGCCGGTCTATTCTGCTAATATTAGCAGAATAACTATTCTGATCACGGGATCAGAATATTATTCTGATCACAACCTGAACTTCCTGAGTTACACAACCTTGAACTTCTATCTGTAGGAACCCGACCTTCGAGCTATCTTCGCAACCGTGTCTCCTCACGTGAATTATTCTGGTCAATCGTATTCTATGTGATGTAAGTGTAATCTGCAAACGGTTTTTAGCAACTAAACACCCGTTTTAAATAGGAATCTCGCTCATTGGCGGATTTCGCTCTCGGGTCATGATGAACATGCGTCTGTTGGAATTTTACTGCCTGAGTTGTTCGACCTGAACTTCCCCTAGTGCTAGGTTGAACTTTTGCAAACATTGCCCAAATGGGGCTTGTGATATACCGTTGGAAAGCTATGTACACTAGTATCATCACCCAAGTTAAATTTTTGGCAAAATGTAAGCGGTTTAAGAGCAGTTTTGAAAACCGTTTTTTCTTCACACAAAAAACGTGAATCATATTTTCGATCGCATTTCTAAACCGTTTATCAGAATGAGGCAAATAATATGGCGTTGGAAAGCTGCTGCAAAACCGCTCCTTCCACATGTTGATAGTTTTCTCTAATTACCTATGGTTAAAGAGTAATTTGGAAAATCGTAATATTTCGCAAACCGAACAGCCGAGTTCGTATTTTCGATGCCATTTCTAAATGGCTAATCCAATTGAGGCAAATGATATGGCGTTTGAAAGCTTATGAAAATGCGCTACTTTTTCATGTTGAAAGTTTTCTAAATTTTGAACAGCTTAAGAGTAATTTAGAAAATGGTACAAGTTCCACCGAGTTCATATTTTTGAGCTAATTTTTTAACCGTACGTTCGAATGCAGCAAATGATATGGCGTTGGAAAGCTTGAGGAAATGCAAAACTTTTTGGTATATATTGTTTCTCTTAATTCTCTACGGTTTTAAGTCAAATTTGAAAATGGCTACAAACGTATTTTTGCCGTAATTTCTACAAACTTTATCGGAATGAGGCAAATAATATACCGTTGAAAAGCTACAGAAAATGCAAAACTTTTTCATGTTGATGGTTTTCTCTGATTCCTAGCCATTTTCAAGTAATTTCGAAAACGGCGAGATCATTCGTTCTGCCTTTATCACGAAGCAGATTCTTCGAAAATGCACCGCGTGAAGAACTTGAACTTCTCGGCATGTCTACTTGAACTTCACTCTGTTTTTCACGTGCTTTTTTTGCTTGTAGCTCTCCATCCACTCACCGGAATTGATCAAGTGATATACCGATGAAAAGTTGTTGTAAACACGCAACTTTCCCGTGTTGATCATTTCTTCATACTCGCGACGGTTTTAAAAGTTTTTCATCTGAAATTTCATTCAGTGTAGTAGTTGAACTTCCTGCTGTTTCACGTTGAACTTCTGTGACGTATTTTCGTTTATAATTTTCTCATCCATTCGTCGGTGATACACAAATGATATTCCTTTTGTACAAACCTCTCTCACAATAATTTTTTTAACTTTCTCCAACCGAGGACTTGAACTTATAACAACAAAAAATTTGGACCTTGCCTTTTTATTCATTTTTCTCATATTAAACACACACCATGTAGTACATGAACTTTTTCCATTTTTATAATTTGATTTTTTTATTTTCTTTTTGAAATCAAATAGCTCCCAACTAATAACTGAACTTCTTTGTGTATTGAGAGAATTATTTTAAAACGCAAAAAAACAATTTCTTTTTTGTGTTTTTGAACATGGAAATACAAGGTGAACCTGTCTCGCAAGAATTTTTGAACTTCCCCGGACAGAGCACTTGAACTTCTGTCAACAAAACTTTTAAGATTTTATTTTTCTATACTTTTATTCTCACCTGAAATGCATTCCTTGCAGTACTTGAACTTATTATTGTTTTCACTATGAACGTGTGTCGCATTTTCGTGTATACGTCGAATTACACGCAATTGAAGTTCGGACGTCATTTTTTGCCATTTTAAAACATGTAATTGGAGGTAGGACTTCCCGCAATATAAATTCTGAACCGTGCACGGAGGTGCACGTGAACTTCTTGCAACAAATCTGAGTTTTTTATATACTTTAAACTTCTCTGTTATTTTAATTTCAACTTCTTAGTCATATTCTTAGAAAGGAAATATGTTTTTAAATAAGCATCAAACATTTTTTTTGTAAATTACACTTCATAGTTTTATTTTTCTTTAGAGACGGTAATAATTTGAGTTTCTCTTATACATCAAACTACTCCTCTTTTTTAATCTGAACTTCGTCATTTTTATTCTTTACTAACAAGGAAAATCTGAGTTTCTTTATAAATATCGAACTTCTCTATTTTGTAATTTGGACTTCTTGGTTTATTTCTTTTAGCATCAAAATATCCTAGTTTTGTCATAAATATTGGACACCCTCCACATTTTTTAAAATTTTGATTTATTTGTAAAAACATAGACACAAACGGGAGAGAGAATTATGTTTGCATAAAGTGGGTAGCAATTTCCAACTTTCCCTCGTCGAGCACTTGAACTTCTAGCAATAAATGTTCTTCATTTTTATGAGTTGGTTTTAAAAATGCCAAAATGGCATTGGTTTTTGTTTTTCGAACATGTAAATCTTCGGTTTTAATAAACTCCAAACTTTCATGTTATTTTAATTCGAACCTCACGTTGGTTTTATTTTCTATTAGCGGTTAGAATCCGAGTTTTCAATAAACATTGAACCGCTTCATTACTTTAATTTGAACTTCTAGGTTTCTTTTCGAAATGGGGAAATCCATTTACTAATTAAATGTTCTAAACTTTTTTTGTTATTTTAATTTGAGTTTATTTAGAAATGTGAAAATTAGAGTTTTTTTAGAAACATCAAACTTCTTCGTTATTTCGAATTGAACTTATTGGTTTTATTCTTTAGTAACTGAAAATCCATTTTTTCAAATAAATATCAAACTGCCCCTTTTTTTCAATTGAACTTCTTGGTTGTATTCATTATTAACGAGAAAACCTGAATTTTGTATATACATTGAACTTCTCAGTTTTTAAAATTGAACTTCTTGGTTTTAATCTTTAGTATTGGGGAAATCTTAGTTTTTTTATAAACATCAAATAGCTTCATTTTTTAATTAGGACTTCTTGGTGTTATTCATTAGTAACGGGAAAAGTCCTAGTTATGTACTAAATATCGAACCGCTCAATTATTTCAATTTGAACTTCTAGGTCTTTTTGAAAAGAGGTAAAATAGGATTTTATAAACTTTTTGAATGGCTCGGTTTTTTAAATTTGACCTTCTTGGTATTGTAATAAATATTTGTACTTCTCTGTTATTTAAATTTGAACCTCTAGGTTTTTCTGTAGAAACGGGGAAATCTATTTTCTCTACAATATTTGAGCTGCCCTATTTTTCTAAATTGAAGTAGTTCGTTTGTTCTTTAGTAACGGGGAAAATCCTAACTTTGGAATAAACATCGAACCTCTTCGTTATTTAAATTTGAAGTTCTTTGTTTTTTTAAAGGGGAATCTATTTGAACTTCATTATTTATTATTATTTAGTAGCGGTTAAAAATCTGAGTTTTTAGTCAACATTGAACCGCTCCGCTATTTTAATTTGAACTTCTAGATTTTTTTGGAAACAGGGAAAATTCATTCTTTTATAGACTTTTTGAATTGGTATGTTAATTTAATTCAACTTGTTGGTTTTTATCGATTTATAAAAATCTGAGTTTTTTATGAAGGTCGAACTTCTTCGTTATTTTAATTTGAACTTCTTAGTTTTATTCTTAGAGAAAAATATGGTTTTCAAAAAAGCATGAAATATAAGCCGATTGTGATACTAGAACATTTTACCGTTCATGCAACCAGAAAATGCAACATTTTCTACGGAACCCACATGAAAGGAATGATTTTGTCATGGAATTCTATTGGTTTTTAAGGTCCTGACTTCTTTTGGTTTTGTCATGTTAACTTTTTTGATTAGTTTCCTTTCAACTTCCAGAACACAAACAGTTTGGTAATTGAACTTCTGTATTTTTTCATGAAATTTGGTAATTGAGCTTCCGTATTTTTTTCCTTTCCTATTTTTTGTTTTATATATATTATGTACTGGATGAAGTTTGGTAATTGAACTTCCTATTTTTTTAATGTGAATTCCAGAGATTTACCATTTCCTACATTTCTTTTTCAAGGGAGAATCCGTGAAACTTTTTCTAATGGATGATTTAACATTTCCCACTCCACACCTTTTGTCGCAGAATGTGTAACTTTTTCAAGATTGAACTATTGTACATATCAAACAAGGGCCAAAAGAATTTTTTTGGTACATAGCACATGATAAACAACACAACTATTTTTGATACAAAGAAGATGCATTCACATATACACAAACAAAGTATCGATGATAGACACATGATCCATCTACAATTAACCCGTGCAAAATTTCATCAGTACAAGAGCAACATGGTCGATGTCCGGCAATGTGAGGATTCGCCAATCTGAACCGAAATAATAAGCAGTGTTGCAAATCGCTCACACAGTCTCTCACCAAATCTTTCCCTGAACTCAAATACCAGCTGAAACTCAAATACCTGCAAAAGTATGAGCCCGGAAGATTAAGGACCTGGGCCTTGTCCGGGCGCTACAGCAGTGGGAACCGGGTGGCTGAGCCGAACTTCTTGGGGCTGTGCAGTTGAACGACCGGAGCTGGCAGCGGCGAAACGCGCTGAGTGCTGCAGCGATGGGGCCCCACTGGGAGGAGGCTACGTGGTGGCAAGGGACCATGGGTTAGGTAAGACCTACAATAGTTATGTTTAGTAGTCAGCGTAAAGATTGAAAAGGTATCACTTTAGGCATTAGGCAGGATAACTATGTGCATAATATGCTCCAGTATATTGCAACTACCTTGTGTGAGGACTATATGTCAGACTCAAAATCAGAAAATAACAATATACTATGCTAGTTCACATAACTTCACTCAAGTCAGAGCACGAAGGATAACATAAATAGTTGAATGATCGATGTCCTCAATATTATGACAAGGAACTTCTAAATTCCTAGCTCACTTCCGTGAAAAACACACATAATATGTCACTGTTTCTTGCTCTTTTTTATCAAGTATAAGCATTGATTGGATTTCCAAATTCTGTGGTGGATCTATGCAATGACAGAATAAAGAAAACATGCACACAAATTCAGAGAGTTCAGAAGCTCTGAAGCTCAAGTATAAGGGGTACAGGTGCGTCTGTGTATGTGCGGCTGATTGCGTGGAAGAGGTGCTCAAGGATGGACGAGGTCGTCAGATGCACTGCCGGCATAGTTCGGGCGGAGGGTGGCGCCTGGTTGTAGTGCGGTATGCGGCGTCACCATCACGCTCATCACCAGCACAGAGACGGCCAAGGCATACAACACGTCCGCGCACTAGGACAGGTCGATGACCTTCAACAAAATTTGCAGAGAACTTGAGCCATGGTGTATCAAACATCACGTGTTTGATTTTTCAGAGCATCCTTGCTTGCAGGACAGAGTACTAATCTAATATCTAAGAGAACTTAATACTTGGGAAATAAAAATTGAAGAATCTGTAGGGAGAACTAAACTGGAACTGCTCATCTAGCGAAACAATTCCTTCCTTTTCATAATTTTTCACACGAAAAAAATAAGAAAGAGATGCCACAAGCTCTGCTCAGTTTGGATTGAAGGAAATTCCTCTAGCATATGTAAGAACTCGTAACTGAACTAGCTTCTGCCGCTAACGATACAGGCAGCCTGGAGGATTTGTGTTAGTGCATACCACCATTTTTTGCGTCTCCATCAAGCCGCAGTTGACCTCGCTTGTACTACAGGGGAGGAGGAGCCGCCATGAGGGTTTACAGAGGCCCACCATGGCTGGCAAGGGGAAGTTCGAGCGACCAGTCGCCCGCGTGGAGAAGTTCGATCAGCACCAGGGGCAATCCGTGGTGGTGTCCGGACGCTCAGGGCGGCAGCAGGTGACGCATGGGTAGCCGGAGAAGCACTGCCTCCCCCGCCTGATCTAGCGGTGGACTGCAGCGGCAGCTAGTGAAGGACTACGGAGGCAGCAGTAGCTAGCGGCGGATGGTGGTGGCGCGATCCGAGGAGGGTGGCGGCGGCGGTGGCGTGATCTGTGGAGGGCGAAGGCAGCGGCAGCGGCGGCACGATCCCCGGCGGTGGCACAATATAGGGCAGGGGCGACACGGCGGTCGATTCTCAGGGCGGGAGCGGGCCCACGCCGGCGGGAGCGGCACGGCAGCTGGTACTCAGGGCGGGGGCGGGCCGGCGCTGGCGGGGTGGGTGGCTGGATCGGAGAGGGAGTGGGGCGTGGGAAGGTTCGCTAGATCGGGGAGGGAGTGGGGGCGTGGGGAGGTACGGTAGCGAGGTGGGTTTGGGAACATCCGCTCAGCCCCTATAGGGCACGCCGTGATCCAAAGAGTTATTCTGATCCTGGGATTAGAATAGTGCTACTATATATATATATATATATATCTATATTCAATTCTAAAAAAATTAAAAAATAATATAATATATATAATATATATAGAACCATGTTGCAACTACACGTGGGTGTTAGCAAGATCATTTGTGTGTCACTTTGCAAGTTTCATTCATTATCCGAGAAACGGGGAAAAAATTCAAACAGTTCGGCCGCAGGGTGCGGTCAGAGGCGTAGGCCTTGTTGGTATTTTAATTACAGGAAATGCATATAGAGTCCGGAAATAACGAAAATCGGTGTGTCACCGTGGCGTGCTCTCACAATCCCATGGAAAAAATTTGGTAAAGTTTGACACAAGTTTTGATGCTCGCACCTTCCAAACCGGAGCATCTCACAAGAAGGATCATAGTTTCCAAAAGGAGACGCGGCACTTCGGACTCCAAATCATCGGTGACTACATCGTTCCACCTAAAAAAAATCACGGTAAACAATCACGGATCTGCCCTAAGTTTGATTTTCTGTCCCATTTTTCAGGTCTCGTCTGCTATATTTAAGTCATATTTTTGCGTTTACCTTGCATTTAGTGCATATAAAGTCAAAACCCTACTACAACTACATGTGGGTGTTAGTTAGCAAAGAAGGTGTACAAATCATTTGTGTGTCGCTTTGCGAGTTTTCATACATTGTCCGAGAAGCGGGGAGAAGTTTCAAACATTTCGGCCGCGAGGTGCGGCCACCGGCGTAGGCCTAGTTGGTACTTTAATTATAGGAAATTCAGATGGAGTCCGGACACCATCAAAATCGGTGTGTTCCCGTGGCGTGCTCTCACGACCCCGTGGAAATTTTTTGGTAAATTTGGTTAAGCTCCCAAATCTCTTTGATGGTTCCATAGTATACCCTTTTATCAGCTTCATCTATAGTCATGCATTCTATTTGAACAGAGCTATTCTGATATGAGGTGATCTCATCACGTTCCTCAGTGTAGAACATGTAGCCATTTATGTCATATGCTTGGTACATCAACACCGTAGGTGATGGCTTTTGTGCCAACCACGTAGCAATGTCATCCATGGATCCTTGTGCCAAACGATTCTTCAACCATCCGGTGTAGTTCTTAGTGTGCTCCTTCATCTCCACATCTAATGGATACACCATTGGTAAGAAGCTTTGGCGAATCTCCGCCAAGTGTTTGTCAGCATAAGCGCTGAGAACTGGGCTGTTAAGCAGTACCATCAAATGGGCTTTCTCGGCCAAATCTATGGGTGCAGCCTTTTGCATGCCAGCAAGGACCAGCTTACCTTTCAGCCTTCCCTCGTGGCGAGAGAGGGGCAAACCTATAGGTCTTTGTTTCATGTATTCGGTGCAAAACTCAACCACCTCTTCCGCAGTATAACCATGTAGGATGCTTGCCTCTGGATGGTTTCGGTTTTGACAATAGCGCTTCAGTATTCCCTTGAACCGCTCGAAGGGATACATGTTGCGAAGAAACAGAGGACCACAATACTTTATCTCATCGACAAGGTGCACAGTGAGATGGACCATGACATCAAAGAATGATGGTGGGAAAAACATCTCTAGGCTGGACAATATTCTTGCAATATCCTCTTGCATATGATCCAACTCTTCAGGATCTACAACTTTCTGCCATAGTTTGTTGAAGAAATCACAGAGCTCAATGAGTGTGTTTCTTATATCTTTGTCCATCAGATTCCTGATGGCCACCGGGAGGATTTGTGTCAACATTACGTGGCAATCATGTGACTTCATGTGTCCCAACTTCATTTTACCTGAGCTCACATCCATGAGACTTCTGATGTTTGCGGAGTAGGAAGAGGGTGTCTTAACTGACAACAAATAGTTGAAAGAACTCTGTTGCTTCTTTTGTACTGAAATTGTAACTCTGGCGAGCATGGAGGAATTTGTTATCATCTTCTGCTTCACTCTTGCATTTTGATTGATCACCAAGCATATCGAGTCGTGCACCATCACCATCCTTTGTTTTACCTTTAATCTTGAGCAGAGTACCAAGGATGCTTTCACATATGTTCTTCTCTACGTGCATGACATCGATGCAGTGACGTACATGTAGAATCTCCCAGTAAGGTAATTTCCAGAACACCGATTTCTTCTTAAACACTTGATTTCTGGGTGTTTGTTTCACCGTCAAAGCGTGCTTCTTGCCAAGCACAACATTAATTTGTTTAGCCATGTTGTGGACCACCTCCCCAGCATAAGGTCTTGGGCCCAAAACTACCTCTGCCGTACCATCAAATTCAGCTTTCATCTTTTGGTATGGGTGATTTCTCCGTAAGAACCTACGATGACGCAAATACACGGTTTTGCGCGAATTGGGAAGAAATCTACTAGCTGTCCTATCCATGCATGTGACACACCCTACATCTCCCTTTGTTTTCTGCCCCGATGTGTTGCCTAATGCTGGCATATCTTGAATGGTGTGCAGCAACATCGCATGTAGATCAAAAATCTCCTTTTTGTAAGCATCATAACATTTTTACAGCAGGCTCTTTTACACACACTGTCAGCAGTTCTTCTACCAGTAGCTGAAAGTAAATGTTGATGTCATTTCCAGGTTGCTTCGGGTCTTGGATAATCATTGACATCATAATGTAGGTTTTTCTTCATACACAACCAAGGAGCTAGGTTATATATGCACAGAAGCACCGGCCATGTGTTGTGTTTGGTGCTCATATCGCCAAAAGGATTCATCCCGTCAGTACACTCCCCGAGCCTTATACTTCTAGGATCCTTGGCAAAGTATTTAAACTTGTTGTCGATTAATTCCCACTGAGCCCCATCTTTCGGGTGCCTCATATATTTATCCGCAGTTCGCTCATCATGATGCCACCGCAACCTCTTTGCCTCTCTAGGGTATGCAAACAAATGCCTCAACCTTGGAATTAAAGGCAAGTACCAAACAACCTTGAACGGGATTCCTGTCTTCATCTCGTCGTCCAATTTGTACTTGTCCTTTGCTCTCCTGCTCTTGTATCGTGCATGCTTGCATATGGGACATGCACGCAAATCTTTGTACTCACCATGGTACAATATACAATCATTCACACAAGCGTGTATCTTCTGTACTTCAAGTTCCAATGGGCAAACAATTTTCTTCGCTTCGTTCATGCTTCCGGGGAGCACATTATCTTCCAGAAGATTTTTTTTCAAAAGACCTAACAACTCTGTGAAGCCCTTGTTTGATAGACTGTTTGCTGCTTTAAATCTGAGAAGCGCCAAGGTGGCACTCAACTTGGAATATTTCTTTTTGCAACCTGGATACAATTCTTTCTTGGAGTCTGCAACAATGGTTGGCAAATCCTTGTACCCAATCATATCCTTTTTTGGGTCCTTGAAATCTGCAATCATAGCAGCAAAATCTGGCATATCAAGATCGTCGTCGTCGTCTGCGTCGCCGTCTTGGTTTTCTAGAGGGCATTTCGGCTTTCTGGTGTTCCATTGGTAGATTGACACCTCAGCCCCGATGTTAGATTCAACATCCATGTGACTCTGACCGGGGTTTGGTATCTCGTAGCCCTAGGTATATTCATCCATGACCTGCTCTTCACCGTGTCTGGTCCAACGTGTATATCCATCCATGAATCCCCGAGAGAGTAAGTGCCACTCGACATCTGTAACTTCATGTGACCCTGTATTGGCACAATGACTGCATGGACACAGGATGTAATCCTCATCACGAATTCTCTTCTTTGTACTTTCAGCCAAATTCATGAACTCCGTCACGCCACTGATAAAATCTGAGCTTCTCTGATTCTTCATCCATTCAGATCGTTCCATCTGCACCACACGAAGGGAAATTAAAAACAAAACAACAACATTAATACAGAGATTAACTGATGGCCAAAGATGCGTGCATAAATCACAAGATTTTATTTTCATAATTACTGAGGGCGCTCCATATTGTTATCCAGACGTGCGATGACAAAAATTAATGGCCAGTCAATTTACACACAGAGTACTACAACACTACCCTTAGGAATTGAATACCTTAATTAAGCCACTCACGAAAAGAATACCATAATTAATTAGCCATGCAGAGACCTCCAACCAGCAGACAGAGAAGCACGATGCGGCGGCACGCCGAGACAGCAGGGTCGAGGAGCAAAGCTTAGTGCGGCTACCACCTGAAGTTCGACCTCCACTATCCCGCCATCGACCGCGATGGATGTGCTCCAATCACGCCGCCGCCGACCTCTATGGTTGAGCTCCTCCTATCTCCTGCCGAAGACCAAGGATTGACCTCTTATCTAGTAGCCACTGCCTCGGCCGCCGCCGCCATCTCTATTTGTAGAGCGGTTGTTTTATTTTTTTATGGATATCCACAGAGCGGCTGTTTACACTAGGTATTACTGTAACTCAATTATATTGTAGCCCCATATGTACAGGGTAGTACATCGCATACGGTTATGTCACGGCAACCGTGTCTCACCTATGTTGTCTTCTCACATGGTTTGGTGCGGAAATCGTGTGTGAAGTTGTAATACCTAACACAAACGACATGTATAAACAGTGTGTCGTATACAACATATAGTGTGATAAGTAGTTCCCGGCCCTTAGCTTATCCACAGTTTCCCCATTTCCCCCAAATTCCCTCACATGGCCGTGACATTGGGGGAATGCGGACGAGTGGTGCTGATGGTTTCGGTGCGGCTGCTCCTGCTCGTATCGCCGCTCTCGGCAGCGCCGCCACGACGGCGGTCACCGCCGAGCACTTAACTAAGGTCATCAGAAGGCAGGTGTACTACAGATCCGAATCGTCCTGTCAGGTTCCAATCTATCCTGATCTTTTTCAGCATGTCCAAAGTAGCTCCCTGCTGAATTTGTCCTAATAGATAGAGAACGCACCCACATGCCCTCTCCCCCCCCCCCCCCCCCTAAATCGATGCCGCTCCTTATCCTTCTCATGACTCTAGACTCCCGCAACACGAGTTCGACTCCGAGTTTTGTGGCACCGAGAAGTACCAAAAGCTGAGTTGTGTGCATGGGCACACTCCCGCTCGACATGTATGCATGGAGGGATTCGACATTGGCAGACGGTTTCTCAGTTGCCCCTTAGAGGTTAGTGCTAAGTTCATCATTTTACTTGAGTTAATGCCACCGCTCATCCTGAATACTATTTAACATTGGCAGGGATATGAGGCTTGTGCCATTGTTAACTGGCTGGATGAAGAATGGAATGGCAGGGCTCGGAGTGTTATCACCAAGCTCGCAGAAGATAACGTAAAGCTGAAGAAGAAACTGACTAATCTGGAATGTACAATTAGTACGATGAAGCAAGAAAGAATCAATCACAGGCAACAGATGAAAGCAAGAGACAAGAAGGACTAGCATGTGTAGTTGTGGTTGTCGCATTAGCCATGTTCTATGCGCTGTTTGCAATGATGATTAGTTGTTTTGTTTGACAGTATTGCTAAAGCATATCTAGATGTGCTCTAAGTAATGAACATCTAGGTCCTATGCCATTGATGTTACGCGAAGATTCGTGCAGATATTTACCTTTGTCTTTTTTCTTTTCCTTCGTAGTTTGATTATTACTGGCTTCATCAATAAGAAGAGCTCAATGTATTGCTTTCCAACTGTCCTACCCCGTTCATACCGGTGCATAAGTCACATTACAAAAACCAAATAATCCCAAAACTCATTCCTTGTTTTTTGTCCTGAAAAAAGAAATCAGCCAATAGGAGTCCTGGGGCTAGTATGCATTCAATGACTTTAGACTACTTAGCATAACATGCAATGGTCAATTATCTGCATGCAATGGTATTGATTACCAAATAATCATCAAGTTCTCTCGTTTTCCCCCCACCTAGGTCACCGGTACGGACGGAGTAGTACTATGAAAAATACTTGTTTCATATTTGGACGCTCCAACGCATGTGCGTAATTATCACATTGAGAACCGCGCAACCCCGGGAATTTGGAGCGACTGGGTACAAATAATTGTAGTTGATTATATCAGCGGTTAGATAATACGTCAATCCCCCGCTTCAATTGGCATTCCTCTTCTCTGCATACCCCACTTAAGTGTCCACCATCTTCATCATCCCCGGCCGGCCGCGCTACACACTTGCACACACTCTGCAATCTCGCTTTCTCGTGGTTTTTATACGTACCACAGCCATGTCAAGCGACAGCGAGGACGACAATTCCGCCAGCAGTCTGACGCCCGATGATTGGTCAACATCGGAATCATCCCGCTCGTCTTCCATGAGTCCGGCGTCGAGCCCAGACCTCGATTTTATTCGGGTCATGGAAGGGACGCCGCCTCCGAAGTCATCAAACGACAACCAGATGAACGAGGAGCCATCGGAGGATGAAGAAGAGGACGACGATGAGGAGGAGGAGGAATGGTCGAACGAGGAGGAGGATGATGATGACATCAACGATGATGACGATGGCGGCGGCGATGAAAAGCCAACGGTCAGCGGCAAGAAGTGTCCTCGCCAAGACAATGTCGCGGGCCATCCAACAACAACAACAAGAAGAAGGACTAAATTAAGCAGACTGTATATATCTCTGTTTCCGTTCGCTCATATTACTTCATTATCTCTGTTTCCCCTGTCAATCTCATCGCAGATGGTTAGTAATAAGTATTCAACAGAGATCTTTTACATTATCGCCCACAGGTTGGTTTCTTGAATTGTGTGCCCTGTCGAGCACACAATTCACAAAAAAAGGCCATATGGGCTGTCTATAATGATCGCGCACAATTCTCATTACCGACCTATTCGCCGGGTATCACACACATCTTGTTACGCCGAATCATTTATGTTCAACTCGATCATCGCAAACGGTTCATCGGAGCGAACTGTATGCCGTATATCGCACACACCTTGATATGGCTGCCTGTTTCTGTTGTTCTGTCTCATCGCAAACAGTTCATATGGATCAATTGTATGCCCTGCATCGCACACGCAACTAAAATCTGAACTGTGTTTGATGTATCCGCTATCGCAAACGTTTTGCATCTTTTTTTACGGGTTTTTTACATCACCATTTGCGATTAATGCATCGCACACAGTTTCGTCGAAGGGTCTCTAATTGTAGTGTTGTGTTAGTAGCATCCCGCAGTAGTGAAGGTAGACACTCAATAATAAATAATGCTACAACTTCATCGCGTAACTAGAGACTATACGTGCATGCTTCGGGAATCACAATCCTTAACACTAATATTCTTACTAAACCACAATCATTCACTAGTACCCCCACATATTACCATCTTAATATCGCAAAACAATTGCAAGGAACCAAACTTATCATATTCAGTGATCTACATGAAAGTTTTTATTATATCCCTCTTGAATACCTATCATATCAGGACCAATTTCATAACATGTGCATATTGCCATTACTATTTACTGGACTCTCAAAAAAATATAAGTGAAGCATGAGAGTGCCAATATTTCTTTAAAATATAGCCACCGTCGTGCTCTAAAACATATAAGTGAAGCACTAGAGCAACTGTCTAGCTCAAAAGATATAAGCGAAGCACATAGAGTATTCTAACAAATCATGAATAAATGTGTATCACTCTCAAAAGGTGTGTGCAGCAAACAATGATTGTGGCAAACTGATACGTCTCCAATGTATCTATAATTTTTGCTTGTTCCATGTTGTTATATTATCATTCTTGGATGTTTTACAATCACTTTATAGCAACTTTATATCATTTTTTGGGACTAACCTATTGACATAGTGCCCTGTGCCAGTTGCTGTTTTTTGCTTGTTTTTTACTTCGCAAAATATCAGTACCAAACGGAGTCCAAATGCAGTGAAACTTTTTGGAGATTTTTTTTGGACCAGAAGACACAACATGGGCCAAAGAAATACCAGAGGGGAGGCCCGAGGTGGGCACAACCCACCTAGGAGCGCCCAGGAGCCCAGGCGCGCCCAGGGGGGTTGTGCCCCCCTCGGTTGCCTCATGCACCGCCTCTTCGCCCTATAAATCCCCAAATATTCCAGAAACCCTAGGGGAGTCGACGAAAAACAATTCCAGCCGCCGTAAGTTCCAGAACCACGAGATCCAATCTAGACACCATCACGGAGGGGTTCATCATCCTCATTGGTGCCTCTCCGATGATGCGTGAGTAGTTCATCATAGACCTACGGGTTCGTAGGTAGTAGCTAGATGGCTTCCTCTCTCTCTTTTGATTCTCAATACAATGGTCTCTTGGAGATCTATTTGATGTAACTCTTTTTTTGCGGCGTGTTTGTTGGGATCCGATGAACTTTGAGTTTATGATCAGATCTATATCCATGAATATTATTTGAGTCTTCTTTTGCTCTCTTATAGGCATGATTATTTATAGCCTCGTATTTCTTCTTCGAATCTTTCGTTTAGTTAGGCCAACTAGATCGATTTTTCTTGCCATGGGAAGAGGTGCTTTGTGATGGGTTTGATCGTGCGGTGTTCTTTCCCAGTGACAGAAGGGGCAGCAAGACACGCATGTATCGTTGCTATTAAGGATAAAAAGATGGGGGCTATTCCTACATGAATAGATCTCATCTACATCATGTCATCGTTCTTATTGCATTACTCCATTTCTCCATGAACTTAATACACTAGATGCATGCTGGATAGCGGTCGATGTGTGGAGTAATAATAGTAGATGCAGGCAGGAGTCGGTCTACTAATCTTGGATGTGATGCCTATATATTGATCATTGCCTTGGATATCATCATAATTATTTGATCTTCTATCAATTGCCCAATAGTAATTTGTTTACCCACCGTGTGCTATTTTCTTGAGAGAAGCCATTAGTGAAATCTACGGCCCCCGGGTCAATTCTTTATCATATTTGCTTTGAGATCTATTTTTATTTGCTTTTATTTTCAGATCTATTATTCCAAAAACCCAAAAATATCTTGCTGCACTTTTTTGTTACTTATTTTATTTCGCGTTTTATCGAGATCTATTTATCCAATCTACACAATTTTTATCCCGTCAACTTGACAATTTTTGGCGTCGTTACCCGTAGAGGGATTGACAACCCCTCATAAGCGTCGGGTTGCAAGTATTTGTTCTTTGTGTGCAGGTACCATTTATATAGTGTTGCTTGGTTCTCCTACTGGATTGATACATTGGTTTCATAACTGAGGGAAATACCTACCGTAGCTGTGCTGCATCATCCCTTCCTCTTTGGGGAAATACCGACGTAGTTCAAGCGACATCAAAAGGAATTTCTGGCGCTGTTGCCGGGGAGACATCATCAACATCTATCAGGTTCCTAATCACAAATCTCATCTCCTTGCAATTTACATTATTTGCCATTTTCCTCTCGTTTTCATCTCCCCCACTTCACAAAAATTTGCCGTTTTATTCGCCCACTTTTTCATTCGCCCTTTTTTTTCGTCAGATCTGTTTTTGTTTGCATAGTTGTGATGTCTTATAGAAGGTATTGTGAAGTTCCTTACCCCAATATTTTGCTTGAAATTGAGAAAAGTACTAAGGAATATATGACTACGCAATTTGAGCACAATAAATATTTTACCGAAGAACTTATGGAACACTCTGTCGTGTTAGATGCTATAACAAAACAACTTGATGATATTAGTAGAGAAGTTTGCAATCTCCAATCCAAGTATGCTCATGCTGAAAATTTACTAGGCAAAATTTCCGATGCACAAGCTACCCTAGTAAATCAAATGGCCGCGAAGCCAATTTCCTTAGAAGATAAAAATGATGAAGATCTTAAAGAGATTGGTGTTTCTTCTATTGATTCCTTGTTTCGTAAAATTAAAATTGATAATAAAGGGACTGAAGAAGAGTCAACTTTAGTTAGAAGGCGTCCCGATAACTCGGAGGGTGAAAATCTTGATGAAAAAATTGATAAAGGTGGGTTTGGAGAGGTCAAAACTTTAGCTAGTGATGTGCCCACTCTTTTGGATTACAAAGACTTTAATTATGATAATTGCTAGAGAATTTCTTCAAAAAAATTACTAACTCTCAAATAAATCTAAGTGAAGCATGAGAGCATTTCTTTAAAAATATTAAAGCACACCGTGCTCAAAAATATATAAGTGAAGCACTAGAGCAATTCCATAGCTCAAAAAATTTAAGTGAAGCATATAGAGCAATTCTAAC
The DNA here is from genome assembly GCA_011799875.1 of Thinopyrum elongatum. Classification (NCBI taxonomy): domain Eukaryota; kingdom Viridiplantae; phylum Streptophyta; class Magnoliopsida; order Poales; family Poaceae; genus Thinopyrum; species Thinopyrum elongatum. The sequence continues at coordinate 351,777,383 of CM022302.1, read as the reverse complement.
AAATCATAGCATAAATTTGGCTCTGTCAAATAGGTGTGTCCAGCAAGGATACTTGTGACAAACTAAAAAGAAAAAAAAGCAAAGACTCATATAATACAAGAAGCTCCAAGCAAAACTCATGATATGTGACGAATAAAAATATAGCTCCAAGTAAAATACCGATGGTCGTTAGAAGAAAGAGGGGATGCCTTCCGGGGCATCCCCAAGCTTAGTTGCTTGGTTCTCCTTGAATATTAACTTGGGGTGCCATGAGTCATCCTCAAGCTTAGGATCTTTTCACTCCTTATTCCTTCATCCATCGTGATCTCACCCAAAACTTGAAAACTTCAAGCACACAAAACTTAACAAAACCTTCGTGAGATCCGTTAGTATAAGAAAACCAATCTTTACTTTAAGTACTATAGCAAACCCATTCAAATTTTGTTATTGCATTATATCTACTGTATTATAACTTTACCATGGCTTATATGCCCCGATACAATCCATAGATTCATCAAAATAAGCACACAATGCAAAGAAAACATAATCTGTCAAAAACAGAACAGTCTGTAAAGATGCGAATTGTTCTCATACTTCTGTAACTCCCAAAATTCTGAACAATGAAGGACAACAGAGGAAATCTTTATATAAATCGTGTGTAAAAAATTCAAAAAAAATCGTCTCTTTTGTGAATTTAAACAATTCTGTTACTGGAGGCAAAAGTTTCTGTTTTTCAATAGGATCAAATCAACTATCACCAAAGCTATCCCAAAGGCTTTACTTGGCACAAACACTAATTAAAACACAAAAAACACAATCATAACAGAGGCATAATTTTGCAAACACTCAATAATAGAAAGAAAAAAGCAAAAATAAATTTTATTCATTGGGTTGCCTCCCAACAAGCGATATCGTTTTATGCCCCTAGCTAGGCATAATGCATAGATTCAAGTATTGTCATCTTTAATTTTAGATCCATAGGGTGCCCTCATGATTGATTCATATGGTGGCTTAATTTTTGTTCTAGGGAAGTGTTCCATACCTTTTCTTAGTGGAAACTGAAATTTAATATTGCCTTCTTTCATATCAATCACGACACCAATAGTACGTAAAAACGGTCTACCAAGTATAATTGGACAAGACGGATTGCAATCAATATCAAGAACAATAAAATCTATGGGCACATAATTTCTATTTGCAAGAATAAGAACATCGTTAATTCTTCCCAAAGGCTTTTTAATAGTAGAATCCGCCAAGTGCAAATTAAGAGAACATTCTTCAATATCGGTAAGACCAAGCACATCACACAAAGATTTCGGAATTATGGAAACACTAGCACCCAAATCACATAAAGCAAAACACTCATAATTTTTAATCTTGACTTTGATAGTAGGTTCCCATTCATCATGCAATTTTCTAGGAATTCAAGAAACTAGTCCCAAAGTGATAGATATTCAAGAGGGATATAATAAAAACTTTCATGAAGATCATTGGACAAAATAAACTTGATTCTTTGTAATAGTTTTGAGATATGATGATAGTGATATGTGAGTCATGTTGGTGAGTAATTATGCTTTAGTAAGAATATTGGTGTTAAGGTTTGTGATTCCCTATGCAAGCACAAAAGTCAATAGTTCTGCAATGAAATTACATCCTACTTGTAGTGCATTATTCTGTGTTAGTTATGCTTAATGCTCGCTTATGTGATTTTTTGTTTCTTGGTTGGTTGCTTCTCAATCTTTTTGCTAGCCTCCACTTGTACTAAGTAGAAATACTACTTGTGCATTCAACATCTTTAAATCCAGTTTTGCCATATGAGTCCACCATACCTACCTATATGCGGTATTTCCATGCCGTTCTAAGCAAATTTGTATGTGCCATCTATAATTTTCAAAATAAATTTCCTTTTTGTGTGCCCGTACCGCTCATGAAGCGGCAGGGGGTGGCCAATATTTTCCATGCTAGATGTGTTATTCTCAAGATGAGTGTTTATTCACTTGTCATTGCACGAGAGTGCGGCGGTAATAGGGATGCCCAGTCCCGAAATGAAAAAGAAATTTACTTTACGTTGTCAAATAATAAATTCCTTGGGAAGTGTTGGTATGGACGGTACCCGTGGATACGGCTAGCCGTGGAATGTGAAAGAATGGTGGAAAAAGGAATAAACTTTATTTTCTATTTGGGAACCGCCTATGATATATCTAGCATGGAAAGTGTTGGGAATTACTCGGTCGTTTTCGTTGACGGGAAAAGTATGCCTCTCAAAAAAATTATCTCTCAATTTAAGCTTTGAGCTGTGGCACCTCTACAAATCCATACTTCCCTCTGCGAAGGGACTATCTATTTACTTTATGCAATTATTATTTTTATTTGAGTCTCCATCTTCTCTTATAAAGCACCAACTAAGGGGCACTATGATCATACTTGAGCATTGGATGTAGCTAATATGCGAGTGTGTTTCATGAATGGATCAATGATTGAGCATGATGGGCTAGGGATAACTTTCTTTAGTGTTGATATTTTGAAAGACATGGTTGCTTGTTGATATGCTTGAGTGTTGAAATCTTCATGTCAAAACTAGACTGTTGCTTTGAACCATATAAAAGTCCAAATGTCCATGCTACAAAAGAAAAGAATAGGTGATGAACATGTTAGGCAGCATTCCACATAAAAAATTCTATTTTTATCATTTACCTACTCGAGAACGAGTAGGAATTAAGCTTGGGGATGTTGATACGTCTCCAACGTATCTATAATTTTTGCTTGTTCCATGTTGTTATATTATCATTCTTGGATGTTTTACAATCATTTTATAGCAACTTTATATCATTTTTTGGGACTAACCTATTGACATAGTGCCCAGTGCCAGTTGCTGTTTTTTGCTTGTTTTTTACTTCATAGAATATCAGTACCAAACAGAGTCCAAACGCAGCGAAACTTTTTAGAGAATTTTTTTGGACCAGAAGACACAACATGGGCCAAAGAAGTACCAGAGGGGAGGCCCGAGGAGGGCACAACCCACCTGGGTGCGCCCAGGAGCCCAGGCGCGCCCAGGGGGTTGTGCCCCCTCGGTGGCCTCCCGCACTGCCTCTTCACCCTATAAATCCCCAAATATTCTAGAAACCCTAGGGGAGTCGACGAAAAACAATTCCAGCCGCCGCAAGTTCCAGAACCACGAGATCCAATCTAGACACCATCACGGAGGGGTTCATCATCCTCATTGGTGCCTCTCTGATGATGCGTGAGTAGTTCATCATAGACCTACGGGTGAGTAGTTCAGTAGCTAGATGGCTTCCACTCTCTCTTTTGATTCTCAATACAATGGTCTCTTAGAGATCTATTTGATGTAACTCTTTTTTTTGCGGTGTGTTTGTTGGGATCCGATGAACTTTGAGTTTATGATCAGATCTATATCCATGAATATTATTTGAGTCTTCTTTTGATCTCTTATATGCATGATTATTTATAGCCTCGTATTTCTTCTTTGAATCTTTGGTTTAGTTAGGCCAACTAGATCGATTTTTCTTGCCATGGGAAGAGGTGCTTTGTGATGGGTTCGATCGTGCGGTGTTCTTACCCAGTGACAGAAGGGGCAGCAAGACATGCATGTATCGTTGCTATTAAGGATAACAAGATGGGGGCTATTCCTACATGAATAGATCTCGTCTACATCATGTCATCATTCTTATTGCATTACTCCGTTTCTCCATGAACTTGATACACTAGATGCATGCTGGATAGCGGTCGATGTGTGGAGTAATAGTAGTAGATGCAGGCAAGAGTCGGTCTACTAATCTTGGACGTGATGCATATATATTGATCATTGCCTTGGATATCGTCATAATTATTTGATCTTCTATCAATTGCCCACCAGTAATTTGTTTACCCACCATGTGCTATTTTCTTGAGAGAAGCCACTAGTGAAATCTACGGCCCTCGGGTCTATTCTTTATCATATTTTCTTTGAGATCTATTTTTATTCGCTTTTATTTTCAGATATATTATTCCAAAAACCCAAAAATACCTTGCTGCACTTTTTTGTTACTTATTTTATTTCGCATTTTATCGAGATCTATTTATCCAATCTACACAATTTTTATCCCGTTAACTTGACAATTTCTGGCGCTGTTACCCGTAGAGGGATTGACAACCCCTCATAAGCGTCAGGTTGCAAGTATTTGTTCTTTGTGTGCAGGTACCGTTTACATAGTGTTGCTTGGTTCTCCTACTGGATTGATACCTTGGTTTCATAACTGAGGGAAATACCTACCGTAGCTGCGCTGCATCATCCATTCCTCTTTGGGGAAATACCGATGTAGTTCAAGTGACATCACAAACTAAAAAGCAAACAAAGCAAAGACTACTATAATACAAGACACTCCAAGCAAAACTCATATCATATGATGAATAAAAATATAGCTCCAAGTAGTATACCGATGGTTTGTAGACGAAAGACGGGATGCCATCCGGGGCATCCCCAAGCTTAGATGCTTAGGTCTCCTTGGATATTACCTTGGGGTGCCTTGGGTATCCCCAAGCTTAGGGTCTTGCCGCCCCTTATTCCTTCATCCATCATGATCTCGCCCAAAACTTGAAAACTTCAGCACACAAAACTCAACAGAAATATCATGAGATCCGTTTGTATAATAAGCAAATCATAAACTTTAGTACTGTAATGAACCCATTCATATTTTATTCTTGCATAAAACCTATTGTATTCTAACTTCTCCATGACTTATACCCCCCTATAATCCATATGATCATTAAAACAAGCAAAGTATGCAATAGAAAACAGAATTTGTCTAAAATAGAACAGTCTGTAATGATCTGAACAAACACTATACTTCCGTAACTCCAAAAAATCCAAAAAAATCTGGAAAACATGGGCAATTTGTATATCAATAATGTGTAAAAGATTCAGAATTTTATCACATTCCAGTAAGTCATTATAATTCCAGTACTCGGCCCAAAAGTTTCTGTTTTTTTTTTACAGAATCAAGTCAACTATCAACCAAATCATCCCAAAGGCTTTACTTGGCACAAACACTAATCAAAACATAAAAACACAATCATAATCGTAGAATAATTGTGTCAACACTCAAAAACAAAAAGAAAAACAAAAAAGTAAGATAACTATTGGGTTGCCTCCCAACAAGCGCTATTGTTTTACGCCCCTAGCTACGCGTAAGGCATTGTTTTCAAGTATTGCCATCTTTAGCTTTCAAATCCTTTTTAATAAAATCTTCCAAAACCTTTCTCATTAGTTCCCTACTCTCATGCTCTTATTTTTCTAGTGGGATAGCTTAAATAGTTAAAGGGACTTTGTTTGGTAACTTTAACGTTCATTACTTTGAACTCTGCATCATCGCCATAAAATCTTCATACAAAACATGTGTTTCATCATCAATAGGGTCTCTAGCCATACTTTAAAACAACTCATGACAGAACCCTTCATCAATTCCCTTAGTGATCCATGCAAATTTATCACAAGTATGGTGGTACAAAGTTTTAATGATTTCAGTATAAGGAACTCTTCTCCTAGGATTTTCACCATACGCAAAATAATCTTTAGACTCCAACCTACATATAGTGTCTTTGTTATGGAGAATTTCTTCTATAGTAGGATGCTCAAAATCTATGTTATAAAATGCAAAGATGTCCCTAGGTTTCCGAATTATGTAGTCAAATTCATGCATAAGGATAATAGTGGCAATCTTTTTAATTTTAGAATCATGGGTGTTGCGAAGTTCATAGTATATCTTCTGTAAGGCCGGATGAATATAGAAATAGCACACCACATAGCAATTTGTTTTTATGATCTGAATATTCAGCACACAAAAAATGTTTCTAATTTAACGATGAGCATAGAAATAGCATCCACATAGCAATTTGTTTTGTCAAGAATAGATCCTTTAATTATTGGTATGACTCCCGTGCAATTAAAGAATTCTTGAATGATATTCTTCCCAATAATATTCCTGCTACCCACATGATATATTTTAGTTTTGAGATTCGTGGGAGCTTAGTTCTCCGGAGGATCATGATTAAGATCAAAAAATTTAAGTTTTTCCTCAAGAGACTCACTAGTACTATCCTCACTAACGCTTTCAACAATAACTTTCTCAAACTCAGACATGGTAGCAACTTCAAGAAAAGCTAGCAAGCAAACGAGCAAACTAACATAGCAAATATTTTTTTTGTTTTATGTATTTTTATGAGAGGTGGGGGAGATGAAAACAAGAGGTAAAGGCAAATAAAAAGTAGAGCAAGTAGATAATAGTTTGCGTATAGGTACTTGATAGGTTTTGATGATGTCTCCCCGCTAACGGCGCGAGAAATTCTTCCTGCTACTTGTGAGGTGAGTTGGGATTTTCCCCGAAGAGGAGGGGAGATGCATTATAGTAGAGATAAGTATTTCCCTCAGTGAGAACCAAGGTGTGTCAAAGCAATGGGAGAATCACGCAAAGCCTTGTGAACAACACCTGCACACACAAAAGCAAATACTTACACCCAACGCGGGCAAGAGGGTTGTCAATCCCCTTGAACTCGTTACTTGCAAAGATCAAATCTTGTATAGGTAGATGGATAAATTACAAAACAAAATAAAAGAAATAAAATTGCAGCAAAGCTATTTTGGTTTTTATAATATGGTAAAAGTAGACCTGGGGGCATAGTTTTCACTAGAGGCTTCTCTCTCGAACACATAGCATACGGTGGGTGAACAAATTATTGTTGGGCAATTGATAGAAAAGCACATAGTTATGACGATATCCACGGCAATGATCATGTCTATAGGCATCACGTCCGAGACAAGTAGACCGACTCCTGCATGCATCTACTACTATTACTCCACCAATCAACCGCTATCCAGCATGCATCTATGGTATTAAGTTCATGAAAAACGGAGTAACACCTTAAGAAAGATGACATGATGTAGACAAAGTAAACTCAATCAATATGAACCCCCATCGTTTTACCCTTAATGGCAAAAATACAAATACGTGTCTTGTCCCCTTCTGTCACTGGGATATAGAGCACCGCAAGATTGAACCCATCACAAAGCACCTCTCCCACTAAAGATAAATCAATCTAGTTGGCCAAACCAAATGGATAGATCGGAGAGAAATACAAAGGTATAACAATCATGCATAATAAAGTTCAGAAAAGACTCAATAACTTCTCATGAATATTCAGATCATAAAAATCTAGTTGGCCAAACCAAACAGATAGATCGAAGAGAAAAACAAAGGTATAACAATCATGCATAATAAAGTTCAGAAAAGACTCAATTACTTCTCATGAATATTCAGATCATAAACCCACAATTCATAGGATCCCAACAAACACACCGCAAAAGAAGATTACATCGGATAGAACTCCAAGAACATCAAGGAGAACATTGTATTAAAGATCAAAGAAAGAATAAGCCATCTAGCTACTAGCTATGGACCCGTAGGTCTGTGGTGAACTACTCACGCATCATCGAAAGGCAGCAAGGATGATGTAGAAGCCCTCCGTGATCGATTCCCCTTCTGGTGGAGTACCGAAAAAGGCCTCCAGATACGATGGTGGAAGAATAGAAGCTTGTGGAGGCGGAAAAAGTGTTTCGGGTGGCTCTTTGTTGGTTTGGGAATATTTGGGAATTTATAGAAGCGGAATTAGGTCAAACGGAGCTGCCTGGGGCCCACAAGCTCAGGGGGCGCGCCTACCTCCGTGGGCCACGCCCCTCGAGCTTGTGGCTCTCTCGTATCTCGTCTGGTCTCCTCCCGAAGCTTCGAGGGTCCCTTCTAGTCTGCAAAAAATTAATCCAAAGATTTTTTTCCCATGTAGACTTTGTTTGATATTGATTTTCTGAAAAGCCAAAAACAAGCAAAAAAACAGCAACTGACACTGGGCACTAAGTTAATAGGTTAGTCCCAAAAAATGATATAAAATAGCATATAAATGCATATAAAACATCCAAGATTGATAATATAATAGCATGGAACGATAAAAAAGTATAGATACGTTGGAGACGTATCACTGATTAGTGTCGGCATCTATAGCAGAATGGAAAAGGCTCTACGGAAGCTGAATTTTATTTTGGAAGTTCAGGTGCAGACCAATCAGAAGTCATTATGTCAAGCCCATACATGACTTGTAAGTGGCTGACCCCTTTCCAGAAATATTGAACTGGCGGCCAAACTAGTTGTAATATTAGTTTGAACCTTTCGTATGTTCATGTCCAGCTGATCAGCGCAAGCATCTACAGGTGCATGACAAAGGTTCTGCATAGGCTGAATTTCATTTCTAATATCAGTTTGAACCTTGTAATCTTTGAATTTGAGCCTTGTAATTCTGGAATTTGAACCTTGTGATATTTCTAGCATTTGTGATACAATCATTGAAATGGCATCGTATGAGACTCGTATATTGGTAGTATTATTTGACCATAATATGCAATGGATGATTAATATCTGGACCTTAATATGTAATGGACTTGATTTAATTACCATTCTGGCATGTGTTTCCCCTGTCGATCTCATCGCAAAGTTCTATATTACAGACTTGACAGCGATCGTCCACCCTATTGCACACAGTTGGTTTCTTCAATAGTGTGCCCTATAGAGCGCACAATTCACAAAGAACAATTGTATGCGGTGTCAAGAATTATCACACACGAGTGTCCTTCATTACCCGTCTTTGTAACTTTGACCTCATCATACACGTATAAACTTATTGTCGAACGTGTGCGCTGCTTTAAGTCATTGCACACATTTTGTTTTTGTAAAGTATTTGCCAATAAACACCCACAATGGGCACCTCTTCGAGCTGGCGCATGGTCAAACGAGCCAGGCAGGAAGCTTGCTCGGTTGCACGAAGAAACCTGCGTGGTTGCGCAGGAACGGGCTCACCAACCATACATTGGCGCCTCTTCAAGCTGACGCGTGGCCAAACAAAACACGCGTGCGGTGCTCAAGAGTGCAACGGAATCCTCCGCCGGGAATGCGGTGATAAGACGTGCTGATTACAGGCCGTCTGGCCCCCATTTATTCCAGCGGCCACTTAACCCTTGTTTCTCTTCCACATTTTGATCGCGCCCCATAACACAAGAAGCACACCCACGATGACAAATACAGAGAGGATATCTTGCGTGGCTCCAATGGCGCTCCCAGCGGCTACCGACAATGAGCGGCAGTTCACCATGCGTGCCGTAGTGGACACCCACAGAAGGTTCACGGACCTCTCGGTGGTGTACACCAACGACCTAGTCTAGGTGGAGAACTCCATCCATACTATGGAGAAGTTGCTTGCTGAGGACAAGTACAAAGTCATCGGCTTTGAGCTCGAGTACACCGGAGGTCATGCCGGGTAAGATCAGAAGGTCGATGTCTCCCAGATGTGCGTGCGCCATCACATCCTCGTCTACCACTACTGCCTGGCCACAAGGCCTTGCGAGCGTTCACCAGGTTTGTCAACAGCCCCGAATACAGTTTCGCTATGGTGGGCACCAGCAACAATGTAAAGGTGCTCAAGACTTCGGGCATCGCCAGCCAGAAGATTATCGACATCCAGGGCCAGTACAGGATCTGAGGCAACAGGAAGGAGGAGTCCCTGGTTGACCTCACTGAGGCCATCATCGACCCCTACTACATAGACATGAACGATGCCTGCAATAAGAACAGGCTTGCCTGACACTCGCCCTGGATGGAGAAACTAGACGAAGATCACGTCAAGTACGCGACCAAGGAGGCATACACATGCTACGAGATGTACAGGCGGATCGTTGGCATGAGAAAGTGTCTCCTTCCCCAAGATGGCGAGGGATCCAGCCGGAAGCAGAGCAATGGCAAGCGTCACAAGAAGAACTAGATGATTTGATGATCATTTCTCCTAGTTTATGATGCATGTAATTATTGATTGAGGTGTGCAAATGTTAGGTGTAGTCAATTATGTAATTGGATGTTTAATTTGGTTACGCAATCATATGTTATAAGTATATATGTTGTTCTTTTGTAGACAGAGAATAGATGATGTGCAGACATAGCAAATCACATCCCAAACGATTAAACAAAGGAACACATCGGTGATGATTTCAACAATCACAGATAATTCTTTTCCAGCAACCGTTTGCCCATAACACACATGGCTTATTAGCAGGAATCGTTTGTGTTATTATCGGTCTTCCCACGTAGTTCTGATTACTGACCTGTTTGTCGAGTATCACACACAGCTTGTGGCGAATTGTTTGTGTTATTTTGGCTCATCGCAGAAGTTTATCCGAGTGACTTTTATGCCGTCTATCGCACACATCTTGATCTGGGTAACCGTTTGTGTTTTTTTTGGTTCATCACAAATAGTTCATATGGATCAACTGTACGCCACATACCAGACATGCAACTCTTATCTAAATCGTAGTTGATGGATCAGCCATCGCACACGTTTCATTTTATTGGTGACGATTTTATTACCATACGGTATGCGATTCATGCTTCGCATAAACTTTGGTCGAATGGACTCCTATACATGTGTCGTTTTAGGACCTTCCTGCAGTAGTGAAGAATAAATTTGTGTAGTAGACATCAGGGTCTTAGCATGGTCTTGAGCTGCCATCGTTATCTCTGATGGGCTGATGACGTTGGCCCATGGCCAAGGGTCTTCTGGGCTGAGTCCTCGTGGGCTTAGGGGCTTAAGGTGGGCCATCTGTATATTTGGGCCTACCTTGTATTTATAACCCCGATAGTAGCCCCCGGGTCAATCGAGGTCTCGCTAGAGAGAATGGTCGTCTGCTTCTCCTTGGCGAGGTGTCCGACTATTCGGCGAGCTTGAGGTTCGATTGAGAGACTTCGGCGGGCTCAGTCTATTCATGCCCCTGTAGGATGAAGGGGCGAGCAAATCAGATGAAGACCTACTGATACCCATTTTTCAATCTCTTCTGTAGAGGACGGCTCGAGGCCCGACTGTGGGTGTATCATCAAATTCCGAGTGGCGATCTGGGGCATCTGGGCTTGATCGTATCAAGCATAGCCAGTTGGTATCCATCATGAGGAATGTCTGCCAGATGCATTTCTGCGGAACCAAGTCTGCGCAGCCGGATATTTGGTTCTTCGGAAAGAATCCTACTCGCGCTACGGGGATATCTTGGGCGCTCCTTCCTCTTACGCAGAACGGATCTGCGATGAGTGTTGCTTCACTCAATTTTCTTTGAGTGTTTGGCACTCGGATAATCATCGTGCCTCAGGCATAGATTGCACGACTAGGGACGGACCTTGCCAGCTGATTTGATTCGTGATTCTCAGCCAACTGAAGGTCCTTAGCCGATTGGAAGGCGAGTCGTCAGTAGTCATCATTAAGAATCTTTCTGGGTTGTCACATCTAGATCTTTTGTGTGTCCGTCAGGCTTCTGTCGGACCATCCGTGAGGGAAGACTCCTCGAATTCCTTGAGTTGATTGATAGAAAATCTGAGTGACACTCTGCGGTGTAGTGGGTTTTTAATGTTAACTGTGTGGATTGCTGCGCAGAATTGACGCCATGACTCCTTTTTTGACACGTGTCGTGCAAGTTTGTCGCGGCAGTTCGTCGCCCACTTGGGTATAAATACCCGGTCATATATGGGAGGTTTTTTTTGCACGTCCCCCACCTATCTCGCAGCCACCGGAGCAGTTACACCTCTTTGTTCGTATTCCACCTCCCGAGCCCTCGGATAGTCTTGTCTTCTTCGACCCATGGTAACGAAAAAGGCGCGGGTGGCGACAATGATGTCGTGGACAATGAAAGAGGTGTTGGTGACCTTGGAGGCTATTTGTACGAGGTAGTCCGCTATTATTATGCATAGTTTAGGTTTATTATAGTTTAAGTTTATTTCAAACTTGTTAAATTTCATCTGTTTATATGTAAAAATTAATTAACTTTCTTAAATTTTGGTCGTATTCCACGTTCGATATGATTGAACTGGGCAGACATGTCCGGTTAGATGGCTGGCGCTCGAATGGATGTCCGCAAACGTGTCCATGCATACCTCCGAACATGTCCACGATTTTTTTATGAACATAATACAATCAAAGTCGCTCACATACACGAGCATATGCTCACCCCTATGAACACACACACACACACACACACTACCCCTATGAGCATCTTCTTGAGACTGAGCTGGCACATCATCTTGAGATTGACGTACTCGCCATGGACACCTTCATTGTCGACGGGGGCATCTCCTCCCACTGAACACTCATAGACTGAAGGCTTGAAATAAATCCAGGCAAATGCAAGCACCAATCTCAAGTCTAGGACTTGAATTTTGTTTGGCAGAGGATACCACTGTCCTTCTAACCAACCAACCACAAGTTGGTTTGCGCATGTCCATGATATTTGATAATGCGCATTTGGTGATCCGGGTCGGAGGTGCGTAACCGATGCCCTTAGAGCATCTACAGCCGGGCGTCTCAAACGCCTCATACGCCCGGGAGGGCCGCCCGGTCGCAAAATTTTGATCCAGACGGGCGCCTCAAACGGGCCTCAAACGCCCGGGCTGACTGGCACCCCTCATGTCCAACCCAAATATGGGGCGGATATGAGGGCATCCGGGCACGTCCGCCACGTCGAACCCGACAGCCCGGCCCCACGGCAAATTGTACCAAATCCACCCAAAAGACCTGCCGGGTCCATTTGCTATCTCCTCTCTTCTTCCTCTTTGCGTCGTCCGTCTCGCAGCTCCAGCACCGCGCGCACTCTACAGCCGTTCCTAGCCTCTGCGTGGTAACTCCGGCAAAGTAGTCCTCTCTCCCGTCCTCGCCACGGGGGACGTCGTCTCCAGCACGGACGCCACTATGGTACGTCCGGCAACTCTCTGGCTCCGCCTTGCGCTTGATGTGTTCGACACATTGTCCGACCGGATTTTTTGTGATTTTTTTAGGGAAAACGATGGATTCTGATGCTTCATCGGACGAGGAGTATGGACCAGCGGAGCTTGACCAAATGATTCAAGATGAGTTCTTTGATTCCTCGGATTCGGACGAAGAAGTGGACATGATTATGCTCATGATCATGCAAGAGGAAATGGACCACCAAGTGGAGCATATTCTCAATTTTAAGGGCTCAATCAAAGGGAGAAGAGTGATCAACCGGGATAGAGTGTCCAGAGCAAAGCTATTGTACAGGACTACTTTGCTCCCAATCCTGCTTTCCCGGATGATCCATGGTTTCGTCGCCGTTTTCGCATGCGAAAACCATTGTTTTGCGCATTGTGGAGGGAGTGGAGGCACACGACGACTACTTCAAGCTCACAAGGGATTGCTGCGGACAACTATCTTTCTCTCCCAAGCAGAAGTGCACGGCTACTTTAAGGATGCTTGCACTTGGTACTGCTGCAAATGCTGTTGGTGAGATGGTCAGGATGGGGGAGAGCACGTGCTTGAAGACTACTGTCAAGTTTGCTCGCGCCGTGGTGGAGGTGTTTGGACCTGAGTATCTCAGAGAACCAAATGCGCAGGACACGGAGAAGTTGTTGGCTATTGGAGAGACAAGGGGGTTTCCTGAAATGCTCGGATCAATTGATTGCATGCATTGGCAATGAAAGAACTGCCACAAAGGTTTGCAGGGAATGTATGAAGGTCGCACCAGAGAGGCCACCATCATACTAGAAGCGGTGGCATCACATGACTTATGAATTTGGTATGCTTTCCGTAACACCCCTATGTAACCTAGCACTGTGACTCTCTGTTAAACATGCCAAGTCATCATCTATGCAATGCTTGATCACAGTGTTAGCTCAACTCAATTCAAATTTCACTCTGAAAATCAATTCAAATTAAAGTGCAAAATAAAGTTGCTCAAAGTTTGCTGGAAAAATGTTCACCTTCTAGCAAATATTCCAAAACCATTTGATGTTAAGGAATACAACATCATCATCAATTCAAAATGGGCCTAAGCATTTTAAAACAGTGCCAAAACAGCACTTTAAATGCCATATTCATTTTTGAAAAATTCAAAAGGATTCCAAAACTCCTCAAACTTTTTGGGGCAGTGCAGAATATTCCACTGTATTTGTGTGACCAAGTTTCATATTTTTACAAAGTATTTTGGCAGCTCAAATATTTTGCTAAACCCTGCTGTAAAAAGAAAAGAAGAAAACTAAAACAGAAAAAGGGAAAAGGCCACTGTGCACTAGGCCTAAGTGCACAGTGCCTGAGGCCGGCCCATCTCTCTCTCCTCCCGCTCTCTCTCCTATGCGTGTCGCCACGCCCGTGGCCACGCCGGCGAGCGCCGGCGAAACGGCAACAGCGCGACGCCACCGACAACAGGAGGATAAGGGCGACCCCGAGCCCTTCCCCATGGACGTCCTCCATTAGTTTCCCCCCTCTCTCCCTCGGTCGGCCACTCTCCTCCCCTCTTCTCTCCCGTGTCCGAGCGCAACCGCCTCCGTCTGACTCGCTCCACCACGGCGACAGCCACTGCCGGCCCCCTCCGTCGTGTCCGCCAGCCTCGCCGAGGTCTGACTCTTCTCCTGGTGCCCTCAGGCGGAGCCGGGGAGCCCTGCTGCCGCCGATCGGCCCCGACCGCATCTCCGACCGCCGGCGATCCCCTCCGTCTCAGGCGACGCACTATGGCTACTAATTTGTCGCAGGCTTTTCGTAGCTGCCCGGTGAGCCACCATCTCTCACCTGAGCCGCTCTGCTCCCTCATATCTAACTCGTTGCCGTGCCGTGCTCTAACCGTTGCCGCCGCTGCCATTAGCGTGCTCCCAAGCCTCTATAGCTCGAGCTAGTGGCACCCGTGTGCTTCTGGCGAGTTGCTGCACCGGCCTAGCCATTTTGCGTGCCTTAGGACGAACCACAGCCGTGCCTCCGCCCCGATCCGTAGCTCACCGCCGCCGCGGCTCATCGCCGGCGCGCTTAGCGGCCACCTCCGCCCGTTCCAACATCATAGGTAGACGCGCGAGGTCACGGCCGATCGAACGCAAGTTACAGCACTCGTTTTGGAGGCCCGTAGCGCAATCCCGCCCGTCTCCGGCGAGAAACCACTGCGAAAACGGTCACCGAAGCAACTCCGGTGCCGCCTGCTGACCTGGCCGCCACGTGGACCCGCCTGGGTCAATGGCCGATGGGCCCCGCAGTCCTGTTGACCCCATTGACTCGGGTCAACGTGCTGACTAGGCTGGTCCAGTCACTGACCAGTGGGCCCGTTGACTGGTCAGCTGGTCAGCCCACTGCTGACGAAATGATTGCATCATCATGATGTCATAATTCACTTTTAGCATTTCTGATAATTTAACTAATTCCAGAAAATTGATAAAACTTTAGAAAATCGTAGAAAATAATCCGCAACTCGGATGGAAAAACTTTGTACATGAAAGTTGCTCAGAAAAATCCCACGAATCCAACCGTGCCATCTGTTTTCGTGTCGGGACGCTCTACGGAGATGAACCCGTAACTTTTAGCCTGTTTCCGGTAGATGAATAGTGCACATACACCGGTTAATAAATCCAACTTTAATCCTAAAATAACTAAAATGGTTTAGACATGTCTTTAGGCAACCCTGCACTGCACATTAGCATAGTATACTCTGTGTTGCATATGTTTGCCGTGTATTTATCTGTTTCTTCCCCCTCTTCTCTCTCAGTAGATCCCGGTACCGAGATAGTCCCCGAGCCCGACGCAGCTCCGGAGATCGACTACACCCCTGACGACCCCTCTCTTGCCGCAGAGCTTCCAGGCAAGCACCCCCCCCCCCCCCTTGAGCATGCCTATATCGCCTATTCTCTTCTTTCTTGTGCTTGCATTAGAATTGCTGCTGCTACTGCTTTACCTATTCTGATGCATAGCCTGTTTATTGTAACCTGCTATTGATACCTTACCTGCTTATCCTAAACTGCTTAGTATAGGCTGGATAGAGACCCCAGTGACCCCACTTGTCCCAGTTGCCCCGCTGGATTACCGAAAGACTCGACAACCAGGCCCCGGCACCGCACATCACCCCCTAGTTGTACGACACTATAGCGTTACTATCGAGTGCCGAGGGTGATACCTCGTTTAGCACTTCTGATGTTAACTCTGTAGAGTAGCTATTTGGACATGGTCATCGAGAGTGATTCCTCCTTCATCACTCCCGATAACGACGCTGTCGTGCAACACCTCAAGTGTGAACCTCGAGGGTGATTCCTCCTAAGTTCGCCTTGATGACTACATCAGGTGGAATCCGTCGAGGGTGATTCCTCAGTTTTCCCCCAGGTGTTTGGACACACAGTTACTATGGCTTTAACCATGAACCATGATAAAGTCGGGTCGGCCCTGAGGGGTACCCGCGCGAGCATGTGATGCGATTGATGTGTAGTCGGGTGACCAGAGAGAGTACCCGCGAGATAATTATGAGGCGTGGTCGGGCATTCTGAGCCCTTGCCGCAAGTCCTCTGTGACGCCCCCGGCTTAATCGTGCACTAACCATACACGCAAGTGCACACGATCAAGCCTAAGGACTCACTTGAAGATATCACAACACAACTCTAAAACATAAATAAAGTCATACAAGCTTTATATTACAAGCCAGGGGCCTCGAGGGCTCGAATACATAAGCTCGCATACAAGCGTCAGCGGAAGCATCAGATATCTGAGTACAAATATAAAAATAAAGACAAAACAAGCCTTTAAGAAGGTGGGGCAAAAGAAAACACTACGATCGAAAGGCGCAGGCCTCCTGCCTGGGACCCTCCGAACCTACTCCTGGTCGTCGGACGGCTCCTCGTAGTAGTACTCGCTAGGAGGGTAGTAGAAGTAGCCGTCAGCGGGGGCAGCTGTCTCAGGGGCTCCGTCATCTGGTTGCATCAAACGGATATGGGAAGAAAAAGAAAGCAAAGCAAACATGAGTACTCATCCAAAGTACTCAGCAAGCAAGGATCTACACTACATATGCAACATTATCAAAGGAAGGCTGTATATGTGGATTGGGCTGCAGAAATGCCAGAATAGAGGGAAAAACCTAGTCCTATCGAAGACTAGCTTCTTCATCATCTTCAGCGGTCTTGCAGCATTAGAAGAGTGCAGATTAGCATAATGTAAAGTAATAGTAGTGTCATCAACCTCGCCCAGAGATTCTTCCTCGACTCCCTGCGAGAAAGCAATCCCAGAGCCATACTATCCAGTTATCATCTCAAGTGTCAGGTTCTAGTTGTATCGATCGGGATACAACTCCGAGTGTCCGTTACCGTAGGACAGGCTATCGATAGATGTTTTCTTCCCTGCAGGGTGCACCCACTTACCCACCACGCTCGATTAACTCCGGTCAGACACACTTTACTGGGTCATGCCCGGCCTCGGCCAAACGACACGCCGCAACCCGACCTAGACTTAATAGAGAGGTCAGCACGCCGGACTAACCTATGCCCCCAGGGGTCTTGGGCCATCGCCCCGGGAACTCCTGCACGTTACGTGCACCGCCGGTGAGCAGACCTAGCCCCCCTTATACAAGTGCAGGGTGTTACCAGTCCAACCCAGCGTGTGCCGCTCCTTACTGACGTCTATTAAGCTTCGACTGATGTATACGACGCAGAACGCCCATACTATGCCCACGTGATGGTTAGTGCTATCGGGCCAGAGGCCCCTCGGATCAAATATCCAAACCGTTAGTGGAATAGGAGCGCGCGGTAACGAGCAGAGACTAACGATCGATGTGACCCCGTCGCCCCATCTCGAGGACTTGCGGCAAGGGCTAAGAATGCCTGGCCACGCCTCGTAATTATCTCGCAGGCACCCTCCAGGTCAACCCGACTCCACATCTCTCGCAATTAAGCTCGCGCAGGTACCCCTCAGGGCCGACCCGTCTTTAGTAACAAGGTTCAGTGTAAAGTCATAGTAACCATAGTAACCGTGTGTCTAACACCAAGGGGAACCCTGAGGAATCACCCTCGATGGAATTCCACATGATGTTATCGTCAAGGTGAACGAAGGAGGAATCACCCTCGAGGTCCACTCTTGAGGAGTTGCACGACAGTGTCATTACTGGGAGTGGAGAAGGAGGAATCACCCTCGATGACCATAACCGATGAACTAACCTACAAGGTTAACATCAGAAGTGCTGATGAGGTATCACCCTCGGCACTCGATAGTAACCCAGTAGTGTCGAGCAACTAAGGGGGAAGTGATGTGCGGTGCGGGGGCCTGGTCTTCGATCCCGTTGATTGGGTCTTCTGATAATCCAGTGGGGCAGTCGGGACAAGGTGGGGGTCTCTGATGGGTCTCTACCCAGACTATACTAAACAGTTTAGGATAAGTAGGTAGGTAACAATAGCAGGTTACAATAAATAGGCTATGCAGCAGAAATAGGATAACAGTAACAACAGCAACTTCTAATGCAAGCATAAGAGAGAAAAGAATAGGCGATATCGGTATGCTCAAAAAGGGGGTGCTTTCCTAGAAGCTCTGCGGCAAGGGTCTGGTCGTCAACCGTGTAGTCGTACTCCGGAGCTGCGTCGGCCTCGGGGACTACGTCGGTGTCGGGGTCTAACGAGAGAGAAGAGGGGGAGGAAACAGATAAATACACAGCAAACATATGCAACACAGGGCATGCTATGCTTTGGTGTAGCGCAGGGTTGCCTAGAGATGCGTCTAAGTCATTTTAGATATTGTAGGATTTAGGTTGGATTTATTAACCGGTGTGTATGCACTATTCATCTACCGGAATCAGGCTAAAAGTTATGGGTTCTCCTATGTAGGGGGGTTCCGACATGGAAACAGACGACACGATCAGATTCGTCTCGTCGTTCTGATCAACTTTCATGTAGAAAGTTTTTCGATCCGAGCTACGCTTTAATTATTATGAATTTTTGAAGTTTAATGCATTTTCTGAATTTATTTTTATTAACAGAAATCCATTATGACATAAGCATTGCTTAGGGATGATGTCAGCAGTCAGCAGACTTACTGACTAGGTCAAACCTGACCTATGGGACCCACTGGTCAGTGACTGGACTAGTTAACAGTGGTTAATTTAACTAACTAGGTTAATTAGCTGGCTGGCCCCACCTGTCAGTGGCTGACTAGCTAATCTAATTATGCTTTATTTAAAAGCGGTTAATTAACCTAATCTAAATGGGAGGGACCCACAGGTCAGTGGCAGCGACCGCCTCATCAGCGGCGCTGACCGTGGTCAAGGGGTCAACCGTGGCGCGGGGCCCATCGGTCAGCGACTTAGGAGGGTCCACGTGGCGGCCAGGTCTGCGGGCGGCGCCAGAGTTGCTCCGGTGACCATTTTCGCGGCGGCTCCTTGCTGGGGCTGGCCAAAAAATTGCTACGGCGATCCATTCTACGCGCGCGAGGCGGCTTTCAATAGCTAGCGATGTCGCGCATCCAATAGAACAAGTGGGAGGTCGCGGAGTGGCCCGTGGTGATGGCGGTGTCGAGCGGCGCGGTGGTCGGAGTTTGGCGAGGACGGGGTCGGGGCTGCGGGGCACTAGGAAGCGCGTGCGCGTGTGCTACGTGCTCCTGGGAGCACCAGGAGCATGGTTCTAGGCTCGGGCGATGCCAACGACGGTCGTGGCCTCGTCGACGGAGCTCATCGGCGGCGGGGCGTTCGGTCAAGGTGTCGGGGCGAGCTTCTGCTACGAGGAGGGGCAGAGGGGAGAGAGACCGGACGGGGTTGCTCACCGGGCCCTGCAGATGTGCTAAAGCGGGCTCAGGAAGGTCTTGCCGGAGTCGGAATCATCGGCGAGGTGACGGCGCCCGAGGAGGAAGAAGACGGCGGTGAGGGCGATGTAGAGGTGGCGAGCTCGAGTCCGTGGCCAGGGAAGACGTAGCGGGGCACGGCAGCGCTCGGGCACTCGTCGGAGAGGGGCGGGGACAGCGGTGGCCGCAGTCAGCACGGCGGCGCGGCCATGGGCGCGCTCGGCGCCGTGGATCTGGAGGGGGAAAAGGGAGTGTTGTGGAGAGGGAGAGGAGAGGGGGAGAGTGCGGGCGACCAGGGGGAATGGACGGAGGGGGTTGGCCTTATCCCCTCCTGTCGGTGGCTGTCGGCGTGTCGAAGAACGGCCGGAGGAGCGAGCGGCGGCCACGGGGGCGTCGACACGCGAGGGAGAGAGAGCGGGAGGAGAGAGAGACTGAGGCCTGGTGGGCTGGGCCGGCCAGCTGGGCCTGCCAGGTAAGTCCCTTTTCCCTTTTCTCTGTTTATTTTTTTTTCTATTTAGTTATTAACAGAGGGAGAGAAAGAATTATCTGGGCATCCTAATCACTTAGGAAAAATATGGAAAGTGTCCCATTATTTCCTTGGTGTGTTTAGACAGTGCCACAAAAAGTTTGGGTATTTTTGGAACTCAATTGAATTTTCCAAAAATAGAATAGCATTTTAAAATGCTGAAATGGTGCTGTTATAATTGCTAATGCTCATCTTTGCTCAAGAGTGATGTTGTGTTCCTTAACATATAATTGTTTTGGAATATTTGCTAGAAGGTGAACATTTTTTCAGCAACTTTTGTGCAACTTGAAATTTCACTTTGAATTTGAATAGAATTCAGTGGAGGAATTTGAATTGAGGGAATTAACCACTGTGATCAAGCAATGCAAATGAAGATAACTTGGCATGATTATCAGAGAGTCACAGTGCTAAGTTACATAGGGGTGTTACAAATTCTCCTCCTCTAAAAGAAATTCTCGTCCCGAGAATTCAGGAGGTAGAGGGAAAGAGGTCGGGGTATTCTTCGCAAAGATGATCCTCGCGTTCCCAAGTGGCTTCATCTTCAGTATGATTCGACCACTGCACTTTCAGGAACTTGGTCGTCTTCTGACGGGTTCGACGTTCAGCTTCATCGAGAATACGGATCGGATGCTCCTTATAAGAAAGATCATCCTGCAATTCGAGCATTTCATGATCCACTGCTCGGTGCGGAGATTCTTTGAAGCAACGACGAAGTTGCGACACATGAAAGACGTCGTGGATATGAGAGAATTGCGGCGGCAACTCCAATTTATATGCCACCTGTCCATGTCTGGCAATAATGCGAAAGGGGCCAATGTAGCGTGGAGCTAGCTTGCCCTTGATTTCGAAACGACGAGTGCCCTTCATAGGAGTGACACGCAGATAAGCTTGATCACCGGGTTGATAAGTCAAGCCCCATCGTTTGCGATCATAGTTGCTCTTCTGGCGGTCCTGAGCCGCCTTGAGATTTTCTCGGACAATTCGGACTTGTTTTTCGGCGTGTTGGATAATGTCCGGTACCACGAGTGGTCGTTCCCCAGTTTCTGACCAATTCAGAGGGGTTCGACACTTACGTCCATAAAGTACTTCGAAGGGGGCCATTTTCAAGCTGGCTTGATAGCTGTTGTTATAAGAGAATTCGGCATATGGGAGAGATTCTTCCCACTTCTTGCCAAAGGATATAACACATGCCCGAAGCATGTCTTCAAGCACTTGATTTACTCACTTGACTTGGCCTTGGGATTGGGGATGATAAGCTGAACTCCAGGTGATGTGAGTTCCCATAGCTTCTTGGAAACTTTCCCAGAACTTGGAAGTGAAAAGACCGCCATGGTCCGAACTGGTCTCCTTCGGAATACCGTGGAGTGAAACAATTCTGGGGATATAAAGCTCTGCTAACTGACTAGCAGTGATAGTCTCCTTGACAGGCAGAAGTGTGCAACTTTGGAAAGTTGGTCGACGACAACAAGAATAGCATCGTGACCCTTCTGTGATTTGGGAAGGCCAGTAATGAAGTCCATTTGAACTTTATCCCATTTCCACAAATGAATAGGAAGTGGTTGTAGAATTGATCATCTCTGGGAGGTTGGCTCGTGATAAAACACAAAGTCAATTGCAAAGAATATTTCAGAATCAGGGATATACAGGAGAGTCAGGTTCCGATCATGTGGAACTGTGGGGGTGTCGATCGAGAGTAGGGAGAGCGGTGTCATCTTAACGGTCGCGACAACAATTAAGCAGTGTAATGGATACTTAAAAGTATCCAAGTAAGACATACAGATCCATACACAGAGTCGGGTACATGCGAGTAGCATAACGGGGCAAATTTAAAAGCTAGATATGCTAGGCGGCGCGCAGGCACCCGGTAAGGAAGTACACCACGAGACATAGCAAAGGCTACATCAACATCGGGAAGAACCACCGAAACGGGGTAACTGCAAGTGCAGACGACGAATGTTCGTCGCGGAAAGATCCTACGCTCCATGTGCACTCTAATGCAGAATCCGGTCTCGAGCTGAAAGAAGAGGTCCACGTGCAGGTGTGTGTCCTCCAACAGCAGGCCAATCAATACCAGTATACATCTGAGTCCTGCGCGGGTAAAGGATGTGCTCCGGATGTATCCCTGCATGAATAGCTGGTATCAACTGTGTCATAGCATTGTAGAGGCGTGCTCGAGTGGCAAACAACTCGACGGCAAGAGCCCGAACAGTGCGATCCAGAGCCTGAGTGCACTGAATCAGAACCTGCGGGTCGTAACAACGAGGCTCGTACAGGGCGCAGATAGCTGTGTAGTATCCAGTAGCATCTTCAGCAGGGGCATACGAAATGTATCGGAACTCAGAGGCATCCAAGCTAACGTTGTGCTCTCCTCAGAGATGTGCGACAGCAGAGTAGGCGGCATCATGGACTGCCATCTCAATCGTCACGCCAACACCGTGGAAAAGGTGCAGCTCTGTGTCTGAGTCATCCTGCTGATCATAGATACGAACATCAGCATGGTACTGCTCCTAGTTGAACTCGCGGTACTCCTCGTAGACCATGTACTCGGGGTACCAGCGGTAGCCCAGTATGGTCAGGAGGGCGATCAGAATAGCTGGAAAACCAGGGGCATCACGAGCCCAAGTGCGAAGCACAAGCTGCGTCGCAGGGCGTGGTGGAAACAAACGATCCATCTGAAACAAAGGAAATTCAGGATTGTCAAATGACAATGAGAAGTATAATACAACTCGGAGGGAAAGGTTAAACAAAACAATGGAAAGGAAAAATGATTATCAGACTATTCAGATCAATGGTAAGGAATAAGCACAGATATCCAGCTCTCCGGGTAGACGAGATATTACGAGATCCTAAGTATCGGCGTTAGTAAATTCATTTAACCCGAATAGAAGAGAGATCAGAGTCCCAGAGTATAGACAAGAAATAAAAGATCCTAATACCACCCAGTAGGCGACGTGGGCCCGTAAGCCACACAGCCAAGTTAGTAAAACAGTTTTCGGTTACTAGACTCAACTTCGGCCAAGGAGTTGGAAAGGGGGATTCCTAAAGGCAGTCGGCTCTGATACCAACCTGTGAGGCCCCCGGCTTAATCGTGCACTAACCATACACGCAAATGCACATGATCAAGCCTAAGGACTCACTTGAAGATATCACAACACAACTCTAAAACATAAATAAAGTCATACAAGCTTTATATTACAAGCCAGGGGCCTCGATGGCTCGAATACATAAGCTCGCATACAAGCGTCAGCGAAAGCATCAGATATCTGAGTACAGATATAAAAAGAAAGACAGAACAAGCCTTTAAGAAGGTGGGGCAAAAGAAAACACTACGATCAAAAGGCGCAGGCCTCCTGCCTGGGACCCTCCGAACCTACTCCTGGTCGTCGGATGGCTCCTCGTAGTAGTACTCTCCAGGAGGGTAGTGGAAGTAGCCGTCGGCGGGGGCAGCTATCTTAGGGGCTCCGTCATCTGGTTGCATCAAACGGATATGGGAAGAAAAAGAAAGCAAAGCAAACGTGAGTACTCATCCGAAGTACTCAGCAAGCAAGGATCTACACTACATATGCAACATTATCAAAGGAAGGCTGTATATGTGGACTGGGCTGCAGAAATGCCAGAATAGAGGGGAAAGCCTAGTCCTATCGAAGACTAGCTTCTTCATCATCTTCAGCGGTCTTGCAGCATTAGAAGAGTGCAGATTAGCATAATGTAAAGTAATAGTAGTGTCATCAACCTCGCCCAGAGATTCTTCCTCGACTCCCTGCGAGAAAGCAATCCCAGAGCCATACTATCCAGTTATCATCTCAAGTGTCAGGTTCTAGTTGTATCGATCGGGATACAACTCCGAGTGTCCGTTACCGTAGGACAGGCTATCGATAGATGTTTTCTTCCCTGCAGGGGTGCACCAACTTACCCACCACGCTCGATTAACTCCGCCCGGACACACTTTACTGGGTCATGCCCGGCCTCGGCCAAACGACACGCCGCAACCCGACCTAGACTTAATAGAGAGGTCAGCACGCCGTACTAACCTATGCCTCCAGGGGTCTTGGGCCATCGCCCCGGGAACTCCTGCACGTTACGTGCACCGACGGTGAGCAGACCTAGCCCCCCTTATATAAGTGCAGGGCGTTACCAGTCCAACCCAGCGTGTGCCTCTCCTTACTGACGTCTATTAAGCTTCGGCTGATGTATACGACGCAGAACGCCCATACTATGCCCACGTGATGGTTAGTGCTATCGGGCCAGAGGCCCCTCGGATCAAATATCCAAACCGTTAGTGGATTTGGAGCGCGCGGTAACGAGCAGAGACTCACGATCGATGTGACCCCGTCGCCCCGTCTCGAGGACTTGCGGCAAGGGCTAAGAATGCCCGGCCACGCCTCGTAATTATCTCGCGGGCACCCTCCAGGTCAACCCGACTCCACATCTCTCGCAATTAAGCTCACGCGGGTACCCCTCAGGGCCGACCCGTCTTTAGTAACAAGGTTCAGTGTAAAGTCATAGTAACCGTGTGTCTAACACCAAGGGGAACCCTAAGGAATCACCCTCGATGGAATTCCACATGATGTTATCATCAAGGTGAACGAAGGAGGAATCACCCTCGAGGTCCACTCTTGAGGAGTTGCACGACAGTGTCATTACCGGGAGTGGAGAAGGAGGAATCACCCTCGATGACCATAACCGATGAACTAACCTACAAGGTTAACATCAGAAGTGCTGATGAGGTATCACCCTCGGCACTCGATAGTAACCCAGTAGTGTCGAGCAACTAAGGGGGAAGTGATGTGCGGTTAAGGATGGCAATTTTACCCATGGGTACGGGTACCCGCGGGTATCATACCCGCATGGGCAGGGTATGGGCACACTTTTATACCCATGGATAGTACCCATGCCCTACCCGTTAAGTCATGGGTAGGGTACGGGTATAGCCTTGTACCCGTGGGTATACCCATACCCTGCCTGTTTGTGAACTAATGTTAATTTGTCATCAATTAGTCATTAATTTGTCATGCGACTCGTCTACTCCTATTGACTTAAGAGTATGTTGTGGTTTCTAAATTTTGATATTAGTCATTTACTCATCTACCTGTTATTGAGCTGAGATAATTGAATTTTTTGTCAAATGTGCTACCAATGAGCGTAAAATTGTGAACAACTTGTGTACTATTTGTTCTACCCGTTGGGTACCCAATGGGTACGGGTACCCGTCGGGTATGGGTATGGGTAAAGTTTCATACCCATAGGTACGGGTATGGGTAGAATTTTGTACCCACTGACAATACGGGTATGGGTATGGTATTGCTCTACCCTGCCCATACCCTACCCATTGCCATCCTTATGTGCGGTGCCGGGGCCTGGTCTTCGATCCTGTTGATCGGGTCTTCTGATAATCCAGCGGGGCAGTCGAGACAAGGTGGGGGTTTCTGATGGGTCTCTACCCAGACTATACTAAACAGTTTAGGATAAGCAGGTAGGTAACAACAGCAAGTTACAATAAACAGGCTATGCAGCAGAAATAGGATAACAGTAACAGCAGCAACTTCTAATGCAAGCATAAGAGAGAAAAGAATAGGCGATATCGGTATGCTCAAAAGGGGGTGCTTGCCTGGAAGCACTGCGGCAAGGGTCTGGTCGTCAACCGTGTAGTCGTACTCCGGAGCTGCGTCGGCCTCGGGGACTACGTCGGTGTCGGGGTCTAACGAGAGAGAAGAGGGGGGGAACAGATAAATACATAGCAAACATATGCAACATAGGGCATGCTATGCTTTGGTGCAGTGCAGGGTTGCCTAGAGATGCGTCTAAGTCATTTTAGATATTGTAGGATTTAGGTTGGATTTATTAACCGGTGTGTATGCACTATTCATCTACCGGAATCAGGCTAAAAGTTACGGATTCTCCTACGTAGGGGGGTTCCGACATGGAAACAGACGACACGATCAAATTTGTCTCGTCGTTCTGATCAACTTTCATGTAGAAAGTTTTTCGATCCGAGCTACGATTTAATTATTATGAATTTTTGAAGTTTAATGCATTTTCTGAATTTATTTTTATTAACAGAAATCCATTATGACATCAACATTGCGTAGGGATGACATCAGCAGTCAGCAGACTCGCTGACCAGGTCAAACCTGACCTGTGGGTCCAGTGGGACCCACTGGTCAGTGACTGGACTAGTTAACAGTGGTTAATTTAACTAACTAGGTTAATTAGCTGGCAGGCCCCACCTGTCAGTGGGTGAATAGCTAATCTAATTATGTTTTATTTAAAAGCAGTTAATTAACGTAATCTAAATGGGAGGGACCCACAGGTCAGTGGCAGCGACCGCCTCGTCAGCGGCGCTGACCGCGGTCAACAGGTCAACCGTGGCGCGGGGCCCATCGGTCAGCGACTTAGGCGGGTCCACGTGGCGGCGCCGGAGTTGCTCCGGCGACCGTTTTCGCTGCGGCTCCTCGCCGGAGCTGGCCAGAAAATTGCTACGGCGATCCATTCTACGCGCGCGAGGCGGCGTTCAATAGCTAGCGACGTCGCGCATCCAATAGAACAAGCGGGAGGTCGCGGGGTGGCCTATGGTGACGGCGGTGTCGAGCGGCGTGCCGGCCGAAGTTCGGCGAGGACGGGTTCGGGACTGCGGGGCACTAGGAAGCGCGTGCGCGTGTGCTACGTGCTCCTGGGAGCACCAGGAGCACGGTTCTGGGCTCGGGCGATGCCAACGACGGCCATGGCCGCGTCGACGGAGCTCATCGGCGGCGGGGCGTTCGGTCAAGGTGTCGGGGCGAGCTTCTGCTACGAGGAGGGGCAGAGGGGAGAGAGACCGGACGGGGTTGCTCATCGGGCCCTGCAGATGTGCTAAAGCAGGCTCAGGGAGGTCTTGCCGGAGTCGGAATCATCGGCGAGGTCGACGGCGCCCGAGGAGGAAGAAGACGGCGGTGAGGGCGATGTAGAGGCGGTGAGCTCGAGTCCGTGGCCGGGGAAGACATAGCGGGGCACGGCAGCGCTCGGGGACTCGTCGGAGAGGGGCGGGGACAGCGGTGGCCGTAGTCAGCACGGCGGCGCGGCGATGGGCGCGCTCGGCGCCATGGATCTGGAGGGGGGAAAGGGAGTGCTGTGGAGAGGAAGAGGAGAGGGGGAGAGTGCGGGCGACCAGGGGAAATGGACGGAGGGGGTTGGCCTTATCCCCTCCTGTCGGTGGTTGTCGGCGTGTCGAAGAACGGCCGGAGGAGCGAGCGGCGGCCACGAGGGCGTCGACACGCGAGGGAGAGAGAGCGGGAGGAGAAAGAGAGAGAGGCCTGGTGGGCTGGGCCGGCCAGCTGGGCCTGCCAGGTAAGTCCCTTTTCCCTTTTCTCTGTTTATTGTTTTTTTTCTATTTAGTTATTAACAGAGGGAGAGAAAGAATTATCTGGGCATCCTAATCACTTAGGAAAAATATGGAAAGTGTCCCATTATTTTCTTGGTGTGTTTAGACAGTGCCACAAAAAGTTTGGGTATTTTTGGAACTCAATTGAATTTTCCAAAAATAGAATAGCATTTCAAAATGCTGAAATGGTGTTGTTATAATTGCTAATGCTCATCTTTGCTCAAGAGTGATGTTGTGTTCCTTAACATATAATTGTTTTGGAATATTTGCTAGAAGATGAACATTTTTTCAGCAACTTTTGTGCAACTTGAAATTTCGCTTTGAATTTGAATAGAATTCAGTGGAGGAATTTGAATTGAGGGAATTAACCACTGTGATCAAGCAATGCAAATGAAGATAACTTGGCATGATTATCAGAGAGTCACAGTGCTAAGTTACATAGGGGTGTTACATCCTCGAGACGGGGCGACGGGGTCACATCGATCGTGAGTCTCTACTCGTTATCACGCGCTCCTAATTCACTACGATTTGGATATTTGATCTGAGTGGGCCTCTGGCCCGATGGCACTAATCATCACGTGGGAACAGTTATGGGCACTCTGCGTCGTATGCATCAGCCGAAGCTTAATGGACGTCAGCGTTTGAGTGGCGCACGCTGAGTTGGACCACGTAACGCAACCGCCTTGATAGTGTGGGTTGCTAGGTCTGCTCTCGGTGGCCCCGTAACGTGCAGGAGTTCCCGGGGCGATGGCCCAAGACCCCTGGGGGCATAGGTTTAGTCCGGCGTGCTGACCTCTCTGTTAAGCCTAGGTCGGCTTGCGGTGTATCGTTTGGCCGAGGTCGGGCATGACCCAGAAAAGTGTGTCCGGCCGGAGTTAATCGAGCGTGGTGGGTAAGTTGGTGCACCCCTGCAGGGAAGAACTAATCTATGCATAGCCGGATCCTCGGTAACGGACGCTCGGAGTTGTATCCCGATCGATACAACTAGAACTGGATACTTGAGATGAGACATGGATACTAGGGCTCTGGGATTGCTTTCTCGCAGGGAGTCGAGGAAGGATCTCTGGCCGAGGTTGATACTTAATGTTACTACTACTTTATACTGTAT
Organism: Thinopyrum elongatum; assembly: GCA_011799875.1. Taxonomy (NCBI): domain Eukaryota; kingdom Viridiplantae; phylum Streptophyta; class Magnoliopsida; order Poales; family Poaceae; genus Thinopyrum; species Thinopyrum elongatum. The sequence goes on along the minus strand of CM022302.1, from coordinate 351,748,778 downwards.
TAATCTACACCCTTCTAATGTTGCAAGACCGCTGAAAATGCTAGTCTTCGATAGGACTAGGTCTTCTTTCTATTCTGGCATTTCTGCAGCCCAGTCCACATATACAGCCTTTCTTTGATAATGTTACATATGTAGTGTAGATCCTTGCTTGCTGAGTACTTTGGATGAGTACTCACAGTTGCTTTGCTTCCTCTTTCCCCCCATATATCCGTTTGATGCAACCAGATGAAGGAGCCCAGGAGACAGCTACCCCCGCCGATGACTACTACTACCACCCCGAGGGTGGTTACTACTACGAGCTTGCCGACGACCAGGAGTAGGATCGGAGGGTCCCAAGCAGGAGGCCTGCTGTGACGCCCCCGGCCCGATCATGCACTAATCATACACGCAAATGCACACGATCAAGCCTAAGGACTCACGGGAAGATATCACAACACAACTCTAAAACATAAATAAAGTCATACAAGCTTTATATTACAAGCCAGGGCCTCGAGGGCTCGAATACATAGCTCGATGGCATACAAGCGTCAGCGGAAGCATCAGTTATCTGAGTACAGATATGAAAGAGAAACAGAAAGGCCTTTAGAAAGGCGGGGCAAAATAAAACACTACGATCGAAAGGCGCAGGCCTCCTGCCTGGAACTTCCGAACCTACTCCTGGTCGACAGCCAACTCGTAGCAGAAGCCATCCTCGGGGTAGTAGTAGTAGTCGAACGTCGGCGGGGTAGCTGTCTCAGCGGCTCCGTCATCTGGTCACGACGAACTGATATGGGGGAAAAAGGAAAGAAAAGCAACCGTGAGTACTCTAAAGTACTCAGCAAGCAAGGATCTACACTACATATGCAACATTATCAAGGGGAGGCTGTATATGTGGACTGGGCTGCAGAAATGCCAGAATAGAGAGAAGGCCTAGTCCTATCGAAGACTAGCATCTTCAGCGGTCTTGCAGCAGTAGAAGAGAGTAGAACAATACCATATAATGTAGCAGTAATAATATCAACCTCATCCTGAGATCCTTTCTCGACTCCCTGCGAGAAAGCAATCCCAGAGCCATAAAGTCATCAAACCTCGTCCTGAGATCCCTTCTCGACTCCCTGCGAGAAGCAATCCCAGAGCCATATATACAGGTCTCATCACAGGTATCCAGTTCTAAATTGTATCAATCAGGATACAACTCCGAGTGTCCTTTACCGTAGGACCGGCTATCGATAGAAATGTTCTTCCCTGCAGGGGTGCACCAACTTACCCAACACGCTCGATTAACTCCGGCCGGACACACTTTCCTGGGTCATGCCCGGCCTCGGCCAAACGACACATCGCAACCCTACCTATAGCTCAGCAGAGAGGTCCCCGTCGGTCTACATCCTAAGCGCTCAGAGGTCTTGGGCCATCGCCCTGTGCACTCCGAGTCGTTGCGCGCAGGGAGAAGCCTGGCACCAGGAGGGCGCCGGTCCGTCCGTGCCGCCATGCTGAACTGGACGTCTGACAGAGCTTTCGGCTGATTCTACGATGCAGAACGCCCATACTATGCCCACGTGATGGTTAGTGCTATCAGACCAGAGGCCTGCTCGGATCAAATATCCAAATCGCTAGGACTAGGGGCTTGCGGTAACGAGCAGAGACTCACGAAAGATGTGACCCCGTCGCCCCGTCTCGAGGACTTGCGGCAAGGGCCATGAATGCCCGGCCACGCCTCGTATTCAACACTCGGGCACCATCCAGGTCAACCCGTCTCGTAAAAGACTGTCGGGAACTCAGGTCCACCTCTACTGGGTGGTACCGCCTGTCCCTTCAGTCCTGTAGTAAAAGTAGCTTCCTCGGGTCCCCCTTCGGGGCCGACCCGTCTCTATCAAGGTTCAGCAGTAAAGTCACAGTAACCGTGTGTCCATAACATCAAGGAAATCCGAGGTATCACCCTCGACGGATGCCCACTCGATGTAACCGTCAAGTCGAACTTAGGAGGAATCACCCTCGATGAGTTCACACTTGATGTGTTGTATGACAGCGTCGTATCGGAAGTGGAGAAGGAGGAATCACCCTCGATGACCATGATCGAATAGCTACTCTACAGAGTTAACATCAGAAGTGCTACATGAGGTTTCACCCTCGGCACTTGATAGTAACGCTGCAGTGTCGTTACAACTAAGGGGGGGTGATGTGCGGTGTCGGGGCCTGGTCTTCAATCCCGTTGATCGGGTCTTCTGACGATCCAGCGCGGCAGTCGGGATAAGTGGGGTCACTGATAGGTCTCTACCCAGCCTAGACTAAACAGTTTAGGATATGTAGGTAATTATCAACAGCAGGTTACAATGAACAGGCTATGCATCAGAATAGGTAAAGCAGTAGTAGCAGCAATTCTAATGCAAGCATGGGAAATTAGAATGGGCGATATCGGGATGATCAAAGGGGGGGGCTTGCCTGGTTGCTCTGGCAAGAGAGAGGGATCGTCAACGGTGGCGTCGGGCTCCTGAGTTGCGTCGGTCTCGGGGACGACGTCGGTGTCAGGGTCTACCGAGAGAGAAGAGGGGGAGGAAACAGTATAAATATAGAGCAAACTTGAGCAACACAAGGTACGACATGATAATACGCAGTGCCGGGTGTATCCTAACGTATGGTTGCACGTCACCGAGGAAGGAGGAATCCATCCGGGAATGTTTTCCCGGTTCCGGACATTTGTCAGACAGATGACTGGAGAGGGACGGTTGCATGTTCTGATAGTTAGGGACGTGTGACGGACGAACGAACCATGTATTCGGATTCGTCTCGTCGTTCTGAGCGACTTTCATGTACAAAGTTTTTCGATCGGAGTTACGGATTAAAAGATATGATTTTCTAAAGCTTTTATTAATTTCTGGAATTTATTTATTTATTTAAATTTGAATTATCCAGAACATTATCCAAAACAGTGTATGCTGACGTCATCATGACGTCAGCATGATGTCAGCAGGCATCCTGACATGTGGGTCCCACCTGTCATAGGCTGTCTGGTTAATTAGGGTTAATTATTTGATTAACAATTAATTAAACTAATTAATTAAATTAAATTAGTCTAAACAGAGTTAATTAGCCTAATTATTTAACTAATTAATTAATCATTTATTTATTTATTTTTCTTTTTATTTCTTTTATTTAAAAGTTTTCGGGCGGGGCCCGTTTGTCAGCGGGCCAGGGGGGCTTGGCCCACCGGCCAGTGGCTCAGGGGGGCGGGGGCCCCACCTGGCGGTGACCCAAGGGCCACGGGCGGGCGCGGGCGACGGGCGCGCGGTGCGGCGCTGGCGCGGGCGCGCGCGCGCGCGCGGCGACGGCGATGGGAGCGGCAGCGCGGGCGCGTGTGCATGTGCATGCGCGAGCAGGCGCGGGCGAGCGCGCACGCGCGGTGAGGCAGGGACGCGGGCGGAGCGCGACGAGGGCGATGCGGGCGCGGCCGGGGCGCGGGGTGGGGTGCGCGCGCGAGGGAGGGAGGCCGAGGCCAAGGCCTCACCGGCGCTGTAGGGCACGGGCAGCGGGCGCGGGGACGACGGCGTGGTCCGGCGAGGGGGAACGCGGCGACGGGGCGGCGACGGCGGTAGGCGACGGTGTCGGGGGCGAGGCGTCGAGCGGGTCGGGACGCGCGCGTTCGGCTCGGGCCGTCGAGCGCGCGGGCGGCCGCGCGCGGGCCGCGTGCATCCGACGCGGGGCGGCCCGATCCGGCTCTGGATCGGGGGGAAGTGGAGCGAGCGACGGGACGAGGAGGCCCGGCGGAAGGGCGGCACTGCGAGGTGGCGTCGGAGGGGGGGCGGTCGTGGGGCTGTGGGGGACGACGGGGTCGGCGACGGGGTCGGGGCGCCGTTGCCCCGATCCAGAAGGTGGGGGGGGGAGAAGACCGAGTTGGGGGGGGAGAGTGGATATGGGGGGGGATCGGGTTTGGGCTAGGTTTTCGGGTGGGGGTGGCCGGCTATGTAGCGCCGGCTGGGCCGGCCTGGCGGCCCGTGGCTTGCTGGGCCAGGCCCAGTCGGGGGGGGGGGGGGGGGTTCTCCTTTTCCTTTTTTTTTCTTTTTCTCTTTTTATTTTCGTGTTTTGTCTTTACTTCAAAGGACTTTTGTAAATATGAGACTAGTCCAAATAAATTTGGTGCATTATTAGTCACTGCTAGAAATTGGTTTGGTGTCCTACTTTTTGTTTGGATTTTATTAATTGAAAAGGGATTAAATAGTGCTATGTTGCTGCTGTTTCTTGTGGTTCGAGTCCTTCCACATTCCAACTAATGTTGCAATTATTTTTATAAATGCTATTGGAATATTGCAACATGATGCACAATTTTAGTTTTCAGGTTCGGGCAACTTTATTTTCCACTTTTATTTAAATTTGGATTTTGAGTTAGAAGCTGAAATGCATTATGAGGCAAATGATGATCATGCACTGTTAAACATATGACATGGCTAATCAAAAGGGTGATTACTGTAGTTAACCACTGGGGGTGTTACACCTGCGCCTTTCGATCGAAGTGTTTTCTTTTGCCCCGTCTTTTTAAAGGCTTATCTGTGTTTTCTTTTATATCTGTACTCAGATATCTGATGCTTCCGCTGACGCTTGTACGCGAGCTTATATATTCGAGCCCTCGAGGCCCCTGCCTTGTAATATAAAGCTTGTATGACTTTATTTATGTTTTGAGTTGTGTTGTGATTCCTTCAAGTGAGTCCTTAGGCTTGATCGTGTGCATTTGCGTGTATGGTTAGTGCACGATTAAGCCGGGGGCGTCACACTTTCTTTGGAATGTCGGGTTCTCACAACGACATCAACGTGCTTCAACGATCTTCAGTGTCCAGGAGGCTTTGCAATGGGGAATCACCGCCATGCACACATACACCGTCAACGGCCGAGTGCAACATGGGATACTATCTTGCCGATGGTATCTATCCTCGGTGGGCGGCGTTTGTGAAGACCATATTCGAACCGCATGGCATAAACAGAGCCACTTTGCAACAATGCAGAGAAGCGGCTAGGAGGATGGGGAGGGGCATTTGGTGTGCTTCAAGCTCATTGGGGAATTGTGCGGAGCGCTGCAATGATGTGTGGAATTAGAAACTTTGTGCAGCTGAAGATATGTTGTGTTATTCTGCACAATGATTATCGAGGATGAGGGTGATGTGTAGCCCAAACCCATGATTTCGAAGCACCTGGAGAACAAGTTGAAATCCTGGAGATCAAGATGCGGCTCAACTTATGAACTTTCTGCAGATGCTCAGAATCTTCGAAATCATCAGGTACACACCGCAGCTACTCAATGATCTTGTGGAGCACATGTGGGCCCACAATGACAACCAAGAAGCCAATGGTTGAGTTTGGCACTAAAATGAATTTATGTAAACGTTATCTATGCTTCGTATCAACATTTGCTATTTCTTGCGACATTGTTTGTATGACACACGTGCATTGATTTGTATGGTTTGAGAGTCCGGATTTGAGATATGTGATGCCAGAAGGAAAATATGAGGGCCCGTCCGGATGCGTCCGCGCGTGCCCGGCGCATCGGCGGACGTATAGGGAGTCGGATTTGCCAAGTACGACTGTAGATGCTCTTATCGTCAACAGATGTGAGTTCCTTTTTTTTTAGAATCAGATGTAGTTCGTTGATGTAGTACGTTGAGTCAACAAAAAATAGCTTTTTTTTAAACAAGGTAAAAACTTTGGCCTTTTTATTAATTAAGCAAGGAGAAAATGTATGTACAAGGCGGAAGCCGAAATCTCAAATGGAGTACTCTCCCGGGATACGTATACTTTGATGCATTCCTTTCGTTCCAAATCTCTCGAGACACAAGCATAAAAACTCTAGCTTTTATTATAAAAAGCAATGCATGTAGCCAAACATATCGCTTCTACTCTCGCCAATAATGCAGGTATGCAAGGACGGCGCACGGCAAGTACGAATGGCCGCGAGGAAACATCGGATGATTTGGTTAGCCCGCTTCACAAGACATGCATGTGGTCTGGATTTGATATGGACAGAGCCACGGAGCGTGGATTAATTAAGTTCAGTCACGGTGTCGCTTGCACGGCTGCGGCTGATATGCCCAGCCCGGACAAAGCATGGCGGAGCTAGTTATTGCTGCAAGTATACTACTACTAGTTCCCGTCTGGTACCCACAAGATTCGAAGGATCGTGGTAACCAGGCGCCTTTTAGCAGCCCTTCCATCTAATTTAAAACCTACTTGCTGGGGACTACGGTGTACAAAACTATAAGGGCAACTCTCCACACTCCGCAAAACGCTCCGACCCGTAAATAACCGTCAAAATGCGGGTCGGCGCGGAAAATCTCGTCCGAACAGACCCCAAACGCGGCCGGCCCGCAAAAAATTTTGAGGGGCGCGGCAAAAACTTGACCCTAACCCCCGAATACGCGGGTTTGCCCCCCGCCCCGTCGGTGCCTGCATATAGCGGGAGCGGTTGGTGGGGGGACTTACATTTCAAGCCCGCGTTTTTTCCCACCACCACCTCCCCTCTCCCCCTCGCCCCGCCGCCGGGCCACTGCCCAAGATTTCCGGCGAAAGTAGCCGGCGAGCACGCCGAAAGGCCGCCACACGCACTAGGTTGCCCTCCGCCACCCCCTCCTGCGTCGGCGGCCGGAAATTTGCGGATCTGCGGCCCTTCATCGCGGGCGGCCGGATTGTCCATTTCCGGTCGCCGGTGCTACGCAAGCGATGGAGTGGTGGGGAGCTCTCGCGCAGCCCCGGCAAGGTCGCATCGCCGCATGCAGGTACGGGTTCGTCCTCCCGCCCCGCCCCGCCGGTTTGCGGGCATGGATTCGGCCGACGCCCACCTTCTCGCCTCTCGCTCACGCTCTTTGTCACGCCGATGCCGCTCATACAGTGCGATGACTGCACGCGGACAGTGCTGCGGCTAACCTCGGGCACGCCGAAGCACCCCAGATGGGTGTTCTTCAAATCGAAAACGACGGGGTACATGCTGTTTTTGTTCGGCTCATTTGTGATAGCTCATTCTTTGGTTCAAAATGCGGTAGCTCATTTCGAACATGCTCATACTGTGTGTAGGAAATGAATGCTCATTTTGGTTTTGGGAAGGCGAATACATTGATTTGGTGATGTCTTATGTATCCAATGTCGTTGAAAAAGCAAAGAAATGCATTATGTTGATCAAATTGAGTGCAAATTTAGATTTTCCGGGCCGGGAGAACGGCGCCAGACCAGACCCCCAAAATCACCCTTAAAGAGCATATTCCGTGAATATCTTTTTTTTACGGGTCCTTATACGGGGTCCGCATCTGCGCCGTCCGCGCCGGCCCACAAAGCCGTTTTTTTCGCGAACTGCAAACGCGTTTTGCGGGTCGGCGGAATGCGGGATGCGGGGTCTGCTAGAGATGCTCTAGGGTTCGTCTGTCTACGCATCAGTCGACTGCAAGTCTCCAGTCGGCTGACATCATGCATGCATGCGTAGGCGCTGTATGTTTTTCCTTCGTCTCGTCCTGGTCAGTCCACGCTGGGCTAGAATCGGTTTTCCTTTTTTTTTCTTGCTATAAGCCCACATGTGGTCGCTCAGGGGCTAGGAATTCAGCCCGTTTTTTCTTTCTTTGTTCCTTCGCAGAGTAATACCTTCTCTTCCGGTCCATTTTCCTACCCTTATTTTTTATTTTTTTATACATTTTCAAAAATATTTTGTATTGTTGATAAAATAAAAAATAGAAATCAAACTCGCACAGTAGCAGTCGCGTTGCACCCCTGCAATTAATGACAGCTTGCGATACAACCATGTTGCAACACTAGTGGTGGACATGCAACTGCCAGTATTCTTCCCGCCTCAGTTACTTCCAACTGGCCATCATCTCCCCCCCACCCCCGCCTCTCCAGTTGCAATCGTGTTGTACCCCTTGCAGTTGCAGCCGGGCTGTGACACTGCAATTGCAACTCTAGTAATGGACATGCAACTGGCCCACATCCATCTCCCCTTCAGTTGCAGTCGTGTTGTACCCCTTGCAGCTGTAGGAGGGTTGCGACACATGCAGTTGCAACTCTAGTGATGGACATGCAACTAGTCGACATCCCTCTTCTTCCAGTTGCAGTCATGTTGTACCCCTTGCAGTTGCAGGCGGTTTGCGACACGTTGAAGTTATTATGGACTGCAACTGGTCGACACCCACCCCCCTCCAGTTGCAGTAGTGCTGTACCCATTGCAATTACACACGGGTTGCGACACATGCAGTTCATCTCTAGTGATGGACATGCAACTAGCCGACATCCCTCCCCCTCCAGTTGCAGTCGTGTTGTACCCATTACAATTGCACACAGGTTGCGACACATGCCAGTTGCAATTCCGTGATGGACATGCAACTAGCCTACACCAGTCGAATTGCAGTCGCGTTGTACTCCTTGTAATTATAGATGGGTTGCAACAAGTGCAATTGCTGGTTGCGCACCGATATTCACACAACACTCAAGTCACATACACAAAAAGGCAATGCACATGATGTATACAAAGATTAACAAAATATAGAGGAAAAAATAAAAATAAATTATCAGAAAAAGGAAAATAACTAAAAAGTTAATGATAAAAAAAAGAAAAAACAAACATAGACAAAGAGTAAATGAAAAATTAAAAAATGCAGCCAACTTACAAAAAAAAAGGCCACAACCCCTGGCCAGCCCCCACGCAAACCCCAGAACCCGATAGAAAAAACGAAGAGAGCAGCCCAGCAGCCAATCCCAAACTTTGTACGCAGCTATTCACACGAAAGCACCAAACAAATGTAACGATCTGTTTGTTGATTGAGACTGACTAAAAAGCAGTCGACTGATTTTTAGCGGACCCCAAAAAACAACATAGACAAAAGAGTAAATGAAAAATTAAAAAATGGCAGCCAACTTACAAAAAAAAGGCCACAACCCCTGGCCAGCCTCCCACGCAAACCCAGACCCAGATAGAAAAAACGAAGCGAGCAGCCCAGCAACCCAATCCTAAACTTCGTACGCAGCTATTCACACGAAAGCAGCAAACAAATGTAATGATCTTTGGTCGACTGAGACTTGACTAAAATCAGTCGACTGATTTTTAGCAGACCCCAAACTATAATCACACACACTACCGTATCAGCAGCAAGCAGCAACAGGAGTCGAGTCGAACCCAAGAACACGTATGTATAGTACAGTATGCACCACTAACTCGCCCGTCGTCACTACTGCACGCACGGTCATCGCGAGCAATGCTGCGCAAACAGTCCCAGGGGAGGGGCCATGGGTGCCACAGTACACCCTGCTGTTCGTGCTCTCTCGACAAGGAGGGAGGGCTGAGATGAGGCCTGGCGGCTGGCCCAGGGAGATCACAGCAAATCACGTAGGTACGTACCAAAATGTACCATGGCGACAAGCGCAGGAGCACAGGAAGCAAGGGCCGCGATCAACGGAGACGATCTCTTCCGCTGTAGCTGACGCGGAGCCATAGATTTTGCGCAGGACGGCAGGCGGCAGACGGGACGTATACATGATGCGCTCCAGTGCAATAATTGCGTTGCGCACAGCTACAGCTGATTCGGATCGGAAAACGAGGACACGGTAGATCGCTACTAACTACTCCTATGTGGCATGGCTAGCTGTTTTTGGAAGGAAGAAGCATCGTGCACGGTCGATCGCTACTAGACTACTCCTAGTGGGCATGGCTAGCTGTTTTTGGAAGGAAGAAGCATCGTCACGCGTATGAGCCTCCGTACGTCATTCTTGCTTGCCTGAGCTTGCAGTTGATCAGACCGTGAAAATGTTTGGTAAGCAGGCGGATGAAGGGAAGTGGCCTGCCGCTTTTGCTATGGGCCAAGGTCCGGCATGTTAGCATGGATATGGAATTTGGGGACAGCAGGAGCAGTTTCTTTGTGGCATCACTAGAAGATTTTGTTCATCACCATCTTTTCTCGCCCCGCAGAGGAGTTGGGTGGTGCGCGGTATTAACGTAGTCGTCGTCGTCGTCGTCGAATGAACGTCGGTGCCCACCTGCATAACGAGAGCGGTTTGGTGGGGGGACACATTTCACAGCCCGCGTTTTTTCCCACCACCCACCTCCCCTCTCCCCCTCGCCCCGCCCGCCGGGCCACTGCCCAGATTTCCGGCGAAAGTAGCCGGCGGAGCACGCCGAAGGCCGCCACAAACGTCACTAGGTTGCCCTCCGCCACCCCCTCCTGCGTCGGCGGGCCGGAAATGTTGCGGATCTGCGGCCCTTCATCGCGGGCGGCCGGATTGTGCATTTCCGGTCGCCGGTGGCTACGCAAGCGATGGAGTGGTCGGGGAGCATCTCGCGCAGCCCCGGCAAGGTCGCAATCGCCGCATGCAGGTACGGGTTCGTCCTCCCCCCCGCCGCCGCCGGTTTGCGGGCATGGATTTCGGCCGCGCCCCACCTTCTCGTCTCCTCGCTCATCTGCTCTTTGTTCACCCGATGCCGCTCATACAGTGCGATGACTGCACGCGGACAGTGCTGCGGCTAACCTCGGGCACGCCGAAGCACCCCAGATGGGTGTTCTTCAAATTGCGAAAACGACGGGGTACATGCTGTTTTTGTTCGGCTCATTTTGATAGCTCATTCTTTGGTTCAAATGCGGTAGCTCATTTCGAACATGTCATTCATGTGTGTAGGAAGATAATGCTCATTTTGGTTTTGGGAAGGCGAATACATTGATTTGGTGATGTCTTATGTATCCAATGTCGTTGAAAAAGCAAAGAAATGCATTATGTTGATCAAATTGAGTGTCAAATTTAGATTTTCCGGGCCGGGAGAACGGCGCCAGACCAGACCCCGCAAAATCACCCTTAAAGAGCATATTCCGTGAATATCTTTTTTTTACGGGTCCTTTACGGGGTCCGCATCTGCGCCGTCCGCGCCGGCCCACAAAGCCGTTTTTTTCGCGAACTGCAAACGCGTTTTGCGGGTCGGCGGAATGCGGGATGCGGGGTCTGCTAGAGATGCTCTAGGGTACTCTGTCTACGCATCATCGACTGCAAGTCTCAGTCGGCTGACATCATGCATGCATGCGTAGGCCGCTGTATGTTTTTCCTTCGTCTCGTGTTTTCTGTTTTCTCTTTTTATTTTCTGTTTTGTCTTTTGTTTTTACTTCAAATGACTTTTGTAAAATATGAGACTAGTCCAAATAAATTTGGTGCATTATTAGTCACTGCTAGAAATTGGTTTGGTGTCCATATCTTTTTGTTTGGATTTTAATTAATTGAAAAGGGATTAAATAGTGCTATGTTGCTGCTGTTTCTTGTGGTTCGAGTCCTTCCACAATTCCAACTAATGTTGCAATTATTTTTATAAATGCTATTGGAATATTTGCAACATGATGCACATTTTAGTTTTCAGGTTCGGGCAACTTTTATTTTCCACTTTTATTTAAATTTGGATTTTGAGTTAGAAGCTGAAATGCATTATGATGCAAATGATGATCATGCACTGTTAAACATGATGACATGGCATAATCAAAAGGGTGATTACTGTAGTTAACCACTGGGGGTGTTACACCTGCGCCTTTCGATCGAAGTGTTTTCTTTTGCCCCGTCTTTTTAAAGGCTTATCTGTGTTTTCTTTTATATCTGTACTCAGATATCTGATGCTTCCGCTGACGCTTGTACGCGAGCTTATATATTCGAGCCCTCGAGGCCCCTGCCTTGTAATATAAAGCTTGTATGACTTTATTTATGTTTTAGAGTTGTGTTGTGATTCCTTCAAGTGAGTCCTTAGGCTTGATCGTGTGCATTTGCGTGTATGGTTAGTGCACGATTAAGCCGGGGGCGTCACACTTTCTTTGGAATGTCGGGTTCTCACAACGACATCAACGTGCTTCAACGATCTTCAGTGTCCAGGAGGCTTTGCAATGGGGAATCACCGCCATGCAACTACACCGTCAACGGCCGAGAGTGCAACATGGGATACTATCTTGCCGATGGTATCTATCCTCGGTGGGCGGCGTTTGTGAAGACCATATTCGAACCGCATGGCAATAAACAGAGCCACTTTGCAACAATGCAGGAAGCGGCTAGGAAGGATGTGGAGAGGGCATTTGGTGTGCTTCAAGCTCATTGGGGAATTGTGCGGAGCGCTGCAATGATGTGGGAATTAGAAACTTTGTGGCAGCTGAAGATATGTTGTGTTATTCTGCACAATATGATTATCGAGGATGAGGGTGATGGTGTAGCCCAAACCCATGATTTCGAAGCACCTGGAGAACAAGTTGAAATCCTGGAAGATCAAGATGCGGCTCAACTTATGAACTTTCTGCAGATGCATCAGAATCTTCGAAATCATCAGGTACACACGCAGCTACTCAATGATCTTGTGGAGCACATGTGGGCCCACAATGACAACCAAGAAGCCAATGGTTGAGTTTGGCACTTAAAATGAATTGTATGTAAACGTTATCTATGCTTCGTATCAACATTTGCTATTTACTTGCGACATTTGTTTGTATGATCAACGTGCATTGATTTGTATGGTTTTGAGAGTCCGGATTTGAGATATGTGGATGCCAGAAGGAAAATATGAGGGCCCGTCCGGATGCGTCCGCGGGCGTGCCCGGGCGCATCGGCGGACGTATAGGGAGTCGGATTTGCCAAGTACGACTGTAGATGCTCTTATCGTCAATCAGATGTGAGTTCCTTTTTTTTTAGAATCAGATGTGAGTTCGTTGATGTAGTACGTTGAGTCAACAAAAAATAGCTTTTTTTTAAACAAGGTAAAAACTTTGCCTTTTTATTAATTAAGCAAGGAGAAAATGTATGTACAAGGCGGAAGCCGAAATCTCAAATGGAGTACTCTCCCGGGATGACGTATACGTTGATGCATTCCTTTCGTTCCAAATCTCTCGAGACACAAGCATAAAAACTCTAGCTTTTATTATTAAAAAAGCAATGCATGTAGCCAAACATATCGCTTCTACTCTCGCCAATAATGCAGGTATGCAAGGACGGCGCACGGCAAGTACGAATGGCCGCGAGGAAACATCGGATGATTTGGTTAGCCCGCTTCACAAGACATGCATGTGGTCTGGGATTTGATATGGACAGAGCCACGGAGCGTGGATTAATTAAGTTCAGTCACGGTGTCGCTTGCACGGCTGCGGCTGATATGCCCAGCCCGGACAAAGCATGGCGGAGCTAGTTATTGCTGCAAGTAGTACTACTAGTTACCCGTCTGGTACCCACCAAGATTCGAAGGATCGTGGTAACCAGGCGCCTTTTAGCCCGTCCATCTTAATTTAAACCTAGCTTTGCTGGGGACTACGGTAGTACAAAACTATAAGAGCAACTCTAGCACACTCCGCAAAACGCTCCGACCCGTAAAATAACCGTCAAAATGCGGGTCGGCGCGGAAAATCTCGTCCGAACAGACCCGCAAACGCGGCCGGCCCGCAAAAAATTTTGAGGGGCGCGGCAAAAACTTGACCCTAACCCGCGAATACGCGGGTTTGCCCCCCGCCCCGTCGGTGCCCTGCATATAGCGGGAGCGGTTGGTGGGGGGACATTTCAGCCCGCGTTTTTCCCCACCAACCACCTCCCCTCTCCCCCTCGCCCCGCCGCCGGGCCACTGCCCAAGATTCCGGCGAAAGTAGCCGGCGGGAGCACGCCGAAAGGCCGCCACACGCACTAGGTTGCCCTCCGCCACCCCCTCCTGCGTCGGCGGGCCGGAAAGTTGCGGATCTGCGGCCCTTCATCGCGGGCGGCCGGATTTGGCATTTCCGGTCGCCGGTGGCTACGCCAAGCGATGGAGTGGTCGGGGAGCATCTCGCGCAGCCCCGGCAAGGTCGCATCGCCGCATGCAGGTACGGGTTCGTCCTCCCGCCGCCGCCGCCGGTTTGCGGGCATGGATTCGGCCGGCCGCCCACCGGGCTCGGCGCTCGCGCAGCGGCTCTGTGGCACGCCGATGCCGCTCATACAGTGCGATGACTGCACGCGGACAGTGCTGCGGCTAACCTCGGGCACGCCGAAGCACCCCAGATGGGTGTTCTTCAAATGCGAAAACGACGGGGTACATGCTGTTTTTGTTCGGCTCATTTTGATAGCTCATTCTTTGGTTCAAAATGCGGTAGCTCATTTCGAACATGCTCATTCATGTGTGTAGGAAGATGAATGCTCATTTTGGTTTTGGGAAGGCGAATACATTGATTTGGTGATGTCTTATGTATCCAATGTCGTTGAAAAAGCAAAGAAATGCATTATGTTGGATCAAATTGAGGTGCAAATTTAGATTTTCCGGGCCGGGAGAAGCGGCGCCAGACCAGACCCCGCAAAATCGACCCGTAAAAGAGCATATTCCGTGAATATCTTTTTTTTACGGGTCCGTTATACGGGGTCCGCATCTGCGGCCGTCCGCGCCGGCCCACAAAGCCGTTTTTTTCGCGAACTGCAAACGCGTTTTGCGGGTCGGCGGAATGCGGGATGCGGGGTCTGCTAGAGATGCTCTACGGGTCTGTCTACGCATCAGTCGACTGCAAGTCTCAGTCGGCTGACATCATGCATGCATGCGTAGGCGCTGTATGTTTTCCTTCGTCTCGTTCCTGGTCAGTCCACGCTGGGCTAGAATCGGTGTTCCTTTTTTTTTTCTTGCTATAAGCCCACAAGTGTGGTCGCTCAGGGGCTAGGATTCAGCCCGTTTTTTCTTTCTTTGTTCCTTCGCAGAGTAATACCTTCTCTTCCGGTCCATTTTCCTACCCTTATTTTTTATTTTTTTATACATTTTCAAAAATATTTTGTATTGTTGATAAAAATAAAAATAGAAAATCAAACTCGCACAAGTAGCAGTCGCGTTGCACCCCTTGCAATTAATGACAGCTTGCGATACAACCAGTTGCAACACTAGTGGTGGACATGCAACTGGCCAGTATTCTTCCCGCCTCAGTTACTTCCAACTGGCCATCATCTCCCCCCACCCCCGCCTCTCCAGTTGCAATCGTGTTGTACCCCTTGCAGTTGCAGCCGGGCTGTGACACATGCAATTGCAACTCTAGTAATGGACATGCAACTGGCCCACATCCATCTCCCCTTCAGTTGCAGTCGTGTTGTACCCCTTGCAGCTGTAGGAGGGTTGCGACACATGCAGTTGCAACTCTAGTGATGGACATGCAACTAGTCGACATCCCTCTTCTTCCAGTTGCAGTCATGTTGTACCCCTTGCAGTTGCAGGCAGGTTGCGACACGTGAAGTTATTATGGACATGCAACTGGTCGACACCCACCCCCTCCAGTTGCAGTAGTGCTGTACCCATTGCAATTACACACGGGTTGCGACACATGCAGTTACATCTCTAGTGATGGACATGCAACTAGCCGACATCCCTCCCCCTCCAGTTGCAGTCGTGTTGTACCCATTACAATTGCACACAGGTTGCGACACATGCAGTTGCAATTCCAGTGATGGACATGCAACTAGCCTACACCCAGTCGAATTGCAGTCGCGTTGTACTCCTTGTAATTATAGATGGGTTGCAACAAGTGCAATTGCTGGTTGCGCACCGATATTCACACAACTCAAGTCACATACACAAAAAGGCAATGCAACATGATGTATACAAAGATTAACAAAATATAGAGGAAAAAATAAAAATAAATTATCAGAAAAAGGAAAATAACTAAAAAGTTAATGATACAAAAAAGGAAAAAACAAACATAGACAAAAGAGTAAATGAAAAATTAAAAAATGGCAGCCAACTTACAAAAAAAAAGGCCACAACCCCTGGCCAGCCCCCCACGCAAACCCCAGACCCGATAGAAAAAACGAAGAGAGCAGCCCAGCAGCCAATCCCAAACTTTGTACGCAGGCTATTCACACGAAAGCACCAAACAAATGTAACGATCTGTTTGGTTGATTGAGACTTGACTAAAAAGCAGTCGACTGATTTTTAGCGGACCCCAAAAACAAACATAGACAAAAGAGTAAATGAAAAATTAAAAAATGGCAGCCAACTTACAAAAAAAAGGCCACAACCCCTGGCCAGCCTCCCACGCAAACCCCAGACCCGATAGAAAAAACGAAGCGAGCAGCCCAGCAACCCAATCCTAAACTTCGTACGCAGGCTATTCACACGAAAGCAGCAAACAAATGTAATGATCTGTTTGGTCGACTGAGACTTGACTAAAAATCAGTCGACTGATTTTTAGCAGACCCCAAACTATAATCACACACACTACCGTATCAGCAGCAAGCAGCAACAGGAGTCGAGTCGAACCCAGAACACGTATGTATAGTACAGTATGCACCACTAACTCGCCCGTCGTCACTACTGCACGCACGGTCATCGCGAGCAATGCTGCGCAAACAGTCCCAGGGGAGGGGCCATGGGTGCCACAGTACACCCTGCTGTGCTGTGCTCTCTCGACAAGGAGGGAGGGCTGAGAATGAGGCCTGGCGGGCTGGCCCATGGAGATCACAGCAAATCACGTAGGTACGTACCAAAATGTACCATGGCGACAAGCGCAGGAGCACGAGGAAGCAAGGGCCCGGATCAACGGAGACGATCTCTTCCGCTGTAGCTGACGCGGAGCCATAGATTTTGCGCAGGACGGCAGGCGCAGACGGGGACGTATACATGATGCGCTCCAGTGCAATAATTGCGTTGCGCACAGCTACAGCTGATTCGGATCGGAAAGACGGGAGGACACGGTAGATCGCTACTAGACTACTCCTATGTGGCATGGCTAGCTGTTTTTGGAAGGAAGAAGCATCGTGCACGGTCGATCGCTACTAGACTACTCCTATGTGGCATGGCTAGCTGTTTTTGGAAGGAAGAAGCATCGTGCACGCGTATGAGCCTCCGTACGTCATTCTTGCTTGCCTGAGCTTGCAGTTGATCAGACCGTGAGAAATGTTTGGTAAGCAGGCGGATGAAGGGAAAGGTGGCCTGCCGCTTTTGCTATAGGGCCAAGGTCTCGGCATGTTAGCATGGATATGGAATTTGGGGACAGCAGGAGCAGTTTCTTGTGGGCATCACTAGAAGATTTTGTTCATCCACCATCTTTTCTCGCCCGCAGAGGAGTTGGGTGGTGCGCGGTATTAACGTAGTCGTCGTCGTCGTCGTCGAATGAAAAGGAGGATTCCCGCAAAAAAAAAAGAATGAAAAGGAGGAGACGAGGACCCCGCCCCATAAATAACATATATACTCCCTCGAATTATGAACATAGGTTCTCGTCCAATTTTGAAGGTTGTTTTCACAGGCCGGCATTAGTGCTAACTGCATTTTTTTTCAGAATTCGCAAGAGTGAGATGGACGTGTGGACGACATGGAGTATGCATTTAGACTGAATCAGAGCAGGTCCACTCCCTCCCTAGCGCCAATCTAACCTTGGTAGGCCCCTCTAGGCTGCATGGCGCGCGAAAGTGAAAGCCCATGAACGTCACTCCAGATCCGCCATGGAGATCCAGGGGGCTCTCATTCTTATCCTTTCCCTCTCTCTCCTCCTGACCGCTTGAGAGTCTTCCACGGTTCCCCGGCCCGATCCGATGCCACGTCCGACGGCGACTCCGGCCGGCGATGGCTAAGGAAAGGTGCTCGGGCTCCTTGTATATATAGAAGTAGTAGTAGTATATGTTTTGCCTTGATGGCGTTTGGCGTGATGCCGGTTGTTTGGAGTGCCTCGCCGGAGCGTACAGGCCGCATCTGGCGTTTGGTGGAGGCGTTATTCTTCTCTGTGGTGCTCCGATGGTCGGAGCTGAAGGGGGAAGGGAGATCCGCCACCGACTGCTCCAAGAATAAGCCTGTTGGTCCCCCAGATCTGGAGGTGCTGACCCTGGCCTTGCTGCTCTCTTCACGCTGCCGTGGTGGTGGGAGATGGGATGCAGCGGGGGCTCGATCCATCTTCAGCCGAGCTGTAACAACGGTTCAGTCCTGGAGCTTATCAGCAGATGCGATTGTGGTGGACCTGCGACGCGCATCGTCTGTCCTTTCCCCTTGGGGATGGGAAAACGGTAGTCGCTTGCTGGTCTCTGCCACCGCCCTGCTTCTTCTGGTCGAATGGCGACCTTCTGGAGCCTCGTCGGCGGCTCCGTTCTTTCCTCCCGGCGTGACGTCGCCAAAGGGGAGGCAGTCCAGCACCAGCCAAGCTTCTGCTGCAGATTCTTCCGGTCGCATTCTGGAGGAGACGGCGCAGCGAAGTCACCGTCCCAAGTGGTTCGTCCCCGGCGACGGTGCCTTTGGTATTTGGCTGGTTCTGTTTGTCAGGACCGGATTGCAATTTTGTTTTCTGTCCTGGGGTCCTATCTGCAAGATGCAAGGACTAGCTTGTAATTTTCTTTTATATCAGGGTCCTTGTGTATTGTGTGACTGTACTCTCTCCAGAAGTATCTAATGCAGTCGGGGTCCTTCGAGACCCCTCTCTTGTTCCAAAAAAAAAAAAGATCCGCCATGGCCACCTTTCAACGGCGCAATGGAGTGCATCCTAATGCTGCGCGCGGCCGGATCTGCGCACAAACGAAACGGACGCGGCGCCCGCATACACACACACATACTCCTACGTAGTACGCGGTTGCAGCAGGTAGTACGCGTGATGACGGCACCATGATATCGCTTTCATCAGCCCGGCGGCCCCTTAGCCCTAGGTGGGTGACAAAAGACGCAAAAAATGGCTACGCACCCGGCCGGCCGGTAGAGGGACGATCGACCGATCGAATCGAAGCCGTGGCCAAATTCGCCGCATCTCGCGCGCCCCACCATTGTTCTGGGATTGGATTGGAAAGGAGGAATGATTTCGCTTGCTTGGCCGATGGAGCCGAAAAAGCTTTTTTTTTTTTTGAGAAGTTTCCACGCTCCATTCAAACAAAGGGCCAGGATACAGCACACGCAGAACACTCACGAACAGACCAGAGGGCACAGGTGCCCGAGCACAACAGCAGATCGCACCCCCAACAAAGAAAATTACAACCAGGTCCCACGAGGGGGGGGGAAGCTAAACGAAACCCACGCCTGCCACCAACCTCCAACGCCGCCGGAGAGCACGCCGGAGTAAGTGAAGCCAGGATCCGCGTACCGAAGAGCCGTCGTCGCACCATCGCTTCGCAGCTTTGAGAGCCGAAGAAAGCAACCACTGTAGACGGAGGAGCACATATCTCTGTGGCACGTCGGCCGGGGGGCAACCCCGTGCAACTCGAGCCCCGGATCCACCGTCTCCCAGCGACGTCGTCGCGGAAGAGCCCTGGATCCGCCACCAAACGAGCACCAACCCTGCGCCGGAGCAACCTCCACCCTCAGCAAATCGACGTCGCCGCCCGAGACGACGAGCGCCGGCAAACTCCTGTACATCCACCCGGATCGACAAACGATGGGGGAGGGAGCCATCGTCGTAGCAGAGGCAGATCCGGTGGTCAAAATCCCACTGGCCTGGTCGCCGCCGCCGTCCTGGCGACCAAGCCCAGGAAGCGCAACTCCCCTGGCCGAACTGACCAGAGAGAAGACAACGCCGCCAGCTCTCCAAAGTGGGGGGAAAGCTGCGGCCACCCTTCTTCGACGAGTCGCCGTCACCCACCACACGACGGCGCCCCTCAAACACCTAAATCTACCCGTATGTACAGACCGGATGCGACACCTCAGGGCTCCCCCATCCTCCCGTCGCCGGAGCGGCAGACGAAGGAGGAGAGAGCCCGCAGGCTCGCCGGCCGACACGGGAAGAAGACCAGTCGCCGCCCTGTTCGCCTTTTGGAGAAGAGGAGAAAGGGGAACGAAACTCTATCCTATCCTTTTGAAGCCGAAAAAGCTAAGCTCGCTCGTCATGCAACAGGTTGACGCCTTAGCTGCGTGCGAAAAGGGGTAGTCCCTCATCCACGTCTCAGCCTTGTTCGGCTTGATGATTATCTACATGGGCCATGGGAGCAGTGGCCATAGTGCAGCAAAAGTCTCTATCATGTGTCACTAACCGTGTGTGTGTGTGTGTGGGTGGGTGTGTGTGTGACACACTTGGTCTCAATCAAGTGTTCACATATATGATATATCCTACCTGCCATTTCTACCTCCACTACCTTTTTGATTGATTTCCATAGAAATCTTAAAAGATCGGAATCTCTAGGAATTTCTCTGTATAGGTTGTTGGATTCGTAAGATTGAATCCTACAGGAAAATTTTCTAAGGATTTCTCTTGCACTACATTCATAAAAAAAATTAGCATCCACTAAAGACTCTTGGAAAGAATTATGATGCAGGTAGTTTGGGAAGGTCGAACGCCTCACCAAGACGGTGCAACTCAGAGCATCTCCAATCGAAGATGTAAATTTGGAAATATAAAACAGGAGATGTAAAAATTTACATTTTCAAAAAAGTGCTTTTTGCATCTAAAAAAATGGCCAACTCCAACAGATGATGCAAAACGGAGATGTAAAAGTGCAACTCCAATAGATGATGCAAAATGGGGATGTAAAAACTAGTGGGCAACGGCCGAATTGGGGCGACGGCAGTGGTGACGGTGGCGGAGGGGAGTGAGGGTGGTGAATCGGTGCGTCGGAGGGGCGGCGGGGTGGCGAATCGGTGCGGCAGCGGCGCGAATCGGGGCGGCGGAGCAGCGGCTATTCGAGGCGGAGAGAGGAGGAGGTACGACATAGGGACGGCTGCGGAGGTGGAGGAGGGCCTCTTTGGCCGGAGGAGGAAGCCACAGCCGCCGCCGGCAGCCAATCGCCCGCCGTAGCTGCGTCCAGCTTCGAAATTTTGGCCGGTCGAGGTTGGTTCGCCGCCGGCTGGTGCACCCGCGCCATCTGCCACTTCTCGTCTCCACCGCGTGGCTTGGCGGCCCGTTGCTTCTTCGCAGGCAGCGATGGCGCGACGGCGACCGGCCGAGGTGGGGCAAATCCAGGGCGGCGACATGGAGGCGGAGGCCAAATTGTGGACCGTGGTCGCGCCGACGGCGGCTGCCGCGAAGTGGGTCAGACCAGCGGCGGGCGAGCGGCGCGGCGGGGTCATCAGCGTCATCCATAGCGGCGGCAGGAGAGCGGCGCGGCGGGGTCATCAGCGTCATCCATGGCGGCAGCGGGCGGCGGACGGACGGCGGTCGCGCGGAAGCCAAATGAAGGCAGTTGGGCGGTGGTTGGCGTGCGAGCGCCGTTTTTACATCTCCTGTAGATGGAGATGCAAATTTGCACCGCGCGAGATGTTGTATTTTACATCTACCGGAGGTGAAGATGTAAATCTTTTTGCATCTACATCATCTGTTGAAGAGTGGTTTTTGAAACTCAGAGATGCAAAAATTAGTGTATTTGGAGATGCTCTCAGGTGTAGGAGGATTCCCGATACCTCGCATGGGCACCAACATCGTGTTCTCCTCACACGCTGCTACAGGATGCTCACGCCTGGTGGCCGCCTCGATGTTGCCCCATCGCAGTTTGGATCCTTCGTCTCCAAACCAAGTTCATGTTCGAGTTGTTATAAAAAGGGGCAAAGTTCTCTTCGCCGGTGGTGGTGGATGGCGGCCGACGGCACGCAGGCAGAGGGCTGACCTAGTCCGCGTTGGTGCCTCGCCATCGCGTTTGTGCCATCCTTCTTTGCTGTTCTGTTGAGTCGTCTGTCCGAGTTGACGCCCGTGTTGCTGCAGTGTCGTTGGTCGGAGCGGCGCCGGTGGCCTCGGGTGTGGCGATGTCTGAGCTCGTCTCGACCAAGGTCGGAGACTAGTGTTGGGGCTTTCTTAGCGGTGGCCGTCAGCAGCTACTAGGCCGTGTCTCCCCCGGTCCACAGGGACTGGCTGGGGACGCAGGCGTGGACGCGTCCTACTGTGGAGGCGATCATCCAGACCCGGTGGCTGATGCCGGGCTAGGAGTAAAAAGACTATCTTCCACTCTACCCATCGTGGTCTGTGCGTTGCAATGGTGATGGCTGACGGTGACTCGGGAGATGGATGCCGGGGCGGCGACCCCGGATGGTGGCTTTTCGGCAGGCTCCATGACGCCAGCGGTGGCTATGTTTCTTGGACGCCTGGGAGGTGAGGGGTGTAGCGGAGGGTGGTCTGGCCACACTAGTTGTTGCCCAGATCCGGATCTCGAGGCCGGTACTCGCCATGTCTGGTCTGGGTGCCCCGTGGTGGCACGGATGAGCTGCCGAGCGAAAGTTCCGTGCTTTGGCACCAGTGACGACGACATCTGCGGGTGTTGTTATCTTCTTGAAGACGCCGCCGTGGTTCTTCTCTAAGTGTCACAATCTCCGGGTGAAAACATTTGTCCACCTCGGGTTCGGCAGCGGCGGTGCTCGTGTTCCCCTCTTGAGGGCGTTGTCGTGGAGGCTAGGTGTCATAGGTCGTGTCATGGCGTTGTAATCAGGTAGTCCTGTGCTACTGTGTCGGTAGCATAGTCGCGTGAGTTTATGTTGGCCTCTTATCTAGGGATCTACTGTCTCAGAGGACTACCTCATCGCATTGTATTGTTCGGTCATGTATCCTTGGTCTTTTCGTTTTATATATAAAACGAGGCGAGAGCCTGTTTCGAGAAGTTCTCTTCGCCACACCATTCTAAAAATACGCAAAAAAGTTATTTTAAAATAAAATTCAACGATTCTGTAAGAATCGAATATACAAAGGGCGTGCTACGCGTCAGCCGGCTGATCTTTTTAACGGATCAGCCGGGTCGCGAGCCATCAGACCTACCGCATCGAGCGACCGAGCGTGTCTTCATCATTGCAACACAGATGTTGTTGAATTATTTCTACAACACAGGTCTTGTTGCAGAAATTTTTTGCAACAACTGTTTTGTTGTAAAAAAAATTGCAACTGAGGTCTGCAAAAAAATTCTTAACAGAGGTTTTGTTGCAAAACATAGACCAGTCGTAGACCATTGCAACATGCATATATTTTAGAAACATAGCTCCTATTGCAGAAGCGCGTTCGACGAAGCACATTATGCGAACCCTCACTTGGACGCGTGTCATGCAGGGAAGGTGGCGGACGCGGCCGCTGCGATTCGTCGGGTGATGATAAGCATTTCCCATGTACAAAACATCTGAATTTTGCGGTTTTTCAGGTTCCTTTGTTTTAGAATCCTGTGAATCAAAGAAGTCACAAAATTTATGAGAAACCAGGCGATTCTAGTATACCAACAATTTTTTACCTCTCACGATTCTCATGCCACGGCCTAGATTTTAGATTCTAGCTAGCTAGCCAGCTAGTATAGCGATGCTGCGATTGATGATGACTCTAAATAGTTACCAATCATCATCAATCAGTAAAGAATTTTTGTAAAGCTCCTCCGCAGATGGAAGGTGCTCAAGAATCTACGAGCCTAGCTTGGCAGTCTTTCAACACAAAAAAGGGAGGCACGTTTCATCAGAGGCCATCTTCTTCTTCTGGTAACTGTTGAACAGTATTTTGTATACACACCGAACTTCCCCCCAAACTAAAGTGAGAGGCTGTGCTTCCTATCGCAAAAATCACTAATCAGGAGTTTTTTTAATTTTTTTTGTCAAAATGAAAAGGCTGTAAAAGTAGAAGCAAAAGCCCAAACAAACAGAGCCTAAGCTTCCTAGACAAAGAGGCCTGTGGTGCATTGTGGCTGGAGGCATCGTCAATTGAAGCTCACGTCTTACCGACCAGCCATGATACAGAAACAAGAGCGAGCCCAGGAAGGAAGAATGCGCGGCAAAACGCGCGGCACCTTCTAGTCTTTCTTCATGCATGCTCTTCTCCTTGATTGGTCTTTTGTTGCGCGAGCACATGTACACGAGTGACTGCAAAACGTCTGAAGATCGGTGAGCCAAGCGTGTAGTGTAGTACGGTCCGTCACAATGCCGTGTCCATGTGTCCACCAAAGAAACAAACGAAAAACATTTCCGTAACTTCCACGCACATGAAATGAAACATCCTTTCGGACGGACGAGGTGGACATTGGCGTCGTTTCCACCAAGCGGTGAAAAAGGACGAGGCTTTCAGTTTTCACCAAGCGGTAAAGGAGGGAAAAAATTTCAGGCAGATTTCACCAAGCCAAGCGGTGAAACGCACACGGATTTGCCCGTCAAGCAAGCGCTGCAACGTTAGTCAAAAGGAGCGATCGCATCGGCCGTAAAACCCCCAAGTTTCTACCGCGGAAATTCAGCGTGAAATCTGAATATGTGCAATGTTGCTGTCAAGCTAACAAACAATGTTTCCGGGCCATGGATCCTAACGAGAAGTCTTATCTAGCGATTCGAACGTGGGAGACGCTAAGATATGTTTACGCTACTGGCCCGATCGCCCTATCTCAATCGCCCGTCAAAAGCCAGCATCATTAGCTCTACCTGCCATACAGCCAAAGCGTGGTATCGCTCTCCCACTCCGGTTCCATTTCAGTCGCCGGTGCCGGCGCTGTAGCAGAATGAAAATAACGTGCTGTGCCAACCTTCACTTTTTTTTCAACAAACATAATTTTCCCCACGTTCACTACGAGGCGCCTATGATGACTTCGTCAATCTCAAGATAATATGCCGGCTCAGTCTCTCGAATGTGCTCATAAGGATAGAGTCTGCATCTGTGTTCATAGAGATGAGTGTATGCATGTATATATGAGCGCCTGCATCAGTATTGTATTCTCAAGAAAAAATAGGCGAGCTTTGATGTTAGCAATCTAGTGCTACGAGGCCTTGTGTTGCTATGGAATAGGAAAAAAGTATGAAATCAAGCTCCTTTTAGGTATTTTTTTAACATAGCACAAACGCAAACGCTCGTACATATGCACATTCACTCATTCCAATGAACGCGCGCACACACACTGCCCCTATGAGCATCTTCGACAGACTAAGCCGGCACATCATCTTGGGATTGATGAAATCGTCACAACACTTCTCCCATTGAACGCACATCACCATATGGCCTAAAAAAAATCCAGAAAAATGTGACCACTAATGTTAAATCTAGGACTTGAACCATGCTGGGTTTATTCTAAACCTGATCATACCCCTGGTCGGGCCGGGTTTTGGGTCGGGCTTTGCAAGCCCGAAGCAAAAATCGCAAGCCTGGTCCGGCCTGACCAGAAGCAAATGAATAGTGGTATTTTTCAATTAAAATAACTATATTGAGGATATTAAAATAATATAATATACCTATATTTTGAATAAAATATACATTTATTGCCATTTCGAGCTTTATTGGGCTTTCAGGGCGGGCTTTGGGCGAGAAAATGGAGCCCAAGCTCGGCCCGAATGACGGGCTTTCAGGCTCGTGCCCCAGGCCGGGCTGCCCATGCACGGGTTTAGTTAGTTCCATCGAGAGGAACCTAACCATGTGACCTACGCTCAGTTCACAGTACCTTTTCTACTTGAGAAGCATAGTAGATAATATAAATGCATTCCTCTTTGTGCCATCAATTTTGAACTTCAAATGTTGCCTAATTTTTTTCACATCTCAACTCAACTACCTGAAATTGCACATCTCTTAGCCCTGAGTAGCAATATTGAAAATTGTGTTGTGGACATCTAGAGTTCAAGCTTTATATGAAGTGGCAGGTGGGATAAGAGTGTGTTTGATTGAGTTGTGGACTTTGAAAAAACTGCCGTGAGCTATGAACCATGGAAAATCTGAAAGTTGTTTGGTTGAGGCAGCTTTGAGAGTGTAGATTTGTCATGAACTGTCTGTAATGTCCATGGAAATAAAAAAAATGTTTATTTTTTGAAAAGGAGGATTGCCCCCAGCCTCTGCATCAAGCGATGCGTACAGTTATTTTATTATTTAAAGTGGCAAAAAAGTACAAAACTCATCTCAGCTAAAAAAGCATAAGCATAAGCGAATTATGAAAAAAAATGTTTATAAGCTAAAATTGAGCGTAAAGCAGTGATTTGTACATTGGTTCATGCAATGAGCATTATTCACATTATTTCCGACAAGTCATGTACATCTTCGTTAACGAAAACATCTTCGCCGTTGGTCCGCCTCGTCTCCGGTGGCCTTAGGGCCATGGCGGCGCGGTGGATCACGGTCCTTGCCGGTGAGAGGGCTCCGTCTTTAGATGTTCCTTAAAGTTTTGTTAGGGTTTGTCTCCTGCTCAGGAAGAGCAGACAACGGCGGCTGTCTGAAGATGGAATAAGGTTCTCCCCGTCTAGTCCCCGTTCCGATGATGCGTCTAGTATCGTCGATGGGCGTGTGGAGGTGTGGCTCCGGTGGATCCGTCATTAGTGGATTTGCTCGGGTTTTATCGTAGTTCGTCTATGTTCGTGTGTCTTCAGGTTGGATCCTTTAGATCTATTCTACTCTTCAACGACGGTTGTTGTCCTGATGCGTTGATCCAATGAGGCATTAGCACGACGACTTCCCGACTGCCTACAACAACAATGTTTGCCCGGCTCTAGCGAGGGAGGGGAGATGACGGCAGCGCGCTTTCGGCTCGCTTCGGTGCTTGTAGTCGTCACTAGGTGGTCTACGGATCTGGATGTAATTTTTACTATTTTCAGTGTTCGTCGTACTACCATGATTGAAGATGAATAGATTGAAAGTTTTTCGAAAAAAAAACAAAAACAACTTAAAAAAAATCGATAAGGGCGCTTTATTACTTAAAGAAATGTATATGTTAGAAAAAAATCACGTGTGCAATCGCAATTTGCATAAAGAAACTCTCTGTGGTAATCTAGTCCTTTTTTGATGTTGTTAAATCTCTGATGTGACATTCTAAATCTAGTCCTTCCATCGGAGAGGTAGTGCCCGTACTTGTCCGTGGAGATAGCGATCCCGGGACAGTGAATCCCATCTTGGCCATCGCACTGTGGCCGCAGTGGACAGACACTCCATGTTTTTGTCATCTGCCAATCCAGGCGCAGCTGATTCAGGCCCTTCAATTCTGAACTGTAAATCAAGACCTGATTACAGCAACGCCACTATGCAATCTCAGCTCAGCTCAGCTCAGACGGAGGCGATAAGGACTGTTTCTGAGCACGAGCTTTTTGCTGGCTCCTAGGTTTCGATTGGATGAGGAGTTAATCAGTAGAGTGGGACTCACACACACCGGCTCGCCGCACTGCAGAGCTGCATGCCGAGCTCTGCCGGATCTGGGGCGTGATGCATGTGTGCGTGCTTGAGCAAATCTCCCCCCGGATTTGCCTTCTGGTGATTTGATGCACTAGCTACCAGTAGATTCAAAAAGATGGACTCAATAGCGGTTGCACGGCTCAGCTGTCGACGAGCGATTGATTGATTGATGGGTGAGAGCTAGAGCCAAGTTTATGGCAACAGCTAAGCACGCCTCGGCTGTCGACGATGATTGACGAGTGAGCGAGCGAGCGAGTTAGGCACGCACGCATGGTTATCTACCAGATGTGGACGATCTTGGCTCTTCTGTGCGCCAGAATTGTACGTAGCAAGTTTCTTGTCGGTTCAGCTGCTTTCCGCCTCCACCTCCACTGGGGAGCGGCACGCGCACACGTGAAGAAGCTTACGACAATACCCAGGTGTAACAAGACGGCTTGCACTTTTTGCACGCGCACCTGCGGTGTGCTATTCTCTCCGTGCTACTTCGAGCACATGCGCATTTTGTTTCGTTAAGAAAACCTCTGATCAATAACTACTTCGATATGTGGATTATATGTTATAAAAAATGGCAATCGCGAGAAAAGTACTTTCGGAAAACAAATATGGTGACGTAAATTTCATGGCATATAACACCCGTTTGTGTTAAATAACCACTGGCCAAAGTCTTGTCTTCACGAAACAACAAAAAACAAATCTCCAGGGAAAAGAAAGGTGACTACATTTCGAGGGTTTCCAGCCAAGTGACAGCTCTTCCTTGTAGTACAATCCCAAGTGATAATTGCAGATTCATTTAGAGTCAATTACATCACTGATGCTAGAACTTGGCACAAATGATCACTTTAGTGCTAGAACTTGTGGTGTACATATAAGTGGTTCAAGAACTTGGCTTGATGGTGTAAATACGGTGTTGCATACGCCTGCAGCGCTGACTAGGCGTGCCAGCATGACGGGACCCGCTGTCAGTGACGGAAAGGGAAGGCAGGGCGTGCGGCCTGTTTTTGTTTTGCTAAAAGCCCCTCAACAATTTTTTTCTATTACAAAAAAGTACAGAAGATAAATTGGTTCGCCGGAGGTTCAAACCAGCGACCTGCGGATCGCCAGCCCACCTAGACGGCCTTGTTGTCACGTGAGGATACACATCTTTTATATATTTCAACTGAACAATTTTAATCTAAAAAATTAGTGCATGGTCGGTAATTCGAACCAGGAACCTTAGGGTAAATAAGTGCCTGGGCATACCACCACAACAGACAAGGTAACTTATTTGTGATGTCTAATTACACTTTATGAATATAACACAACGCGATCGTGTGAGTAAACTGAATTGCAGTCAGTGATACCATTTTCAACATTTTAGTTTTTTGCATCTTTAAATTTGGTAGAAAAATATGTAAATTATAATTATGTGCTATCAATAATATACATATAAATACATTAAAATGTTCATATAACATCAAAACAAATCCACCTACTAATTTAACAAAAATCCATATAATAAAATTAGTGCCCAGGGATACAACTCCAACCGAAGAGGTAACATATTTCTGCAGTATAATTACACTTTATGACTATAAGAGAAAACGATTGTGTGGCTGAACTGAATTGCAGTCAGCGCGGACAATTTGTGTATTTTAATAAAAAATATTGTTTTCTGAAAACATTATTTATGTATTTTTAGTTAAATGTAAAATTTGTATGGAAAATAAATATGAGCCTAGTGTGCCATCAGATTGCAGTTTCTGAAATTTGTACTATCTAAATCTTATAAACAGATTTTATAATTCATGAATATTTTAAATTGTATGAATATGTTTTAAAATAACACATGAATTTTTTTAATTATGCAAAGCGTAATTATACTTTGGACGTCTTGTGTTGGGGTGGTATGCCTGGCTATGTAACTTGCTGTATTTTGTTTTTGGGACTAAAATTCTTAAATCATATGGTTAAAGCATAAAGTACATAAAACCTATGTATCTATACTTGACATCGATTCCAAATTTGTGTGCTGGCAAGCCACCGGCGCAGGTGACCTGTAGGTCGCGAGTTCGAACGACTCGCTTTTTTCCTTTATGTACAGTTTCTCTCGAGGGACTTTTTCGTGACAAAAAAATATCAAGAGGCTTTTCGCCAAAGACAAGCCACAGGCCCTGCCCTCTCCCCTTCCTGTCACTGACAGCGGGCCCTACGCCAAGCTGGCGCGCCGCAGGCATGTACAACATCGTATTTGCACAGTCAAGCCAAGTTCTTGAACCACTTATATGTGAACTTTAGTGCCAAGTTCTAGCACTAGTGGTGTAATTGACTCATTCATTTATGAATAGAATTCATCTGATGAGCGAAGACCTTTCTCCGGAGATTCTGCAGGGGTCCTTCTAGTGGAGCTACAGTACCACTAGCAGCTGGTCAGTTGCAGTGTCCTGTAATATACTAATATTAATGCCGCTGCATATGGTTCCATGCTTCATACAGCTCGTGATGATACTGCGGCACCATCTCCTTTCACTGGCATGGCTACAGATATAATGTCGATGGTGCAACGTAAATTTCACAGGACATTCGAGTATCTTAGACAACAGCACAGGACAGGAGCAAGGAGATAAACATATAGCTGAAACGCTGGCAGGGGACAAGGTCTTTCTATAAATTTGCCACGCACAATAAACATACAGTAGGCCAGGGGGAAATACCTCAGAAATAAGCAAAGAAAGCTCTCCACTCAGCAGCATTTTGGTACATCATAGTACTAGCTCGTTTATTGGCCATTGAATAGTCGGAAGTAGGCAGACCAAAGAGAGGGTCACCAAAAAAAATCACTTATGTGGAGCTCACCAGGTCTTCCACCTGAGTGTATGCTACACTGCTACAGGTATTTCCTTGCAAGAGCCCTGACCTTGGTGTTGAAATGGGAGGATGTGATGCGAGAACCAGGTAAGTAGAGTGGATTGAGGAATATCTGCACGGCAAAACATGCAGAAATATAAGCAGAAATCTAGCACGACTGCACAAGCAAGAAGAATGCTGGAATGGAATGCATGACAACATCCTGATCCTTGTGCGGCTTATGCAACACGGAATCAAGTCATTAGCAGAAATAGTTAACGGCCAATACCAAGTGACGGACCAGTTAAGCTCTATCACACATAAAAAGAGCTCATGCGACACTATTCAAGTTTTTTCATCCAGGTGCAAATAGTAGGATATGGACAGAGAACATAGGAAACATACCACCATCATCTAAAGATGGAATTTCAATGTGTGTATTTTTTTATATATATTCACATGAATGTCTGACTTAGTTTAGAATAGCAATCAAAATAAATGTAGCTTTCTCACTACACAGCTAACAGTTACCTTGATGTAAAGTTCGTCAAAATAAATGTAGCTTTCTCACTACACAGCTAACAGTTACCTTGATGTAAAGTTCGTGAACTTCCTGAAAGAAGCTTTTTATACCATCTTCACTCCGTGAATCATGAAGCAACATAAATCTAGTATGTGATGAACTGGCTGTTAAGAAAACAACTAGCAAAGTGCCTGTGTGTTATAGTGGATCCAAAATAGACTAATACATGCTCAGAAACTTGAAACAAAATCGTGTGTATATAAATTTATTCCTCTTGTTTGTTTGAATGAGGCAGGGGAGGGACGGAGATGGTCTGGGGGACTAAGGGGTTTTCTGCAAATGTGGAGCAGAATGGTCATATCCTTTGCAAAAATATCACAGCTTGCCTCACAATGTTTTAGATGCAGATCGTATGGTCAGAATGACGGATGGCAGACATACCACCATCACCAACTGTTTCTTTATATATAGGAGTCAAGATAATACTACTATGAGGAAAAACTTAAAGAAATGTAGCAAGGGCAATCGCTGTTACGAGTTATCACTCTCACAGGAATTAAAGACATGCACAAGACCCCAAATTTACCTGTTACGGCTATATCTTAAGTCGTTTGCAAACAGAATAATGATAATTCTGATCAAAGGAATTATCACTAAATTCTCACATTTCTAGATTCTTTTTCTGCCAAGACATCACACGATATTCCGGCTCTCTAAGAAGACACCACATATAAGCACTCAAAAGGATATGACCAGCAGTTACATAAACAGACACCACAAGATCGTTGAATCTATCTACTGACTTCAGAAACCTGAAAATGGCGAAAAAGAAGAATAGTTATGTGAAGCCAGAAACGAGAAAAACTACAAGGGGGTCTACATTGAATCTTTGGATACACCTGACTGGGTAATGACAAATCAACAACCACTCACATTGCACTTGTAGCCCATGCAAGGTCCTGAACAACATCTAATGCAGCATGCAAAATGAACTGATGCTGATAAGCCTGATCTTCTTTCTGCGAGAGGAAGTAAATTGGGTCATCATGAAACAACTGACTGAACATACGTTAATAGGATGACCTACAGGGAGAGGTAAATGCAATGCATGCCTCTACTGTCAATCATATACAAAATATAAATATGAGAAGTGGTGCATGCATTCTCAGTTGATCTCACATTTCTAGCATTCATGCTGAATGGCTCACCCTTTCTTTGAACCTTGTCAATGATCGAACAAATTTACAGATATGAACCGGGTACCATTTGATTAGTAAGATTGTCAGAGGTAGAGGGGTATGTAAAGGAGGAAGTAATGAAAGAGGAAGCCATTGCTAGTACTAACGACTTGTCATGAACATTGGTTTATATAACATCCATGTCCTAGGTATTATAAAATATATTATTTTGCTAAGCATCTACAATAAAATAGAATTTAAGAGTCCACCTCGAGTCTCGAGACAAAGAGGTTACTAGTTATGCCTCTATGAGGGGAGAAATAATGTGACAAGATCACAAGAGTTGCAAGTTTTCATCATTTGGTTATCTTAGAAAATACTGTAAAGCTACATTTGATGTTTATAATACAGATGAACAATTTATTCTTGCCCAAGATGGGATGGACAGTAGATGTCCCATAAAGTAAGGTTGCAAACCAGTGCTAATACTGTAATGAACAATACATGTGCACATTAACACATGATCTACTTCCAGATACAAGATTACGTGCATCGTGGATTCCATCAGTAGCAAAGGAATATGGGAACAAAACTACAATGAATATTTAACAAAGGCACGTATAAAAATACCACAACTGTAAGAAGTGGAGTAGAATATACATTAATTACTAAAGGGAATAAACTGAACGAATCATACTTTTGGAGCAGATCCAACTTCAGCATCATAGATTGGGATATCATTCTTACTGACAATCACAAAGCATGCTGTGCTCGCCATATCTGACAGGAAAATTGCAATTTGTTTATCTGAAAGTAGTTTAAAATTGTCGCAGACACTGAAACACAAATGTCATGACTACACAGCTAAAGCAAATTCATTTTTCAAATATTTGAAAATCACATAAGCATGAGACATGAGTAAAGCAACCTACCTCACCATGATACTATTATACATCAAGACATTAAGAACCAGGAACAGCCAAACAGTTGAAGTGTGTCATAATAGTAAGTAGCAGCAAGATAAATATCAGAGCATTCACTTGGCTAATATCAGATATATGATACAATATACATGCCAAGTAAGTAAGAACATTACAGGGTTTAGACAATTCAATTCATTCTATCCACGAAACATTTGGCTTATGTAGTTTGCAAGTACAAAGCTACAAGCATCAATAGAGCTAAAGCTAAAGCAAAAATCAGGGAAGGACACCTATTTGTATGAAAAGATTGAAAATTGGAATTTTGACCATAAATACTCTTAACTTTTTTAAAAGAATATTTTTTGGTAAAAATAAATACCATAAATACCCTTAGCTGCCTAGCATCCAACATAGCAGTCGTCTTCTTAAAACAAAACAATATTTTTTTGGTAAAACTATGCAGTACTCTTTTAATTGCCGACTTAGTAAGAATGACAAGGCGTTATTCTTTAACTAATCTGTTGGGTGAAAATTCCCCAATCATACAACCGGTGACGACACCAGTGCGCACTTCTGGGCGACTACACGTCTTTTTGGTTGCCTGCACAAAGAGAGCAAAAATTGGTGAACACCAGGGTGCATTCACTAGTTGAAGGGATCTACGAGTTGATTGATGGCTAAAATTGGCTGCCAATGACTTCCGACTTTACACTGTCTCTGGGATTGGGAATGCTAGAGATCAAGATTGTCAGCTAACAAACCAGACCGGCGATTTTGGGGAACATAAAGTCTACATGGCTAACGTAACCCCCATCCTGGCTAATTTGAGCCTAGCTGAGTGCATGCCAGTAAGGGATGTTTGGTCATCCCTCGCCCGTTTCAGTTGGCCATGACTGAGTGAAAATGTTTCTGGGTTGGCTGCATTACAGATTTGGTGGGGATGTTGCATGCGAGAGCGTGTTTGGTTGGATTTGTCCGTAGATATTGCGATCACTATTTCTACAGGGTGGTGAATTTGCCCCCTTATGTTGTGGGGTGGGTGGTTTGGAAAACAGCCAAGTCCTTGTGATTAAAAAATTTGTACTCTGAATCTAAGTTGACTACTTATGTTGTTTCTTAGGATATGTACAACAGCATCCACTCAGCCGTCTGTAACGCATGCCACATGGGATTTTTATCTAGGTGGAGGGGAGAGAATGAAGAGAGAGGAGGAGGGTGTCTATAATTCATCAGACAGTCGATATCCAAAAATATCGCTCCTTATCAACAGCCATTTATCTCCTCCATCGAACCGTCGTATCCCGTGCTCCAACATGGTGATTTCTTTTCCTTTTTTACACTGCCTACTCCGGCGAGACCTGCACGACATTGCGCTGCTTGGATCGACGCCGAGGCACCACTAGCCGGCCGAGGAGCATCTGCCATGGATGCCGGCGAGCACATGTTCTGCTACAGAGCATCAGCCCTATGACCTCGTTGTGCGAGGCCTTGCCAAGCAGTGGGAGGACATCAATGGTGCCTAGCAGACCCAGCGCTGCTAGATGGACAGCAGCGAGCCAGCGAGAGCATTATCTATGCTCCTTCTCGTCGTCAATGTTCAACTTGTTGGCTAGGCAGAGTGCCGTATGGGCGGTGGTGCCTACGGACGTAGCTTTGACTACTCGTCTAACACACACCTTGTCATCAGATGAGCATTGCGCTGGACTGTGACTGTGCTCGCATCGTCGTCGGGTGGAGGAGCGGTGGCGGCCAGACTGTGCAAGGTTTATTTTCAGTTCCTAATTTTGGGGGGTTGCAGATAGAAAATAGACAGACTGTTGTACAGGGAGTCTATAATGCTGTCTAGAGGTGATTGCAACAGACGGGGTTATCTAAACTACTGAACATGTCTTTATGCACCATCAGGATGTAATCAAGACACTGTAGGCACGCTGCAGTTAGAATTCTGATCTATGCGCGATTCATAAATCGAAGGGGGCTCTACAAGTAATAGCACTCGGAATTTTTTGGGATCGAAATCGCATACCGAAAAATCACGTGAATCCTCAACGCCGCAAATGAACAACAAAATTGACAGGGAAGCAAAGACCGGATTGATAGGACCACCGCGCTCAGATTGGTCAGAGAATCCCGTTAAACTTACCTCATAGGCTAGAGGAGTGGAATGAATGGAGGGCGGAGAGATGCAAGTAGCGGCCGGAAGCACGACGGAGGTCAGCAGAGGAAACCCTAGCTTGGACGAAGACGGGGAAGAAGGTTTTTTTTAGATGGGGAAGGAGGTGTCGGACGAGTAGTTTTGGCCCTTAGAGCATCCCCGTACACCCAATCCCGCAAATATCGGTTTAAAGGATACGCAAAACATTTTTTTTACATTTTTACGATATGATTTTTATTCCGACAGAATAGATCCCGTAAAATATTTCATTGTCCCCTAAAATTGCACAAACCCCCTAAAAACGTCAGTTAAATTATAATTGGATCCGTCTCGACTGCTCTCACCGCGAGGATCTCGTCAGGGACAGAGGAGGAGCGTGTGTCTTGCCGATGACGGCACCGCCGTGGAGCAAGACAAGGACCACAGGGACGGACGCGACGAGCAGGCAGCAGCAGCTAGCTTGCGGCGGTGACAGCAGCTAGCTCGCTCGCTACGCAGCGGCTACTAGCTAGCTAGCTAGCTCGCGGTGGCGACAGTAGCAGTAGCTAGCTAGCTCGCAGGCGGCGGCGGCGGCGACGTGCGGCGGCTCACGTGGGGCGGCGACGATGAGAATTGACCGGAATCGAGCTCGGGAAGCCATGGCGCCGGTTGCGAGGAAAGCGGTTGGGACTGAAATTTCCCTCCCGCCAAAGAAAAGGGGAGCCTCCAAAACCGAACGAAATGTCGTACATATAAAGGAAATGGGCTCGCGGATTCGATGTCCTATAAAAAAAAACAGGACTGACGAATTTGGAGGATCTGTTCGGGACGTCCCGCAAACCGGCCGTTATTATACCTGATGGCCCGGTTTGTGGGATCTGTTAGTGATGCTCTTAGGCCTTGTGCACAATGCACAATGCATTGTGCTTAAGTTGCTTAGAAAAAAAACCGTGATTTTTCTAAGCACTGGTACTTATCTCTACTCTTAGAGTGGGACTTGGTAGCTTCGTCTTTAGGGTTTAATTTTGTCTGGTTTTTTCATCCCATCCCCTTGGTTTTTTCCACCCACCAAAAACCAGGTCGCACAACCCCTCGCTTGGTCATGTCTCATCTTCTAGGGTTCACCGTCGTCGCCTCCCACATCAGAACCGCTGGAGCAAAGATCCATCTATCTAGACTAGATCAATCTCTTCTCTCGTCGATGACGAACCCTAGCTAGCTTTAGTCGCGTGTGGTGGTCATGTGCGGCGGCGGAGAATGCAAGGCGAGAGCTGTCGGGTTTGTCCGCCTCGTCGTGGTCGATGATCGTGCCGGTTTTGTCCGCGTCCTTCTCTGGACGACGGCGATGATGGAGGGAGCCGCTGGTGCTGGCTAGGATCCCGATCGATGGACACGCCGGGTTGCCGCAAACCCTGGTTGATGATTTTTTTCACACTTGAAGGTGGGAAAGGAGAAATCAAGATCAAGTAAGGAAATAGTCGGAATTGGGTTCATGAACGTAGCAGGGTTCTTATCATCATGACTAGATAGAAAGTGCGGCTTGCCGCACCCCACCCGCCTCAGCTATATCCAACCTGGTATGAAACATTTTGTATCTCATACGATTATACGATGAAAGCAATAGTGGAAAGGTTCAGTATGTTACAGAAAAAGTGAAAGGCTCAATTGTAACACCCCCAGTGGTTAGCCACAGTAATTCCATTTTGATAATGCCAAGTCAGCATGATTAACAGTGCATGATCATCATTTGCATCATAATGCTTTTCAACTCCTAACTCAAAATTCAAATTTAAATGAAAGTGAATTATTAAAGTTTTCCAACATAAAAACTAAAATGTTCGATAAATGGCAAATATTACAGAGACTATTCTAAAATTGAAACCAACAATAAATAAAATAATTAGGTGGCTCTAACATTGTCAAAATAGCTAGGATTAATGCATTTTAATTATTATAAAAATTGTGTGAACTCAAATTGACTCCAAACTAGTTTTTGACAGTGGTAGAGGATGCCTAGTATTTATTGGAACAGTTCCTATGTTTTACAAAATTCAATTTGAGGCCTAACAATTTACTAAACAGAGATATATGAATTAATAAAAAGAAAAAAAAAGGAAAAGAGCAGGCCCCCTCCCCCACTGGGCCTCTTGGCCCAGTCGGCTCAGCCGACCAGACCGGCCCAGGCTGGCCCCACCTCCCTCCCCCATAACCCCCCCTCCCCCCAACCAACCCTAGAGCCCAACCCCACTCCCCCCCCCCCCCCCACGATCCCCACCCTCTCCCTCCAGAGCGCCGTCACAGGAGGGCGCTCGATCCCCCCACTCTCCCAGTCGCCCGATCCCCTCCTCCCACTCCCTCACCCGATCTGGAGCACGCCCGAGGACCGTCGCCTCCGCCCGCAGCTCCTCTCTCCGTCGCCCGCCTCTCGTCTCTCCTCGTCCTTGACCTCGTCGCCGCTTCCTCGCCCCCTCACCGGCTCGGCTACTACACCGAGCCTCGCCTGCTACTAACCCGGCAACGAGGGGTGAGAACCCCGACTTCCCCTCCCCCTATCCCCGACGCGGTCACCGCCGCCGCGCGACCCCGCTGTCGCTCGAGCCGCGGCTGGCCACGCCCGCGTCGCGCCGCGCGCTCCGCCACCCGCGCACAGCCCCTGCCCGCGCATCCCCGCCCGCTCGCGCCACGCTCACCTGCGCCTCACCTCGCCGCGCGCGTCGACCGCGCCTTCCCCCTTTCTCTGCTTGCACGCACCCGCGCACGCCTCCGCACGCACCAGCGCGCCACCACGCCCACGCCGCCGGCCATGCTGGCCGCCCCTAACCACCGGCCCCCCCCGTCGGCGCTCGCCGCCCGCTTCCGGCCTCCCTCGCCGCGGTCCGCCTCCCCACGCTGGCCGCTCGCCGCGGTCCGCACCGCCGCGCTCGCGCGCCCAATTCCACACGGGCGCCGGCGCCCACGCCCGTTTGCCCGTGCGCCCGCGCGCCCGCTAGACCCCCTGGGCCACTGCCAGGTGGGGCCCAACCCCCCTGGCCCGATGACGTGTGGGGCCTAGCCCCAGGATAAAAAAAAGGAAATGAAAATAGAAATATAAATAATAAAATTAATAATTAGTTAATTAGTTAATTAATTAATTTAATTAATCCTGTTTAATTAGTCTAATTAATTAGTTAGTTTAATTAATCAGTAATTAATTAGCTAAAGCCTAATTAAACCTAACAGAGTATGACAGGTGGGACCCACTGGTCCTGACGTCATGCTGACGTCAGCAGACACTGTTTCGGATAATGTTTGATTTAAATAAATTAAATAAATTCCAGAAATCAATAAAAACTTTAGAAAATCATATCTTTTAATCCGTAACTCCGATCGAAAAACTTTGTACATGAAAATTGCTCAGAACGACGAGACGAATCCGAATACACGGTCCGTTTGTCCGTCACGCGTCCCTAACTATCCGAACTTGCAACCGTTCCCCTCTTATCCTCTGTCCGATAATTCCAAAGACCCGGGGAAATATCGTCAGATATTCTCCCGCTCCGTCTGATACGTGTGATGCTGCGTTAGACTACCCCTAGCACCGTGTATCGTATTTGTCATGCTCATGTTTGCTCTATATTTATACTGTTTCCTCCCCCTCTTCTCTCTCGTTAGACCCCGACACCGACGTCGTCCCCGAGACCGACGCAGCTCCGGAGCCCGGAGACACCACTGACAACCTTGCCCTTGCCGCCGAGCAACCAGGCAAGCCCCCCCCTTTGATCATCCCGATATCGCCCATTCTAATTTCCCATGCTTGCATTAGAATTGCTGCTGCTACTGGTTTACCTATTC
This sequence comes from Thinopyrum elongatum, assembly GCA_011799875.1. Classification (NCBI taxonomy): domain Eukaryota; kingdom Viridiplantae; phylum Streptophyta; class Magnoliopsida; order Poales; family Poaceae; genus Thinopyrum; species Thinopyrum elongatum. The sequence goes on along the minus strand of CM022302.1, from coordinate 351,710,463 downwards.
TGATGCATAGCCTGTTTATTGTAGCCTGCTGTTGATAATTACCTGCATATCCTAAACTGCTTAGTTTAGGCTGGGTAGAGACCTATCAGTGACCCCACTTATCCCGACTGCCGCGCTGGATCGTCAGAAGACCCGATCAACGGGAATTGAAGACCAGGCCCCGACACCGCACATCACCCCCCCCTTAGTTGTAACAACACTGCAGCGTTACTATCGAGTGCCGAGGGTGAAACCTCATGTAGCACTTCTGATGTTAACTCTGTAGAGTAGCTATTCGATCGTGGTCATCGAGGGTGATTCCTCCTTCACCGCTTCCGATAACGACGCTGTCGTACAACACCTCAAGTGTGGACCCAGTGAGGGTGATTCCTCCGAGTTCACCTTGACAGACACATCGAGTAGGAATCCAACGAGGGTGATACCTCGGATTCCCCTGATGTTATGGACACACGGATACTTGGAATGTACTATTGTTACTTGGAAAGGCGGGTCGACCCTGAGGGGTACCCGCGTGTGATGTGAAGGCGGGTTGCCAGTGTGGTGCCCGAGTGGTGAATACGAGGCGCGGCCGGGCATTCTTAACCCTTGCCGCAAGTCCTCGAGACGGGGCGACGGGGCCACATCTTTCGTGAGTCTCTGCTCGTTACCGCAAGCCCTAGTCCTAACGATTTGGATATTTGATCCGAGCAGGCCTCTGGTCTGATAGCACTAACCATCACGTGGGCATAGTATGGGCGTTCTGCATCGTATGCATCAGCCGAAAGCTCTGTCAGACGTCCAGTTCAGCAGTGCGGCATGGAGTGATTGGCGCCATTTCGGTGGTGCTTGGATCTGGGCCATGTGCGCAACGATCCGGAGGGCGAGGGGCGATGGCCAAGACCCCCTTGCGCTTAGGATGTAGACCGGCGGGGACCTCTCTGCTGAGCTGTAGGTAGGGTTGCGATGTGTCGTTTGGCCGAGGCCGGGCATGACCCAGGAAAGTGTGTCCGGCCGGAGTTAATCGAGCGTGTTGGGTAAGTTGGTGCACCCCTGCAGGGAAGAAAACTTCTATCGATAGCCTGTCCTACGGTAAAGGACACTCGGAGTTGTATCCTGATTGATACATTTTAGAACTGGATACTTGGATACTATGGCTCTGGGATTGCTTCTCACAGGGAGTCGAGAAGGGATCTCCGGACGAGGTTGATGACTGTATGGCTCTGGGATTGCTTTCTCGCAGGGAGTCGAGAAAGGATCTCTGGGTGAGGTTGAGACTTAATGATACTGCTACATTATATTGTACTGTTCTACTCTCTTCTACTGCTGCAAGACCGCTGAAGATGCTAGTCTTCGATAGGACTAGGCCTTCTCTCTATTCTGGCATTTCTGCAGCCCAGTCCACATATACAGCCTCCCCTTGAAAATGTTGCATATGTAGTGTAGATCCTTGCTTGCTGAGTACTTCTGAGTACTCACGGTTGCTTTGTTTTCCTTTTCTCCCCATATCAGTTTGTCGTGACCAGATGACGGAGCCCCTGAGACAGATGCCCCGTCGATCGTCTACTACTACTACCCAGAGGATGGATTCTGCTATGAGTTGACTGACGACCAGGAGTAGGATCGGAGGGTCCCAGGCAGGAGGCCTTCGCCTTTCGATCGTAGTGTTTTATTTTGCCCCGCCTTTCTAAAGGCCTTTCTGTTTCTATTTCATATCTGTACTCAGATATCTGTTGCTTCCGCTGACGCTTGTTCGCAAGCTTATGTATTCGAGCCCTCGAGGCCCCTGACTTGTAATATAAAGCTTGTATGACTTTATTCATGTTTTAGAGTTGTGTTGTGATATCTTCCCGTGAGTCCTTAGGCTTGATCGTGCGCATTTGCGTGTATGAATAGTGCACGATCGGGCCGGGGGCGTCACAAAAGGCTCAATAGTTCATGATAATTTATTTACAATATATATTACACAAGGCCACACAAAAGAGTAACAACTATGCATAGTTTCTATACTAACCATAGGCAGAGTGTATAAGAACATGTGTTACACATAATTTTTATTGTCCAACACTTTTGCAGTTGCACAGGGCACATATTACAGATAGATAAGGTGCCCACTATGATAAAACAAAAAATTACTAATAGGCACACAAGCCTTTGTTTTCTCCCTAACAGATTGACTTGGAGCATGTAAATGCTCAACTTGCAATGATAGCATGCAGGTCTTCATGTGTTTGCTGATGGTGTAACTTGCACAAGTAACTCCATAATTAGTCCGACAAAAATGATGACAGGTTCCATGTCTCCATCACTACTCATTATAGCAGTAACCGGATTCGATCCGACGACCAAAGTCATCCGAAGGCGAGATCGCACGGCTGAGAACGCATCAAGAAACTGATGCAACAGCCAGGAAGGCTTGAGCTCTGAGGAGACTGGGTTCCTCCCGCTATGCTTGTTTGTAAAGGTTGCAGCAGTGCCACACTTCCACTGATCGATTCCTCGCATTGTTGGATCCGTCCCTACCCCCTAAGGTCTCCCAGCGCCCAATAGTCCAATTGTTCGGAGGAACCAGCGACTGACCAAACCGAGCGTTGAACTTATACACACACCCACACGCTTGCACGGCAAGCAATTGGGTGAGAGGGGGAGAGGTGGTGAGGAGTGGAGGTACCAGATCGAAACATGGAGGAAACCAAGTGGAGATGGCGGCTCAGACCTACGGATTGGCGTCGCCGGAACCCACGGCCGAAAGACATGTCGGTCCCCCACCACGCGGTCCCCAGAGGCTCCGCACCGCATCCGCTGCCACCGATGCCGTGGCGGCTGCACGAACACTGGCCTCCAAGCTAGCGGCATCGCGGCGTGGCGCCGGCGGGAGGGCTGGCCCCATGACACGAGGGGTCCGACGCTGGGAGCACGGGTTTGCGCCAATTGTTAAGCATTGGTAAATAACTAACTATAGTAAAGGACAAAATGACTTGGCAAAAGCAATAAACACACCAAAAAGAGAGATGCAAGGCAGCGATAATTAGTTGTCGTATTGTTCTTTGAAGCTATACATACCTTTTTACTTTTCTTTCTAATATTATACACACCACTTTCTTTGGCACTTTCATGGCATGCCTCCCGACCTGGAATTGGTCGATGGAAGCAAAACAAATAGGGAACACAACAGTAGAAAAAGGAATCTTGGCGCGAGGGTGCGGTCCGAACGACATGATCAAACAAGTAATGTTCATGTTAGTAGGAATCCTCGTTTAGCATATGTATTCAACAAAATAAAAGAAAGAAACAAATTTGTGGCGCCCCCGACTCAATCGTACACTAATCATACACGCAAATGTGTACGATCAAGCACAGGGACTCACGGGAAGATATCACAACACAACTCTAACACAATTTAAACGGAGGTCCACAATATTACAGACCAGGGATCCGAAGATCCGAATACATAAGTCAGTCATACAAATATTATCTGAGTACAGACATAGTTAGACAAGTTTGGCCTTAAGAAGGCTAGCACAAACAGCGACACTAGATCGAAAGGCATTGGCCTCCTGCCTGGGAGCCTTCGATCCTACTCCTGGTCAGCTGGCTCGATCCAGTAGTAAGTACCCTCTGGACCCTCCTGGTAGTAAGCTCCGGTGGTGGCATCTGGCTCCTGGACTCCATCGTCTGATGTATCACCAAGGTGGGGTATATGGGGAAAAGAGAAAGTAAAGCAACCGTGAGTACTCATCCGAAGTACTCAGCAAGCAAGGATCTATACTACATATGCAACATTATCAATGGAGAAAGGCTGTATATGTGGACTGGGCTGCAGAAATGCCAGAATAGAGAGAAGGCTTAGTCCTATCGAAGACTAGCATCTTCAAACATCTTCACAAGGCCATCATCTTGCAGCAATAGAAGAGAATAGAATAGCATTTTATTTAGCAAACATGTTGAAGTACAGCTTAAAGATCCTTCCTCGACTCCCAAGCGGGAAAGCGATCCCGAAGCTTCAATTAAGTAACAAGTATCCAGTTTAAGTAGTAGATCGGGATACACAAACTGAGCGTCCTTTACCGTAGGACCGGCTATCGATAGAAGATTCATCCCTGCAGGGGTGCACTACTGTTACCCAACACGCTCGATCAACTCTGGCCGGACACACTTGCTGGGTAATGCCCGTCCTCGGAAGATCAACACGAAGCAGCGCTCTACCTAGGCTCGGCAGAGAGGTCAGCACGCCGGACTAACCTATGCACCCAGAGGTCTCGGGCCATCGCCCTGGGCACCCTGTGCGTTGCGAGACTGGCCGGGGTGCAGGCGCGACACTGAGCTCGTCAGTGAAGTATCCAGCCCAATCCCGACAATCAGCCCGCACGGTGAATCGTGACGTCAGACGAGCTTTCGGGAGAAACGTACTTCGCAGAGGGTCCCATAACCATTATCCCGCGTGGTGGTAGTGCGTATAGGGCACGTCGACCCACTCAGATCACACACCCAAATCCAATAGGCTCAATTAGTATCACGCGGAGACAATCAGAGTCTCTGATGCTCCGCCACAATGTCACACTCGAGTGCCCTTCCGGCACACCCGAAATCATAGATCCCCAGCGGGTACCCACCAGGGTGGACCCGCCTGTAACAAGGGTCAAGTAACCGTGTGGTCATAACATCAAGGGGGAAACCTGAGGAATCACCCTCGGCGGATTCCACTCGACGAAATCATCAGGGTGAACGTATGAGGTATCACCCTCGAGGTTCACACTGAGGGTTGCACGACAGAGTCATATCGGAAGTGGAGAAGGAGGAATCACCCTCGATGACCACGACCGAACAGCTACACTGCAGAGTATTCATCGTGAGTGCGTTACGAGGTATCACCCTCAGCACTCGATAGTTACTACGCAGAGTCGTACAACTAAGGGGGTGTGAAGTGAGGTGTCGGTCTCTGGTCGACGATCACATTGATCGGGTCGTCGATGATCAAGCAGGGGCAACAAGGGTAAGGTGGTGGGGTCACTGATGGTTCACTACCAACCTATACTAAACAGTTTATCATAGGCAGGTAAGGTAGCAATGAACAGATTACAACAGCAGGCTATGCATCAGAATAGGAGCATACATTAACAGTAGCAAAATCTAATGCAAGCAGGAGAATAGAGTGGGCGATATCTGGAATGCTCAAGGGGGGGAGGGCTTGCCTGGTTGCTCTGGCAAGAGAGAGGGGTCGTCAATGGGCTGCTCGTCGGTAGTGAAGTCGTACCCGGGTGCAGCGTCGTCGGTCTCAGCGTCTATCGAGAGAGAGAAGGAGGGGGAGAGAAACAATAAATTCACGGCAATAATGCAAACAATATGTATGACATGCCTAAATGATATGCCAGGGTGTTCTACTGCCTAACTAAATGATTTAGTTAATTTAGGAATTTATTTGGATTTATTTAATTAAAGTTCGGCACTATTCATTTACTGAAAACGGTCTAAAAGTTCAACGTTCTTATAGCTGCGGGCGTCTGACGGGAATACGGAGGGCGTATCCGGGTTCGTATCAGAATTCTGAGCAAGTTTCATGTATAAAGTATTTTCATCGGAGTTACGGATTATTCAATATGATTTTCTAAAGTTTTTATTAATTTCTGGAATTTATTTAATTATTTAATTCAACATTATCCGAAACAGTGTTATGCTGACGTCAGCATGACGTCAGCATGACATCAGTAGGCGCCCTGACACGTGGGTCCCACATGTCATAGGCTGTTAGGTTAATTAGGGTTAACTAATTAAATTACTGTTTAATTAACACTAACTACTTAATTAGATTAACCTAATCAGGATTAATTAACTAATTAATTAACTAATTAATTAATTAATTAATTAATTATTTTAATTTTTTTTATAAAAACGTTCTGGGGGTGGGCCCCCACTGTCATAGGCCCTGGGGGCCTAACGGGCGCGGGCGACGGGCGCGGCGAGGCCGGAGGGGGCGTGGGACACGCGCGCGAGGCGGGCAATGCGGGGCGCGAGTGGGCGGTGCGGGGCGCGGGCTCGGTCGCTGCGGGCGAGCAGCGATGGGCAAGCAGCGGCGGGCGGCGGCAGCAAGCAGAGCAGCAGGGGCTCGGAGGGAGGGCGAGTGGGGCGCGGGGAGCGCGTGCTGGCGCGGCCAGGGCGCGGCGGAGTCGCGCGGAGCGCGCGGCGATCGCGGGCGTGGCGGCGACAGAGAGAGGGGGAGGGCGTGGCCCTCACCGCGGGTGCAGGGTCAGGGCAATGGGCTCGAGGAGGCGGCCGGGGATGACGGCGACGGGGTCCGGCGAGGCGTCGGCGATGAGGCGGAGACGGTGGCGGCGTTCGTCTTCTTCGGCCATCGCCGCTAACTCCGATTTTCTTGATCTTTTTTTTTTATGTTATCTATGTTTTTTTGTTGTTTTCTCTTTTTTTTATTTTTTTCCGTCCCCTTTTAGGTTATGGCGTCTTGTTTTTTGTGTTATTTTGCCTTTTGTTTTTTTCCTTTTTTTTTTTCTGTTTTCTTTTCTTTTGTCTTTTTCTTTTTATTTAATCATATCTCTTGTTTAGTAAATAGTTGGGCCTCCAAATGATTTTTGTATAACATAGGAATTGCTCCAACAAATACTAGGCATTACCTAGCACTACCAAAAATTAGTTTGGAGTCAATTTGAGTTCACACAATTTTTATAATAATTAAAATGCATTAATCCTTACTGTTTTGATAATGTTTGAGCCACCTAATTATTTTATTAATTGTTGGTTTCAATTTTAGAATAGTCTCTGCAATATTTGCTATTTATCGAACATTTTAGTTTCTATGTTGGACAACTTTTATATTTTCCACTTTCATTTAAATTTGAATTCGACTTAGGAGTTGAAATGCAATATGATGCTAATGTTGATTATGCACTATTAAGCTTGCTGACATGTCATTATCAAAAGTGATTACTGTATCTAATGACAGGGGGTGTTACAATTCTCCTCATCTATTAAGAATTCTCGTCCCGAGAATTAAGAGGAAGACTGAAAGAAAGAGGGGTATTCTTCACGAAGACGATCCTCGCGTTCCCAAGTGGCCTCATCTTCAGAATGATTTGACCACTGGACCTTGAGGAATTTGATTGACTTTTGACGAGTCCGACGTTCAACTTCATCAAGAACACGGATGGGATATTCTGGATAAGACAGATCTTCCCGTAATTCAAGCACTTCGTGATCCACAGCTCGAATAGGATCCTTGAAGCAGCGACGGAGTTGGGATACATGAAAGACATCATGTACTTGAGAAATATTTGGCGGCAATTGCAATTGATATGCCACTTCTCCTCGACGGGCAAGAATACGGAACGGGCCAATGTAGCGAGGAGCTAACTTGCCTTTGATTCCGAACCTATGAGTGCCTTTCAACGGAGTGACGCGGAGGTAAGCTTGCTCGCCAGGTTGATAGACTATTTCCTGGTGCTTTCGGTCATAGTTGCTCTTCTGACGAGACTGAGCAGTTTTCAAATGTTCACGGACAATGCGGACTTGATCTTCTGCTTGCTGAATAATGTCCGGTCCGACGAGTGAGCATTCCCCAGTTTCTGACCAATTCAGAGGGGTTCGACACTTACGACCGTATAGAACTTCAAACGGTGCCATCTTCAGACTAGCCTGATAGCTATTGTTGTAAGAGAATTCGGCATACGGGAGAGATTCCTCCCATTTCTTACCGAAGGAGATGACGCAAGCTCGAAGCATATCTTCAAGCACTTGATTAACTCGTTCAACTTGACCCTGTGACTGAGGGTGAAAAGCGGTACTGAAAGACAGATGTGTTCCCATAGCTTCTTGGAAACTATTCCAGAATCTGGAGGTGAAGAGGCTGCCACGATCAGAACTGATCTCCAACGGAACACCATGGAGTGACACAATTCGGGAAACATACAAGTCTGCTAACTGGCTAGCAGTGATTGTCTCTTTAACTGGCAGAAAGTGAGCAACCTTGGAGAACCGGTCAATGATGACAAATATAGCATCATTACCCTTCTGGGATCTGGGAAAACCAGTAATGAAATCCATTTGGACCTTGTCCCATTTCCATTCAGGAATTGCAAGGGGTTGCAGAGTTCCAGCGGGCCTTTGATGTTGAGCTTTAACGCGGCGGCAAACGTCACACTCAGAAACATAACGAGCAATATCTCGCTTCATATTAGGCCACCAGTATCTCTGATAAATGTCACGGTACATCTTTGTGCTACCAGGATGAATTGACAGAGGAGTGTCATGAGCTTCCATCATAACGTGTTCCCTCTCATCTTTGAACTTAGGTACGAAGAGACGGTGTTGGAAAAATAGGATCATTATCAAGATGGAACTCCGACGGTTTTCCTTTTTCAAGGTATCGCTTGATCCTTTCAACTTCAGAGTCATACCGTTGCATAGTTTTGATGCTGTGTTCTAAATCTGGTTCGACAACCAGGGTATTGAGATAACCCTGTGGAACAATATGGAGGTTCAATTTACGAAACTCTTCATAAAGAAGAGGTTGTGATTCCTGAACCACATGGTTGCTGCAATAAGCCTTGCGGCTCAAAGCATCGGCCATTACATTTGCCTTGCCAGGGGTGTATGAGATATTCATATCATAATCGGCAATTGTCTCGAGCCATCTTTGTTGACGAAGGTTCAGATCTGGTTGAGTATACAAATACTTCAAACTTTGATGATCCGTATATATCTCGCAACGATTACCGAGAAGGTAATGTCGCCATAGCTTCAGGGCATAAATAACCGCAGAAAGTTCGAGATCGTGCACTGGGTAATTTTCTTCGTGAGGACGCAATTGTTGGGAGGCATAAGCAATCACCTTGCGTTCTTGCATTAGGACACAGCCTAATCCTTGACGGGAGGCATCGCAGTATATCACGAAATCCTTTTGGGAATCCGGGGGTGCTAATACTGGGGCAGATGTCAATTTATCTTTTAGTGTCTGAAAGCTTTCTTCACATTTTTCTGTCCACTCAAATTTAACACCTTTGTGAAGCAGATTTGTCAATGGTTTTGCAATCTTGGAAAAGTTCTCAACGAATCGACGGCAATAACTTGCAAGTCCGAGAAAACTTCTAACTTGCTTAACATTCTTCGGGGGAGTCCAGTCAAGAATAGCCTGAACTCGTTCGGGGTTAACAGCAATTCCATCCTTGGAAATTACATGACCAAGGTAAGTTACTTCAGAAAGCCAAAATTCACATTTGGAATACTTGGCATACAACTGGTGTTCTCGAAGCCTTTCTAGTACCAAACGGAGGTGTTCAGCATGTTCTTCTTTATTCTTAGAATATATCAGGATATCATCCAAATAAACCACGACGAATTTGTTGAGGTAATCCATGAATATATAATTCATCAGACGGGAGAACGTAACTGGAGCATTCGTTAGGCCAAATGACATGACGGTGTATTCATAGGAGCCATAACGAGTGACGAATGCAGTCTTGGGAATATCCTCTTCACGGACACGGATCTGGTGATAACCCAACCTCAGATCGAGTTTAGAGAACACCGACGATCCAGCGAGTTGATCATAAAGATCATTGATCCGGGCAGTGGGTATTTATTCTGGATTGTGGCTTGCTTAATGGGCCGATAATCCTGAACCAAACGGTTAGTTCCATCCTTCTTCTTAACGAAGAGTGAAGGTGCTCCCCAAGCAGAGTGTGACGCCCCCGGCCCGATCGCGCGCTAATCATACACGCAAATGCACACGATCAAGCCTAAGGACTCACGGGAAGATATCACAACACAACTCTAAAACATAAATAAAGTCATACAAGCTTTATATTACAAGCCAGGGCCTCGAGGGCTCGAATACATAGCTCGATGGCATACAAGCGTCAGCGGAAGCATCAGATATCTGAGTACAGATATAAAAGAGAAACAGAAAGGCCTTTAGAAAGGAGGGGCAAAATAAAACACTACGATCGAAAGGCGTAGGCCTCCTGCCTGGGACCCTCCGAACCTACTCCTGGTCGACAGCCAACTCGTAGCAGAAGCCATCCTCGGGGTAGTAGTAGTAGTCGAACGTCGGCGGGGGTAGCTGTCTCAGCGGCTCCGTCATCTGGTCACGACGAACTGACATGGGGGAAAAAGAAAGCAAAGCAACCGTGAGTACTCTGAAGTACTCAGCAAGCAAGGATCTACACTACATATGCAACATTATCAAAGGGAGGCTGTATATGTGGACTGGGCTGCAGAAATGCCAGAATAGAGAGGAGGGCCTAGTCCTATCGAAGACTAGCATCTTCAGCGGTCTTACAGCAATAGAAGAGAGTAGAACAGTACAATATAATGTAGCAGTATCATTAAGTCTCAACCTCACCCAGAGATTCTTTCTCGACTCCCTGCGAGAAAGCAATCCCAGAGCCATACAGTCATCAACCTCGTCCTGAGATCCCTTCTCGACTCCCCGCGAGAAGCAATCCCAGAGCCACATATCCAGGTATCATCACGGGTAACCAGTTCTAGTTGTACCGATCGGGATACAACTCCGAGTGTCCTTTACCGTAGGACCGGCTATCGATAGAAGTGTTCTTCCCTGCAGGGGTGCACCAACTTACCCATCACGCTCGCTTAACTCCGGCCGGACACACTTTCCTGGGTCATGCCCGGCCTCGGCCAAACAACACATCGCAACCCGACCTACAGCTCAGCAGAGAGGTCCCCGTCGGTCTACATCCTAAGCGCTCAGAGGTCTTGGGCCATCGCCCTGTGCACTCCGAGTCGTTGCGTGCAGGGGGAAGCCAGGCACCAGGGGGGCGCCGGTCCGTCCCGGCCGCAATGCTGAACTGGACGTCTGACAGAACTTTCGGCTGATGCTACGATGCAGAACGCCCATACTAAGCCCACGTGATGGTTAGTGCTATCAGACCAGAGGCCTGCTCGGATCAAATATCCAAATCGTAAGTGGCCTAGGGGCTTGCGGAAAACGAGCAGAGACTCACGAAAGATGTGACCCCGTCGCCCCGTCTCGAGGACTTGCTGCAAGGGCTAAGAATGCCCGGCCGCGCCTCGTATTCATCACTCGGGCACCATCCAGGTCAACCCGTCTCGTAAAAGACTGTCGGGAACTCAGGTCCACCTCTACTGGGTGGTACCGCCTGTCCCTTCAGTCCTGTAGTAAAAGTAACTTCCTCGGGTCCCCCTTCGGGGCCGACCCGTCTCTATCAAGGTTCAGCAGTAAAGTCACAGGTCTTCAATCCCGTTGATCGGGTCTTCTGATAATCCAGCGGGGCAATAAGGATCAAAGTGGGGTCCTCTAGTGGGTCTCTACCCATCCTATACTAAGCAGTTTAGGATAAGCAGGTAAGTATCCATGGCAGGTTACAATAAACAGGCTATGCATCAGAATAGGAGCAAACAGTAACAGTAGCAAATTCTAATGCAAGCATGAGAATATAGAATGGGCGATATCGGGATGATCAAAGGGGGGGCTTGCCTGGTTGCTCTGGCAAGAGAGAGAGGGATCATCAACGATGGCGTCGGGCTCCTGAGTTGCGTCGATCTCGGGGACGACGTCGGTGTCAGGGTCTACCGAGAGAGAAGAGGGGGAGGAAACAGTATAAATATAGAGCAAACTTGAGCAACACAAAGTACGACATGATAATACGCAGTGCCGGGTGTGTCCTAACATATGGTTGTATGTCACTGAGGAAGGAGGAATCCATCCGGGAATGTTTTCCCGGATCCGGGCATTTGTCAAACAGATGACCGGAGGGGAACGGTTCCATGTTCGGATAGTTAGGGACGTGTGGCGGACAAACGGACAGCGTATTCAGATTCGTCTCGTCGTTCTGAGCAACTTTCATGTTCAAAGTTTTTCGATCTGAGCTACGGATTATTTTATATGATTTTCTAAAGATTTTATTAATTTTCTGAAATTATTTTATTATTTAATTTCGAATTATCCAGAATAGTAACTGATGACATCAGCATGACATCATGCTGATGTCAGCAGTCATTAGGGTTAAGTTAATTAATAACTGCTTAATTAAACTAACTAATTAATTAGACTAATTAATTAAATTAATTAATTCACTAATTAATTATTTAATTAACTAATTATTTTTATTTTTATTTAGTTATTATTTTCCCTTTTTATTATTTAGGAAAAAGGGGCGTGGGGCCCCGTGGTCAGTGGCCCAGGGACGTTAGCGGGCTTGGGCGACGGGTGCGGGCGCGGCGTCGCCCGACGGGCGCGTGCCCGAGCGCCGGCAGGGGCGCGGCGACGCGGGGGTGGGCGGCGACGGGCGCGCGGGCGGCGGCAGCGGGGCCGCGGGCAGCGCGCGCGGGGCGGTGGCCGGAGGCGGGGTAGCGCGGCGTGACGCGGCGCGGCAGGGGGAGGCGGGGGCGAGCGGCAGCGCACAGCGGGCGGCGCGAGCGGAGGCGCGGCGCGAGGCGAAGCAGCGCGCGAGCGGCGCGGGGAGTGGACGCGGCTCGTGGGCGCGCGCTGAGGACGGCCGGCGAGCGGGACCACGGCGGGCAGCGCGACAACGGCGAGGTCACGACGGGGGTTTGCTCACCCGCGTTGAAGGGGAGGCCCGATGCAGGGGAACGCGACGGCGGGGAGGCGGCGCGTCGGGGTCGAGGAGGCGACGTAGGGTGGCGACGGGACGGCGTGCGGCGAGGCGGCGCGGCGTCGGGCGGCGCCGTCAGGCGCGCGGGGAGAGGGAGGAGGGGGGATCGGGGGGGGAGATGGGGGTGTTCGGGGTTAGGGTTTGGGGTGAGGGGGGGTTATGGGCGCTGGTGGGCCGGCCTGTTGGCCTGCCGGCCCAGCTGGGCCACGGCCCAGTGGAGGGGGGGCTTTTCCTTTTTTTCTTTTTTTAATATTATTTATTTCCTTTTCTGTTTTCTCTTTTATTTTTATCCAAAAGACTTTTGAAAATATGAGACTTGCTCCATTATTTACATTGCATTATCTGTCACTGCTAGAAATTGGTTTGGGGTCCATATCTTTTTGTTTGGATTTTATTTAATTGAAAAAGGATTAAACAGTGTTTATGTTGCTGCTGTTCCTTGTTGTTTGAGTCCTTTACATTCCAACAAATGTTGCAATCATTTTTATAAAGCTATGGGAATATTTGCAACATGATGCACATTTTAATTTTCAGGTCACCGCAACTTTTATTTTCCACTTTCACTTAATTTGGGTTTGACTTAGGAGTTGAAAAGCAATATGATGTTAAAGATGATTATGCATTGTTATCATGCTGACTTGGCATTATCAAAAGGGTGATTACTGTAGTTAACCACTGGGGGGTGTTACAAATCTCCTCTACAAAAGAATTCTCGTCCCGAGAATTAGAAAGTAGAAGGAAAAAGTTCGGGGTATTCCGCACGAAGATTATCCTGCGTTCCAAGTGGCTTCATCTTCAGTATGATTGACCCACTGCACTGAGGAACTTGGTAACCTTCTGACGGGTTCGACATTCAGCTTCATCGAGAATGCGGATCGGATGCTCCTTATAGGATAGATCATCACTCAACTCGAGCATTTCATGATCCACCTGCTCGTTGTGGAGATTCCTTGAAGCATTTACGGAGTTGCGACACATGAAATACGTCGTGGACATGAGAGAATTGCGGCGCAATCCAATTTACCGCCACTTGACCACGTCTAGCAATAATGCGGAAAGGACCAATGTAGCGCGACTACTTGCCCTTGATTCCAAAACGGTGAGTGCCCTTCATAGGATGACGCGCAGATAAACTTGATCACCAGGTGATAAATCAAACCCCATCGTTTGCGATCATAGTTCTCTTCTGACGATCCTGAGCCGCCTTAAGATTTTCACACGGACGATAACGGACTTGTTCTTCGGCATGCTGAATAATATCCGGACCCACGAGTGGTCGTTCCCCAGTTTCTGACCAATTCAGAGGGTTCGACACTTACGTCCATAGAGAACTTCAAAGGGGGCCATTTTCAGCTGGCTTGATAGCTGTTGTTATAGAGAACTCGGCATATGGAAGAGATTCTTCCACTCTTTGCCGAAAGAACAACACAAGCTCGTAGCTTTCTTCAAGCACTTGATTGTACTCGTTGACTTGGCCTTGGGACTGAGGTTAGTAAGCTGAACTCCAGGTGATATGAGTTCCCATAGCCTTTTGAAAACTTTCCCAGAACTTAGAGGTGAAAAGTCCGCCACGGTCCGAACTGATCTCCTTCGGAATACCGTGGAGTGAAACAATTCTGGAGATATATAACTCTGCTAACTGACTAGCAGTGATCGTCTCCTTGACAGGCAGAAAGTGTGCAACTTTGGAGAGTTGGTCGACGACGACAAGAATAGCGTCGTGACCCTTCTGTGACCTGGGAAGTCCTGTAATGAAATCCATCTGAACCTTATCCCATTTCCATAGAGGAATAGGCAACGGTTGCAGGATTTCAGCAGGCTTCTGATGTTCTGCTTTAACGCGACGACACACATCACATTCAGCAACATAACGAGCAATGTCCTGCTTCATTCTAGACCACCAGTACCTTTGACGGAGATCACGATACATTTTGGTGCTACCCGGATGAATAGACAACGGGGTATCATGTGCTTCCTTCATGACTTTGTCAGTCATAAGCTCGAAGCGAGGTATGACAATGCGGTTTCTGAAATACAGGGTTCCATCTTCAGACAGCGAGAAATCCCTGTACTTTTCAAGGTGAAGATCTTTCTTCATCAGATCAACTTCAGCATCTCTAGCTTGCGCATTCTTAACAGCTTTTTCAAGATCAGGTTGTATCACAAGGTTATTAAGAGAACCCTGTGGAACAATACGCAGATTCAGCTTGCACAGTTCTTCAAAAAGACGAGGTTGAGCTCGCCTAACCATGAGGTTGTCGCAATAGGACTTGCGGCTTAAGGCATCAGCCATTACATTAGCCTTGCCAGGGGTATAAGAAATACCCAAATCATAGTCTGCAATGGTCTCCATCCATCTTTGCTGACGGAGGTTCAGAGATGGCTGAGTGAACAAGTACTTCAGACTTTTATGATCCGTGTATATCTCGCAACGATTACCGAGAAGGTAATGTCGCCACAACTGCAGTGCATAGATGACAGCAGCTAGTTCTAGATCATGTACCGGATAATTCTCTTCATGTGGGCGCAATTGACGAGAGCCATAAGCAATCACTTTACGCTCTTGCATTAGGATACAGCCTAATCCTTCACGGGATGCGTCACAATAGATCACGAAGTCTTTGCGAGAATCTGGAGGAGCAAGAACTGGAGCAGAAGTTAGCTTGTCTTTGAGTGTTTGAAAACTTTCCTGACATTTTTCTGTCCATTCAAACTTAACGCCCTTGTGAAGCAGATCAGTCAAAGGCTTAGCAATCTTTGAGAAATTCTCGACAAAACGACGGCAATAGCTTGCGAGGCCGAGAAAACTTCTCACTTGCTTGACGTTCTTCGGAGGAGTCCAGTCCAGAATAGCCTGAACTCATTCTGGGTTAACTGCAATGCCATCCTTGGAAATCACATGGCCGAGGTAAGTTACTTCAGAAAGCCAAAATTCACATTTGGAATACTTGGCATACAACTGGTGTTCTCGGAGCCTTTCCAGTACAAGTCGGAGGTGTTCAGCATGTTCTCCTTTATTCTTCGAATAAACCAGAATATCATCCAGATATACCACGACGAATTTGTTGAGATAATCCATGAAGATATAATTCATTAGACGGGAGAATGTGGCTGGAGCATTTGTTAAGCCAAATGACATGACAGTGTACTCATAAGAACCATAGCGAGTAACAAATGCAGTCTTCGGAATATCCTCTTCACGAACACGGATCTGATGGTAACCCAACCTCAAATCAAGTTTAGAGAATACCGATGATCCAGTAAGTTGATCATACAAATCATTGATCCGAGGAAGCGGATATTTATTCTGAATGGTGGCTTGGTTAATGGGCCGATAATCCTGAACCAATCGGTTAGTTCCATCCTTCTTCTTAACGAAGAGTGAAGGTGCTCCCCAAGCAGAGGAACTGGGGCGGATGAAACCTTTCTTAAGTGATGTGTCGATTTCTTCCTTAAGCTCGAGAAGATGATGCGGAGGCATCTTATAAGGACGCTTCGCAATAGGAGTAGTGCCTGGTTTCAAGTCAATGACAAACTCAACAGCTCTAGCAGGGGGTATTCCTGGAAGCTCTTCTGGAAAGACGTCTTGAAAATCACGAACAACTGGAACGTCCTCGATGCCTTCAAGAGGTGAGGCATTCAATGCATTCAGAACATAAATCTGGCTCTCAGCATCCTGAGCTATTCGGGCTGAGTATTTGACTGTCTGGCCAGAAGGGTGAGTGAGCTGGACTTTCTTAGTGGCACAGTCAATCAAAGCATTGTGGGCGGTCAACCAGTCCATACCGAGAATGATGTCTATGTCGGAAGGTCCAAGAGCAATAAGGGAAGCAGAGAACATCAACCCTTCAATTTTTATCTGATTGTTGTGACTTACCATCTTGGTTTGCCACCTGGAACGGGGAGTGATAATCTCTAATGGTGTGGGCAATAACTCTAGAGGTAGCTCATGTCGCTGAGCAAATTGTTGAGACACAAAGGAATGTGATGCCCCGGAATCAAAGAGAACAGAAGCTGTAACTGAATTAACTGACAGAGTTCCCATCACGATTTTTGGAGACTCACGAGCTTCTCCCATTTTGACGTGAGTGACCTGGCCTCGGTCCATAGCAGACATCCTGGCCTTACGATTTCTGCATCGATGGGTTCGATGGCCCTCCGTACGACCATCAGGGGGACATGGTGCATCCTGAGGAGAAGCCATAACATTAGGCGGTCCATCATGAACCGTTAGTTGTCTCGGCGGTGAAGGCAGGCGAGGTGCAACATATGACGGCCTTGGGGTTGGAGCAGGTCGGTGGTAAACATTGTGTGGGATCCAGACTCGACGTTTCTGAACAGGCTGACCTGAAGATGAGCCTACTTCACGAGTGCGTTTGAGCGACTCCTGGCATTCAGTCAGAGCTGTTTCAATTTGGAAAGATTTGCTGACAAGCGTTGCGAAGTCTGTGCAATCAAGGACTGCAAGTGCGAGTTTTATGTCAGTACGGAGTCCTTCACGGAATTTATCCTGCTTGCGGGCTTCAGTGCAGACGTCATCTTCAGCATAGCGGGACAATTCGAGAAATTTCCTCTGATATTCATCCACAGTCATTTTACCCTGAGAGAGTTTGCGGAACTCCTGTTTCTTCTGCTCCATCAGACCTTGAGAAATGTACCGTGCACGAAAAGCTGATTGGACTTCTTGCCAAGTGAGTACAGATTCAGCAGGCATAATACTCTTGTGACTTTCCCACCATTGAGCAGCTGGACCCTTCAGGTGGAATGTCGCAAAGGTGACGTAACTGTCAGGGGCAACATCAGCTGACTCCATTTCAAACATGATGTCACGAAGCCAATCATCAGCATCCATAGGATTGGTGGAGCTGCGGAAAACAGACGGGTTGAGGCGCACGAATTCTGGCAGAGTTATTGGAGCATTCTGTTGCTGAGCATTCTGAGTTGGGAACTGAGCCAATATCCCGGCCATAACCTGACGGTTCAGTTCAAACTGCTGCATCATTGCGGCAATATAAGGTGGAGGTGGAGGATCGTCAGCCATCCTGCCAAATCAACAGGGGCAGTTTAGCAAGTAAAACTGCATATGTATGGAATTATTCATGAAGTAACACGCACGACAGAAGGAAGTGCAATAGATACTTCATCATAGTCACACCAGACATTCAAATCCACACATAGTCTCGATTACGAACCGGCATTACGACAACTGAGAAGAGAAGGCTAGACAACTAGGCGGCGCGCAGGCACGCGGTAAGGAAGTACACAACGAGACATAGCAAAGGCTACATCAACGTCGGAGAAAACTGACGGAGCGAGGAATCTGCAAGTGACAACACAGGGTGCCCTCGATAAAAGGATCCTGTATGCAGAACCTGGCCCAAAATCTTGAAGCAAGGGGGAATATTTTCAGAACTCCGGGTGGATGTGATCACGAGAGCCTAATGTTGGAGTTAGTAAAGTCATTTAACCCGAATAGAAGAGAGGTCAGAGTCCCAGAGTAAAGGTCGAGGAGTAAAAGATCCTAATACCACCCAATTGGCGACGTGGGCCCGTAAGCCACACAGCCAAGTTAGTAAAACAGTTTTCCGGTTTCTAGACTCAACTTCGGCCAAGGAGTTGGAAAGGGGATTCCTACAGGCAGTCGGCTCTGATACCAACTTGTGACGCCCCCGGCCCGCTCGCGCGCTAATCATACACGCAAATGCACACGATCAAGCCTAAGGACTCACGGGAAGATATCACAACACAACTCTAAAACATAAATAAAGTCATACAAGCTTTATATTACAAGCCAGGGCCTCGAGGGCTCGAATACATAGCTCGATGGCATACAAGCGTCAGCGGAAGCATCAGATATCTGAGTACAGATATAAAAGAGAAACAGAAAGGCCTTTAGAAAGGAGGGGCAAAATAAAACACTACGATCGAAAGGCGTAGGCCTCCTGCCTGGGACCCTCCGAACCTACTCCTGGTCGACAGCCAACTCGTAGCAGAAGCCATCCTCGGGGTAGTAGTAGTAGTCGAACGTCGGCGGGGGTAGCTGTCTCAGCGGCTCCGTCATCTGGTCACGACGAACTGACATGGGGGAAAAAGAAAGCAAAGCAACCGTGAGTACTCTGAAGTACTCAGCAAGCAAGGATCTACACTACATATGCAACATTATCAAAGGGAGGCTGTATATGTGGACTGGGCTGCAGAAATGCCAGAATAGAGAGGAGGGCCTAGTCCTATCGAAGACTAGCATCTTCAGCGGTCTTACAGCAATAGAAGAGAGTAGAACAGTACAATATAATGTAGCAGTATCATTAAGTCTCAACCTCACCCAGAGATTCTTTCTCGACTCCCTGCGAGAAAGCAATCCCAGAGCCATACAGTCATCAACCTCATCCTGAGATCCCTTCTCGACTCCCCGCGAGAAGCAATCCCAGAGCCACATATCCAGGTATCATCACGGGTAACCAGTTCTAGTTGTACCGATCGGGATACAACTCCGAGTGTCCTTTACCGTAGGACCGGCTATCGATAGAAGTGTTCTTCCCTGCAGGGGTGCACCAACTTACCCATCACGCTCGCTTAACTCTGGCCGGACACACTTTCCTGGGTCATGCCCGGCCTCGGCCAAACAACACATCGCAACCCGACCTACAGCTCAGCAGAGAGGTCCCCGTCGGTCTACATCCTAAGCGCTCAGAGGTCTTGGGCCATCGCCCTGTGCACTCCGAGTCGTTGCGTGCAGGGGGAAGCCAGGCACCAGGGGGGCGCCGGTCCGTCCCGGCCGCAATGCTGAACTGGACGTCTGACAGAACTTTTGGCTGATGCTACAATGCAGAACGCCCATACTAAGCCCACGTGATGGTTAGTGCTATCAGACCAGAGGCCTGCTCGGATCAAATATCCAAATCGTAAGTGGCCTAGGGGCTTGCGGAAAACGAGCAGAGACTCACGAAAGATGTGACCCCGTCACCCCGTCTCGAGGACTTGCTGCAAGGGCTAAGAATGCCCGGCCGCGCCTCGTATTCATCACTCGGGCACCATCTAGGTCAACCCGTCTCGTAAAAGACTGTCGGGAACTCAGGTCCACCTCTACTGGTTGGTACCGCCTGTCCCTTCAGTCCTGTAGTAAAAGTAACTTCCTTGGGTCCCCCTTCGGGGCCGACCCGTCTCTATCAAGGTTCAGCAGTAAAGTCACAGGTCTTCAATCCCGTTGATCGGGTCTTCTGATAATCCAGCGGGGCAACAAGGATCAAAGTGGGGTCCTCTAGTGGGTCTCTACCCATCCTATACTAAGCAGTTTAGGATAAGCAGGTAAGTATCAATGGCAGGTTACAATAAACAGGCTATGCATCAGAATAGGAGCAAACAGTAACAGTAGCAAATTCTAATGCAAGCATGAGAATATAGAATGGGCGATATCGGGATGATCAAAGGGGGGGCTTGCCTGGTTGCTCTGGCAAGAGAGAGAGGGATCGTCAACGATGGCGTCGGGCTCCTGAGTTGCGTCGATCTCGGGGACGACGTCGGTGTCAGGGTCTACCGAGAGAGAAGAGGGGGAGGAAACAGTATAAATATAGAGCAAACTTGAGCAACACAAAGTACGACATGATAATACGCAGTGCCGGGTGTGTCCTAACATATGGTTGTATGTCACTGAGGAAGGAGGAATCCATCCGGGAATGTTTTCCCGGATCCGGGCATTTGTCAAACAGATGACCGGAGGGGAACGGTTCCATGTTCGGATAGTTAGAGACGTGTGGCGGACAAACGGACAGCGTATTCAGATTCGTCTCGTCGTTCTGAGCAACTTTCATGTTCAAAGTTTTTCGATCTGAGCTACGGATTATTTTATATGATTTTCTAAAGATTTTATTAATTTTCTGAATTTATTTTATTATTTAATTTCGAATTATCCAGAATAGTAACTGATGACATCAGCATGACATCATGCTGATGTCAGCAGTCATTAGGGTTAAGTTAATTAATAACTGCTTAATTAAACTAACTAATTAATTAGACTAATTAATTAAATTAATTAATTCACTAATTAATTATTTAATTAACTAATTATTTTTATTTTTATTTAGTTATTATTTTCCCTTTTTATTATTTAGGAAAAAGGGGCGTGGGGCCCCGTGGTCAGTGGCCCAGGGACGTTAGCGGGCGTGGGCGACGGGTGCGGGCGCGGCGTCGCCCGACGGGCGCGTGCCCGAGCGCCGGCAGGGGCGCGGCGACGCGGGGGTGGGCGGCGACGGGCGCGCGGGCGGCGGCAGCGGGGCCGCGGGCAGCGCGCGCGGGGCGGTGGCCGGAGGCGGGGCAGCGCGGCGTGACGCGGCGCGGCAGGGGGAGGCGGGGGCGAGCGGCAGCGCACAGCGGGCGGCGCGAGCGGAGGCGCGGCGCGGGCGAAGCAGCGCGCGAGCGGCGCGGGGAGTGGACGGGCTCGTGGGCGCGCCGATGAGGACGCCGGGAAGCGGGACCATGGCGGCGGCGCGACAACGGCGAGGTCACGACGGGGTTTTGCTCACCCGCGTTGAAGGGGAGGCCCGATGCAAGGGGAACGCACGGCGGGGAGGCGGCGCGTCGGGGTTGAGGACGGAGGCGGGGAGCGACACCTCCGCACGCGGCGCGTCTCTCGGCGCCTCAGCGCGCGCGAGAGGGAAGAGGGGGATCGGGGGGGGGGGGGAGAGTGGGGGTGTTCGGGGTTAGGGTTTGGGGTGAGGGGGGGTTTATGGGCGCTGGTGGGCCGGCCTGTTGGCCTGCCGGCCCAGCTGGGCCACGGCCCAGTGGGGGGGGGCTTTTCCTTTTTTCCTTTTTTGTTATATTATTTATTTTCCTTTTCTGTTTTCTCTTTTATTTTTATTCCAAAAGACTTTTGTAAAATATGAGACTTGCTCCATTATTTACAGTGCATTATCTGTCACTGCTAGAAATTGGTTTGGGGTCCATATCTTTTTGTTTGGATTTTATTTAAATTGAAAAAGGATTAAACAGTGTTATGTTGCTGCTGTTCCTTGTTGTTTGAGTCCTTTTACAATTCCAACAAATGTTGCAATCATTTTTATAAATGCTATGGGAATATTTGCAACATGATGCACATTTTAATTTTCAGGTTCAGGCAACTTTTATTTTCCACTTTCACTTAAATTTGGGTTTTGACTTAGGAGTTGAAAAGCAATGTGATGTTAAAGATGATTTTGCATTGTTAATCATGCTGACTTGGCGTTATCAAAAGGGTGATTACTGTAGTTAACCACTGGGGGTGTTACACAGAGGAACCGGGGCGGATGAAACCACTCTTAAGCGACTTGTCGATTTCTTCCTTAAGCTCGAGTAGATGATGCGGAGGCATCTTATAAGGTCGCTTGGCAATAGGGACGGTGCCAGGCTTCAAGTCGATGACAAACTCGACAGCTCTAGCCGGGGGTATTCCTGGAAGTTCTTCTGGAAAGACGTCTGGAAAATCTCGAACGACAGGAACGTTCTCGATCCCTTCCAGCGGTGAGGCGTTCAAAGCATTCAGAACATATATCTGAGCTTCGGCGTCCCGAGTAATGCGGGCGGTATAGTTCACTAACTCATCGGTGGGGTGAAGAAGTTGGACGACTTTAGTGGCACAATTGATCGAAGCAATGTGAGCTTTCAACCAATCCATTCCGAGTATAAGGTCTATGGTGGAAGACTTCAAGACGATGGGCGATGCAAGGAATTCCAACCCTTTAATTTCGACGGTAACGTCAGGTGCTATCACGTCAGCATGACAGTGACCTCCGGGAGTTTTAATGACTAACGGAGTATGCATTTTCTCATATCGAATGCCATGCATAAATGCAAATTTTCCAGAGATGAATGAATGTGATGCTCCTGAATAAAATAAAACAGAAGCAGGTACTGAGTTAACAAGAAGGGTACCCATAACAGTAGCAGGTTGATCCTGGACTTCTTCAATGTCAATGTTGTAGGCGTGTCCACGACCATGTGCAGCAGACCCAGTATTATAGTTGCGGGTCTGGTTGTTGCCACGACCACTGCCACGGCCAGTACGAGGAAAGGCTAACTGATTCTGATTCTGGCGGCAGTCTTTCGCCTGGTGACCTGGTTTGCGGCACTTGAAGCACAGACCATCTTCAGGACGAAGAGGAGCATTGTTTTGAATAGCTTGAGCTTTTGGCTGCCTCGGTGGTGGAGGAGGCAGATGTGGTGCAGCATAGTTGTTCTTTGGCGCAGAGGTATTGGAACGGAACGCATTGTTGGGAATCCAAACTCGACGCTTCGATGCTGAGCCCGAAGATGAGCCAGCATCACGATAGCGCTTCTGCGAGTCCTTGTATTCCATCTGAGCGGTCTCAACAAGAATAGCCTTGTTCGTCAGAGTTGAAAATCATTGAAGTCTTGAGCAGCTAGTGCAAGCTTGAGGTCGGGGTGTAGTCCACTACGGAACTTCTCTTGTCTACGTGCATCTGTAGCGATGTCTTCTTCAGCACAGCGGGAGAGGTCTAGAAATTCCCGCTGATAAGCTTCGACAGTCTTATTGCCCTGAGTGAGGTTACGGAACTGGGTCTTCATGCGTTCCATAATTGCCTGAGGGATGTAACGTGTACGGAAAGCAGCCTGGAACTCATACCAGGTGATGACTGTTCCAACAGGCAGAGTACGCTTGTGTGTGTCCCACCATTGAGCTGCGGGGCCCTTTAAGAAAAAGGCCGCGAAGTTGACGAAGTTGGCAGGGGCGACATTAACTGACTCCATCTCGTGAGTGATGTCGCGGAGCCAGTCATCAGCATCCAGTGGCTTGTCAGAATTGCGGAACTGAGTTGGGTTGAGTCACATAAACTCTGTCAAAGTTATTGAAGCTGGGTTCTGGTTCTGGTTGTTCTGATGCGGAAACTGAGCCATGATTCCAACCATGAACTGGCGGTTGAGCTCAAACTGTTGCATCATAGCCGCCATATAGTATGGCGGTGGTGGGCGTTCAGGGGCACGACCACGACCACGATCACCTGGTCTAACCATCCTGCTAAGTATCAACAGGGGGTAGTTTAGTAAAAGTAATTGCAAGCGTTTAGTGACAAACATGATGTAACTCGACAACAATTTAAGTAGTGTAACAGATACATAACAGTAGTCGATTAAGACATACAGATCCATACACAGAGTCGGGTACATGCGGACAGCATAACGGCGCAATTTCAAAAGCTAGACATACTAGGCGGTGCGCAGGCACGCGGTAAGGAAGTACACAATGAGACATAGCAAAGGCTACATCAACGTCGGAGAAAACCACCGAAACGGGGTAACTGCAAGTGCTGACGACGAATATTCGTCGTGGAAGGATCCTGCGTGTAACACCCCCAGTGGTTAACTACAGTAATCACCCTTTTGATTATGCCATGTCATCATGATTATCAGTGCCTAACCATCATTTGCATCATATAGCATTTCAACTCCTAACTCAGAATCCAAATTTAAATGAAAGTGGAAAATAAAAGTTGTTCAAATTTGAAAACTAAATTGTTCATTAAATGGCAAATATTCCAGAGACTATTCTAAAATTGTAACCAACATTTAATAAATTAATTAAGTAACTCTAACAGTGCCAAAACAGCAGTATTTAAACCCCCTTTTGTTTTATAAAATTGCACATGAAATGGTATGGGCTCAAAACCATTTTAAGGCATTAGTAGATTATGCACTGGAGTTTTGTGACTAGTTCACATATTTTACAAAACTAATTGTGAGGCCACACGTTATTGCAAAAACAGAAAACAGAAAAAAAATAGAAAAACAAAGGAAAAAAAAAAGAAAGAGCAGCCCCCCCCCCCCGGACTTGGGCAAGCCCAGCTGGCCAATCCAGCCGGACCAGCCGGACCGGCCCACCTCCCCTCCTACTAACCCCCATCCCCACCTGAGCGAAACCCTAACCCCCACCCCGCTCCCCTGTTTCCCCCCCTCTCTCCCGATCCAGATCGGGGCATGGCGCTGCCCCGCGCCCAACGCCGCCCCGCGCGCGCCCCCGACCCCGTTGCCGTCGCCGGTCGCCATCGCCGCGCGGCCTCGTCTCGTCATCGACCCCGGCGCCTCGCGCCGTCGCCAACTCCCCGGCGCCGCCCCATCGTCGGACCTCGCTGCACCCCGTCGCTCCTCCTCGCCGGCCACATCGCGCCCACTGCCCCGTTCCCTGCATCCTCCCCGTGAGCCACGCCCCTCCTCGCTCCCTCCCTCTCCCTCGCGCGCTCGTGCTCGTCACCTCCGCCGCGCGCCCAACGCCACGCTCCCCGCGCCCGTCCCGCGGTCGCCACGCCCGCTCCCCGCCGCGCTCCGGCCAGGCTCCGCCCCGCGCGCGCCCGGGCCACGCCCTGCTGCCGCTGGCCTGCTTGCTCCTCCCCGTGGCCGCGCCTCTGTCGCACGTCGCCGCTGCCTGCTTCTGCTCCTGCCTCTGCTGCGCGCGCACCTCGCCGGCCCCGGCCTCGCACCGCGGTGCCTCGCACCGAGCCACTCCGCACCAGCCTCTGCTGCCGCGCGCCGGCGCCCCCGCGAGGCCACGGCCTCGCCTAGTCCCCACTGGCCGCGCCCCGCCGCGCCCGCGCTGCGCACGCGCGCCGCGCCCTCATGCCCGTGGCCTATGGGCCACCGACAGATGGGCCCGGTGCCCCCCTGACTATGACACGCGAGGCCCACGCCCAAAACGTTTAATTAAAAAATTAATAATAAAAATAAATAAATAAATAAATAATTAATTAGTTAATTAATTAAGTTAATTAATCCTGATTAGGTTAATCTAATTAAGTAGTTAGTGTTAATTAAACAGTAAATTAATTAGTTAACCACTAATTAACCTAACAGCCTATGATAGGTGGGACCCACTGGTCCTGACGTCATGCTGACGTCATGCTGGCGTCAGCAAGACACTGTTTCGGATAATGTTGATTTAAATAATTAAATAAATTCCAGAAATTAATAAAAACTTTAGAAAATCATATTAAATAATCCGTAACTCCAATGGAAAAACTTTGTACATGAAAATTGCTCAGAACGACGAGACGAATCCGAATAAGCGGTCTGTTCATCCGTCACGCGTCCCTAACTATCCGAACTTGCAACCGTTCCCCTCTTATCCTCTGTCCGATAATTCCAAAGACCCGGGAAATATCGTCAGATATTCTCCCGCTCCGTCTGTTACGTGTGATGCTGCGTTAGACTACCCCTAGCACCGTGTATCGTATTTGTCATGCTCATGTTTGCTCTATATTTATACTGTTTCCTCCCCCTCTTCTCTCTCGATAGCCCCCGACCCCGACGTCGTCCCCGAGACCGACGCAGCTCCGGAGACCGAAGACACCATTGACGACCTTGCCCTTGCCGCCGAGCAACCAGGCAAGCCCCCCCTTTTGATCATCC
Source organism: Thinopyrum elongatum (assembly GCA_011799875.1). NCBI lineage: Eukaryota > Viridiplantae > Streptophyta > Magnoliopsida > Poales > Poaceae > Thinopyrum > Thinopyrum elongatum. The sequence continues at coordinate 351,684,493 of CM022302.1, read as the reverse complement.
CGATATCGCCCATTCTAATTTCCCATGCTTGCATTAGAATTGCTGCTGCTACTGTTTTACCTATTCTGATGCATAGCCTATTTATTGTAACCTGCTGTTGATAATTACCTGCATATCCTAAATTGTTTAGTCTAGGCTGGGTAGAGACCTATCAGTGACCCCCCTTATCCCGACTGCCGCGCTGGATTGTCAGAAGACCCGATCAATGGGATTGAAGACCAGGCCCCGGCACCGCACATCACCCCCCTTAGTTGTAACGACACTGCAGCGTTACTATCGAGTGCCGAGGGTGATACCTCGTGTAGCACTTCTGATGTTAACTCTGTAGAGTAGCTATTCGGTCGTGGTCATCGAGGGTGATTCCTCCTTCACCGCTTCCGATAACGACGCTGTCGTACAACACCTCAAGTGTGAACCCAGCGAGAGTGATTCCTCCGAGTTCACCTTGACGGATACATCGAGTGGGAAATCAAACGAGGGTGATACCTCAGATTCCCCTGATGTTATGGACACACGGATACTTGGACTGTACTGTTGATTACTTGGAAAGGCGGGTCGACCCTGAGGGGTACCCGCGTGCGCCTAAGTGGCGAGTGTTGGGAAGACGGGTGCCAGTGTGGTGCCCGAGTGGTGAATACGAGGCGCGGCCGGGCATTCTTAACCCTTGCAGCAAGTCCTCGAGACGGGGCGACGGGGTCACATCTTTCGTGAGTCTCTGCTCGTTACCGCAAGCCCCTAGTCCTAACGATTTGGATATTTGATCCGAGCAGGCCTCTGGTCTAATAGCACTAACCATCACGTGGGCATAGTATGGGCGTTCTGCATCGTATGCATCAGCCGAAAGCTCTGTCAGACGTCTAGTTCAGCATGGCGGCACGGACGGACCGGCGCCTTCCTGTAGTGTTGGTGCCTGGCTTCACCGTGTGCGCAACGACCCGGAGGGCGAGGGGCGATGGCCAAGACCCCCTTGCGCTTAGGATGTAGACCGACGGGGACCTCTCTGCTGAGCTGTAGGTAGGGTTGCGGTGTGTCGTTTGACCGAGGCCGGGCATGACCCAGGAAAGTGTGTCCGGCCGGAGTTAATCGAGCGTGTTGGGTAAGTTGGTGCACCCCTGCAGGGAAGAACACTTCTATCGATAGCCGGTCCTACGGTAAAGGACACTCGGAGTTGTATCCTGATTGGTACAATTTAGAACTGGATACCTGTGATGAGACCTGTATGTATGGCTCTGGGATTGCTTCTCGCAGGGAGTCGAGAAGGGATCTCCGGACGAGGTTGATGATTGTATGGCTCTGGGATTGCTTTCTCGCAGGGAGTCGAGAAAGGATCTCTGGGTGAGGTTGAGACTTTATGATACTGCTACATTATATTGTACTGTTCTACTCTCTTCTACTGCTGCAAGACCTCTGAAGATGCTAGTCTTCGATAGGACTAGGCCTTCTCTCTATTCTTGCATTTCTGCAGCCCAGTCCACATATACAGCCTCCCCTTGAAAATGTTGCATATGTAGTGTAGATCCTTGCTTGCTGAGTACTTCTGAGTACTCATGGTTGCTTTGTTTTCCTTTTCTCCCCATATCAGTTTGTCGTGACCAAGATGACGGAGCCCCTGAGACAGCTGCCCTGCCGACGATCGCTACTACTACTACCCAGAGGATGGATTCTGCTATGAGTTGACTAACGACCAGGAGTAGGATCGGAGGGTCCCAGGCAGGAGGCCTTCGCCTTTCGATCGTAGTGTTTTATTTTGCCCCGCCTTTCTAAAGGCCTTTCTGTACTTTCTTTTATATCTGTACTCAGATATCTGATGCTTCCACTGACGCTTGTTCGCAAGCTTATGTATTCGAGCCCTCGAGGCCCCTGGCTTGTAATATAAAGCTTGTATGACCTTATTTATGTTTTAGAGTTGTGTTGTGATATCTTCCCGTGAGTCCTTAGGCTTGATCGTGTGCATTTGCGTGTATGATTAGTGCACGATCGGGCCGGGGGCGTCACACTGCGCTCCATGTGCACTCTGATGCAGAATCCGGTCTCGAGCTGTAAGAAGAGGTCCACGTGCAGGTGTATGACCTCCAACAGCAGGCCAATCAATACCAGCATACATCTGAGTCCTGCGCGGGTAAAGGATGTGCTCAGGATGTATCCCTGCGCGAACAGCGGGTAGCAACTGCGTCATAGCATCGTAGAGACGTGCTCGAGTGGCTACCAACTCGACGGCAAGAGCCCGAACAGTGCGATCCAGAGCCTGAGTGCACTGAATCAGAACGCGCGGGTCATAGCGACGAGGCTCGAACGGGGCACAGATAGCTGTGTAGTATCCAGTAGCATCTCCAGCAGGGGCATACGAAATGTATCGGAACTCAGAGTCATCCAAGATATCGCTGAACTGTCCTCGGAGACGTGCGACGGCAGAGTAGGCGGCATCATGGACTGCCATCTCAATCGTCACGCCGATACCGTGGAAAAGGTGTAGCTCGGTGTCTGAGTCATTCTGCTGATCATAGATACGAACATCAGCATGGTACTGCTCCTGATTGAACTCGCGGTAATCCTCGTAAACCAAGTACTCAGGATACCAACGGTAGCCAAGTCTGGTCATGAGAGCGATCAGGACAGCTGGAAACCCAGGGGCATTACGAGCCCAAGTGCGAAGCACAAGCTGTGTCGTAGGACATGGTGGAAACAAACGATCCATCTGAAACAGAGGAAATTCAGATTTGTCAATTGACAATGAGAAGTTTAACACAACTCGGAGAGAAAGGTTAAACAAAACAATGGAAAGGAAAATGATTATCAGACTAATCAGATCAATGACAGGGAAATCGCACAGATATCCAGCTCTCCGGGTAGACGGGATTTACGAGATCCTAAGTGTCGGCGTTAGTAAAATTTATTTAACCCGAGTAGAAGAGAGATCAGAGTCCCAGAGTATAGACGAGGAATAAAAGATCCTAATACCACCCAGTTGGCGACGTGGGCCCGTAAGCCACACAGCCAAGTTAGTAAATTAGTTTTTCGATGTCTAGACTCAACTTTGGCCAAGGAATTGGAAGGGGGCTTCCTACAGGCAGTCGGCTCTGATACCAACTTGTGGCGCCCCCAACTCAATCGTACACTAATCATACACGCAAACGTGTACGATCAAGCACAGGGACTCACGGGAAGATATCACAACACAACTCTAACACAATTTAAACGGAGGTCCACAATATTACAGACCAGGGATCCGAAGATCCGAATACATAAGTCAGTCATACAAATATTATCTGAGTACAGACATAGTTAGACAAGTTTTGCCTTAAGAAGGCTAGCACAAACAGCGACACTAGATCGAAAGGCGTTGGCCTCCTGCCTGGGAGCCTTCGATCCTACTCCTGGTCAGCTGGCTCGATCCAGTAGTAAGTACCCTCTAGACCCTCCTGGTAGTAAGCTCCGGTGGTGGCATCTGGCTCCTGGACTCCATCGTCTGATGTATCACCAAGGTGGGGTATATGGGGAAAAGAGAAAGTAAAGCAACCGTGAGTACTCCTCCGAAGTACTCAGCAAGCAAGGATCTATACTACATATGCAACATTATCAATGGAGAAAGGCTGTATATGTGAACTGGGCTACAGAAATGCCAGAATAGAGAGAAGGCCTAGTCCTATCGAAGACTAGCATCTTCAAACATCTTCACAAGGCCATCATCTTGCAGCAATAGAAGAGAATAGAATAGCATTTTATTTAGAAACATGTTGAAGTACAGCTTAAAGATCCTTCCTCGACTCCCAAGCGAGAAAGCGATCCCGAAGCTTCAATTAAGTAACAAGTATGCAGTTTAAGTAGTAGATCGGGATACACAAACTGAGCGTCCTTTACCGTAGGACCGGCTATCGATAGAAGATTCATCCCTGCAGGGGTGCACTACTGTTACCCAACACGCTCGATCAACTCTGGCCGGACACACTTGCTGGGTAATGCCCGTCCTCGGAAGATCAACACGAAGCAGCGCTCTACCTAGGCTCGGCAGAGAGGTCAGCACGCCGGACTAACCTATGCACCCAGAGGTCTCGGGCCATCGCCCTGGGCACCCTGCGCGTTGCGAGACTGGCCGGGGTGCACGCGCGACACTGAGCTCGTCAGTGAAGTATCCAGCCCAATCCCGACAATCAGCCCGCACGGTGAATCGTGACGTCAGACGAGCTTTCGGGAGAAACGTACTTCGCAGAGGGTCCCATAACCATTATCCCGCGTGGTGGTAGTGTGTATAGGGCACGTCGACCCACTCAGATCACACACCCAAATCCAATAGGCTCAATTAGTATCATGCGGAGACAATCAGAGTCTCTGATGCTCCGCCACAATGTCACACTCGAGTGCCCTTCCGGCACACCCGAAATCATAGATCCCCAGCGGGTACCCACCAGGGTGGACCCGCCTGTAACAAGGGTCAAGTAACCGTGTGGTCATAACATCAAGGGGGAAACCTGAGGAATCACCCTCGGCGGATTCCACTCGACGAAATCATCAGGGTGAACGTATGAGGTATCACCCTCGAGGTTCACACTGAGGGTTGCACGACAGAGTCGTATCGGAAGTGGAGAAGGAGGAATCACCCTCGATGACCACGACCGAACAGCTACACTGTAGAGTATTCATCGGGAGTGCGTTACGAGGTATCACCCTTGGCACTCGATAGTTACTACGCAGAGTCGTACAACTAAGGGGGTGTGAAGTGAGGTGTCGGTCTCTGGTCGACGATCACGTTGATCGGGTCGTCGATGATCAAGCAGGGGCAACAAGGGTAAGGTGGTGGGGTCACTGATGGTTCACTACCAACCTATACTAAACAGTTTATCATAAGCAGGTAAGGTAGCAATGAACAGGTTACAACAGCAGGCTATGCATCAGAATAGGAGCATACATTAACAGTAGTAAAATCTAATGCAAGCAGGAGAATAGAGTGGGCGATATCTGGAATGCTCAAGGGGGGGGGGCTTGCCTGGTTGCTCTGGCAAGAGAGAGGGGTCGTCAACGGGCTGCTCGTCGGTAGTGAAGTCGTACCCGGGTGCAGCGTCGTCGGTCTCAGCGTCTATCGAGAGAGAGAAGGAGGGGGAGAGAAACAATAAATTCACGGCAATAATGCAAACAATATGTATGACATGCCTAAATGATATGCCGGGGTGTTCTACTGCCTAACTAAATGATTTAGTTAATTTAGGAATTTATTTGGATTTATTTAATTAAAGTTTGGCACTATTCATTTACTGAAAATGGTCTAAAAGTTCAACGTTCTTATAGCTGCGGGCGTCTGACGGGAATACGGAGGGCGTATCCGGGTTCGTATCGGAATTCTGAGCAAGTTTCATGTATAAAGTATTTTCATCGGAGTTACGGATTATTTAATATGATTTTCTAAAGTTTTTATTAATTTCTGGAATTTATTTAATTATTTAATTCAACATTATCCGAAACAGTGTTATGCTGACGTCAGCATGACGTCAGCAGGCGCCCTGACACGTGGGTCCCACATGTCATAGGCTGTTAGGTTAATTAGGGTTAACTAATTAAATTATTGTTTAATTAACACTAACTACTTAATTAGATTAACCTAATCAGGATTAATTAACTAATTAATTAATTAATTATTTTAATTTTTTTTTATAAAAACGTTCTGGGGGTGGGCCCCCATTGTCATAGGCCCTGGGGGCCTAACGGGCGCGGGCGACGGGCGGGGCGAGGCCGGAGGGGGCGTGGGACGCGCGCGCGAGGCGGGCGATGCGGGGCACGAGTGGGCGGTGCGGGGCGCGGGCTCGGTCGCTGCGGGCGAGCAGCGATGGGCAAGCAGCGGCGGGCGGCGGCAGCAAGCAGAGCAGCAGGGGCTCGGAGGGAGGGCGAGCGGGGCGCGGGGAGCGCGTGCTGGCGCGGCCAGGGCGCGGCGGAGTCGCGCGATGCGCGCGGCGATCGCGGGCGTGGCGGCGACAGAGAGAGGGGGAGGGCGTGGCCCTCACCGCGGGTGCAGGGTCAGGGCAATGGGCTCGAGGAGGCGGCCGGGGATGACGGCGACGGGGTCCGGCGAGGCGTCGGCGACGAGGCGGAGACGGGGCGCGGTCGGCGGCGTCGGCCAGCGCCCGATCCAGTTTCTGGATCAGGGGGGGGGGGGGAAGTGAGCGAGGGGGTGGGGGGTGTCGGTGGGTTAGGTTTGGCCGCCTAGGGGATAAGGGGGTGAGGTGGGCCGGGGGGGTTCCTTTTTTTTTCTGTTTTCTTTTCTTTTGTCTTTTTCTTTTTATTTAATCATATCTCCTGTTTAGTAAATAGTTGGGCCTCCAAATGATTTTTTATAACATAGGAATTGCTCCAACAAATACTAGGCATTCTCTAGCACTACCAAAAATTAGTTTGGAGTCAATTTGAGTTCACACAATTTTTATAATAATTAAAATGCATTAATCCTTACTGTTTTGATAATGTTTGAGGCACCTAATTATTTTATTAATTGTTGGTTTCAATTTTAGAATAGTCTCTGCAATATTTGCTATTTATCGAACATTTTAGTTTCTATGTTGGACAACTTTTATATTTTCCACTTTCATTTAAATTTGAATTCGACTTAGGAGTTGAAATGCAATATGATGCTAATGTTGATTATGCACTATTAAGCTTGCTGACATGTCATTATCAAAAGTGATTACTGCATCTAATGACAGAGGGTGTTACAAAATTCACTTGTAATAGAAGCAAGACATCATCTGAGTTCCACATCGTCATAAGATTATATAAGGCAGCATAGAGTTCAAGTTCAGTGCTTTCATGAGACCACAGAAGGTAGCCATTTGACAATAAGTTCAGTACTAAGAGCGCAAAAATGAGATAGTTAGCGCGCGCGTTGCCTACTTCAACCCTTGGTCCAACACACCAAATCCAAAAAAAAACTTGGTACACATTTCACCAAGAATATAAGTTCACATCGCATCAATCTTACAGAAAGAACACATAATAAGGATCTTAATTTTCAAGAGGCATTCCTTCGGTTATCACACTGAGCAACAACCAGTTGCAGTAAAACAATGAATAGCACTTAAAACTACCAAACTAAAACCTTAAGCCTGAGAATCTGCATCTCCATACATAACACAACAACAGATACCTATACATAAGTGGTCAAATTCACTATTTAACTATCTTCCAGAGAGGATCATCAAATTATTCTCATATTCCAGAGTGAGTGCCTACATCACGGTCACACGCAATGGGCACAAGCATCCGCTTCTTGATCTAGGTGAACTGAAGGCCCGTGTTTGCACCTAAAGCCAAGCAAGAGCTTAAGACTCGAGCTCCGTACCAGGCCAATGTTGTCCATGATTCGCAAGCACGTCCTTTAAGTTCTTGAAACAGAGTAGAAACCTGCATATATTTGTAGTCAGAAATTAGAGAGATCAACAAAGAAAAAGGAGTGAAAGTCTCATTATTTTTGGAAGTCCTATTTTATTAGGGAAAGGGAGCACATGAGATTCTTAATCCATCCTAGTGAGGTTACAATATCCATGCAAAAGAAAACCAGGGGGAAAGAGGAGGAAGTAATTCCTTGTAAGAATCACAATGTAGTACCAGAGGTGACATAGAATAACATAGAGATTGCGATAAGGTTTTATGATATATATATATGGCATGGATCTCGCCATTATTTGCTGGCGATTAATAACACAAATTATTATTTTTGCATGTATCCTGCCATCACGTGCATTATGTTAAACTTGCACCATCCCAACAAGTGGATCTTCTAGTTACTAGTAATAATGTACGTGCAATGCACGTTTATATTAGGTAGGATATTAGTTGCACGTTATATTAGGTAAGATATATCTGTTGCACATTGGTATTTGGTAAGATATTAATTACTTTTTCACGGGAATGGTAGGATATTAATTACATGGCAGATTTCAAGGGATAGCGTTGAGTCAAAACGTGTTTATAACCAATGGCAGTGGTGGGTAATTAGAGCGTTAAACGTGTTTGGTGCTCAACATTGGAGCGATTTGAACCGCTAGATAACATGATTTGACGGTCGAGATGGTTTGGATCTGCCCATTTGGGTCTTTTTATATTGGTATAGATTCTGTCAATCAACATATTGACTTGAAAAGAACTAATACTTCCATACAGCCGAGAAAATAAAATTCAAGTAGCAACAATGCAGGTATACGGACTGAACTCTTCCTCAAAATAATACGTATATGCTTCAGATTTAACCACCATGTATTTATTCCACCTATCTTCTAACCAGATAGTTTAAGAGACTCTCACTAAAAATGTTAAAATGAGAATCCTATGAAATATCATGAAACACAGAAGGTTCTTTATAAATGAAGAAGATGGTTTACAGGGCAAGCATAGAATAATCCACTAAAGCAAAGAATGTGAGTATAATTGAAAAAAGCATGTCACAGCAATTCCACACACACACGTAATGTGCCGCATAGAAATTCAGGATAGCAAAAGCAAAAATTAGTTACTTAGCCTTATATCGATCTCCACCGATGGTTGGATCCTCCATTGCTGCACCTCCGCCTGCTTTTAATGGCATAGGCGCGTGCGCGCACACACACAAAGACCTATAGGCGGCCGGCTGATTAGGTTAGTGTATCATGTGTGGTCGAGAAAGCACGTATCCATGTCGAGCACCAATGGGCTTGTTTGCACATATTTTGAATGATGATAGTATCAAAGTGACTTGAGGTGCCTAGAAAAGCAGAGTGAGCACTACGTATACTATTAATAGTTAAAGAAATGATAAATACAGTGGTTAACTCAACAGATCCATCTAAATATCTAACAACCATTTGTGACTTGTTGGTAGTATAGTAGAACGACAACCTTCTACAACATATGTAACTCTAAAAAGACCCAAGTTCTCGGGTCTAAAATAATCTTAGACAAACAAACAACTGATTTATTTTGAAGTTCAGTTAACATCTCCAAGGAGCACAGAAAACAAATAGACAATTTGATGTACTATATTTGCATGAAGAGATGAGGTATGACACTCCTTTCAGTGAACTAATTACCTAACCAGCAGTCATTTCAATTTCTCAATTGAAGAATTCCCCAAACAGAAATGTGAGAACCAGCCTCCATGATCTGCCTAAATCAATCAATCGAAGCGAACCAGGATTAAGAAACACTATACAAAACAAAGATTGGAACTACATTATTGCAAGGTAATTGTTGGTGGAAGAGGGGCAGAAAAAATAAAGATAATGGGCAATATGGTGGTGAACCCTAGCTGCTTCAGTTTCTACTGCTAGAGTAAGAAGGACGGACCTGTTAGGCGGCCGGCGGAGGAGGACGGTGTGTCGCAAGGTCAAGAAAGCACGTATCCGCAAGCTCATGGGCCAAACTGCACATCACAGAAACCTGGGTCATGCATAGATTAAAAGAAGGCACCTACATGTAAAAAAACACCTTTGTGTGATCAAGAACATCCAAGTTTCTTTCTATGCATGCAAGATATTTGTGATTTCCTAACTGAAGAAGGTTTAAATCCCGAAACAGAGCAATTCAAGTTTGAGCCCAGTCTGCTCCCAGCGATGGCAAAGGCCAAGCTCGACGGGGAGAACAACGGCTGAGAAATTAAGATGTTTCTTGATCTAGCAAAAGGGAACCAGATTATTCAAAAGAAGGAAGCATTTATATTTTCAAATATTCTTCAACATACCTGCCATGAAATTAAGATGTTTCTTGATTAAGTAAGGAAACACACAATTGATAAACAGGGGATGGACATGCATCCGTTGAAAAAAGGCAGAGATAAATTGCAATACCGTTGATTCATCTTTAGAAAAGATCCAGAGTTTCAAGCCAAAGATAAATTCATGTTGCTAATGTAACTACTACTGTACTTGTCTTAGAAGCATGTCTCAATCGATCAGACCTGATTATAAATATTTATTAGGATAATAAAGTTTGCAATATACAATGTCAAAGTTACATTTCCTTCCAGATCTAAATCATCAACTCCTAATATGCCAAGTAAATTAGATCATCAGATAACAGCTAAAGTAGATGGCCATAGATCCATGGTGACGGGAAGTTTAAAATTTTCCCTGAAGGAAATAACTATCTATGTATACAAAAGCAAAAAAACATTAGTAGCACCTAAGCAAGTCAATGGCTGCAAGGCATCAGCTAACCCACAAAAGAATATCGATAGCAATGGTGTAAGAGTTCAGTTTAACATGCGAAGAACAATCTATTGAACAATGGTGTAAGAGTTCATTTAACATGCAAAGAAAAATCTATCGAACGATGGCATAAGGCCAGCATAATACCTAACAGGTTGTAGTTCTCATAAAAAACACTTCATTATTAATTTGATGCTTCAACTTTCTCTTGACTCTCTCACATTACCAAAATGATGACTTGCAGGAGCTGAAACTACTGAAACTCTTATACCTATGGAAATAGCGCTGCACGAAGGCGAGTCGGCAGCAGTAAGGAGAAATAGGGCAGCAGCAGTGTAGCGATGCACTCTTCCAGCCTCCCTTCCTCTTTCATAATTTCAAGGCGACCTCCTTTGTTGTCCCTCCCAAGCCGCAGCACACACACATGCTGATCTGTATCTCGAGGTGTAGAAAATGGATCAGAACACACACACACACACACATCTCTGGTGTTAAACAAATTATTTCTTTTGTCTGAGTACCTTTATCTAATCAAATAACCTAGAATTACAAGTTAAAATACCCTGCTATTCTAGTAAATAAAGAACCTTCATCTAATAAAAAAAATCTCCTTCCTACAGATAGTAGGTATGAACCATAGAACCTAGGAACCAACGAACCATCCGAGGACTAACCATGAAATGCTTCATCATGAACATCGGATCCACGAGGCTGGAGGTGCTCGTGAGTAGTGTGTGCAGCTACCCGCCAGAGGAAGTGTCCAGCGAAATCTGCCCGTCATGTGATCCTTCTATCAGCACAACACAACACTTGCAAAATCCTAGGAAAAGATCACATAAGCAGCACATTTGGCAATTATAATGTGTCACAGATCTTACTGGGGTAGGCCAAACATCAAGGAGCTAACGAGGGGGCCGTCCATGAGAGGCATGGATAGAGGAAAAAATACTGACTGCCCTACAATTGTGCAGTGACCTAATCATGCAAACTTGTACTATGAATGCGGGAAACAACCACGTCACTCCGTGCATGAAATACAGACCAAACAACAAACAATATAAACAACGTGGATATGCCATTGTGACAGGCGAATAAACATCTAGTATAATAGAACGACGTTAATCAAAGTGGGATCTTGGTAAAGTAGTGCATATTTGATAGAAATAGGGAAATAAATTCTAAATGGCAGATGTGAGAAGAGAAAGCAAAGACCATACTTGGGAAATATATGCTCCAATTTGGGAACCACACGTGTATTGTTTGGATGGCGCGCATAACTACATCATCATTTATCTGAAAATAATACGACATGCTTTGTTTAGCACACATAGTTTAGCGGTACAAAATAAGGAAAAAAAACATATATGTATTTTAGAGCTGGAAGGGATAGTAAGAAGCATGAGTTCTGCTTACAAATTGTAAATCCAAGTCATTCTGATGGCACAATGGGGCTGAATCGACGCACGACAACATGTACCAAATTTCAAAGACTTAAGTTATTCCCTGCCAATCATCACAATATAATTAACATACTGCATGACTTTCTTTTGCTTCATTTGGACTGAAAGTGAAAGGTTTCAGTTTTCATAAAAAACCGTGATTAACAAAATGATGACTTGCAGGAGGCTAGAAATATGAGTAATGGTACATCTACAGAGCGAATTCATTATGAACCATAAACCCTGTTAGCAACAGCTCCCCCTCTCTCTCTCTCACACACACGCGCGCGCACACACATATTTTCTAGTCAGCGCAGATGCAAAGCAATATCAGTACCAAAGCACCACACCCCTCTTCTTCTTTCTTGCTCACCTTTGAAGCACTCAGGAGCTGGGCTTCGCAGTGGCGGCGGATCTGGTAGAGGTGTCCATAGGAAAGGAGATTAGCAACAACAAAAATAATAAGTAGGCTTCAAGAAGTGGGCCTACCTTCGAAGGAGCACGGTCGTGGCGGCTGGTAAAATGCATCGGACACGAGTAACAGGTCCGCTCTTTGGCGGATCAGTCATAGAGTCCACTTCTGTCTAGTACTCTAGAAAAAAAACATTTTCCTCACTATCATTAAGCAGAAATAATATCTGTAACGTCAAGTCATACTTCAGGAGAGTAAAGTATCAATGCGAGACTAAAACAGACAGCCATGTCAAGTATTAAGGTGCTACTTTGAGTTGACTTAGTTCATGTATCAAGTTTAATACTCAGATAGCCAGAGGATCACTGCAATGCTCTTTTTATCAACACCTAAATTATTTGCAAGTATGACCATTGATTTAAAACTTCAACTGGATCAAGCAACAACGCCACAATGGTTCTGAAATTATTAGGCACTGAAGAATGTTCATCCAAAATTTAAATCCCAGGGACATAGTTATGCTAATCCACCATCCAACGACTATGTCACAAACGCATTTAAGACCTTCCTCCAACACAGAAGTTTTTTACGGATAAGATTTAGAATGAAAATGGCAAGAATAACATTTACATTGAGGATAAAAAACAAATGTGACAAACAATACATCAGACTTACATTATCTATGTCAAACATGTTGAATATTCCTTTCAAGTAATCAATCACTTCATTTGTCAATTCCACCGTCTGTAACAAAGATAGTGATATGACTTTAGTACCAAAGAAATATTATAGACCAAAGGTATGGCAAATATTAAACACATAGATAAATGAATATTGAAGCCAGGATTGCATATACCCACCATACAGTTGAAATCAACTATCAACTTACACGTAATCCCTTATAAGAACAACTTGACACTAAAATATATGTGCACTTAAAAATTGGTCTAGCTTCAACTGACAACAAAATGTGAACAGCTGACAGTAATCAACAGAACATTACTTGATCAGGAGCTCGCTTGACTGACGTTGGAATGAATTCATCTCTAAGCTTGATTTCATTATCATAACCAAATTTCCTCAATACTGTCCATGTAGTTTCCAAACGACCTTTCTCAATAAAAAGAGCATGAAGGAAAAGGAACCCAGTCAATGTAAGGCCACTATCATTTACGCCTTCGGGCATCTTCTCTTGAATAACTCTCTTCACGCCTGATATTTCAGTAGGCTGGAAAGGAGCGCTAAAACATATGACCTGCAAACCAATAGAATGAGAATTTTAGTATCACCATACATAGAAGAATGTCAATAAAAAACTCTAGTCAGCCTCATGTTAAGATAAAGGAAGAATGGTGGCCTCAGTGAATACAAACCTGAAAGTCATTGACCTCCACATCACTGAGAGCTCCATCCCTGTCGTGGTCACATAGAATGAATATCCGCTTCAAAGCCCTCACACAGCGTGGCTTTAGAGATTGTGCCTCTTGGTCGAATAGAGGAGCTGTGGGGTGAAGCACTGCCTTCTGGGCATAGTAGAAGACCTCGGGCACCTGCGGTTCATAAACATATGTTTAGTAAACCTACTCGAGCATAGTATCTAGAATTCTAACGCCACAATCAAAATTATCATTAGTACACAATCAAACTATAGAAAATGTAATGTCGGAATATTTTGCGAGGCTGAGCAGCTGCTGGCATCAGCATTTTGAGCATTCTAGTTTCGTTCATTGTGAACAATCAACCATTTGACATAATAAAAGTGTTACCAACATTCCCTAGATATTGAGACAAGGGGAGTCTTTCACACCTGGATCTGGCGAAGAGCGGAGCACTCAATGTAGGTCTCGATCTCACGGAACGACTGCATGATGGGCGCCATCGTCTGCTCAAGGCTGTTCTGCTGGTCGTCCCTCAGGTCCAGCTTACACCCCACCACGATGACAGGCGCCTTCAACTGCGCAATCACAGAAACATTGGACAGCACAGATCAACACGGGCAACCCAGGGTAAAATCACCTGTGTACCAAAAGCAGCAGCAACATGAGGGGAGGGGAAGGGCCAAAAACAGCAGCAGCATGAGGGGAGGGGAGGGGCCAAGAGCACCTTGACCAGCAGCAGCAATGCTAGGGTTAGGGTTGGAGCAGGGGGGAAGGGCGGCGTCCCGAGTAGGCCATGGCGTGAGCACACTCAGAGGCCGAGGTCGGACGACGGCGCCGGCGGATCTGCGAGCCCTTGGCCGCCGCCGAACCTGCTCGCTCTCCCTCTTCTCTTCCCTTCCCTTCTGATGACGGGAGGGGGGAGGTTGCGGGCGGCGTGGGGCGAGGGAGATGAGGAGAGAGGTCCACCGCGGCGTGGTCTGAGGGGCGTCGGCGGCAGCGATGTGAGCGGGGCGGCGGCGATGTGGGCGGGGCGGCGAGGTCTGAGGGAGGGAGAGGGAGGGGAGAGGGCGGGGCGAGCGGGGGCTGGGACGCGGGAGGACGAGGGAGGGGGCGCGAGTGCGGGGTGGGGAGCGGCTAGGTCATCTCCACGCGAGCCGTCGCGTTTTATACACCTGTAGGCGAAATGACAAAAATGCCCTCGGCGGCCACCCAATTTTACAGGCGGTGGCACGACGGGGCGCACACTATTCATTGCAACAAGCTCAGTTTCGATCCGACGGCCCAGGCAATCCGGCGGCGAGATCCAACGTCCGAGATCGCATCAAGCAGCTGATCCGACGGCCGAGAGTGCCTGAGCTCTGTGAGCGTCCGGTGCTCCCTTCGTTTCTTCTCTTTTGATATGCAGCAACATGTTAATAGAAGTTATATACACATTGGTTTGTTACTTGCAAACTTATTAAGGACTAAACATTATTCTTCAATTGTCCGTAGGCTCTTTCTCCAAATAACTTATTATTCTTTCTTTGAAATGTTAGTTGTGTTCAACTTACTTCATGAATACAAATTACTTGCAAACTAGCACCAATATTACTTGCATCAAAACTGACATGTATCTATATGTGTGATGAAGGCATTTTTTCTGTGTATTCATCACTACTTGATCATGCTTCCTGCTATGTAGAAACAAGAAAAATAGATTTTTCAGCACATTTTTTATCTCACACTCCATTATACCGCTTCCTAGATCTGGGACGTCAAGGTATATTTTCCTCAAAAGAAAAAAAAACGAATGACACTTCTTGTCTGATTGTACCGAATGTTTGTAATCTGATTGTTGATACTGCCATTTACTTTAAAGTTGGATGCCTTGATCGATTGAGCAATAAACAAGAAAACAGTACCATCTCTTTCTTTGTGGACACAATCAATCTTCTTCTTCATCCTTGAGAAGCATCTTTTTTTCATTCCTGACAAAGAGATCCACTTGGCTTTCTTTCATTTTTTATATAAAATGTTGAAGCTAAGTTTCATCCTTCCAGTTCATGCACAACTCAAGCATATCTTATCTGAGCTATGTTTACTGGTTCATTGTAGGAAGGACATTATGACGTATAGTGTATTGTGCAACTTAGTTCACCCAGGAGTTATTGGTGTTAAAAGATGATTTTCGCAGGGTTGAGCATCATCAACTCTTTAAAATCTTGAAAAGGTTTAAAAGCGCTTCGTAGTAAAAGGTCACACAAAACTGTAATTTTGAACAAAGGTGCTTAAGCCTTATACAACGTTGCTCCATCTGTTCCAGGTTTAAAGAGTAGATATGAGAATGATTTCTTGCACAAGTCTGACCTCCAACGATTCGATGTAATGTGATACAAACTTGGTGTTTCTGATTATACGAAATCTACGTTTTTAACCAAATGTATTCACTATGCAGAACATAGACAAGTGATCGTGAAACCTGATTTTGTGCGGCCGATGGTTCCATTATATTAAGTATATATCTCATTGCTTCCAACATGGTCTTCAACTACAACCCAAGCGGGTGATGCTTTGGTATGGTGGGAACAATATTAAAAAGGTAAACACACCCGCTTGGGTTGTAATTTATTTTAGAAAATGTATAGCAAGATGCCATTTTCATCCAAAGAGGTTAATAACACAAGGCTGATGCATAACCAAAGAAAAGAAAAGAAAAAAAGGGTCAAAATGATGAAGGCGTGGTTTGCGACTTTGCGTCACTTGGTCGCTTTGAGTCAATGGCCACTAGCACTGAAATATAATCCATAAAGCTAATTGAGAGGAAGGGCAGACATGCTGGCAGCTACATCAGGCTTGAGTGGGATGGGCATGGCAAACCTGAGAGTCAATGGTCTCAATCCTATGGTGATCGCCACACTCGGAGAAGGTAGCGGAATTACGGTGAGTAGAAGGTCGCATCGCCTTGGCAGTCGCCCTGGCGGACAATGTTCACTCTTTGTCACCGGAAATTGGCTTGGGGTCAGCAGCCTCGACGATGAAGGCATATCCCTCCCTCATTGTAGCACCACACCACTGTGCCCGAGGTTGTCCAACCCACATACGAACGGGTCAGCTACGTGGCTGGCACTAACCGAGGGTTGCGGTCCCTTTTGCGCCACCTGGACGGATTCAGCTACCCAGGATGCTAGACCGGTGGGCTGGCTCGATGCCGAGGCGGCGGCGCGAGAGGTTGTCAGACAGGGCCGGTCTTGAGATTTCGGGGGCCCTGGGCGAAACTATAATCCGGGGCCCTAAATATGCGCACAAGGCATGAGTGAAGAGATATCAAGGTCCAAGGGCGATATCTATGATTGAGGCGTTTTTTATAGGAATGATAACCATAGTAGTAGTAGTATTGTCATCGCCCCCCGGCAGGCCTTCACGAATTTGTTGGTAGAGCATTTCCAAATAATATATGAGGTATTGCTCATACAATATTGCAAAATGACACCAATACAACCAAATCAGTCATGTAGCCTCACACAGGGGTGTCGGATGAAGTAAACGATAGTCATAATAGTAGCTGGCGATAGAAATTCATGTATAGAATAACAACGGTAGACAGACGTGTGCTATCTTATGGGGTTTTGAGAGAAAGCAATCCTTCAGCCAATCAGCTGAGAAGAACACCCTAGATCAAGCAGACTTGGCATATGTATACCTGGTCATCGTAGAACCCTAGGTTGCTCCGTCCGCCCTTGATTTCTAACGCTGTCGCTGGCTCGCTGCTGCTCATGTCGCACTACCTCTCCATATTGTGCCCGTCACATCCTACCCAGAAGTTCGGAGAGGATTCAGAGGTGGCGGCGATCAGGCGATCAGCCGCCGGCGCAAACACGAGGAGTGGAACAGAGAAAAATGAAAAGGTAGTACCTGATCCGATGCATCATGCTGGCTCCTGCCTAGCCGCCTGTTGAGTCCTAGTAGTACCAAACGACCGCTACTCTTTTTTAGGAAAAAATCGACTAATCGAGGGAAACCCTGGAGCCTCCGTTACAAATTTCTTTCTCTGTTGCGAATATCACGCTGATCGTGTTTCTACTTGGACAAGGCCCAGCAGCATCGTTTTACTAATTTTAACCGCAGACTGGCAGGCTGGAGGCATATGAGCAGAGAAGTACATGTTGGGGGCCCCTTGCTACTCGGGGGCCCGGGGCGGTCGCCCCTCTGCCCCCCCTCAGGGCCGGCCCTGTTGTCAGAGGGAGAAGGAGGCGAGCCACATCATGGCAGGGAGAGGAGGAGACTGGCAACACTGTGGATGAGAGAGGAGATGGTGGGGAGAGGAGCGGGCGGGCTTCGCCATGGCATGAAGGGGAGGTGCCTGGGAGAGATGGAGGCGGTGACGCTGTGGCGGGGAGATGAGATGCGGCGACACCCGGTGGCTGGTTGGCTATGTGAAGAGAGCAGGAGGGGCTATGCGGTGCGTGAGTGAGGACAGAAGTGTCTGCTTTTTCCGGTCAAGAAAAGGAGAAAGGAGCAGCTTCTATACGTTGACATCAATACCACATAACATAAAGTCATTTTTTTTAGAAAAGTACCAACCAAATGATCTATGTGTACAATTTAAAACTCACCAAAATCAGGATGCACCGATAGAATCCAGTTTGATCCGTCCGCCTCCATGCCTGCTCCAGTCTCCATGACGACCTAGGTCTTTCTTCTCTCCTCGATCAACCGCGGACGGTTCTACTAACCTCCTTCTCAGCCCCCTTCCTCTCGTCTCCTCGTCGGTTGGAGCCGCGCGAACTCGCCGCCGACGCCTACACGCCGCGCGCCCGCCGCCCGCGCCGTACGCCTTGGGTTAGGTATGTCCCCTTCTCAATTCTCAGTTATGCCCTTGTTTTTTTTGTTTTTTGGCTGAGAATTGAGATATCTGGTAATTTAGACGTCGACTTCATCGATTAATCCTTACAAGTCTTGACGCATTATGAATTCCTTGTTCAACAGACTAGGCAGTTCTTTTCTAAATTGTCTATTTTGAGAGTTGGCTAGCTCTTGTGTTTTGCTGACGCTCAGCCACGTATGCAGATCATGGAGGGCCAGCCCATGGTGAGCTATTCGGCAGGATCAGTGAACTCTGTTGTCTACAAGCTCACCAAGCTAAAGGTTTGCTCCCTTGTAATTGAAGGGTTACAAAAGGATCTTATGATTCTTTTGGAGAGTTTCGGCCAAGTGGTTGTGTTGCCAAGTAAGATGAATTCGCAAGTCCAAGTGTGGATGAAAATTGTGAGGGAGTTGGTCTTCGACATCGAGGACTGGATCGATCAGATGACGGCGATGCCAAACACAGGGGGCCAACTACTGGATTTAGGAGAGGAAGTGAAAAGATTCAAGGCCTGGATCGAGCACGCGTGTGAGCTCTGTGAAAGTTGCGATCTCGTTATTGAAGTGCCGTCTGAACTTCGTGATCCTGCTTCTTTACCCGGCCACGGCCAAGTTACAGTTGCTTCACATATACTTTTCGAGGAGAAAACTGCCCTTGTCGGGATGGAAGTTCCACTGGATGAGCTTGTCAAGCATCTCACTGGTGAGCATGAGAAGAGGCTGAAGGTGGTTTCCATCCTCGGGATGGAAGGCCTTGGTAAGACTACTCTTACCAAGGAGGTTTATTCAAAGATTCAAGGGAACTTTGAGTGCCGAGCTTTTGTTACTCTTGGCCGGAGACCATCCATTAGGGAGACTGTGCAAGAAATACTTTGTCAAGTAAACCCCTCTGCAGAAAAGAAAATAAACCTGAAGATTGATCCTAGGCGTGGAAGGGGCGCAGCCCCGGATCTGAAAAAACTCCTCACTGAGCTTTGGAAGTACCTCGCCACAAAGAGGTACCGCCTTGCAGTTTAATTACCTCTTCCTTATCTAGGTTTCTTGACTTGACGTGTTTTATTTAGTAGGAAGTTGAAATTTCTGGAAATAAACCATGTACCCAGCCCAGAATACATCTTGTGGACAGCACTCGTAATGGTAGATATGTTTTGTTCAACGTAGTATGTACTTCTTAGGTATCTGAACTTTATATATTAAACTTCATTTGGGAAGAGAATCAACTAGTTAGAGGGGTGGTTGTACACCCAGCCTACCAAGGATCGAATTCCAGGTGGCAATACTTGGGTGTTCTTTTGTTACAAAGTAGTCAAATTCACTTAGATCTTCTCATCTTAGGTTGTGCTTGGTTTTTGTCCAAGGCTGCCATACCAAAAGATTGATTATCCAAATTTTGGTTAAGGTTTTTCTTGCCTATGGATTGACCAACATTGGCTAAAAGAATGAACTAGAGTTGGCAAAAGAGCATTGCCATGCCAAAAATTTGGCCCTCAGTCCACCCGAAGATTTAGTTTTTTTTTATTAATGTATTTATACTGCTTTTTTGGTCAAATCAACACTACATGTCTGATTTTTTTTTTTTTGAGGTGGCACACCCTAATGTCCCTGGCTCTAGTATGACCTCATCTAAAAAAAGATCAATTTTTTTATCATGGTCGAAAGCCGAAAAATTGACAGGGTACACTTTGGTCACAAACCAAATATACCCTTAATCCAATATTCGACAACCCTCTCATTTTCTTCGTAGTAGGAAAATTGTTTTGGGATAGAAATTTCTCGACATCAGCCAATGGATGGTGTATGTTTTCTGTTTCATGGTTATCGTGGAAGTTTCTAAGGGAATCTGCAATAGAAATTGATACATGCTTACATAAATCAATTTCATGTAAAAAAAAGTTACATAAATCAATTTGAAAACCAAAACGGTAACTGGTAGCTGCTCGGTCGGTGTTGAGTAGCGATTAAACAGTGAATCGTCCGATATTTGTAACTTTGCGAATTTCTATGTATGTGAAGTTGGATATTTATCTTTGAATTTTTCGCAACGTCCGTCGTATCTTACTTTTTGAATTGTCATAGTAGCTTATACTGATTTGTCATTCAATATGTCAGGTATTTCATCTTAGTGGATGGCTTATGGAGCACACAGGCTTGGAAAATTATCAATTCTGCTTTGCCCAACGAGAATAATGGAAGCAGGGTATTGACAACAACATGCATCAGTGCTGTTGCTCAACGTTGTTCTGTACGTCCCATGGATATCTATCGGATTGAGCCACTTAACGAGGAGATGTCTGCAAGATTATACCTAAAATTAATTCAGCAAAAAGAATGGCCGGCTGATCATGCTGAAGTAACCAAAAACATGTTTAAAATGTGTGGTGGCATGCCATTGGCCCTAGTTCTTGCAGCTGGCTTATTAGCAGCAAAATGCAAAGAACTACCAGAGCCCGAGATATCTGTTGTCTCATCAGTGGAGCAATATTCCAAATCAGATGGGATTATGAAGACACTGCAGATGAGTTATGATGCTTTGTCTTTGCCTTTGAGGTCTTGCTTGTTGTACCTGAGTGTCTTTCGAGGAGGTTTCACCATCAAGAAGGATCGTCTGATACGATTATGGATTGCTGAAAGACTTATCCCTCGAAAAGATGATGAAAGAAGAGCTCAAGAAATGAGAGGTGATGGAGGAGAAGAAGCGAGAGTTGAAGGAGGTGAAATCATAGGATATGAAGAAAATGGAGGTAAAGAAACAGGAGCCGAAAAAGCTTGTGGGAGACAGGGCAGCTCTACTTCAAAGAGCTCATCATCAGGAGACTGATTCAGCCTGTGTTCAACTACAATGATGACCAGCCTGTGGGTTGCACCGTTCACAGTGTGATTCTTGATTTCATCAATTCTTTGTCGAGCAAAGGTAACTTTGTTACAGTTGGTGGTGCTCATTTGAGCAGAGACACGGTTCGGCGATTCTCGCTGGACTGCTTTAACAATAATGACGAAGACAGAGATGCCACCTTGGCGTCATTTGCTATGCACTTATCTAGAGTGCGATCTATCACTGTTTTGGGTGATATTGAAGGGATGGCTGGTCGTTTGGCCATCACATTATCTGGAAAAATCGATGGGACTCCTGTTCTTCCATCCTTCAAACTTTTAAGAGTACTTGATCTGGAAGGTACTTATCATTTGAGAAGCCGCCATCTTCAAGGCATAGGGGGACTGGTTCTGTTGAGATACCTGGGGGCTGCAGAGACTGCAATCGATTCTTTACCAGAGGAAATCGGAGAACTAGGGCAGCTGGAGACCCTGAATTTGAGGAAGACAACAATGCTGCGCACTTTGCCTACTTCTATAGCTAAACAGAAAATGTTGGCACATCTGCTAATTGACGGCACCGTCAAACTGCCTAGCGAAATCCTGAAAATGCAAGGATTAGAAGAAGTATCAACTGTTGGTGTCTACAGTAGCAGGTCAATCGATTCAGTGGCAGAGCTCTTGAGGAAGTCGGAGCGGCTGAGGGTCCTCGGCATAAGATTGGATGGGTCACACTTATCTAATGATAACGAGAGTGTCAGGACTTTCCTCATGGAGGTTACAAGGTCTAATAAGCTTACTTGCCTATCACTTGATTGCCTCAATTTTGGTTTGCTTGACATACCGCTGGAGTTCCCTCCATCTGATCAGCTCCGAAGATTTGAGCTGAAAATCTCGGTTCCAGTCCTCGGACGGACTGCACACAGGATGGCCTCTCTTGTCAGCGTTACCCACTTGGATATTGAAATTGTTGGATTAGAAGATGAAGCTGTCCGTGCCCTGGGAGGTTTGCCTCATCTAGTCCTTCTCAAGTTAGTTTCTTCAGGTGGCATAAGATTCAGCTCACAACTCAGATGGAACCCAGAAGGCAGGTGCAAAGTCGGCGTGGACCATGGCTTTAAGTGTGTGAAAGTATTATCGCTCATATGCCGATCTGGTGGGACGGAGCTGGAGTTCACACCAGGAGCCATGAAGGAGCTACAGAGGCTGACGCTCGACTTCAGCGCACGGGAAGCACTGTGTATCTATGGAAATTTGAGTTTTGGCATCGAGCATCTCTCTTCCCTCACACGAGTCCATGCCATGATTAGCTGCAAATCTTCTGTAGCTTCGGAGGTGAATACTGTGAAGGATGCGATACGAGAACAAGCAGGTAACTTGTCTAGCAAACCCACAATCGAATTCACCACAATAAATGAACACACGATAATTCCTGGTCACAAAGCAAAGACAGCAGCAATTTCCCCTAAAATTTGGTTAAACGGGTGTATCAACTTCAGACAAACTGCCTAGCATCGTAAGAGGTCAGGATGGAGTCAATTTTAATCACATGTGGCTGAAGCACTCGTGCAGAACAGGACACGCGACTTCATCTTCTTCTCTAGTAGAGTAGTACTAAGTAAAATCTTTTACGTGTTGTAACCCGCAAGTGTAGTGGTATGTACCTGCAATCTTATTTCTGAACTGAACATATATGTACTCGGCTGTTTAATTTCTGTGTCTATTGTCGTGATGTTATGTACTTAGAGCAACTCCAACGCGGCGACCCATTTCGTCCGCCCACATCCGTTTGAGTCGCTACAGACAAAACAGTTGGCCCAACGCGCCGACCTATTCTCAAAACGCGTCCGCGCGCACCCATTTCCGGCTCAAATTTGGGCCTGAAATGCATCGGCGCGGACGTGCCGCACGTCCGCTCGGTGTCCGCCGCGTCCTCATATGGCGGCCGGTCAACTACCTCCTGTGTCTTTATTAATGACGACCACAGACCGCGGGGCCACGCATCAGCGACGGCGAGCGTCCTTTTTTTATTCGGGGTGTGTGTTGGGGGGGGGGGGGGGGGGGGGGCATCCTCTTCCAGCCTTCCATCCCCGTCTAGCCACCCTGTTGCTCCCCCGCCGGCGACAACCCTACCCTAGCGCGCGAACAAGGGAGGCCCCCGCCGGGTCTTCGCTCGCGCTTCCCCCGCCTCCGACGACGTCTGCCCGCCCGGCGAGGCAGCGGATAAACGTCCCGGTGCACCAGGCGAGGTGGCACTGGGAGAACCACATCCCCCTCCCGTACCCCGACATGACCCTGCCACATGACTGGCATTTGGATCCAGATAGGATCCCAGTGTCGGCGGTGCCGCGGTCGGCGCGGGCGCACGCGGAGGAGGTGCGGCGCCGGCGGGAGCTGCTGCTGTCGGAGTAGCGCCTTAACCCCGTCTACGTAACAAACTCTCCCGATTGGGAGGTCTGGTTCGCGCTCGAGCACGAGGAGCAGCGTCGGCGCGGCATCCAGCATGTGGGGGCTGGCACCCCGCTGCCCCCCGTCGTGCGTGACGAGGACCTGGAGGAGGAGGCCGTCTACCAGGCGGCACTGGCGGCTGCCTTGCAGGAAAGCGAAGAGGAAGAGCGGCCCAAGGCGGAGGCGGCGTACCAGGCGCGCCTGTCGAAGGCCATCACACTCTCCGCTTCTGGCGACTGCGTCATGCCGCCGCTGATGCCGCCGTCCCCCGTCAAGCCCGAGCGGTACACCTGGGACGGAGTGGTGCGCGAGTGGGTCAGCGCGCCACCCATCTGGCTTGGGGCGACGCCGGCGCAGGAGAAGCTCTACCTCGAGCAGTGGCGGACATGCTGGCTGGCGGAGGAGCGCCGCGAGGGCGAGCGCCTGGAGCAGTAGGAGCGCGACGCGAAGGAGGAGGAGCGTGAGGCGGAGGAGGAGCGTCGTGCCCGCGCTGCCCAGCCGGCGGTGGCCACGCCAGCGCCGAAGGACGTCGCCACAGCCTGGGAGACGGCGTTTCCCTGGGCTGGCCCGATGCCGATGTGACGCCCCGACTCGATCGTGCACTAAGCATACACGCAAATGCGCACGATCAAGATCAGAGACTCACGAGAAGATATCACAACACAACTCTAAGAGATAAATTCAAACATAAAGCTTTGTATTACAAGCCAGGGCCACGAAGGCTCGAATACATAAGTTAGCGAAAGTAACAACATCTGAGTAAAGACATAATTAAACAAGTTTGCCTTAAGAAGGCTGAGCAAAACAACGGCAACTAGATCGAAAAGGTGCAGACCTCCTGCCTGGGAGCCTCCTAACTACTCCTGGTTGTCGGTCTCCACGTAGTTGTAGGCTCCGTCGTTGTACTAGTAGTCATCGACGGGATCAACTGGTTCCTGGACTCCGTCATCTGATCGCAGCAACCGGGTAGGAGGAAAAAGGTAGCAAAGCAACTGTGAGTACTCATCCAAAGTACTCACAAGAGTTACATCAGATCTATCTTTTATCATATTATTTTTAGATCAACAAAATCAAAAACCCAAAAATACCATGCTGCAATTTATTTACTTTTATTTTATTTTGCACTTTTATTTATCTTTTACATCTATCACTATC
The DNA here is from genome assembly GCA_011799875.1 of Thinopyrum elongatum. Classification (NCBI taxonomy): domain Eukaryota; kingdom Viridiplantae; phylum Streptophyta; class Magnoliopsida; order Poales; family Poaceae; genus Thinopyrum; species Thinopyrum elongatum. The sequence continues at coordinate 351,659,847 of CM022302.1, read as the reverse complement.
ATATTTCATCCTTGCAAGTAACCATGAAGGGATTGACAACCCCTTCATCGCATCGGGTGCAAGTATTTGTTTGTTTGTGTAGGTGTGGAGACTTGTGTGTTCTTTCTACTGGATTGATACCTTGGTTCTTAACTGAGGGAAATACTTATCTCTACTTTGCTGCATCACCCTTTCCTCTTCAAGTGAAAAACCAACGCAAACTCAAGAAGTAGCAGGAAGCTCTGCTGAAAGGGGCTGGTCGTCTGCGGCGTAGTTGTAACCAGCGGCGTCAGTCTCAGGGTCTACCGGAGAGAAGATGGAGGGAGAAACATTAAATATAAAGTAAACAACTGCATCACAATGCATGACATGGCAATATGTTGTGTTATGGGTGACCTAATGCAGTGCTACGCGTGACAGACGGAGCGGGAAAATATCTGGGAATATTTTCCCGGCTCCAAGCATTTATCGAACAGACGAACCGGAGGGGAAGGTTCCATGTTTGCAGCGTTGGGGGCATGTGACAGGTACGCGGATGGCATATTCGGATTCGTCTTATTTTTATGATCAATTTTCATATATATATTATTTTCATCTGAGCTACGGTTTATTTTCTATGAATTTTCAAAGTTTTAGTAATATTCTGGATTTTATTTAATTCTTTAATTCGAATTTAAACAGTGCAATTACTTTTTATACCAGGAGACAGCCAGCCACAGTCAAAGACCTGTGGGGCCAGGGGGGCCAGTTGACCCAGTCAACATTGACTGATCAACTAATGAACAGTGCAAGTGGTCCCATCAAGAACGGATCTTCTTGTTCTTGTTGCTCTCATCGAAGAGGTTGATGCATTGCATTGATGTCTTCAATTCGCTGCATCGGGGCATCGTGATGAAGTCTTCATCCTTTCTTCGAATCTCCATCGTACTTACGAGTAGGACAAGAGGGGAAACTTTATAGAGATGGATGTCGAAGGATTGGCATCCGGTAATTATCTCAGGGAAAGAAGGTAAGGTATTTCTCTAATTGGAACTCAGTAATTATATTGAGAGCAATGTAATAAGGTGAAAGAAGTTCCAAATGGATAGGCAATAATTTAATGCCCAACCTGGGGTGTGAATGGGGTTCAAAGCAACGAGAATAAGTATTGCATCAGATACCAGAATAGGTCACCTCTAGGAAGGTGGCTCGTGAATTACATACGAAGCCAAGTGCGAGGAAATAACTTTGGAAATAGGGATGTACACGAGAGTCAGGTTTCGATCCTGTGGAACTGCGGTTAGTGTGGATTAAAAGTAGGGAAGAGGTGACAATAGCGAGGCATGTCAGAGGATAGTTTGTCAGGTATGTTGGCAACAACGTCGGTACCAAGGGCGGGGGATGAAGAGAACAATTTTCCTGCTCGCAAGGCGAGGCGGACCAATAGGCAAAGTTCTCGTCCACCGATGGTTACCGGAATGTTAGCAACAATAGCAACAAGGTGTTACTGACAGATTGGTACATCGAGGGGGGGGGGGGGGCTTACCTAAGCAGAGAATTGTTACTGCTTAGATCATATAAATGTTTAAGAAAGGTTAATCAAACGAATGGAAAGGAAAATGTGATTACCAGATTAAACAGACCAATAGAAAGGAAAATGTGTTTATACACAAGTATTAGGGGTATATCCTTCACAAGAACAAGCAGAGAATGATATACATAACAGGACAGCAAGTAGATAACCATGTAGGTAAAGGGGCGAGGAAATTCATGATGTTACCCATACATTGGTGTTTGGATAATTGATCAAGAAACATTTAGCATTATGCTTCCAATGTTCTTGTTGATGTTTGAGTACCATAGTCATGCTTCGAGGTAGCAATTATATGGTGTTTCAAGTAAGGGTTGGGTTTGAAGATCACAAGAAATACACAAGGAGCAATTTCAGGAATAGCAAGGAAAACATGGTATAAGCAAAACATGACTAAGTTTGTGTTGGCAGGAAGTCAATGATAACACAAATCATCGAGGGGCAAGGATGGTATTTCTCACCATGAATTCGATTCACATCTTGGAAGAAGCCAAAAAGCTGACGATGATCATGACACATTTTGTCGAGAGGTTTTAAGAGGATGCAATCGAACAGCGACGACATCAAGCAAAAGGAATGGTGAAGCAAAAGGTTATCGGAACCACAGATAAGATGCAATCACAGAATCAGAGTTGCTTTTCAAGACAACAAAATGATTTTGAAAACTTGACGATGCCTTACCCACGGTCTGAATAATTTGTGCACCAAAGAAGGACGAGGTAGCACGGTCTAGGAATGACAAGATTGAGTTTAAATTTCCCAGCAACAAATTACTAGGGGTAATGAATTGCAGTGCAGATTCGATTCATTATTCAGTGTTATCGGCTGACGACAACCCAGAACCCGCGGAGTGACTATGACAAAGAAAGGTATTACTTCATAAAAAATTAATAAGATGTAGTGCAATGGCATGATATCCTCGAGATACCAGGGGGTAATACCCGAAGGTAGAACATAATAGAAGCTGAACTGGGTCATTGACTTGCAACAACAGATGCTATGAACTGCGTTGGGATTTCCCCGAAGAGGAGGGGATGATGCAGTACAGTAGAGATAAGTATTTCCCTCAGATATGAAACCAAGGTTATCAATCCAGTAGGAGAACCAAGCAACACTATGCAAACAACACCTGCATACAAACAACAAATACTTGCAACCCAACGCGTAGAGAGGTTGTCAATCCCTCAACGGTCAAAAGAAAGATTAAATTGTATAGGTTTTGATAAATAGATCTAACAAAAATACAAAATAAAATAAATAAAAGAAAATTGCAGCAAGGTATTTTTGGTTTTAATATATGATAGAAAAAAGACCTGAGGGCCATAGTTTTCACTAGAGGCTTCTCTCGAGAAAATAGCATACGGTGGGTAAACAAATTACTGTTGGGCAATTGATAGAAAAGCAAATAATTATGACGATATCCAAGGCAATGATCATGTATATAGGCATCACGTCCAAGATTAGTAGACCGAAATGATTATGCATCTACTACTATTACTCCACACATCGACCGCTATCCAGCATGCATCTAGTGTATTAAGTTCATGGAAAAACGAAGTAATGCTTTAAGCAAGATGACATGATGCAGACAAGATAAACTCACATACGTATGAAATAAATCCCATCTTGTTACCCTTAATAGCAATGATACATGCATGTCATGTCTCTTTCTGTCAATGAGATTGAGCACCGCAAGATCGAACCAATCACAAAGCACCCCTTCCCATGGCAAGATAAATCAATCTAGTTGGCCAAACCAAACCAATAAATCGGAGAAGAGATATGAGGCTATAACAACCATGCATAAAAGAGTTCAGAGAAAACTCAAATAATATTCATGGATAGATCTGATCATAAACTCACAATTCATCAGATCCCAACAAACACACCGCAAAAAGAATTACATCAAATAGATCTCCAAGAACACCGATGAGAACATTGTATTGAAGATCAAAAAGAGAGAAGAAGCCATCTAGCTACTAACTACGGACCCGTAGGTCTGTGGTAAACTACTCACGCATCACCAGAGGGGCAGCAAGGATGATGAAGAACCCCTCCGTGATCATTTCCCCCTCTGGCAGAGTGCCGGAAAAGGCCTCTAGATGAGATCTCGTGGTTCTGGAACTTGCGGCAGCGGAAAAAGTATTTTGTGGACTCCCCTGAGGGTTTTGGGATTTTAGAGTATTTATAGAGGCGGGGGTAGGTCAAAACGATGCCCGTGGGCCCCACTACCGACCAGGGCATGCTGGAGCCCCTGGCATGCCCTGGTGCCTAGTGGACGCCTCTTTCATCTTCTGGTTCCCTCCCGAAGCTTCCAGGGTCTCTTATCGCTAGAAAAAAAATCTCCAAAAAGTTTCGTGGCATTCGGACTTCGTTTGGTACTGATATTCTGCAAAGTAAAAAACAAGCAAAAAATAGCAACTGGCACTGGGCTCTAAGTTAATAGGTTAGTCCCAGAAAATGATATAAAGTTGCTAGTAAATGTATATAAAACATCCAAGATTTATAATATAATAGCATGGAACAATAAAAAATTATAGATACATTGGAGACGTATCAGCAGATACTTTAACCTTGTCAAAAAATAGACGAGGCACGAGAATGGAGTTATCAATATGAGGTCGGCATGGTCAAAACCTTAACTACAAGGAATCAAATTTAATGATACTGGAAGAGTTATTCAAATGATTAAATATTTACAAGAAGCTTCTGTGACGGTATACATCGTTTCCATGGGCATGAACACAAATTTCAAGGTCGACTCCCAATTTGCCAATGCATAACCTTTCATTCACTTCTTATTTTGATGAAGTTGTAGTGTTGAAATTTTATCCGGCGTAACACCAGTAGAGTATGACCCATAGAAGTTTTTGGGTTCACACAAATGGCATAGGCATAGGCACAACCCACCGGGGCATTTTAGGAACCTATACAACACACTTAAAGAAGCAACGGATACAAGCTCGAAAAGAGAGTACCGAAGTCAAGGTAGATGATACGACTCGATAAGGCAATTTGTATCGAGGAAAGAACCCAAGGGTTTATGATACATCTGCAACGTATCTATAATTTTTGATTGTTCCATGCTGTTACATTATCATTCTTGGATGTTTTACAATCATTTTATAGTCATTTTATATCATTTTTTGGTACTAACCTATTGACATAGTGCCAAGTGCCAGTTGCTGTTTTTTTGCATGTTTTTTACATCGTAGGAAATCAATACCAAACGGAGTCCAAACGCAGCGAAACTTTTTATGGATTTTTTTTGGACCAGAAGACATCCAGTGGGCCGGAGAAGCGCCTGGGGGGTGCTCCGAGGGGAGCCCAGGCGCGCCCTGGTGGGTTGTGCCCACCTCGGGTGCCCCTCGAACCGCCTCTTTGCTCTATAAATACCCCAATATTCCAGAAACCCTAGGGGAGTCGACAAAAATCAATTCCAGCCGCCGCAGAGTCCAGAACCACCAGATCCAATCTACACACCATCATGGAGGGGTTCACCACTTCCATTGGTGCCCCTCCGATGATGCGTGAGTAGTTCTTTGTAGACCTACGGGTCCGTAGTTAGTAGCTAGATGGCTTCCTCTCTCTCTCTCTATTGATCTTCAATACAATGGTCTCTTGGAGATCCATATGATGTAACTCTTTTTGCGGTGTGTTTGTTGGGATCCGATGAACTTTGAGTTTATGATCAGATCTATCTTTTTATCCATGAAAGTTATTTGAGTCTTCTTTGATCTCTTATATGCATGATTGCTTATAGCCTCGTATTTCTTCTCCGATATTTGGGTTTTGTTTGACCAACTTGATCTATTTATCTTGCAATGGGTAGAGGTGCTTTGTAGTGGGTTCGATCTTACGGTGCTTGATCCCAGTGACAGAAGGGGAACCGACACGTATGTATCGTTGCTACTAAGGATAAAACGATGGGGTCTATTTCTACATAAATAGATCTTGTCTACATCATGTCATCGTTCTTATTGCATTACTCCGTTTCTCCATGAACTTAATACACTAGATGCATGCTGGATAGCGGTCGATGTGTGGAGTAATAGTAGTAGATGCAGGCAGGAGTCGGTCTACTAATCTTGGACGTGATGCCTATATAATGATCATTGCCTGGATATCGTCATGATTATTTGAAGTTCTATCAATTGCCCAACAGTAATTTGTTCATCCACCGTTTGCTATTTTTCTCGAGAGAAGCCACTAGTGAAACCTACGGCCCCCGGGTCTCTTCTTTAATATATTTGCCTTTGCGATCTATTTTCCTTTGCTTTTATTTTCAGATCTATTAAACCAAAAATACAAAAATACCTTGCTGCACTTTATTTTATTTGGCGTTCAATCTATCAATATTTACTACTCTCTCACGTCTGTTTGCCAATTTCTGGCGCCGTTGCCCGAAAGGGATTGACAACCCCTTTTACACGTCGGGTTGCGAGTATTTGTTATTTGTGTGCAGGTGTTGTTTACATAGTGTTGCTTGGTTCTCCTACTGGTTCGATAACCTTGGTTTCATCACTGAGGGAAATACCTACCGCCGCTGTGCTGCATCATCCCTTCCTCTTTGGGGAAATACCGACGTAGCTTCAAGCCGCATCAGTTTACAATATGCAGGAACGGTCGGATAATAATCCACAAAAGGATCTGGCGGCCCGCAAAGGATCTGATGTGAGTTTCGGTACTCAACCAGAAGAAGAAAGAATGCAAACGTATCAACTTATGGAATCATCTAATTAACTCCAAGTATAGAATACAAAGGAGTTATGATTTCCGAATCGGGGGAGCAAAAGTAGAAGCTCTGATCAAGGATGAGTAAGTTGAATAGAATTAGATGGCAATCAATCAAGGATTGATTTGCCGAGAACCAACTCATGTGCGGAACGACGTCTGAGCTGGAAGGATGAATTCTAGTTTCGATTGATGATTGCGAGTATTCACGGTCATATTTAATCATTAGGCTCAAAATGGCAATGAGAAGGGATGAATATTACTAGACATATGGAATTAACCATAATGCAAGCAGGCAAGAATTTCAAGAGCAATAGGCGACTAAGGATTTTTGAAAGATCGAATAGCAGTTCGAAGAATTTTGTGAAACACCTGAACAACTGGGGATGAACGAATCCCCAGTAAGTGTGAGGAATTATTCGTAGATGTATTCATGCGAAAATGGAGCTGGAAGGCAGTAGATTCAAAGAATTCTCAGAACGTCGGAGAGTATTTTGGGGTATCTTGTAATAACAAAAGCAACAGGGAATGATTGTATGAATGGCAAGTGTATGTAGTTATCCACAGGGACTTATCAGTGGTAGGGGATTGCAAAGGCGGTGGGCACAAGGGTCTCGGGAAAACATCGAAGAGTATCTTTGGAATCTTCTGGTGAATCAAGCAATCATCTGGAATGAGAGGCGCTCCGAGAGGAAGTAGTTACAAGAACTTAGAGTTAGAGTTAGTAAAATCTTTAACAAGAAAAGAAGAGAGATCAGAATCCTAGAGTAAAGGAGAGAAATAAAAGATGCTAATCCCATACATTTGTGATGTGGGCCCGTAAGCCACACAACAATCTTAATAAAATAGTTTTTCAAAGACTAGACTCAACTTCGGCCAAGGAGTTGGAAAGGGGCTTCCTACAGGCAGTCGGCTCTGATACCAACACAGCTATTCGAATAGATAAACTTCCCTGCAGGGGTGCACCAACTTATCCAACACGCTCGATTAACTCCGGTCGGACACACTTTTCGGGTAATGTCCGGCCTCGGCTGATTGACACACCGTAGTCCTACCTAGGCTCAACAGAGAGGCCAACACGCCGGTCTAAATCCTAAGGGCGAAGGGGTCATGGGCCAATCGTCCTAAGCACTCCTGCGTGTTTCGAACGTGGCCTGGAGCAGACCCACCTCCTTATACAAGCGCAGGCAGTTACTGTCCAACCGGGTGCGCGCTGCTCAATTGCCGACATCTGTGAGCTTTTGGAAGAATCGTATGACGCCGAGTGCCCATACTTATTCCCGCGTGGTGGTTTGTGCGAAAAGGCCAGAGGCCTACTTAGATCACATATCCAAATTGTTAGTGTATTGGGAGCTCGCGAGATGATCAGTGATCCTGTCGCCCCGTCTCGCGGACTTACGACAAGGGCTAGGCCCATCCCTCTCTAGGGCGGTCTTTGCCTGCCCAGTCGTGCCGCGTCATTATCTCGCGGGTACCCTCATGGTCAATCCGACTTCAATAACTCTCGCGGGTACCCCTTGGGTCGACCTGACTTCAACAAAGGACAGAGGTGAAGGTTAAGGTATCCATGTGTCCATAACATCAAGGGGAATCTAAGGAATCATCCTCGATGGATTCCTACTCGAGATAACCGTCAAGGTGACCTTGGAGGAATCACCCTCGAAGGGTTCACACTTGAGGTGTTGCACGACAGAGTCATCATCGGGAGTGGTGAATGAGGAATCACCCTCTATAATACATGACCGATTAGCTAAACTACAGAGATATCATCAGGAGTGAGATGCGAGGTATCACCCTCGTCACTCGATAGTAGCTCTGCAGAGTTGTGACGCCCCCGACTCAATCATGCACTAATCATACACGCAAATGCACACGATCAAGCCTAAGGACTCACTTGAAGATATCACAACACAACTCTAAAACATAAATAAAGTCATACAAGCTTTATATTACAAGCCAGGGCCTCGAGGGCTCGAATACATAAGCTCGCATACAAGCGTCAGCGGAAGCATCAGATATCTGAGTACACATATAAAACAGAAACAAATAAGCCTTTAGAAAGGCGGGGCAAAACAAAAGCTACGATCGAAAGGCGCAGGCCTCCTGCTTGGGACCCTCCGATCCTACTCCTGGTCGGTTGGCTCGATCTAGTAGTACGTGCCGTCTGGGCCCTCCTGGTAGTAAGCTCCTGCGGTGGCATCTGTCTCCTGGGCTCCATCGCCTGAGGTAACATCAAAAGGGGTATGGGGGAAAAGAGGTAGCAAAGCAACTGTGAGTACTCATCCGAAGTACTCAGCAAGCAAGAATCTACACTACATATGCAACATTACCAAAGAAAGACTGTATATGTGGACTAGGCTGCAGAAATGCCAGAATAGAGAGAAGGCCTAGTCCTATCGAAGACTAGCATCTTCACGAAGCCACCATCTTGCAGCAATTAGAAGAGTACAGAAAAGCATTTTATTAAGCAAGCATGTTGAGGCAAAGCTTAGAGATCCTTCCTCGACTCCCTGCGAGAAAGCGATCCCGGAGCTTCAATTAATTAAACAAGTATCCAGTTCAAGTAATAGATCGGGATACCAAACTGAGCGTCCTGTTACCGTGGACACGGCTATTCGAATAGATCACTTCCCTGCAGAGGTGCACTACTATTACCCAACACGCTCGATCACCTCTGGCCGGACACACTTGCTGGGTAATGCCCAAACTCGGGAGATCGACACGAAGCATCGCCCTACCTAGGCTCAGCAGAGAGGTCAACATGCCGGACTAACCTATGCACCCAGGGGTCTTGGGCCATCGCCCCGGGCGCTCCTGCGCGTTGCGAGACTGGCCGGGGAGCAGGCGCGACACTGAACTTGTCAGTGAAGTATCCAGCCCAACCCCAACAATCAGCCCGCACGGTGAACTATGACGTCTGATGAGCTTTCGAGAGAAAGGTACGACGTAGAGGGGCCCATAACCATTATCCCGCGTGGTGGTACTGTGTATAGGGCACGACGACCCACTCAGATCAAATACCCAAATCCGTTAGGCGTATTTAATAATTCGCGGAGACGATCAGAGTTTCTGACGCTCCACCACAATATCTCTCTCGGGTGCCCTCCTGGCAAGCCCGACTGCATAATTTCCCCGCGGGTACCCCTCAGGGTCGACCTGCCTGTGACAAAGGTCAAAGTAACCATGTGGTCATAACATCAAGGGGGAAACCCTGAGGAATCACCCTCGGTGGATTCCACCCGATGAAATCATCAAGGTGAACGTAGGAGGAATCACCCTCGAGGTTCACACTTGAGGGGTTGCACGACAGAGTCATATCGGGAGTGGTTAAGGAGGAATCACTCTCGATGACCATGACCGAACAGCTACACTGCAGGGTTATCATCAGGAGTGTGTTACGAGGTATCACCCTCGGCACTCGATAGTAACTATGCAGAGTCGTAAAACAAAGGGGGGTGAAGTGAGGTGTCGGTCTCTGGTCATCGATCACATTGATCGAGTCGTCGATGATGAAGCAGAGGCAACAAGGTCAAAGTGGGGGTCATTGATGGAACACTAACCAACCTATACTAAGCAGTTTGAAATAGGCAGGTAAGGTAGCAATAAGCAGGTTACAAAAGCAGGCTATGCATTAGAAATAGGATAAACAGTAGCAGCAGCAATTTCTAATGCAAGCATAAGAGAGAAAGAATAGGCGATATCGGCATGTTCAAAGGGGTGTGCTTGCCTGGAAGCTCTGCGGCAAGAGAAGGGTCATCAGGGGCGTAGTCGATCTCCGGAGCTGCGTCGGCCTCGGGGACTACGTCGGTGTTGGGGTCTACCGAGAGAGAAGAGGGGGAAGAAACAGATAAATACACAATAAACATATGCAACACAAAGCATGTCATGCTAACGTGCAGTGCAGGGTTGCCTAAAGACATGTCTAAATCATTTTAGTTATTATAGGATTAAAGTTGGATTTATTAACCGGTATGTATGCACTATTCATCTACCGGAAACAGGCTAAAAGTTGCGGGTTCTCCTCTGTAGAGGGTCCCGACACGAAAACAGATGGCACGGTTGGATTCGTCTCGTCGTTCTGAGCAACTTTCATGTATAAAGTTTTTCCATCCGAGCTACGGATTATTTTCTACGATTTTTCAAAGATTTTAGCATTTTCTGAAATTAATTAAATTAACAGAAAAGAAATATTGCATCAGCATGATGTCATCATTGCGTCAGCAGTCAACTGTCCAGTTGACTGGTCAAACTGACAGGTGGGGTCGTTCTGTCATAGACCTAACTAAACTAACAGTTTTAATTAACTAAGTTTAGTTAATTAGGCTAATTAACCTAGTTAATTACTTTAATTAAGTTTAATTAATTAATTAATTAATTAATTTAGTTTTTTTAACTTTCAGGGCGTGGGCCCCAGCGTTCAGTGGCACAGGGGCCATAGCGGGCGCGCGGGCGCCGGGCGCTGGCCGAGTGGGGTCGGCGAGGCCACGGCCATGGCCGGTGGCGGCCCCGGGGCAGGTGGCCGCCGGCGTGGAGAAGGGCCGCGGGTGGGGGAACGACGCGGTGCCCGCAGGGGTCGGCTGCGGCGGCGAGCAGCGTGGGTAAGGGCCATTCGGTGTGTGCGGGGCGGTGGTGGCTGGCGAGTGGGGCTGCAGGGCAGGGGCGGCGCGGTGGAGCAAGTGCAGCAGCAGCAGTCGGCAGGGGAGCGAGGCCGTGCGCGGGCGGGCAGAGGCAGGGTCGGCCGGCGTGAGAGCAGTAGCTAGCAGGAGGAGGGGCGTGGAGTACTGGTGTGGCCGCGGCCAGGCACGCGCTGGGGAGCCGAGCGCGGGGCGGCTGCGGTGGCCGCAGCGAACAGGGGCCGCAGCGATAGCGCGTGAGCGGCGGGAGGCAGCGGCAGAGCAGCAGCAACGAGCGGGGCGATGCCACGCGCGCTCAGGGGCTCACGGGGGCGCGGCCGTGGCCGGGGTGAGCACGACGCGGCCAAAAGCAACAGCAACGGTGGCGCGGCGAGATGCGGGGACGGAGACGCGCGGGGAAGAGAGGGTTTTCAAAGGGGAGCTCACCTAGAAAGCTCAAGGGGGCCCGATGAAAGCTTAGTAGCAGCTGGGCAGCGGGGATCGGAGGAGATCGCCAACGGGCAGAGGAAGAAGATGACGATGACGCATTCATTATTGGGGATCCCAACTCGATGTGGTGGGTGTAGACGACGTAGCAGCCGGTGCCGGTTCTTCTGGACAAGGTCCTAGGGGCCGAGGTCGACGGTGGGCGCGTGAATCGACGACGGCCATGGTGACGGTGGCACGGTTGCTGTGGATCTGGGCTAGAGAGAGAGAGCGACGAGGGAGGAGGAGAGGGGAGAAAATATCCCGGGGAGGAAAGGGGGCTGACGAGGCCAGGAGGGCTCGTCCTTATCTTGGCGCTGCCGCGGTGCGGGAATGGCGAGCCGGTCGGGCGGCGACTGCGGGCACGGGTGCTCGGTCGCCCGCACAGTGAAGACGACGCGGGAGGGGGAGCTGGGCCGCTGGGTCGGCTGGGGGGATAAGGCCCAGGGGCAGGGGGGCCGTGTCTCTTTTCCCCCTTTTTCATTTCTTTATGTTTTTCCTTTTAAAACCTCTGTTTCTTTTACTTTAGCTAGCAAAAATAGTTTAACTAAAATATAAAAGTGGCTCCACAAATAGAGTTGCAAAATAACCCTCTGTCACAAAAAGTTTGGCACTTAAGTAAAATAGTTTGTAATCTTTATAATTTAAAAAGCATTTAAATTATTGTTTTGGACCCTGTTTTAATTAGTTTAGGGCATTTAAACACTTTACAAAAATGTTGGGTCACCACCATAATTGGTTATGGAATATTTGCCACACTTTGAACATTTTATTTTTAAAGTTTGAACACTTTTATAGTTTGACTTGATTTTAAAATTCGAATTGGAACGGGGTTTGAATTAACGCGAGTTTATCAACAGTAACCATGGTGACGTGGCATCATTAGTAGAGGGTTACTATTGCTTAATTATCCGGGCATCACAATTCTCCTCCACTACAAGAAATCTCATCCCGAGATTCAAGAGGTGGAGTAGGGGGAAAAGTTCTGGTTACGAAATGCTAGCGGGTCTTCTTGGTCTTGGTCGCTCTTGTCGAAGAGGTTGATCCACTACGTTGATGTCTTCATTTCTCTGCTTCAGGTCATCATGATGAAGTCGTCATCCTCTCTTCGGAGTCTTCATCGTACTTACGAATGGGTAAGGGGCAGCTTGACAACGATAGGATGATGTAAGGGATAATCATACGGGATTATCCCATGAATGAACTCATGAGTATCTCTCGAGTTGAACAAATGAAACACATCGAGAGCAAGAAGGTACAATAAGAAGTTTCAAGCGGATAGACAATCGTCCGATGTGTGAAATAGAGTGTGAAAGGGATTCAGAGCATCGGGAATAGATCATCTCTCAGAGGGTGGCTCGTGATAACACACAAAGCCAAGAGCATATGATACTCCGGAATCAAGGATATGCAGGAGAGTCAGGTTACGATCCTATGGAACTGTGAAGAGGGTCGATCGAGAGTAGGGAGAACGGTGTCATCTTACCGGTCACGACAACAAGGTATGTCAGAGAATAGTCTGTCATATATGTCGGTAACAACGTCGGTACCAAGGTCGAGGGACGAAGAGAACCATTTTCCTGCTCGTTAATACGAGGTGGACCAATAGGCAAAGTTCTCGTCCATCGGGGGTTACCGGAATGTCATCAACAATAGTAACAGGGTTTCTCTGACAAGGTTGTACATCGGGGTGTTTTATAAGCAGGGAATTATTTCTGCTTATATCATATATATCACAAGAAAGGTTAAACAAACCAATGGAAAGGAAAATGAAATTATCGGATTAAATAGACCAATGAAAAGGAAAATTGTGTCTATACACAAGAATTAGGGGAAAATATGGTCGAAACCACGATTGCAAAGGATCAATTCACAGTTACAAGATGAACTTATACCAAGGAAACAATTGATTTTAAGAGAAGCTTCCATGATAAGATCCACATTGTGTCTATCGGCATGAACACAAAGTTCAAGGTCGACTCCCACTTCTTCAATGCATAACCTTTCATTCACTGCTCTGTTAAAAATTATATGAACGTGAAGAACTACCTGGTGAAATACCAGAGGAGTATGACCCGCGAAAATTATCGGGTTCACACAGATTAAGAAGTCATAGGTTCAACCCATCGGGGCATCTTAGGAACATATACCACGAACTTCAGGACTACATAACTCAAGCTCGATGGTAGAGCATGGCTGACTAAAGGAGAGGATACATTTTACCAAAGGCATTATGTATCAGGGGAGAACTTACAAGATTTCAGATGTTAAGGACACTGTCGGATATCAACCCAACAATGGATCTGGCAATTCACGACGGGGTTGATGTGAGTATCGGTAATCAATCAGAGGGAGAAGGGATGCAAAGGCATTGACAAGGAATGTCAACGAAGATTGCTAAACATATGGAATTAACCGTAATGCAAGCAGGCAAGAATTTCAAGAGCAATAGTCTGCAGAGGATTTTCGGAAGATCGACTAACAATGGAAAGTATTTTGGGAAACACCTGAACAACTGGGGATGAACGGATCCCTAGTAAATGTGAGGAATTATCCGCAGTGCGAAAGAAGCTGCACGGCAGTAGGCTCAAAGGATTCCCGGATTAACGAGGAGTATTTCGGGGTATCTCATACATAAAGGAGTATCTGGGAATGAAGATACAAACAACAAAGATGTGTAGCTGTCCACGGTGATTATCGGTACTAGGGAACTTGCAAAAGCAGTGGGCATAATGGTCTCGGGAAACATCGAGGAGTATCTGCAGAATCTTCTGGCGAAGCTAGCGATCATCTGGAATGATGGGGCTCTCCGGGAGGAAGTGGTTACGAGATCCTAGAGTCAGAGTTAGTAAATCTTTAACCCGAATAGAAGAGAGATCAGAGTCCCAGAGTATAGACGAGGAATAAAAGATCCTAATACCACCAAATGGCGACGTGGGCCCGTAAGCCACACAGCCAAGTTAGTAAAACAGTTTTGGACGACTAGACTCAACTTCGGCCAAGGAGTTGGAAATGGGGGGTCCTACAGGCAGTCGACTCTGATACCAACCTGTGACGCCCCCGACTCAATTGTGCACTAATCATACACGCAAATGCACATGATCAAGCCTAAGGACTCACTTGAAGATATCACAACACAACTCTAAAACATAAATAAAGTCATACAAGCTTTATATTACAAGCCAGGGCCTCGAGGGCTAGAATACATAAGCTCGCATACAAGCGTCAGCGGAAGCATCAGATATCTAAGTACAGATATAAAACAGAAACAAATAAGCCTTTAGAAAGGCGGGGAAAACCAAAAGCTACGATCGAAAGGTGCAGGCCTCCTGCCTGGGACCCTCCGATCCTACTCCTGGTCGGCTGGCTCGATCCAGTAGTACGTGTCGTCTGGGCCCTCCTGGTAGTAAGCTCCTGCGGTGGCATCTGGCTCCTGGGCTCCATCGTCTGAGGTAACATCAAAAGGGGTATGAGGGAAAAGAGGTAGCAAAGCAACCATGCGTACTCATCCGAAGTACTCAGCAAGCAAGGATCTACACTACATATGCAACATTATCAAAGAAAGGCTGTATATGTGGACTAGGCTGCAGAAATGCCAGAATAGAGAGAAGGCCTAGTCCTATCGAAGACTAGCATCTTCACGAAGCCACCATCTTCCAGCAATTAGAAGAGTACAGAAAAGCATCTTATTAAGCAAGCATGTTGAGGCAAAGCTTAGAGATCCTCAACTCCCTGCGAGAAAGCAATCCCGGAGCTTCAATTAATTAAACAAGTATTCGGTTCAAGTAATAGATCGGGATACCAAACTGAGCGTCCTGTTACTGTGGACACGGCTATTCGAATAGATCACTTCCCTGCAGAGGTGCACTATTGTTACCCAACACGCTCGATCACCTCTGGCCGAACACACTTGCTGGGTAATGCCCGGCCTCGGGAGATCGACACGAAGCAGCGCCCTACCTAGGCTCAGCAGAGAGGTCAACACGCCGGACTAACCTATGCACCCAGGGGTCTTGGGCCATCGCCCCGGGCGCTCCTGCGCGTTGCGAGACTGACCGGGTAGCAAGCGCGACACTGAACTCGTCAGTGAAGTATCCAGCCCAACCCCAAAAATCAGCCCGCATGGTGAACTGTGACGTCTGATGAGCTTTCGAGAGAAACGTACGATGTAGAGGGCCCCATAACCATTATCCCGCGTGGTGGTACTACGTATAGGGCACGACGACCCACTCAGATCAAATACCGAAATCCGTTAGGCGTATTTAATAATTCGTGGAGACGATTAGAGTTTCTGACGCTCTGCCACAATATCTCTCTCGGGTGCCCTCCTGGCAAGCCTGACTGCATAATTTCCCCGTGGGTACCCCTCAGGGTCGACCCACATGTGACAAACGTCAAAGTAACCGTGTGGTCATAACATAAAGGGGGAAACCCCGAGGAATCACCCTCGGTGGATTCCACCCGATGAAATCATCAAGGTGAATGTAGGAGGAATCACCTCGAGGTTCACACTTGAGGGGTTGCACGATAGAGTCGTATCGGGAGTGGTTAAGGAGGAATCACCCTTGATGACCACGGCCGAACAGCTACACTGCAGGGTTATCATCAGCAGTGCGTTACGAGGTATCACCCTCGGCACTCGATAGTAACTATGCAGAGTCGTACAACAAAGGGGGGTGAAGTGAGGTGTCAGTCTCTGGTTGTCGATCTTGGTCTCTGGTCGTCAATCACGTTGATCGAGTCATCGATGATGAAGCAGAGGCAACAAGGACAAAGTGGGGTCACTGATGGATCACTAACCAACCTATACTAAGAAGTTTGAAATAGGCAGGTAAGGTAGCAATAAGCAGGTTACAAAAGCAGGCTATGCATCAGAAATAGGATAAACAGTAGCAGCAGCAATTTCTAATGCAAGCATAAGAGAGAAAGAATAGGCGATATCGGCATGTTCAAAGGGGGGGGGTGCTTGCCTGGAAGCTCTGCGGCAAGAGAAGGGTCGTCAGGGGCGTAGTCGATCTCTGGAGCTGCGTCGGCCTCGGGGACTACGTCGGTGTCGGGGTCTACCAAGAGACAAGAGGGGGAAGAAACAGATAAATACATAGCAAACATATGCAACACAGAGCATGTCTTGCTAACGTGCAGTGCATGGTTGCCTAAAGACATGTCTAAATCATTTTAGTTATTATAGGATTAAAGTTGGATTTATTAACCGATATGTATGCACTATTCATCTACCGGAAACAGGCTAAAAGTTGCGGGTTCACCTCCGTAGAGGGTCCCGACACGGAAACAGATGGCACGGTTGGATTCGTCTCGTCGTTCTGAGCAACTTTCATGTATAAAGTTTTTCCATCCGAGCTACGGATTATTTTCTATGATTTTTCAAAGATTTTAGCATTTTCTAAAATTAATTAAATTAACAGAAAAGAAATATTGCATCAGCATGATGTCAGCATTGCGTCAGCAGTCAACTGTCTAGTTGACTGGTCAAACTGACAGGTGGGGTCGTTCTGTCATAGACCTAACTAAACTAACAGTTTTAATTAACTAAGTTCAGTTAATTAGGCTAATTGACCTAGTTAATTACTTTAATTAACTTTAATTAATTAATTAATTTAGTTTTTAAAAAAACTTTCAGGGCGTGGGCCCCATCATTCAGTGGCACAGGGGCCATAGCGGGCGCGCGGGCGTCGGGCGCTGGCCGAGCGGGGTCGGCGAGGCCACGGCCACGGCCGGTGGCGGCCCTGGGACAGGTGGCCGCCGGCGTGGAGAAGGGCCGCGGGTGGGGGAACGGCGCGGTGCCCGCAGGGGGCGGCTACGGTGGCGAGCAGCGTGGGCAAGGGCCGTTCGGTGCGTGCGGGACGGTGGTGGCTGGCGAGTGGGGCTGCAGGGCAGGGGCGGCACGGTGGAGCAAGTGCAGCAGCAGCAGTCGGCAGGCAAGCGAGGCCGTGCGCGGGCGGGCAGAGGCAGGGTCGGCCGGCGCGAGAGCAGCAGCTAGCAGGAGGAGGGGCGTGGAGTACTGGCGTGGCCACGGCCAGGCGCGCGCCGGGGAGCCGAGCGCGGGGCAGCTGCGGTGGCCGCAGCGAACAGGGGTCGCAGCGATAGCGCGCGAGCGGCGAGAGGCAGCGGCAGAGCAGCAGCAACGAGCGGGGCGAGGCCACGCGCGCTCGGGGGCTCACGAGGGCACGGCCGTGGCCGGGGTGAGCATGACGCGACGAAAAGCAACAGCAACGGTGGCGCGGTGAGATGCGGGGACGGAGACGTGCGGGGAAGAGAGGGGTTTCAAAGGGGAGCTCACCTAGAAGGCTCAAGGGGGCCCGGCGAAAGCTTAGTAGCAGCAGGGCAGCGGGGATCGGAGGAGATCGCCGACGGGCAGAGGAAGAAGATGACGATGACGCGTTTGTTGTTGGGGATCCCAACTCGGCCTGGTGTGTGTAGACGATGTAGCAGACGGTGCCGATTCTTCTGGACAAGGTCCTAGGGCCCGAGGTCGACGGTGGGCGCGTGAATCGATGAAGACGATGGTGACGGTGGCACGGTTGCTGTGGATTTGGGCGAGAGAGAGAGAGCGACGAGGGAGGAGGAGAGGGGAGAAAATATCCCGGGGAGGAAGGGGGGCTGACGAGGCGAGGAGGGCTCGTCCTTATCTCGACGCTGCCGCGGTGCGGGAATGGCGAGCCGGTTGGGCGGCGACCGCGGGCGCGGGTGCTTGGTCACCCGCACAGTGAAGACGACGCGGGAGGGGGAGCTGGGCCGCTGGGTCGGCTGGGGGGATAAGGCCCAGGGGCAGGGGGGCCGTGTCTCTTTCCCCCTTTTTCATTTCTTTAGGTTTTTCATTTTAAAACCTCTGTTTCTTTTACTTTAGCTAGCAAAAATAGTTTTACTAAAATATAAAAGTGGCTCCACAAATAGAGTTGCAAAATAACCCTCTGTCACAAAAATTTTGGCACTTAAGTAAAATAGTTTGTAATCTTTATAATTTAAAAAGCATTTAAATTATTGTTTTGGACCCTGTTTTAATTAGTTTAGGGCATTTAAACACTTTACAAAAATGTTGGGTCACCAACATAATTGGTTATGGAATATTTGCCACACTTTGAACATTTTATTTTTAAAGTTTGAACACTTTTATAGTTTGACTTGATTTTGAAATTTGAATTGGAACGGGGTTTGAATTAACGCGAGTTTATCAACAGTAGCCATGGTGATGTGGCACATTAGTAGAGGGTTACTGTAGCTTAATTATCCGGGCGTCACAAGAGTCGTACAACTAAGGGAGGTGCCGGTGATGTGTCGATCTCTACACCTCGATCACATTGATTGAGTCATCCGGAAGCAAAGCATGGCAACATGGACAAGGTTGCAGGGCCACTGATGGATCACTAACCAACCTATACTAAGCATATAGGATAATAGGTAAAGTAACAACAGTAGGTTACAAAAGCAGGCTATGCATCAGAATAGGAGCTATCGAACATCAGTAGAAAAATCTAATGCAACCTTGTGAGAGAAAAAATGGGCGATATAGGAATGATCAAGGTGGTTTTGCTTGCCTAGAAGCTCTACCGAAAGGGGCTGGTCGTTTGCGGCGTAGTCGTAACCAGCGGCGTCAGTCTCAGGGTCTACCGGAGAGAAGAGGGAGGGAGAAATAGTAAATATAAAGCAAACAAATGCATCACAATGCATGACATGGCAATATGTTGTGTTAGGGGTGACCTAATGCAGTGCTACGCGTTACAGACGGAGAGGGAAAATATCTAGGAATATTTTCCTGGCTCCAGGCATTTATCGGATAGACGAACGGGAGCAGAAGGTTCCATGTTTGCAGTATTGGGGGCATGTGACACGTATGCGGATGGCATATTCGGATTCATCTTATTTTTCTGATCATTTTTCAAATATAAATTATTTTCATCCGAGCTACGATTTATTCTCTATGAATTTTCAAAGTTTTAGCAATATTCTGGATTTTATTTAATTCTATAATTTGAATTTAAACAGTGCAATTACTTTTTATACCAGGAGACAGCCAGTCACAGTCAAAGACCTGTGGGGCCAGGGGGCCCAGTTGACCCAGTCAACATTGACTAGTCAACTAATGAACAATGCCATTGGGTCCCGTGTGTCATAGACAGTGGCCATTTAAAACTTATAAAAAAGAATAGTACAGGGGGTCCCACATGTCAGTGTCACATGTATATAACAAGTTGTTTGATTAATCTAGTTAGTGGCGGGGCACTACTGTCAGTGTCTATTAGTTAGACTATTTAGGCAAATAGATTAATTAGCCTAGCTAATTAACCGGCCCGACCCCATTTGTCCAAGGCCCAGCTGGCCACTACACGTAGCGCAGCGTGCACGACAAAGGAGTGCCGGCGGCCACGGCGCCCGACCAGTGATGACCCACAAGTATAGGGGATCAATCGTAGTCCTTTCGATAAGTAAGAGTGTCGAACCCAACGAGGAGCAGAAGGAAATGACAAGCAGTTTTCAGCGAGGTATTTTCTGCAAGCACTGAAATTGTCGGTAACAGATAGTTTGGTAGCAAGATAATTTGTAACGGGTAATAAATAGTAATAGTAACAAAAGTGCATCAAGGTAGCCCAATCCTTTTGTGGCAAAGGACAGGCCGGAACGGTCTCTTATAATAAGCAAAGCGTTCTTGAGGACACACGGGAATTTCTTCTAGTCACTTTCATCATGTTTGCTTGATTCACGTTCGCTACTTTGATAATTTGATATGTGGGCGGACCGGTGCTTGGGTGTTGTTCTTACTTGAACAAGCCTCCCACTTATGATTACCCCCTCTCGCAAGCATCCGCAACTACGAAAGAAGAATTAAGATAAATCTAACCATAGCATGAAACATATGGATCCAAATCAGCCCCTTACGGAATAGCGCATAAATTAGGGTTTAAGCTTCTGTCATTCTAGCAACCCATCATCTAATTACTACTCCACAATGCATTCCCTTAGGCCCAAAGATGGTGAAGTGTCATGTAGTCTACGTTCACATAACACCACTAAGGGAATCACAACATACACATCATCAAAATATCGAACGAATACCAAATTCACATGATTACTTATGACAAGACTTCTCCCATGTCCTCAAGAACAAAAGTAACTACTCGCAAATCATATTCATGTTCAAGATCATAGGGGTATTGAATAGCATCATGGATCTGAACATATAATCTTCCACTAAATAAACCAACTAGCATCAACTACAAGATGTAATCAACACTACTAGCAACCCACAGGTACCAATCTGAGGTTTTGATACAAATATTGAATACAAGAGATGAACTAGGGTTTGAGATGAGATGGTGCTAGTGAAGATGTTGATGAAGATTGATCCTCCCACGATGAGAGGGTTGTTGGTGATGACGATGCTTTCGATATCCTCCTCCCGGAGGGAAGTTTCCCCGGCGGAATTGCTCCGCCGGAGAGCATAAGTGCTCCTGCCCAAGTTCTGCCTCAAGACGGCGGTGCTCCGTCTCGAAAGTCTTCTCCTTATTTTTTCTAGGGCAAATGGGCTTATATACCAGAAGATGGGCACCAGAGGCTGGCCAGGGGCCCCACGAGCCACAAGGGCATGCCTAGGGGGGTGGGTGCGCCCTGGAGCCTCGTGGGCACCTGGGTGGCCCCCTTTGGTATTTCTTTCTTCCAGTATTTTTTATTTATTCGCAAATAAATCTCCGTGAAATTTCAGCTCATTTGGAGATGTGCAGAATAGATATCTCTGGCATAGCTTTTTCAGGTCTAGAATTCTAGCTGCTGGCAATCTCCCTCTTCATATAAATCTTGCAAATTAAGAGAGAAAAGTTATGACCCACAAGTACAGGGGATCAATCATAGTCCTTTCGATAAGTAAGAGTGTCGAACCCAACGAGGAGCAGAAGGAAATGACTAGTGGTTTTCAGCAAGGTAATTTCTACAAGCACTGAAATAATCGGTAACAGGTAGTTTGATAGCAAGATAATTTGTAACGAACAAGTAATGATAACGGTAAATAAAGTGCAGCAAGGTAGCCCAATCCTTTTGTGACAAAGGACAGGCCAAAACGGTCTCTTATGATAAGCAAAGCGTTCTTGAGGGTACACGGCAATTTCATCATGTCACTTTCATCATGTTGGTTTGATTCGTGTTCGCTATTTTGATAATTTGATATGTGGGTGGACCGGTGCTTAGGTGCTGTTCTTACTTGAACAAACCTCCTACTTATGATTAACCCCTCGCAAGCATCCGCAACTACGAGAAAAGTATTAAGATAAAATCTAACCATATAGCATTAAACTTTTGGATCCAAATCGGTCCCTTATGAAGTAGCACATAAACTAGAAGATGGGCACCGCAGGTGGGCCGAGGAGGGCACAACCCACCAGGGCGCACCTGGGGGGCCTGGCGCGCCCAGGTGGGTTGTGCCCACCTGGTGGGCCTCCTCTGGTAGTTATTTGCTCCAGTATTTTTTATATATTGCAAAATAATTCTCCGTAAATTTTTAGCTCATTTGGAGATGTGCAGAATAGGTGACTCTGACGTAGCTTTTTCAGGTCCAGAATTCCAGCTGCCGGTATTCTCCCTCTTTGTGTAAACCTTGCATATTGTGAGAGAAAAGGCATTAGAATTACTCCAAAAAGCATTATTATGCATAAAAACATTATAAATAACAGTAGGAAATCATGATGCAAAATGGACGTATCAACTCCCCCAAGCTTAGACCTCGCTTGTCCTCAAGCGAAAAACCGAAATCGAAAAACATGCCCACATGCTTAGAGAGAGAGGTGTCGATAAAAACAAAATACGGACATAGAAGCATCATGCATATTATTATAACAGCAAGGAACTTTAACATAAAACTTTACCAAACAACTTTTATCATATAACTTCTCATGAACAAGTAACAATTCATCACAACATTGAAGTATAAAGCATAAACCTTATTGAAAACCAACAAACTATGTTCTCATTCAACTTTGCAACTACAATTCATCATATTTTCAGGAAGGGTCACGTATCGGAGCCTTTAGGCAAGTCCACATACTCAACCATCATTAAATCTTCTATGATCGCTAACACTCACAGCATACCCATGAACAAAAAGTTTCAACCGGACACATAGAAAGATAGGGGCTTATAGTTTTGCCTCCCAACGTATTCACCTCAAGGGTGATGTCAACAATAATAACTCATGCCCACTCATACCCAACTAGATATATGTGCGTAGATCTTTCCTCACCACATGATGCTTGCAAAAAGAGAAAATAAAAAGGAATAGGGAAGAATACTTTGACTCTTACATAAAAGTAAATGCATAAAAGTAAGAGATAGGCCCTTCGCAGAGGGAAGCAGAGGTTGTCATGCGCTTATTTGTTTGTATGCCAAATCCCTTAACGCAAAAGAACATCACGTCATATTGCCCCTTATGATAGCAACCTTTATTATGCAGTCCGTCGCTTTTATTACTTTGCCATCACAAGTTCGTACAACGCTCAATTTTCTCTTACACTAAATGATCCAACACTTTTAGAAGCAATTTTTATTGCCTTTTTGCACTGATGACAACTTACTTGAAGGATCTTACTCAATCCATAGGTAGGTATGGTGGACTCTCGAAATAAGATTTTGGGTTAAGGGTTTTTGGATGCACAAGTAGCATCTCTACTTAGTGCGGAATTTTTGGCTAGAAAAGATATTGAGCAAGCACCACATGTTGAAGGATCTATGACAATATAACTTCTATGTGAATATGAACAACCATAAATCATTACGTTGTCTTCCTTGTCCAACGTCAACAATTTTGACACAAAATATTTAATGGGGGCTCACAATCATAAAAGATGTCCAAGATAGTGTATTTGCATGTGAATCTTCTCTTCCCTTATTAATTCTTTCATGAATTGCAGGGTTATCATCAGGAGTGCGTTACGAGGTATCACCCTCGGCACTCGATAGTAACTATGCAGAGTCGTACAACAAAGGGGGGTGAAGTGAGGTGTCGGTCTCTGGTCGTCGATCTCGGTCTCTGGTCGTCGATCACGTTGATCGAGTCATCGATGATGAAGCAGAGGCAACAAGGACAAAGTGGGGGTCACTGATGGATCACTAACCAACCTATACTAAGAAGTTTGAAATAGGCAGGTAAGGTAGCAATAAGCAGGTTACAAAAGCAGGCTATGCATCAGAAATAGGATAAACAGTAGCAGTAGCAATTTCTAATGCAAGCATAAGAGAGAAAGAATAGGCGATATCGGCATGTTCAAAGGGGGGGTGCTTGCCTGGAAGTTCTGCGGCAAGAGAAGGGTCGTCAGGGGCGTAGTCGATCTCTGGAGCTGCGTCGGCCTCGGGGACTACGTCGGTGTCGGGGTCTACCAAGAGAGAAGAGGGGGAAGAAACAGATAAATACATAGCAAACATATGCAACACAGAGCATGTCATGCTAACGTGCAGTGCAGGGTTGCCTAAAGACATGTCTAAATCATTTTAGTTATTATAGGATTAAAGTTGGATTTATTAACCGGTATGTATGCACTATTCATCTACCGGAAATAGGCTAAAAGTTGCGGGTTCACCTCCGTAGAGGGTCCCGACACGGAAACAGATGGCACGGTTGGATTCGTCTCGTCGTTCTGAGCAACTTTCATGTATAAAGTTTTTCCATCCGAGCTACGGATTATTTTCTATGATTTTTCAAAGATTTTAGCATTTTCTGAAATTAATTAAATTAACAGAAAAGAAATATTGCATCAGCATGATGTCAGCATTGCGTCAGCAGTCAACTGTCTAGTTGACTGGTCAAACTGACAGGTGGGGTCGTTCTGTCATAGACCTAACTAAACTAACAGTTTTAATTAACTAAGTTCAGTTAATTAGGCTAATTGACCTAGTTAATTACTTTAATTAAGTTTAATTAATTAATTAATTTATTTATTTAGTTTTAAAAAAAACTTTCAGGGCGTGGGCCCCATCGTTCAGTGGCACAGGGGCCATAGCGGGCGCGCGGGCGTCGGGCGCTGGCCGAGCGGGGTCGGCGAGGCCACGGCCACGGCCGGTGGCGGCCCTGGGACAGGTGGCCGCCGGCGTGGAGAAGGGCCGCGGGTGGGGGAACGGCGCGGTGCCCGCAGGGGGCGGCTACGGCGGCGAGCAGCGTGGGCAAGGGCCGTTCGGTGCGTGCGGGACGGTGGTGGCTGGCGAGTGGGGCTGCAGGGCAGGGGCGGCACGGTGGAGCAAGTGCAGTAGCAGCAGTTGGCAAGCAAGCGAGGCCATGCGCGGGCGGGCAGAGGCAGGGTCGGCCGGCGTGAGAGCAGCAGCTAGCTGGAGGAGGGGCGTGGAGTACTGGCGTGGCCGCGGCCAGGCGCGCGCCGGGGAGCCGAGCGTGGGGCAGCTGCGGTGGCCGCAGCGATAGCGCGTGAGCCGCGAGAGGCAGCGGCAGAGCAGCAGCAACAAGCGGGGCGAGGCCACGCGCGCTCGGGGGCTCACGAGGGCACGGCCGTGGCTGGGGTGAGCATGACGCGATGAAAAGCAACAGCAACGGTGGCGCGGTGAGATGCGGGGACGGAGACGTGCGGGGAAGAGAGGGGTTTCAAAGGGGAGCTCACCTAGAAGGCTCAAGGGGGCCCGGCGAAAGCTTAGTAGCAGCAGGGCAGCGGGGATCGGAGGAGATCGCCGACGGGCAGAGGAAGAAGATGACGATGACGCGTTTGTTGTTGGGGATCCCAACTCGGCCTGGTGGGTGTAGACGATGTAGCAGACGGTGCCGATTCTTCTGGACAAGGTCCTAGGGCCCGAGGTCGACGGTGGGCGCGTGAATCGATGAAGACGATGGTGACGGTGGCACGGTTGCTGTGGATTTGGGCGAGAGAGAGAGAGCGACGAGGGAGGAGGAGAGGGGAGAAAATATCCCGGGAAGGAAGGGGGGCTGACGAGGCCAGGAGGGCTCGTCCTTATCTCGGCGCTGCCGCGGTGCGGGAATGGTTCTCAGCTCCTTTTCTATCAGTAATATGTAAATCAAATTCTTGTAGCAAGAGAACCCACCTAATAAGTCTAGGTTTAGCATCTTTCTTTTCCATAAGATATTTAATAGCAGCATGATCAGTGTGAACAATTACTTTGGAATCAACAATGTAAGATCTAAATTTGTCACAAGCAAACACAACTGCTAAAAATTCCTTTTCAGTAGTAGCATAATTTCTTTGGGCACTGTCTAGAGTTTTGTTAGTATAATGAATAACATTTAATTTCTTATCAACACTTTGTCCTAGAACAGCACCAACAGCATAATCACTAGCATCACACATGATTTTAAAAGGCAAGTTCCAATCAGGTGGTTGAACAATAGGTGCAGAAGTTAAGGCTTTCTTAAGTGTTTCAAAGGCTTCTACACTGTCATCATCAAAAACAAATGGAACATCCTTTTGTAAAAGATTTGTAAGAGGCCTAGAAATTTTAGAGGAGTCTTTAATAAACCTCCTATAGAAACCAGCATGACCAAGGAAACTACGAATACCTTTAATATCTTTAGGATATGGCATTTTCTCAATTGCATCAACTTTAGCTTGGTCCACCTCAATACCTCGTTCAGAAATTTTATGCCCCAAGACAATACCTTCATTAACCATAAAGTGACACTTCTCCCAATTCAAGACAAGATTAGTTTGCTCACATCTCTGCAAAACTCAATCAAGGTTGCTCAAGCAATCATCAAAAGAAGTTCCATAAACAGAAAAATCATCCATGAAAACCTCAACAATATTTTCACAACAATCAAAGAATATAGCAGTCATACATCTTTGAAAAGTAGCAGGTGCATTGCATAAACCAAAAGGCATACGTCTATAAGCATAAGTTCCAAATGGGCAAGTAAAGGTGGTTTTCTCTTGATCAGGTTGTGAAACAGGTATTTGAGAAAAACCAGAATATCCATCAAGAAAACAAAAGTGTGTGTGCTTAGATAGTCTTTCTAAAATTTGATCAATAAAAGTCAAAGGGTAATGATCTTTTCTAGTTGCTTTATTTAATATCTAAAATCAATTACCATTCTATAACCAGTAAAAATTCTTTGTGGAATAATTCATTTTTATCATTAGGAACAACGGTAATACCTCCCTTCTTAGGAACACAATGAACGGGACTTACCCATCTACTATCAGCTATGGGATAGATTATACCTGCTTCCAGAAGCTTTAATAATTCAGTTCTCACCACTTCTTTCATCTTAGGATTCAAATGTCGCTGATGATCAACAACGGGTTTAGCATCAGGTTCCATATTAATCTTGTGCTGAGAGAGTGGGACTAATTCCCTTAAGATCATCAAGAGTATATCCAATAGCAGCACGGTGCTTCTTCAGAATTTTTAATAATCTTTCTTCTTCATGTTCTGAAAGGTTAGCACTAATAATAACAGGATATATCTTGTTCTCATCGAGATAAGCATATTTCAAAGTGTCAGCTCACCTTTAGGCGGAGGAGGACCTCCTAGAGTTTCAATAGGCAAATTGTGTTTGCGCAGAGGTAGTTGTTCAAAGAAAATTTTATCTATCTCATTTCTTTATGCATATGCTTATCATTTTCATGGTCTAGCAAATATTGTTCTACTGGATCAGTAGGAGGCACAGCAATAGAAGCAAGACCAATTATTTCATCCTTACTAGGTAATTCTTTCTTATGAGGTTGTCTATTAAACTTGGAAAAATTAAATTCATGAGACTCATCACCAAAGCGAACACCGACAGTTTGTTTACAAGAATCTATAGTAGCATTGACAATGTTCAAGAAAGGTCTACCAAAGATAATGGGACAGAAGTCATCTTGTGGGGAACCAAGAATTAGAAAATCAGTAGGGTATTTTATTTTCCCACACAAGACTTCAACATCTCTAACAATCCCAAGTGGTGTGATGGTGTCTTTATTAGCAAGTTTAATAGTGACATCTATGTCTTCTATTTCAGCGGGTGCTATGTCATTCATGATTTCTTGGTATAAGGTAAAAGGAATAGCACTCACGCTAGCACCTAAGTCATATAAACCATGATAACAATGATCTCCTATTTTAACTGAGACAACAGGCATGCCAACAACAGGTCTATGTTTATCTTTTTCATCGGGTTTGGCAATTATAGCAGCTTCATCATAAAAATAAATAACATGCCCATCAATATTTTCTACCAGGAGATCTTTAACCATAGGAACACTAGGTTCTACTTTAATTTGTTCAGCAGGTTTAGGTGCTCTAATATTACTTTTGCAAACCACAGTTGAAACCTTAGCATGTTCCTTTATCCTAACAGGGAAAGGTGGTTTTTCAATATAAGCAGTGGGTACAACTGGATCAACATTGTTAATAATAGTTTCATCTTTAACTATGACCGGTTCTTTAATTTCTTCTTTGATAGGGCGATGATATTTAAAACACTTCTCTTTGGGGAGATCAACATGAGTAGCAAATGATTCACAAAAAGAGGCTACTATCTCAGAGTCAAGTCCATATTTAGTGCTAAACTTGTGAAAGGCATCTATATTCATAAAAGATTTAACACAATCAAATTCATGGTTAATGCATGACTCTTTACCTTCGTCGAGTTCCCAATCTTCAGAGTTGCGTTTAATTCTTTCTAAAAGATCCCACCTGAATTCAATAGTCTTCTTCATAAAAGAACCAGTACAAGAAGTATCGAGCATGGATTGCTCATCACGAGAAAGCCGAGCATAAAAGAATGATAATTTTTGTATAGAGCTCATGATTGGGGCATGAATATAACATTGACTGAAGCCTCCCCAAGATAGAGCGATACTTTCTCCTTCATGAGTCCAAAAATTATATATATAATTCCGATCACGATGAACTAGATGCATAGGATTTTTTTTGGTGCAATTCCAATTTCAATCGATTCCAGTTCCAAGATCCAATATCATCGCATAGCCTATACCATGTCAATGCTTTTCCCTTCAAAGATAAATGGAAAACCTTCTTCTTAGCTTCATCTCCGGATAAACCTGCAAACTTAAATAATCCACAAATTTCATCCACATATATCAAGTGCATATCAGGATGTTCGGTTCCATCTCCTGCATAAGGATTAGCTAGCAGTTGTTCTATCATACCGGAAGGAATTTCATAACCAATATTTTTCAGTAGGTGCAGTAGGTTGAGGGGTAGCTAATTGTGGTTCCGGTCGAGGTGAAGATACCCCGAACAAACCCCTCAAAGGATGATTCTCCATAGTAACAAGTGACAATAAATTTCAGCACGTAGTAATAATTTTTCCTTACCAAGAGCGCTTCACTCCCCGGCAATGGCGCCAGAAAAGAGCCTTGATGACCCAAAAGTATAGGGGATCAATCATAGTCCTTTCGATAAGTAAGAGTGTTGAACCCAACGAGGAGCAGAAGGAAATGACAAGTGGTTTTCAGCAAGGTAATTTCTGCAAGCACTGAAATAGTCGGTAACAGGTAGTTTGATAGCAAGATAGTTTGTAACGAACAAGTAACGGTAAAGGTAAATAAAGTGCAGCAAGGTAGCCCAATCCTTTTGTGACAAAGGACTGGCCAAAATGGTCTCTTATGATAAGCAAAGCGTTCTTGAGGGTACACGGGAATTTCATCATGTTGGTTTGATTCGTGTTCGCTACTTTGATAATTTGATATGTGGGTGGACCGGTGCTTAGGTGCTGTTCTTACTTGAAAAAACCTCCTACTTATGATTAACCCCCTCACAAGCATCCGCAACTACGAGAAAAGTATTAAGATAAAATCTAACCATATAGCATTAAACTTTTGGATCCAAATCGGTCCCTTTCCAAGTAGCGCATAAACTAGGGTTTAAGCTTTTGTCACTCTAGCAACCCATCATCTAATAACTACTCCACAATGCATCCCCTTTGGCCCAAATATGGTGAAGTGCCATGTAGTCGAAATTCACATGACACCACTAAAGAAATCACAACATACATATCATCAAAATATCAAACACATATCAAGTTCACATGATTACTTGCAACATGACTTCTCCCGTGACCTCAAGAACAAAAGTAACTACTCACAAATGATAATCATGCTCAAGATCAGAGGGGTATTAAATAGCATAATGGATCTGAACATATAATCTTCCACCAAATAAACCATATAGTAATCAACACTACTAGTCACCCACAAGTACCAATCTAAGGTTCCGATACAAAGATTGAACACAAGAGATGAACTAGGGTTTGAGAGGAGATGGTGCTGTTGAAGATGTTGATGGAGATGGCCCTCCCAAATATGGGAGAGTTGTTGGTGATGATGATGGCGATGATGTCCCCCTCTGGGAGGGAAGTTCCCCCGGCGGAATCGCTCCTCCGGAGGGCAAAAGTGCTCCTGCCCAAGTTTCGCCTCGAGACGGTGGCGCTTCGTCCCGAAAGTCCCCCTCTGATTTTTTTTAGGTCAAAATGACCTATGTACCAGAAGATGGGCACTGAAGGTGGGTCGAGGAGGGCACAACCTACCTGGGCGCGCCTAGCGCGCCCAGGTGGGTTGTGCCCACCTGGTGGGCCTCCTCCTGTAGTTATTTGCTCCAATATTTTTTATATATTGCAAAATAATTCTCCATAAATTTTCAGCTCATTTTGAGATGTGCAGAATAGGTGACTTTGACATAGCTTTTTCAGGTCCAGAATTCCAGCTGCCGGTATTCTCCCTTTTTGTGTAAACCTTGCATATTATGAGAGAAAAGGCATTAGAATTACTCCAAAAAGCATTATTATGCATAAAAACATTATAAATAACAGTAGGAAAACATGATGCAAAATGGACGTATCAAAAAGGCATTAGAATGGTACTTCAAAGTATTATATTGACCAAAAACATTATAAATAACTGTAGAAAAACATGATGCAAAATGGACGTATCAACTCCCCCAAGCTTAGACCTCATTTATTCTCAAGCGGAAGTCGATATCGATAATCATGACCACATGTTTAGAGAGAGAGGTGTCAATAAAAACAAAATACGGACATGAAAGCATCATGATCATTATCATAGCAGCAATATATTATCATCATAAAACTTCTCATGAGCAAGTAACAATTCATCACAACAACAAAGTATAAGGTATAAACTTTCTTGAAAACTAACAAACTATGTTCTCAGTCAACAAAGCAATTACAATTCATCATCTTTTTAGGAATGGTCTCATGTAAGAGCTTTTTAGCAAGTCCACATATTCAACCATCATTTAGTCTTATATGATTGCTGACACTCACGACATATATATGGAGTAAAAGTTTCAGCCAGACACATAGAAAGATAGGGGCTTATAATTTTTCCTCCCAACTTATTTACCTCGAGGGTAATGTCAACAATAATAACTCATGATCACTTATATCCAAATGGATATGTATGCCTAGATCTTTCCCCACCACATGATACTTGCAAAAGAGATAAATAAAAAGGAATAGAGGAGAACACTCTTGAATCTTGCATGAAAAGTAAATACCAAAAATAAAAAGATAGGCCCTTCGCAGAGGGAAGCAGAGGTTGTCATGCGCTTTTTATTTTTGGATGTGCAAACTCTTAATGTAAAGGAACACCACTTTATATTGCCCCTTGTG
Source organism: Thinopyrum elongatum (assembly GCA_011799875.1). NCBI lineage: Eukaryota > Viridiplantae > Streptophyta > Magnoliopsida > Poales > Poaceae > Thinopyrum > Thinopyrum elongatum. The sequence goes on along the minus strand of CM022302.1, from coordinate 351,628,877 downwards.
ATAGCAACCTTTATTATCCAGTCCGTCGCTTTTATTAATTTAGCATCACAAGATCGTACAAAGCTTATTTTCCCTTACAATAAAAGATCATACATACTTAGAAGCAATTTTTATTGCCTTTTGCACCGATGTCAACCTACTTGAAGGATCTTATTCAATCCATAGGTAAGTATAGTGGACTCTCATGACATGAAACTGGGTTTAAGGGTTTTTGGTTGCACAACTAGTATCTCTACTTAGTGCAGATTTTTGGCTAGCAAAGATATTAAGCAAGCACCATATGTTGGAGGATCTATAACAATATAACTTCTATGTGAATATAAGCAAACATAACTCATTATGTTGTCTTCCTTGTCCAACATCAACAATTTGACATAAAATACTTAATGGGGGCTCGCAATCATAAAAGATGTCCAAGATAGTATATTTGCATGTGAATCTTCTCTTCCCTTATTAACTTTTTCATGAATTGCATCATTGACCAATACTATGTTTTTCAACTTCCAATAAATTTTACCACTTATACTTTTCTTTATTTGATGTCATTACTTTCTTTAAGATTAGCACATGATCTTTTTTCATTGCTAAGATTGAAGCATAGAAGTAAAGAAGCAAAACTCAAACTAATATTTATTATATAACTCTCAACTTGGTTACATAGATAGATAGATCACGAAACTAGTACTCAAAAATATATCATACTAAACTTTTATTCAACTAAATCACGAAAATAGCTAAGGATCGAACTAAAATAGGTGAAGATAATAAATGTGATGGTGATACGATACAGGGGCACCTCCCCCAAGCTTGGCACAAGCCAAGGGGAGTGCCCATACCTGTGTACTCAAGTTTTCTTCTTCGGTGATGATGGTGGTGATGAAGTGGTGGGCTTGTTCTTCATAACACTCATGAGCGCTTGACGAATTAACTCAGTATTCTTTTCCACCTCAGCCATAATATGTTTATTTTCTGGTCCCCAAGAATTTGTTCCTGTGTCACTTTCTCTTGGCCGAGATATGTCCCAATTGGTCGGTATGTGCATATGAGGAGTATTTTCAACTCCATAGTTGTGAACCAAATTATGAAAATTGTTCCGATCTAACTTGTGTAAGGGCCTCCTATGGGGAAGCCCTCCTTGTGCTTCATGACTCCCTTGGTCGTTAATCGGCCTCATGGCTTGATGGGGGTTCGGAGTAGTGGAGATGCGAGCCAGCGTCCCCCTCTCCAAAGCCGGAGGGTGGACTTCGAGCGAGTCTCCTTCATCTTCTTCCATGGCGACCTCCTCAGCTCCCTCTCCCCTTAGTTCCATCTATAGCAACCAAGCATCGTCTTCCACATTGTTGGAGGAGAAAGAAGACATGATGCCTGGCTTGGGAGATCTGACAGAAAACAACACGAAACAAGAACATAGGATATTTCTGCGATACGGTGGTCAAACCATTCGGGAGTATATATAAAGAATTTTTGTCTTGCAAAACAAGTATTCCAGAAGAAAACGGAATCGGGAAGGCTCACGAGGGGCCCACGAGCCACCAGGGCATGCCCTGGTGCCTTGTGTGCACCTCGTGGGTCCCCTTGGCTGTTTCTTATTTTTGTATTTTTTTAATATTCCAAAACTAACGAAAAGTATTTTTATGGAATTCTTGGAGTCGGTTTACTTACGTATCACATACCTCTTCCTTTTCAGGGTTCTGGAGTGTTCTGGAAGGTCTCTATTATGTGTTCCTCCAGTGTCATAGTTTGTGTCGGTGTTCTAGGAACGGGGGTACCCAGACTTGCCTGCCTGCGGCTCATGGCGTGGCTCCATCAACGGCCTGGTATGGCCCAGCTTCAGCAACAACACCTCTAGACCCTCGCGAGGGGCCGAGCCTTGCGAGGCGGATGACACCAAGACCTCCACAAGGAGCGGCCTCCTCAGGCTGGCTCCCGAGGAGCGGAGATCTCTATGCAAGCCTCACCTCGTGAGGTCCGGATGACGTGAGCCATGACGACCAAGGCCAGGCGGGCGCCAGCGGGCGTAGTGTAACATTTTCCTCTTCGGTGCTAAAGAGGCAAGCGCAGGCGCGGAGTCCCGAGGAATCAGCCAAAGGTTTCCATTCCCGTGCAACAAGACCAAGACCGCCAGGACGGCAGGACGGAGGTCATCACCGAGCCCACCACGGCGTCACGACCAGAGGTTTTGCAGGCGAAGACTACTTTTGTCAGGATAGCATGTACTAGCTGTCCCCCTTCGAATTTGGCCGTTGTGGGATCCCTTCCTGCCTTTCATTTGGGAAGAGGACCAAGGCCACTATAAATAGGACTTAGCCACCACCGTAGAAGGGGGATCGAATCGATGGATCATCCAGATCACCCACACACTCACCAGCTCACTCGAGCTCAAGAACACCTCTCCTCCTGAGGCTGTTCACCACTGTACTAGTTCATCCTCAGCCCCTCGAGGCCAATCCACCACAAAGCAGGAGTAGGGTTTTACACCGCAAGGTGGCCCGAACCTGGGTAAACTACTGTGTCTCTTTTCCTTACAGTTCGTCGAGCTAGGCTGTGAGATTAGCAAGTAGGCAGACTAGGGAGGACGAGTTCTTCGCATGCACCCCAGAGTTCAAACCTCTCAAGGGTTTGCGGAACCCAAAATCCGACATTTGGCGTGCCAGGTAGGGGTGCGTCGGAGCCTCTCTTCCGCCGGTCGATCCGCCATCGCTCCACCGCTTCCATGGCTGACGCTCGTCGAGCTCGTGCTGAGCGCCGGGCCACCCTCGCCGCCCGCGTCGCTCAGACAGCACCGGCGGGTGACGGCTGCCCTCGCCGTCCCCCGTCACCAGTGGCGAACGCCGCCACCGGCCCCGCGGGGCACGAGCAGGAAGCTTCGTCGCTGCACCCTTTTGTGCGGCGGGATGGACGCACCGCCACCCCATCGCTGACTCCGGCTGGTTCGTCGTCTCATGCTCGTCGCGGGTCGGCGAACACGCAGGCTGCGTTGCTCATGGCGTGTGAGCTCCTGCGCTACTGCCCCGTCGATGACCTCTATGAAGACTGGCTGGACCGCATCGCTGAGCTTGTCAGCACCGCCGAGGACTCTCCTGCACCGTCTCGCTCGCTGCCTCACCCGCCGCCTGCTGCGGGTGACGTAGCCCACGGAGCACCTCCTCCACCTCCCCGTCAAGACGTCGCCCTCGAGCCAAGGCGCGAGGCCCCACGGCGCGACCCGCCGCGCAGGGCGCCGACGCGTGAAGATGAAAGCTGCCAGGTGGTGCAGCGGCCACAAGAAGATGCTCGTGCACTCCCTGCACCGCCACGTCAAGACCGCGTGCCACTTGCAGCGGTGGCGCGCGAGCGCCAAGACCAGGCTCCACCTCCACGACGGGCTCCCGTGACCACAGTGGGTTGTCGCACGTTCACTCCGGAGCTTCGCAGCGTCGTCTGGCCGAGGAAGTTCAAGCCCGACCTGCCTCTGCGCTACGACGACACCCCCAACCCTGCCGAGTTCCTGCAGCTCTACGAGCTGAGCATCGAGGCAGCCAACGGCGACGAGAAGGTTATGGCGAACTGGTTTCCCATGGCCCTCAAGGATGGTGCACGCTCGTGGCTCCTGAACCTGCCCGCAGGATCGATCTCCTCTTGGGACGAAATTCGAGAGCGTTTCGTCGCCAACTTCCAGGGCACTCGCGACCGTCCACCGGCTGCGGGTGACCTGCGGCGCATCAAGCAGCAGCAAGGAGAGACCTTGCAGAAGTACATCCAGTGCTTCAACAGCGTCCGCCTCAAGATCCCCAAGGTGTCGGACGGCCATCATCTCGGCGTTCACTGATGGCGTCCACGACGTCAAGATGAAGGAGGAGCTCTCCATACATGAAGGCCTGTGCACGGCTTTGGAGATGTTCAACATGGCAACCAAGTGTGCGAGAGCTGAGGAAGGTCGCCTCTCTCTCCACGAGCTCCCGAAGGCTGACCCAGAAGACAAGAAGGCCAAAGCCAAGGACGTGAAGCGCAAGGGACCAGCTGTGCTCGCGGCCGAGCCAGAGATGAAGCGCGGCTGCGACCACCCAGAGTCATCCAAGGGCAGCCGCCCGTTCTGCGTCTTCCACAACATGCACAGCCACAACACCAACGACTACCAGGAGCTCAAGGACATCCGCAACAGGCGCCTCGGTCGTCGCCCCGAGCGCAGCGACCGAGGCTACAACCGTGGAGGAGGCCGAGGTGGAGGACGCTGGGACGGCCGCGACCCCCGCCAAGAATGGCGCGATCAGCCTCGTGAGGACCGTTGGCAGGGCCAGCCTCGCGAGGGCCATTGGAGGGACCAGCCCCCTAAGGACCATCCTCAGGGCAACGCTGGCCTTCCTCCGCTGCCGCCACCACCAAGAAGGAATGACGACCATCACCAGGACGAGGGGGCTGGAGGCTTCCAGGAGCCTCGTGCCATCGCCTGCATCCTGGGCGGCGCTCAGGCCCCTGCCTCTCATCGCATCTTCAAGCAGTTTGCCCGTGAGGTAAATGCGGCCCTCCCCAAGCTCGAGGCAACGCGTCCACTCAGGTGGTCCAAGTGCACCATCACCTTCAGCTCATTCGACCAGCTCAAGTGCGTGGCAACTGCCGGCGCTCTCCCGATGCTCTGCTTGCCTACCATCAGCAACGTGCTCGTCACCAAGACTCTCATCGATGGTGGTGCGGGGCTCAACGTTCTCTCCATCGAGACATTCGACCGACTCCAGGTGCCCTATGACCAGCTGCAGCCTACCAAGCCTTTCTCAGGAGTGACCGACGGCTCCACCACCCCGATAGGGCAGATCCGCCTCCCTGTCACCTTCGGCAAGCGTGACAACTACCGCACTGAGCTCATCGACTTCGACGTGCCCACATTCACCTTCCATACAACGCCATCCTTGGGTATCCGGCCCTGGCCAAGTTCATGGCGGTGACTCGTCATGGTTACAATGCCCTCAAGATGCCAGGGAGCTGCGGCGTCATCACGGTCGCCTGCGAGGAGAAGGACGCAGTGTGCTCTCTCGAGCGTGCCTACCAGGCTGCGGCGGTCGAGAACCCAGATGATGAAGGCGCTGTCTACCCTCCTGAGGCTGTCCCCAAGAAGAAGAAGCAGCTGCTCCGGTAAGGACCTCAGGAGGGCGGGGTGCCCAGCGGCACCATCTCAGGCCCAGCGCCCACTGACGGGGCGCCTCCCTCTCTCGCATAGGAAGGCACGCCCGGCGCCCCTCTCAGGCTAGGCTCGGGGGCTCTCCTTTGGAGGGCCTCTGACCTGGCCAACGTCACGAGGGAGGCGCTTGGGCACCATGTGGAGGCGTGCTTCAGCGCACGCTTCCGCCAGGAGGGTACAAGGCGCGAGGCACCAGGTGCTCAGGAGTTCATCACCAAGGCAATCAAGGAGCTTCAGGAGGCAAGAGCTATGCGAGGCGACCATCACCCACCACCCGGCGCGGCTCCTTGTCCCGGCGAGGACATCGAGCTACGCATCTGTGTCAACATCCCAGGGCTCAACAGGGCCGCATCTCAGGAGCGCTTCTTGCCGTCCCGCGTTGGCCGATGCGAGGGTCCCCCTCACAGCTATGTTCGCATGCCTTTGGGCTTGCCGAGCGCAGCTGCTGCATTCCAGCGCCACATGCGGGGCGTCCTGGCGGCTCATGAGGCCATAAGCCAGGCGATCCTGTCAGGGGAGGAGATGGGTCCTCGCGAGCCCCCTGGGCCCCCAGAGCCTCCCGAGGTTCAGGGCCTGGGCGGCTCATGAGGAGCGACTTCTGCAGCACGCGTCTTCAGCCACTCCAACATCTCTTCAGCAACGGTGCCAGGTGACATTTTCTGGTTTCTTCAGTTGGGGGCGCCCCTCGGGCTGCATTATCCCCAAGCCGTGTGGGTCCGTCCCTGCGGCGTGTATCGTTTTGCATCTATCAGAACTAGCTCTACCTTATCTATGGGTTGATTTATGTTATCACCTGCTTGCCTGGCATTCTATCGCCTCCGCGGCCTCCCGCATTACTGACCAGCCTCTTGCTCATTCCGCAACCGGGCTACACATGCTGGCATGGCGCTTGTGCTCGGGTCCGTCCCTGCAACGCTGTCAAATCTGAGAGATCGAGCTCTGGCTCGCGGCCTGCCCCACGCACGTCACCTTATCAGATCCTCGGTGCCTTCATCTTCTTGTGGAAAGATCAGTGGCAGGACAGCAAGCGCGATTATGAGTTACTCTCCTCTCGGACTAACCCGCAGGAATCCATGGAGTTAGGCCATGGGAGGCCCCGCCGGCCATCCCTTTTTCACGCAATTCGCTTGCACGTTAAAGGAGGGCTCCTGAGCATCGCACCTCAGGAGCTCTTACTGACTCTCAAGCCCTCACCCTGGCCTTGACCACGGCATCGCGGCCTGGCATACCAATGGCGACTGAGCCTCGCTCGAGGGTCGGGACCCGAGGACGTAGAGCACCTAGATGAGCGGGGAGAAGGGGAGATCGGCGTGAGCCCTACCTGGAAGCATCACCACCAAGGCACAATCAGGCGCTGCACAAAGGAATCACTTCAGGCCTACTAAGATAAGTCACCCGTGCATATCTGTGACGCCCCCCGGCTCAATCGTGCACTAATCATACATGCAAACATCACGATCAAGCACAGGGACTCACGGGAAGATATCACAACACAACTCTAACACAAATAAACGGAGATCCACAATATTACAGACCAGGGATCCAAAGATCCGAATACATAAGTCAGTCATACAAATATTATCTGAGTATAGACATAGTTAGACAAGTTTTGCCTTAAGAAGGCTAGCACAAACAACGACTCTAGATCGAAAGGCGTAGGCCTCCTGCCTGGGAGCCTCCGATCCTACTCCTGGTCGTCTGGCTTGATCCAGTAGTACGTGCCCTCTGGACCCTCCTGGTAGTAAGCTCCTGTGGTGGCATCTGGCTCCGGGGCTCCATCGTCTGATGTATCATCAAGGTGGGGTATGGGGAAAAGAGAAAGTAAAGCAACCGTGAGTACTCATCCGAAGTACTCAGCAAGCAAGGATCTATACTACATATGCAACATTATCAATGGAGAAAGGCTGTATATGTGGACTGGGCTGCAGAAATGCCAGAATAGAGAGAAGGCCTAGTCCTATCGAAGACTAGCATCTTCACGAAGCCATCATCTTGCAGCAGTAGAAGAGAGTAGAATAGCATTTTATTTAGCAAACATGTTGAAGCAAGCCTAGAGATCCTTCCTCGACTCCCAGCGAGAAAGCGATCCCAAAGCTTCAATTAAGTAACAAGTATCTAGTTCAAGTAGTAGATCAGGATACACAAACTAAGCGTCCTTTACCGTAGGACCGGCTATAGATAGATCATTCATCCCTGTAGGGGTGCACTACTATTACCCAACACGCTCGATCACCTCTGGCCGGACACACTTGCTGGGTATTGCCTGGCCTCGGGAGATCAACACGAAGCAGCGCCCTACCTAGGCTCAGCAGAGAGGTCAGCACGCCGGACTAACCTATGCACCCAGAGGTCTTGAGCCATCGCCCTGGGCACCCTGCGCATTGCGTGGCTGGCCGAGGTGCAGGCGTGACACTGAACTCGTTAGTGAAGTATCCAGCCCAATCCCGACGATCAGCCCGCACGGTGAAATGTGACGTCTGATGAGCTTTCGGGAGAAACGTACATCACAGAGGGCCCCATAACCATAATCCCGCGTGGTGGTAGTGCGTATAGGCCACGTCGGCCCACTCAGATCACACACCCAAATCCAATAGGCTCATTTAGTATCACGCGGAGACAATCAGAGTCTCTGATGCTCCGCCACAATATCACACTCGAGTGCCCTTCCGGCACACCCGACATCATAGATCCCCAGCGGGTACCCACCAGGGTGGACCCACCTGTAACAAAGGTCAAGGTAACCGTGTGGTCATAACATCAAGGGGGGAAACCCGAGGAATCACCCACGGCGGATTCCACTCGATGAAAACATCAGGGTGAACGTATGAGGCATCACCCTCGAGGTTCACACTAAGGGGTTGCACGACAGAGTCGTATCAGAAGTGGAGAAGGAGGAATCACCCTCGATGACCGCGACCGAACAGCTACACTGCAGAGTATTCATCAGGAGTGCGTTACGAGGTATCACCCTCGGCACTCGATAGTTACTACGCAGAGTCGTACAACTAAGGGGGTGTGAAGTGAGGTGTCGGTCTCTGGTCGATGATCACATTGATCGAGTCGTCGATGATCAAGCAGGGGCAACAAGGGTAAGGTGGTGGGGGTCACTGATGGTTTGCTACCAACATATACTAAACAGTTTATCATAGGCAGGTAAGGTAACAATGAACATGTTACAACAGCAGGCTATGCATCAGAATAGGAGCATACATTAACAGTAGCAAAATCTAATGCAAGCAGGAGAAATGGAATGGGCGATATCTGGATGCTCAAGGGGGGGGGGCTTGCCTGGTTGCTCTGGCAAGAGAGAGGGGTCGTCAACGGGCTGCTCGTCTGGAGCGTAGTCGTACTCAACTATGTCGGCGTCGGTCTTAGCGTCTATCGAGAGAGAAGGAGGGGGAGAGAAACAATAAATTCACGGCAATAATGCAAACAACATGTATGACATGCCTAAATGATATGCCGGCGTGTTCTACTGCCTAACTAAATGATTTAGTTAATTTAGGAATTTAACCGGATTTATTTAATCAATGTTGGGCACTATTCATTTATCGAAATCGATTTAAAAGTTCAATGTTCATATAGCTAGGGGCATCTGACAAGAATACGGTGGGCGTATTCGGGTTCGTATCGAAATTCTGAGCAACATTCATATATAAATTATTTTCATCGGAGTTACGGTTTAATTTATATGATTTTCTAAAGTTTTAAACATTTTCTAAATTTAATTATTTATTTAAATTCGAATTATCCAGAATAGTGAATGATGATGTCAGCATGAGGTCAGTGTGACATCAGCAGGTCAACTCTGGCTGACCAGAGTCAAACCTGACACGTGGGGCCCACATGTCATACACTGTGGCTTTAACAGAGAGGTTAAATTAACTAATTGGGTTAATTAACAGGTGGGGCCCAGCAGTCAGTGACTGATTAGGATTTTAATTATTTTTATTAAACTAATTAGTTAATTAGGCACGTGACAAGGGGGGCCCATATGTCATAGACACAGGGAGAGGGGCCCCACCAGTCAGTGACTGGGCAGTGCCCAGTCAGCCAGTTGACCAAGTCAACTGGTGAACTGGGGCCGGCCAGGCCCACAGGCAGTGGCACTGGGGGTGGGACCCACCGGCCACGTCGGACGCCGGCCGGAGAGCGCTCCGGCGAGCTCCAACGCGGCGGAGCGAGCCGGCGAGGTTCGGGATTCGCCCACAGGGCGTCTCCGGGGCTGGGGGAGGGTGCGTTCGACGCGGCTCAACGTCGCGCGTCGAATGGCGGCGGTGCGAGGTGCTGGGGAGGCCGGAGTGGAGCGCCAGGAGCTCATCGGCGGCGAGGTTTCTCGGGCGAGCTACGGGAATGGCGCCACGGCGTGTTTTACGGGCGAAGCAAGGGGTAGGCGAGGCCTATGAGAGGCGGCGAAGCGAACGGGCAGCAGCACATGACCAAATGGTCGCCGGACGGTCGCCGGCGACGAGGTCCGCGGCAGTGGGCTCGAGCAACTCGAATGCGGTCACTACGGCGTTGATAGTGAGAAGAAAAGAGAGGGGGACGACGTCGACTGCTCACCGGGTCCTGTAGGTGTGCAACAGCGGGCTCGGGGAAGGCTTGCCGGAGCGAATCCACGGCGGCGACGCAGGCATCTGTAGGGGAAGAAGACGATGCAGGCCGGCGATGCAGAGGCGTTTGGCTCCAGCTCATTGGCGCAGGCGGCGTAGCGGAGCACGGCGGTGACGCTGGACTAGGCGGGACAACGTGGCGGAGGTGGTGGCTACGCGGGCGAGGGAGCAATGGCGATGGCCGCGTCGGCCATGGTGGAGAACGAGCGAGGGAGGGGGAGGAATGGTGGCTAGGGTTCGCCAGGGGGGCGAGGAGCTGCTCTTATCCCCAGCGCGAGCGCGGGCGTGCTGTCGAGCGGCGAGCGAGGGGGGCCTGGGGCGCGCGCGCGTGCGTGCGGTGTGTTCGACAGCGAGGCGGTATGAGCAGTGCGGGAGGAGGGAGGAGGTGCGGGGTGGGCTGGGCCGGCGCTGTAGCGATAGGCTCGAGTGCACAGTAGCTACATTAGGCCTTTTCCTTTTTCTCTTTTTCTGACTCTTTTCATTTCTGTTTGCAAAATGTTTGGGCACCAAATGAATTTTGTAAAAAGTGTGACCTAGTCCATAAATACCAGTGCATTATACCCTAACACCAAAAACTAGTTTGGGCAAAACATCATTTCATATTTGATTTAGATTAATTAAAAGGTTATTAAATATTATTTCCAGCCACTGTTAGAGGAGGTTTGGGTTACTTAATCATTGTAATAAATGTTGGTGACAATTTTAGAATGGTCTCTGGAATATTTATTATTTAATGAACATTTTAGTTTCTATGTTGAACAACTTTTATTTTCCACATTCATTTAAATTTGGATTTTGACTTAGGAGTCAAAATGCAATATGATGCTAATGATGATCATGCACTGTTAAACTTGCTGACTTGTCATTATCATAAGTGATTACTATGGCTAATGACATGGGGTGTTACAATATCAGAGTGAACCTCATCGTCCGGTATTTTGATGCTCGCAATCTCGCTTCGGCAATGCCGCTTCCCTTTTCGGCCTCCAGGGAGCTGTTTGCACGCCAAAGGGGACCTCTTGAGCATGGCGCCTCAGGAGCTCTTACCGGACCTCGGGCCGCTCACCTCCTGGCCTTGACCACGGCATCGCGACCTGGCATACCAGCGACGTCTGAAGCCTGCCTGGGGACTAGGACCTGCCGGCGTAGAGCACCAAGCTACCGCGGGAACGAAAAGGGGGAACCATGCCGAAGCAAGATACGCGGCTGCAACATCGTACTAGGGATAATAAACATTGGAGCAAAAGCATTACACTTTTTTACATACCCCCATGGGGTTTGTCTCAATTCTGCGCAGGGAAACAAAAGAAGGAAACGTCAAGGGACCCCGGCTGCTGGGCATCACCGACGACGCCGAGCGGACGCCGCTGCCGCGCTCTGGGCACGGCGAGAGCTCGGCGGCACGTAGCTGTCGTCATTGGACTCCGGAGAATCACTGGGCTCGGGAGAGTCGCTGGATTCCCAGGAGTCGTCGCTGCTGCTGGAGGAGCTACCGGAGGCGGCTCGACGTCCGCGCCCGCGCCGCACGGACTGCTTCTCCCGGGGCAGCACTCCAAATGCCGGCCCTCCTCATCGAAGACCTTGAAGAACAACGTAGAGGCGCCATCGTACTCAAAGTGGATGGTGAGGGCCCCCTCTAGACGGCAGGCGCGGGCGACCTCGCCCCATCCTCGGGTCATGAAGATGTCGCCCGGGGGCACGACCTCGACCTCCGCCCCTGTGGCCAGGCCGCAGCACCCGGCGTGCTGCAGCCACAGCTCAAGCGGCCCCCTCGGCAGCATCTCCTCGGCGAAGAACCTCGAGAGCCAGATCCACGTGCGCGGCGGCATTGCCGCCCACACCACGAACTCGTTCGAGGTCCCCTCGCCATGGGTTCCCCGGCCTGCTGGCTGCGCAGCCTCGGTCCGTCCGCCAAGACCCCGGCCCACGCGACGCTGGGCATTGCCGCCCTGTCCAGAGCCCTGTGCGTGGGCGTACGGAGGAAGCGGGAAGCCAGGCGGAGGCCGCTCATACCAAGGCCACGTCACCCCTTGCCCTTTGCCAGCGTCGTGAGGACGACCGAGCTCTTCTTCGGCGGAAGTGGCCCCGGCTCCTCCCGAGGGGTTTTTCCCTTCTCCACTGCAGAGAATCTTCTGATCGGCACCATGGATGTTGCTGCAAGACGGCGACACAAAGAAGAAGAAGAAGGAGCGGGCAGCGAGAAGCTGGAGATGAGTGAGGGGGGCTCTGCCCCTCCCCTCATTTATAGCCAGAGGGAGGCCAACCGCTGGCCTCCACGATCCCACGCAATGATGGTTCTTCCCTGCATGCAGCGGAGTCTCGTCAAGTTGAACGGTTGTCGAGGCAGCGTGGGGAAGCGGAGACGCCCATGTCCCATCAATCGCCACACGTCGACCAAGGTCACAGGCGGTTAGGGCCCACGGTGCTCCGCACTTGCCCCTTGACTTCGCCTCGAAGCCAAGTTCGAGCGCGCCTTGGGCCTGGGGGCTACTGTTGGCGTTCTGGGAACGGGGGTACCCAGACTTGCCTGCCTGCAGCTCACGGCGTGGCTCCATCAACGGCCTGGTACGGCCCAGCTTCAGCAACAACAACTCAAGACCCTCGCGAGGGGCCGAGCCTCGTGAGGCGGATGACACCAAGACCTCCACAAGGAGCGGCCTCCTCAGGCTGGCTCCCGAGGAGTGGAGATCTCTATGCAAGCCTCACCTCGTGAGGTCCGGATGACATGAACCATGACGACCAAGGCCAGGCGGGCGCTATCGGGTGCAGTGTACCTGTTTCCTCTTCGGTGCTCAAGAGGTAAGCGCAGGCGCGGAGTCCCGAGGAATCAGCCAAAGGTTTCCATTCCCGTGCAACAAGACCAAGACCGCCAGGACGGCAGGACGGAGGTCATCACCGAGCCCACCACGGCGTCACGACCAGAGGCTTTTGCAGGTGAAGACTACTTTTGTCAGGATAGCATGTACTAGCTGTCCCCCTTTGAATTTGGCCGTTGTGGGATCCCTTCCCGCCTTTCATTTGGGAAGAGGACCAAGGCCACTATAAATAGGACTTAGCCACCACCGTAGAAGGGGGATCGAATCGACGGATCATCCAGATCACCCACACACTCACCAGCTCACTCGATCTCAAGAACACCACTCCTCCTGAGGCTGTTTGCCACTGTACTAGTTCATCCTCAGCCCCTCGAGGCCAATCCACCACAAAGCAGGAGTACGGTTTTACACCGCAAGGTGGCCCGAACCTGGGTAAACAGCTGTGTCTCTTTTCCTTACAGTTCATCGAGCTAGGCTGTGAGATTAGCGAGTAGGCAGACTGGGGAGGACGAGTTCTTCGCACGCACCCCAGAGTTTGAACCTCTCAAGGGTTTGCGGAACCCGAAATCCGACAGTTTGAATAATGTTAGTTTCAACATTAATAGGTGTACCTGAGATGTAGTGCTTAATTCTTTGTCCATTGACCACCTTCGGATTAGTGCCTTCAGGGTTGTTGATCTTAATAGCTCTGGAATGATAAACTTCTTCGATGACATACGGTCCTTCCCATTTAGAGAGAAGTTTTCCTGCAAAAAATCTGAAACAAGAATTGTACAATAGAACATATTCACCACTTTAAATTCTCATTTTTGAATTCTTTTATCATGCCATCTTTTAACTTTTTCTTTAAACAACTTGGCATTTTCATAAGCTTGGGTTCTCCATTCATCTAACGAGCTAATATCAAATAGCCTCTTCTCACCGAAAAATTTAAAATCATAATTAAGTTCTTTGATTGCCCTATATGCTTTATGTTCTAACTCAAGAGGTAAATGACATGCCTTTCTATAGACCATTTTATATGGAGACATACCCATATGATTCTTATAAGCTGTTCTATATGCCCACAAAGCATCATCATGTTTCTTAGGCCAATTCTTTCTAGATCTATTGACGGTCTTTTGCAAAATTAAATTTATTTCTCTATTGCTCAACTCAACTTGACTGCTAGATTGAGAATGATAAGGAGATGCAATTCTATGGTTAACATCATATTTAGCAAGCAGTTTACGGAAAGCACCATGAATAAAATGTGAACCACCATCGGTCACTAAATATCTAGGGACTCCAAACCTCAGGAAAATAACTTCTTTAAGCATTTTAATAGAAGTGTTATGATCAGCCCTACTAGTTGGAATAGCTTCTACCCACTTAGTAATGCAATCAACAACAACTCAAATATGTGTATAACCATTAGAGGAAGGAAAGGGTCCCATATAATCAAATCCCAAACATCAAATGGTTCGATAACAAGTGAATAATTCATAGGCATTTCCTGACGTCTAACAATATTACCAATTCTTTGACATTCATCACAAGCTAAGACAAACTTACGAGCGTCCTTGAAGAGAGTAGGCCAATAAAAACCAGATTGCAATACCTTATGTGCGGTTCTATCTCCTACATGGTGTCCTCCGTAAGCCTCGGAGTGATACTTCCGTAGGATTTGTTCCTATTCATGCTTACATATACAACGTCTAATAATAGCATCTACTCCTTTAAAAAGATGCGGGTCATCCCAGAAGTAATGTCTTAAATCAAAGAAAAACATTTTCTTTTGTTGGTATGTGAAACTAGGTGGTATAAATTTAGCAACGATTTAATTAGCATAGACTGCATACCAAGGAGTATTACAAGAAACATTTATAACGACTAGTTGTTCATCAGAAAAACTATCATCAATAGGTAGTGGGTCATCAAGAATATTTTCCAACCTATACAAGTTATCAGCTACGGGATTCTCAGCTCCCTTCCTATCAGTAATATACAAGTCAAATTTTTGTAGCAATAGAACCCACCTAAAGAGTCTAGGTTTAGCATCTTTCTTTTCCATAAGATATTTAATAACAGCATGGTCGGTGTGAACAATTACTTTAGAATCAACAATGTAAGATCTGAATTTATCACATGCAAACACAACTGCTAAAAATTCTTTCTCGGTAGTAGCATAATTTCTTTGAGCACTCTCTAGAGTTTTACTAGCATAATGGATAACATTTAATTTCTTGTCAACTCTTTGTCCTAGAACAACATGATACGTCAATTTTGCATCATAATTTCCTACTGTTATTTATAATGTTTTTATGCATAATAATGCTTTATGGAGTAATTCTAATGCCTTTTCTCTCATAATATGCAAGGTTTGCACAAAGAGGGAGAATGCCGGCAGCTGGAGTTCTGGACCTGAAAAAGCTATGTCTGAGTTACCTATGTGTGATGCTAGTGATTATGATGTTGGTGCTATTCTAGGGAAAAGAGTTAATAAGAAATTGAATGTTATTCATTATGCTAGCAAAACTCTAGACAATGCCCAAAGAAATTATGCTACTACTGAAAAAGAATTTTTAGCAGTTGTGTTTGCTTGTGACAAATTTAGATCTTGTATAGTTGAGTCCAAAGTAATTGTTCACACTGAGCATGTTGCTATAAAATATCTTATGGAAAAGAAAGATGCTAAACCTAGACTCATTAGGTGGCTTCTTTTGCTACAAGAATTTGATTTACATATTACTGATAGGAAAGGAGCTGAGAACCCCGTAGCTGATAACTTGTCTAGGTTAGACAATATTCTTGATGACCGACTGCCTATTGATGATAGTTTTTCTGATGAACAAATAGCAGCAATAAATGTTTCTCATAATACTCCTTGGTATGCTGACTATGCTAATTACGTTGTTGCTAAATATATACCACCTAGTTTTACATATCAACAAAAGAAAAAATTCTTCTATGATATAAGACATTACTTTTGGGATGACCACATCTTTATAGAGAAGAAGTAGATGGTATTATTAGACGTTGTCTACCTGAGCATAAACATGAACAAATCCTACGGAAATGTCACTCCGAAGCTTATGGAGGGCATCATGCGGGAGATAGAACTGCTCACAAGGTATTGCAATCTGATTTTTATTGGCCTACTCTCTTCAAGGATGCCCATAAGTTTGTTTTATCTTGTGATGAATGCCAAAGAATTGGTAATATCGGTAAGCGTCAGGAAATGCCTATGAATCATTCACTTGCTGTTGAACCATTTGATGTTTGGGGTTTTGATTATATGGGACCTTTTGCTACTCTAATGGGTATACACATATTTTGGTTGTTGTTGATTATGTTACTAAGTGGGTAGAAGCTATTCCAACTAGTAGTGCTGATCATAACACTTCCATTAAAATGCTTAAAAAAGTTAATTTCCCAAGGTTTGGAGTCTCTAGATATTTAATGACTAATGGTGGTTCACACTTTATTCATGGTGCTTTCAGTAAAATGCTTGCTAAATATGATGTTAACCATAGAATTGCTTCACCCTATCATCCTCAATCTAGTGGTCAAGTTGAACTTAGCAATAGAGAAATAAAACTAATATTACAAAAAACTGTCAATAGGTCCCGAAAGAATTGGTCTAAGAAATTAGATGATGCACTTTGGGCCTACAGAACAACATATAAAAATCCTATGGGTATGTCTTTGTACAAAATGGTTTATGGAAAAGCTTGGCATTTGCCTCTTGAGTTGGAACATAAGGCATATTGGGCAATTAAAGAACTCAACTATGATTTCAAACTTGCTGGTGAAAAGAGGTTATTTGATATTAGCTCATTAGATGAATGGAGAACCCAAGCTTATGAAATTGCCAAATTATTTAAAGAAAAAGTTAAAAGATGGCATGACAAAAGAATCCAAAACCGGGAATTCAAAGTTGGAGAATATGTTCTTTTGTACAACTCTCATTTTAGATTCTTTACAGGAAAACTTCTCTCTAAATGGGAAGGACCATATATTATCGAGGAGGTTTATCGTTCTGGAGCTATCAAGATTAATAATGCCGAAGGTACTAATCCGAAGGTAGTCATTGGGTAAAGAATTAAACACTATATCTCAGGTACGCCTATTAATGTTGAAAGTAATATTATCCAAACCATGACACCGAAGGAACACATAAAAGAAACCTTCCGGAACACTCCAGAATCCTGAAAAAGAGGAAGTATGTGATGCGGTAAGTAAACGGACTCCGAAAAAACCGTAAAAATATTTTTTGTCAGTTTTGAAATATTACAAAGATTAGGAAAATAAGAAACAACTAGGAAGGCAACCGAGAAGGGCACAAGATACCAGGGCGCGCCTGCCTTGCCTGGCGCCCCCAGGTGGGTTGTGCCCACCTCGGGAACCTTCCCGACTCTGTTTTCCTCTCGTTTGCTTGTTTCCCAAGTTAAAAAATCTTTATATACCCCCCGAACGTATTGACCACCGTATCGCGGAGAAATCTTCTGTTCTTGTTTCGTGCTATTTTCTGTCAGATCTGTCAAGCCAGGCATCATGTCTTCCCCCTCCTCCAACAAAGTAGAAGAGGATGCTTGGTTGATGAAGATAGAACTACAGAGAGAGGAACCAAAGGAAACCATCAAGGGGGACAAGGTCAAGGAAGCTGCGGGAGATCAAGCTTCGGCAGTAGGGCAGGCCGTTCCAGTAGAAGAAGAAGATATCCTTCAACATACTATGATCATCTCACCCCTACTGAAATTGAAGCCTTTAGGATCATTGAAACGGTTCACGTTCAAAATAAATATCTCACTCGTGAAAATATTCTTTTACAAGAGCAAATCATCGCCCTCCGGAGCATCATTCATAGATTGGAGTACCTCCTGAGCCTGAAGTGTGACATGACTCCAACACCACCACCATCATCATCTTCCCCACCAAAGAAGACTTGAGTACATGGTATGGGCACTCCACTTGGCTTGTGCCAAGCTTGGGGGAGGTGCCCCGGTATCGTATCACCACACTTTCTTTGCCTTTATCTATTTTAGTTCGATCTTTAGTTATCCTATGATTTAGTTGTAAAAGTTTAGTTCGATCTATTTTTTAGTGCTTGCTTAGTGATCTATCTACCTATGTAATCATGTGCGAGATATATAATAAAGAGTAGTTTGAGTTTTGTTTCTTTACTCTTATGTTCAATCAAATAAAAAGAAATAAATGAAAAAGATCATATGCTAATCTTATGGTAAGTAATGGCATCACATAAGGAAAAGTATAAGTGGTAAAATTTATTAGAGATTGACAAACATAGCAATTGTCAATGATGCAATTCATGAAAGAATTAATAACGGAAGAGAAGATTCACATGCAAATACACTATCTTGGACATCTTTTATGATTGTGAGCCCCCATTAAATATTATATGTCAAAATTGTTGACGTTGGACAAGGAAGACAATGTAATGATTTGTGTTTGTTCATATTCACATAGAAGTTATATTGTCATAGATCCTTCAACATGTGGTGCTTGCTCAATATCTTTGCTAGCCAAAAACTCTACACTAAGTAGAGATACTACTTGTGCATCCAAAAACCCTTAAACCAAAAATCTTATTTTGAGAGTCCACCGTACCTACCTATGGATTGAGTAAGATCCTTCAAGTAAGTTGTCATCGGTGCAATAAGGCAATAAAAATTGCTTCTAAATGTGTTGGATCATTTAGTGTAAGAGAAAATTGAGCGTTGTACGAACTTGTGATGGCAAAGTAATAAAAGCGATGGACTGCATAATAAAGGTTGCTATCATAAGGGGCAATATAACATGACATTCTTTTGCATTAAGGGATATGGCATACAAACAAAAAGCGCATGGCAACCTCTGCTTCCCTCTGCGAAGGGGCTATCTTTGACTTTTATGTATTTACTTTTATGCAAGACTCAAAGTATTCTTCCCTGTTCCTTTTTCTTTTTCTTTTTGCAAGCATCATGTGGTGAGGAAAGATCTAGGCACATATATCCAATTGGGTATGAGTGAGCATGATTTAATATTGTTGACATCACCCTTGACGTGAATACGTTGGGAGGCGAAACTATAAGCCCCAATCTTTCTATGTGCCCGGTTGAAACTTTTTGCTCATGGGTACGCTGTGAGTGTTAGCAATCATAGAAGGTTAAATGTTGGTTGAGTATGTGGACTTGCCAAAAGGCTCCAATACGTGACCCTTCCTGAAAATATGATGAATTATAGTTGCAAAGTTGACTGAGAACATAGTTTGTTGGTTCTCAATAGAGTTTATGCTTTATACTTCAATGTTGTGATGAATTGTCACTTGTTCATGATAAGTTATAAGATAAAAGTTGTGTGGTAAAGCTTTATGATTAAGTTTGTTGTTGTTATGATAATAAGCATGATGCTACTATGAACGTATTTTGTTTTTATCGACACCTCTCTCTCTAAGCATGTGGGCATGTTTTTCGATATCAGTTTTTCGCTTGAGGACAAGCGAGGTCTCAGCTTGGGGGAGTTGATACGTCCATTTTGCATCATGATTTCCTACTGTTATTTATAATGTTTTTATGCATAATAATGCTTTATGGAGTAATTCTAATGCCTTTTCTCTCATAATATGCAAGGTTTACACAAAGAGGGAGAATGCCAGCAGCTAGAATTCTAGACCTGAAAAAGCTATGTCAGAGTTACCTATTCTGCACATATCCAAATGAGCTGAAATTTACGGAGAATTATTTTGGAATATATAAAAAATACTAGAGCAAATAACTACCGGAGGGGGGCCACCTAGTGAGCACAAGACACCAGGGCGTGCCTGGCCCCCCAGGCGCGCCCTGGTGGGTTGTGCTCAGCCCAGCCCACCTCCGATGCCCATCTTTTGGTATATAGGTCATTTTTAACTAGAAAAAATAAGGAGAAGACTTTCGGGACGGAGCGCCGCCGTCTCGAGGCGGAACTTGGGCAGGAGCACTTTTGCCCTCCGGTGGAGCGATTCCACCGGGGGAACTTCTCTCCCGGAGGGGGAAATCGAAGCCATCATCATCACCAACAACCCTCTCATCTTTGGGAGGGAAATTTCCATCAACATCTTCAACAACACCATCTCCTCTCAAACCCTAGTTCATCTCTTGTGTTCAATCTTTGTACCGGAACCTCAGATTGGTACCTGTGGGTGACTAGTAGTGTTGATTACATCTTGTAGTTGATTACTATATGGTTTATTTGGTGGAATATTATATGTTCAGATCCATTATGCTATTTAATACCCCTCTGATCTTGAGCATGAATATCATTTGTGAGTAGTTACTTTTGTTCTTGAGGTCACGGGAGAAGTCATGTTGCAAGTAATCATGTGAACTTGATTTGTGTTTGATATTTTGATGATATGTATGTTGTGATTCCCTTAGTGGTGTCATGTGAACGTCAACTACATGGCACTTCACCATATTTGGGCCTAAGGGAATGCATTGTGGAGTAGTTATTAGATGGTGGGTTGCTAGAGTGACAGAAGCTTAAACCCTAGTTTATGCGCTACTTCGTAAGGGACCGATTTGGATCCAAAAGTTTAATGCTATGGTTAGATTTTATCTTAATACTTTTCTCATAGTTGCGGATGCTTGCGAGGGGGTTAATCATAAGTAGGAGGTTTGTTCAAGTAAGAACAGCACCTAAACACCGATCCACCCACATATCAAATTATCAAAGTAGCGAACACGAATCAAACCAACATGATGAAAGTGACTAGATGAAATTCCCGTGTACCCTCAAGAATGCTTTGCTTATTATAAGAGACCGTTTTGGCCTGTCCTTTGCCACAAAAGGATTGGGCTACCTTGCTGCACTTTATTTACCGTTACCATTACTTGTCTGTTACAAATTATCTTGCTATCAACCTACCTATTACCGACTATTTCAGTGCTTGCAGAAATTACCTTGTTGAAAACCACTTGCATTTCCTTCTGCTCCTCGTTGGGTTCGACAGTCTTACTTATCGAAAGGACTAGAGTGATCCCCTATACTTGTGGGTCATCATAGTACCAACAGGATAATCACTAGCATCGCACATAATTGCAAATGGTAAGTTCCAATCAGGTGGTTGAACAATAGGTGCAGAGGTTAAGGCTTTCTTAAGTGTTTCAAAGACTTCTACGCAATCATCATCAAAAACAAATGGAACACCCTTTTGCAAGAGATTAGTAAGAGGCCTAGAAATTTTAGAGAAGTCTAATAAACCTTCTATAGAAACCAGAATGACCAAGGAAACTTCTTATACCTTTAGTTTCTTTAGGACATGGCATTTTCTCAATTGCATCAACTTTAGCTTTATCTACTTCAATACCTCGTTCGGAGATTTTATGTCCCAAGACAATACCTCTATTCACCATAAAGTGGCACTTCTCTCAATTCAAGACAATATTAGTTTGCTCACATCTCTGCAAAACTCGATCAAGGTTGCTTAAGCAACCATCAAAGGAAGTCCCGTAAACGGAGAAATCATCCATGAAAACCTCAACAATCTTTTCACAAAGATCAGAGAATATAGCAGTCATGCATCTTTGAAAGGTAGCAGGTGCATTGCATAAACCAAAAGGCATATGTCTATAAGCATAAGTTCCAAAAGGGCAGGTAAAAGTAGTTTTCTCTTGATCTTCTTGTGACACATGTATTTGAGAGAAACCAGAATATCCATCAAGAAAACAAAAGTGTGTGTGCTTAGATAGTCTTTATAGAATTTGGTATATAAAAGGTAAGGGGTAATGATCTTTTCTAGTAGTTTGTTTTAATTTTCTAAAATCAATTACCATCCTATAACCAGTTACAATTCTTTGTGGAATGACTTCCTTGTTATCATTGGGAACAACGGTTATACCTCCTTTCTTAAAAACACAATGAACATGATTTACCCATCTACTATCAGCTATGGGGTAGATTATACTTGCTTCCAGAAGCTTTAATATTTCAGTTCTTACCACATCATTCATCTTAGGATTTAGTCGTTGATGATCAACGACCGGCTTAGCATCAGGTTCCATATTAATCTTGTGCTGACATAGAGTGGGACTAATGCCCTTAAATCATCAAGAGTATATCCAATAGCGGCACGGTGCTTCCTCAGAGTTTTAGTAATCTCTTTTCTTTATGCTCTGAAAGGTTAGCACTAATAATAACAGGATATATTTTCTTTTCATCAAGATAAGCATATTTCAATGTATCAGGCAATTGTTTCAAATCGAACGCGGGATCACCTTTAGGTGGAGGAGGACCTCCAAGTGTTTCAATGGGAAAATTGTGTTTAAGGATAGGTGGTTGATCAAAGAACATCTTATCTATTTCATTTCTTTCATTCATGTGCATATCATTCTCATGGTCTAGCAAATATTGTTCTAACAGATCAGTAGGAGGTACGGCACTAGAAGCAAGACCAATAATTTCATCCTTACTAGGCAATTCTTTATCATGAGGTTGTCTACAAAACTTAGAGAAATTAAACTCATGAGATACATCACCAAAGTTAACACTAACAGTTTCTCTATTGCAATCAATCTTGGCATTAACGGTATTCAGGAAAGGTCTACCAAATATAATGGGACAAAAATCATCTTGTGGAGAACCAAGAACTAGAAAATCAGTGGGGTATTTTATTTTTTCACATAAAACTTCAACATCTCTAACAATCCCAAGTGGTGAAATAGTATCTCTATTTGCAAGTTTAATAGTAACATCAATGTCTTCTATCTCAACAGGTGCAATATCATTCATAATCTCTTGATATAAGGTAAATGGAATAGCACTCACACTAGCACCCAAATCACATAAGCCATGGTAACAATGATATCCTATTTTAACGAAGACAACAGACATGCCAACGACAGGCTTATTCTTATCTTTAATATCAAGTTTAGCAATTCTAGTAGCTTCATCACAAAAGTAAATAACTTGTCCATCAATATTATCGACCAAGAGATCTTTAACCATAGCAACATTAGGTTCAAATTTAATTTTTTTAGAGGGTCTAGGTGCTCTAATATTACTTTTGTTAACCATAATTGAAACTTTAGCATGTTCCTTTATCCTAACAGGAAAATGTGGTTCCTCAATGTAAGCAGTAGGCACAACTGGATCAACATTGTATATGATAGTTTCTTCTTTAACTACAACGGGTTCCTCAATCTTTTCTTTAATAGGAGGATGATATTTAAACCACTTCTCCTTAGGAAGATCAATATGACCAACAAATAACTCACAAAAGGAGGCTACTATCTCAAAGTCAAGTCCATATTTAGTGCTAAACTTATGAAAAGCATCGGTATCCATAAAAGATTTAACACAATCAAACTCAAGTATTATACTTGACTCATTACCTTTGTCGAGTTCCCAATCTTTAGAGTTGTGTTTAATTCTTTCCAGAAGATTCCATCTGAATTCAATAGTTTTCTTCATAAAGGAGCCAGTAGAAGAAGAATCGAGCATGGTTTGATCATTATGAGAAAGCCAAGCATAAAATTTTTGTAAGATAATTTCCCTTGAGAGCTCATGATTGGGGCATGTGTACATCATGTACTTAAGCCTCCCCAAGCTTGAGTGATACTTTCCCCTTCATGAGGCCAAAAATTATATATATAATTCCTATCACGATGAACCAGATGCATAGGATAAAACTTCTGATGAAATTCCAATCTCAATCGGTTCCAATCCCATGTTCCAATATCATCACATAGCCTATACCATGTAAATGCCTTTCCCTTCAAATATTAATGGAAAACCTTCTTCTTAACTTCATCTCTAGGTAAACCTGCAAGCTTAAATAATCCATAAACTTCATCCACATAGATTAGGTGCATATCAGGATGTGTTGTTCCATCTCCTGCATAAGGATTAGCTAGTGGTTTCTCTATCATACCCGAAGGAATATCGTAATAAATATTTTCATTAGGTGTAGTAGGTTGAGGATCAACTCTTTGTGCTTCTGGTCGAGGTGAAGATACCCCGAACAAACCCCTCAAAGGATTGTTTTCCATAGTAACAAGTGACAGTAAATTTCAGCACGTAATATAAATGTTTCCTTACCAAATTCCACTCACCAAAGGCGCTTCACTCCCCGGCAAAGGCGCCAGAAAAGAGCCTTGATGACCCACAAGTATAGGGGATCAATCATAGTCCTTTCGATAAGTAAGAGTATTGAACCCACCTAGAAGCAGAAGGAAATGACAAGCGGTTTTCAGCAAGGTATTTTCTGCAAGCACTGAAATTGTCGGTAACAGATAGTTTGGTAGCAAGATAATTTGTAAGATAGTTTGGTAATAGAAAGTTTGGGGCAATAAATAGTAATGGTAATAAAAATGCAGCAAGGTAACCCAATCCTTTTGTGACAAAGGACAGGCCGGAACGGTCTCTTATAATAAGCAAAGCGTTCTTGAGGACACACGGGAATTTCATCTAGTCACTTTCATCATCTTTGTTTGATTCGCGTTCGCTATTTGATAATTTGACATGTGGGTGGACCGGTGCTTGGGTGTTGTTCTTACTTGAACAAGCCTCCCACTTATGATTACCCCCTCTCGCAAGCATCCGCAACTACGAAATAAGAATTAAGATAAATCTAACCATAGCATGAAACATATGGATCCAAATCAGTCCCTTACGAAATAGCGCGTAAACTAGGGTTTAAGCTTCTATCACTCTAGCAACCCATCTAATTAGTACTCCACAATGCATTCCCTTAGGCCCAAAGATGGTGAAGTTTCATGTAGTCGACGTTCACATAACACCACTAAGGGAATCACAACATACACATCATCAAAATATCAAACGAATACCCAAATTCACATGATTACTTATGACAAGACTTATCCCATGTCCGCAAGGACAAAAGTAACTACTCACAAATCATATTCATGTTCAAGATCAGAGGGGTATCTAATAGCATCATGGATCTGAACATATAATCTTCCACTAAATAAACCAACTAGCATCAACTACAAGATATAATCAACACTACTAGCAACCCACAAGTACCAATCTGAGGTTTTGATACAAAGATTGAATACAAGAGATGAACTAGGGTTTGAGATGAGATGGTGCTGGTGAAGATGTTGATGAAGATTGATCCTCCCATGATAAGAGGGTTGTTGGTGATGACGATGGCTTCGATTCCCCCCTCCCAGAGGGAAGTTTCCCCGGCGAAATCGCTCCGCCGGAGAGCAAAAGTGCTCCTGCCCAAGTTCCGCGTCGAGACGGTGGCACTCCGTCCCAAAAGTCTTCTCCTTTTTTTCTAGGGCAAATGGGCTTATATACCAGAAGATGGGCACCAGAGGCTGGCCACGGGCACCACGAGCCACCAGGGCGTGCCCAGGGGGGTGGGCGCGCCCTAGTGCCTCGTGGGCACCTGAGTGGCCTCCTCTAGTATTTCTTTCTTCCTGTATTTTTTATTTATTCCAAAATAAATCTCAGTGAAATTTCAACTCATTTGGAGATGTGCATAATAGGTATCTCTGATATAGCTTTTTCAGGTCCAGAATTCCAGCTGTCGGCAATATCCCTCTTCATATAAATCTTGCAAATTAAGAGAGAAAATGCATTAGAATGGTACTGCAAAGTATTATATTGACCAAAACATTATAAATAACAGTAGGAAAACATGTTGCAAAATGGACATATCAACCAACAGGCAGCGGGAGCGAGCAATAGGCAGCAGGGGACGGCTGCGGGCGCGCGTGCCGCACGGGGCGCTAGCGGGGGCTCAACGGGGGGTGGACGCGGGCGGCTGCAGCGGCAGAGGAAGCAGGCAGCAGCGTCAGGGACGGGGCAGCGTCTGGCGAAGCGGAAGACAGTGGCGGTGCGGGCTGCACAGGCGCAGGCAGGGGCACACAGGGCGCGGCCAGCGTGCGGCCTGGATGAGGCAGGGCACGGGCGGAATGGCGCGGGCGCGGCAGGAGCGGCCTGGAGCGCAATCAGGACGCAGTGGCGGCGTAGTCATACGCGGGTGGGCATGAGCACGGGGCTCGACTGAGCGAGCCGAAGCGAGGCAGGTCGTGCCCTCGGGCAGGCGCACACGCGTGAGGGAGCGGCCAGGGCCGGCCCGAGGCACATGGGAGCACGGGCAGGGGCGCGGTGGTGCACCTAACTAAGGCTACAGATCAAAGGGGAAAATAGAGGGTGGGGAGAGGAGCTCACTGCGGGGTGGATGGCGAGCCCGGGGTGGCCATGGAGGAGCTGATGGCGGTGGATCAGGCGACGGCGTCGCGATGACCGTGGAGGAGGAAGGCGATGCGGGCGTCATCGAGGTGGCCTACTGGCTCCGATCCAGTGGTGTAGACGATGAAGGTGACAACGGTGCACCTCCTGGACATCTCCTGGCGCCGTGGGTAGGCTCCGGTGCGTGTGGACGACAACGGCACGGCGATAGTGGTGTCGGGTGTGGATGGGAAAGAGAGCAGCAGCGCGAGGAGGAGCAAAAGGGGAGCTAGGGTTTGTCCACGGATTCGGGGGGGTTATCGGACGCCGGGGAGGCGTCGGATGGCCGCATTGGTACAACGAGCTGCTATACAAATGGTTTTTAACCCCTTTCCGCGACGGCATTTTAAACCGTCGCCTAGTGAGTGTGGGCAATAGGGGGGTCCTTCCCACACGACCCAGAAACCATCGGGGATAGGCCCTCCGGTCACACGCGCTTGGCAAAATGAGATCGTGTGCGACGGGCGAGCGATCAAATACAATTATACAGGCCCAATCGGTTCCGGTCATAAGTACATCCCACACAGTCAATCCCAGACAAACGTTTCCGTTCGTATGTACATCCCAAACAGTCATACCAAGGAATACATTCGTATGTACATCCCACACAGTCATTCCATGGAAAAGGTTTCCGTTCGCACGTACATCACATATAATTTTACCCAATAAATTGTTTGTGACAGCGTTGCCATTGCAGACGATATTAACAATTTTATCGTTTGTGTTATTGAATGCATCACACACGGTGCATAGAAGAAACTGTGTGGCATAGGTTGTCCATCACACACACTTTTTATGTGGTAAACGTTTGCGCAAGGTGGCCTAACGCAAACAGTTTTCAAGAGGAAGTCGTGTGTGATGGTTCATTGATCCGACACATTTTCTTCCTAGAAATTGTGTGCGTTGTCTGAGATCATCGCCCACGGTGTTTTCTCAATAACTGTTTGCAATAGAAAAACCCAATTAGCAGGAATTAGCAAGCTAATTGGCCTATTATTAATAATCCATGTATTAATCAAATTGACATTTCATATTAAGCACACAATATATTTCATTTTTGTATTAAGGAATCAGGATTTCATAATTGAAATACATCAGAGTACAACATCATATAGCGTCAGCACTCAGTTACATCATATAGGCATATAGCTAGCTACCCCATTACACAACTGCACCAGTAACAAGTTTCACATGCAACATCTATAACCTTTCGAAATTAGCATCATAGACGGTACATAGACAGATGAATCTCATCTGGAAAACTGCTGAAGCGGAAGGCGAATATTGAGCCTTCATTGATGTTGAAGGTCTTTGCAACTTTAGGCCAGTGCCTGTGGATGATTGACCGTCCATCCTTCGTCCTCTTCAGGAAGACTTCAATATTGAACCATGCGTGTTGTATGAATACCTTCCTCGCCTCCTGACCATACAGGTGGTTTGAGAGGTAATCATCAGTGAACTGCTTTGGAAAGGCCTGAAAACAAGGATGTATTAAGTGCAGCCAAATTCGATTTATTCCTCACATGCATAACAATACAAAATTGTACCCACAACTATTGGACATCGCATTGCAGAATTGAACCAAGCAGTTAACTAAACACCACAACAAATGAACCAAACATTAACTGAGCACCACATTGCACAATATAACATACTCCTAGAAGATCAGACAGTTAACCAAACCAAGCATGCTTAACAACTTGGAAATATAGCAATTGTATTTTTTTCTCATGTATTTAGTACAACCAAATTCGATTTATTTCTCACATGGTAGACAATAACAAAATGCACCCACAACAATTGAATATCGCATTGCAGAATTGAACCAAACAGTTAACTAAACACCACAACAAATGAACCAAACATTAACTAAGCACCACATTGCATAATATATAACATACTAGAAGATAAGACAGTTAACCAAACCAAGCATGCTTGACAACTTGGAAATACAGCCAAATTCAATTTATTTCGCACATGGAAGACAATACAAAATTGCACCCAGAAGAATTGAACATCACATTGCAGAATTGAACCAAACAGTTAACTGAACATGACAATAAATTAACCAAACAGTTAATAAGTGAGCACCACGTTGCATGACATATAGAACATATACACTAGAGGAACATATTGCATGGTAAAAGTAGATAGGATAATTCACTAGAATTTTCTAAGGCAGGAGCAGCACATGCAACGGGTAAACCGAGCATGCTTAACCGGCGTAGCTAGCTAACTGAACATAAGTCCTTATAGTGAGCTAATAAGACAAGCTACTCCTCATCGTTGGAGATATCGATGATGATTGGCTCCTTGGACATGGAAGAGGGCCAGGCCTCCACATCATGGGTGCCCTCCTCATAGTGGTGAGTTGCCTGAGCCACTCCAGGCACCAACCTGCTGGCTCTCGAGTTGACGTAAGCACGGGCACGCTGAGAAAACACCTTGTAGTCTTTGTCGAAGGCACCGATGGTGGCCTCTAGGAAACGCCACGAACTGTCTTTTAAAGCAGCCAACCGTGTCATGGCATTGGTGCGCGAGGCGTCGACGGTGGCCTCGACGGCGAGGTGCTCCTCCAAGATCTGGGGTCGGCACGAATTGCATCCATCGCGACCTCATCCGCGTGTGCGGCCGCGATATGCTTCTCTGCTGCCAAATGCTCCTTGAGCTCCTGGCTATACTGTGTGCACCATGGCTTATGGCGGTGTTTATTTGGGGTAGGGGTCGGTGATTTGGGTGGAAGGTGTCGCGCCAGTGGTCGGGGCATGTGGGATGTAGAAGGAGGAGGAGGATGGGGGTCGGGTGTGGATTACCTGCCTAGATCGACGAGGCCGAGCAGCGTGAAGGAGGGTCGCCGGCGAGGAGGCGGCGCTGCAAGCAAGGAGTGAATGTTTGAACTTGGAAAGGAAGGCAGAAACAGGGGAAATGTGGCTTTTGGTATGGGGGAGGGGGCGGGGAGGTAGATATTTTCAAGGAAGCCGAAAATTTTGGCTCGGTGAAGCGAAAAACTGGCGCGCAAAGTGTCATCAGACACATTCCCTTATTCAGCACTATGTACGATATGTGAACATCAAAAACGATTCATATAGCTTATCCCATGTGTGATGAGTTTGAACGTGCAAATTTTGGTCCGAATTTCCCTGGTTACAGTGGTAATCCACGTCATTGCATAATTTGGGTACACAAAAGAGGCTACATGTTAGGACCGAGAGTATATCGACCAGATGGGGGTAAATGGGAGATTCAAAAATTCTTTCAAATGTTTTGAACTGATCCCAAACACAGCAGCGGAAATAAGATTCAGTAGATATGAAATCAATCACGCACACTATTGAGGAATGAATCCATCGATATAGGATGCAATAATGGTTCGAGCATATGATATAACAGGCTTGATGATAACGATGGTAAAGCAATATGCCAACATATACAAAATCATACCAGAGTACTCGAATAGAACTCCGATGGACTACTATGAAGAATAACTATAATGAGGTAAATGATCACAGCACAGAAAATAACTGGGACTAAGATTGCGCGACAAAATGATGAGGGTGCAACAAAGTAAGCAATGAAAGATAATAGTCACAGCAACAATGGAGCCGAAGGATATGCAACAGAATACAACAGATCAGATAACTATCATCACAGAGCACATATGAATACTGCCGATAGTAAAGCAGTGAAGTAAATTGAATCAGTGGTACTCGATGGCGACAGAGAGATTTGGTAGACCTGTTCACCCTTCTGCCAAAGGGCTACGTCTGGTTGGAGGGGTTGTGACTTAACACGGAAGATAAACTCTCTTCACCCTATTCTCCTTCAACTCGAAGTTGATCAAACTCCAGTTAATTTCAGTCATGGTAGATCCTTATCGGCGATCTCCAAACCTTCGGTTGACCTTCGCGAACCACAATCACTCTTGGTTGCTGAAGATCTAGCTCGGTGAAGACAACAACTCTTCAACACTCGAGCGGAAACCTATCCGTCTAGAGAGTGCGCAGCTCTCAAGAGTAATAGGTACAAGAACACTAACTCAGAACTACTGTGATGCTAAACCACTGTCTAAGTTTGGGCTCTTAATTTTTCTCTCAGTGGATCTTAAACTCAACTCACTCGGAGAGGGGTTGCTCAATTCAATCTTCTCAGAAATCTCAAGTGGAGCAGCCAACGAACAATGTTGGAGCGGGGTGGCTATTTATAGCCGCAGCCTTCCCTGAAGGGAAATGACCAAATTGGACATCGAAAGCAGCCAATGGCCGTACAACACGAGTCCAACGGTCGGATTTTGGGCACAACAGTAACATTACTTGCGGAGCAAGTAATGCTAACTCCTCAGTCCGAAAGATATCTCCTGTAGCACGAAGAACAATGTCTAATGCTGCTAGGTAATCATTCAGAGCATAAAGAGATTTCTCTCGCATCTTTCATAGGTTTTGGCTAAGCATCATAGTGGATCTAAGCTTCGAGAACCTATACCCCTCTTAGTAGTACGGAGGTCCTATGACTCAAATGAACAAAAGAAGAACAACGAAAAGAATACTACGTCTTCAATTTGTCTTCGACTTCCGCTCGCTGCAGTGAATTCCTTCGGACGGCACCGAATCAAATGCTTCACTTCAGCAGTAAACTTTCGAGGGGTTAATTCCTTCACATCAATCTTCTCATCTACATGTCTTCAACATATGTAGCTCTTTCTTCTCTGCAATGCAGATATACTTCGGTGAAGTTCCTCGAACTTAGCACCAGAGACAACATTCTCTTCGGTTTTGTATGGACTATTTCTCTCTGTATGCACTAGCAAACAAATCAGTCCATACCTCTTTGTGTCAACAATCTCCAAAACACAGGTAGGCAGATATTGCACCAACAATCTCCCCCTTTTTGGATGACTGTTGACAAAATAGATCACATCGAAGGATAGATAATGAATGGAATGTAATGCGAAGGATAATAGAAGATGAGAGATAAATACGAAGATAAAACACGCTCCCCCTTAAGGTATGCATCAGAGCATAAAATAAAGCTGGAAGGTAGCGAGGTAATTCTTCGTGTGAGTGACATTGACCTATGATCTTATTCGAAGATTCTTTCAATGCACTCGACAGTGTCTGAGATAATTCCTGTCACACAATCTTTGAAATGAATTAGATAGATATAGTGAGTACTTTGAAATGATTTGTGACGAAGGATATAACATGAAGGTTTTCTCATAGCACAATTTGAATCCACACGAGATGTAATATTTCTGCAAGATAGATATTCGAGTATGATCAAAGCAAAATAAGCATGAGTAAATTGCTCATAGTGGATAAGCTTCAGATGTGGTTTTCCTGCAATAGAGATGATACGAAGAATATATGCGAGGAAAAATACCTTTTCAGTCAAAAGGATAGCTTTCAAGTCATTAACTTTCTTTTCCTGCAAGGTTAGATAATCAAAGGATAATAAGCATATCATATCCAACCACGACAGATATGGTTCATCCATTACTCAAAGTACTTCTCCCCATTTATACTATCACTCGATGATTTTCTGTCCTTGTAGAACTGTTACTTTCCATGCACTATAGATAATAATCGAGAATAATCATTGCACAGGAGTAAACTTTCGATAGTACCTGCAAACAGATAGGTGGAAGCAAATAATATTGCAGGGGGGTTATTAACGTTACATGGCGACCGAGTATTTCAACACCACAGGCGGTGCAATAAGTTTATCCAGCAAATTGTTTGAGGAAAACCAAAAGGTTTGAGTGCGAAAAGCAAATGATGAATGAAAACACCCTACAAATACCCCGTTCATCTATCAATGGATGTACTTCTCCCCCTTTTGTCAACAAGTGTCAAAAAGAAAGAGAAAACATATGAGGAACTACTCGTCCGGAGTGTCCTCAGAATCAGAATTGAAACTGCTCGATGAATCAGAATCCGCGGAGCGAGGAATGGTCGAGGCAGAAGCAGGAGTAGTTGCATGGCCTTCAGAAGAAATGTTGCGATGAACATCTGGCTTGTAGATGAGTGTTCCAGCTGTGTCTTCAATTT
Source organism: Thinopyrum elongatum (assembly GCA_011799875.1). Taxonomy (NCBI): domain Eukaryota; kingdom Viridiplantae; phylum Streptophyta; class Magnoliopsida; order Poales; family Poaceae; genus Thinopyrum; species Thinopyrum elongatum. Next base: position 351,597,031 of record CM022302.1, on the reverse strand, counting down.
CATCATCTAGTCGGGCAAACAATAGGTCAGTTGAAGCTGAACGCTGAGGGAGCAGAAGAGTTTGCCTTCGGATGCGAGGAACAGCCAGTAAATCCAGGTAGTCATAATCCTTCTTAATGCCTTTGTCAAGCAGCTGCTTGTGAGAATAATGCTGCCTTAGAAGAGTCCAGGAGCGCTTCTTTGCCTCCTTATCATGCAGAAGGGTTTGGCGAACATAATTATGAAGCAACTTCAACTCAGTCATCATCTCCACCTTTTCTTTTCGATCAAGCTTGATGTGGCTTTCCAGAGATTGCTGTGTACAGATGCAGATTTCATACAGAGAAGGATTTTCATTCTGAGGGATTTCAACCTTAGCTTTCTTAACCTTTGGAGCAGAGTCAGATGCAGACGCAGTACCAGCAACATCAACAGGTGCCTTTCCTTTGCCAATATCTTTCACAATACGGAGAGTGTCATGTACTGGTGGCATGAAGACTTTCGGAACATAAGGGCAGAAGAATTTTTCATTTATGAGCTGCTCAATTGCATACATAATCCACGGGGCATATGGCTTCAATGATTGGGGGCTGTCAGCAGCACAAGCCAAATTGTGAATGAATAGATCTGGAACATCGAACTGAATTCCTTGAGAGATGGCCAGAAGAGCATTTCCTATGATGCCTTTGATAGAATCTGGTCTGTTGGTTGGCGTGAGGGAATTGCATAGCACTTGAAACATCACTTTGTTTTGATAGGCCAACTTCTTAGGATCTACATCAATTCATTCATCTCCAACCAAATTGGGGTCCATCAGCATGTGAAGTTGTTCTTCGGACACTTCCTAGTAGTGCAGACTGTGTTCACGACCTTTATCAAACTCACACCAAGGAAGATTTAGCAAAGCCAAAAACTAATCTGCCGAGCACTTGATCTTTTCCCTTTCGGTCATCCATTTGAGGATCCATGTTGAGCTATTTTCAAGTTCTCCAGAGTTGTACAACGTAGCATAGAACTGATGGCTTACCTCTCGATTCCATCCATGATTGAAGCGAAGAAAACCCTTTAGAAATGCATGCTCAAAATGCTCGATGGCATGGTGGAAGTAGGGTATCTCTTCCAGCTTAGCAAAGTTCAGAATCTTGTGATTGAAACCCTGATTCTTTCCGAATAAGATCCGGGCATAGTACACAGCCTGTTCTTCAGTCCAGAATTAGGGTGAAAGTGAAGTTCTCTCTCCTTCATACGGGCTGGTTCCAAAGAATGCTAGCTTTGAAAGATGAAGTTGCTCATTGAATGCAGGACCATTTGAGCCATACTCAGCAGGGAACAGGGGAAATGATTCCTGTGGATTCTTCAGATTTTCTTCATCACTTGTTTCCATGGGCCGAACATCATCAGATACTGGCAAATCTTCATCGATAGGCTTGAGTGGAGCTAGGGGTCTTTTCATCTTTTCTGGTGCAGATGTCATTTGAGCACTGGTCTGACCTTCATTTTCTTTCGCTGGAACTCCTTCAGTGTTTTTCTGACTCTCAGGCACTAGGGCCTTTTCTTTCGGAGCATTTTCAACGGAGGGAGGCATGACAACCTCTTCGGACACTTGGGTCACAACTACATCTTTCGGTCTCCTGTGGTACAACTTGTTCGTGAGCCATGGGCTCTTCAGGTTTCTTTTCTTCCTCTTCTATCTATGAGGCAGTAGAAGCAGGAGCAGGATCAACCTCCATCTAAGTAGGGGCATCAGATGAGGTGACCGGGGTGGAATTTTCTCAGGAAGCAATTTGCTCCCCTCAATCTTATCATCCTCCTTGTTGGATCTGGAGGGCTCAACTGGCATTTCCTTCGCAGGTGATGAAACTGCCTTCTCAACCTCAATCTCTTCATCAATTTTCTCTTCTAGGGCTTCTTGCTCGGGTTGGACATTTTCTTCATCAGGATTGTTCAGAAAGACGTCAATAACATCAGTCTCTTAAGCAACTGAGGTGGGAATGATAACCACCATAGGCTCAACTTGATGCATGGGGTCATCCTCGTGAGGAGGAGATGGTGGTATCTGCTGCAGAGGTGCACTTGAGTCGACAGGAGCATCAGCTGCAACATTTTGAATATGGCGATCTGAGATTGCCTTCGGTTTGTTTACCCTTGCCTTTGCCTTCTGACGCTTTTCCTCTTTTAATCTTTGTCGAGCAAGATCTGCTTGATGTTTAATCTCATCATTCCTTCAGTCACACAGCTGAGAAACATCCATCTTCAGCCGTGAGTGCCACTCAATCTTATTATTCCTCATAACAGTGAGAGCTTTTGTGAGTTCAAGAATTTCTTTGTTCAGCTCCTTCCTTTCAGATTCTGTGCTAGCATCTCTCCTTATTTGCTCGAGAGTTTTCTTGTCCTCGACAGCTTGGTTCAGTTTCTTGGTAATCTTTCCCAGCTCAGCAAAGTGTTTTGTTACCAGCTTGGTAACATCATCAGGAAGCACCAAAACGCTCAAATCAACTGATTTTGCATCGTAGGAAGCACTTTCAATAAGATCAATCATAAGATCGAAGTCATATTTCTGTTCCTCTGTGGAAGCAGGAACATTTGCTTTGGGCTTCTTGGCAGAAACAACAGCTTTCTCTTCGCAGAAGGAGCAGCAGAACCTGAAGGTTTGTCAGATACTGGAGCACGTGCAATCCTTGGTGACATTCTCAACGGAGGTGAAACTTTTGCTGCTGAGGGAGTTTGATATGGCTTGTCAAGAAGAGCTCATTGATCATACATAGGTATTTCATCGGCAACATTTTCATTGGAGGAATCATCAGACGAGGCAGAGGCTGACTTCTTGAATTTTCTGGGAACTAATTTCTTTTTGGAGGCTCGAGGAGAAACTGACTTCCTTGCCTTTCTTTCCTTTCGGGCAGAGGCCCGTTCCTTCTTCTCTTGAACATCTTGCTGTGTCAGCTCAATGTTTTTATGTTCAATTTGATTTTTCTTCATAGCCTTAGCATCACACTTGGCCTTGGCCTTGGCTCTCTTTTCCACTTCTTCAGGAAAATCAGCAGTTGTTTTCAGTGAATCAGCGTGAGCATTTGCAGGAGGAGGTGGCCTGACCTTTTCATCATCTGGGACGAGGCGACCCTCGGCGATGCAGTCATTCCAGGGTGGAGTGAATGCGAACAAGATCTGATATTTCCTTCGGACATTCTCATGATTGAACCATTTCTTCGCCCAATGACGGCATATCCTTTGTAGCCTGTTATTTCTTTCGGTTGCGGTTTCAACTCTAGGTGGAGTTTTATATGTCTCGGGATCAGACATCTCGGCAGCGGTATTCCTTTCTCTACCATGACCACCCTTCTTGGGATTTCCATCAGAGAATAAAGTCTTTGAATCGGTGATCTATTCATCCTCGGGCTGACTGTGCGCCGAGGGAATATCATCTTCCTCTTCTTCGGATTCAGATTCAGACTTCTTTTTCGGCACTCTTGGTGGCTTTCATGGTTTTGCTGCACCAGACAATCTCTTTTGTTCAGCCATATGAGGCACTTGAGGGATTTCTTCTTCAGAACCAGACTGCTCTTCCGAACTTTGTGCCATGACCAATCCTGAGAGAAAAAAATAAAACAAAGTGAGGGAAAATAGGAAAGAGTCACAAACATGCACAGAAACATTTCGACTGAAATAGAAAGTTTTTCGGAGGCAGCAAAGGAATCCATGGTATAAGTATTTGGAAGACATCATCGATAGAATTGCAGCATGCCCTAAGGCAGAGTAACAACTATCTAATCTTTCGAAATAATATGCATGAACCCTAGATCTAGGATTGCTAGTACGAGGGAAAACTACAAACCGTACCAGTCATAACTTAGGGAACCCTAAAGATCTACCGCAAGCAAAAATAAGCAAGAGAAATATGCGTCGGTAAGAACAGCCCTAGAACACACAAGAGAACAGGGCTAGCTCCAGATCCATGCGCCCTAACTTGGCAGCAAAGATCACCTACGGCAATGCGGAGGAGAGGATGTACCGCACTGGCGTGACCAGCAACAGCGAGGCTTCACCGGAGTTGCATGGCGAGGTGTGTCGACGGCGTTGCTTCGAGCTCGGGCTTGGGAGGAGAGCGAGAGAGGGTTTGAGGATGAACTAAGGGAGAATAGAGGAAGAAGACGCCTAGAGGGGTGTATATATATAGCTCGTGGCGGAACAGCTTCCTCCGAAATCTAAGGCCGAAAAGCATGGGATGTTCCACATTCAACGGACAAGATCATGATCATGAGATCATGGGCACGTGTCAACCGTTTCATGCAAAATTCTCGAAAACTGAATGGAAGGCCGAAGGGTTTGAGGAAGGGCAAGCGCCAAAACAGATAAATGTTCAAAGTTGATTACATTCGAGACCAAGGACGCCGGAATGAAATCTTCTTCAGATCAAGTTGCATGTTTATGACGGACATCATAGATTGGATGAGAAAGAGTGAGGGATAATAGAGTCCGAATCAAAACACTCAGCCAAAAGAGAGAAAAACACAAAACCAAAGAGCTCAGAGTGAGTTGACATTCGGACAAAACTCAAACACAACGAAAGACAAAGAAACGGGAGAAAACACACATAACTTGCACCAACAATATAGATCTCAGGATAAAGGATAAGCGAGAGGAATTCCTGAGATATTATCTGCAAGAAGGGGTTAGTTCTTTTTCGCAACCCACACTTATGTGGACAACGAGGATTTCATTTTCTTCATTTGAGCAGGAACATTCTTTCGTCGAGATCTGTAAATCACATGTGTACTTCGAGAGTAATCATATGAATATGCATTAAAGTTATTTTCAGAGACATGAGTAAAATGATTTGAAGAGGTACGCATGTACTCCTTCTGTCGAAGGTTTGATCGATTCCCATTCGAGAATTTTCCAGCGCCATTCTGCAAATGATAATCAATGTTTCGAGGAGAATTACTCTGCATATTCAAGTTAGCAGTGACAGATAGATTTTCAATGGTACACTTCTTTACCTAGATTTGCTTCTTGGGTGAGCCAGTCCTACAGTTAGTACCAACATATCAAGCAAATACCTTACCATTCTGTTGTTTGAAGAATTTGTAGTTCGATTCATCAGACTCATCAGAAACAACAGTGATGGGAGTATCATATCCTGACAAAATGGCAGGTTTGAGTGTTTTGCTCTTAGCAAGAACCCAACTCATTCGAGGATACTATTCGGGAGTCCAATAGGTTCCATCAACATTGAGTTTTCTTTCGAAACCCAATCCTTCCTTTCAAGGATTTTTGTGCAGTATTGACTTCTTGAGCACATCATAGAGGGTTTGATGCCCTTTTAGGCTCCTTAGCATTCCTGTCTCAAGCAAGTCCTTTAGCCTACAATTTTCTTCAGTAACGGCAGCAAGTTCCTCGGAAGAGGGGTTAGTGATATCATTCGTAGTAGTTGCAATATCTCAATGATAGAATTAGAAGTTTCAGCATGAGAATCAGCATTACTACGTTCTAAGCATTTTAAGCAAGGAGGCTCAAAATCATCAGGAAGCCGAACAGATTGCTCAACGAAGAGAGAAGTTTTTTCTTTCGCAAGCGCGTTATGAGAATCCTTCAGAGACTCGAGTTCTTGATTCCTGTTAAGGAGTTTAGCAGATAAACTCTCGAAGTCTACTGAAAGAGAATCATATTTGTTAGAAAGATCATCAATAGTTGAAGAAAAAGTGTCATGCTCTTCCATCAACTTTTGATTCTTCTCCATCTCTTCGACCAGTAATCCTTCAGTTTTCCTAAGATTCTTCTCAAGCATTTCAAGTTCATCATGTTGAGATTTTGCAATCTTGACCAGTTTAGCATAGGCAATGTATTCAGGAGAATATCCACTCATGGATTTTTGGTGTTTTGCTGGTACCTGATCCTTAGATGATTTTGCCATGAGACAAAATGCGATTGGTTCATCATCACTTGAGGCATCATCATCGGAGTATGAATCGAGTAAATTTTCTGATGATTCATAGGCGATGAAGGCATTGCTCCTTCCTATCCTTCTTTGAAGCTCTTCATCATCTGATTCAGAGTCTGTTGCCTCTTCTTCAGAATCTAGGGTCATATCAGCACATGCTCTATTCAGCCGTGATATTCTCTTCATATTTGATTTGATGGTTTCTTTGGCTTTCATGTCAGTGACTGGTCTCGTCGAAGAAGATGAGGATGGTTCATTTTTCTTCGAGAGCTTAGTGTGACGGTCCATTCGTGTGAATCCACTGCAGTGAAGATATTTCCATCTATTGCTAGGTTTTCCTTCCTAGATAGGATAGTCTGCTATAAGATGACCGAATTGTTTGCACTTGAAGCACTTCATTTCTTTCAGAGATAACCTTCTTGATGATTCAGGCAGGTCAAATTCGTCATCATTCGTGAGGCATAGATTTTGTCTTCTGAGATCACTTAGCCTTTCTGTTAGCATCTCTAGTTCTCTGGTGATGGTGTGTTGATTCTCAACATCTTCTTCTTCTTCATAACTTCCATAGTGTGAGAGAATTTCTCCTTCACTTTCCGAAGAAGATTCTTGATCTGCATTTTCAAGTTCCATCTTTTCTTCGTGAATGGATAACAGTGTCATGATCTCAACATAGTGAAGTTCTTCATAGTCTGGTCTTTGCTTGATTTCAGCTACTATGGGATCGAAGGTTTCATCAAGAGCACTTGATGTCGCTTGAACTACGTCGGTATTTCCCCAAAGAGGAAGGGATGATGTAGCACAGCTATGGTAGGTATTTCCCTTAGTTATGAAACCAAGGTATCAATCCAGTAGGAGAACCAAGCAACACTATGTAAATGGTACCTGCACACAAAGAACAAATACTTGCAACCCGACGATTAGAAGGGGTTGTCAATCCCTCTACGGGTAACAGTGACAGAAATTGTGAAGTTGACAGGATAAAAATTGTGTAGATTGGATAAATAGATCTCGATAAAACGTGAGATAAAATAAATAGCAAAAAAGTGCAGCAAGGTATTTTTGGGTTTTTGGTATAATAGATCTGAAAATAAAAGCAAATAAAAATAGATCTCAAAGCAAATATGATAAAGAATAGACCCGGGGGCCGTAGATTTCACTAGTGGCTTCTCTCAGGAAAATAGCATACGGAGGGTAAACAAATTACTGTTGGGCAATTGATACAAGATCGAATAATTATGATGATATCCAGGTAATGATCATTATATAGGCATCATGTCCAAGATTAGTAGACCGACTCCTACCTGCATCTACTACTATTACTCCACACATCGACCGCTATCCAGCATGCATCTAGTGTATTAAGTTCATGGAGAAACGGAGTAATGCAATAAGAACGATGACATGATGTAGACGAGATCTATTCATGTAGGAATAGCCCCCATCCTGTTATCCTTAATAGCAACGATATATGCGTGTCTTGCTGCCCCTTCTATCACTGGGAAAGAACACCGCACGATCGAACCCATCACAAAGCACCTCTTCCCATGGCAAGAAAAATCGATCTAGTTGGCCTAACTAAACCAAAGATTCGAAGAAGAAATACGAGGCTATAAGTAATCATGCATATAAGAGATCAAAGAAAACTCAAATAATATTCATGGATATAGATCTAATCATAAACTCAAAGTTCATCGGATCCCACCAAACACACCGCAAAAAGAGTTACATCAAATAGATCTCCAAGAGACCATTGTATTGAGAATCAAAAAAGAGAGAAGAAGCCATCTAGCTACTGCCTACGGACCCGTAGGTCTACAATGAACTACTCACGCATCATCGGAGAGGCAGCAATGAAGATGATGAACCCCTCCATGATGGTGTCTAGATTGGATCTCGTGGTTCTGGAACTTGCGGCGGCTGGAATTGTGTTTCGTCGACTCCCCTATGGTTTTTGGAATATTTGGGTATTTATAGGGCGAAGAGGCGGTGCGGGAGGCCACCGAGGTGGGCACAACCCACCAGGGTGCGCCTGGGCCCCCAGGCGCACCCAGGTGGGTTGTGCCCACCTCGGTGGCCTCCCGCACCACCTCTTCGCCGGCCCCTAGGTGCACCCAGGTGGGTTGTGCCCCCCTCGGGGCACCCCTCTGATACTTCTTTGGCCCATCTTGTGTCTTCTGGTCCATAAAAATTCTCCAAAAAGTTTTGCTACATTTGGACTCCGTTTGATACTGATATTCTGCAAAGTAAAAAACAACAACTGGCACTGGGCACTATGTCAATAGGTTAGTCCCAAAAAATGATATAAAGTTGCTATAAAATGATTGTAAAACATCCAAGAATGATAATATAATAGCATGGAACAAGCAAAAATTATAGATACGTTGGAGACGTATCAGCATCCCTAGGCTTAATTCCTACTCGTCCTCGAGTAGGTTGTAACGACCCGACCCGAAATCGGTCAAGTCTCTGTGTAGCTGTACCATCCCAAGATCATGCTGGCACACACAGTACATTGATGAAAAGATTCAAAGTTCAATCACACCTGAATTTATTACACGGTTCTCATATCGAGTCTTTATTACATCATAATAAATTCGGCCGATGGCCAACTCATGAGAAATAAACTAAATAAAGCTACGGAAGCGTAGACGATAAGCGAGTCCATCCGACTCCATAGGGCAATCACCGAGCGTAGATCGTAGCCTCACTCCTGGTCGGAAAACTCCTCTGCAACATGAGATGTTGCAGCCGTGTAGGTCAGCATTTTGAATATGCCGGCAAGTCATAGAGAACAATAATAATGCTAACACTATATGCAATTTGGCTGTGGGGCTATAAGTTTAAGTTTTCGCGAAAAAGCCAATTTTTCCCTACAACAAAAGACTTGCTTGCAATTACTACAAAATGTTGGTTGTTATTGAGATGGTTCCGCCAACCAATGTCTCATTCCCAATTATTAAATAACCCCTCAATTAATTTATTTGTTCGGTGTTGAGATTTCCGAAATACTCCAATTCCAGAGGCTCATTTGTCCGTAACCGGGGACACGGCTAATCGATTAGGTTTTCACTCTGCAGAGTCTTGTGCACTTTACCCGCAAGAATCGTTCCCTCCTTTATGCCCTCGCACTGCCTGGTGTTTGAAGGCGGGACGAACGAAACAGGGCCTTCCGTAGAGTTCCTCTGGGCCACTGCCGGTGCCCATCCAATCCTACCGTTCTTCTACATCTCGTAGCACCGTCCGGCCAGAGTCACGCCTAGGATCGACCAAGCCAGAGCCCATAATGGCTTGCGGCTGCACAGGTAAGCTTCCGGTCAAGGTGTATCCATTCGTCTCTTCGTGGCTGGGTGAAGCTTTCCGCAAGATGCCATGGCGCTTCTCCATGCATCCCGGCCATCCGCTGGTTGCTCCAGGGTGCCCATCAATTCCGTCCTCCACCCAGTAGTGAATTTGAAGTCCATCTTGAGCATATTGAAATCATGGGGTTGTCATCATCTTGACTCTCACATCTCCCTTATGAATCACTCAACCAACCCCGTCTACGAAAGCATAGCAATCAACTACATCGTCCCGGGCATTGGTAACAAGGGGAACTGGGTTCAACCTACCTCATGATACTACTCAAGAACATAACTTAAAAATTCTCCTACTTCATGCATGGTGGGGAGGAATAATTCTAATGCAACAAATCATAGGTATTGTAAAACATGATCAAATGACTTGCCTGGCTGACGGTCTTCGAAAGCTAGTGACTCATGATAGCAAGCTTCGCACTCCGGGAATTCTATTCGAAGAAAACAATAAACACATAAGCATACAACGGTATAACATAACAGCAAGCTAACGTAAATCACACAAGCAATCATACCAAAACCAAAGAAAACTCGAAGAACTCAATTCAAGGTTTTCATTACTTCAAGCAAACAACTAGAAAATAGTTTTATCCTACTATAACTTTTTTTAACAGAACCAAAACAATAGTTTTGTTAACTAACAGAAAGGAAAACATTATAAAAACTTGGTGCAAAAAGAAACACATTAAAAGCTATTATAAAACTCCTTTTATGCCTAAAATAAAACTAGTAAGAAAATAAAATAAAACATTTTCTTTTTCTGTAAATAAAAGTTCACCCTCTATAACTACATAAACTAATCTGAAATAAAATATAACAAAGGTGAAAATAAATTTTTAAAATAATTAAAACAACAGAAAATAGCAGCAAGTTAAAATAACTAGAATAGGCTCGTTTTCATGTAAAACTAATTTTAATTAAAACTATAAATACCCAAATAAATCCTACTGCTAGGCAAGGTCAAAACAAAGCAGTGGCAAAAAGAATCATTAAAAAAATTAATCCTAGCTCATTTTATAGCAGAAATACCAATCTGATTAAAACTAAAATAAAACAATTTTTGAAAACTAAAACATGGCCGAAACTATTTTATACCGAAACTTTAGGAAATTTTAAAACTAGATCAAAAAGAATCAACTAAAAATATTTAATAACATAAAAGTTATAGATTTTACAAAAATAGAACTATTCTGTTAAAACAGAAACTAAAAAAAACTAAAACTAAAACTAAACGCGCTAACGGGCCGAACAGGTGGGCGTTCTGAACTATCTAGCACGGGCGAGTTTTTTAACTAAAACATGCATGGGCTAACTAAAATTAACCGATCGGCCGGTCTAACTAAAAAAACCGTAACTAAAACTGATCTAATATGAAAAAAAAACCTACCCCTTCACTCATCTAATCTAACGCGTAGAATCAAGATCGGACGATGGAGGGAAGTCGGCGGCTTACAGCGGGGTTCGACGGTGGAGGGCGGCTCGGGCGACGGTGGTGCGGCGGCTCCGGTCGTCGGGGAAGGTGGCGGAGGCGTCCGAGCGATGCGGCGAAACAAGGGGAGCTCGGAGGTGGTCTCGGTGGTGGTTGAGGACGACGGAGATGAGTGGAACGAGCTCGTCAAGCTCCTGGTGACCTCCAACTCCGGCGGCGGGCGGCGATGCTCGTGGTGGTCTCTGCAGACGACGATGGTGAGCACAACCTTGTCAAAATGAACCGTGGGGTTGGACTAGGCCGATGGCCAGAGAGATAGGGGTTGAGGGAGCTCACCGGCGACGATGGAGGCGGTGAACCGTGGCGGCGGCGGCGAGATCGGAAAGGCGGGGGCGTCGGCTGTGGTGAAGTTTGAGCTAGGGTTTTAGGGGGTGCGAGGGAGGAGGGGTTAGGCTTTATATAGGGCACCAGCTTGGGCGAGGGGGCAGAGCCGGAGCGCGATCCCGAGAGGAACGGGGTGTCGGGCGCGCTCTGCGCGTGGGCTGGCGCGACGAGGCGTGAGCGAGGGGGAAAGAGAAGGGGCGGGCCCCGCGGTCAGTGAGAGGGAGAGAGGGAGGTGCGGTCGGGCGACCGAGGCGGAGGGGAATTGGGCGCGGCGCTGCGCTGCGCTGCGGCTCGGCGCTGGTGGCTGCGGGGCAGGCCGCCTGGCTCGGGTGCTGGGCCTGTTGGCCTGGCTCGCGCCTGGGGTTTTCCTCTCTTTTTTTGAAATACACAGAGAAGAAAATAGATATATATAGAAATATATAATATCTTTATATAGGACATATATATATCAAAAAGATCAGAAAAATAAATCCTACAAGATGAACATTTTTTCCAGAGGCAAAACAGAAACTTTTATAAAAAACATTTTTCTGAAAATCCCAAATAAAATTCAAATTTGAATTCAAACTTTTTGGCATTATTTTCTTCAGACATTTTTGGAGTGTCATGTTAGCTCCTCTCATACTTTTGCACAAGTATTGGTCAGGTATTTTTGAAATAAATTTCAATGCCAATTTGAATCCAAATTCAAATAAAACTCAAAGTGCCTCTGGAATTTCAAATGCCACTCAAATTCAAACAACATGCATAGATGCTTAGCTAATAATTGTAAAACATTCCAAATTAAAAATTTGGGATGTTTCAAACCTACCCACCTTAAGATGAATCTCGCCCTCGAGATTCGGGTTAGCTAGCAAATAGGTGCGGGTGGTCTCGGCGGAGATCTTCTTCTCGCTCCCAGGTGGCTTCCTCCTCGGAATGATGGCTCCACAGAACCTTGCAGAACTTGATGATCTTGCTGCGGGTAACTCTGTTCGCAGTCTCGAGAATTCTGACGGGTTTCTCCTCATAAGTCAGATCACTGTCGAGCCGTATGGCCTCTAGGGGCACTGTGTCTCTCAAAGGAATATCGGCCATCTCAGCATGGCATTTCTTCAGCTGGGAAACGTGAAAGACATCATGAACTCCTGACAATCCTTCTGGTAGTTCCAGCTTGTATGCAAATTCTCCTCTACGTTCGAGGATTTTGTACGGGCCTATGAATCGGGGTGCTAACTTTCCTTTAACACCGAACCTCTTGATTCCTCGAAGTGGGGACACACGGAGATATGCTCGATCTCCCGCTCCGTACGTTACTTCCTTGCGTTTACTGTCCGCATAACTCTTCTGTCTCGACTGAGCTATCTTAAGTCTGTCTCAAATCAGCTCGACCTTCTCTTCGGAGTCTCTGATAAGATCGGGGCCAAAAAGTTTTCGGTCTCCAACACCATCCCACAGCAATGGTGTTCTGCACCTCCTTCCGTATAAAGCTTCGAAAGGGGCCATCTTCAGACTGGTCTGATAGCTGTTGTTGTATGAGAACTCTGCGTATGGCAGATTGTCATCCCAGCTAGATCCATAGTCTAGCGCACAGGCTCTCAACATGTCCTCCAGAATCTGATTGACTCTCTCGGTCTGTCCATCTGTCTGCGGATGAAAAGCTGTATTGAACTCCAGCCTCGTACCCAAAGTCTCATGCAACTGATTCCAAAACTTTGAGGTAAATTGTGTTCCTCTATCTGACACGATACTCCTCGGAACTCCATGCAGACATACGATCCTGGTCATGTATATCTTGGCTAACTTAGCGCTGGTATAGGTGGTCTTCACGGGAATGAAATGAGCTACCTTGGTCAAGCGATCAACCACTACCCAGATAAAATCATAACCTGAACGAGTCCTGGGTAATCCTGTGATAAAATCCATTCCAAGTTTTTCCCATTTCCACTCGGGTATCGGTAGAGGTTGAAGTAACCCTGCCGGCTTCTGATGTTCCGCCTTTACTCGCTCGCAAACATCGCATACTGCTACGTACTCGGCAATATCGTTCTTCATTCCTGTCCACCAGAAACTTTCCTTCAAATCCAGATACATCTTGGTGTTGCCTGGGTGAATCGAGTATGGTGAATCATGTGCCTCCTGAAGAATTAGCTTCCTGAGTTCGGGATCATTGGGTACATAAATACGATCCTCGAACCATACAGCTCCGTATTCATCCTCACGAAACCCTTTAGCTTTACCTTCATTCATCCTTTTCTTTATCTCAGCAATTTCCTTGTCCGACTTCTGGGCTTCGCGAATTCTTTTGGCCAAAGTGGACTGAACTTCTAGTGCTGCAACATATCCTCTTAGAACTATCTCCAGTCGAAGATCTCTGAGGTCATCGACTAACTCCTAGGGTAATCCTCCCGCTGTAAGGGTATTCACATAACTCTTATGGCTCAAGGCATCTGCTACAACATTAGCCTTTCCTGGGTGGTAATGCAATCTCATGTCATAGTCCTTGATCAACTCTAGCCATCTCCTCTGCCTGAGGTTCAACTCCTTCTGCGTGAAAATATACTTCAAGCTCTTATGATCCGTGTAAACATCACAACTGTTTTCGACAAGGAAATGTCTCCATGTCTTGAGTGCATGCACAACGGCTGCTAACTCCAAATCATGTGTGGCATAATTCATCTCATGAGGTTGTAGCTGTCTGGAGGTATAGGCTACAACTTTTCCTTCCTGCATGAGTACTCCTCCGAGTCCTTGACGAGAAGCGTCACAATACACCTGGTAATCCTTGTGTATGTCTGGCAAAATTAGTACTGGGGCTGTAACCAAACGTTTCTTCAACTCCTGAAAACTGGCTTCATAATCCTTGGTCCAAATGTACTTGGTTTCCTTCTTCAACAGCTCGGTCATGGGTTTAGCAATCTTGGAGAAATTCTCAATAAATCTCCGATAATATCCTGCGAGTCCGAGAAAACTGCGGATCTCCTTGACCGAGGTGGGTGACTGTCATTTGGTGATCGATTCAACCTTGGTGGGGTCGACTGCTATTCCTTCTCCTGAAATAACATGTCCGAGGAATCCGACTTCCTTCAACCAAAATTCACATTTGCTGAACTTGGCATATAACTGATGTTCTCAGAGTTTCTCCAGAACTAGACGCAAATATTCCTTATGCTCTTCCTCGCTCTTGGAGAAAACCAATATGTCATCGATGAACACCACGACAAACTTGTCCAGATATTCCATAAATACCTTGTTCATCATGCTCATAAAATACGCAGGGGCATTAGTCAATCCGAATGACATGACGGTATACTCATATAAACCATACCTGGTGGTGAAAGCTGTTTTGGGTATATCCTGTTCACGAATCTTCAACTGATGATACCCTGATCGAAGATCGATCTTGGAGAATACTTTGGCTCCAACTAGCTGATCAAATAAATCATTAATCATCGGCAGAGGGTACTTGTTCTTGATGGTCACGTCGTTCAATGAACGATAATCCACAACCATTCTCAGGGTTCCATCCTTCTTCTCTACCAAAAGAACTGGGGCTCCCCAAGGTGACGAGCTTGGCCGAATATATCCCTTCTCCAATAGCTCATTAATTTGCTTCTTGATCTCTTCCAAATCATTCGGGGGCATCCGATAAGGTCTCTTGGATATTGGGGCTGTGCCGGGCAATAACTCAATCAAAAACTCAATGTCTCTGTCCGGTGGCATTCCTGGTAATTCCTCTGGAAATACATCAGGAAAATCTTGCACTACTGGCAATTCCCCCTGTACAACTCCCGTGAGGGAATTCGCCTGATTCTTCATCGGTGTGCGTCTGGATACATACTTGATCCTCTTCTGCTCCGGGGTGGTGAGCAAAATCGTCTTGCGGGCACAGTCGATGTTTCCTTCAAACTTCGTCAACCAATCCATGCCTAGGATCACGTCCAAGCTCTGGGATTCCAATACTATGAGGTCTGCGGGGAAATCATGGTTTCCGATGCTGAGGGTCGAATGACAGCCTAAGCCTGCCATCATTTCTCCTCCTGGGGAACTGACCTGAAGAGGGCTTCTAAGGGTTCTAGTGGGCAACCCATACTTTTCCACAACTACCCTTGATATGAATGAATGCGTTGCACCAGAATCAAAGAGTACCAATACTGGACGTGAATTTAATAAAAACTTACCAACCACAGTTTCTGGCTGATCATAGACGTCCTCCACGTCAATGTGATTCACCTGAGCACGGGGAAAAGGGTTGGGCTTCTTTGCTGAGCTTCCATTGCCGTTGCCGTTTCCATTCCTCTGCTTGGCCTCCGGGCAGTCGGTGGCATAGTGTCCTGTCTTCTGGCACTTGAAACAGGTGATGTGACTCAGATCCTTCTGAGCCGGAGCAGGACGGTGCTGGTTGCCATTGCCTCCATTGCCAGTCTTGAAGTTGTTGTCGTGGTTGCGATTGTTCCCATTCCCTCCATGGTTATGTCCTCCATGATTATGTCCTCCATGGGTGTGATGGGTGTGTCCTCCCGAGTATGGGGCATAGCAGGGCTTCTGCTGAGCTCCGGAGTTGAACTTCCCCTGGCTATACTTCCTCTTGTGGCTGTCAATCTGTTGCTGCTTGCCTTCAACGATGATGGCCTTGTCTACCAGCTCCTGGTAGTTGTTGAAGGTAGCCACCATCAGCTGCATTCCCAGCTCATCATTCAGTCCTTCGAGAAACTTCTCCTGCTTTGCGGCATCTGTGGCCACATCACCCGGGGCATAGCGAGCTAACTGGCTGAACTCATCCACGTACTGCCCAACAGTACGATTCCCCTGGCGTAAGTTGCGGAACTCATGCTTCTTCAAACTCATGGCTCCAGCTGAGACATGAGCGGTGTGGAAGGCCTGCTGGAACTGATCCCATGTGATGGTGGCGAGAGGATAAGTGGCAGTGTAGTTCTCCCACCAAGAGGCTGCAGGTCCATCAAGCTGATGTGCGGCAAAGCGCACCTTCTCTGCATCTGTGCATCCTGCAGTTACTAACTCCCTTCGGACCTTGCGGAGCCAATCATCAGCTACAATCGGCTCGGTGCTGCTAGAGAACACCGGCGGATTCAGCCTTAGGAAACGGGTCAGGTTGTCGACAGGGGGTGGTGGCGGTGGATTGTTGTTGTTGTTGTTGTTGTTGTTGTTGTTGTTGTTGTTGCCTTGGTTCTGGATGAGAATCTGCATCAAGGCATTCTGCTGCTGGATCAGCTGGGTGAGCTCCGGCGGGAAAGTGTATCCGGGGTCACGTCTCGGAGGCATCTGGTGTTTTGGAGTGGATGAGAAATTAGAATAGAACAAGGATCTAAAAGAAATAGCACTACCCATATGAATGCACAAACATTATCACACCAATCATTTATTCAATCATCTCAAACATAGTTCAATCTCGGATTACAAAATCTCACAAATAATCAAAAAACATAACGGCCTAACTGATCGACGAAAGAAAAAATAAAACATGGTGGTCGACTAAATGTCTTCATTAATTATCCTTGCGTCCTCCGGTGCGGCATCCTCTGGTGCGGCGTCCTCTGGTGCGGCGCCTCCTCTTGCGGCTTCCTTCGGTGGAGCTCTCTTCATAATCCTGGTCATTGCTCACGAGGGGTCCATCATCTCCACTCGAAAAAAGGTCTTCTCCCAGGTCCATCTTCTCCTCCAATGCGGCAACATCAATCTTCAGCTTGTCGACTCTCTCCATGAAATCCTTGACTTCATCCTCATGCTCATAGTGGGCTTCACGTGCTTCATCCTCCAGTTGAATTTCACGAAGCTGCAACTTTTGGACCGTCTTCAAGCTTCTGCGCATCTGAATCTCTAGAACCCTGATGTGAGCCTCCAAGTCTTGGACATATGAGCGAACGGAGTCGTCATCTATGGTGCGAATGATCTCTCCATCTGAAGTCCTGCGAGAAATCATGGTGTAGTATGATCCAACGAGCTCGGCCCTGTATTCCTCCTGGATGCATCCAAGTGCACTATGAACTGCTATGTCTCTCCCGAGGATCCAAGTGGGAGCAGTGAACCTGAAGTCAATGGGCACCGAGAGGTTTCCGAAAGTCCTCCCTGGTATGTGCACCTTAATCCTATAGCGACGGTCTTCTGGAAATGCCATGATAGGGGTCCCGGTGATAGAAGGCAGAGCAATCTTTAATTCCTTGGTGATCTGGACCAGCCTCCTGCCGAAAAGCATCGTCTCATCTGGCTGGCAAAACTCCGGGAGTAGAACTGGGATGAACTTGACGGCCATCTAGAATGTTGAAATCGGAGGGAAGTCAGAAATGAACAGGGGAGAATTACGGAATAATAAAGACATAAAATAAAATAGTTTCTTCCTATGGCTTTCCGATCCTAGGGGTTATGTCCTACGGTCAGCGTGTGCTCTGATACCATCTCTGTAATGACCCGACCCGAAATCGGTCAAGTCTCTGTGTAGCTGTACCATCCCAAGATCATGCTGGCACACACAGTACATTGATGAAAAGATTCAAAGTTCAATCACACCTAAATTTATTACACAGTTCTCATATCGAGTCTTTATTACATCATAATAAATTTGGCCGATGGCCAACTCATGAGAAATAAACTAAATAAAGCTGCGGAAGCATAGACCATAAGCGAGTCCATCCGACTCCATAGGGCAATCACCGAGCGTAGATCGTAGCCTCACTCCTGGTCGGAAAACTCCTCTGCAACATGAGATGTTGCAGCCGTGTAGGTCAGCATTTTGAATATGCCGGCAAGTCATAGAGAGAACAATAATAATGCTAACACTATATGCAATTTGGCTGTGGGGCTCTAAGTTTAAGTTTTTGCGAAAAAGCCAATTTTTTCTACAACAAAAGACTTGCTTGCAATTACTACAAAATGTTGGTTGTTATTGAGATGGTTCCGCCAACCAATGTCTCATTCCCAATTATTAAATAACCCCTCAATTAATTTATTTGTTCGGTGTTGAGATTTCCGAAATACTCCAATTCCAGAGGCTCATTTGTCCGTAACCAGGGACACGGCTAATCGATTAGGTTTTCACTCTGCAGAGTCTTGTGCACTTTACCCGCAAGAATCGTTCCCTCCTTTATGCCCTCGCACTGCCTGGTGTTTGAAGGCGGGACGAACGAAACAGGGCCTTCCGTAGAGTTCCTCTGGGCCACTGCCGGTGCCCATCCAATCCTACCGTTCTTCTACATCTCGTAGCACCGTCCGGCCAGAGTCACGCCTAGGGTCGACCAAGCCAGAGCCCATAATGGCTTGCGGCTGCACAGGTAAGCTTCCGGTCAAGGTGTATCCATTCGTCTCTTCGTGGCTGGGTGAAGCTTTCCGCAAGATGTCATGGCGCTTCTCCATGCATCCCGGCCATCCGCTGGTTGCTCCAGGGTGCCCATCAATTCCGTCCTCCACCCAGTAGTGAATTTGAAGTCCATCTTGAGCATATTGAAATCATGGGGTTGTCATCATCTTGACTCTCACATCTCCCTTATGAATCACTCAACCAACCCCGTCTACGAAAGCATAGCAATCAACTACATCGTCCCGGGCATTGGTAACAAGGGGAACTGGGTTCAACCTACCTCATGATACTACTCAAGAACATAACTTAAAAATTCTCCTACTTCATGCATGGTGGGGAGGAATAATTCTAATGCAACAAAATCATAGGTATTGTAAAACATGATCAAATGACTTGCCTGGCTGACGGTCTTCGAAAGCTAGTGACTCGTGATAGCAAGCTTCGCACTCCGAGAATTCTATTCGAAGCAAACAATAAACACATAAGCATACAACGGTATAACATAACAGCAAGCTAACGTAAATCACACAAGCAATCATACCAAAACCAAAGAAAACTCGAAGAACTCAATTCAAGGTTTTCATTACTTCAAGCAAACAACTAGAAAATAGTTTTATCCTACTATAACTTTTTTTAACAGAACCAAAACAATAGTTTTGTTAACTAACAGAAAGGAAAACATTATAAAAACATGGTACAAAAAGAAACACATTAAAAGCTATTATAAAACTCCTTTTATGCCTAAAACAAAACTAGTAAGAAAATAAAATAAAACATTTTCTTTTTCTGTAAATAAAAGTTCACCCTCTATAACTACAGAAACTAATCTGAAATAAAATATAACAAAGGTGAAAATAAATTTTTAAAATAATTAAAACAACATAAAATAGCAGCAAGTTAAAATAACTAGAATAGGCTTGTTTTCATGTAAAACTAATTTTAATTAAAACTATAAATACCCAAATAAATCCTACTGCTAGTCAAGGTTAAAACAAAGCAGTGGCAAAAAGAATCATTAAAAAAAATTAATCCTAGCTCATTTTATAGCAGAAATACTAATCTGACTAAAACTAAAATAAAACAATTTTTGAAAACTAAAACATGGCCGAAACTAATTTATACAGAAACTTTAGGAAATTCTAAAACTAGATCAAAAAGAATCAACTAAAAATATTTAATAACATAAAAGTTATAGATTTTACAAAAACAGAATTTTTCTGTTAAAACAGAAACTAAAAAAAAACTAAAACAAAAACTAAACGCGCTAACGGGCCGAACAGGTGGGCGTTCTGAACTATCTAACGCACGGGCGAGTTTTTTAACTAAAACATGCATGGGCTAACTAAAATTAACCGATCGGCCGGTCTAACTAAAAAAACCGTAACTAAAACCGATCTAATATGAAGAAAAAAACCTACCCCTTCACTCATCTAATCTAACGCGTAGAATCGAGATCGGACGGTGGAGGGAAGCCGGCGGCTTACAGCGGGGTTCGACGGTGGAGGGCGGCTCGGGCGACGGTGGTGCGGCGGCTTCGGTCATCGGGGAAGGTGGCGGAGGCGTCCGGGCGATGCGGCGAAACAAGGGGAGCTCGGAGGTGGTCTTGGCGGTGGTTGAGGACGACGGAGACGAGCGGAACGAGCTCGTCAAGCTCCTGGTGACCTCCAACTCCGGCGGCGGGCGGCGATGCTCGTGGTGGTCTCTGCAGACGACGATGGTGAGCACAACCTTGTCAAAAGGAACCGTGGGGTTGGACTAGGCCGATGGCCAGAGAGATAGGGGTTGAGGGAGCTCACCGGCGACGATGGAGGCGGTGAACCGTGGCGGCGGCGGCGAGATCGGAAAGGCGGGGGCGTCGGCTGTGGTGAAGTTTGAGCTAGGGTTTTAGGGGGTGCGAGGAAGGAGGGGTTAGGCTTTATATAGGGCAGCAGCTTGGGCGAGGGGGCAGAGCCGGAGCGCGATCCCGAGAGGATCGGGGTGTGGAGCGCGCTCTGTGCGTGGGCTGGCGCGACGAGGCGTGAGCGAGGGGGAAAGAGAAGGGGCGGGCCCCGCGGTCAGTGAGAGGGAGAGAGGGAGGTGCGGTCAGGCGACCGAGGCGGAGGGGAGTCGGGCGCGGCGCTGCGCTGGGCTGCGGCGCGGCGCTGGTGGCTGCAGGGCAGGCCACCTGGCTCGGGTGCTGGGCCTGTTGGCCTGGCTCACGCCTGGGGTTTTCCTTTTTTTTTGAAATACACAGAGAAGAAAATAGATATATATATATATATAGAAATATATAATATCTTTATATAGGAAATATATATATCAAAAAGATCAGAAAAATAAATCCTACAAGATGAGCATTTTTTCCAGAGGCAAAACAGAAACTTTTATGAAAAACATTTTTCCGAAAATCCCAAATAAAATTCAAACTTTTTTGGCATTATTTTCTTCTGACATTTTTGGAGTGTCATGTTAGCTCCTCTCATACTTTTGCACAAGTATTGGTCAGGTATTTTTGAAATAAATTTCAATGCCAATTTGAATCCAAATTCAAATAAAACTCAAAGTGCCTCTGGAATTTCAAATACCACTCAAATTCAAACAACATGCATAGATGCTTAGCTAATAATTGTAAAACATTCCAAATTGAAAATTTGGGATGTTACATAGGTAAATGATAAAAACAGAATTTTTGATGTGGAATGCTGCCTAAGATGTTCATCACGTATTCTTTTCTTTTGTAGCATGGACATATGGACTTTTATATGGTTCAAAGCAATAGTTTAGTTTTGACATGAAGATTTTAATACTCAAGCATATCAACAAGCAACCATGTCTTTCAAAATATCAACATTAAAGAAAGTTATCCCTAGCCCATCATGCTCAATCATTGATCCATTCATGAAAAACACTCGCATATTAGCTACATCCAATGCTCAAGTATCATCATAGTGCCCCTTAGTTGGTGCTTTATAAGAGAAGATGGAGACTCAAATAAAAAATAAAAATTGCATAAAGTAAATAGATAGGCTCTTCGCAGAGGGAAGTAGGAATTTGTAGAGGTGCCAGAGCTCAAAGCTTAAATTGAGAGATAAATTTTTTGAGAGGCATACTTTTCCCGTCAACAAAAACGACCGAGTAATTCCCAACACTTTCCATGCTAGATATATCATAGGCGGTTCCCAAACAGAAAATAAAGTTTATTCCTTTTTCCACCATTTTTTCACAATCCATGGCTAGCCGTATCCATGGGTGCCCTCCATACCAACACTTTCCAAGGAATTTATTATTTGACAATATAAAGTAAATTTCTTTTTCATTTTGGGACTGGGAATCCCTATTACCACCGCACTCTCGTGCAATGACAAGTGAATAAACACTCATCTTGAGAATAACACATCTAGCATGGAAAATATTGGCCACCCCCTGCCGCTTCATGAGCGGTACGGGCACACAAAAAGGAAATTTATTTTGAAAATTAGAGATGGCACATACAAATTTGCTTAGAACGGCATGGGAATACCACATATAGATAGGTATGGTGGACTCATATGGCAAAACTGGGTTTAAGGATTTTGGATGCACAAGTAGTATTTCTACTTAGTACAAGTGGAGGCCAGCAAAAAGATTGAGAAGCAACCAACCAAGAAACAAAAAATCACATAAGCGAGCATTAAGCATAACTAACACCAAATAATGCACCACAAGTAGGATGTAATTTCATTTCATAACTATTAACTTTCGTGCTTGCATAGGGAATCACAAACCTTAACACCAATATTCTTACTAAAGCATAACTACTCACCAACATGACTCACATATCACTATCATCATATCTCAAAACTATTACAAAGAATCAAGTTTATTTTGTCCAATGATCTTCATGAAAGTTTTTATTACATCCCTCTTGAATATCTATCACTTTGGGACTAGTTTCATATATTGCAATTGTTTTGGCAAGCTCAAACAAATCTAAGTGAAGAACATGAGCATAAAATTTTTCATCTCTCAAAATAATATAAGTGAAGCATGAGAGAATTTCTTCCAAATTACTAACTCTCAAATAGATCTAAGTGAAGTATGAGAGCATTTCTTCAAAATATTAAAGCACACCGTGCTCAAAAAGATATAAGTGAAGCACTAGAGCAATTCCATAGCTCAAAAAATTTAAGTGAAGCATATAGAGCAATTCTAACAAATCATAGCATAATTTTGGCTCTCTCAAATAGGTGTGTCCAGAAAGGATACTTGTGACAAACTAGAAAGCAAAATAAGCAAAGACTCATATAATACAAGACGCTCCAAGCAAAACTCATGATATGTGACGAATAAAAATATAGCTCCAAGTAAAATACCGATGGTCGTTGGAAGAAAGAGGGGATGCCTTCCGGGGCATCCCCAAGCTTAGTTGCTTGGTTCTCCTTGAATATTAAATTGGGGTGCCATGGGGCATCCCCAAGCTTAGGCTTTTCTTACTCCTTATTCCTTCATCCATCGTGATCTCACCCAAAACTTGAAAACTTCAATCACACAAAACTTAAAAAAACCTTCATGAGATCCGCTAGTATAAGAAAACCAATCCTTACTTTAAGTACTGTAGAAAACCGATTCAAATTTTGTTATTGCATTATATCTACTGTATTCTAACTTTACTATGGCTTATACCCCCCGATACAATCCATAGATTCATCAAAATAAGCACACAATGCAAAGAAAACAGAATCTGTCAAAAACAGAACAGTATGTAAAGATACGAATTGTGCTCATACTTCTATAATCCAAAAATTCTGAAAAATTTGGAAAACAGAGTAAATTTTTATGTCAATCTTTTGTAAGAAAAATTAGAATTTTTTGTTGCTTCTGTGAATTTAGACAATTCTGTTACTGGACGCAAAAGTTTCTGTTTTTCAACAGGATCAAATCAACTATCACCAAAGCTATCCCAAAGGCTTTACTTGGCACAAGCACTAATTAAAACATAAAAAACACAATCATAACAGAGGAATAATTGTGCAAACACTCAATAACAGAAATAAAAAGGCAAAAATAAATTTTATTCATTGGGTTGCCTCCCAACAAGCGCTATTGTCTTATGCCCCTAGCTAGGCATAATGCATAGATTCAAGTTTTGTCATCTTTCGTTTGCAATTCCTCAATCACACAACCAATATTCTTCTAAGATTTAGTATATATTTTTTCAATAACAATACTCCTAGGAATGAGATTGAAAAATTCATTCTTGCAAGTAGGGTTTCTCTCAACTTCAACAAAGTCGGGGTGAATACTAATCATCTTAAGATCTTCTTTGTTATTATTAGAAGTTGCACCCTTATTCTTAGTGACTTGAGTAATCTTATTAATTTTTACGGGAGTTTTTTCAATAGTTTTAGCAGAAGCAAAAGCCGAGCTCAAATTATAGAAAATTTCTTCCAACTTATCAATCCGAGAAGGACTTTCTTCAATTCTTTCATGAATTACGGTTCCTTTTTCCTTTAGCAACTTAAAAACATCTCCCGCTTTTGACCCAATTTTACTAGCAAGATTATGCATTTTTTATCCAAGTTTTCAATATGTTCTTCGATAAGCATTTTCTTTTCAATAGCAACAAGCCTTTGCATAACATGCTCAAGTGTTAAAGCAGTTTCATTGATAGTGAGAGGTGATGAACCCACTAGATTTCCCATAGCATTAAAAGCATCCAAATATGGACACATCAAGAAATTCCCACCAGTAATCGTATCAAGGATGAATCTATACCAGGTGGTAATGCCCACATAAAAACTATGAAGAAGAACAACGGTAGATTGCTTATGAATAGATCTATTATGAGCATTGCAAATTCTATACCAAGCATCTTTTAAATTCTCCCCTCCCCTTTGTTTAAAATTAAGAACTTCGTTCTCGGGGGTGCATGTAATAGAGGAAGAACTGGCCATAACGATAAAGTAGGCAAACAAGATTGCAAAAAGATAGATCTGACGAGAAAACGGCGAACGAAAAGGAGGGCGAATAAAACGGCAATTTTTTGTGAAGTGGGGGAGATGAAAATGACAGGCAAATGGCAAATAATGTAAATTGCAAGGAGATGAGACCCGGGGGCCATAGATTTCACTAGTGGCTTTTCTCAAGAAAATAGCACATGGTGGGTAAACAAATTACTGTTGGGCAATTGATAGAAGATCGAATAATTATGACGATATCCAAGGCAATGATCAATATATAGGCATCACGTCCAAGATTAGTAGACCGACTCCTGCCTGCATCTACTACTATTACTCCACGCATCGACCACTATCCAGCATGCATCTAGTGTATTAAGTTCATGGAGAAACGGAGTAATGCAATAAGAACGATGACATAATGTAGACGAGATCTATTCATGTAGGAATAGCCCCCATCTTGTTATCCTTAATAGCAACGATACATGCGTGTCTTGCTGCCCCTTCTATCACTAAGAAAGAACACCGCACGATCGAACCCATCACAAAGCACCTCTTCCCATGGCAAGAAAAAATGATCTAGTTGGCCTAACTAAACCAAAGATTCGAAAAAGAAATACGAGGCTATAAGAGATCAAAAGAAGACTCAAATAATATTCATGGATATAGATCTGATCATAAACTCAAAGTTCATCGGATCCCAACAAACACACCGCAAAAAAGAGTTACATCAAATAGATCTCCAAGAGACCAATGTATTGAGAATCAAAAAGAGAGAAGAAGCCATCTAGCTACTGCCTACGAACCCGTAGGTCTACAATGAACTACTCACGCATCACCGGAGAGGTACCAATGAGGATGATGAACCCCTCCGTGATGGTGTCTAGATTGGATCTCGTGGTTTTGGAACTTACGGCGGCTGGAATTGTGTTTCGTCGACTCCCCTACGGTTTTTGGAATATTTGGGTATTTATAGGGCGAAGAGGCGGTGCGGGAGGCCACCGAGGTGGGCACAACCCACCAGGGCGCGCCTGGGCCCTCAAGCGCGCCCAGGTGGGTTGTGCCCCCCTCGGGGCACCCCTCTGGTACTTTTTTGGCCCATCTTGTGTCTTCTGGTCCATAAAAATTCTCCAAAAAGTTTTGCTGCGTTTGGACTCCGTTTGGTACTGATATTCTGCGAAGTAAAAAAATAGCAACTGGCACTGGCACTATGTCAATAGGTTAGTCCCAAAAAATGATATAAAGTTGCTATAAAATGATTGTAAAACATCCAAGAATGATAATATTACAACATGGAACAAGCAAAAATTATAGATACGTTGGAGACGTATCAGCACTCAAAAGCTTGTCGACCACATCTCTATCAATGATATCAGTTACTCCTCGTTGATGAAGTCTTTCAACAATATTTGTCAATCGATCGGTGAATTCCTTAGCACTCTCCTTACGGAGACTCCTGAAGCCAGCAAACATAGCATGAAGCATTTGAGTGTGAGGATCTGATCTGGCAATGAATTCTTCATGAGCATTTTTTATAGCATCCCAAAGTTGCTTGGCAGTGTCGAGCTTTTGGAACTGAAAGAAAATGTCTTTCATGAGACTACTACAGATGATATATTTTGCTTGAGCATCCAACTGCAGATTGGCTTTGTCATCGGAATTTGGATCATTCGGTTGCTGAATAGTGAAGCCACTTTCCATAATCTGCCACAGATCATAGTTGATAGCTTGAATTCTGATTCTCATCCTTTCCTTCCAGTAGAGATAGTCATTTCCATCAAAGATGGGAAATCTTTCAGAGTGCGAGGATCTACCTGCATACGACATACTCAAAACTCCAAGGACGTTAGACCTTTAATAAGCAGAGACAGGGAGTACCTGCTCTAATACCAATTGTTAGGACCGAGAGTATATCGACCATAGGGGAGTGAATGGGAGATTCAAAAATTCTTTCGGATGTTTTGAACTGATCCCAAACACAGCAGCAGAATAAGGTTTGGTACAAATGAAATCAATCACGCACACTATTGAGGAATGAATCCATCGATATAGGATGCAATAATGGTTCGAGCATATGATATAACAGGCTTGATGATAACGATGCTAAAGCAATATGCCAACAGATACAAAATCATACCAGAGTATTCGAATAGAACTACGATGGACTGATACGTCTCCAACGTATCTATAATTTATGAAGTATTCATGCCATGTTTACAACAATTTTATATGGTTTTGGTATGATTTGCATGGAACTAACCCAGACTGGCGCTGTTTTCAGCAGAACTACCGTGGTGTTGTTTTTTGTGCAGAAATAAAAGTTCTCCAAATGAGCTGAAACTTTTTGACGATTTTTTTTGGAACAAAAGAGACCCCCGAAGCTTCATGGAAGGACCAGAAGGTGAAGGAGTAGGGCACAAGACACCGGGGCGCGCCAGGGGGCCCAGGCGCGCCCTGGTGGGTTGTGCTCACCTCGAGGCCCATCTTAGCATGAAACCAACGCCAAAAATTCCTATAAATAGAGAAACCATCAGGGGTAACCCTAGATCAGAAGTTCTGCCGCCGCAAGCCTCTGTAGCCACAAAAAATCAATCTAGACCCCGTTCCGGCACCCTGCCGGAGGGGGAAATCATCACCGGTGGCCATCTTCATCATCCCGGCGGCCACCATGATGAGGAGGGAGTAGTCCACCCTCGGGGCTGAGGGTTTGTACCAGTAGCTATGTGTTTAATCTCTCTCTCTTGTGTTCTTGAGATGGCACGATCTTGATGTATCGCAGGCTTTGTTAATATAGTTGGATCATATGGTGTTTCTCCCTCTCTATCTTGTTGTGATGAATTGAGTTTTCCCTTTGAGATTTCGTTTTATCGGATTGAATAATTTTATGGATTTGAGAGCACTTGATATATGTCTTGCATATGAATACCCGTGGTGACAATGGGGTGTTATATTGATTCACTTGAGATATGTTTTGGTACTCAACTCGTGGATTCCCGAGGTGACATTGGGGTAATCTATGCATAGGGGTTGATGCATAGGAGACTTTGTGAAGACGTGCCTTATAGGGATGATAGATTTTGCAAGAAGCATAAACATGATAGAACCAATTTTTTGCTCAAGGTGATAGATAAATTTGCTACAAAATTATGCTCTCTTTATCCTATTATTTGTGAACTTTGCAATAAAGTTGGTCACCTTAATTTCCAATGCATGCTTTTTCAAGATCGAATCGTGTCCAAATATTGCAATAACTTGATCACCCTTGAACTTTATAGTGAACTTTGTTTATTTTTGGGGTGTGAAGAATTGTCACATAAAAATGGTTGGTTTGAAGCATTCATATTCACGGACCATGCTGAAACTAATTTGAAAGAAATCCATATGTTTTGCATGGTAAATTGCAATGAGAATGCTTATATTGCCAACTATAGAAAGATGGGAAAACCAATAGAATATAAAAGGAGTACTAATGAAAGGGTAAAGATCTCTACTTTCCCTCCTATTGTCTCTCATGATGAAATAGGTGACGAGAAGGAGCTCCCTATTCAACCAATCTCATCAATAAGAAGCTCGGAAAAATTAATTAAAGCCACACATGATGTGGTGAAGAAGAAGAAAAGAAGAAAGAGAAGAGGTAAAAAGGTATCTCTCCCACATAATGTTGCTCCTATTATAGTTGTGCCTCATGAAAATGAATCAAAAATAATTGTGGAATATGATGCACTTGATGATGATATTGCTTCTTTGTCTTATGGCACAATGTCCGAAAGAACTATTGATGATGATTTTGTTATGCCTATTGCTTGTTGTGATGATTATGATTGGGAAGATAATGATACTTCTTATAATCTTGAAAATCTTTTTGGCACCAACTTGGGAAATTATGATGATAATAATTGTTATTCTATTGGTGCTATTCATACTATTAATGATGAGAGTGATTATGCTTATGATATGCCAAGCCACAAGCTTGGGGATGCTATGTTTGATGAGAATGACATATTTGAGAATTTATTTGCTGCAATTAATGTTTGTCCCAAGCTTGGGGATGATATGCTCAATGAATATGATCTTTTTAGTCCCCCTACTTTGAATGATCAAATTTGCTATGATGATTGCATGCCTCCTATCTATGATAAGAACAAAGTTGCTACTTATGATGATTATTGTGATGATACTTATGTTATAAAAAGTAGTGATAATTATTGTCATAATTTTGAATATCCTTTTACTGAACATTACTCTTTTAATGTGGAAACAATTTATAGTATTCGAGTTTCATATGATACTCCCACTATTGTGAATGAGAATAAAATTGCTTATATGGAGAGTAATAAATTTTCTATGCTTTTGGATCATGAAAAGAATGCTTTATGTGATGGTTATATTGATTAATCTATTCATGATGCTACTGAAAATTATTATGAGAGAGGAACTTATGATTCATGATGCTCTTGTTATGTTTTAATTCTTATCTTTTATGCGAGCATCATTGAAATCATCATGCCTAGCTAAAAAGGCATTAAAGAAAAGCACTTGTTGGGAGACAACCCAACATTTACCCCTACTGTTTTTGTGTGTTCACATGATTAGGATACTGTAGTAATCATGTTTTATAGCTTTTGTTTCAATGAAATGCCAAGTAAAGCCTTTGGGATAGTGTGGATGATAGTTGACTTGATTCTGTGCAAAAACAGAAACTTTTGCGTTCAGTACAGAAATTCCTATATTTTACTAGACCTGGAAAAATTCTGAATTTTTTATAGTTGATAGGTATACAAATTTTCTACGTTTTCGTAAATTTTCAGAATTTTTGGAGTTAAATAAGTATGACCTTAATTCAGATCTTTACATACTGTTCTGTTTTTGACAGATTCTGTTTTCAATGCATAGTTTGCTTGTTTTATGGTTTCTATGGCTTATATTGCTTAATATAAATTGTGGAAATTGTAGAGTACAGTATTAATTGTGTGAGAACAATTATGAATCTTGTCTTTGACAGTACCAAAGTGAATGATTTGTCTTTATCATACAAACCCATCTCACGAAGTTCCATTAAGTTTTGTGTGATTGAAGTTTTCAAGTTTTGGGTGAGATATCGATATAAGGAGAATAAGGAGTGACAAGACCCTAAGCTTGGGGATGACCAAGGCACCCCAAGGTAATATTCAAGGAATATCCAAGCAACTAATCCTGGGGATGCCCCGGAAGGCATCCCCTCTTTCGTCTCCAACATTATCGGTAACCTCACTTGGAGCTATGTTTTCATTCGTCACATGATATGTGTTTTGCTTGGAGCGTCATTTTATTTTATTAGTATTTGCTTGATGTTATCTATAATAATGTTTTGCATCTTTTACTTCAATAAAAATGTCAAGTATAGCCTTTTCCATGCTTATTTTGCAAGTATATGAGTTGCTGTTTCAAAACAGAAAGTTTATCTCTGTTGCAAAAATTCTCTAGAAAATTCAGAATGTGATAAAATGTTGATTTTTTTTTGCATAGTAATATGTAATCAATTTTATACAGTTTGGTAATTTTTTCGAATTTTTGGAGTTAGGGAAGTATGAGGAATATTGCACTCTTTACAGACTGTTCTGTTTAGACAGATTGCTGTTATGTTTGCATTGTTTGCATATGTTTGCTTGTCTAATGATTCTATTTGAGGATAGGAGTATTAAATATGCAGAGGCATTTAGTATGCAATGTTAAATTATAATTTTAGTGATTTGCTACAGTATATAATGATAAGGTGTTGCATTGATTTATACTAACTTATCTCACGAGTTCTTGTTGAAGTTTTGTGTGGATGAAGTTTTTAAGATTTAGGGAAACTGTGATATAAAAGGAATTAAGGAGACACAAAAGCTCAAGCTTAGGGATGCCCAAGGCATCCCAAGATGATATTCCAAGAAGTCTCAAGCATCTAAGCTTGGGGATGCCCCGGTAGGCATCCCACCTTTCTTCATCAACAATTATCGGTTAGCCTCGGTTGAGCCTAAGTTTTTGATTCTTCACATGATGTGTGCTATTCTTAGAATTTTGTTTTGCTTGCTGTTTTAATAAAATACTTAGATCTGAAACTTTTAAATAAGAGAGAGTCCTCAAATAGCTACCCATTTACTTAACTACTCGCTTGATCTTCACTTATATCTTTTTGGAGTAGTTTGTTGTTCACTCTTGTGCTTCACTTATATCCTATGAGTAAATTGTTGAATGAATTGAATATCATGAAGTATAAATTATATGTTTATATCATGCCTAGTAGTACCTTCACATTGGGTTTAGAAAATGAAATCTTTTGAAGCTTGACAATCACAATATTGGTCATACAAGCAATTCATGAATGATTAGTATAAGGAAGAGAACTTTCACATACAAATATATTATCTTGGACATCTTCTATGATTGTGAATACCCATTAATTATTTTCAAACTTGAGCAAATTAGTTGAAGTTGGACAAGGAAGACAACGTAATGAGTTATGGTTGTGTATATTTGCATAGAAGTTATATTGTCATGGATCCTCCAACATGTGGTGTTTGCCTAGGATCTTTTGCTAGCCAAAAATCCGTACTAAGTAGAGATACTACTTGTGCATCCAAAAACCCTTAAACCCAGTTTCTTGCCATGAGTGTCCACCATACCTACCTATCGATTGAATAAGATCCTTCAAGTAAGTTGTCATCAGTGCATAAAGCAATAAAAATTGCTCCTAAATATGTTTGATCTTTTATTGTAAGGGAAAATTGAGCATTGTACGAACTTGTGATGGCAAAGTAATAAAAGCGACAGACTGCATAATAAAGGTTGCTATCATAAGGGGCAATATAACGTGATGTTCCTTTGCATTAAGAGCTTGGGCATCCAAATAAAAAGCGCATGACAACCTCTGCTTCCCTCTGCGAAGGGCCTATCTTTTACTTTTCAGTATTTACTTTTATGCAAAGAGTCAATAGTATGAAATCTCATTTCAACCTCAACTATTCTCTAGTTGGCAAGCATCATGTGGTGGGGAAAGATCTAGGCACATATGACCAGTCAAATATATTTGATCATGATTTATTATTGTTGACAATTATCTCTATGATAAATGAGTTGGGAGGCGAAACATTAAGCCCCTATCTTTCTCTGTGTTTGATGGATGCCATTTGTTCTAAGAATATGCTTTGAGTAGTAGCAATCATGGAAGACTATATGATGATTGAGTATGTGGAGCTCTTACTTAGACTCTATTGAATAAGTTGAATTGCAATTGTTTGGTGACTAAGAATATAGGTTGTTGAGTTTCAAGAGAATTCATTGTTTGAACCTTAACATGTGAATTGATTGCTACTTTGTCATGATGAGTTTTATGAGAAAGAGTTGCTGCTATGATGCTAGGAAAAGTGATTGAAATTATTATTGATCAAACTTATGCACTTTGCTACCATTCACACTTCATAAATTATTTCTTTTATCATTTACCTACTCGAGGACGAGCAAGAATTAAGCTTGGGGATGCTGATACGTCTCCAACGTATCTATAATTTATGAAGTATTCATGGCATGTTTACAACAATTTTATATGGTTTTGTTATGATTTGCATGGAACTAACCCGGACTGACGCTGTTTTCAGCAGAACTACCGTGGTGTTGTTTTTGTGCAGAAATAAAAGTTCTCCAAATGAGCTAAAACTTTTTGATGATTTTTTTGGAACAAAAGAGACCCCCGAAGCTTCGTGGAAGGACCAGAAGGTGAAGGAGTAGGGCACAAAACACCGGGGCGCGCCCCGGTGGGTTGTGCTCACCTCGAGGCCCATCTTAGCGTGAAACCAACGCCAAAAATTCCTATAAATAGAGAAACCATCAGGGGTAACCCTAGATCAGAAGTTCCACCGCCGCAAGCCTCTGTAGCCACGAAAAACCAATCTAGACCCTTTTTCGGCACCCTGCCGGAGGGGGAAATCATCATCGGTGGCCATCTTCATCATCCCGGCGGCCACCATGATGAGGAGGGAGTAGTCCACCCTCGGGCTGAGGGTTTGTACCAATAGCTATATGTTTAATCTCTCTCTCTCGTGTTCTTGAGATGGCACGATCTTGATGTATCGCGGGCTTTGTTAATATAGTTGGATCATATGGTGTTTCTCCCTCTCTATCTTGTTGTGATGAATTGAGTTTTCCCTTTGAGATTTCGCTTTATCGGATTGAATACTTTTATCGATTTGAGAGCACTTGATATATGTCTTGCATATGAATACCCGTGGTGACAATGGGGTGTTATATTGATTCACTTGAGATATGTTATGGTACTCAACTCGCGGATTCCTGAGGTGACATTGGGGTAATCTATGCATAGGGGTTGATGCACGTTCTCGTCTTTTGTTTCTCCGGTAGAAATCTTGGGGCACTCTTTGAGGTTCTTTGTGTTGGATTGAGTATTATGAATCTGAATTTGCTTTGGCGTTATTTTAGTACGAACTCTTGATAGATCGATCAGAAAGAATAATTTGGTGTTATTTTAGTACGAACTCTTGGATAGATCGATCGGAAAGAATAGCTACAAACAATTTCTTCTTATGTTCTCCGCTAGATAAGAACTTTGGAATGATTCTTCATCGCACTTTGAGAGATGGTTATATGATCCAATTAGATTAGCATTGTTGAGAGATTGCACTAGCGAAAGTACGGACCCTAGGCCTCATTTTCAAGCATTGCAATACCGTTTGTGCTCCGTTTTATCAATTGCTACCTTGCTGTTTTTTATTGTTCCTATTACAAAAATCAATATCTACTATCATTACTACACTTGTATCATCATCTCTTCGTTGAACTAGTGCACCTATACAAATTATCATTGTATTTGGTGTGTTGGGGACACAAGAGACTTTTTATTATTTGGTTGCAGGGTTGTTTGAGAGAGACCACCTTCATCCTACGCCTCCCACGGATTGATAAACCTTAGGTCATCCACTTGAGGGAAATTTGCTACTGTCCTACAAAACTCTGTGCTTGGAGGCCCAACACGAGTCTACAAGAATAAAGTTGCGTAGTAGACATCATGGACTACTATGAAGAATAACTATAATGAGGTAAATGATCACAACACAGAAAATAACTGGGACAAAGATTGCGAGACAGAATGATGAGGGTGCAACAAAGTAAGCAATGAAAGATAACAGTCACAACAACAATGGAGTCGAAGGATTGGCAACAGAATACAACAAATCAGATAACTATCGTCACAGAGCACATATGAATACTGCCGAAAGTAAAGCAGTGAAGTAAATTCAACCAGTGGTGCTCGATGGCAACAGAGAGATTTGGTAGACCAATTCACCCTTTTGCCAAAGGGCTACGTCTGGTTGGAGGGGCTGTGACTTAACACGGAAGATAAACTCTCTTCACCTGATCCTCCTTCAACTCGAAGTTGATCAGACTCCAGTTCATTTCACTCGTGGTAGATCCTTGTCGGCGATCTCCAAACCTTCGGTCGACCTCCGCGAACCACAGTCACTCTTGGTTACTAAAGATCTAGCTCGGTGAAGACAACAACTCTTCAACACTCGAGTGGAAACATGTCCGTCTAGAGAGTGCGCAGCTCTCAAGAGTAATAGGTACAAGAACTCTAACTCAGAACTACTGTGATGCTAAACCTCTGTCTAAGTTTGGGCTCTTGATTTTCTCTCTCGGTGGATCTTAAACTCAAATCATTCGGAGAGGGGTTGCTCAAATCAATCTTCTCAGAAATCTCAAGCGGAGTAGCCAATGAACAACGTTGGAGCGGGGTGGCTATTTATAGCCGCAGCCTTCCCTGAAGGGAAATGACCAAATTGGACATCGAAAGCAGCCAATGGCCGAACGACACTAGTCCAACGGTCGGATTTTGAGCACAACGGTAACATTACTTGTGGAGCAAGTAATGCTAACTCCTCAGTCCGAAAGATATCTCTTGCAGCACGAAGAACAATGTCTACTGCTGCCAGGTAATCATTCGGAGCATAAAGAGATTTCTCTCGCATCTTTCATAGGTTTTGGCTAAGCATCACAGCGGATCTAAGCTTCGAGAACCTATAGACCTCTTAGTAGTATGGAGGTCCTACGACTCAAATGAACGAAAGAAGAACAACGAAAAGAATACTGCGTCTTCAATTTGTCTTCGACTTTCGCTCGCTGCAGTCAATTCCATCGGACATCACCGAACCAAATGCTTCGCTTTAGCAGTAAACTTTCGAGGGGTTAATTCCTTCACATCAATCTTCTCATCTACATGTCTTCAACATATGTAGCTCTTTCTTCTCTGCAACGCAGATATACTTCGGTGAAGTTCCTTGAACTTAGCACCGGAGACAACATTCTCTTCGGTTTTGTATGGACTATTTCTCTCTGTAAGCACTAGCAAACAAATCAGTCCATACCTGCTTTTGTCAACAATTTCCAAAACACAGGTAGGCAAGTATTGCACCAACACTACAGCACACCCATACTTCTTAATCAAGCAAGTACAGCAAATAAACAGAGCTAGTTGACCTAAACATTACTCTAACAAATTAAAGACCGGCGCTCTTAATTAAACAAAGAGTACCTTCTCTCGTAAACCATATACGTAATATACTCCGATGGTGCTCCAAGATATTTTGTATTGTATCTCACATGGTTGGTGATAATAAACTATGTGCGATCTACTTGATTTTTCGTCTTGATTTGAAATACATAATGGGGTCACAGCAGCAAAGGAGGGTGTTTGAATTGCTAGAACTTTTATCTGCAGTGAACATGCAACTATAGGTGTGCCGTAAAAAAAATTGGATTTATTCAGGGTTCGTTTGGACATTTTTATACATTAACTTGGTTTCTAGGCATTTCAGGTGCACAATTCAAAATTAAACTACATGCACATGCTCCGGTGCACCAAAATGGGTTGTAAAATCATATACGTGTCCATGGGTTGATGCTTATATCCCATGCAAGAAATGGGGGTGAATTTCAAACACCTCGGCACCGTGGCCCGCTGGCAAACGTTGAGATACTTGCTTTTGTAATTCTAGTAAATCCAAAACTCGTCTAAAATTCATGAACCTTGGCATGCTACTCCCTCCTTTTCTTTTTAGTTTGCATATAAGATTTAGTCAAAGTCAAACTTTGTAAAGTTCGACTAGCTTTGTAGAAAAAGATATCAACATTCACACTATGAAATCAATATTATTAGATGCATGATGAAACTAGTTTTCATAACATATAACTTTTGTATTGTAGATGTTGATATTTTTTTCTATAAAGTTAGTCAAACTTTACAAAGTTTGACTTTGACCAAATCTTACATGCAGACTAAAAAGAAACAGAGGGAGTATCATGGAATGGCATCAACATGCTGGGGTAAAAAAAATTGTCCCATTTGGGGCAGGTTTTGGTATAAGCTTCTCACAAACCAGAGATTCTCACAAGAAGCCTCATGGTTCCGGTAGGGAAATGTGTCACCTTTGTGGACGAAACAATATTCGTCGCCTCTTCTTGCTTTCAATTTTTTTCTGGTGTCAACATAGAACAACAGGAGTGTCGTGTTAAATTTTGGAATTTTTTGGGGTTCGTTTGGATATTTTTATACGTTAACTGAGTTTTCTAGGCATTTATGTGCATAATTCAAATTTGAACTACAGGCACATGCTCCAGTGCATAAAAATGGGTTGAAAAATCAAATGTGTGTCCTTGGTTGCATGCTTAGGTCACATGCAAGAAATGAGAATGAATGTCAAGCACCTTGCCACCGTCGCTCGGCCGCTAACATTGAGATACATAGTTTTAAAATTCTAGTAAATCGAAAACTCGTCTGAAATTCATGAAACTTTACATGCTATCATGGAACGGCATCAACATGCCGTGGTAAAAATATTGTCCCATTTGGGGCAGGTTTGGGTATAAGCTTCTCGCAACAAGCCTCATGGTTTCGGTAGGGAACGTGCTACCTTTGTGGACGAAACAATATTTGTTGCCTCTTCTTGCTTTCAAATTTTTTCTAGTGTTAACAAAAAACAACAGGAGTGTTGTGTTAAATTTTGGGATTTTTCAGGGTTCGTTTGGACATTTTTATACATTAACTGAGTTTTCTATGCATTTATGTGCTAATTCAAATTTGAACTACAGGCACATGCTCAAGTGCATATAAATGGGTTCAAAAATCAAATGTGTGTCCTTGGTTGCATGCTTAGGTCCCATGCAAGAAATGGGAATGAATGTCAAACACCTTGCTACCGTCGATCGGCCGCTAACATTGAGATACATGGTTTTTAAATTCTAGTAAATCGAAAACTCGTCTGAAATTTATGAAACTTGGCATGTTATCATAGAGTGGCATCAACATGTCGTGGTAAAAATATTGTCCCATTTGGGGCAGGTTGGGGTATAAGCTTCTAACAAACCAGAGCTTCTCACAACAAGCCTCATGGTTACGGTAGGGAACGTGTCACCTTTGTGGACGAAATGATATTCGTTGCCTCTTCTTGCTTTCAAATTTTTTCTAGTGTCAACATAGAACAACAGGAGTGTTGTGTTAAATTTTGGAATTTTTCAGGGTTCGTTTGGACATTTTTATACATTAACTGAGTTTTCTATGCATTTATGTGCATAATTCAAATTTGAACTACATGCACATGCTCCAGTGCATATAAATGGGTTGAAAAATCAAATGTGTGTCCTCGGTTGCATGCTTAGGTCCCATGCAAGAAATGGGAATGAATGTCACCTTGCCACCGTCGCTCGGCCGCAAACATTTAGATACATGGTTTTTAAATTCTAGTAAATCCAAAACTCGTTTGAAATTCATGAAACTTCGCATGCTATCATGGAACGGCATCAACATGTTGTGGTAAAAAATTTGTCCCATTTGGGGCAGGTTTGGGTAAAAGCTTCTCACATACCAGAGCTTCTGACAACAAGCCTCATGGTTCTGGTACGGAATGTGCCTCCTTCGTGGATGAAACGATATTCATTGCCTCTTCTTGTTTTCAATTTTTTTTCCTAGTGGCAACATAGAGCAACAGGAGTGTCGTGTTAAAATTTGGAATTTCGGGGTTCGTTTGGACATTTTTATACATTAACTGAGTTTTCTAGGCATTTTATGTGCATAATTCAAATTTGAACTACATGCAAATCAAATGGGTGTCCTTGGGTGCATGCTTAGGTCCCATGCAAGAAATGGGAATGAATTTCAAACACCAGGGCACTGTTGCTTGCCGGCAAAATGTTGAGATACTTTGTTTTTAAATTCTAGTAAATCCAAAACTCGTCTGAAATTCATGAAACTTGGCATGCTATCATGGAATGGCACCCGACATGTTGTGGTATTTTTCGTCTCCAATTTGAGAGAAGGCGCACTCGAATAACATCCAACAAAGGCATTTTGAAACAAATAGCTGCCACTTTAACATCTGAAACATTTGTATAATTTAAATCGTGTGCGTTCTGTTAACCATTCACGTGACGCCACGCGTCCCAGTTTTAATGGCTACGAGGTGCCGTGCGGACAGCTGCTTGAGTACACGGGAGGCGTGCGAGTGCAGTGCGCTGCACAGGCTGACCAGGAGGCGTGCAAGCAGTCCTCCAGTGTGTAGGCTCACCGGGAAGCGTGCGAGCTGTACGCTGCGCAGGCTCACTCGGAAGTGAGCCCTTTGACTTCCATGGCCACCTGCCTTGCTCGCATCCTCTCCATTAATGGCGCCCGAGCCATTGTTTAGTACGGGCGGCCTTACTGTTCGCCTCCCATTCCCCTCCCACAGACCTCCACCAACGCCATGGCACAGAAGGATCATATACCACTAGTCTTCCAGTTTGGTGAAGTCGACTCGGAGACGGACGAGATAGAAAATAAGGAGGAATGGGGCCTCATGGACATGGCCCTGAACGAGCTGGCCGCGGCGGTTGCTGCCCCCACGCCCATCCCAGCTCCCATCCCCGCGCCCGCGCCAGCAACCATCCCCGTGCGCGCCCATGACCCACCGCGGCGCCGGTTGATACGTCTCCATCGTATCTACTTTTCCTAACGCTTTACCTCTTGTTTTGGACTCTAATTTGCATGATTTGAATGAAAATAACCCAGACTGACGTTGTTTTCAGCAGAACTACCATGGTGTTTTTTTGTGCAGAAATAAAAGTTCTCGGATTGGGACGAAACTTTGCGAGGATTTTTTTTACAATAAAAGAGAATTTCTGCAGCCAAGAACCACCGGAGGGGGGCACCTGGGTGGGCACAACCCACCAAGACGCGCCCCCCTCCTGGCATGCCCAGGTGGGTTGTCCCCACCTGGTGGCCCCGCAGACCTCAACCCTGACACTATAAATTCACATTTTCAGAGAAAAAAAATCAGAGAGAAAGAATTATCGCGTTTCGCGAGACGGAGCCACCGCCACCTCCTGTTCTTCATCGGGAGGCCAGATCTGGAGTCCGTTTGGGGCTCCGAAGAGGGGGATCTTCGATCTTCGTCATCACCAACCCTTCTCCATCACCAATTCCATGATGCTCCCCACCGGGAGTGAGTAATTCCTTCATAGGCTCGCTGGTCGGTGAGGAGTTGGATGAGATTCATCATGTAATCGAGTTAGTTTTGTTAGGGCTTGATCCCTAGTATCCATTATGTTCTGAGATTGATGTTGCTATGACTTTGCCATGCTTAATTCTTGTCACTTTGGGCTCGGGTGCCATGATTTCAGATCTGAACCGTTTATGTTATCACCATTATATCTATGTTCTAGATCCGATCTTGCAAGTTATAGTCACCTACTACGTGTTATGATCCGGCAACCCCGGAGTGACAGAAGTCGGGACACTTCCCGGTGATGACCGTAGTTTCAGGAGTTCATGTATTCATTATGTGTTAATGCTTTGTTCCGGTTCTCTATTAAAAGGAGGCCTTAATATCCCTTAGTTTCCATATGGACCCCGCTGCCACGGGAGGGTAGGACAAAAGATGGCATGCAAGTTCTTTCCATAAGCATGTATGACTATTTACGGAATACATGCCTACATTATATTTATGAACTGGAGCTAGTGTCGTATCGCCCTAGGTTATGACTGTTATATGATGAATATCATCCCATGAATTCACCGATCCAATGCCTACGAATTTCTCTCATATTGTTCTTGCTAAGTTATTACTGCTACCATTACTGTTACACTTGGTACAAAATCATTGCTATCACTGTTACTGTTACTATTGCTATTGCTACTACTATCAAAACTATCATATTACTTTGCTACTAATCACTTTGCTGCAGATAATTAATCTCCAGGTGTGGTTGAATTGACAACTCAACTGCTAATACTTGCAAATATTCTTTGGCTCCCCTTGTGTCGAATCAATAAATTTGGGTTGAATACTCTACCCTCGAAAACTGTTGCGATCCCCTATACTTGTGGGTTGTCAAGACCTTTTTCTAGCGCCGTTGCCGGGGAGTATAGCTATATTTGTTGAGTCACTTGGTATTATTGTCGAAGTATCACTATGAAGAATCTGAAGGATGCTAAGACTAAGATTTTTCCCTCTAAGACGAGGGGAGGTAAGGAACTGCCATCCAGCTCCGCTTTAGATTCACCTTCTGTTATAAGTAGACTTGCAACACCACCACATGCTATTAATTCTGATATGTTGCAAGTTATTGATGATGCTACTTCTGCTATGAATGTTACTCATGATGATGCTAGTACCTTGCTTGATGATAATGTGCCACAAGGTGAATTTCTTGATGAACAACTTGCTAGAACTAAAGCTCTTGAGAATGTTGAAACTGATGAAATTGTTGAAACTGATGAAGAGCTTGAAACTGAAAATCTTGAAACACCTATTAGGTCTAGTTCTCCTAGATATAAATTGCCTAAGATACCGGAAGGTTATGTTATGGATGAGGAGACAACTAGAGACTTACTTGCTTGCAATGATAGGGATGATCTTAAGAAATTATTATGCAAACTGAAGAAGAAATCTTTGAATGCTAGAATGAAATGTCATCCTGAGTTTGCTACTTCACCTATCTTTGTTGATGATAAGGATTATGAATTCTCTGTCGACCCAGAGTTAGTTACTTTGGTTGAGTCTGATCCTTTTTATGGTTATGAAACTGAAACTGTTGTGGCACACCTTACTAAGTTGAATGACATAGCCACCCTTTTTGCTCATGATGAGAAGATTCGCTATTATTATATTCTCAAATTATTTCTGTTCTCATTAAAGGGTGATGCTAAGGCTTGGTATAATACTCTTGCTCCTGGTTGTGTGCGTAGTCCCCAGGATATGATTTACTACTTCTCTGAAAAATATTTTCCTGCTCATAAGAAACAAGCTGCCTTACAGGAAATATTTAACTTTGTGTAAATTGAAGAAGAGAGTCTCCCACAAGCTTGGGGGAGGCTTCTCCAATTGCTTAATGCTTTGCCTGATCATCCGCTTAAGAAAAATGAAATACTTGATATCTTCTATAATGGACTAACCGATGCTTCTAGGGACTTCCTAGATAGTTGTGCTGATTGTGTTTTCAAGGAACGAACTATTGGACAAGCTGAAGAATTATTGAATAACATATTGAAAAATTATGATGATTGGGTCCTTCCTGAACCACCACTTAAACCTACTCCAAAGAAGAGGGGCATTTTATATCTCAGTCCTGAAGATACGTGATGTCTACTACACAACTTGTTCTTGTAGACTCGTGTTGGGCCTCCAAGCGCACAGTTTTGTAGGACAGTAGCAAATTTCCCTCAAGTGGATGACCTAAGGTTTATCAATCCGTGGGAGGTGTAGGATGAAGATGGTCTCTCTCAAACAACCCTGCAACCAAATAATAAAAAGTCTCTTGTGTCCCCAACACACCCAATACAATGGCAAATTGTATAGGTGCACTAGTTCGGCGAAGAGATGGTGATAGAAGTGTAATATGGATGGTAGAAATATATTTTTGTAATAGGAACAATAAAAAACAGCAAGGTAGCAATTGATAAAACGGAGCACAAACGGTATTGCAATGCTTGAAAATGAGGCCTAGGGTCCGTACTTTCACTAGTGCAAGCTGTCAACAATGCTAATAATTGGATCATATAACCATCCCTCAAAGTGCGATGAAGAATCACTCCAAAGTTCTTATCTAGCGGAGAACATAAGAAGGAATTGTTTGTAGCTATTCTTTCTGATCGATCTATCCAAGAGTTTGTACTAAAATAACACCAAGTTATTCTTTCCGATCGATCTAACAAGAGTTCCTACTAAAATAACACCAAGTTATTCTTTCCGATCGATCTATCAAGAGTTTGTACTAAAATAACACCAAAGCAAATTCAGATTCATAATACTCAATCCAACACAAAGAACCACAAAGAGTGCCCCAAGATTTCTACCGGAGAAACAAAAGACGAGAACATGCATCAACCCCTATGCATAGATTACCCCAATGTCACCTTGGGAATCTGCAAGTTGAGTGCCAAAACATATCTCAAGTGAATCAATATAATACCCCATTGTCACCACGGGTATTCATATGCAAGACATATATCAAGTGCTCTCAAATCCATAAAAGTATTCAATCCGATAAAACGAAATCTCAAAGGGAAAACTCAATTCGTCACAACAAGATAGAGAGGGAGAAACACCATATGATCCAACTATATTAACAAAGCCCGCGATACATCAAGATCGTGCCATCTCAAGAACACGAGAGAGAGATTAAACACATAGCTACTGGTACAAACCCTCAGCCCTGAGGGTGGACTACTCCCTCCTCATTATGGTGGCCGCCGGGATGATGAAGATGGCCACCGGTGATGATCTCCCCCTCCGGCAGGGTGCCGGAACGGGGTCTAGATTGGTTTTTCATGGCTACAGAGGCCTGCGGCGGCGGAACTTCTGATCTAGCGTTACCCCGAGGGTTTTTGGAATATTTGGGAATTTATAGGGCGAAGAGGCGGTGCGGGAGGCCACCGAGGTGGGCACAACCCACCAGGGCGCGCCTGGACC
Organism: Thinopyrum elongatum; assembly: GCA_011799875.1. Taxonomy (NCBI): domain Eukaryota; kingdom Viridiplantae; phylum Streptophyta; class Magnoliopsida; order Poales; family Poaceae; genus Thinopyrum; species Thinopyrum elongatum. The sequence goes on along the minus strand of CM022302.1, from coordinate 351,554,767 downwards.
CCCAAGCGCGCCCAGGTGGGTTGTGCCCCCCTCGGGGCACCCCTCTGGTACTTACTTGGCCCAACTTGTGTCTTCTGGTCCAGAAAAAATCACCAAAAAGTTTTGCTGCATTTGGACTCCGTTTGGTATTGATTTTCTGTGAAGTAAAAAACAAGCAAAAAACAGCAACTGGCACTGGGCACTATGTCAATAGGTTAGTCCCAAAAAATGATATAAAGTTGCTATTAAATGATTGTAAAACATCCAAGATTGATAATATAACAGCATGGAACAATAAAAAATTATAGATACGTTGGAGACGTATCAATGTGCAAGAGGCAAATAAATCTATGAATGAAAAAGGTATTAAAGCAGAGGATGTTAAAAATTTACCACCTATCGAAGAAATACATGGGCTTGAAACACCACCACCACCCAAGGTGGTAGAGGTAAATTATTTATTGAAGTTTGATGAAGGTGATATCCCTTATAATAAACATCCTAGTCAATGCTTATATGAGTTTGATAATTACATTAGAAAGCAAGATCACTTCAATGCAACTGTTATGAAACAATTGAAATATAATTCTGATATGATTGCTCGCTTGAGTGACTTGTTATTTAGAATCTCAAATGATGTTAGAGGAGTAGGAAAGCATGCCTCTATGGTTCAAACTCAATTAGAACAAGTTGCTAAATCTCAAAGAGAGTTGCTTGACGAAATGAATAATAATATCAATGATCATGCTGTTAGAGTAATGACTAGAGGAGGTAGAATGACTCAGGAACCACTTTATCATGAGGGACACCCTAAAAGAATTGAACAAGACTCTCAAAGAGTTAACACTGATGCAACTAGTCCTTCTAAAAACAAAAAGAAAAAGAAAAATGGTAGGACTTTGCATGCCTCTAGTGAACCTGAAGTAGAAAAACCTCCTGATAATGATAATAAAGTCTCTATTTCTGATGCTGAAACTCAGTCTGGTAATGAACACTCACCTTCTGATAATGAAAAAGATAATGATGAGGTCCATGAACATACTCAAACAAATAATAAAGAACCAGACAATGATGTTGAAATAAAACCAGTTGTTGATCTTGATAACCCACAACTCAAGAATAAGAGGTATGATAAAAGAGACTTTGTTGCTAGAAAACATGGTAAGGAACGAGAACCATGGGTTTAAAAACCTATGCCCTTTCCACCTAAATCAACTAAGAAGAAAGATGATGAAGAATTTGAAAGCTTTGCTGAAATGCTTAGGCCAGTCTTTCTGCGTACCCGCTTGACTGATATCCTAAAAATGCCCCCCTTATGCAAAATACATGAAAGACATCATCACCAACAAGTGAAAAATACCTGAAGCTGAAATCTCCACCATGCTTGCTAATTATACTTTTAAGGATGGAGTACCTAAAAAACTTGGAGATCCGGGAATACCAACTATACCCTGCTCCATCAAAAGAAATTATGTGAAAACTGCTTTGTGTGATTTAGGAGCTGGTGTTAGTGTTATGCCTTTCTCTCTTTATAAAAGACTTGACTTGAATAAACTCACACCTACTGAAATATCTTTGCAAATGGCCGACAAATCAACTGCCATACCTATCGGTATTTGTGAGGATGTGCCCGTTGTTGTTGCTAATGTTACTATCTTAACTGACTTTGTTATTCTTGAGATGCCTGAGGACGCCAACATGTAGATTATCCTTGGTAGACCCTTCTTGAATACTGCAAGGGCTATTATTGATTGCAATAAAAGCAAGGTCACTTTTCACATCAATGGTATTGAGCATACGGTGCACTTTCCGAAGAAACAATTCCAAGTGAATGGTATTAATGTTATTGAAAAATCTCCGACAATCACTATTGGAGGTTTTCAACTACCTTTACCTATTGTCAAAAAGAAATATGAAATGCTTATTGTTGGGGACATTCATATCCCCGTTGAGGTAACTTAGTGTTTTACGAAAGTTCTTCGGTTTCATGCTAACCGAAGGTGGTTGTTAATAAGACTTGATCAACCTTATTAATGAATCATTTTTGGGAAGTATGAAGTTGATGAATTTAGTGAGCACTGCTTTCTGTCCTTTACTTTTATTTTCTATTTTTCTTAGTTAAATAAAATAAAATGCCATGCTTAGTCTGTTTTCTGATTTTTCCGTGCAATAAAAAATGACCCGAAAATAAAAGATCTCAGAATACCCTGAAAATTTAATACGATTTTTTTCTGATTATTTAAGAATTTTTGGTGCAAATAACATCAGAGGGGGGGTGCACCAGGTGGGCACAACCCACCTGGGCGTGCCAGCACCCCCAGGCGCGCCCTGGTGGGTTGTGGTCCCCACGTGGGCCCCCCTCACTTATCTTTTGAGCCCATGTCATCACCTAACTCCAGAAAAAATCACCATTGCTCTCTCTTTCGTGTTCTTGCTCTCAAACCCGCGGATTTTGATCTCTTTGCTCGAAGCTCCATTTCCGAAACTGTTTTGGGGGATTGCTACTTGGTATGTGACTCCTCCATTGGTCCAATTAATTTTTGCTTTAGTGGTTTATACTTTGAATAAATAGCTACTCTTGGTGCTGCTGTAGATGAGCTTGCATGTTGAATTCTTAGAGTTCTAAGTAGTTTGAATGCTTGTTATGGCCTCTATGCATCCCTATGAGTAGTTGCTATCAATCTCGTGAAGTTTTGTTGAGAAAATTTTTGTGGACTAAAAATTTCAGAATTTTATTCATAGGAAAAGGATGAATATCTTTAGGAAGTTTGCTTCCAAGAAGAAATCCAAGGGGGTTATTGGGGAGTCATCGGACAATGACCTCCGCACCCGGAGAATCGCGGAGGTGCGGCCGTGCGAATGGCCGCACAACCCATTCATGGATGGAGCTGGAATCCGTCACGAGTTTGCACAATTTGCTGCTAATGCCGGCCTCACCGACTTCATCGCAGCTGAGTGTGAAAAGTATCATCTCCTTACAAATTCCTTTGTGCAAAGTTTCCATTTTTTGAGTAGGAATAACCCCCCTGAGGTGCAATTTAATTTATATGCTGAAACTCATCAGATACCACTTATTGAATTCTGTGGCATATGTTTGATTCCCTCTGATGGGGATTTAAGAGAGCCTAGGCCCATGGAATTTGATGGTTTCTACCGCATTCTGTCAGTGGGAGATGAGAGAGGGGTGTCGAGTGTCACCGCCACTAGCTTGCAGTTTCCTTCTATGCATTATTTTGCTCTATTTATTACGAAGTGTTTACTTGCTAGAGAGAAGGTTGGCGCACTTAGTGCCCCTGATTTCACTGTTTTACGTCGTGCACTACACGGTGATGACACTTATAGCTTGGGAGCTATTGTGGCACATCGCCTTCACCTTAACAGGTCCAAGGGTAAAATTCATGGCGGTATTTATGCTACTCGCTTAGCAAGTCACTTTAACATCCAGATACGCCAGCATGACTATCCCTTGCCCAAGGTTTATTTAGATCACCAGGCTATGGCACATCATCACTCTATTGATGGCGAGAACATCACTATAGATATTCCCTACAACCTGGTTTTCAGTGAGAACACCCGTGATATTATTCCGTTGCCTGCACCTGCTTTGTTTGATTCTATTGCCAGGGGCGGATACAGGATCATGCCAGATGACATCATCACCTACCGAAACAACCAAGCCACAACAGAGGAGGAGCCTCAGGAGTGGGACCCTCAAGTGCTGCTCGAGGTGGGACCCGATGGTTACTACGTGTGGTGATTACCAAGCTAGGCCAAAAGCCTAAGCTTGGGGGAGTACATATGCCCACCGACATTACATTCATGTTTACACATTTCACCCCAGTTGTCGGTGTCCACACTTTTTCATTGTATTATCCATGCTAAATTTATTTTCTCGCCTTCTTCTTGTGTGTTTGAAAAACTTTGAGAAAACAAAAGGAATGTTTCTTGTTTCTTTTCGGTTTTTCTTTCTAGTGTAGTTAGTTGTAGTATTAAAAGAAAACCCAAAAAGATTTCCTTGTTCTTCTTCTGCTTGTTGGGAGCTCTCCCGTGTAAATAGTTTTTCTCGTTTTTGTTTTTCCTTGTCTTTAATTTGCTTTCTTCAAGAAAAACTAAAAACTCCAAAAATATTTCAGTGTGTTTCTCTTAATTTCTTTTCCTTTTATTGAGTCACACCGAGGAGAAAGCCACGATGAAAATGTTGAGTGGCTCTCATATGCATTACTGATAATCTAACAAAGAGCTCAAATTTCCTTGTCTTCTCCTCTTGAATAAAATGTTTGCAGATCTCAGCTTAGTCCATGGCATTCTTGCACTATTATCATTTTCATATCGTTCGGTCGTGAAAGTGAAAGGCAATAATGACGATATTTGGTGAACCGGCTGTGGCAGAGAGAAACGGGTATGAACTCGACTTGTTTTGTTTTTGTAAATATGTTTAACTTAGTATCCATGATTCAGCCTATTATAATCAAACATGTTTGCAATGACAATTAGAAATTATAGTTTCTCATGCCATGCTTAAGTAGCTAGGAGTGGATAATGATTTATCTTGGATGTCAACATTGCGTTAAAATGATTGTGATGTAGTATGATGATATGGTATCCACCTCTGAATGTTCGAGTGGCTTGACTTGGCACATGTTCATGAATGTAGTTGAATCAAAATCAACATAGCCTCTACGATATTTATGTTCGTGGTGTTCATATCCTACTCATGCTAGTATCCAATGTTACTTATGCATAATGCATGTTCATGACCGTTTTCGCTCTCTAGCTGGCCGCTTCTCAACCTATTTGCTAGCCTTCGCCTGTACTAAGTGGGAATACTGCTTGTGCATCAAAATCCTAAAACCCAAGTTATTCCAGATGAGTCCACCATACCTACCTATATGCGGTATTACCTTGCCGTCCTAAGTAAATTTGCATGTGTCACCTCTAAAAACTTTAAATAAATATCCTTTTTGTGTGCCTAGATAGTTCATAGAGTGACAGGAGGTAGTCAGTATCTTCCATGCTAAGCGGGTTATTCTCATGATGAGTATTTATTCACTCGTCCTTGCACGAGAGGGGCGGTAATAGGGATTCCCAGTCCCGAAATCAAATTGCAAATAATTAAACAAAACTCCCCCAGGACTGTTGTTGGTATGGACGGTACCCGTTGTTTCGTATCAGCCGTGGAGTGTGATTGTTGGTGGAGGGGGAGTAAACCTTTACTTTTATCGCTTGGGAGCCGCCACTAATGTGTTTAGCATGGAAGATACCGATAACTAATGGTCGCGAAGTAAACAAGAAGGGAGCATTTCTCAAAATTTCATTTACCACTGTTTTAAAAACTTGAGCTCTGGCACAGCTGCAAATCACTGCTTCCCTCTGCGAAGGGACTATCTATTTACTTTTATGTTGTGTCATCACCTTCTCAAATAAGCGCTAGATCCTGAGAGCACTATTGTCATCCTCATGCATTGTGTGTAGCTAATGTTGGGTGTATCATGACTGGATCTTTTCTACCATGAATTACAATGTTTAGTCGCTGCTTGAACTTTGGGGGTGCTCTGCATTTATGTTTTGCGGTCTCAGAAAGGGCTAGCGAGATACCACTATTGTCATATTATATCATGGTTGCTTTGACAAAGTGTTGTCATTTGAGATAAATTATTATTGCTCGCTAGTTGATTATGCCATTGATATGAGTTAATATAATTTTTAAGAGTTATTGTTGACATGGTTAGTCATGATCTTGGCTGAAAACCTGGGTGCTACTTAAGCTTATTTATGTAAACAAGAGCAAAAGAGTTCGTAAAAGTTTTTCTTTTCCACTTTCAGTTTATCAACTGAATTGCTTGAGGACAAGCAAAGGTTTAAGCTTGGGGGAGTTGATACGTCTCCGTCATATCTACTTTTCCTAACGCTTTTCCTCTTGTTTTGGACTCTAATTTGCATGATTTGAATGAAACTAACCCAGACTGATGTTGTTTTCAGCAGAACTACCATGGTGTTGTTTTTTGTGCAAAAATAAAAGTTCTCGGATTGGGACGAAACTTTGCGAGGATTTTTTATACAATAAAAGAGAATTTCTGGAGCCAAGAACCACCGGAGGGGGGCACCTGGGTGGGCACAACCCACCAGGGGGCGCCCCCCTTCTGGCGCGCCCAGGTGGGTTGTCCCCACCTGGTGGCCCCGCAGACCTCAACCCTGACACTATAAATTCACATTTTCGGAGAAAAAAATCAGAGAGAAAGAATTATCGCGTTTCGCGAGACGGAGCCACCGCCACCTCTTGTTCTTCATCGGGAGGCCAGATCTGGAGTCCGTTTGGGGCTCCGGAGAGGGGGATCTTCGATCTTCGTCATCACCAACCCTTCTCCATCGCTAATTCCATGATGCTCCCCACCGGGAGTGAGTAATTCCTTCATAGGCTCGCTGGTCGGTGAGGAGTTGGATGAGATTCATCATGTAATCGAGTTAGTTTTGTTAGGGCTTGATCCCTAGTATCCATTATGTTCTGAGATTGATGTTGCTATGACTTTGCCATGCTTAATTCTTGTCACTTTGGGCTCGGGTGCCATGATTTCAGATCTGAACCGTTTATGTTATCACCATTATATCTATGTTCTAGATCCGATCTTGCAAGTTATAGTCACCTACTACGTGTTATGATCCGGCAACCCCGGAGTGACAGAAGTCGGGACACTTCCCGGTGATGACCGTAGTTTCAGGAGTTATGTATTCATTATGTGTTAATGCCTTGTTCCGGTTCTCTATTAAAAGGAGGCCTTAATATCCCTTAGTTTCCGTATGGACCCCGCTGCCACGGGAGGGTAGGACAAAAGATGTCATGCAAGTTCTTTCCATAAGCACGTATGACTATTTATGGAATACATGCCTACATTATATTTATGAACTGGAGCTAGTGCCGTATCGCCCTAGGTTATGACTGTTATATGATGAATATCATCCCACGAATTCACCGATCCAATGCCTACGAATTTCTCTCATATTGTTCGTGCTAAGTTATTACTGCTACCATTACTGTTACACTTGCTACAAAATCATTCCTATCACTGTTACTGTTACTACTGTTGTTGCTACTACTATCAAAACTATCATATTACTTTGATACTGATCACTTTGCTGCAGATAATTAATCTCCAGGTGTGGTTGAATTGATAACTCAACTGCTAATACTTGCAAATATTCTTTGGCTCCCCTTGTGTTGAATCAATAAATTTGGGTTGAATACTCTACCCTCGAAAACTGTTGCGATCCCCTATACTTGTGGGTTATCACCGGTCCCCATGTGTTTGCCTGCACCCGCCGTGCCCGTGCCCGTGCGCGCGCCCCCTCAGCGTCATGGGCCACCGCCGTTGGCCACTACCTCACAGCGCCGCGAGTTGCCGTCCTCCCGCGCCCCGCCCGTCGATCGCGCGACGACAGGATGTTTGATTTCCAAGTGAAGAACATTCTGTGCTGCCTTGAAGACTTCAACAACGGCGTCCCGGAGGACGACAATGACAACGCCAGCACGGCACGCCGCCTCTGCCGCCGCCGGAATTAGTTTTTTTTGGTTTAATACTGTATCTCGATCGTATGAATATAAATTCGTAGTGTGACTGAATGAAAGATATGGTTTGAACGAACTTGCGTTTTTCTCTCTGAATGTATAGACTTATCAAATGATTTTTTTTTAAACATCAATGGTTTTTAAATATAAAACACTGATCACAAATGTTTTATATAGAACACCCGTATGCAAACCGACAGCTTCCCCAGGAAGCCAAGGGAAAATGTACTGAGCAGGATTTGTGCAGCTGTTGATCGCAAATGTTTTAGATAAAACACCCGTATGCAAACCGACAGCTTCCCCAGTAAGCCAAGGGAAAATGTGACGAGCAGGATTTGTGCAGCTCTTCATCGCAAACGTTTTAGATAGAACACCCGTATGCAAAGTGAGAGCTATGGACTTCCCCAGTAAGCCAAGGGAAAATTCGCCACGCAGGATTTGTGCATCTCTTCAACGCAAACAGTTCATATTGAAGACAGTATGCAAAGTGATACTTCACCACTAAGCCAAGAGAAAATCTAGCACACAGGATTTGTACATCCGTTCAATGCAAATGGTTTTTTTGGATGACCGGTGTGCAACCACGTACAGGCAATTTGGTAAGGTTTGCATCTGTCATATTGGGTATATTGCCATTTGTCAAACTGGAAAGATTGACATTTGTTGATCTAGTAACATTGCCCTTTGTCAACCTTGTAACCCTGCCATTTGTCAAAATTTGCAGCTAAAAATCACTAGCACTATCTAATTTTGCAACTGAAATTCAGCAAGCATAGATTTCATTCATAGATTAAGCAGTCATTCTTTATACAAACAGTTCAACTCGACAGCTGAACCGACCAAACTTTTCCCCAATTGTTGCTAACCACGTACTGAAATAGCTAGTTCAACTATATATACTAGCTAATTTTAAGTATGTAGTACAGTTCAACCACATCTATAGTCAGATGAACTGAACAAAATAGCCCCTAAGTACTACTACTACGGAGGGGCTTTGTACTACTTCCAGCAGCCTCTCCTCTGCCGAGCGCACTCAGTAAGAGGCAGAGGAGGAGGAGCCTACCAATGAGCTGGACAACTGGAATACGGTGCCTGCCACTGCTAAACCTTAAGCTACGCTCACCTCGAACGCCTCTGCCGCTCCAGACGACCCCTCTCGAAGCAGCGAGACTCCTCGTAGATCTCCTCATTCCGCGCCTCTACGGCGGCGTGTGCTGCGGTCACGGCGGTGGTAAGACTCTTTGCATGCTCGACCAGGCACTCCTCCTCCTCCCGCAGGAACTCGATGTAGCGCACAAGGTTGTTGACGCACATGCGAGGCTCCACCTCCCGCCTTCGGGCGGCGGTGGCGGAGCGGGTGATGACCCCGACGGTCGACGGTGGGCTGGCGGCCATGGCAACCGACCGTGCGATGGAGGACAGGACGGCCACCTCCCGCCTTCGCGCCACGGTGACAGAGCGGGTGACGGCCACGGCAGCCGACAGTGGGGTGGCGGCAACGACGGCCACCACCCTCCTTCGGGCCGTGGTGGCGGAGCGGGCGATGGCCCTGGCTTTCGACGGTGGTGTGGCAGCCACGGCGGCAGATGGTGGGGTGGCGGCAACGGTGGCCAGCAACAACTGCCGACGGGCAGCGGCAGCGGAGCGTGTGGTGGGTGTTGTGCGCACACCCAACAGGGACGCCACGCCCACTACACTACACCGGGGACTGTGCCGCCGCCGCGGTGTAGCCTCCCAGCTGGAGCTGTCCTCTAATGATGGCGGAGTGGTTGAGCGACGACGATGGACCGGTGCCATTGGCGATTGTGGGAGAAGCAGACGAGATAAACTACAAGGAGGGAGGGGGAAATGTGACGCAGGACTCGCCGGCCGTGAGGGTTTATATAGCAGGCCAGTAAGCATTGGGATTTTGGGGGATTTCGCCGAGTCGGGTGGGAAGCTTGCATGACTATGCATGGGAACAGGCTCACCGACGATTCATTGGTGCCACCGTTTAGCCAACAGAACGCCCCTGCACGCTGCTCAATGTTAGGACCGAGAGTATATCGACCAGAGAGGGGTGAATGGGAGATTCAAAAATTCTTGAGAATATTTTGAACCGACCCCAAACACAGCAGCGGAAATAAGGTATGGTAGAAAAGAACTTAATCAAACTCGATATTGAGGATCATTTCCATCGAGATAGCGAGCAACAATAGATCGAGGATAGGCTACCACAGGTTTGATAATGACAATGGTAATGCAGTGTGCAATCAGACACAGTAACATGAGAGAGCACAAAGTATGAACTATGAGGGAAACATGCAAGATATAACTATAACGAGGTGAATGAAAGATGGCATGAGGACAACACTCCAGATATGACAAGTGCGAATGGAAATGAATGTACTGAACAGATTACACTGAACGATGAGAATGCATCAGGATAGGAAACGAAAGATAACACATGGGAAGACATATATCAATGGTACGAATGAAATGCAACAATCATAAACAGATCAGATAAACTATCGTCACAGAGCACGAAGGTAAACTGCTGAATGTAATACAGCAAAGTAGATTGAGCCAGTGGTGCTCGGTGGCGACAGAGAGATTTGGTAGACCAGTTCACCCTTCTGCCAATGGACTATGTCTGGTTGGAGGGGTTGTGATTTAACACAAAAGATAAACTCTCTTTGCCCTATTCTCCTTCAACTCAGAGCTGATTAGACTCTAGTTGATTTCACTCGTGGTAGATACTTGTCGGTGATCTCCAAACCTTCGGTCGACCTTCGCGAACCACAATCACTCTTGGTTACTGAATATCTAGCTCGGTGAAGACAACAACTCTTCAACACTCGAGTCGACACCTATCCATCTAGAGAGTGCACAGCTCTCAAGAGTAATAGGTACAAGAACTCTAAATCAGAACTACTGTGATGCTCAACCACTGCCTAAGTTTGGGCTCTTGATTTCTCTCTCGGCGGATCTTAAACTCAAATCACTCGGAGAGGGGATGCTGATACGTCTCCAATGTATCTATAATTTTTGCTTGTTCCATGCTGTTATATTATCATTCTTGGATGTTTCACAATCATTTTATAGCAACTTTATATCATTTTTTGGGACTAACCTATTGACATAGTGCCCAATGCCAGTTGCTGTTTTTTGCTTGTTTTTACTTCGCAGAAAATCAGTACCAAACGGAGTCCAAACGCAGCGAAACTTTTTGGAGAATTTTTCTGGGCCAGAAGACACCTGATGGGCCAAAGAAGTACCAGAGGGGGGCTCCGAGGAGAGCACAACCCACCAGGGCACGCCCAGGTGGGTTGTGCCCAACTCGGTGGCCTCCCGCACCACCTCTATAAATCCCCAAGTATTCCAGAAACCCTAGGGGAGTCGACGAAACACAATTCCAGCCGCCGCAAGTTCCAGGACCACGAGATCCAATCTAAACACCGTCACGGAGGGGTTCATCATCCTCATTGGTGCCTCTCCGATAATGCGTGAGTAGTTCATCATAGACCTACGGGTCCGTATGCAGTAGCTAGATGGCTTCCTCTCTCGCTCTTTTGATTCTCAATACAATGGTCTCTTGGAGATCTATTTGATGTAACTCTTTTTTGCGGTGTGTTTGTTGGGATCCGATGAACTTTGAGTTTATGATCAGATCTATATCCATGAATATTATTTGAATCTTCTTTTAATCTCTTATATGCATGATTATTTATAGCCTCGTATTTCTTCTTCGAATCTTTGGTTTAGTTAGGCCAACTAGATCGATTTTTCTTGCCATGGGAAGAGGTGCTTTGTGATGGGTTATATCGTGCGATGTTCTTTCCCAGTGACAGAAGGGGCAGCAAGACACGCATGTATCGTTGCTATTAAGGATAACAAGATGGGGGCTATTCCTACATGAATAGATCTTGTCTACATCATGTCATCATTCTTATTGTATTACTCCGTTTCTCCATGAACTTAATACACTAGATGCATGCTGGATAGCGGTCGATGTGTGGAGTAATAGTAGTAGATGCAGGCAGGAGTCGGTCTACTAATCTTGGACGTGATGCCTATATATTGATCATTGTCTTGGATATCATCATAATTATTCGATCTTCTATCAATTGCCCAATAGTAATTTGTTTACCCACCATGTGCTATTTTCTTGAGAGAAGCCACTAGTGAAATCTACGGCCCCCGGGTCTATTCTTTATCATATTTGCTTTTCGATCTATTATTTGCCACTTTTATTTTCAGATCTATTATTTCAAAAATCCAAAAATACCTTGCTGCACTTTTTATTTGCATATTTTATTTCGCATTTTATCGAGATCTATTTATCCAATCTACACAATTTTTATCGCGTCAACTTGACAATCTCTGGCGCCGTTACCCGAAAAAGGGATTGATAACCCCTTATAAGCGTCGGGTTGCAAGTATTTGTTCTTTGTGTGCAGGTACTGTTTACATAGTGGTTCTTGGTTCTCCTACTGAATTGATACCTTGGTTTCGTAACTGAGGAAAATACCTACCGTAGCTGTGCTGCATCATCCCTTCCTCTTTGGGGAAATACCAACGTAGTTCAAGCGACATTAGATGCTGAGTCAATCTTCTCAGAAATCTTAAGCGGAGCAGCCAACGAAAAACGTTGGAGCGGGGTGGCTATTTATAGCCGCAGCCTTCCCTGGAGGGAATTCCATTCCAACCATTTGAACCTTGATTTCTAGCCTTCCCCAAGTTGCGTTTCCACTCAAATCCTCCTTCCACCATATCCACATCTGTGAGAGAGAGTTGAGTGTTGGGGAGTCTATCATTTGAAGCACAAGAGCAAGGAGTTCATCATCTACACACCATCTATTACCTTTTGGAGAGTGGTGTCTCCGAGATTGGTTAGGTGTCGCTTGGGAGCCTCCGACATGTTGTGGAGTTGAACCAAGAAGTTTGTAAGGGCAAGGAGATCGCCTACTTCGTAAAGATCTACCCGAGTGAGGCAAGTCCTTCATGGATGATGGCCATGGTGGGATAGGCAAGGTTGTTTCTTCATGGACCCTTCGTGGGTGGAGCCCTCCATGGACTCGTGCAGACGTTACCCTTCGTGGGTTGAAGTCTCCATCAACATGGACGTACGATAGCACCACCTATCGGAACCACGCCAAAAATCTTCATGTCACCATTGCGTTTGCCTTCTCCAAACCCTTCCCTTTACTTTCATATGCAATATTTTACTTTCCGATGCTATACTCTTAGAATTGCATGTGTAGGTTGATTGCTTAACTTGTGCTAATTGCTAAAATCCGCCCACAGCTAAAATTGGGAAAATGATAGATTTTTATTTGGTCAAGTAGTCTAATCATCCCCCCTCTAGACATACTTTCGATCCTACACACGTCCGGGTGCGTCCGCGGGCGTTTGAGGAGCCATATTTGATATATCCGGCTGTAGATGCTCTCTAAGAGCATCTACAGCCGGACCTAGCCGATTTGGTCCCTCAAACATCTGAGGTAGCGCCCGGGCAGTGACCGGGCGTGTTCGTTTTGACCCCTCATATTTCCTTCAAAACAACCATGTACAACATTTTTTTCTCCCTACTTTTTTTTATCATTTCGACAAACACCTTGTGTGTGAACTCGCTAGAGCACCGCAGCGGACGTCCAGCGCGAGCAGCGGCGGCGGTGGTGCGGCGAGCTCTGGCGGCATGCGCGCGATGGCCAGTTGTGCATGCGCGCACGCAGCCAACGGCTGGCTAGCTAGCACGCAAGCATGCGTGCGGCCAGCGGCTAGCTAGCCGGCACGCGGCTACGACGGCCTGCACGCAAGCTCCGGGTGGCGCGGCTACGAGGACGACGGCTAGAGCATGGCGACCAGTGTTGACGCACGCACACAGGCCATACACTAGTCGTACATTGCCCATACAATGCCAAGACACACACCACACAGGCTATACACTTTTTTGCCGGGGGGGACAGGCTATACACTAATCTACAATGCCCAGACACACACCACACAGGCCATACACTAATCGGACATTGCCCATACAATGCACATACACACAACAGATACTGGCCATACATGCCCTGGACACGCACACAAGTCGGCCACGAGCAACGCGGGTGCGACACGGCACGACGCGCCGCGCGCGAGCTCTGGGGTGGCGCGGGCACAACAGCAACGGCACGCACGAGCTTTAGGGAGATGGGGGCACAGCAGCCGTGCCGAGCAGCACGGGCGTGGCGCAGCGGGCACGACATGGGCGCGACGTGACGCGCAGGGCACGACACGGCGCGGGCGAGCTTCGGGTCTGGTGCGGCATGGGCGACGGCTCCAGCAAGGCGCGGGAGAGTTCCTTCCCGCGGTTTTCTCGTCAAGTCATGCATGTGGGGTCGAGTGGAGGTGCCCGGGCGTGACCGAGCAACCTCGTATTGCCCCCAGATTTGAGACGGGTTTGAGGTACGCTGGTTAGTCCGGGCGTTTAGGGAGGAAGTAGGGGATCTAGTTGGGTCACATTTTTTTGACCGGACACTAACCGGGCGGACATTTCGGGTGTTTGAGGAGGATATAGGGGTCCGACTGTAGATGCTCTAACCATTCGCACCGCTGCCCACAGATGGAAACACGCAAAGCCATGTCCGCCTCCAGTTCTTTTTTTTCTTTGGCCTCAACAGTTCAGCAGCAAGACCTTCTACCCCTCCCGCGAGATGGCTCTTGTCTCCCGATTCCCGAGCCTGCTGTGCACCACCTATCTGCCCTTGCCGAACCACAAGAACGCAAGAATCCTTGACGGCAGCAGCGGGTGGCAGCATTCGCGTCAACACCATAGGATCTGGATGCTTCACGTCCACCAGGCCAACTCCAACGCACGACTCTAAATGGACGTCCGTTTTATCCGAATTTTGTCTATTTGGATCAAACAAACAAAATGGCATATGGTCGTTTCTTCATTTACGGTGGTCGTGCACCCAACGCGACGCATCTGATCCGCCACGGCCAAACAAATCAAACATGCTAGTAGTTTTTGAACTAAACACTGTAAATGGTTTTACAACCAAATAATCAAACATTGCAAATAGTTTTACAATCAAATAGTTTCACAACCGAATGGAAACACAATCAAATAGTTTTACAACCCATTCGAAAATGTCTTGAATACATAGAAATAAAATGAACCAATACATCTACTGGTTGCCAATGTGAATCCACATGTGCTCACTCAAGTCATTTTGAAGTTGCATGAGTATGCCAATCACACATTTCATGATGGAATTGGGTGAACTGTTCAAACTTTGCCGGTTCTGGATGCTCAGGCACAATATTTTCACCTTGATATTCAAACCCTTGGTCGTAGATGTTGCTATCACTTTCATCCTCCGCGATCATGTTGTGCATGATCACACAAGCAGTCATCACCTCCCAAAGCTTCTCGATGCTCCATGTCAGTGCAGGCTGTCGAGTGATACCCCATCGAGATTGAAGCACACCAAAAGCATGCTCCACGTCCTTCCTAGCACTCTCTTGTGCTTGGGCAAATATATGTTTCTTCTCTCCTTCCGGATTGGATACTGTCTTCGCAAGAGTTGACCACTGATGATAAATACCATTAGCTAGGCAGTATACCTTGTTGTAGTGGTGGCCATTGATTTCAAAGTTGACATCTGGGGAGTGGCCAATACTGGAGAATGCTGAAGCACGTTGATATCATTTTGAGAACCAACCATGCCGAAGAAAGAGTGTCAAATCCAAAGATCTTGTGAAATCGCCGCTTCTAGTATGATAATGGCACCTTTCACATGCCCCTTGTACTGCCCCTGCCAAGCAAATGGACAATTCTTCCACTTTCAGTGCATACAATTTATGCTATCAAGCATCCCCGGAAAGCCCCTATCGGCATTGATCGCCAACAACCAGGCTGTATCAGTAGCAGTTGGCTCTCTCGGGTACTCAGGGCCAAACACTGCCACCACGGTCTTGCAGAACCTATACATTGATTTGAGACATGTGGACTCACTCATACGGACGTACTCATCCACAAGATCACCCGAAATTCCGTATGCAAGCATACGAATAGCCACAGTGCATTTCTAATAAGAGGAGAAGCCAACCTTGCCAAGGACATCCTCCTTGCACTCAAAGTAATTGTCATATGCTACCACTTCCTCCCAAATACTATTGAACACACGCCTCGCCATCTAGAAGCGGCGCTGGAAAAGTTGGGGTTTGCAGAGCGGGGAATCCTCAAAGTAATCGGCATAGAACATGGCTTGACCGCTCTCCCTATTGCGGTTCAAGGCCGGAGCATGGCCCGGGATTGATCCCCTAAACCTAGGTGGTTGTCTAGCAGTGTGGTCATTGACGACCAATGCGGCAACAACAAGCTCTTCATCATCTGAGGATGAATAATCTGATGAACAAATGAAGTTGTTGAAAAAAATACTCGTCCCCACTATCCACGCAGCTTCCCAAGGATCCAACTCTGGCTGCTGCGCCGCATTGAAGTGGCTGACCATCCGTTCACATGGTCTGGCCGCGGCTTTATAAGTTGTGCTCCGACACCGTCCACATCGCACTCACCGCATTGCTCCGCACATCCTCCTCCTCCCCTCCCTCTTCCTCCACAACTCTGGCGATGGGCAAGTCATGGGCCTCGGCATCGACAAGCGGGTGGCTCCGGAGGATCTTGGCGACGCTGCCCTAGAACTTTGGGGTCATCGTCCTCATCGGCAGGCGGCTCCTCGCAGAAGGAGGAGATCGTCATCTCCTCTCACGACAAAGAGGACCAGCCGCCGCTGCAGTAGTCGACGCCGATGTAGTGATAACCTATGTGGGGATACTACGATAATGGCATGCGTCATAGGAAGTCTACCTATAGTAGAACATATTTTGTACCCGGATCCGCCCACTTATGCACATAAAGAGTGGATTAGAAATATGACGAAGGGCTATGCTTCGCACATGTTGCACGGATCATATTAGTAGTGACTTCTCCTGAACCCTCGAGAATGCTTTATTGCTCAAGCACCTTTTACTAACTTAGTATTTTTTTATTCGTGTTTTTACCTTTCTGCTTGTAGTTTAGATAAACTCCCTTTTATTCCTTTCCCTAACAACTTATACAATAGACTATTTCCAAACTCCGGTTTAGGTGCGGAACTACGTCGGTGACAACGTATTTGCGGGGTTAGTAGTGCCTTCATTTTCTCCCTTATGGATTTGATACTTCACTTATCATGAAAGTGCTACAAAACCATGTGCTCTTGCAGGACATGGCTGACGAAGGAAAGTAGGATGTGCAGGGACATGTTGTCGCCTCACTATTCATCATCATCATCGTCATCTTCGTCTTGGTCCCTCTTCCTCCTCCTCATTGGGTTTTCGCATGTTCCGGCTCTCGTCACACCCGCTCTATCCCCTGCTTATAGATATGAAAACAGATGTACACGTCCAATGTTGCGTACTTGATGTGATCTTCGTTTATTATCTTCCGTTGTCATGCTCGATGAAACCAAAAACGAGGTTTCTCCTGCTCATGGTACGAACAATGAATCATGTCTCCTACCAGAGTTAGCAGTGAACCACGATTGGAGGACGCCTTGTCCCTTGTCCGAAGGTCGAAGTAATTGGCCACGTGAAGGTCTGGCCGACGTAGGACCTGTTGACACCAGATTTTGGCATGGTACGAAATGCAATTAAGATGATCTCAAATGGAGAAGTAGTCTACATGAAAAAGTTCCATATTGTCGACATGAACATATTTGAAGTTTGGGTCATCGCCATCCGATCTCATCTCGAAGGCCGAAGTTGTGTTCAAAATACTGAGATTTGTATCCAGAGCATTGTTCGGCTGATTACGCCTCAAGAACGGCCTCAAATAAGAAAACTTTCTACATGAATTGTCTTTGTCTCGTCTAAACGGTCGATTTCAATATAAAAACGTCTCAATCTGAGGTCATATGTAAAAGTTAGAGCCATTTGAGTTCAGCCCTACCACCAGGCAAAAAGTCGCCCGCTCAATCAGACATGTGTCTGATAGGTAGGGCCACCAATTGTTTATATTGCACGAGCATTTCGGCACACAAGACTACCTCGAATCGAAATACGTTCAACACGAAAATTGTTCGTCTCGTCGAAATGGTCAAATTCTTTTTTGGGCTCATCTTCATCTGAGGTCGTTTGTGACCTGTGGGACCTAAAAATCGAACTGTTGTCCCAGACTTACCTAAATCCGAGTTCGGTTAATTTTGAAAAGATTTGGACGTGATTTGGAATCCTTTTCTTGTACGGTAAGTCCATCCGCCTCTTATATTGACAAGAGGTGACGGCCGATTGAACAACACACAATCGCAAAACCCATCTACTTTTTACCCTAGTTTTACATCTCTCCCTTGTTCTTTCTCTCTCGTTCTTCGTACTGAAGGGCAGCGATCCTCGAGGCTCTAGGGGTGGGCGAACTGACCTAGGGCAGCCCATAGCCGCCGCGTGTCCAGACGGGGTCCCTCTCGGGCGTGCAGGGTTTTAGGTCCTCAAAAGCTCTCGTCGGTCGACTTGCGAATCGCGCTTCCGGTGAGGCTCCTTCGACATGACCTGCGGTGCACCACCCCCGGCGTCGAGGGTACACATGACGTGTTCGTGTGCGAACACACTTTTTGGCGACTCTGCTGGGGAACAGATCAATCATCACCATCATCCGTCATGTCTAGCAGCGACAATATTCCTAAGCCATCTGAAGTGGATGGCGATAACATCATCAAGCCCAATTTTGAGGAATTATCAACAGAACATCGCCAAGTTTACGAGGATTACAAGAAGGCACGTTGTCGGCGTACGACACCTATGGGATTCAAGGGACCCCTTTACGGTTCGGCAAGGGGGGAGGTATGCACAAAGAGCAGAACCGATGATCAACGCGAGGGGGATTTTTACCCAGGTTCGGGCCGCTGATCAGCGTAAAACCCTACTCCTGCTTTAGTTTATTATCTGTGATTCGTCCCAGTTCTTGGAGCGCTTGCGATGAACAGTAAGTTCAAGCAGCAGCTACGCATGCAGAATGGGCTGAAAATCGTCCTCCTCTGTAGCAGTTGCCTTGGGCCTCCTTTTATATGATCAAAGGGGTCACCACAGTGGCAAACTATTCATATGCGAGGTGTAAAGTAACAACAGTGGTTACCATACCTAACCACTGACGGTTTTGAACAAATGCATTTAATGCATCGTGAGGTGTCCGTTTAGGTGTCCCTACTTTCTTGGGGATGGAAAAAGGAGCCATCCCATCAGCACCGCTTAAGCTCGCCTCCACTAGTGCCCCGCCACGCATCCAAAAGTGGGGCCAGAATGCTAGACCGGTTGCTGTACTGGAGTGGTGGCACAGTGGTGGAACCTTGTCGGGTGCAAATCTTGCCGGGCTTGTCGGGCTACCCCGGCAAGATCTTGCCGGGAGCCGAGCCCTTGGTCTTTAGTCCTCCTTATCTTCCGATCCTTGGCATGAATGTCCCTTGATAACCTTGGATCAATCTTCAGCTGTCTCCCCGACAAGCCTTGCCGCAGGTATGGCTACAACCGCCCGTGCACAAGTATGGGGTACTAAAGGCCCAATATTTAGTACACTGACAGGAGCCCCCGGGCCTAGGCCACACACGGGTGCGAGGCATTGTTGGGCTAGGCCCAAACAGTGCACGGGCACGCGTGGCAGGGATTAACTGCTCGTAATCATTCCGCCTACTGCGCTTCCCCACTACGCGCGTTGAATGCGCGACGTGGGAAGCGTGCACTGAACGGCCACGGCCGCAGCGCGCTTGTATAGGCATGTTCACATAGGGCAGTAAAAGAAGCAGCCTCGCTCCTTCCCCATAAAGAGGAATCTGCAAAGGCGCTGCCCTATTACCCCCTTTTCTTTCCAATCTGAAATCCGCCATTACCTTCTCTCTCCCGAGCCCAGAGCAGAACTTCTCCTCATCCGCTTATCGCCTCCACACCCGCTCCATCCTCGGCATCCGCCTTCGCATCCACCATGCCGCCCAAGGCTAGCAAGAGCAAGGGCAAGGAGACGAAAGCCGATGTCCCGGAGAGTGAGTTGGTGAAGATGCGGAAGAAGTACGTCGTCTTCGCTCTGACGCTCGACGCGGAAGCTTTGAGGAACCGGTACCAGTGCATGTGGGCGAGGGAAACGAAAGCTCACCCCGCGACTCGCGTGGCCCCAGGTTCCTCTCTCAAAAGTGGCCCTGATAGATATCCCTTCTTCGCCGCTTACTTTTACTGCGGGCTCTGCCCTCCATTCTCTGATTTCTTCAACGATATCATGTATACATACGGCTTCCATCTCTTAGACTTCATGCCGAATGCCGTAACTTGCATGGCTATCTTCGCCCATCTTTGCGAAAACTTTATTGGAGTAGTTCCCAACACCGCCCTCTTCCGCCATTATTTCATTCCACACGTCAAAAAAGGGGATGCCCTCGCCGGTTCTATCGCCTGGATCCCAAGGGCATGGAACAAGGAGATATATCCGGATAGGGTTTACCGCGAGAAGTGGGAAGAATGGCGGTCTGAGTGGTGCTGGATCAAGGAAGCAGACCCCCATCCCTTCTGTTCGCCCCGACGACAAAAGGCGGTTCGCGGCGAGGACTGGAGCGATTTTGACTCTCAAGATGACAAGCTCACAGTTGCCACGACCAGGATCCTTCGTTTGAAAGCCGTCGGGTTCACAGTCGAGATGATAGGTTCTGATTTTCTTCACCGGCGCATCGCCCCTCTGCAGAACAAGGGGAGACCGGCCTGGGAGTTCCAGAACGAGGCGGATATCATGAGGCTGCGCCCCAGACTAAACAACAACCTGACAATCATGCAGCTTGGCGCTCTCCGCCACCGGCTATTCCAGCGTGAGGACAAGCACAAATTGCCGGCAAGAATTGTTCCTCTGTGCAACAACTCCGCCCTGGGGTCGATCATTGCCGCAATGCCGATGTTCAACGCTCATGGCCTTGATGCGACCTGGGTCGAGCCATCGGCAGAGGAGGCACAGAAGTTCTTCGACAACTTGTCAGAGAGGCCCATCCGGGAAGAGACAAACCTCATCCGTGCCACCACTGATGAAGAAGTGGCATACATTGCCACTAGAGTGGAAGAGGCGAATCTTGCCGCGGAGGCCGGCAACGTCGGCTTCACAGAATGGGAAACCAGCGACGCAGAAGTCGTGCTGGAGGAAAAACCTGCCGAGGAGGATGAGGTTGCCGGGGAATAGAGCGGCGCAGCCGCTGAGAGCTCATCGGGCGAGGAAGCAGCCGAAGAGCAGCTGCAGGAGGAGCCCCCAGCCCCAAAGAAGGCAAAACACGTCCTTCAAAAAGCTGTCTCTGGCGTCCCGGCAAGTCAGGCTTCTTCGAGCAGCGAAGCTCCCGGCAAGGGGGCGGCCGGCAAGGCCGCACCGCGGCAAGGGGTTCGTCAACAACCCGCGCGGCGCATGAGACACGCACCTGCAGCAACCACGGGGGTGGCAGGGGCGTCCCATACAGCAGCACCGAAGTCGAGGCGGCAGAGCCGCACCAACCCCCTACACCTGCCGCAGCAAAGCGACCCAGGACTCCTCCTCCGCCTCCCTACACGGACATTGCAACGGAGGTCGACTTCGACATCTCCGGTTTTAGCCCGGAACGGGAAGAGGAAGAGTAAGCGTCCCGTCTGTAACACCCCCAGTGGTTAGCCACAGTAATCCCATTTTGGTAATGCCAAGTCAGCATGATTATCAGTGCATGATCATCATTAACATCATATTGCATTTCAACTCCTAAGTCAAAATTCAAATTTAAATAAAAGTGGTCCAAACCTGAAAACTAAAATGTGCCTCATGTTGCAAATATTCCCAAAGCATTTATAAAAATGATTGCAACATTTGTTGGAATTGTAAAAGGACTCGAACAATAAGAAACAGTAGCAACATAGCACTATTTAATCCTTTTCAAATTAAATAAAATCCAAACAAAAAGATATGGACGCCAAACCAATTTCTAGCAGTGACTAATTTTGCACTGTTAATATTTGGACCAGTCTCATATTTTACAAAAGTCCAGAAGTAGCCTAGACATTTTTGCAAAACAGAGAAAAGAATAAATAAAAAGAAAAGCTAAAAGAAAATAAAAGGAACCCCCCCCCTTCGCTGGGCCTCGGCCCAGCTGGCCACTGGGCTAGCCAGGCCGGCCCAGCCGGCACCCTACTCCCCTCCTCCCTGATCCCCAGGGGGAAACCCTAATCCCCGTCACCCCCACTCCCCCCCCACTCCCTCGATCCCCTTCTCCCCCCTCTCGTTCTGGATCGGGCGCGGCCCCGCCTCCCCGTGCCGCCCGACGCGCCCCCGAGTCGCCCTCGTCGCCTCGCCCGACGCCGTCACCGCCGCCTGGACCTCGCCGGACCTCCTCGCCGGCCTGCTTCCCCTACGCACGTCGTCTCCGTCCTCCTCCTCATCCCCCATTGCCCCGAACCCTACGCCCGCGGTGAGGACCCCGGTCCTCCTCTCTCCCCTGTCGCCGCCCGTGCACCGCGCTCGCCGGCGACCACTGCTGCTGCACTGCTTCGCCCGCGCCCGCGCGAGTCGCCTTGCTCGCCGCTGCCGCGCCCGAGCGCGCGCCCCGCCTGTGCACGCCCGCGCGGCCGCCCGCGGCCTGCTGCTGCCCGCTGCGCCCTGTGAGCTGCGCCGCTGCCACCACCACCACCGCAGCCGCCGCTTCGCGTACCGCGCCCCGCCTCTGTCCCCGCACCACCATCGCACGCGCCCGCAGCCGCGCTAGCCCTGCTGCTGCCGCCCGCCTCCGCCGCTCGCCTGAGCCCGCCTTTTTCCGCGCCGCCGCGCCCTACTTCCCCTGCTGCCGCATGCCCTGGCCCGTGCCCGCCTCGGCCACTCCAGCCGCGCCCTGGCGCCGCTCACCGCGCCTGCAGCGACCGGCGCCCCCGCGCCAGCCTGTGGCCCCTGGGCCACTGCCAGGTGGGGCCCCGCGCCCCTGTGCCGCTGGCCAGTGGGCCCCGAAACCCTATGGGCCTATGACAGCACGGGCCCACGCCCAAAACGTTAAAAAAAATAAGTAAAATAAAAATAAAAATAGATAATAAAAATAAATAAATATTAATTAAATAATTAACTTAATTAATTCTGTTTAATTAATCTAATTAATTAATTAGTCTAATTAAACTGTAATTAACATAATCAAACCCTAATTAGCCTAATGTGAGTATGACAGGTGGGACCCACTGGTCCTGACGTCATGCTGACGTCAGCAGACACTGTTTTGGATAATTCGAATTTAAATAATTAAATAAATTCCAGAAATTAATAAAAACTTTAGAAAATCATATCTTTTAATTCGTAACTCCGATCGAAAAACTTTGTACATGAAAATTGCTCAGAACGACGAGACGAATTCGGCTACGCGGTCCGTTCGTCCGTCACACGTCCCTAACTATCCGAACATGCAACCGTTCCCCTCCGGTCATCTGTCTGACAAATGTCCGGAGACGGGAAAACATTCCCGGATGAATCCCACCTTCGCCAGTATCACCCGGCAATGCGTTAGATCACCTCCGTCACCGTGTATTGCCATGTTATGCTTTGTGCTGCACTTGTTCGCTGTGTATTTATACTGTTTCCTCCCCCTCTTCTCTCTCGGTAGCCCCCGACACCGACGTCGTCCCCGAGGCCGATGCAGCTCCGGAGACCGAAGACACCATTGACGACCTTACCCTTGTCGCCGAGCAACCAGGCATGCCCCCCCCCCTTTGATCATCCCGATATCGCCCATTCTAATTTCTCATGCTTGCATTAGAATTGCTGCTGCTACTGCTTTACCTATTCTGATGCATAGCCTGTTCATTGTAACCTGCTGTTGATAATTACCTGCATATCCTAAACTGTTTAGTCTAGGCTGGGTAGAGACCTATCAGTGACCCCACTTATCCAGATTGCCCCGCTGGATTATCAGAAGATCCGATCAACGGGATTGAAGACCAGGCTCCGACACCGCACATCACCCCCTTTAGTTGTAACGACACTGCAGCGTTACTATCGAGTGCCGAGGGTGAAACCTCTTGTAGCACTTCTGATGTTAACTCTGTAGAGTAGCTATTCGGTCGTGGTCACCGAGGGTGATTCCTCCTTCACCACTTCCGGTAACGACGCTGTCGTACAACACCTCAAGTGTGAACCCATCGAGGGTGAATCCTCCGAGTTCACCTTGACAGACACATCGAGTAGGAATCCAACGAGGGTGATACCTCGGATTCCCCTGATGTTATGGACACACGGATACTTGGACTTTACACTGTTACTTGGATAGGCGGGTCGACCCTGAGGGGTACCCGCGTGCGCCTGAGAGGCGAGTGTTGTGAAGACGGGTGCCTGTATGGTGCCCGAGTGGTGAATACGAGGCGCGGCCTGGCATTCTTAACCCTTGCAGCAAGTCCTCGAGACGGGGCGACGGGGTCACATCTTTCGTGAGTCTCTGCTCGTTACATCAAGCCCTAGTCCATTAACGATTTGGATATTTGATCCGAGCAGGCCTCTGGTCTGATAGCACTAACCATCACGTGGGCATAGTATGGGCGTTCTGCATCGTAGCATCAGCCGAAAGCTCTATCAGACGTCTAGTTCAGCCTTGCGGCCGGGACGGACCGGCGCCCTCCGGGTGCCTGGCTTCACCCTGCTCGCAACGACCCGGAGTGCACAGGGCGATGGCCCAAGACCCCTGAGTGCTTAGGATGGAGACCGGCGGGGACCTCTCTGCTGAGCTGTAGGTAGGGTTGCGATGTGTCGTTTGGCCGAGGCCGGGCATGACCCAGAAAAGTGTGTCCGGCCGGAGTTAATCGAGCGTGTTGGGTAAGTTGGTGCACCCCTGCAGGGAAGAACACTTCTATCGATAGCCGGTCCTACGGTAAAGGACACTCGGAGTTGTATCCTGATTGATACAATTTTTAGAACTGGATACTTGTATACTATGGCTCTGGGATTGCTTCTCGCAGGGAGTCGAGAAGGGATCTCAGGACGAGGTTGATGACTGTATGGCTCTGGGATTGCTTTCTCGCAGGGAGTCGAGAAAGGATCTCTGGGTGAGGATGAGACTTAATGATACTGCTACTTTATATTGATCTGTTCTGCTCTCTTCTATTGCTGCAAGACCGCTGAAGATGCTAGTCTTCGATAGGACTAGGCCTCCTCTCTATTCTGGCATTTCTGCAGCCCAGTCCACATATACAGCCTCCCTTTGAAAATGTTGCATATGTAGTGTAGATCCTTGCTTGCTGAGTACTTCTGAGTACTCACGGTTGCTTTGTTTTCCTTTTCTCCCCGTATCAGTTTGTCGTGACCAAGAGGACGGCGCCCCTGAGACAGCTGTCCCCGCCGACGATCGCTACTACTACCCAGAGGATGGATACTTCTACGAGTTGACTGACGACCAGGAGTAGGATCGGAGGGTCCCAGGCAGGAGGCCTTCGCCTTTCGATCGTAGTGTTTTAATTTTCCCCCGCCTTTCTAAAGGCCTTTCTGTGCTTTCTTTTATATCTGTACTCAGATATCTGATGCTTCCGCTGACGCTTGTTCGCAAGCTTATGTATTCGAGCCCTCGAGGCCCCTGGCTTGTAATATAAAGCTTGTATGACTTTATTTATGTTTTAGAGTTGTGTTGTGATATCTTCCCGTGAGTCCTTAGGCTTGATCGTGTGCATTTGCGTGTATGATTAGTGCACGATTGGGCCGGGGGCGTCACACCGTCACAATCTTTACTTCCCGAATCCTGAATTCAATTGATCTCATCGCCTTGCTTTGTCTTGTCTCTGCAGGGAGGCAGAAACTTTGGCGGAAAGGATGGTGAAGAGGGTGAAAACCTCTACGGGCGACGAGCCATCGACAAGCTCTACGAGCGTGCCAGAGACTATCTTCATCAGCCCGGAGCTTAGCCCTCGACGCAGCCCCCAGCACAGCCCCCAGCGTAAGTCCATTACTTGTTTCCCGCTGGCGGGTGCTAAGGTTTCTACCTTTGCCGCTGACATCTTTGGGCTTGCAGGAGAAGAGCGGCAACAGGGAGAGCCGTTGGAGGACGCCCCCGTCTAGCCGCCTCCATCAACCACACCGCCCGCGAGTGCATCCCCGGCAAGAACTCCTACCGACGAGCTTATCTTGGAAGAAGAGGTGCCGGCAAGCACGGGCACCGGCAACCTTTCCCCGACAACCAAAGTTGCCGGGAGGGGCGAAGCTGCCCCTCACCAGCTCGACGCAGGTAATCCTTTGCCTCAGAGCACTTGTGATTTTTTTCTTTATCTTTCTGAACTTTGATCTTGATATGATTTTGTTTCCCTCCTTCGTCCTTCAGAATTCCCTGTAATAGAACACATGGATGTCGATGTTGTCATCGAGGAGACCGCCAGAGATGCTGCCGCCGAAGCTGACAGGATTGCCACTAGCGAGGCCACCGAAGATGCCACCGTCAAGGCCAGCGCGGCCGCTGCTGAAGGAGCCGCCAAGAATCTTGTCGAGAAGGCCAGCGAGGAGGTCGATGACCGTACTGACGGCATTCCTGCCGCAGGAGCGCCAGGCGCTACACCGGCCACAGAGCCCCCAGCCACCGGTGAGACGCCTGCCGAAGATCAACCATCGACATCTGAGGCCCCTTCATCGAGCAAGTATCTCAAGGTTGGCGACAACTTGTTAGTCAACCTACCGGGGACGGCAAGTGTTGAGGCGCCGATCTAAGGAGAAAGTTTTGATGAAGAAGTCATCACCGCTGCCGGGCTTAGGATTGTCGATGAACCAAGCGCCAGCAGCGGCAAATCCGAAGAAGATCGACTCCTCCAGGCCATGGGCGATAACTTCCGCAAACTTCAGGCGCTCCACCGTGCTCGAAAGGAGAAGGTAGACGCCAGAGCCGCAGTTGTCGAAGCAGCCGAGGTGGATTTCCAGAGGCGCGTAGAGCAAATGCAGATCTGGTACACCGAGGCCTTTCAGGAATTGACTGTCGGCCGGGAACAAGTGAGCCAAAGTTGGATGGAGCTCCACTTGAAGCAATCCGATATGGAGAGGACGCAAGAAGAAGCCGCGCAAAAGGTTGCCGCTGAAGAAGCTCTCTTGACGCAGCGCCGCATTGGGCTTGACGCTCATGAAGAAGATCTTGCCGCGCGCGAACAGGCACTCGCCACCAAACTTCGCGACAAGGATGAAGAAATTGAGAAACTTGTCGCGCAGCGGACCCAGGAGCTGGAGTAGAGGCATAAAGAGGCGCTCGAAGCTGCAACTGTAGATCACGCCAGCAAGCTCAAGGAAGTCATCGATGCTACCGAGGTCGCAGAGGCCGCCAAGAACGAGCTGAGCGACAAGGCCAAGAAGCTGGAAGCAGATCTTGAGAAGTGAGAGGGAGAAAACCCTCCATAGCCTGGCGGAGATGCAAGTTGCTATATCTGACAAGACCAAGCAGCTCTCTTCAGCCAATGACGCCATTGCCGATCTGAGGCTGAAGCTGACCATGTTGGAGAAGTCTCTCAAGGACGGCAGGGCCCGCGAGAAGGCCCTGAGCAAAGATCTCCAGGAAGAGAGGAATTTGCTCAAGAGCGCTGCCGCCGCCCAAGTTGACTATGAGAAGGGTGTGCAAATCTGGACTGAACGCCTTGTCGACACCGCGGAGAAACTTACTGCACAGCTGTCAACCATGGGCCGGGAGGGCCAGCAAAACTTCAGGTATTCCACTGAAGACAGGATATCCACGAGCGCCAGGTTGACCATGTTCTTTGAGAGCATCATCGATGCCCTGAAGTTGCTCTAGTCCAACCGAGCGACCCAACAGGCAAACGAATCCCGCAAGCTTTGTCGGGCCATCCTCCACAAGGTGCTCATCAAGGTGGCGCACAAGAATCCTGGCATCGACCTCACCAACGTGCTCGACCGCTTGCCGAAGGATGCAGATCTTCAGGCACTTGAGAAGCTTGTCGCGCTCATCCTCGAGAAGGTGGACTCAATCAAGAGGGTTGAAGGCCAGTGCAGGGACTAGCTGTCTCACTTTTTCTTGTCGCCATTCCATGCCAAAGACAATTCAGCCTTAGATTAGGACCGCGGCAACTTATTGATGTAAAATAACTTGCTATGATTGAACATATGCATGCCATTCCCCTTGTTCGATTTCTTCCCGTATGATTACGCCCTACGCTTGCCGGAAACTTGTCGGCGCGCAACCTGCCGCGAGCGCTAGGTGCGGGACTTCAGCAGCCTGCTGGAGGTGCAGCGGCCGACAAGACACCTTGACGCCCTTGGCGCAGCCACTTATACTATTGAGCGGACTCGAAACAGAACAAGGGCGCAGCCAATCACGACAAGGGTTCCTTCGCGTGTAGGTTTTCCATACAAGGGCCGAAATCGTCCAAAGGAAATAGCCTAATAATAAAAATTGTAAAACTTGCTCAAAGTTTCAAACTTAGCTTTTTGTCGTTGTATTCCCTTCGGCAAGAAACCAATTCTGAACATCGCCCATTGGTATCCATACCTTCCTTCCTCCCCCCCGGGCAAACTTGCCCGCGAGGGAACCTTCTATCCTTTGAGAAAAAGAAAGAAGAGAAAATAAAGATATGGAACCTTGGCGGTTCGTTAGTCTTACCGGGGATCAAGTGCCATACAATATCTCAGATAAACATGCATATATATAAACATGGAAATCAACAAGAAATGCACAACACTTAAGCTTATTCAACAGCGCACAGGGTCTGTGCCTGGCTTTGTACAAAGGATTACATGCCTTGCCGGCAAGACTTGTACAAAAGGAGGTTGCCGGGGGCCCCCGGTAACCGCGCCTTATGGGTAAAACTTGCGAAGATGTTCGATATTCCAGGAATTGCTCACTGGAACGCCATCCTCGGTCTCCAGGCGGACAGCGCCGGGCCTGGTGACTCGTACTACCTGATAAGGGCCTTCCCACTTCGGCGTCAACTTGTTTGAATTCTTGGCGGACTGAATCCACCGAAGAACAAGGTCGCCCTCCTCAAGGCTTCGGGCATGAACTTTGCGGCTATGGTAGCGGCGCAAAGCTTGCTGGTAGCGTGCAGCTCGCACAGCAGCCTGAAGACGATCCTCCTCGAGGAGCACAGTGTCATCTTGCTGCAGCTGCTCTTGCTCAAGCTCATCATAAGCGAGCACTCGAGGTGACCCGTATATGAGTTCCGTGGGGAGAACTGCTTCCGCTCCGTAAACCAGAGCTAAGGGTGTCTGGCCAGTGGCTCGATTTGGTGTCGTTCTGATTGACCAAAGAACCACCGGCAACTCATCAATCCAGCGTCTTTCGCACTTTCTCAGCTTGTCGAAAGTTCTGGTCCTGAGACCGCGCATCACTTCAGCATTAGCCCTCTCCGCTTGGCCGTTGCTTCTCGGGTGAGCAACAGAGGCAAAGCAAACTTTTCTGCCAAGGTCTTGGATGTATTGCATGAAGGTACGACTTGTGAACTGTGTGCCGTTGTCGGTGATGATCCTGTTGGGTACACCGAAACGGCAAACTATCCCTTTAAAGAACTTGACGGCTGATTGTGCTGTCACCTTCCTCACTGCTTCCACCTCCGGCCACTTTGTGAACTTGTCGATTGCAACGTACAAGTACTCAAAGCCCCCAGTAGCACGGGGAAAAGGGCCCAGTATGTCGAGCCCCCAGACCGAAAATGGCTAGGAGAGAGGGATTGTCTGAAGAGCTTGAGCTGGCTGATGCGATTTCTTTGAATGAAACTCGCACGCTTCACACTTGGTTACTAGTGCAGTTGCATCCTGGAGAGCGGTGGGCCAAAAGAAACCTTGTCGGAATGCCTTTCCAACAAGCGCTCTTGACCCTATGTGGGAGCCACATATGCCTCCATGTATCTCTGCCAATAACTCCAGTCCATCTTCCCGAGGAATACACTTCAATTTCACACCGTTCAGTCTCTTTCTGTACAGAACGCCATCGACGAACTGGTACATGCTAGACTGACGGGCTACTTTTTCCGCTTCTTCCTGCTCCTCAGGGAGTTCTCCTGTTTGAAGAAAATGAACAATGGGCTGTGCCCAAGCTGGAGCCTGGGGCTCGACAACTAGGACTAAAGGCATCTCTTCCGCCGGGGGAACGTTTGTCTCGACGGCAAGGACCTGAGTCCTTGCTGGAGACTGTTGTTCCCCGGCAGGCTTGCCGCTGATCCCGGCAACTTCTTTGCCGGCAGCTCCCGGGAGCTCTGCCGGAAAGTATTGACCAGAATTCAACTTCCTTCTCTTTGCTTGTCCTATTGATGGCACTACAGATGGCTGAGTCAAATGGAGCACAAAAGTTCCTGGTTCCACAGGCAACTTAAGGGCATCGCGTTTCGACAGGTCATCGGCAATACTGTTCTCAGCACGAGGGATGTGCTTCGTATGCAGACCGTCAAAGCGCTCTTCCATTTTTCTCACTTCATCCACATAAGCTTGCATCAATGGACTCTGATAATCTTTGTTAACTTGCCTGACAACAAGCTGCGAATCACCTCTGATGATGAGTTTCTTGGTACCAAGGTCCGTCGCGATCCTGAGACCGGCAAACAAGCCCTCGTACTCCGCAGTGTTGTTTGTCGAGCTCTCCCGGGGAAAATGCATCCAAATTACATACTTGAGGTGCTCTCCGGTGGGTGCGACAAGCAGCACACCAGCCCCGACGCCTTGCAGCGTAAAAGCACCATCAAAGTACATAACCCATTCTTGATCTGTTTCCTTACCGGGAAGAGTTGTTTCTTGAATCTCCTCGTCTGGCGTTGGGGTCCATTCCACAATGAATTCCGCCAAGGCCCTGCTCTGAATTGTTGAAGTACTTTCAAATTTGAGGCCAAAGCTCGACAACTCCAACGCCCACTCTACAATCCTGCCAGTTGCCTCTGGATTTTGCAAAATCCGCTGCAACGGGAAGCGAGTGACGACGGTAATCTCATGTGCTTGAAAATAATGGCGCAGTTTCCTTGAGGCCATAAGAAGGCCGAAGCGCAATTTCTGCACACCAGAGTATCTTGACCTAGCTCCCTGCAAAAGGGAACTGACAAAATAAACTGGACGCTGCACCATCTTTTTCTTTTGCACTGATTCCTCTGGCTGCACAGATCCTGTCTTGTCGGCACCAGATCTTGCCGGGGAAGACCCCGGCGCGTCACTTGATGGGCTTGCCGCTGCCGTCGCCCCCTCGTCAACTTCTCTCTGCGCCACTAACACAGCACTAACCACTTGATTTGTTGCCGCCAGATACAGCAGCAACGGCTCTTGTGGTTTAGGTGCGACTAGCGTCGGCGGGGAGGAGAGGTACCTCTTCAAATCTTGCAGCGCTGTCTCCGCTTCCGGAGTCCATCTCATTGGACCTGCCTTTTTCAAGATTTTGAAAAAGGGCAGGGCGCACTCAGCAGATTTTGAGATAAACCTGCTTAAGGCAGCAACGCAGCCGGCAAGGCGACGTACATCCTTGACGCGTCTTGGCGCTTGAATCTGCTCAATAGCTTTGATCTTGTCGAGGTTCGCTTCGATCCCACGCTGAGATACAAAGAACCTGAGAAGCTTGCCAGAAGGGACGCCAAACACACACTTCTCGGGATTGAGCTTTAAATTGATCTTGCGCAGATTTGCGAATGTTTCTTCTAGATCTTGTATGAGCGTCGCTTTATCTTTGGTTTTAACCACTATGTCATCCATGTATGCTTCCATATTTCTATGTAGCTGAGGCCCAAAACCAATTTGGACCGCTCTCGCAAATGTAGAACCAGCACTTTTCAACCCGAAAGGCATTCGTAAAAAACAATACGTACCACATGGGGTGATAACTGCGGTCTTTTCCTCA
This sequence comes from Thinopyrum elongatum, assembly GCA_011799875.1. Taxonomy (NCBI): domain Eukaryota; kingdom Viridiplantae; phylum Streptophyta; class Magnoliopsida; order Poales; family Poaceae; genus Thinopyrum; species Thinopyrum elongatum. The sequence continues at coordinate 351,523,435 of CM022302.1, read as the reverse complement.
TCTTCTTTTGCCATGAAGATCTGATGATACCCTGAATAGGCATCAAGGAACGACAGTAGATCACAACCGGTAGTGGAGTCTACAATCTGGTTGATGCGTGGCAAGGGGAAAGGATCTTTTGGATAGGCTTTATTGATGTCTGTATAATCAATACACAGCCTCCATTTCCCATTCGCCTTGCGCACTACGACCGGATTGGCCAACCAGGTTGGGTGAAGCACCCCTCTGACCAAACCTGCCGCTTTCAACTTCCTGATTTCTTCGGCAATAAATTCTTGCCGCTCCAAGGCCTGCTTTCTCACCCTCTGATTGACGGGCCACGCGTGAGGACAGACAACAAGGTGGTGCTCAATTACTTTCCTGGGAACACCGGGGATGTCAGATGGTTGCCATGCAAACACATCGACATTCACCCGCAGGAAAGCAACGAGCGCGCTTTCCTATTTGTCATTTAGGGTGGAACTTATGGTGAAAGTCCCTCCCGTTCCGTCCTCCCTTACATGCACTTTCTTGGTTTCTGGCGGAGCAGCCTTGGACTTCTTGTTCTTGCCGGTGGAACTCTCTGGTGCGTCCTCAACGGAAGCGCAGCACTCCGAAGAGGTGCGCTTGCCGCAGTTTGCGCCAGAGATCTTGCCGGTCTTCCTCTCCTTCCCTCCGGGAGTTCCAGCGGCAAGAGCAGATGCCTTGGCGGCAGGCGCTGCGGCTGCTTCCCGGTAGAGTTGGTCGGTGCAGATCAGTGCATCCTTCTTGTCGGAATGGACAGTGATGACACCAATCGGCCCGGGCATCTTCAACACATTGTACGCATAGTGTGACGCCGCCATAAACTTGGCGAGCGCTGGGCGGCCAAGGATCCCATTATATGTCATGGGGATCTTGGCGACATCAAACACTACCTTCTCTGTTCTGAAATTGAGCTCGCTACCAAATGTCACCGGTAGCGTAATCTTGCCTTTTGGCTGGGTCCTTTCTGGATTGATCCCTTGAAACGTGCCCGTTTCCTCGAGATCTTCATCAGGAATTTGCAGCTTCTTGAGCACGTCTGGCGAGATTAAGTTCAGCCCGGCCCCACCGTCAACTAGCATTTTTGTCACCTTGAGGTTGCGGATTGTTGGCGAGACCAACAAAGGCAAGCACCCGACCGCAGTTGTGCGATCAGGGTGATCCTCGGCATAAAAAATGATAGGCATGTGGGACCATTTCAAAGGTTTCCGTGTCTTAGGTGACGGCTCCGCTGCATTAACCTCACGCACCCACTTTTTAAGCCGGCTGTGAGAAGAATGCAACGAGGCGCCCCTGTCGATACACATGGCCTCTGTGGCTTTCTGAAACTCGTGCTCGCTGGACTCGTCATCTTCCTCATCATCACCGCCTCCCTCGTCTTTGTCACGGCCTCGGGCGGGTCTTTCCTTCTGTTGCTTAGCCTTGCCGCGGCGGCCTCCTCGACCACCACGCTTCTTGCCGGATCCCTCAGCACCTTCCTGGGCCTTCTCCTTATCGCGTCTCTCGTACTCAGCTCTCTGCTTCTCGATAAGTTGCTTGACTTGCCGGCAGTTTTGGAGATCGTGGCCTTTGGTGCGATGGATCTTGCAATACTGGTTGCCGGAGCCTTCCGGCTTGTCGGCAGCCGCCAAGGCCTGACAGGAAGCACACCCGGCAACTTCCTTGCCGGGTTCGTCAACCTTGGCCTTCTTGGCGGTGCCAGGGTTGCCAGATTCCTCGACAGCAAGCACGGCCTTGCCTTTGCGCTTCTTATTCCGCCGCCGGCCTTTCTTCGACAGGGTGGCAACATCTTCTTCTTCAGATTCGCCCCCCGCGCCAACACCCTCACCAGGGAGTTTCCTCCCTTCTTCAGCTCGAGCACACTTATCCGCCAAAGCATAAAGCTCGGCAATACTCCTGACCTTGTTCATTGCCAGCTCTTCGCGCATCTTATGGTTACGCACGTTCTGATGAAACGAGCTAACAACAGCGGCAGGATGAACGTCTGGAATATTGTACTGCACTCGGCTAAACCTCTGGATAAACTTGCGCAGGGGCTCGCCCTCCCTTTGGGGGAGGAGATGTAAATCACTTTCTTGACCAGGAGCTTGGTGGCCTCCAACAAAGGTGCCAACAAACTGATGGCACAGATCTGACCAGGAAGAAATGGAATTCTCCGGCAGATGCATCAACCATGACCTGACGTTGGGTTTAAGCACCAACGGGAAGTAGTTGGCAAGTATCTTGTCGTCTCGGCCTCCGGCAGCCTGCATCGTAATGGTATAGATGCTCAGGAACTCCGAGGGGTGAGTCTTGCCATCATATTTCTCTGGGACCTCTGGTTTGAAGGTTCGGGAGTTGGGCCACTGGACTCGCCGCAGCTCACGGGTAAACGCTGGACAACCTACCTCATAGGGTAAGTCGCCTGCATCCCCTGGCATAGGCTTGTCAACAGTAGGCCCTGCACGTTTATCGGATTGATGACGCACCTCCCGTCGTCGCTCGATGGTAGTTCGAGCGTCTTCTTGCCTTCGTTCCTGGAGAACTTGACGCTGATCGCGGCGCATCCGCGGATCGGACGACGCCGTGGAATCGTCATCACAACCGCCGGTCCGCCGGGTTGACAACCGCTGCTACTGTCGTGGAGGGGAGTGCACCGTGGTAGCACCGCCTCCGGTCTTCTCACCATCGGCTCGCGCCGGAACGATAGACCGCTGCCGCGAGGGCCCCGCTTGCCGCGGCCTATCCTTGTTGGCGAAGCCGACAAGGCTCTGGATAGTAGATCGCCACTCCTCCATCTTCTCCGGAGCAGGGGGAAAATCGAGGAGCAGCTGTGCATGTGCCAAAGCTTCTGCTGGCGTAGGTGGCGGCGACAGGTGCGAGGTGCGTGAGGTGCTCTGACTCCTAACAGCGTTAGAAGGAGCATCGTCACGACCACGCGACCGTGCGCCACCCTCACCAGCGGTTTGGCGTGCATGCTGGGCTTGTGCGCCTTGGGATCGGTGCGCAGAAGTCTCTGCATGGGGACGTTCAGAACCACCGATGTCTCGGCGTCATGCCGGCGCGGGAGCCCTGGACGGCGTCCCCCGATCTCTGGAATTCGTTGCGTCGCCTGTAGGCAGTACGGCTCCATCTCTGGATCTAGCAGCATGCGGGTTGTCGTCGCCACTGTGAACGACACCGCTCGCCTGGCTCGGATCTCCAGATCACCGTGGAGGCTCTAAACCTCCACTTCTTGCATCCACGCCGTCACCCGTCCGAGTAAGCACGGGCAAGACGGACATAGATGGAACAGCTGCTGCCGCACCCTTCTTCTTGGGCGGCATGACGACAAAGATGATGAGGGAACTGACGCGCTGATCACCAGATCAGGTTCGTGCAACCTTGGCCCCCCTACCTGGCGCGCCAAAGATGTCGGCGTACGACACCTATGGGATTCAAGGGACCCCTTTACGGTTCGGCAAGGGGGGGAGGTATGCACAAAGAGCAGAACCGATGATCAACGCGAGGGGGATTTTTACCCAGGTTCGGGCCGCTGATCAGTGTAAAACCCTACTCCTGCTTTAGTTTATTATCTGTGATTCGTCCCAGTTCTTGGAGCGCTTGCGATGAACAGTAAGTTCAAGCAGCAGCTACGCATGCAGAATGGGCTGAAAATCGTCCTCCTCTGTAGCAGTTGCCTTGGGCCTCCTTTTATATGATCAAAGGGGTCACCACAGTGGCGAACTGTTCATATGCGAGGTGTAAAGTAACAACAGTGGTTACCATACCTAACCACTGACGGTTTTGGACAAATGCATTTAATGCACCGTGAGGTGTCCGTTTAGGTGTCCCTACTTTCTTGGGGATGGAAAAAGGAGCCATCCCATCAACACCGCTTAAGCTCGCCTCCACTAGTGCCCCACCACGCATCCAAAAGTGGGGCCAGAATGCCAGACCGGTTGTTGTACTGGAGCGGTGGCACAATGGTGGAACCTTGTCGGGTGCGAATCTTGCCGGGCTTGTCGGGCTACCCCGACAAGATCTTGCCGGGAGCCGAGCCCTTGGTCTTCAGTCCTCCTTATCTTCCGATCCTTGGCATGAATGTCCCTTGATAACCTTGGATCAATCTTCAGCTGTCTCCCCGACAAGCCTTGCCGCAGGTATGGCTACAACCGCCCGTGCACAAGTATGGGGTACTAAAGGCCCAATATTTAGTACACCGACACACGTGAAGAGAAGGAGTTGCAAGAGTTCCTTGGGAATTTCAAGAAGGATCGCCAAGGCAACATCACTCCGGTTGGAGAAATCAAGCTTCCTCCTCTTCATGATGAATAGGTTAAACCCTCTGTGAGTAATACCTTCTCTCCCGAGGTATGGGATGAAATTGATAGTCGCATTACTGATAGCAATAATCTTTTATACCAATTTTTCTTGGAAAATAGTAATGCTCAAAAAAGTATGCCTCAATCATCTATTGGTAATGTTGGTGTGCCTGTTACCGCAGAAATCCCTAATCCAACTTTACCTATTTCATCGGCGCCTCCCATGCCGATGAATTTTTATCCTAGCCCAACAAATAAAATTGTTGCTGCACCCATTAATCCTATCATTAGTATGCCAAGTTCGATGGTGACGTCGAACCAAACCCTACCTACAAGTGCAAACGCTGTTAAATCATTGCCGAATTACAATTCGGCATACATGCCACAATTCACACCTCAGCTACTAATCCTGCTCCTCCTATGCCACTGCCACAAGCTTCATCGTCCACTGTGGATGATGGTCTAGCTAATCTTAGAGAGTAGATGGCTAAGATGCTCCGAGAGAATTTTGGAGTTGAGTTACCAAGGAACCGTATTTACCAAAAGCCATATCCAGAATACTTTGATGCAATTCAATGCCCTACGAGATATAAAATTCCAGATTTTGTTAAGTTTAATGGAGAGGGCACAAAAAACCACATGGGAGCATGTTAGTCAATACTTGGCACAATTGGGTGAAGCAGGCTCACTAAATGAATTGAAAGTGCGTTTATTTCCTTTATCTTTAACCGGTATCACATTTTCATGGTTTGCCGCTTTACCACATGGTTCTATTCGTTTATGGTCGCAACTAGAACAAAAACTTCATGATCATTTTTATAGTGGCGATAATGAGCTTAAGTTGTCACATCTTACATCGGTTAGACAAAAGCATGATGAATCGGTCTCCGATTACGTCAAGAGATTTAGAGATACAAAAAATCAGTGTTATAGTTTGGTGATAACCGAGAGAGATTTGGCTGATCTTGTGCTTAGTGGTTTGAGAACTCACATTAGAGAAAGGCTAGAAGGCTATGAGTTTTTAAATATCAACCAAGTCTTACAAAGGGCTTTGGCTCAGGAAAGCCGAAGCAAAGATCTTAAAGAGGTACATAGGTATAAAACTGATCATCCAAAGATGAATATAGTTGAGTATGATAGTGAGCACTCAGACGATGAGGGTGATATTTATGCTACTGAATTTGTTTGGCCATCTAAGGCCAAACCATTTACTTGCAATGATTTAAAGCCGATTCATAAGAATCATAATGAAGAGATGAAATTTACTTTCAACATTGCTAAGTGTGATAGAATATTTGATGCTTTGTTGCAAGCCAAGATTATTAGAATATCTCATACTTTACCGCCATTTGAAGAGCTGAAACGGCATGCTTATTGGAAGTATCATAATTCTTTTTCTCATGCCACTAATGATTGTAATATTTTTCGACAACAGATACAATCAACCATTAATGACGGACGATTGAACTTTTCTGAGATGCAAGTTGATAAGCAGCCCTTCCCAATGAACACCATGAATTTGGAGGGGAAGAAGATGTTAATTCAGCCCAGCATAGCCGAATCAGCTAATAAAAATAATGTTGTCATTGGTGAGCCTAGGAAAAGCAAGGAAGGCGACAAGGTCTTGGGGAGACAAGTTGTGCTTGACAAGCAACCCAGTGGCAAGGAGATAATTAAGATCACCATCAAGAATCCTACACTCAGGGGGCAACCACAAGTGCAAGAGAACACTCATGCCAAATTTGTTAAGCCCAAGAGTCCAAAGGTTGGCAAGTGGAAGACGAATGAAGCTAAAGTGCAGCGCAAGAAAATCAAGCCAACTTTTGATATGTTGTTGTCCAAGTATGCCAATCAAGCGGCCGGTTCTAGCTCTAACCGATCATCAAATTTGAAGCGCTCAAGGTCACTTCCTCGGGAAGAATTTCAGCATCATGCAAGGCCATATGGGTCGTGGGCACCGAGACCATGGATGGCGCCAACCCCCTACGTGCAATACGACATGGGAGACTTCAAGGGAGGATGGGGGTAACCCCCAATGGCCCCTTATGTTTTTCATCCAGGTTGGGCAGAACCAATGTGTCGCCCCCGACTCAATCGTACACTAATCATACACGCAAACGTGTACGATCAAGCACAGGGACTCACGGGAAGATATCACAACACAACTCTAACACAATTTAAACGGAGGTCCACAATATTACAAACCAGGGATCCGAAGATCCGAATACATAAGTCAGTCATACAAATATTATCTGAGTACAGACATAGTTAGACAAGTTTTGCCTTAAGAAGGCTAGCACAAACAGCAACACTAGATCGAAAGGCGTTGGCCTCCTACCTGGGAGCCTCCGATCCTACTCCTGGTCATCTGGCTCGATCCAGTAGTAAGTACCCTCTGGACCCTCCTGGTAGTAGGCTCCGGTGGTGGCATCTGACTCCTGGACTCCATCGTCTGTTTGTATCATCAATGTGGGATATATGGGGAAAAGAGAAAGTAAAGCAACCGTGAGTACTCATCCGAAGTACTCAGCAAGCAAGGATCTATACTACATATGCAACATTATCAATGGAGAAAGGCTGTATATGTGGACTGAGCTGCAGAAATGCCAAAATAGAGAGAAGGCCTAGTCCTATCGAAGACTAGCATCTTCAAACATCTTCACAAGGCCATCATCTTGCAGCAGTAGAAGAGAGTAGAATAGCATTTTATTTAACAAACATGTTGTAGTACAGCTTAAAGATCCTTCCTCGACTCCCAAGCGAGAAAGCGATCCCGAAGCTTCAATTAAGTAACAAGTATCCAGTTTAAGTAGTAGATCGGGATACACAAACTGAGCATCCTTTACCGTAGGACCGTCTATCGATAGAAGATTCATCCCTGCAGGGGTGCACTACTGTTACCCAACACGCTCGATCAACTCTGGCCGGACACACTTGCTGGGTAATGCCCGTCCTCGAAAGATCAACACGAAGCAGCGCTCTGCCTAGGCTCGGCAGAGAGGTCAGCACGCCGGACTAACCTATGCACCCAGAGGTCTCGGGCCATCACCCTGGGCACCCTGCGCGTTGCGAGACTGGCCGGGGTGCAGGCGCGACACTGAACTCGTCAGTGAAGTATCCAGCCCAATCCCGACAATCAGCCCGCACGGTGAATCGTGACGTCAGACGAGCTTTCGGAGAAACATACTTCGCAGAGGGTCCCATAACCATTATCCCGCGTGGTGGTAGTGCGTATAGGGCACGTCGACCCACTCAGATCACACACCCAAATCCAATAGGCTCATTAGTATCACGCAGAGACAATCAGAGTCTCTGATGCTCCGCCACAATGTCACACTCGAGTGCCCTTCCGGCACACCCGAAATCATAGATCCCCAGCGGGTACCCACCAGGGTGGACCCGCCTGTAACAGAGGTCAAGTAATCGTGTGGTCATAACATCAAGGGGGAAACCCGAGGAATCACCCTCGGCGGATTCCACTCGATGAAATCATCAGGGCGAACGTATGAGGTATCACCCTCGAGGTTCACACTGAGGGTTGCACGACAGAGTCGTATCGGAAGTGGAGAAGGAGGTATCACCCTCGATGACCACGACCGAACAGCTACACTGCAGAGTATTCATCGGGAGTGCGTTACGAGGTATCACCCTCGGCACTCGATAGTTACTACGCAGAGTCGTACAACTAAGGGGGTGTGAAGTGAGGTGTCGGTCTCTGGTCGACGATCACGTTGATCGAGTCGTCGATGATCAAGCAGGGGCAACAAGGATAAGGTGGTGGGGTCACTGATGGTTCATCACCAACCTATACTAAACAGTTTATCATAGGCAGGTAAGGTAGCAATGAACAGGTTACAACAGCAGGCTATGCATCAGAATAGGAGCATACATTAACAGTAGCAAAATCTAATGCAAGCAGGAGAATAGAATGGGCGATATCTGGAATGCTCAAGGGGGGGGGGGGCTTGCCTGGTTGCTCTGGCAAGAGGGGAAGGTCGTCAACGGGCTGCTCGTCGGTAGAGTAGTCGTATCCTGGTGCAACGCCGTCGGTCTCAGCGTCTATCGAGAGAGAGAAGGAGGGGGAGAGAAACAATAAATTCACGACAACAATGCAAACAATATGTATGACATGCCTAAATGATATGCCGGGGTGTTCTACTGCCTAACTAAACGATTTAGTTAATTTAGGAATTTATTTGGATTTATTTAATTAAAGTTGGGCACTATTCATTTACTGAAATCGGTCTAAAAGTTCAATGTTCTTATAGCTACGGGCGTCTGACGGGAATACGAAGGACGTATTCGGGTTCGTATCGTCGTTCTGAGCAAGTTTCATGTATAAAATATTTTCATCGGAGTTACGGTTTATTTAATATGATTTTCTAAAGTTTTTATTAATTTCTGAAATTTAATTAATTATTTAATTCAACATTATCCGAAACAGTCCTGATGATGACATCAGCATGACAGCATGCTGATGTCAGCAAGGTTAATTAAGTTAATTACTAATTACTGTTTAATTAACACTAATTAGTTAATTAGATTAACCTAATCAGGATTTATTAACTAATTAATTAATTATTTATTTTAATTATTTTTATTTCTTTCTTTCTTTTTTTAAAACGTTTTTAGGGCGTGGGCCCGTTCTGTCATTGGGCCAGGGGGGAAGCAGGGCCCACTGGCCAGTGGCACTGGGGCACTAGGCCTCACTGGTCAGTGGCACGAGGGCCACAGGCGGGCACGGGTGGCGGGCGCGGCCAGGGGAGGCAGGGCAGCGGCCAGGGGAGGCAGGGCAGCGGCGAGAGCGGGGCGAGGCCAGAGGGGGTGTGGGGCGCGCGCGCGAGGCGAGCGAGGCGCGCTAGCAGGCGCGCGGGCGCGCGGGCGGCGCGCGAGCAGCAGCAGCGGCGAGCGCAACCGCAGCGGCGAGCGGGCATGCGGCGAGCAGGCACGGGCGAGGCCGCGCGCGGGCGCGGTGCGGGGTCGGGCGAGCGCGCGATGGGCGCGCCGGAGCGCGGCCAGAGGGAAGAGGAGGCCGGGGGGTTCCTCACCCCCGATGCAAAGAAGAGGGCGGCGAGGCTCGGTGGAGCCGCGATTGGCGAGGCGGGGCAGTGCAGTCCGGCGAGGTGGCGGTGGCGATGGGGCGACGACGAGCGGCGGGGCGCGGCCGGCGCGAGCAGCGCCCGATCCAGTTCTGGATCGGGGGAGGGGGGGAACGAGGGGAGTGAGCGAGGGGGTGAGTGGGGGTTAGGGTTTCGGTGGCCTCCTGGGGGAGGCCATATAGGGGGGGGGCTGGGCCGGCCTGGTGGCCGTGGCCCAGTTGGGCCGGGTTTTTTTTTCCTTTTTATTTTCTTCTGTTTTGTTTTCTTTTTATTTATTCATATCTCCTGTTTAGTAAACTGTTATGCCTCAAAATGATTTTTGTAGAACATGGCAATTGTTCCAATAAATACTAGGCATCCTCTACTACTGCCAAAAATTAGTTTGGAGTCAATTTGAGTTCACACAAATTTTTATAATAATGAAAATGCATTAATCCTCGCTGTTTTGGTAATGTTAGTGCCACCTAATGAATTTATTTATTGTTGATTACAATTTTAGAATGGTCTCTGCAATATTTGTTATTTATCGAACATTTTAGTTTTTATGTTGGACAACTTTTATATTCCACTTTCATTTAAATTTGAATTTGACTTAGGAGTTGAAATGCAATATGATGCAAATGATGATTATGCACTGTTAATCATGCTAACATGTCATTATCAAAAGTAATTACTGTCGCTAATCACCGGGGGTGTTACAACCAAGGAGGCCCATTCATGAGAGGCTTTCTTATCCCACACGAGGCCGTTTGAATAATGGTGTCAGTCGGCCAATGCAAGATAATCAAAAAAGGGTTAGCAGGCAAGTGTGGCGTGCTAAATCACCAAGTGTTGAAAATTCAGAGCCTAGCAAGCAAAAGAGAAGAGTACTAGTGCTGAAACTATTATGATAGGCACTAAAGAATTAACAATCAAAGAGCCGATTATTGTTGATAATCCGGCTGGTCCTAATAAAGATGTGGCTGTTGTCCAGCAAGGTCCCATGGCTAATGATCATGAAGCTAGCACTAGCAAGGCCAAGTTGAGGGATCCAAAATATACTCAGCGTAAGTGGTGTCCTCCCGATATGATCAAGGCACAAAAAAGGAGATTGCAGCGCATGAGGAGCCATGAGAAGGAGGAACAAGAAGCAGAGAAGCAAAGGGATAAATTGTTCAATGAAAGTCGTCCCATGATGCCCGCAAAACAAGTGTGGAGGCCTAAGCAAAAGGAAAACATAGCAGCTTCTGCATTTGTCATAGCAGCACCTACACCACCAACGGAGGATGATGCGGCCGCTATTACATCGTCCACTTCACCTATTACTTCCTCTTCACTTGGAGATATTTCGGAGTGGGTGGACATGCTTGAGGATGGAGATGATACTCTGGATTATGAGTCTACACCGGTTCATGAAGGTATGGATATTAATATGGTGTATTACTTACCCGCTGAATTTTGTGCTATAGATGAAGAAGGGGAAGTAGCTCAGTTGGATTTTGGTCCTAAAAATGCAATATTCGAGAAGCCAAAAGAACCAGTGACGCACTTGAAGCCATTGTTCCTTAAAGGTCATATTAATGGATCGCCGGTTGCTAGAATGCTTGTCGATGGTGGTGCTGTGGTGAATCTTATGCCATATTCGGTCTTCAAAAAACTGGGGCTGCATGGTGAAGAGTTGATAAAGACCAACATGGTGCTCAATGGATTTGATGGCAAAGAGAAAACTGAAGCCAAAGGTGTGATGTATGTGGAGCTTACGGTGGGAAGCAAAACTTTGGCTACCGCATTCTTTGTCGCCGAGGTGCAAGGTAGCTACAATGTGATATTAGGCCGCGATTGGGTTCATGCAAACCAATGCGTGCCATCTACTATGCACCAATTTTTAATTCAATGGGTTGATGATGAAGTAGAAGTCATTCATGCGGATAATTCGGCTTGTGTTGCTTTGGCCGATGCATCGGTGGATTGGTAACATCCCAATGCTACTTGCTTGATGGGGTGTGACTTATCAGAATTTGATTTTCTTAGCGCTATAAAAAGTGGTTTCGTGCCCATTTCTTTAAAGCCGGTTAGTGATAATCGGCTCCAAGGTATGATGTATTTAAATGGATCCTAACTCAGAGTAGTTACAAAAGCGTCTTGTAGAATATCGGTCCAATGAGAATGATATGTACGAGTCCATAGAAGAGTTAAATGATATGGATAAATTAGGACAAGGTTTTACATCGGCCGATCCATTAGAAGAGATAGATACAGGAGATGGTTCAATTCCTAGGCCGGCATTTGTAAACAAAAATTTAAGAGCCGGTCATAAAGTTAAGTTGATCGAGCTGTTGAAAGAATATGTTTGTTGCTTTGCATGGGAATATCATGAGATGCCAGGTTTAAGCCGAGAGCTAGTGGAGCATCGGTTACCTATAAAGGCTGGTTTTAGATCGTACAAGCAATTGGCCAGAAAGTTTAATCCAAAAACATATGACCAAATCAAGGAAGATATCGGTTGTTTGCTTAAAGCTAATTTTATTAGACCTTGCAGGTATGCCGAGTGGATTTCTAACATTGTACCAGTGGAGAAGAAAGGCTCCGGCAAGTTGAGGGTGTGTATTGATTTTAGAGATTTGAATAGAGCTACACCCAAAGATGAGTATCCCATGCCCATAGCCAATATGCTTATTAATGATGCCTCTGGACATAAGGTCATTAGCTTTCTTGATGGTAATGCGGGGTATAATCATTTTTTTATGGCCGAAGAGGACATGTCCAAAACGGCTTTTTGATGTCCCGGTTTCCTTGGTTTATTTGAGTGGACGGTGATGACCTTTGGATTAAAAAATGTCGGTGCCACATATCAAAGGGCTATGAATTTAATTTTTCATGATTTGCTTGGTGTTATACTTGAGGTTTATATTGATGATATTGTTGTCAAATCGGATGCTTTTGAATCTCATCTAACCGATTTGCACTTAGCTTTTGAGAGAATGAAAAATATGGACTAAAGATGAATCCTTTGAAGTGTGCTTTTGGTGTATCGGCTGGAAAGTTTCTGGGTTTCATTATTCATCAAGATGACATAGAAATTGATCCCAAAAAGATAGAGGCTATACAAAAGGTGGGGGCTCCAACATGCAAGAGAGATATGCAAAAATTCCTTGGCAAAGTCAATTATTTGAGGAGATTCATAGCCAATTTGTCAGGGAAGGTTGATGCATTCACTCCCATCCCTCGGTTAAAGAACGATGCCAATTTTACTTGGGGGGCAAAACAGCAAGAAGTGTTCAGTATGATAAAAAAAATATTTGTGCACCCCTCCGGTGTTGAAAGCCCCCAAGCATAAAGAGCCCTTTAGGTTTTATATTGCGGCGGAGGAAGGTGTTATTGGTGTTGTTTTGACTCAAGAGACCGAAGGAAAGGAGCATGCTATTACTTATTTGAGCCGACGCTTATTGGACACTGAGACAAGGCATACATTTATTGAGAAATTATGCTTATGCTTGCACACAATTGAGACAGTATCTAGTGCCTAGTACTTGCATTATAGCTTGTCAAACCAATGTCATCAAATAAATGTTGCATAGGCCAATTCTTAGTGGTAGAATTGGCAAGTGGGTTTATGCTTTAATTGAATATGATTTGGCTTATGAATCTCTTAAATCCATGAAAGGCCAAATCGTTGCTAATTTTATTGTTGACCATCGGATTGATGACAAGCATGATATTGATATAAACCTTGTCTCGTTAGTACCATGGAGATTATATTTTGATGGTTCAGTTTGTAGCAACGACCAAGGTGTTGGTATTGTTTATATATCTCCTCATGGTGCTGTTTTTGAAGCCTCATGCCACTTAGAGTATTTTTGCGCAAATAATCAGGCCGAATATGATGCATTGTTATTCGGCTTAGAGATGTTGCTTGCCAATAGGTGCTACACATATTGAGGCTTTTGGTGATTCATTATTAGTAGTGCAACAAATATCCAAAGTCTTTCAATGTTTCGACAAATCACTTAATGTTTATCTTGATAAATGTCTAGATATAATTTCTACTTTGGATTATTTTAGCATTGCCCATATATCTAGACATGACAATTGGAGAGCAAATGAGTTAGCACAACAAGCATCCGGCTATCATGTTGATCATGACATGTTTCATATTTCCCAAAGGCCAATGTCTAGTCTTGCCAACGTAGGGGAGGCTGAGCCGGAGCCCACCGTTTCGGCCACTAATGAAAATTTTAATGCAGGAGAAAATCAGGACTGGAGGAAACCCATTATTGATTATTTGTGTGATTCTAGTAAAAGGGTGGACAGGACCATTCGGCGTATGGCTTTCAAGTATACAATGAGAGATGATGATCTTTATCGCCGAACGGTTGATGATGTTCTTTTAAAATGCTTGGATGAGGACCAAGCAAGAATTGCTATGGGAGTGGTGCATGAGGGAATTTGTGGCACTCATCAGTCGGCTCCCAAGATGAAATGGTTATTACGACATGTTGGGTTTTATTGGCCGACGATGATTAGTGATTGCTTCCGGTATTATAAAGGATGTGAAGCTTTTCAAAAGTTTGGTGATATTCAGTTGGCTCCCGCTGCTATGTTACATCCTATTATCAAGTCGTGGCCTTTTAGAGGTTGGGGATTAGACTTTATTGGAGAGATTCATCCTTCTTCTTCAAAGGGGCATCGGTTCGTATTGGTGGCAACTGATTATTTCACTACATGGTCTGAAGCAATACCGCTCAAAAATATGACACATACAAAGGTAATTCAATTCATAACTGAGCACATTATTCATAGATTCGGCATTCCTCAAACATTAACTACGGACAAAGGTTCATCCTTTATGTCACATCAAGTTAGAGAATTTGCCGAATCATATAAGATAAAGTTGCTCAATTCCTCTCTGTATTATGCCCAAACCAATGGACAAGCTGAGTCTAGAAATAAAATATTGATCAAGCTCATCAAGAATAAGATTGAGGATAATCCAAGGAGATGGCATGAGCTATTGTCCGAAGCTTTGTGGGCACACAGAATCTCAAAGCATGGTGCTACAAAGGTAACTCCATATGAGCTCGTATATGGTCAAGAGGCCGTTTTACTAGTGGAAGTGAATTTGAATGCTTTGAGAATAGCAAAACAAAATGATTTATCGGCGGTGGACTATTATAACTTGATGATGGACAATATTGATGAAGTCGCCGATAAAAGTTTGGTTGCTTTGAAGGCCATAGAGAAGGATAAGTTGAGGGTGGCAAGAGCTTACAATAAGAAGGTCAAGTTGAAGAATTTTCAAGTTGGCGATCTCGTGTGGAAGGTGATTCTACCAATTGGTTTGAAAGACACAAAATTCGGGAAGTGGTCTCCAAGTTGGGAAGGTCCTTTTAAGATTACAAGAGTAGTTCCCGAAAACTCATATTTGGTGGAATCCTTCCAAGGGACATTGTTACCTCGAGCTCTCAACGACAAATATTTAAAGAAATACCACCCAAGTGTGTGGCAAGAAGCCTAGATAGGCAACGACCGATATATAAATATCGCGCTAAGCAAAGACATGGCCGATACACAATTATCGCCCTAAGAGTACAAATGGCCGATGGAGTGTTGACATTGTCCTTAGAACAAACGCGGTTGATACATCTCCAACGTATCTATAATTTATGAAGTATTCATGCCATGTTTACAATAATTTTATATGGTTTTGGTATGATTTGGATGGAACTAACCCGGACTGGCGCTGTTTTCAGCAGAACAACCGTGGTGTTGTTTTTTGTGCAGAAATAAAAGTTCTCCAAATGCAAAGAAACTTTTTGACCATTTTTTTTGGAACAAAAGAGGCAATAGAAGCTTCGTGGGAGGACCAGAAGGTGAAGGAGGTGAGCACAAGACACCTGGGCGCGCCAGGAGGCCCAGGCGCGCCCAAGTGGGTTGTGCCCGCCTCGAGGCCCATCTTCGCGTGAAACCGATGCCAAAAAATCCTATAAATACAGAAACCCCCAGAAATAACCCTAGATCAGAAGTTTCGCCGCCGCAAGCCTCTGTAGCCATGAAAAACCAATCTAGACCCCGTTCCGGCACCCTGCCGGAGGGGGAAATCATCACCGGTGGCCATCTTCATCATCCCGGCGGCCACCATGATGAGGAGGGAGTAGTCCACCCTCGGGGCTGAGGGTTTGTACCAGTAGCTATGTGTTTAATCTCTCTCTCTCTCTCTCTCTCTCTCGTGTTCTTGAGATGGCACGATCTTGATGTATCGCGGGCTTTGTTAATATAGTTGGATCATATGGTGTTTCTCCCTCTCTATCTTGTTGTGATGAATTGATTTTTCCCTTTGAGATTTCGTTCTTATCGGATTGAATACTTTTATGGATTTGAGAACACTTGATGTATGTCTTGCTATGAATACCCGTGGTGACAATGGGGTATCATATTGATTTACTTGATATGTGTTTTGGCACTCAACTTGCGGATTCCCGAGGTGACATTGGGGTAATCTATGCATAGGGGTTAATGCACGTTCTTGTCTTTGTTTCTCCGGTAGAAATTTTGGGGCACTCTTTGAGGTTCTTTGTGTTGGATTGAGTATTATGAATCTGAAATTATTTGGTGTTATCTTAGTACGAACTCTTGATAGATCGATCGAAAAGAATAGCTTGGTGTTATTTTAGTACGAACTCTAGGATAGATTGATCAGAAAGAATAGCTTTGAGGTGGTTTCCTATCCTACAAACAATTTCTTCTTATGTTCTCCGCTAGATAGGAACTTTGGAGTGATTCTTCATCGCACGTTGAGGGATGGTTATATGATCCAATTATATTAGCATTGTTGAGAGATTGCACTAGCGAAAGTACGGACCCTAGGCCTCATTTTCAAGCATTGCAATACCGTTTGTGCTCCATTTTATCAATTGCTACCTTGCTGTTTTTTATTGCTCCTATTACAAAAATCAATATCTACTATCATTACTATGCTTGTATCACCATGTCTTCGCCGAACTAGTGCACCTATATAAATTACCATTGTATTTGGTGTGTTGGGGGACACAAGAGACTTTTTATTATTTGGTTGCAGGGTTGTTTGAGAGAGACCATCTTCATCCTACGCCTCCCACGGATTGATAAATCTTAGGTCATCCACTTGAGGGAAATTTGCTACTGTCCTATAAAACTCTGCGCTTGGAGGCCCAACACGAGTCTACAAGAACAAGTTGTGTAGTAGACATCAAGCTCTTTTCTGGCGTCGTTGCCGGGGAGGTGAGTGGTTGAAGGTATATCTTTAGATCTTGCAATTGAATTTTTTAGTTTCTTGTTTTATCACTAATTTGGTTTATAAAAGAAAACTACAAAAAAATTGGAATTGAGGTGGCCTCATATTATTCGGCTTTATCATGTCTTTCTTGAAAATGATGGAAAGGAAAATTATGCTCAATTGATAGAAGAAGAATTCAATAAAATGTTTGGCATAAAATATTTGAATGAGCATGATTGCAATGTTGTTGGTACGAATTCTTTGAATATCCATGATGCTAATGATATGCAAAACTACAAGCTTGGGGATGTTATGTTTGATGAAGATGATATTTTTAGTCCCCCAAGTTTTGAAGAGAATATTTACTATGATCAAAGCATGCTTCCTATTTATGATGATTATATTGATGAAAGTGGATTTGGAGAGGTCATGACTTTATTTAATGATGAATCCACTATTTTGGAAGAGGTTCAAATTGATTATGACAACAAAGTTGCTATCTATGATGATTATGGTGATGATATGTATGCTATAAAGAATAATGATAACCATGAAACTTGTCATCATGATTTTAATTTTCAATCACATGATAGTTATTTTGTTGAGTTTGCTCCCACCACTATTCATGAGAATAAATTTGCTTATGTGGAGAGTAAGAAAATTTCTATGCTTGTTGATCATGAAAAGAATGACTTTATGTGATAGTTATATTGTTGAATTCATTCATTATGCTACTTAAAATTATTATGAGAGAGGAATATATGCTTCTACATGTCTCAATAATATCAAGTTTCCTCTGTATGTGTTGAAAATTTTGAAGTTGCACTTGTTTTGCCTTCCTATGCTAGTTGATTCTTGTTACCATAAATTGTTTGCTCACAAAATCCCTATGCATAGGAAGTGGGTTAGACTTAAATGTGCTAGTCATATTCTTCATGATGCTCCCGTTGTGTTTCAATTCTTTACTTTTATGCGAGCATAATTGAAATCATCATGCCTAGCTAAGAAGGCATTAAAGAAAAGCGTTTGTTGGGAGACAACCCAACATTTACCACTACTGTTTTTGTGTGTTCACATTATTAGTCTACTGTAGTAATCATTTTTTATAGCTTTTGTTTTAATAAAGTGCCAAGTAAAGCCTTTGGGATAGTGTGGATGATAGTTGACTTAATTCTGTGCAAAAAAAGAAACTTTTGCGCCCAGTAACAGAATTGTTAAAAATCACTTGAGCGTCTAAAAACTCTGAATTTATTACAGATGATTTACCTACAAATTTCCTACGTTTTCCAAAATTTTAAGGATTTTTGGAGTTGCATAAGTATGACTAAAATTCAGATCTTTACGTACTGTTCTGTTTTTGACAGATTCTGTGCAATGCATAGTTTGCTTGTTTTATGGTTTCTATGACTTATATTGCTTAATATAAATTGTGAAAATTGTAGAGTACAGTAGTAATTATGTGGAAACAATTATTAATCTTATCTTGACAGTACCAAAGTGAATGATTTGTCTTTATCATACTAACGCATCTCACGAAGTTCCGTTAAGTTTTGTGTGATTGAAATTTTCAAGTTTTGGGTTAGATATCGATATAAGGAGAATAAGGAGTGACAAGACCCTAGGCTTGGGGATGCCCAAGGCACCCCAAGGTAATATTCAAGGAATATCCAAGCAACTAAGCTTGGGATGCCCCGGAAGGCATCCCCTCTTTCGTCTCCAACATTATCGGTAACCTCACTTGGAGCTACATTTTCATTCGTCACATGATATGAGTTTTGCTTGGAGCATCATTTTATTTTATTAGGATTTGCTTGCTGTTATTTAGAATAATGTTTTGTGTCTTTTACTTCAATAAAAATGTCAAGTATAGCCTTTGCTATGCTTATTTTGCAAGTCTATATGTGGCTGTTTGAAAACAGAAAGTTGCACGCTAGTGCGTGAATTCTTGAGAAAAGTCAGAATGTGATAAAATGTTGATTTTTTTCACAATAAGCTATGATAAAATTTCTACAGTTTGGTTAATTTTAAGAATTTTTGGAGTTAGGGAAGTATGAGTAAAATTGCATTCTTTACAGACTGTCCTGTTTAGACAGATTGCTGTTATGTTTGCATTGTTTGCATATGTTTGCTTGTTTAATGATTCTATTTGAGGATAGGAGTATTAAATACACAGAGGCATTTAGTACGCAATGCTAAATAATAATTTTAATGATTTTCTACAGTAGAGAATGATAAGGTTATTGCATTGATTTATACTAACTTATCTCACGAGTTTTTGTTGAATTTTGTGTGGATGAAATTTTTAAGATTTAGGGGAACCATGATATAAAAGGAATTAAGGAGACACAAAAGATCAAGCTTGGGGATGCCCAAGGCATCCCAAGATAATATTCCAAGAAGTCTCAAGCATCTAAGCTTGGGGATGCCCCGGTAGGCATCCTGCCTTTCTTCATCAACAATTATCGGTTAGCCTCGGTTGAGCCTAAATTTTGCTTCTTCACATGATGTGTGCTATTGTTGGAATGTCATTTTATTTTGTTTTGATTGCTGTTTTAATAAAATACTTAGACCTGAAAGTTTTTAAATAAGAGAGAGTCTTCAATTAGCTAGCCTTTTACTTAACTACTCGTTTGATCTTCACTTATATCTTTTTGGAGTAGTTTGTCATTTACTCTTGTGCTTCACTTATATCCTATGAGTAAATTGTTGAATGAATTGAATATCATGAAGTTGAAATTATATGTTCATATCATGCCTAGTAGTAGCTTCACTTTGGGTTTAGAAAGTGAAATCTTTTGAAGCTTGACAATCACAATATTGGTCATACAAGCAATTCATGAATAATTAGTATAAGGAAGAGAACTTTCAGATATAAATATATTATCTTGGACATCTTCTATGATTGTGAATACCCATTAATTATTTTCAAACTTAAGCAAATTAGTTGAAGTTGGACAAGGAAGACAACGTAATGAGTTATGGTTGTGTATATTTGCATAGAAGTTATATTGTTATGGATCCACCAACATGTGGTGTTTGCTTAGGATCTTTTGCTAGCCAAAAATTCGTACTAAGTAGAGATACTACCTGTGCATCCAAAAACCCTTAAACCCAGTTTCTTGCCATGAGTGTCCACCATACCTACCTATGGATTGAATAAGATCCCTCAAGTAAGTTGTCATCGATGCATAAAGCAATAAAAATTGCTCCTAAATATGTTTGATCTTTTATTGTAAGGGAAAATTGAGCGTTGTACGAACTTGTGATGGCAAAGTAATGAAAGCGACGGACTGCATAATAAAGGTTGCTATCATAAGGGGTAATATAACATGACGTTCCTTTGCATTAAGAGCTTGGGCATCCAAAAATAAAAAGCGCATGACAACCTCTGCTTCCCTCTGCGAAGGGCCTGTCTTTTACTTTTCAGTATTTACTTTTATGCAAGAGTCAATAGTATGCATTCTCATTTCAACCTTAATTATTCTCTAGTTGGCAAGCATCATGTGGTGGGGAAAGATCTAGGCACATATGGCCAGTCAAATATATTTGATCATGATTTAATATTGTTGATAATTATCTCTATGATAAATGAGTTGGGAGGCGAAACATTAAGCCCCTATCTTTCTTTGTGTTCGATGGATGCGATTTGTTCTAACAATATGCCTTGAGTACTAACAATCATAGAAGACTATATGATGATTGAGTATGTGGAGCTCTTACTTAGACTCTGTTGAATAAGTTGAATTGCAATTGTTTGGTGACCAAGAATATAGGTTATTAAGTTTCAAGAGAATTCATTGTTTGAATCTTAACATGTGAATTGATTGCTACTTTAGCATGAGCAGTTTTATGAGAAAGAATTGCTGTTATGATGCTATGAAAAGTGATTGAAATTATCATTGATCAAACTTATGCACTTTGCTAGCATTCACACTTCATAAATTATCTCTTTTATCATTTACCTACTCGAAGACGAGTAGGAATTAAGCTTGGGATGCTGATACGTCGCCAACGTATCTATAATTTATGAAGTATTCATGTCATGTTTACAACAATTTTATATGGTTTTGGTATGATTTGGATGGAACTAACTCGGACTGACGCTGTTTCCAGCAGAACTACCGTGGTGTTGTTTTTTGTGCAGAAATAAAAGTTCTCCAAATGCAACGAAACTTTTTGACGATTTTTTTTGGAACAAAAGAGGCACTAGAAGCTTCGTGGGAGGACCAGAAGGTGAAGGATGTGAGCACAAGACACCTGGGCGCGCCAAGAGGCCCAGGCGCGCCTAGGTGGGTTGTGCCCGCCTCGAGGCCCATCTTCGCGTGAAACCGACGCCAAAAAATCCTATAAACACAGAAATCCCCAGAAATAACCCTATATCAGAAGTTCCGCCACTGCAAGCCTCTGTAGCCACGAAAAGCCAATCTAGACCCCGTTCCGGCACCCTGCCGGAGGGGGAAATCATCACCGGTGACCATCTTCATCATCCCGGCGGCCATCATGATGAGGAGGAAGTAGTCCACCCTCGGGGCTGAGGGTTTGTACCAGTAGCTATGTGTTTAATCTCTCTCTCTCTCTCGTGTTCTTGAGATGGCACGATCTTGATGTATCGCGGGCTTTGTTAATATAGTTGGATCATATGGTGTTTCTCCCTCTCTATCTTGTTGTGATGAATTGATTTTTCCCTTTGAGATTTCATTCTTATCGGATTGAATACTTTTATGGATTTGAGAACACTTGATGTATGTTTTGCTATGAATACCCGTGGTGACAATGGGGTATCATATTGATTCACTTGATATGTGTTTTGGCACCCAACTTGCGGATTCCCGAGGTGACATTGGGGTAATCTATGCATAGGGGTTGATGCACGTTCTTGTCTTTGTTTCTCCGGTAGAAATCTTAGGGCACTCTTTGAGGTTCTTTGTGTTGGATTGAGTATTATGAATCTAAAATTATTTGGTGTTATCTTAGTACGAACTCTTGATAGATCGATCGGAAAAAATAGCTTGGTGTTATTTTAGTACGAACTCTAGGATAGATTGATCGGAAAGAATAGCTTTGAGGTGGTTTCGTACCCTACAAACAATCTTTTCTTATGTTCTCCGCTAGATAGGAACTTTAAAGTGATTCTTCATCGCATGTTGAGGGATGGTTATATCATCCAATTATATTAGCATTGTTGAGAGATTGCACTAGCGAAAGTATGGACCCTAGGCCTCATTTTCAAGCATTGCAATACCGTTTGTGCTCCGTTTTATCAATTGCTACCTTGCTGTTTTTTATTGCTCCTATTACAAAAATCAATATCTACTATCATTACTACGCTTGTATCACCATCTCTTCGCGAACTAGTGCACCTATATAAATTACCATTATATTTGGTGTGTTGGGAACACAAGAGATTTTTTATTATTTGGTTGCAGGGTTGTTTGAGAGAGACTATCTTCATCCTACGCCTCCCACGGATTGATAAACCTTAGGTCATCCACTTGAGGGAAATTTGCTACTGTCCTATAAAACTCTGCGTTTGGAGGCCCAACACGAGTCTACAAGAACAAGTTGTGTAGTAGACATCAGCGGTGCAAATTATTTTTTCGGCATTCAAGCTTTGCCGAAAAACAGGGGGCATGTGTTGACACCAGATTTTGGCATGGTACGAAATGCAATTAAGATGATCTCAAATGGAGAAGTGATCTAGATGAAAAAGTTGTGTATTGTTGACATGAACATCTTTGAAGTTTGGGTCATCGCCATCCGATCTCATCTCGAAGGCCGAAGTTGTGTTCAAAATACTGAGATTTTGTATCCAGATCACTGTTCGACCGATTACGCCTTAAGGACTGACTCAAATGAGAAAACTTTCTACACGAATTGTCTTCGTCTCGTCGAAACGGTCGATTTCGATATAAAAATCGTCTTAATCCGATGTCGTATGTAAAAGTTAGAGCCATTCTAGTGCAGCCCTACTACCAGACAAAAAGTCGCCCGCCCAATCAGACATGTGTATGATAGGTAGGGCCACCAATTGTTTATATTGCCCGAGCGTTTCGGCACACAAGACGACCCTGAATCGAAAAATGTTCCACATGAAAGTTGTTCGTCTCGTTGAAACGGTCGAATTTGCTTTTGGGCTCATCTTCATCCGAGGTCTTTTATGGCCCGTGGGACCTAAAAACCGAACTGTTGTCCCAGACTTACCTAAATCCGAGTTCGGTTAATTTTGGAAAGATTTGGACGTGATTTGGAGTCCTTTTCTTGTACGGGAAGTCCATCCGCCTCTTATATTGACAAGAGGTAACAGCCGATTGAACAACACACAATCGCAAAACCCATCTACTTTTTATCCTAGTTTTACATCTCTCCCTTGTTCTTTTTCTCTCGTTCTTCGTATTGAAGGGCAGCGATCCTCGAGGCTCTAGGGGCGGGCGAACCGACCTAGGGCAGCCCATAGCCGCCGCGTGTCCAGACGGGGTCCCTCCCGGGCGTGTGGGGTTTCGGGTCCTCAAAAGCTCTCGCCGGTCGACTTGCGAATCGCGCTTCCGGTGAGGCTCCTTCGACGTGAGCTGCGGTGCACCACCCCCGGCGTCGAGGGTACACGTGACGTGTTCGTGTGCGAACAGGACCTTCTGTCGTTTCCAATGGCAACACTAACGAATTTGACGATTGCATCATTGAGAAATCTCGCAAAGTACGGACAGTTCTCATCAGCATTACATATATTGTACACCAAGCAATAGTTATTTACACAAACCTGGATCATGGTGGGACTCACCCCCTCTTCCTCCTTCAAACACTTTTTTTTTGTCTGGTCATGGTCTACTTAACACCACCCCAGCGATCTTAAAACCGCTCTTATTAAACATGGAACTGATGTGGCAAAAGTATTCTTGCACTTTCGGGTACTAGCATTATGGATGACTTTAAAGTCATCACCCATTATTCGATGGACATCTTGGAGATTTAAGAGCCCATAGATCTTGGAGCAACCTGAGGGGAATGGAGGTGTGCTAGTTAAAAAAATGATATAAGTATTTTTCTTGAGAAAAATGATATTAGAAAATGGAAAAGGCTAGAAAACCAACTGGAAGGACACTCCTCACCTCCCCTGCAGCTTCGCTGCGGCCGTGCCTTCGTGAGAGACCAAGGAAACCAAAACCATCATCGCCCCCAGAAAAAAAACATCTCGAGAAAACAAACGAAAAATCCCCAATCCATGAAGCCCACCACTGTCTCGCCTCCCGCGGCGGCGGCGGCGGCGCCGGCCACCGACGATCCTTCGCCATCGCACTCCGACCCCGCCTCGGCCACTTTCTCGGTCGAGCGCGGCGGCGACGCCTCCGCCTCCTGCCGATGGACCCTCCCGGACTTTCCCCGCACCCGCGCCCGCACCTTCTACAGCCGCTACTTCGAGGTCGGCGGCTTCGACTGCCGCCTTCTCCTCTACCCGCGCGGCGACACCCAGTCCCTCCCGGGATACCTATCCCTCTACCTCCAGGTCCTCGACCCCAAAACCCCATCGTCCTCCTCCTCCTCCACCACCACCACCACATCCTCCAAATGGGATTGCTTCCTCAGCTACCGCCTCTCCGTCGTCCACCCCTCCGATAACTCCAAGTCCCTGGCGCGCGATTCCTGGCACCGTTTCTCCTCTAAGAAACGTTCGCACGGCTGGTGCGACTTCGCTCCATCCGCCGCCTCCTCCTTCCTCCTGCCGCCCCACGATTCCCTTGTCATTGCTGCCGACATTTCGGTGCTATCGGAGACCGCCTCCTTCTCCGAGGCCGACGGACGCTTCACCTGGAAGGTGTTCAACTTCAGCCTGTTCCGGGAGATGATCCGCACACAAAAGATCATGAGCCCCGCATTCTTCCCTGCTGCCGCCGCTGCTGGTGGGAGTGACTGTGGACTCCGGATTAGTGTCTACCAGAGTAATGTATCTGGTGCAGAACATTTGTCGGTGTGCCTGGAGGGCAGGGAGCCTGTGGTTCAGGCAACCTCAGCGTCATCTGCGTCAGCATTGGCGTCAACTAGTGCAGGGAGTGGCGTGCCTGATGCTGACCGTGGTTGCTGGTGCCTTTTCCGTGTTTCAATCCTTAATCAGAAGCCTGGGGGGAGCCACATTCATAGGGACTCATATGGGCGGTTTGGAGCAGACAGTGCCAGCCTTGGATGGGGGGATTACTTGAAGATGGATGAGTTTTTGGCTGCCGATGGGGGTTACCTGTTTGATGGGGCTGTGGTGTTTAATTCCTCGGTGCATGTGATCAAGGAGTCTAACTCATTCACTCGTAGCTTACCACCGGTGGCGGGCATTAGTGGTGCTGGGGGTGGACGATCTGGGACTAGAAAATCGGATGGGCACTTTGGGAAGTTTGTGTGGAGGATCGAAAACTTCACAAGATTGAAGGAGCTGCTCAAGAAGAGGAAGATCACTGGTTTATGCATCAAGAGCAGACGATTTCAGGTCGGGAATCGCGACTGCCGCCTTATTGTTTATCCACGGGGTAAGTATTTGGAAAAATGCCTTCTCAAGATTCATCTGGTAGTTTCAACATCAACTCTATGAAGTTTGCTGACATATACTGCTAAAAACGTGATAACCAAACCTAGAATTTTTATGCCTATATGATTTGATCAGAACTGTCACTTGCTAAATGGGCTGAAGTTTCTTAACCATTTGCAACATTGAGAATCCACTAGATTTTGACCTGTTTCGAGTTGCAATTTTGCATTTAGTAAATGGAAATTCACCAGAAAATTCATGTTTGTGATTTTATTTAGACAATATAGCTACTAGCTTGTATCACTCAATAGATTCAGTGGTGTGACTTTGATCACCTTTTTTAGAAATTTGAATCATTGCCTATGAAAGAGGCACAACCCCATTTTGTTCATTTCTTGCAATTATTGTGTCAGTTATCCCTGTTTGATATGGTCTATCACTATTTGCTCTGATTGACAGCCAACCTTGTGAATAACATGCGCTTAGATATTTGTTTTGTTAAATAGCTGTTAGCCTGTTACCTTACCTCTTCCAGAACAATATGCCATGACTCATGGAGCACTACTAAATTGATAACAAGTCCATCTGATCGCTATCGAAAAATCAACTTCCATGTTATAAAAATATCTAAAAAAGGATATACATTTTGGATGATCTGTGCAACTGCAATTTTTTAGCCCATTGTATCCTGCATAGAAGACAAAATGTATACTAAATTAGTTGTCATTTTAGACCCTCCACACTTGTTTTTGTTTTCACAGCAGATTTGGCGCAAGTGCTTGCATCTGCAGCCTCTTGTTGGTTGACGTGCCTTGTTGGTCCACATATTATAGCATGCTCTACATCCATGTTTATTCTTTCATGGTTTTCTCTGAGGTGCCTCAACCAACAAGTAGGTTGCGGGTACAACCACTTGCCGGCAGTAATATTTCTCATCTTGACCATCCAAGGTCCATGCTTGCATGATGTCCATTCACCTTCTGTAAACCTGTGAAAATTTCAGACTGTTCTATGTACTTCCCCCCAATAGTAGCAACCACAGTGAATTAACTTCAGCTGTTAAATCATGAGTGAGATGAATATATCTTGCCTAGAGGCTACATAATGAAGTTCATTTATTCTATGTGTTGATCCTAAAAGAATTATAAGTATATCGAACAGCAGTAATAAAATCATTTGACATTTTGAGTGCAACCTGGGTTTACCAGTGAGTTGTTGTTAAGTTTGGAGTGTTTGTTGGTTCAGCCTCTGCATCACAATTTTTTAAACGACGCTGTATACATATGTAGGTAGAATTTGAATTGCCGTTTTTTATTTATATGCCACATATTTCGGTCGCCTACTTATTTATCCTTCTGAATGAATTGCCATTTATTTAATTTATCTTCCATATATTTCAGCACCTTACTTATTTATCCTTGTGAATTTATGGTCTCATTGCAATCAAATCACTGCTAGTTTCCTTTCAGTTAGCTATCAGTATTGTTACTTTTTAAATTTAGGTAACTGCACTATCAGAATGTATGTACTGACTTCATCAGTTGGTTCTCTTAATGTTGCTGCAATCAGGGCAGTCTCAACCGCCATGCCACCTCTCAGTGTTTCTGGAAGTGACAGATCCCCGAAATACTACCAGTGAATGGACCTGCTTTGTGAGCCATAGATTGTCTGTTATCAATCAGAAAGGGGAGGAGAAGTCAATCATGAAAGAGTCTCAAAATCGTTACTCTAAGTCAGCGAAGGATTGGGGTTGGCGTGAATTTCTGACATTAACTAGCCTCTTCGACCAGGATGCTGGTTTTCTTGTACAGGACACTGTTGTGTTCTCTGCAGAGGTTCTCATTCTGAAGGAAACTGCAACTATGCAAGAGCCTAGTGACGAAGATTCTGAAATATGCAGTTCAAGTTCTGGATATCAGATTGATACTTTACCAAAACATCCGTCATTTACGTGGAAGGTGGAAAATTTCTTGTCCTTTAAGGAGATTATGGAGACAAGAAAAATTTTCAGTAAATATTTTCAGGCTGGTGGCTGTGAGCTGCGGATAGGTAAACGAAGTTTACTTACTATTCAGCCTTGTACCGTATAGTTTCTTTTGTATTTTCATATTTTGTGCTTACATAACACAACCTGCAGGTGTATATGAGTCATTTGATACAATGTGCATATATCTGGAGAGTGATCAGTCATCTGGGGTTGATCCTGATAAGAACTTTTGGGTACATTATAAGATGGCTATACTCAACCAGAAGAACTCTTTGAAAACCGTGTGCAAAGAATCTTCAATCTGCACAAAAACATGGAACAATTCAGTTCTCCAGTTTATGAAGGTTTCAGACATTCTGGATCCTGAAGCTGGCTTTCTTGTCCGGGACACTATTGTCTTCGTTTGTGAAATCATAGACTGCTGTCCATGGTTTGACTTCTCTGATCTCGAGGTGAGGTTAGGTTTGCTAATCTTTCATTGGGCCTGTCTATTTGTGCTTCTTCTGCTAGGTTCTAGGGCGTTCTCTAAACTGCTTTGATGTGGCAGGGCATGCAAAAAGGCTGTAGTTGTAATAACCAAAAGTTCAGCTTGAATGTAGTTGTGCAGCATATGTTATATCGTGTATGAAGGTACACAAGGAGAAATAATTAAGAATGAGAAGTCCTAGGGTACTCTTATTTGACCAGGATGTAGGCCACTTCTAATTAGATCTTGATTGCAATATTTAGCATTTAATAAACTGGTCATATCAATCACTGACTAATTTTAAGCCTGGCGAATCTGCAATTTGAGTACTTCCAAGGTACAGTTAAACTGTGGAATGCAATACTTAGATTACTCTGAAAATTTTATGAACTTTCGAGACTAGCGCTTTATGATTTAGCAAGTATCGTTACGGACTTGTAATTCATTAGCTGCAAGTACATGCTAACTTTAACAGTACAGCTGACAAATGTTTTTCTTACAAGCACTCCAGTTTATTGTACATGATAAATTGTAACACTGATCAGATTACTGTTAGAGATAAGTTAGCTCTCATACGTGTATATCTTTTCATCAACTAACCCAAGAACCTTAAGTGGATATTTTGTGTGTAGTCCATTGACGATAACAATGCTAAACATGAAAAATGTTCTTGATTTTGCTTTTATAAATCCTAACTATGGTCTATAACAATGTATGTGTCATATCTGGCCATCTTCCATCTTGATGT
The DNA here is from genome assembly GCA_011799875.1 of Thinopyrum elongatum. Classification (NCBI taxonomy): domain Eukaryota; kingdom Viridiplantae; phylum Streptophyta; class Magnoliopsida; order Poales; family Poaceae; genus Thinopyrum; species Thinopyrum elongatum. Next base: position 351,495,112 of record CM022302.1, on the reverse strand, counting down.
CCATTTCTATCCAGTATTTTACTCAAGCAATGGGGTATTCTCTCTATCTATTTTTAGGTTCAGTTCAGAAATATGCTGTCTGAATTATCAGTCAATGATGAGTACATGACGTTTGCCTCCTTTTTTTACCTCTAAAAGAAGTTATGGTAGATAGGATAACATTTATCAGTGAGAACTATGGTTTGTATATAGTAATTCCCAATTAACTTATCTGGCAGGTATTTGCCTCAGATGATGACCAGGATGAGTTGTCAACAGATCCTGATGAACTTATCGAGTCTGAAGACAGTGATGATGTGAGTGGTGATGAGGAAGATATGTTCCGGAACCTCCTCTCAAGGGCTGGATTTTCACTTACATATGGAGACAACTATACTCAGCCGCAGGTTACCTTGAGAGAGAAAATTTTGACGGATGCTAGTGCGATTGCTGGATTTCTTACTGGCCTGCGTGTTTATCTGGACAACCCAGCAAAAGTGAAGCGCATGCTTCTTCCTGCCAAAGTGTCCACCAAGGGTGGTGGAAAGAAAGATTCTTCAAAGTGTGATTCAAGCTCCACAAGTCTCATAAATTTGTTGATGGGTGTTAGCGTCTTAAAGCAAGCTATAATTGATTTGCTTTTAGATATAATGGTTGAGTGTTGCCAACCTTCAGATGAAAGATCATCATATGGCTCCTCCTCCTCAAGTTCTAAAACTGCTCCTGATTCAAATGGGGCTAGCTCTCCATCAGAGCTCATTGTGGAAAGCGAACAAACAGAATGTGCATGCAGAAATCAGTATGAAACGGCTGAATCTGATACTGTTAATTTTAGGCGTAATCTTGGATTAGAAAATGCAGAGCTAAGTGCAAATGAGATGCCTGTCAAGATTCTAGAACAGTCCAGTTGTCCTCCAGAGACACCTGCCATCGATCTGCCAGGGGATGAAAGTTCTGATCAAGCTTCTGGGGTATGATTTGAGGGTCCTGTCATATTCAGCCTCATTTTCATATTTTATTTTACCAGTATGCTAACCTGCTGGTTTTTTTTTTCAGACAAAATGGCCAGACCAGTCAGAGGAACTGTTAGGACTGATTGTTAATTCATTGAAGGCACTAGACTGTGCTGTTCCACATGGATGCCCTGAACCAAGAAAGCGGCCTAAGTCTGTCCAGAAAATTGCACTTGTACTAGAGAAAGCTCCAAAGAAGCTTCAACCTGATTTCATCGCCCTTGTACCAAAGTTGGTTGATGGGTCTGAACACTCACTTGCTGCTTGTGCCCTTTTAGATCATCTTGAAAAGGCAGATGCTGAGCCATCACTGAGGTTACCGGTAAGTTTGACGCTTTGAACTAATCTTACTTTTTTTTGGTCCCTAATTTCATTTTTGCAAAGAAACATAACACTTCCACTTCTTGGGTGAACAGATGTCTGAATTGCCTGAATATTATGACACTCATGTCTCTATATTTGTGACCTTAATGTCTCTATATTTGTGAAGATAGCCATCATTCATGATATAGCAGGCTAGTAATATACACAAGTGAGTCTGATATCTATTTTGATTTCTTTTTTCCCATCATGGCAGGTTTTTGGTGCCTTAGCCGAGTTAGAATTTGATGCTGATGTCTGGAAACGAGTATGTTTTCATGCACTTGAATTGTTGTCTGATTCAAATGATGAGCCTCTTGTAGCAGCCATTTCATATGTTCTCAAGGCGGCATCACAGTGCCAGCATATTCCTCAAGCTGTATGTTTACCATCGATAAATCTCTTTTTACTTTCTCTATACTTGTATAATCTTTTCATATTACTAGTACTAAGTGCACTTACCTTTTTCCCTCCCCAAAGGTTAGAGCTGTTCGATGGAGATTAAAACGTTTGGGTGCTGATGTTCCACCGTGTGTGCTTGAGTTTTTGTCTAAAACGGTGCATAACTGGCCAGATGTAGCTGAAGCATTATTGAAGGATATTGATTCTGAGCCTGAACCTGATAACAGTTGTCTCTCCACGCCTTCTAGTACTTGTAGTAAAGATGGGCTTTCAGCTGAAGGGATGCCTTCTTGGCAAGAGCAAGCTGTACATGGAAGCAATCATCTATCAGATGTTTTTGTACTCATAGAAATGTTATCAGTACCTGGATTATTTGTGGAAGTTGCACGGGTTTTTGAAAGGGCTTTATTGCAAGGGGCCTTTGGGCTGCAGTTAGTAGCCATGGTGTTGGAAAGACGGCATTCTCACAAGTTAAGTTCAAAGTCTGGGGCTGTCGTGTATGATTTACAGAGCAAACAAGTTTTATTAGATGAGCAGTTTGAACCCTCACCCATCCAAGAAGGTGATTTCACTTCAGTCCTTGCACTTGGTGAGGTATTGTCTCTATCTACCTCAGCAAGGGTCCAAGACTTCGTGCGGATGCTTTATGCCATCATGTTTAAGATCTATGGCGAGGATCATTATAGATGCAGATTTCTGAAGGGCCTTGTTGACCGGGCAACAAATACCTCAGATAACTGCCGAGAAGTTGACATAGATATGGATGTCTTGGTATTTCTTGTTAAGGAGGAGTTTGGAATTGCTAGACCTGTTTTAAACATGATGCGTGAAGCTGCTGAAGTTGCTCAGGCCGATCGTGCTAATCTTTGGCACCAAATATGTGCTACTGAGGATGAGAATATTCGTTTGAGGGAGGAGATGGACATGGAGCAAACTAAATTTACCAATGAAAAAGCTGTATTAGCCCAACGACTAACTGAGTCTGAGGCAACTACAGGACATCTAAGGGTATTTCTTTGTTGTGATTCAGCTGCTGACCTGCCTTTCTTGTTTGTTTCTCAGCTTAACACTTTGTTTGTTTTATAATTGTTGTAGTCTGAACTAAAAGCTGAGAAGGATCGTTATATTCGGGAGAAGAAGGAACTCTCCAGGCAGATGCGGGAGATTGAGAATCAGATGGAATGGGTGCGATCAGAGAAAGACGAGCAAATTGCAAAGCTATCTGCTGATAGGAAGAATCTTCATGATCGTGTTAGTGAAGCAGAGACACAACTATCACAGTTTAAAGCACGGAAACGCGAAGAAATAAAGGTAAGAGTTACCGTCAAAAACCATACAATACATATTTTTCCTACAAACACACCCTTTAAGCAGTGCCATAAGTGCTAAGATTTCCTATTTTTTCCTAAAATGCATGCCTTGTTGATTAACTCACACTGGCAAAACGCTAGTAGATTTATTCATAGATTTCAAGATCATATGAAGCAAGTCATGTTGGTATGTTTTGGTATTACTGTTAACTGTTAGAATGTTGCCTTGTGATACCATTGGAAATTTCAGTGAGAAAGACAACATTGATGTTTTACGGTTTGCATCCATCTTGTATGCTGCAGAAAGTAACTACTGAGAAGAATACATTGGCAGAGAGGCTGAAGAATGCTGAAGCTTCCAGGAAACGATTTGATGATGAATTAAAACGACATGCAGCTGAAACACAGGCTCGCGAAGAGATTAGAAAATCACTTGAGGCTGAAGTAAGGAGGCTGACACATAAAGTTGGACAAACCGAGGGAGAAAAGAAAGAAAAAGAAGATCAAATTTCTCGCTGCGAAGCTTACATTGATGGAATGGAGTCAAAACTGCAAGTTTGCCAGGTTTGCGACCTTGCTAGTTTCCAAAATAGATAATTTCATATTCTCCAATGTTCCGGAGATATACTTTTGAGCTAAGCTATGAAAATATCATTATAGTGTGCTGGTAGAAAAAAAAGGTACACACAATGAAGTTGATTTTCCTATGATACTGTCATAAAAACAAGGTAGACGAGGATAGAATAAGTAACATGTAAAACCATTGTTGGAAAGTAATCATCTTTAAATTTAAATTGTAACCATGCATAGATAAAACTGGGTGGCCCTACTATGATACTGCCATAAAACAAAGTAGGCAAGGGTAGAATAAGTAACACGTAAAGCCATTTTTAAGGAGTAATCGTCTTGGAATTTTGAATTGTATCCATGCATAGATCAAATTGGGAGCTCTACTTTTTCCGGGGTGCCAGTTTACAATGTTTTAAATTATTTATTTTCCGTTTCTGATAAGTTTTACCTGTAGTTTGCATGTTTACAAAATTGTTGGGACCCTGATATGTGATATGAACAGATGCAGTAATAACTAGTGAGCCAAACACCAACTAAGAAAGTGTGGCGTGCCAAGGTTAACGCAGCAAACTTAGGGCACTAAAACCAAACACCTATATCGTCACTATTTATATATTAGAAATTTTGCATCAGAACATTACTGCATGTTGTATTTACTATTGTATCTTGTTATTGCAGCAATATATTCGTACTCTGGAAACATCACTTCAAGAAGAGATGGCTCGGCATGCCCCACTGTATGGTGTCGGTGTGGAAGCTTTGTCACTGGAGGAGCTTGAGACCCTTGCAAACATCCACGAGCAGAGTTTGAGACAGATCCATACAATCAGGCAAAGGAAAGGCAGCAGCCATCTCTTGAGCGTCCCTGGCTTGTTCCCCTTGTCTTCGATGGCTGTTGGGCCGCCTTCCTCGTTGATCCACGCGTCCTCCATAGCACCTAATGGCGTGGGTACCCATGGAAACGGGCACATGAACAATGCGGTGGACCGCTGGTTCAATCAAACCTAGCCACGAGATGCAACTGCAAGCGGAAGGCCCGAAGATGTCCATTTTGTGCATTGATCCGATAGATCCCATTCACCAGCTGCCGAGCAATCTGGCGTGGCAGCCTTTTTTGTTCTTGCCTTTCCGTTTGGCTTCTCGCTTTGTATTCTGGAGTGGTAGTGCTGTCGGCTCGAGATGTCATGGGCGCACGTCAAGGGGCTCCATGTGGAATAAGCTGTAATAACAAAGAGATCCGATGGAACTACCAGGTGCAAGTGGAAAGCTATGGAAATGGTTGATATCACCCATTGCTTGATTATTTCAAAAAGCACTGGGATTCCTTTCTCCCTTCATTTTCGTTTCAAAAAGGTGCAACATGAGTACGTGTTTCATGTTTACATCTATTGTTGTGTTGGGCCTGGTAGATACACATTGGCGCTAGAATTTTCCTTTTGCTGCATTGAGATTTGAGAGAATCATACATACAACAGAGATCAAAGGTGCTGTTTTTTAGGGGATTTTGTCTTCTTAATTAAATGGAACTTTAGAGCATCCAAACCACTTAGGGCTAATTCTTTTGTTTGATTCTCCCAGAGTTTTTGACCCCTTTCCAACTTCTCTCAAAATCTTTAACCCTCATTTTGTTTTTGACAATCCTACCTATTTAGACCCTATAACCAGCTAGAATTGTCAAACGAACGAGGGTTGAAGATTCTGGGAGAAGCTGGGGTCTAACTAGCTAGGATTGTCAAATGAACGAGAGGGTTGAAGTTTCTGGAGAGAAGTTGTGTCTAACTAGGTAGGATTGTCAGACGAACAAGGGTTGAAGATTCTGGACGAAGTTGGGATGGATTCAATTATGGGAGAATCGAGCAAAAGAACTTGCCCTTATTGGGGCTACACAGTAACACTTTTCTAGTTATTGAAATTAATGCTCTAGTAGATCCCCAATAAACTGACCTCACTAACTAATACTCCCTCCGTTCCTTTATATAAGGTGTATTTGTTTTTTGAAAAGTCAAACAAGTGCATGTTTGACCGAGTTTTTGAAAAATATATCAATATCCATAATACGAAATTTATATCACTTGATCCATCATGAAAAGTAGTTTCATATTTTATCTATTAGGTATTGCAGATATGGTTATTTTATTCTATAATCTTGGTCAAACATTTAAATGGTTGACTTGCACGGAAATCAATACACCTTATTATTGTGGAACGGAGGGAGTATGACATATAAGACCCACTTGTCATTCAATCAGCAACGGTGGTCCGGCGGTTTGTGGCAGCACGCTGACGTGGCAGTATTGGGTGAATTGGAAGACTTGCCAGTTTTTCTTGCCCAACTCCCTTTAATAAACCAAAATTACTGAGGAAAGTGGAGTTGGTGGAGATGCTCAGTAACAGCATCTACAGCCGCGATTTTAATTCGGCCCCTTAGTCGCGTCCGCGGGCATTGACCAGACACGCCTCATATTTCATTCTTCATATCTGTATATCTCATATCTGGCACCTTATATTCATACTATACATGCAACGTGAGCTACTTTACGTGATCAAACAACGGGCAACAAAATCGGGTGCAAACGAACAACAAAAATCGGGTTCAACCGGACAACAAAATCAGCTCTAAACGGACATTAAACGAGCTTGACATCATCCAAAAGATCATCTGAGTTCGTCGCCGAACAAGTTCTTAAACACCAACAACTAAAAACGATATAAACATAAGAGGAGGTGCGGGATCACCACTTCCGCACCGGACCTTTGCCCTTCCGGTCGCTGGCACAACTGTAGTCGTCCGTGGCTGGTGGAGGATCTAGGTCGTCATCGGAGGAGGTGGAGTTGTCGTCGTCGTCAGAGGAGGAGGAGGAGGAGGACAGGACGATCAGCCCCTTCATCCGGCGGACGTCCTTGTCCTGTTGCCGCTTCAGCTTGGCGAGCCGAGCCGCCTCCGCCGTTGCCTCCTTCGCCTCCCGCTCCGGCTGCTCTATGGCTAGCCGGAGGGCCATTGCGTTCTTCCGCCGGAGGCGGTGAGCGTCCGTCTCCGCCGTCGTGAGCAACCAACGGCAGACCCATGCGAGGAGGCATCCCGCGGCGACGGCGCACGGACCGCCCCCACCGCTTCCCTCTCCCTTGCCCGCTGTCTCTCGCGGCAGGCGGCGCGCGCCTCCGATTCTGAAGTGCGCATGCGAACCGGCGGCGCAGGGACTAGCACCCACCGCTGCCCGCATGAAGGAGCGGTCGGCGGGGGAAGGGGACGACTCGGGGGCGGTGCGGACTGCGCTGTCCTGCCGGAGTTAAGCGTGGGCCAGGAGGGTCCAGCTCCAGCGTCCGCGCTGCGCCAGCGCGGGAGTTGCGGCGATGCTGTAGATCCGAAGCTGCCCCCGGTGACCACCTTGGACTGCTCTAAGGTAATGTGGAGGGCCAACTCCTCATCGTAGTCGAGGCCGGAGCCGAAGTAGTTGTCGGAGCTCGACATTGCTCTAGATTGGGTCGGAATGCGGGAGGGGAGAGGACATGACTGTAACACCCCTGTGTAATAGCCACCGTGATCAACTGCTAATAATGCCAAGTCATTCTCATTTGCAGCACCTAGTCATAGTGGTTATTCGAAACAATTCAAATACTTCCCTAAAAATCAACTCAAATTCAAAGTGCAAAATAAAGTTGCCCAAAACTTATGGGAAAAATGTTCACCTTATAGCAAATAATCCAAAACTATTTGCTGTTAAGGAACACAACATCATCATCAAGTCTAGATGGGCCTAATGCATTTGATCAGAGCCAAAACAACACTTAAATGCCCTAATCATTTTTGGATAAATTCAAATGGGTTCCAAAAATGCCCAAACCTTTTGTGGCAGTGCTGGATATTGCAATATACCTATGTGACCAAGTTTCACATTTGCACAAAAATAATTGACAGCTCATTTAATTCAAAACTCTCTCTGTAAAAAGAAAACAGAAGAAAGAAATAAAAGAAAAGAAAAAGGCCACTGTGCACTGGCCCAAGTGCACAGTGTCTGGTCCGGCCCATCTCTCTCTCTTTCGCCTGCGTGTCACCGCCGCCGTGGTCGAGCTCGCGCGCGCCAGTGCGGCGTCGACAGCGCGACGTCCACCGACGCCGCGGCTCGACGAGGGGATAAGGCCGAGGCCTCGTGCGCCCCCTGGCCTCCTCCGCCATTCTCCCCCTCTCTCCTCGCTCGCTCCTCCCCTCTCTCCCTCAGATTCACCGTCGCCCGACGCCATCGCCGCCGTGCCTCGCCTGTCATCGCGGCCACGGCCACCACCTCGCTCCGCCTTCTTGTCGAGGAGCTCTGCCATCGTCTTCTCCATCGACCGGTGGCCTCAGCTGGAGCTGGGGAGCACTAAAGCGCCGGATCCCCTTCGTCCACTTCTCCGGTCGCCGCCGATCTTCCTCGTCTCCGGCGCCGGCCTCTGCTGCTACTAAACTATCACGGGCCTGCGTGCGTGCCGCTTGGTGAGCATGCCTCCCTCCTCTGCCCTTTAGGCCTTTTAAATCGCGCCATAGCCGCTGCTCCGTTTGCGCCCGAACCCGCCGCCGCCGGCGAGCTCGCTGCCGTGGCCAGCGTCGCCGTCATGCGCAGCCGAGCCTCGCATCGAGCTCCTGGAGCTCGTGCGAGTCCAGAGAGGCCCCTAGCGTGTCTCCCCGCGCCATGCAGCGCCGGATCCAGTGACGCCCGAACTCCGGCGTCCGCTCCGCTGCTCGCCACCGCCGTCTCCGGCCGTTTCCGGTCGAGCCACCGCCGCAGTTAGACGCGCGAGTGTGCGCCCGTTCGAACGCGGGTAGCCGCGCGCGAAATAACCCCCTGTAGACGAAATCCAAGCGACTCCGGCGACGCGCCGCCGCAGATTTGGTCGCCGGAGCTTCTCCGGCGCCGCCGCTGAGCTGGCCAGCATGGGGCCAACCCCTGTTAGGCTGACAGTGGGCCCCAGCGCCTCGGTTGACTTCGTTGACTACGGTCAACGCCATTACTGTTCATTCACTGTGGCTGACATGTGGGCCCCCTGTGATAATTAAGCTAATTAGCGAATTAGTTAATCATGTTAACTAACTAAGTCACTGACAGGCTGGGCCCACTCCCCTAATAACCCTGTTAGTCAGTTTAATTCACTGTTAGTGCTAACAGAGGTTGACATGTGGGTCCCACTGGACCCACAGGTTAGGTTTGACCTGGTCAGCGTCCTGTTGACTGCTGGCGCAGTGATGACCTCATGCTGATGTCATAATTCATTTAGACAATTTCTGTTAAATCGGATAATTCCAGAAAATACTTTAATCTTCGAAAATTCGTAGCAAATAAACCGTAGCTCAGATCGAAAAACTTTCTACATGAAAGTTGCTTAGAACGACGAGACGAATCTGATCGTGTCGTCTGTTTCCATGTCGGAACCCCCTACGTAGGAGAACCCGTAACTTTTAGCCTGATTTCGGTATATGAATAGTGCATATACACCGGTTAATCAATCCCACCTTAATCCTAAAATAACTAAAATGACTTAGACATATCGTTAGGCAACCCTGCAATGCATCCTAGGCATAGCATGCTCTGTGTTGCATTATTGTTGTGTATTTATTTGTTTCCTCCCCCTCTTCTCTCTTGTTAGACCCCGACACCGACGTAGTCTCGGAGACTGACGCAGCTCCGGAGGTCGACTACGCCCCTGACGACCAGACCCTTGCCGCAGAGCTTCCAGGCAAGCACCCCCCTTTTGAGCATATCGATATCGCCTATTCTCTTCTCTCTTATGCTTGCATTAGAAGTTACTGCTGCTGCTGTTATCCTATTTCTGCTGCATAGCCTGTTTATTGTAACCTGCTATTGTTACCTACCTGCTTATCCTAAACTGTTTAGTATAGGTTGGGTAGAGACCCATCAAAGACCCCACTTATCCCGACTGCCCCGCTGGATTAACAGAAGACCCGATCAACGGGATCGAAGACCAGACCCCGGCACCGCACATCACTTCCCCCTTAGTTGCTCGACACTACTAGGTTACTATCGAGTGCCGAGGGTGATACCTTGTCAGCACTTCTGATGATAACCTTGTAGGTTAGTTATTCGGTCGTGGTCAGCGAGGGTGATTCCTCCTACACCACCCCCGATAACGACACCGTCTTGCAACTCCTCAAGAGTGGCCTCGAGGGTGATTCCTCCTTTGTTCACCTTGACGATAACATCAGGTGGAATTCCATCGAGGGTTATTCCTCAGGGTTCCCCTTGGTGTTAGACACACGGTTACTATGATTACTATGACTTTACACCGAACCATGTTACTAAAGACGGGTCGGCCCTGAGGGGTACCCGCGCGAGCATATTTGCGAAGTGATGTGGAGACGGGTTGACCTGGAGGGTGCCCGAGAGATGAAACGAGGCGTGGCCGGGCATTCTTAGCCCTTGCCGCAAGTCCTCGAGACGGGGCGACGGGGTCACATCTTTCGTGAGTCTCTGCTCGTTACCGCACTACCAACACACTAACGGTTTGGATATTTGATCCGAGGGGCCTCTGGCCTGATAGCACTAACCATCACGTGGGCATAGTATGGGCGTTCTGCGTCGTATACTTCAGCCGGAGCTTAATAGACGTCAGTGACTGAGCGACGCGCGCCGAATTGGACTGGTTAAGCCCGCGCTTGTATTAAGGGGGATAGGCCTGCTTTCGGCCGCCTGACGCAACGTGTAGGAGTTCCCGGGGCGATGGCCCAAGACCCCTGGGGGCATAGGTTAGTCCGGCATGCTGAACTCTCTGTTAAGTTTTCGGTCGGGTTGCGGCGTATCGTTTGGCCGAGGCCGGGCATGACCCAGTAAAGTGTGTCCGGCCGGAGTTAAGCGAGCATGGTGGATAAGTTGGTGCATCCCTGCAGGGAAGAACTAATCTATCGATAGCCTGTCCTACGGTAACGGACACTCGGAGTTGTATCCCGATCGGTACAACTAGAACTGGTGACTTGAGATGATAACTGGATAGTATGGCTCTGGAATTGCTTTCTCGCAGGAAGTCGAGGAAGAATCTCTGGGCGAGGTTGTTAACACTACTACTACTTTACATTGTGCTAATCTGCACTCTTCTAATGCTGCAAGGCCGCTGAAGATGCTTGAAGATGCTAGTCTTCGATAGGACTAGGCTTTCCCCACTATTCTGGCATTTCTGCAGCCCAGTCCATATATACAGTCTCCTTTGATAATGTTGTATATGTAGTATAGATCCTTGCTTGCTGAGTACTTTGGATGAGTACTCATGTTTGCTTTGCTTTCTTTTTCTTCCCATATCCATTTGCCGCAACCAGATGACGGAGCCCCTGAGCCAGCTGCCCCCGCCGACGGCTACTACTACTACTACCCTTCCGGTGAGTACTACTACGAGGAGCCGACCGACGACCAGGAGTAGGTTCGAAGGGTCCTAGGCAGGAGGCCTACGCCTTTCCGATTGTAGTGTTTTATTTTGCCCCGCCTTTCTAAAGGCCTATCTGTAACTCTGTTATATCTGTACCCAGATATCTGACGCTTCCGCTGACACTTGTATGCCATCGAGCTATGTATTCGAGCCCTTGACTGTAATATAAAGCTTGTATGACTTTATTTATGTTTTAGAGTTGTGTTGTGATATCTTCAAGTGAGTCCTTATGCTTGATCGTGTGCATTTGCGTGTATGGTTAGTGCACGATTAAGCCGGGGTCGTCACAATGATGGAGCGAGAGAGGCGAGTGGAGTGGGCTAGGGTTCGGAGCTGGAAGCCGGATTGGAGATTTTGTGGGACATTTGTGGGGTCGATGATGGGCTGGGCCTGTCAGGCAGACGCGCCCGGGCATGCCGGACCGCCCCATATCTGTCCTAAATTTGGGCTGAATATGAAAGGCGTCGGATAGCTCAGGCGTTTGAGACCGGTTTAAGGCGCATGAGCGGATCGATTTTTTATGACCGGTCAGCCCATTGGGCCGTTTGAGATGCGTTTGGGCTCGAAGCCTCGTCTCCTTTGCTCCCCGGCCGCCGTGGCGAATCCCGCAACTAAACCCTAGCCCAAAACCCCCACATAGGCACCCCGCAGTCCTGAACCCTCCTTTGCGGCTTTGCCTCGAGCCCCACCCCGAGCCACTATCACACTCCGTCGCGCCTTCCGCCTCGCCCCTTGCGCTCCCGTCGAGCCGGCGGCGCGGTGCCCTCGTTACACCCCCCCGGCGCCACCGCTCAGCTCCGCCGGTACCGCCATCGCGTTCGTCTCTCCCAGCACGCGCGCTAGCTGCTATTTACACTGAGATGGATTCTGAGGTTCTGGTGAAAGAGGTACTGAAAGATGGAGGGGGGAAGGGGGAGGAGGGGAGCAAAGACGAAGTTGCTGTTCGTGCTGAGATGATTCCCGCGGTCTCGTTGAAAGAGAAAGTGGAAGGTGGAGGAAGTAAGGGGGAGGACCAGAGCAATGGTGAGGCTTCCGTTGATGCTGAGATGAATTCTCAAGTCTCGTCGGAAGTGGAAACGGAGAATGGAGGAAGCAAGGGGAAGGAGGAGAGCGAGGCCGAGGAGGAAGATGGGGAGTCAGGGGAGGCTACTTCGAGTAGTGAGGAGGAGGAGGAGGATGACGAGGAGGGGGAGGAGTCAAGTGAAGCGTCTTCGAGCAGTGATGAGGAAGAGAAGAGGGCCAATAACCATTGTGGTGTCAGTGACATGGCGGCCCTCATTGAGGAGGGCAAATTGATGGTTGGAATCAATGATGATGATGATGATGATGAGGACGAGGAGGAGGAAGCATCGAAGGGTCATATCAACTCCAAACATGAAGCAGAGGTATTGAGATGTATCTTGTGCATTTTTTTTTCATGTAGTAGTAGAGTGTGAATCATTTGCTAGCGACTTACAGTTCGTCTAATCAGCACAATTGACTTTACAATCAAGCACTATTAGATGATGAATAGTACAAAATAGTACTCCTAATACAAGAGCTTTCAGCCATATCAACAATTGTTTATACAGTGTGCTAATAGTACTCCAGCTAAATCAACAATTGATTAGAAGTTTATGCTCAATTGTTTATACAGTGTGCTAACTTGTTGATTTGTTATATCTACGGTGTTGTAGAAGTGTATGCTCAATTGTTGATTTGTTGCCACAAGTTGTATAATTAATTGTTAAAAACCGTAGATATAATACAAGAGTACACCTAATGTTATGATCCAGTATATTTACAAAATAAGTTGTTAGTATGCCTATTATAATGTCGATATGTCATACTTTGCAGATCCTTCCTCCAGTGCCGAAGATCGAAGTCCAGCTGGAACCACATCATAAGGCACTCCCAGTGGGAACAATTTCATCTGTAAGTCTTGCGTTGAACTTGACTTTTCATCTGAAGTCTTGTTCTCATTTATTTTGAACAAAAATCTATTAGCACTCCTTTTTTATCTCATATCTGGTGAACATTCAGCCAGCTACCTCCCATTTTGTGTATGTATAGATTATTTGCCTGGAAAAGCTAGAAATCTATTGGACTTGTATTTGTATGCACTAAGATAATTTGGCCGTATCAGAGTAGGGTTTTGGGATTCTGGATGATAGTGTGTAAATATTTCCTGTATTGCAACTATTATCTAGTACCATTCTTTATGGAATTTTTGTATTAGCATACTTCTCCCATATGGTGCTTGAGATTTTTATTGATAGACAGTGCTTCTCATTTAGTCATAGAGTAAATGAAATACACATTTATATTTTCTCTTTTTAGATAATACACAGTGTATTTCCTGTGCGATCCATATCTTGACTGTTTGCTGTCACACCAGATCATGGGTGAGAGAGTGATTGTTGAAGGGTCAGTGCAACACAATCCCCTGAATGAGGGTTCTATACTCTGGATAACTGAAAGCAGGACACCACTTGGTATTGTTGAGGAATTATTTGGACCAGTAAAAAACCCATACTATCTCGTGCGGTATAACTCTGTGGAAGAAGTCCCTTGTGGGATCAGTGCTGGAACTGCTGTCTCTTTTGTTATGGAATTTGCAAATCATATTTTAAATGTGAAGGAGATATACACCAAAGGCTATGATGGATCAGGAGATAATATTGAGGACCAAACAGATGATCCTGAATTCTCTGATGACGAGAAGGAGGCTGAGTACAAAAGATCATTACGGCTGGCAAAAGGGCAGACTGATAGGCAACTTGACTCTAAGAAGCGTTCTGGTGATAAGAAGAGGAAGCAGTCCAGGGATGCTGGATTCCATAAGGGTATACCTAGGACCCATGATGTAGCAACACCAGCTCACCAATCAAAACACTGTAATTATCGCTCAGATATGGCTCCTGTTGCTGATAACTCAGCACGTTCACGTACGAGTGTACCAATAATGACGCCACCAGTCACAGTGAATCCTGCTATGGCATCAGCCATTCAGTTTGCAGACCAGAAAGGTGGCTGCTTCCCTAACCCATCACAGCAGTTCTTACCACAGCAGCCAAATGTGGTTTGGCCTGGTGGGTTTCCACCTTCTATGTACCCGAACATGGGAATTAACGGAGCTGCTCTTGCAGCTAATATTATGCAGACCATACTCAGTGGATCCAATCAATACCAGCAACGTTACCAGAATCAGAATTTTGGTGGATTCCTCAATGGAATACCCATGACCCCAACACAGTTTATTCCGCGGGGCGGAATGCCTGTAAGTCCAATGCCTTTTGGTGGACCACAAGTAAATCCTCCATTTGGTCCAACATCTGAACTGGGGATGGGGCAGGGGAACTTTGGTAATCTTGGGTACTTGGCCGGGGACCAAGGGCTGCCGCACCCTGGGTTGCCTAATGCTCAGGGATATGGGCGCCTACCATCGTCACATGGAGGTGGTGGTCAGCGTCCTATGCAATTCAATTCTAGACAGTCTAATCAGGGGAGCTCGTCCTTCTCGGGAAGAAGGCCACAACAACAGGGAGGCCAGCACTCACAGGGGAGAGGTAGTGGTGGGCATCACATATAGGATAACTGGCAGGCGTGTATTTTTCTTCTTTGCAGGAAAGAGTTATACTTGAGAACAATGTAAGTCTCCCCGTAATTGTAGTGTTTACTCACTCCTACTTCTTGATATAATTAATCCATGCGACTATTGGTGCATGTTGCTCATTACTTCTGAAAAAGATATTTGTTAAATTACTTAAGATGGATAGATGATGAATTAGATAATTGGTAGTTTTGTATTGCGGTTTGCACCTAAAAGTGAAGTAAAAAAATGCTTTATCGTGGTGTAATTTTCTGCTGCCGTCATGGCATGGAATTAAAAGGAGCAATTCAGCATGGTAACTCGCTTCTCATTTTGATTCTTTAGTCATATCAAACTATAGTAGGTAGCAATTTTTGTACTTTATGTTTATATGGAACCCGAAAGCAATGACATGTTTTCTTGAGGTTGAAAACTGAAACCCTTGATCTGTCCTTCGCTGAAAAAAATGGATGTGACAATGGCGTCGAAAATGTGCTCCTTCTATCGTGTAGGCGTTGTTGCAAGAAAACATGTCTTATAGTGTCACTAAGGTGTTTGAACTGGTCGCAAGAGTAGCAATGATGTTGCTCTGGGGTTGGCGGGTTTGTCACATAATGGCATCTGTTGCCACTTAAAAAGGAAACCTGCCTTCCAGTATTGATCTTTCCCTTAGTAAGGATTACTCAAAGAACCTTAATGCTTCTTATTTACCTCCTCAGGTCTCTTGAAATGCTTGCAGTTACAAAACAAATCAGGAAGCCTTTTCGGATGAATGAATCAGGAAGCTGATTGTAGTATTTTGCCGAGCCTCACATTTTGGGAAGATCTGGAGAAGTTCAGATTTGAGGAGTTAGGCTGATAAACTTGTTGTGCTTTCGTTTTCGGAAAGAGGGACTTGCTGCTTGGTGCGATACCTGAAAAATGTGAGAGTTGTTTCAGTTTGCATTTGGACGACAAGAAAAAGCACACCTGCACGACATGTTTATGCAAGGGATTTTCTTCCGATTGTTTCTAGGGCAGTAATAGGCGCCGGTTCGGCCGGCCCCTGCGCGTCCGTTAGATGTGCTCTCCCCCAACCGTCAAATCCAAGAAAAATGCTCGGTCTGTTCGCCCCTTCTCCCCGCGTGAACGCTCAGTGTTGTCGCCCGCTTGCAGCAGGGCGTGCCTCGTCCGCAGCCTCGTGACATATGCATCGCCGATAGCGCCCATCGCCATCAGAGGTAGCAAATTCTGTCGCTGGTCACAACAGAATATGGTTCTGGTTGTAGCAATGTCGCTCAAGTCGCCGCTCGCGCCTGCAGTTTCCGTATGCCTTTGCAGCTTTGCTGCGCGCGGATGCAGCTCTGCCACTGCTGTTGCGGCTCCTCCAACGGGCGGCCACCGATGCTGGACATGGCGACTGCGGCGATGCATGCTGGAACCGGCCATCAGGGTTGCTGCAACCGTGGCGACCATGAGCTGGAGCCACTTCCGACGAGGCGGGGGATAACAATTTGGCGATGTGGGACCGTGTTGGTTGATGCTGGAACCGCCGAGAGCATATGCTGGAACGGTCAGAGAGGGAAGCTGGAACTGGCGAGAGCAGCTGCGATGCCGTCGCTGTCAATGCTCGAACCGTAGGTACAAAAAGCTGAAACCAATGACATAATTTGTTGTCCGGCATCGCAAAAAGTTGTGACCAGGGTGCAAGGAAGCTGCAATCGGCAAATTGTCGGGGGGGGGGGGGGGGGGGGGGGGAAGGGGGGGGGGGGGGGGGGAAGGGTCTTGCGGTGGTGTTGTGAGCCCACGACGGGGCCGTCCGTGGGTGCACGCGGAAGGGGCGAGGGGGAAGAAGGAAGGAGACGACAAACGTATGGACCTGTTGAGGATAAGGTCGAAATGAATGTGTGTGGTTTCCATAGCCTCGTGCAAGCGCACGACCAACCAACTCAAAGTTCTTTCCTAGTTTCTAAATTGTTTTGTGCATATATAATGCGTGTCATGACGTGTCATGGATGACTAGAGGCAAACACGCATGACGAGGCTGCAAACGAATCGAGTTTGAGGGAGTTGGCCTAGATTCAGCTCAACCCGTACAATTTGAGCCAGCACAAACATGGCTCATTTTTTTGGACTCGATCTTGAGTCAAGTCAGAAAGTGACTCAATCTTGAACGGCTAACATGACTTGACATTTTTTCAGCCCTAAGAGCAACTCTAACAGTGTCGTCATATGACCCTGATTGCCAAAATAACAACCAATATAGAGAATTTAGGCCATTCAATCATGGATCTGGTGGCCGTGGGGGATCCCGCGCTTCCTGTGGCGTCGATGATGGCCGTGGGGGATCCATTCTCCTCCTTCGGGTGAAGGAGATGGAGGACGCCGACCCCATTGTTCTCCTCGTCCCGATGAATGACACCATCCCCGTCGAGACCAAGCCGGAGCCGGTGTCGGAGCCTGAGAACCCGATCGACACTGTGATGCGGCTCTCTTCCCTCAAAGCTTGCCACGAGAAGCACATCCTTCGAGAGTACAACCCCGCACTCACCGATAATGAGAAGTAGCGGTAGCTAGTAGCTCCTGCTTGTGAGTCCGACCCATGCGCCTACTTCGACGATCTCTCTCTCTCGAAGGAGGAGGAGGAGGAGGAGGGCGACAATGACTAGATGACACCGACCACCGAATAGTTTAGCTAATACCGAGTAGTAATGTCGCTTGAATAGCGACAATGCTTATCCTTAGTTGCTAATTATATGCAAGCGGCGCATTTTGTCCATTGAATATAGTCATTATTAAGTTATCATGTTGATTCATGCATTTCTTTAGACCAATTTAAGCTTAAAGTGCTCCTACAAAGTTGAAGCAAATGACAAAATAAAATAAAATTATGAAGACCACATTCCATATCTCATATGACGAGTGAAGATGTGACAAGAGTTGGTCTAAGGGCATCTCCAACGCCAACCCTCAAACTGCCTGCATACGTCCGGATCGTGTGGTCCGGACCGTGAAAGCCATCAAACGTGATCCTGTATCGGTCCGCTGAGCGGTCCGGACATGTTTCCCCGTAAATTGGAACCAAACATGGGGGACTTTGCGAGTCCGGACACGAGACACGTTGGACTCTTACTCCCATGGCCCACTTAAAAGAAAGGTGGACTCCACCCTTTTGTAGCACCCCGCACTGTTTCTGCGCCAACATCCCCCACTTTCCTTCCATCCCATCGCTCTCCACCCAATTCCTGCCCTTTTCTCCCACTTTCTTCTTCGATGCCGCCGCCGCCGCATGGAATCAGACTAGGACCCGTCGGAGATGGAGGTGGTGAAGGTGTAGGAGGATCCGAGCATCACCCTTGCCCGAAAGATCAACTCGGCGACGCGGCAAAATCACCGCGTCAAAGCGAATGCCGTAAAGGAGGCAACACTCGTGTGACGCCCCCGGCCCGATCGTGCACTATTCATACACGCAAATGCACACGATCAAGCCTAAGGACTCACGGGAAGATATCACAACACAACTCTAAAACATAAATAAAGTCATACAAGCTTTATATTACAAGCCAGGGGCCTCGAGGGCTCGAATACATAAGCTTGCGAACAAGCGTCAGCGGAAGCATCAGATATCTGAGTACAGATATAAAAGAAAGTACAGAAAGGCCTTTAGAAAGGCGGGGCAAAATAAAACACTACGATCGAAAGGCGAAGGCCTCCTGCCTGGGACCCTCCGATCCTACTCCTGGTCGTCAGTCTACTCGTAGTAGTATCCAACCTCTGGGTAGTAGTAGTAACGATCGTCGGGGCATCTGTCTCAGGGGGCTCCGTCCTCTGGTCACGTCAAACTGATATGGGGAGAAAAAGGAAAACAAAGCAACCGCGAGTACTCAGAAGTACTCAGCAAGCAAGGATCTACACTACATATGCAACATTTTCAAAGGGAGGCTGTATATGTGGACTGGGCTGCAGAAATGCCAGAATAGAGAGAAGGCCTAGTCCTATCGAAGACTAGCATCTTCAGCGGTCTTGCAGCAGTAGAAGAGAGTAGAACAATACAATATAATGTAGCAGTAATAATATCAACCTCACCCAGAGATCCTTTCTCGACTCCCTGCGAGAAAGCAATCTCAGAGCCATACATTCATCAACCTCGTCCTGAGATCCCTTCTCGACTCCCTGCGAGAAGCAATTCCAGAGCCATATATACAGGTCTCATCACAGGTATCCAGTTCTAAATTGTATCAATCAGGATACAACTCCGAGTGTCCTTTACCGTAGGACCGGCTATCGATAGAAGTGTTCTTCCCTGCAGGGGTGCACCAACTTACCCAACACGCTCGATTAACTTCGGCCGGACACACTTTCCTGGGTCATGCCCGGCCTCGGCCAAACGACACATCGCAACCCTACCTACAGCTCAGCAGAGAGGTCCCCGTCGGTCTACATCCTAAGCGCTCAGAGGTCTTGGGCCATCGCCCTGTGCACTCCGAGTCGTTGCGTGCAGGGGGAAGCCAGGCACCAGGGGGGCGCCGGTCCGTCCCGGCCGCAAGACTGAACTAGACGTCTGACAGAGCTTTCGGCTGATGCTACGATGCAGAACGCCCATACTATGCCCACGTGATGGTTAGTGCTATCAGACCAGAGGCCTGCTCGGATCAAATATCCAAATCGCTAGGACTAGGGGCTTGCGGTAACGAGCAGAGACTCACGAAAGATGTGACCCCGTCGCCCCGTCTCGAGGACTTGCGGCAAGGGCCAAGAATGCCCGGCCGCGCCTCGTATTCACCACTCGGGCACCACACTGGCAACCCGCCTTCACATCACACGCGGGTACCCCTCAGGGTCGACCCGCCTTTCCAAGTAACATTGTAAGGTCCAAGTATCCGTGTGTCCATAACATCAGGGAATCCGAGGTATCACCCTCATTGAATTCCCACTCGATGTATCCGTCAAGGTGAACTAGGAGGAATCACCCTCACTGGGTCCACACTTGAGGTGTTGTAGGACAGCATCGTTATCGGAAGCGGTGAAGGAGGAATCACCCTCGATGACCACGACCGAATAGCTACTCTACAGAGTTAACATCAGAAGTGCTACAAGAGGTTTCACCCTCGGCACTCGATAGTAACGCTGCAGTGTCGTTACAACTAAGGGGGGTGATGTGCGGTGTCGGGTCCTGGTCTTCAATCCCATTGATCGGGTCTTCTGACGATCCAGCGCGGCAGTCGGGATAAGTGGGGTCACTGATAGGTCTCTACCCAGCCTAGACTAAACAGTTTAGGATATGTAGGTAATTATTAACAGTAGGTTACAATGAACAGGCTATGCATCAGAATAGGTAAAGCAGCAGCAGAAGTAATTCTAATGCAAGCATGGGAATATAGAATGGGCGATATCGGGATGATCAAAGGAGGGGCTTGCCTGGTTGCTCGGCGGCAAGGGCAAGGTTGTCAATGCTGTCTTCGGTCTTCGGAGCTGCGTCGGGATCTATCGAGAGAGAAGAGGGGGAGGAAACAGTATAAATATAGAGCAAACATGAGCAACGCAAAGTACGGCATGACAATATGCAGTGCCGGGTGTGTCCTAACGTATGGTTGCACGTCACCGAGGAAGGAGGAATCCATCCGGGAATGTTTTCCCGGTTCCGGACATTTGTCAGACAGATGACCGGAGAGGAACGGTTGCATGTTCGGATAGTTAGGGACGTGCGACGGACGAACGGACCGCGCTTTCGGATTCGTCTTGTCGTTCTGAGCAACTTTCATGTACAAAGTTTTTCGATCTGAGTTACGGATTATTTTATATGATTTTCTAAAGTTTTTATTAATTTCTGGAATTTATTCAATTATTTAAAATAAACATTATCCGAAACAGTGTTATGCTGACGTCAGCATGACGTCAGCATGACATCAGCATGACATCAGCAGTCTGTTAAGATTAATTAGGGTTTAATTAAGTTAATCACAGATTAATTAGTTAGTTTAATTAAACAGAGTTAATTAGGTTAATTATATAATTAATTATCTATTTCTTTTAATTCTTTTTTTTTTATTCCAGGGCAGGCCCCACATGGCAGTGGCCCGGGGCGGACACGTCCGCGGCCAGGCCCATTCGGGGCCGGACAGGTCCGGCCAATGGAGCGGGTCAACACGCACCCGCGCGGCGACGCGGCTACGGGCGCGCGCCGGCGCGGGGAGTGGCGAGGCGACGCCGAGCGGCGCGCGGGCGCAGGCGGCAAGCTGGGCTCGGCGGCAGCTGGCGAGCAGCGGCGTGCGTGGGCGGCGAGCAGCACGCGGAGCAGCAGTAGCAGCGCGGGCGGCGGCGCAAGACAGCGGCAGCAGCGAGGCTGCGCGGGCGAGGCGTGCGGCGAGCGAGGCGAGCACAGAGGGACGCGGGGGAGGGCACGAAGTGGCGCAGCGAGCGCGGCCATCGGCGTGGGCGGGCGAGCCAGGGCGCGGCCGGAGTGCGGCGACCGGGACGGGCGACGGGGACGAGGAGAGAGAGGGAGGCGGCGGCGGGGCTCACATTCGTTGCCGGGGTT
Organism: Thinopyrum elongatum; assembly: GCA_011799875.1. Classification (NCBI taxonomy): domain Eukaryota; kingdom Viridiplantae; phylum Streptophyta; class Magnoliopsida; order Poales; family Poaceae; genus Thinopyrum; species Thinopyrum elongatum. Next base: position 351,473,983 of record CM022302.1, on the reverse strand, counting down.
CGGGGGCCGGCGAGGCTCGGTGTAGCCGTTGAGGGGGAGGACGAGGAGGCGGCGGGGGTTCGGCGGTCCAGCGAGGGAGGGCAGCGACGGCGACGAGGGAGGCGGCGAGCGCAGGCTCCGGGGAGGAGGCGAGGCGTCGGCGGCTGGCGGTCCGACGAGGTGGCGAAGGGGCGCCGGCTTGGTGGCGTCGAACGGCGACGGGGAGCGGGGCGGCGCGGTCGCCGGGGTCGCCGCCCCTCGATCTGGATCGGGTCGGGGGAAGCAGAGGAGCGAGGGAAGAGTGCGGGGTGGGCTAGGGTTTGCTGGCCTCCAGGGGGAGGCCATATAGGGAGGGAGTGGGCCGGCCGGCTGGGCCTTGGCCCAGTTGGGCCGGGGGGGGGGGCTTTTCCTTTTTCTTTTCTTTTCTCTTTTTATTTATCCATACCCCTGTTTTGTAAATAGTTAGGGCTCAAATTGAATTTTGTAAAACATGTGACCTGGTCCATAAATACCAGTGCTTTATTTCCTAACACCTAAAATTAGTTTGGGCAAAACATCATTTCATACTTAAATTAGATTTAATAAATGGTTATTAAATATTGTTTTTAGTCGCTGTTTGAAGATGTTTGAGTCACTTACCCAACTCCAATGATGTTGGTTTTAATTTTAGAATTGTCTCTGATTTATTTGCTATTTAATGAACAATTTAGTTTCTATGTTGGACAACTTTTATTTTCCACTTTCATTTAATTTTGAATTTGAGGTTAGGAGTTGAAATGCAATATGATGTTAATGATGATCATGCACTGATAATCATGCTGACTTGGCATTATCAAAATGGGATTACTGTGGCTAACCACCGGGGGTGTTACAACTCGTGAAGAAGCGGAAGGTTGGTGGAGGGTGTGCTGATGGCGTACGTGGCGGTGGGCGTGCTAGTCGTGGACATGGTGGAGGTCGCGGCCAGGATCGCGGAGCGCAGATGGTGTCGCCCACCGTCCAGACGCTAAGATGTTGTCTTTGAAGGTGGAGTCTTTGGATGCCGAGGCAAGAATGATCGTGGAAGCTGTCCGCTACAAGATGTTGCAGCGACAGAAAGATGAGCTGAAGACAGCGACAAGGAGGGGAAGGCTGCATACGCGGCGGTGACGGCACCTTGAGTGTGGAGAAGGCTCCGATTGCAGGTTCGGCAGGGCAATTTTCTGCACGGACCGCTGGACTGAAATTCTTCTGTGATTGGGATGGAGCATGTAAAAAACTTAAGTATACTTGCTTTTTTGGTTAAGTCGGGCGTGGCGCTGGTGTGATCGGTGTGGGCTATGGATCAGGCTTTTATTTGAATTTTAAATAGCTCTTTACTGGCGGACATATACATGATAGTATTGGATAGCCGGCTCCCGCAGTCCGCGGACTGGTTTCCCTGTTCATGGACGGATGCCAAATCAAATTTGCGGGTCAGCGTCGGAAATGCCCTAACGATGCATAGTTAGACAATTTCGAAAAATATAAAATAAAAATAAAAAACATGCATCACACTCTATATACTACTACTTTCTCTGTTTTTGAATATAGGTTTTTTTTAGATATTTCAATAAAAACTACATATGGATATATATAGATATATTTTTAAGTGTACATTTACTCATTTTGCTTCGTATGTAGTTTCAATTGGAATTTTCAAAAAAACTTATGCAATATTTAGGAACTGAGGGAACCTGTGTTCCCTCACAATCAACTGCCGTAGCATGAAGACTTCCCGGCTGTCATCGACAAGGTCAAGCCGGCTCCGATAGGGGAGCGGCGACTGCGGCGCGTCGGCGGCTTGTTCTGACGGTGGTAGTGATTGTTCGGTGGTCTTGGTAACTTGATGTAATTTTTATTATGTTTGAGGTGCTTTGTACTTCCAATAAATTTTGATAATAGATCTGAATTATTTTTGAAAAAAAAACTGCCGCAGCACGTCGGTTCTTTCGAGAACGCAGCCCAGCATGACTGCGATACGTCAGCGCGAGGCACGGTGGCAACAACAGAACAATTCGACGAGGCAAGGCGTGGCACGCAAAACTTAAACTAAGCCAGGCGCCTACCTGCTACTGCTACTATGTTCACGTGTCACCGGGCTCGCGCGAAACGCTCGCAGCTGGAGGGACTCGATCGGCAACACGAGGCACGCCGACGGAAAAGTATCCGGTGCTCCCAGCCTCGGTACTCCCAATACTTTAATGTCAAAAAATATTTTTTAATGTTTCGAAAATTCCGGAAAAAATTGAGAATGTTCACAAGGAATGTCACTACAAGCCCTACAAATTTCAGGTCCAAAATCAAAATGTAGATTGAGAAACAAAAAAGAGAAATTCAGATCTGAATAGTGTCAATGTTGCTTTTGTCTCTTCTTTACACTATTCATGCTAGATTTCAGATTTTTATTTCTCAATGTGTGTTTCGAGTTTGGATCTGAAATTTTGAGGGCTTGTAGTCACATTCATTGTGAACATTCACATTTTTTTTTGGAATTTTTTGAAACATTAAAAATGTGTATTTTGACATTGGAGTATCGGGAGTACCCCAAGGCTGGGAGCACCGGATACTTCCCCGCACGGCGACATGATAGATCTCAAGAGAAAATTAAGGATCACAAACGAATCGATTGGTAGGCCCGCGCAGGCACCGATCCATCCATCCTTCTCCGCCCCCATCATGTCGTTGGCGCGCGGTGGCGTGTCATCACCGTCCAGCGTACCGATACGTCGCCGAATCGGAAAAGAAAGGCGTCACCGTCACTGCACATCTAGGCTCTAGCCGAGCAGCTTACCTTAGAGCATCTACAACTGCAATCCTAAGAGCAACTCCAACGCGTCGACCCATTTGGTCCGCACGTGTTTGTTTGGGTCAAAACAGACACAAATCGGCCCAAAACACCGACCCAAACGGACGAGCGTCCGCTTTTTGTTCGCCTGCCGACCCATTTCCGGCCCAAATTTGGGCCTCATTACATCGGCGCGGACACGAAACGAACGCACGTGACGCCCGCCTACTCCTCCCCTGGCCCGCCAATCGGCGGCACAGCCACCAACATTTCTCCCCACTTTCCCGAAAAACTCCCGCCCGCTCCCGCTCCTGGCAGCTCACCATGGACGACGTGCCGACCCTCAACGCCGCCGCTGGCCTCGCCTCCCTCGCCTCCTCCGGGCTCACCTCCGCCAAAGGCAAGTCCCGCGCCACCCGCAATACTGCGGCGCCACCCAAGAAGAAGTAGTTGACGCCCGACAGCGGGCCATGTAGTTGGCGAAGAGGAAGGGCCGGAGGCACGCGCAGGACCGCAAGCTCGAAGTCGCGGCCGCCGTCGTCCTCTCGCCGCCGCACAGCAGGAGGAAACCAATGCCCGAGTTGTCGCGACAATGAGGGAGGCCCTGCTCTACCTAGGGTTAAACCTAGGCCATCACGGGCTCGTCAGCGCTGCCGTGGCCGCGGCCAACACGGGCTCGTTAGCATTTCCTCAGGTGGTACTGCCAGAGTCGCCGCGCGCGTCTGCCACGCAGACGATTCCCGGCTTCCATCCCTATCCGCAAGCCTCCCGCTTCTCCGAGGAATGCTCGCCGGAGGTGAGCATGGTGGTGCCGTCCATGCCCGCGCTCATGGCCATCGACCTCAACGCCACACCGGTGGCCGGTGGATCATCCTCCGGAGGGGCGAGGAAACGGGCGCGAGAGATACCAGCCGACATGCATCCCAACGCCCGCAACCTGTTCGACAGAATGCCGGCCACCGGTGACGAGGAGACAGCCAACCGTTTCATCATTGAGAACATCATCTTCGAAGGTGGTGCGGGTGCCGCTGCCTTCGCAGGCGATACGGGCACGGCTGCCTTCGATCCTGAAGAGACCCAAAGCCAAGCCGGCTGAGCCCCCTTCATGCCCGCCACCTTTGATCAAGGCAATGCTGGCATGGACGACCCCTTCATGCAAGACCATGTCGGCATGGGCATCACCTTCCCGCTCGACCATGAATTCCCGAAGGACTACGGCCTTGAGGAAGAGGATGAAGTGGACATTGACAGGGAGCCTTTGTTCGAGGACGAGCTCTCCAACCAAGTCGGCTCAAACAAGAAACGCAAAAGCAAGTGGACGAAGGCATACACGCAGCTGGATGACAAGCTCCTTTGTGAGTGTTGGAGGGACATTGGACCCCAAGGTTGGCGCCGAGCAAAAGGCATCTACCTTTTGGCTACGTGTTCATCGTGAGTATCATGAACGCAAGAAATTCGCGCCATACCAAATGGAGAGCAAGCGCGGGTGAGTGTTTCTCTCGAAGCGATGACGGGTGATACAACAAGAGTGCAACAAGTTTTGTGCAACCCTTGAGAGCATCCAGGCACATCCCATCAGCGGCCTCGACCTCAAATATATTGTATATATACGCCCCTCTTCGTATCTGTTTTCGTTGTGCTTGCATGTCCATTTGCCCATATGCTTGCATGCTATTCATTTGTAGGCATTCCAAGCTTTGGAGGCATTCAAGGCTCAACATGACAGCAAGTCCTTCGCCCTCACCCATTGTTGGATGGTCATCAATGGGGAAGAGAAGTTCAAGGCGCAATATGCCGTCGCCAAGGCACGTGGGGGGAGAAAGCTGTCGAGGAGCATGGGAAGGGTGAGAAGCCATAGCCGTGGGGGAAGACCAACTCCAAGAAAGAGGACAAGCGTGATCCGGCGTTGATTGCCTTGCATGCCACTTTGGAAGGCATGATGACCAAGAAGGACACAAGGGAGGAGAAGCGCCGGCAAGATAAGGAAGAGCAAATGAAGGCCTTCATGGAGATCCAAAGGAGGAGGCTTGATCTCGATGCGGAGAAGCAAGTGAAAATGCTCGAGATGGAGGCGGAGAAGCAAGCGAAGATGTTAGAGATCGAGGCCGTCAATGCGAAGACCAAGGCAAAAGAAGTGGCGCTCGCTAGCATGATGACGGGGTGTGGCGCCCCCGACTCAATCGTACACTAATCATACACGCAAACGTGTACGATCAAGCACAGGGACTCACGGGAAGATATCACAACACAACTCTAACACAATTTAAACGGAGGTCCACAATATTACAGACCAGGGATCCGAAGATCCGAATACATAAGTCAGTCATATAAATATTATCTGAGTACATACATAGTTAGACAAGTTTTGCCTTAAGAAGGCTAGCACAAACAGCGACACTAGATCGAAAGGCGTTCGCCTCCTGCCTGGGAGCCTCCGATCCTACTCCTGGTCATCTGGCTCGATCCAGTAGTAAGTACCCTCTGGACCCTCCTGGTAGTAAGCTCCGGTGGTGGCATCTGGCTCCTGGACTCCATCGTCTGATGTATCATCAATGTGGGGTATATGGGGAAAAGAGAAAGTAAAGCAACCGTGAGTACTCATCCGAAGTACTCAGCAAGCAAGGATCTATACTACATATGCAACATTATCAATGGAGAAAGGCTGTATATGTGGACTGGGCTGCAGAAATGCCAGAATAGAGAGAAGGCCTAGTCCTATCGAAGACTAGCATCTTCAAACATCTTCACCAGGCCATCATCTTGCAGCAGTAGAAGAGAGTAGAATAGCATTTTATTTAGCAAACATGTTGAAGTACAGCTTAAAGATCCTTCCTCGACTCCCAAGCGAGAAAGCGATCCCGAAGCTTCAATTAAGTAACAAGTATCCAATTTAAGTAGTTGATCGGGATACACAAACTGAGCGTCCTTTACCGTAGGACCGGCTATCGATAGAAGATTCATCCCTGCAGGGGTGCACTACTGTTACCCAACACGCTCGATCAACTCTGGCCGGACATACTTGCTGGGTGTAACACCCCCAGTGGTTAACTACAGTAATCACCATTTTGACAATGCCAAGTCAGCATGATTAACAGTGCATGATCATCATTTACATCATATTGCTTTTCAACTCCTAAGTCAAAACCCAAATTTAAGTGAAAGTGGAAAATAAAAGTTGCCTGAACCTGAAAATTAAAATGTGCATCATGTTGCAAATATTCCCATAGCATTTATAAAAATGATTGCAACATTTGTTGGAATTGTAAAAGGACTCAAACAACAAGGAACAACAGCAACATAACACTGTTTAATCCTTTTTCAATTTAAATAAAATCCAAACAAAAAGATATGGACCCCAAACCAATTTCTAGCAGTGACAGATAATGCACTGTAAATGATGGAGCAAGTCTCATATTTTACAAAAGTCTTTTGGAATAAAAATAAAAGAGAAAACAGAAAAGGAAAATAAATAATAAAAAAAAAGGAAAAAGGGGAAACAAGCCCCCCCCCCCACTGGGCCGTGGGCCCAGCTGGGCCGGCAGGCCAACAGGCCGGCCCACCAGCGCCCATAACCCCCCTCACCCCCAACCCTAACCCCGAACACCCCCACTCTCCCCCCCCGATTCCCCCTCCTCCCTCTCGCCCGCACGCCTGATGGCGCCGCCCGACAGCCGCGCCGCCCGCCGCTCCACCGTCGCCCGGCGACCCGGCGACCGCGCCACCGCTCCCCGACGCCGGCGCCGTCCTCGTCCTTCTTCTCCACCGGACCGCCCCCAGCAGGAGCCGTTCCCGACCCGCCGCCCGACGCCACCTCGGCGCCCCGCGCGCACCGTCGGCGGCCCTGCCGCCCGCCGCCTCAACGGCCTCCCCAACCACCACCGCCGTCGCCCCCTCTTCAGCCCCATGTGAGCCGCTCGCCGCCCCGCTCTTCCCCCCCCCGTTGCCCGCTCGTCGCTTCCCTGCGCCCCGCCGCGCGGCGCGCTCGGGCGCGCCTCGGCGTGCTCTGGCCGCCGCCCGGCCGCGGTGCCCGCTTGCCTCCTCTGGCCCGCGCACGCGCTCACCCCCGCCTCGCCTGCCCCGCTCGTGCCCGCCACCGCTCCGCCCCTGCCTCCGGCCCGGCAACTCCGGCGCCGGCCGCGACCACCGGCGGCCTGGCCGCCCCGCCCCCTCACGGCCTCGCCCGCCCTACGGGCGCCGCCTGGCCTCTGGCGCCGCGGGCGCTGCCCCTCCCCTGCTGGACATTGTCCAGTGGCCATGGCAGTGGCCCCGGACATGTCCGGCCACTGCCTGACCAGTGGGGCCCAGTGCCCCTATTTAAAAAAAATAGTTTAAAATAATATAAATAAATAATTAATTAGTGGGTTAATTAAGTTAATTAATTCTGCTTTGCTAAACTAATTAAACCTAGTTAACCTAATCATCTAGTTAAGCTAACTAACCCTGTTTTAGTTAAATTATGACTATGACATGTGGGTCCCCTTGACCCAGTTGACTGGTCAACTTTGACCTAGTCAGCGCTGACTGGACCATTTGACTTAGTCAACGTTTTAAATAATTCCTAAAATGCTATAAAACTTTAATAAATCATATAAATTAATCCGTAGCTCAGATCGAAAAACTTTGAACATGAAAGTTGCTCAGAACGACGAGACGAATCTGAATACGCGGTCCGTTTGTCCGCCACACGTCTCTAACTATCCGAACATGAAACCGTTCCCCTCCGGTCATCTGATTGACAAATGCCCGGATCCGGGAAAACATTCCCGGATGGATTCCTCCTTCCTCAGTGACATACAACCATATGTTAGGACACACCCGGCACTGCGTATTATCATGTTATACTTTGTGTTGCTCATGTTTGCTCTATATTTATACTGTTTCCTCCCCCTCTTCTCTCTCGTTAGACCCCGACGCAGTTTCCGGTACCGACACAGTTCCGGAGCCCGAAGACACCATTGACAACCTTGCCCTTCCCGCCGAGCAACCAGGCAAGCCCCCCCCCCTTTGATCATCCCGATATCGCCCATTCTATATTCTCATGCTTGCATTAGAATTTGCTACTGTTACTATTTGCTCCTATTCTGATGCATAGCCTGTTTATTGTAACCTGCCATTGATACCTTACCTGCTTATCCTAAACTGCTTAGTATAGGCTGGGTAGAGACCCACTAGAGGACCCCACTTTGATCCTTGTTGCCCCGCTGGATTATCAGAAGACCCGATCAACGGGATTGAAGACCTGTGACTTTACTGCTGAACCTTGATAGAGACGGGTCGGCCCCGAAGGGGGACCCGATGAAGTTACTTTTACTACATGGACTGAAGGGACAGGCGGTACCACCTAGTAGAGGTGGACCTGAGTTCCCGACAGTCTTTTACGAGACGGGTTGACCTAGATGGTGCCCGAGTGATGAATACGAGGCGCGGCCGGGCATTCTTAGCCCTTGCAGCAAGTCCTCGAGACGGGGCGACGGGGTCACATCTTTCGTGAGTCTCTGCTCGTTTTCCGCAAGCCCCTAGGTTACTTACGATTTGGATATTTGATCCGAGCAGGCCTCTGGTCTGATAGCACTAACCATCACGTGGGCATAGTATGGGCGTTCTGCATCGTATGCATCAGCCGAAAGCTCTGTCAGACGTCCAGTTCAGCACTGCGGCCGGGCTGGGCCGGCACCATCCTGAGGGGTGGAGCCTGGTTCGCCCGGCACGCAACGACCCGGAGGGCGAGGGGCGATGGCCCAAGACCCCCTTGCGCTTAGGATGTAGACCGACGGGGACCTCTCTGCTGAGCTGTAGGTAGGGTTGCGGTGTGTTGTTTGGCCGAGGCCGGGCATGACCCAGGAAAGTGTGTCCGGCCGGAGTTAATCGAGCGTGTTGGGTAAGTTGGTGCACCCCTGCAGGGAAGAACATTTCTATCGATAGCCGGTCCTACGGTAAAGGACACTCGGAGTTGTATCCCGATCGATACAACTAGAACTGGATACCTGTGATGAGACCTGTATACTATGCGGCTCTGGGATTGCTTCTCGCAGGGAGTCGAGAAGGGATCTCAGGACGAGTTTGATGACTTTATGGCTCTGGGATTGCTTTCTCGCAGGGAGTCGAGAAAGGATCTCTGGGTGAGGTTGATAGTATTACTGCTACATTATATGGTATTGTTCTACTCTCTCCTATTGCTGCAAGACCGCTGAAGATGCTAGTCTTCGATAGGACTAGGCCCTCCTCTCTATTCTGGCATTTCTGCAGCCCAGTCCACATATACAGCCTCCCTTTGATAATGTTGCATATGTAGTATAGATCCTTGCTTGCTGAGTACTTCAGAGTACTCACGGTTGCTTTGCTTTCTTTTCCCCCCATGTCAGTTCGTCGTGACCAGATGACGGAGCCGCTGAGACAGCTACCCCCGCCGACGTTCGACTACTACTACTACCCCGAGGATGGCTTCTGCTACGAGTTGGCTGTCGACCAGGAGTAGGTTCGGAGGGTCCCAGGCAGGAGGCCTGCGCCTTTCGATCGTAGTGTTTTATTTTGCCCCGCCTTTCTAAAGGCCTTTCTGTTTCTCTTTCATATCTGTACTCAGATAACTGATGCTTCCGCTGACGCTTGTATGCCATCGAGCTATGTATTCGAGCCCTCGAGGCCCTGGCTTGTAATATAAAGCTTGTATGACTTTATTTATGTTTTAGAGTTGTGTTGTGATATCTTCCCGTGAGTCCTTAGGCTTGATCGTGTGCATTTGCGTGTATGATTAGTGCACGATCGGGCCGGGGGCGTCACACTGGGTAATGCCCGTCCTCGGAAGATCAACACGAAACAGCGCTCTACCTAGGCTCGGCAGAAAGGTCAGCACGCCGGACTAACCTATGCACCCAGAGGTCTCGGGCCATCGCCCTGGGCACCCTGCGCGTTGTGAGACTGGCCGGGGTGCAGGCGCGACACTGAGATCGTCAGTGAAGTATCCAGCCCAATCCCGACAATCAGCCCGCACGGTGAATCGTGACGTCAGACGAGCTTTCGGGAGAAACGTACTTCGCAGAGGGTCCCATAACCATTATCTCGCGTGGTGGTAGTGCGTATAGGGCACGTCGACCCACTCAGATCACACACCCAAATCCAATAGGCTCAATTAGTATCACGCGGAGACAATCAGAGTCTCTGATGCTCCGCCATAATGTCACACTCGAGTGCCCTTCCGGCACACCCGAAAATCATAGATCCCCAGCGGGTACCCACCAGGGTGGACCCGCCTGTAACAAGGGTCAAGGTAACCGTGTGGTCATAACATCAAGGGGGAAACCCGAGGAATCACCCTCGGCGGATTCCACTCGACGAAATCATCAGGGCGAACATATGAGGTATCACCCTCGAGGTTCACACTGAGGGTTGCACGACAGAGTCATATCGGAAGTGGAGAAGGAGGAATCACCCTCGATGACCACGACCGAACAGCTACACTGCAGAGTATTCATCGGGAGTGCATTACGAGGTATCACCCTCGGCACTCGATAGTTACTACGCAGAGTCGTACAACTAAGGGGGTGTGAAGTGAGGTGTCGGTCTCTGGTCGACGATCACGTTGATCGAGTCGTCGATGATCAAGCAGGGGCAACAAAGGTAAGGTGGTGGGGTCACTGATGGTTCATTCCAACCTAAACTAAACAGTTTATCATAGGCAGGTAAGGTAGCAATGAACAGGTTACAACAGCAGGCTATGCATCAGAATAGGAACATACATTAACAGTAGCAAAATCTAATGCAAGCAGGAGAATAGAATGGGCGATATCTGGAATGCTCAAGGGGGGGCTTGCCTGGTTGCTCTGGCAAGAGAGAGGGGTCGTCAACGGGCTGCTCGTCGGTAGAGTAGTCGTATCCTGGTGCAGCGTCGTCGGTCTCAGCGTCTATCGAGAGAGAGAAGGAGGGGGAGAGAAACAATAAATTCACGGCAATAATGCAAACAATATGTATGACATGCCTAAATGATATGCCGCGGTGTTCTACTGCCTAACTAAATGATTTAGTTAATTTAGGAATTTATTTGGATTTATTTAATTAAAGTTGGGCACTATTCATTTACTGAAATTGGTCTAAAAGTTCCATGTTCTTATAGCTGCGGGCGTCTGACGGGAATACGGAGGGCGTATCCGGGTTCGTATCGGAATTCTGAGCAAGTTTCATGTATAAAGTATTTTCATCGGAGTTACGGTTTATTTAATATGATTTTCTAAAGTTTTTAATAATTTCTGGAATTTAATTAATTATTTAAATCAATATTATCCGAAACAGTGCTGATGATGACATCAGCATGACATCATGCTGACGTCAGCAGTCATCTGACATGTGGGTCCCACATGTCATAGACTGGTTTGGTTAATTAGGTTTAACTAATTAATTACTGTTTAATTAAACTAACTAATTAATTAGATTAAGCTAATCAGAGTTAATTAACTTAATTAATTTACTAATTAATTAATTAATTATTAATTCTACTAATTCATTTTAATTTTCTATTTTATTTTTTTTAAATCGTTCTGGGCAGCGGGCCCCGCTTGTCATTGGCACAGTGGCCTTAGCGGGCATGGGCGCTAGCGGGCGCAGCCCGAACGGGCGCTGGCCAGCGGGGGCGCACCCGGGCGCTGGCCACGTGCGCGGGCGGGGCCGAGCGGTGGCAGGCGTCGGGCGCAGCCCCGGCGAGGCCACAGGCGGGCGCGCGAGCACGGGGTAGCCACGGTGGCTGCGGGCGACGGCGGCCACAGAGCAGGCAGCGGGCGCGGACGAGCGGCGAGTGGAGGCGAGCGCAGCGATGGGTGGCGGGGCCGCGCGGCTGGAGCGGGCTGACGCGAGAGCAGCGCACGGGGGGCTACGGGCGAGGCCAGGGGCCGAGCAGGAGCGCGGCAAGGGGCGACGCCGTGGCGAACGGGGCCGTGGCGAGCGCGGGCGGGCGTGGTGGCGATGCGGGCAGACGCGGGCGAGCGGAGGCCGGCGCGGACGCGGCCGGAGCGCGGCGAGCGAGGGGGCCAGAGCGCGCGCGTGCGGGCGAGCGGGCGAGTGCGCGGAGATGGGCGCGGTGAGCTCGAGCGCGGCCGAACCAGCGACGGGAGAGAGTGGGGAGAGGCCGGGGGCCTCACCGGCGTTCGTGAGAAGAGGGACGGCGAGGCTCGGTGGAGCCGTCGAGGGGGAGGCGTGGACGGGCAGTCCGGCGAGGCGGCGGCGTCGGCGGCGGCGGTTGAGCGCGTCGGGCGCTGGAGGAGATCGGGGGGGGGGGAGGGGGGAAATGTGGATCGGGAGGGGGGCTAGGGTTCGGCCTGTGACCTTATAGCCAGGGGGTGGGAAGTGGGCCGGCCCAGTTGGGCCGGGGGGGTGGGGGTCCTTTTTTTTCTTTTCTTTTCTGTTTTCTTTTTCTTTATTTTCTTTTCTCAGTTTAGTAAATAGCTAGGCCTCATATTGAATTTTGTAAAACACAGGAATTGCTCCAACAAATACTAGGCATTACCTAACACTACCAAAAATTAGTTTGGAGTCAATAGGAGCTCCCACCAATTTTTATAATAATTAATATGCATTAATCCTTACTGTTTTAATTATGTTAGTGCCACCTAATTATTTTATTATTTATTGGTTACAATTTTAGGCTAGCCTCTGCAATATTTGTTATTTATCGAACATTTTAGTTTTTATGTTGGACAACATTTATAATTTACTTTCATTTAAATTTGAATTTGAGTTAGGAGTTGAAATGCAATATGATGCTAATGATGATTATACACTATTAAGCTTGCTGACATGTCATTATCAAAAGTGATTACTGTAGCTAATGACAGGGGGTGTTACACGGGGGTGGATATCATAAAGGTGGACTTGCGCATGGTGTCCCCGAGGAAGATGCCTTAGTTTGAGAAGATGCAGGCCGACTGTGACGCCCCCGGCCCGATCGTGCACTAATCATACACGCAAATTCACACGATCAAGCCTAAGGACTCACGGGAAGATATCACAACACAACTCTAAAACATAAATAAAGTCATACAAGCTTTATATTACAAGCCAGGGGCCTCGAGGGCTCGAATACATAAGCTTGCGAACAAGCGTCAGCGGAAGCATCAGATATCTGAGTACAGATATTAAAAGAGAAACAGAAAGGCCTTTAGAAAGGCGGGGCAAAATAAAACACTACGATCGAAAGGCATAGGCCTCCTGCCTGGGACCCTCCGATCCTACTCCTGGTCGTCAGTCAACTCATAGCAGAATCCATCCTCTGGGTAGTAGTAGTAGCGATCGTCGGCAGGGCAGCTGTCTCAGGGGCTCCGTCATCTTGGTCACGACAAACTGATATGGGGAGAAAAGGAAAACAACGCAACCGTGAGTACTCAGAAGTACTCAACAAGCAAGGATCTACACTACATATGCAACATTTTCAAGGGGAGGCTGTATATGTGGACTGGGCTGCAGAAATGCAAGAATAGAGAGAAGGCTTAGTCCTATCGAAGACTAGCATCTTCAGCGGTCTTGCAGCAGTACAAGAGAGTAGAACAGTACAATATAATGTAGCAGTATCATTAAGTCTCAACCTCACCCAGAGATCCTTTCTCGACTCCCTGCGAGAAAGCAATCCCAGAGCCATACAGTCATCAACCTCGTCCGGAGATCCCTTCTCGACTCCCTGCGAGAAGCAATCCCAGAGCCATACATACAGGTCTCATCACAGGTATCCAGTTCTAGTTGTATCGATCGGGATACAACTCCGAGTGTCCTTTACCGTAGGACAGGCTATCGATAGAAGTATTCTTCCCTGCAGGGGTGCACCAACTTACCCAACACGCTCGATTAACTCCGGCCGGACACACTTTCCTGGGTCATGCCCGGCCTCGGTCAAACGACACATCGCAACCCTACCTACAGCTCAGTAGAGAGGTCCCCGCCGGTCTACATCCTAAGCGCAAGGGGGTCTTGGCCATCGCCCCTCGCCCTCCGGGTCGTTGCGCACACGGTGAAGCCAGGCACCAACACTACAGGAAGGCGCCGGTCCGTCCATGCCGCGATGCTGAACTAGACATCTGACAGAGCTTTCGGCTGATGCATACGATGCAGAACGCCCATACTATGCCCACGTGATGGTTAGTGCTATCAGGCCAGAGGCCTGCTCGGATCAAATATCCAAATCGTTAATGGACTAGGGCTTGCGGTAACGAGCAGAGACTCACGAAAGATGTGACCCCGTCGCCCCGTCTCGAGGACTTGCTGCAAGGGTTAAGAATGCCCGGCCGTGCCTCGTATTCACCACTCGGGCACCACACTGGCACCCGTCTTCACAACACTCGCCTCTCAGGCGCACGCGGGTACCCCTTAGGGTCGACCCGCCTATCCAAGTAACATTGTAAAGTCCAAGTATCCGTGTGTCCATAACATCAGGGAATCCGAGGTATCACCTTCATTGAATTCCCACTCGATGTATCCGTCAAGGTGAACTAGGAGGAATCACCCTCACTGGGTCCACACTTGAGGTGTTGTACGACAGCGTCGTTATCGGAAGCGGTGAAGGAGGAATCACCCTCGATGACCACGACCGAATAGCTACTCTACAGAGTTAACATCAGAAGTGCTACAGGAGGTTTCACCCTCGGCACTCGATAGTAACGCTGCAGTGTCGTTACAACTAAAGGGGGTGATGTGCGGTGTCGGGGCCTGGTCTTCAATCCCATTGATCGGGTCTTCTGACGATCCAGCGCGGCAGTCGGGATAAGTGGGGTCACTGATAGGTCTCTACCCAGCCTAGACTAAACAGTTTAGGATATGCAGGTAATTATCAACAGCAGGTTACAATGAACAGGCTATGCATCAGAATAGGTAAAGCAGCAGCAGCAATTCTAATGCAAGCATGAGAAATAGAATGGGCGATATCGGGATGATCAAAGGGGGGGCTTGCCTGGTTGCTCGGCGGCAAGGGCAAGGTTGTCAGTGGTGTCTCCGGGCTCCGGAGCTGCGTCGGTCTCGGGGACGACGTCGGTGTCGGGGTCTAACGAGAGAGAAGAGGGGGAGGAAACAGTATAAATATAGAGCAAACATGAGCATGACAAATACGATACACGGTGCTAGGGGTAGTCTAACGCAGCATCACACGTATCAGACGGAGCGGGAGAATATCTGACGATATTTCCCCGGGTCTTTGGAATTATCGGACAGAGGATAAGAGGGGAACGGTTGCAAGTTCGGATAGTTAGGGACGCGTGACGGACGAACGGAACGCGTATTCGGATTCGTCTCGTCGTTCTGAGCAATTTTCATGTACAAAGTTTTTCCATCGGAGTTACGGATTATTTAATATGATTTTCTAAAGTTTTTATTAGTTTCTGGAATTTATTTAATTATTTAAATCAACATTATCCGAAACAGTGTCTTGCTGACATCAGCATGACGTCAGCATGACGTCAGGACCAGTGGGTCCCACCTGTCATAGGCTGTTAGGTTTAATTAGGTTTTAGCTAATTAATTACTGATTAATTAAACTAACTAATTAATTAGACTAATTAAACATGATTAATTAAATTAATTAATTCACTAATTATTAATTTTATTATTTATATTTCTATTTTCATTTCTTTTAAAAAAAAAATCCTGGGGCTAGGCCCCACACGTCATCGGGCCAGGGGGGTTGGGCCCCACCTGGCAGTGGCCCAGGGGGCCACAGCGGCACGAGCGCATGGCGCGGCGCTGGCCAGGGGCGAGCGGGCGCCGGGCGCGGCCAGGCGCGGGCCCAGGCGCGGGCCGACAGTGAGGGGCGAGGCGGCGGGGCGAGGCCAGGCAGCGGAGGCCGGCGAGCAGCAGCAACAGCGCGGCAGTAGGCGGAGGAGCGGCAGCACGGCGAGGCAGGCGGCGCAGCGAGGCGGAGCGGGGCTACGGGCGTGCGGGGGTGCGGCGCGGGGAACGGCCGCGGTGAGCACGGGCAAGATGCGGCCCTGGCGCGCGCGTGCGTGCGAGGCGGGCGAGCGGGCGGGCGCGGGGCGACAGCGACGGCAAGCGGGTACGGCGGGGGAGAGGGAGGCAGTGGCCAGGGCCTCACTTGCGGTGCAGGGGAACGGGGCGGCGAGGCACGACGGCGACCGACGAGGGAGAGGCGATGACGGGGCAGTCCGGTGTGGCGGCGACGCTGGCGAGGTGCGAAGGGACGGCGGCGTCGAGGACGTGTCCGGCGGCGAGGCGAGGCCACGGCCCCAGGCGGCCGTCGCGCGCGAGAGAGGAGGGGCACGGTGTCCAGGGGCGACGACGGCGTCGAAGTCCGGCGGCGGGGCGCGGCTCGATCCCTCCTGGATCGGGGGGGGGGGCGGGCTGGAGATGGGCCCCGGGAGGAAGGGGGAGTAGGAGGTGGGCGTAGTGGGGCTGTGAAGGTGCGGGACGGGGGGAGGTGAGAGGGGAGGGAGGGGGAGGGATGCCAGTGGAGGGGGAGGCGGGGGGAGAGCGAGAGGGAGGGAGTGGGGGGGGAAGGTGGGGTGTCGGTGGCTAGGGTTTCGGCACCGGGGGTAAGGGAGTGGGGATGGCGCGGCCTGGCATGTGGTGGGCCGAGGCCGGGAGGAGGGGGGCCTTTTTATTGATCTTTTGCTTTCTTTTTCTATTTTGTTTTCTTTTATCTTTTTCTTTTTATTTATTCTTTTCTCTATTTTGCAAAAATGTCTAGGCTACTTCTGGACTTTTGTAAAATATGAGACTGGTCCAAATATTAACAGTGCAAAATTAGTCACTGCTAGAAATTGGTTTGGCGTCCATATCTTTTTGTTTGGATTTTTTTTAATTTGAAAAGGATTAAATAGTGCTATGTTGCTGCTGTTTCTTGTTGTTCGAGTCCTTTTACAATTCCAACAAATGTTGCAATCATTTTTATAAATGCTTTGGGAATATTTGCAACATGAGGCACATTTTAGTTTTCAGGTTTGGATAACTTTTATATTTCACTTTCATTTAAATTTGAATTTTGACTTAGGAGTTGAAATGCAATATAATGCTAATGATGATCATGCACTGTTAAACATGATGACATGGCATAATCAAAATGGGATTACTGTGGCTAACCACTGGGGGTGTTACAAATCTCCTCTACTAACAAGAATTCTCGTCCCGAGAATTAAGAGGTAGAAGGGAAAAGTTCGGGGTATTCCGCACGAAGATTATCCTCGCGTTCCCAAGTGGCTTCATCTTCAGTATGATTTGACCACTGCACTTTGAGGAACTTGGTAACCTTCTGACGGGTCCGACGTTCAGCTTCATCGAGAATGCGGATCGGATGCTCCTTATATGATAGGTCATCTTGCAATTCGAGCACCTCGTGATCCACAGCTCGGTGCGGAGATTCCTTGAAGCATTGACGAAGTTGCGACACATGGAAGACGTCGTGGATATGAGAGAATTGCGGTGGCAACTCCAATTTATATGCCACCTGACCACGTCTAGCAATTATGCGGAAAGGACCAATGTAGCGTGGAGCTAGCTTGCCCTTGATTCCAAAACGGTGAGTGCCTTTCATCGGGGTGACACGAAGATAAGCTTGATCACCAGGTTGATAAGTCAAACCCCATCGTTTGCGATCATAGTTACTCTTCTGGCGGTCCTGAGCCGCCTTGAGATTTTCTTGGACAATACAAACTTGTTCTTCGGCGTGTTGGATAATATCCGGACCCACGAGCGGTCGTTCCCCAGTTTCTGACCAATTCAGAGGGGTTCGACACTTACGTCCATAGAGTACTTCGAAGGGAGCCATTTTCAAGCTGGCTTGATAGCTGTTGTTATAAGAGAACTCGGCATACGGGAGAGATTCTTCCCACTTCTTGCCGAATGAAATAACACAAGCCCGAAGCATGTCTTCAAGCACTTGATTGACTCGTTCGACTTGGCCTTGGGATTGGGGGTGATAAGCTGAACTCCAGGTAATATGAGTTCCCATAGCTGTTTGGAAACTTTCCCAGAATTTGGAAGTGAAAAGGACGCCACGGTCCGAACTAATCTCCTTCGGAATACCGTGGAGTGATACAATTCTGGAGATATACAACTCTGCTAACTGACTAGCAGTGATCGTCTCCTTGACAGGCAGAAAGTGTGCAACTTTAGAGAGTTGGTCGACGACGACAAGAATAGCATCGTGACCCTTCTGTGACCTGGGAAGTCCTGTAACGAAATCCATCTGAACCTTATCCCATTTCCATAGAGGAATAGGAAGTGGTTGCAGAATTCCAGCTGGTTTCTGATGTTCTGCTTTAACACGACGACACACATCACATTCAGCAACATATCGAGCAATATCCTGCTTCATTTTAGACCACCAGTAACTTTGATGGAGATCACGGTACATCTTGGTGCTACCCGGATGAATAGACAGCGGGGTATCATGTGCCTCCTTCATGACTTTGTCAGTCATGAGTTCGAAGCGAGGTACGACAATGCGGTTTCTGAAATACAAGGTTCCATCTTCAGACAGCGAGAAATCCATGTACTTTACAAGGTGAAGGTCTTTCTTCATCAGATCAATTTTAGCATCTTTAGCTTGCGCATTCTTAACAGCTTTCTCAAGATCTGGTTGTATCGCAAGGTTATTAAGAGATCCCTGTGGAACAATACGCAGATTTAGCTTGCATAGTTCATCAAAAAGACGAGGTTGAGCTCGCCTAACCATGAGGTTGTCGCAATAGGACTTGCGGCTTAAGGCATCAGCCATCACGTTAGCCTTGCCAGGGGTATAGGAAATACCCAAATCATAGTCCGCAATGGCCTCCATCCATCTTTGCTGACGGAGGTTTAGAGAAGGTTGAGTGAACAAGTACTTCAGACTTTTATGATCCGTGTATATCTCGCAACGATTACCGAGGAGGTAATGTCGCCATAACTGTAGTGCATAGATGACAGCAGCTAGTTCTAGATCATGTACCAGATAATTCTCTTCATGTGGGCGCAACTGACGAGAGCCATAAGCAATCACTTTACGCTCTTGCATTAGGACACAGCCTAATCCTTCACGGGATGCGTCACAATAAATCACGAAGTCTTTGCGGGTATCTGGAGGAGACAGTACTGGGGTATTGTAACGGATTGACATCTGCCCCAGTGGATAAAGAATGTACTCTGGATGTATCCCTACTCGAACAGCTGGTAGCTGCGTCGCAGGGTGTGGTGGAAACAAACGATCCATCTGAAACAGAGGAAACTCATGATTGTCAAAAGACAAGGAGAAGTATAACCGATCTCGGAGAGAAAGGTTAAACAAAACAATGGAAAGGAAAATGATTATCAGACTAATCAGATCAATGTCAAGAAAATCGCACAGATATTCAGCTCTCCGGGTGGACGAGAATTACGAGATCCTAAGTGTCGGCGTTAGTAAACTTTAGTTAACCCGAAAGGAAGAGAGGTCAGAGTCCCAGAGTAAAGATGAGGAATAAAAGATACTAATACCACCCAATCGGCGACGTGGGCCCGTAAGCCACACAGCCAAGTTAGTAAAACAGTTTTCGGTTACTAGACTCAACTTCGGCCAAGGAGTTGGAAAGGGGGGTTCCTACAGTCAGTCGGCTCTGATACCAACTTGTGACGCCCCCGGCCCGATCGTGCACTAATCATACACGCAAATGCACACGATCAAGCCTAAGGACTCACGGGAAGATATCACAACACAACTCTAAAACATAAATAAAGTCATACAAGCTTTATATTACAAGCCAGGGGCCTCGAGGGCTCGAATACATAAGCTTGCGAACAAGCGTCAGCGGAAGCATCAGATATCTGAGTACAGATATTAAAAGAGAAACAGAAAGGCCTTTAGAAAGGCGGGGCAAAATAAAACACTACGATCGAAAGGCGTAGGCCTCCTGCCTGGGACCCTCCGATCCTACTCCTGGTCGTCAGTCAACTCATAGCAGAATCCATCCTCTGGGTAGTAGTAGTAGCGATCGTCGGCAGGGCAGCTGTCTCAGGGGCTCCGTCATCTTGGTCACGACAAACTGATATGGGGAGAAAAGGAAAACAACGCAACCGTGAGTACTCAGAAGTACTCAGCAAGCAAGGATCTACACTACATATGCAAGATTTTCAAGGGGAGGCTGTATATGTGGACTGGGCTGCAGAAATGCAAGAATAGAGAGAAGGCTTAGTCCTATCGAAGACTAGCATCTTCAGCGGTCTTGCAGCAGTACAAGAGAGTAGAACAGTACAATATAATGTAGCAGTATCATTAAGTCTCAACCTCACCCAGAGATCCTTTCTCGACTCCCTGCGAGAAAGCAATCCCAGAGCCATACAGTCATCAACCTCGTCCGGAGATCCCTTCTCGACTCCCTGCGAGAAGCAATCCCAGAGCCATACATACAGGTCTCATCACAGGTATCCAGTTCTAGTTGTATCGATCGGGATACAACTCCGAGTGTCCTTTACCGTAGGACAGGCTATCGATAGAAGTATTCTTCCCTGCAGGGGTGCACCAACTTACCCAACACGCTCGGTTAACTCCGGCCGGACACACTTTCCTGGGTCATGCCCGGCCTCGGTCAAACGACACATTGCAACCCTACCTACAGCTCAGCAGAGAGGTCCCCGCCGGTCTACATCCTAAGCGCAAGGGGGTCTTGGCCATCGCCCCTCGCCCTCCGGGTCGTTGCGCACACGGTGAAGCCAGGCACCAACACTACAGGAAGGCGCCGGTCCGTCCATGCCGCGATGCTGAACTAGACGTCTGACAGAGCTTTCGGCTGATGCATACGATGCAGAACGCCCATACTATGCCCACGTGATGGTTAGTGCTATCAGGCCAGAGGCCTGCTCGGATCAAATATCCAAATCGTTAATGGACTAGGGCTTGCGGTAACGAGCAGAGACTCACGAAAGATGTGACCCCGTCGCCCCGTCTCGAGGACTTGCTGCAAGGGTTAAGAATGCCCGGCCGCGCCTCGTATTCACCACTCGGGCACCACACTGGCACCCGTCTTCACAACACTCGCCTCTCAGGCGCACGCGGGTACCCCTTAGGGTCGACCCGCCTATCCAAGTAACATTGTAAAGTCCAAGTATCCGTGTGTCCATAACATCAGGGAATCCGAGGTATCACCCTCATTGAATTCCCACTCGATGTATCCGTCATGGTGAACTAGGAGGAATCACCCTCACTGGGTCCACACTTGAGGTGTTGTACGACAGCGTCGTTATCGGAAGCGGTGAAGGAGGAATCACCCTCGATGACCACGACCGAATAGCTACTCTACAGAGTTAACATCAGAAGTGCTACAAGAGGTTTCACCCTCGGCACTCGATAGTAACGCTGCAATGTCGTTACAACTAAAGGGGGTGATGTGCGGTGTCGGGGCCTGGTCTTCAATCCCATTGATCGGGTCTTCTGACGATCCAGCGCGGCAGTCGGGATAAGTGGGGTCACTGATAGGTCTCTACCCAGCCTAGACTAAATAGTTTAGGATATGCAGGTAATTATCAACAGCAGGTTACAATGAACAGGCTATGCATCAGAATAGGTAAAGCAGCAGCAGCAGCAGCAATTCTAATGCAAGCATGAGAAATAGAATGGGCGATATCGGGATGATCAAAGGGGGGGCTTGCCTGGTTGCTCGGCGGCAAGGGCAAGGTTGTCAGTGGTGTCTCCGGGCTCCGGAGCTGCGTCGGTCTCGGGGACGACGTCGGTGTCGGGGTCTAACGAGAGAGAAGAGGGGGAGGAAACAGTATAAATATAGAGCAAACATGAGCATGACAAATACGATACACGGTGCTAGGGGTAGTCTAACGCAGCATCACACGTATCAGACGGAGCGGGAGAATATCTGACGATATTTCCCCGGGTCTTTGGAATTATCGGACAGAGGATAAAAGGGGAACGGTTGCAAGTTCGGATAGTTAGGGACGCGTGACGGACGAACGGACCGCGTATTCGGATTCGTCTCGTCGTTCTGAGCAATTTTCATGTACAAAGTTTTTCCATCGGAGTTACGGATTATTTAATATGATTTTCTAAAGTTTTTATTAATTTCTGGAATTTATTTAATTATTTAAATCAACATTATCCGAAACAGTGTCTTGCTGACATCAGCATGACGTCAGCATGACGTCAGGACCAGTGGGTCCCACCTGTCATAGGCTGTTAGGTTTAATTAGGTTTTAGCTAATTAATTACTGATTAATTAAACTAACTAATTAATTAGACTAATTAAACAGGATTAATTAAATTAATTAATTCACTAATTATTAATTTTATTATTTATATTTCTATTTTCATTTCCTTTTTTTTTAAATCCTGGGGCTAGGCCCCACACGTCATCGGGCCAGGGGGGTTGGGCCCCACCTGGCAGTGGCCCAGGGGGCCACAGCGGCACGAGCGCGTGGCGCGGCGCTGGCTAGGGGCGAGCGGGCGTCGGGCGCGGCCAGGCGCGGGCCCAGGCGCGGGCCAACAGTGAGGGGCGAGGCCAGGCAGCGGAGGCCGGCGAGCAGCAGCAACAGCGCGGCAGTAGGCGGAGGAGCGGCAGCACGGCGAGGCAGGCGGCGCAGCGAGGCGGAGCGGGGCTACGGGCGTGCGGGGGTGCGGCGCGGGGAATGGCCGCGGTGAGCACGGGCAAGATGCGGCCCTGGCGCGCGCGTGCTTGCGAGGCGGGCGAGCGGGCGGGCGCGGGGCGGCAGCGACGGCAAGCGGGTACGGCGGGGGAGAGGGAGGCAGAGGCCGGGGCCTCACTTGCGGTGCAGGGGAACGGGGCGGCGAGGCACGACGGCGACCGGCGAGGAAGAGGCGATGACGGGGCAGTCCGGTGTGGCGGCGACGCTGGCGAGGTGGGAAGGGACGGCGGCGTCAAGGACGTGTCCGGCGGCGAGGCGAGGCCACGGCCCCAGGCGGCCGTCGCGCGAGAGAGAGGAGGGGCATGGGGTCCAGGGGCGACGACGGCGTCGAAGTCCGGCGGCGGGGCGCGGCTCGATCCCTCCTGGATCGGGGGGGGGGGGGAGAGCGAGAGAGTGGGGGGGATAATGGGGGTGTCGGTGGCTAGGGTTTCGGCACCAGGGGGTTAAGGGAGTGGGGATGGGCCGGCCTGGCATGTGGCTGGGCCGAGGCCCGGGAGGAGGGGGGCCTTTTTATTTTCTCTTTTGCTTTCTTTTTCTGTTTTGTTTTCTTTTATCTTTATCTTTTTATTTATTCTTTTCTCTATTTTGCAAAAATGTCTAGGCTACTTCTGGACTTTTGTAAAATATGAGACTGGTCCAAATATTAACAGTGCAAAATTAGTCACTGCTAGAAATTGGTTTGGCGTCCATATCTTTTTGTTTGGATTTTTTTTAATTTGAAAAGTATTAAATAGTGCTATGTTGCTGCTGTTTCTTGTTGTTCGAGTCCTTTTACAATTCCAACAAATGTTGCAATCATTTTTATAAATGCTTTGGGAATATTTGCAACATGAGGCACATTTTAGTTTTCAGGTTTGGATAACTTTTATATTTCACTTTCATTTAAATTTGAATTTTGACTTAGGAGTTGAAATGCAATATAATGCTAATGATGATCATGCACTGTTAAACATGATGACATGGCATAATCAAAATGGGATTACTGTGGCTAACCACTGGGGGTGTTACACCGACTTGCTCAAGTTCGATGACGAGTGATCTATGGCGGAGAGCGCCATCCTTTTTTTGTATGCCGACAAGTGTGCTGGCAATGACCACGACCAAGATGGCGTGGTTGAACTCCCGCCCCTTTTTTGTGTGCTAGCATGTGTGCCGGCCGCTGGCAAGTGCGCCAACATGAACTGTGTGGTTGTTTTTTTGGAGGCTGGCATGGCGCCGACATGAACTCTGGGCGATGGCATGGCCGCTGGCATGATCAATGGCCGCGGGCTTTTTTTACAATTGTGTGCGGACATGAAATGGGTCGGCACGTTGGACGCACGGCCGACTCAAACGCAAAATGGGGCGGACGACGAGCGGGCGGCCGACCCAAACGGACAAAAAGCGGACAAAGCGCGTGTCCGTTTGGGTCGGCGCGTTGGAGTTGCTCTAAAAGCCGGCCCCAAACGCCCGCGAATGTGTCCACGGACAGTGACCGAACACCACACAAAAACGTCCGCCACAACCATAAATCTCAAGCTTCATACCTCAAATTCATATTACCCATGCAAAAAAAAAACCTAAGTACCACGTACATATGCTCAACTACTCATTGTCACAGATCTTGACAATCTTCTTGCCCGGCGTCGGGTAGACGGGCGCAAGTGCGGAAGCTCCTACACCCGCGGAGGCTCCAACACCTCCTCCCCTGCTCCACGTCCAGTTTGGCGAACAACACCTCCGCCGCCGCCTGTTCTTGCCGGTTGACCTCGATGTAGGCCTCGTTCTGGATGGACTCGAGGATGGCGGTCTGCTCTGCCATCTCTCCTCGTCCACCATGGCGAAGCCCGCAGCCGGCAATGCCTCCACCACCTCCTCCATGGGCTCCGTTTCCGGTGACTTCTCCCCCTCCTGCTACCCCGCCCACTCCTTCTCCTCCTCCTTCGATGGCTCTGACAATTCCGGAGGAAGGCCGTCGGCAAAACGAGCGACCCGCCTTGCCTGGATCTGCTCCAACAGCTGCACCCCCCGCTCCGGAGTGAGCATGACATAGGTGGTGATCCGGCGCCTCGGCATGACAAGCGGCGGGCGGAAGTAGAAGTGCTGGTGGCTTAGAGGAGAAAGAGGAAGAAATGGGGCGGGCTAGGGTTCTGCTGCCGCCGTCTGATAACCCACAAGTATAGGGGATCGCAGCAGTTTTCGAGGGTAGAGTATTCAACCCAAATTTATTGATTCGACACAAGGGGAGCCAAAGAATATTCTCAAGTATTAGCAGCTGAGTTGTCAATTCAACCACACCTGAAAGACTTAATATCTGCAGCAAAGTATTTAGTAGCAAAGTAGTATGGAAGTAACGGTAACGGTGGCAAAAGTAACAGTAGCAGTTTTGTAGCAATCGTAACAGTGGCAACGGAAAAGTAACTTAGCAAAGATCAATATGTGAAAAGCTCGTAGGCAATGGATCAATGATGGATAATTATGTCGGATGGCATTCATCATGCAACAGTTATAACCTAGGGTGACACAGAACTAGCTCCAATTCATCAATATAATGTAGGCATGTATTCCGAATATAGTCATACGTGCTTATGGAAAAGAACTTGC
This sequence comes from Thinopyrum elongatum, assembly GCA_011799875.1. NCBI lineage: Eukaryota > Viridiplantae > Streptophyta > Magnoliopsida > Poales > Poaceae > Thinopyrum > Thinopyrum elongatum. Next base: position 351,449,037 of record CM022302.1, on the reverse strand, counting down.
ATGACATCTTTTGTCCTACCCTCCCGTGGCAGCGGGGTCCTATTGGAAACTAAGGGATATTAAGGCCTCCTTTTAATAGAGTACCGGACCAAAGCATTAGCACTTAGTGAATACATGAACTCCTCAAACTACGGTCATCACCGGGAAGTGTCCCGACTATTGTCACTCCGGGGTTGCCGGATCATAACACGTAGTAGGTGACTATAACTTGCAAGATCGGATCAAGAACACAAATATATTCCTGAAAACATAAAGGGTTCAGATCTGAATTCATGGCACTCGGGCCCTAGTGACAAGCATTAGGCATAGCAAAGTCATAGCAACATCAATCTTAGAACATAGTGGATACTAGGGATCAAACCCTAACAAAACTAACTCGATTACATGGTAAATATCATCCAACCCATCACCGTCCAGCAAGCCTACGATGGGATTACTCACGCACGGCGATGAGCATCATGAAATTGGTGATGGAGGATGGTTGATGATGATGACGGCGATGGTTTCCCCTCTCCGGAGCCCAAAACGGACTCCAGATCTGCCCTCCCGAGGAAGAACAGGAGGTGGCGGCGGCTCCGTATCGTAAAACGTGATGAATCCTTCTCTCTGGTTTTTTCTCCCCGAACGTGAATATATGGAGTTGGACTTGAGATCGGTGGAGCTTCGTGGGACCCACAAGACCAGAGGGCGCGCCCTCCACCCTTGTGGACAGGGTGTGGGTCCCCTTCGGTTGATTCTTTCGCCAATATTTTTTATTTATTCCAAAAATCTCCGTGAAGTTTCAGGTCATTCCGAGAACTTTTATTTCTGCACAAAAATAACACCATGGCAATTCTGCTGAAAACAGCGTCAGTCCGGGTTAGTTCCATTCAAATCATGCAAATTAGAGTCCAAAATAAGGGCAAAAGAGTTTGGAAAAGTAGATACGATGGAGACGTATCAACTCCCCCAAGCTTAACCCATTGCTTATCCTCAAGCAATTCAGTTGACAAACTGAAAGTGATAAAGAAAAACTTTTACAAACTCTGTTTGATCTTATTGTTGCAAATATGTAAAGCCAGCATTCAAGTTTTCAGCAAAGATTATGAACTAACCATATTCACAATAACATTTAGGTCTCATATTTACTCATATCAATGGCATAATCAACTATCGAGCAATAATAATAAATCTCGGATGACAGCACTGAAAGATCGTGGATGTCGCCTAGGGGGGGGGGGGGTGAATAGGCGCTTTAAAATAATTACGGTTTAGGCTTGAACAAATGCGGAATAAACCTAGCGGTTAATTTGTCAAGCACAAAACCTACAACAACTAGGCTCACCTATGTGCACCAACAACTTATGCTAAGCAAGATAAACTACTAGGTGATAGCAAGATATATGACAAGAAACAATATGGCTATCACAAAGTAAAGTGCATAAGTAAAGGGCTCGGGTAAGAGATAACAAAGGCACGCGGAGACGACGATGTATCCCGAAGTTCACACCCTTGCGGATGCTAATCTCCGTTTGGAGCGGTGTGGAGGCACAATGCTCCCCAAGAAGCCACTAGGGCCACCGTAATCTCCTCACGCCCTCGCATAATGCAAGATGCCGTGATTCCACTAAGCGACCCTTGAGGGCGGTCACCGAACCCGTACAAATGGCAACCCTTGGGGGCGGTCACCGAACCCGTCAAATTGCTCGGGGTGATCTCCACAACCTAATTGGAGACCCCGACGCTTGCCCGGAGCTTTACACCACAATGATTGAGCTCCGAACACCACCAACCGTCTAGGACGCCCAAGCACCCAAGAGGAACAAGCTCAAGGGTACCAAGCACCCAAGAGTAATAAGCTACTCAACTTCACTTCCACGTATCACCGTGGAGAACTCAAACCGATGCACCAAATGCAATGGCAAGAGCACACGGAGTGCCCAAGTCCTTCTCTCCCAAATCCCACCGAAGCAACTAATGCTAGGGAGGAAAATGAGAGGAAGAACAAGAAGGAGAACACCAAGAACTCCAAGATCTAGATCCAAGGGGTTACCCTCACATAGAGGAGAAAGTGATTGGTGGAAATGTGGATCTAGATCTCCTCTATCTTTTCCCCCAAAAACTAGCAAGAATCCATGGAGGGATTGAGAGATAGCAAGCTCGAAGAAGGTCAACAATGGGGGAAGAACAAGGGCTCAAATGATAAGGCTCAATGGGGAAGAAGGCCTCCTTTTATAGGAGGGGAAAAAATCCAACCATTATCACCTCACTCAGCCCGCGCGACGCGGTACTACCGCACACGGCCGCGGTACTACCGCACAGGGTTGCGGTACTACCGCTGCAGGGTGCGGTACTACCGCTTGCGCGGTAGTGACCAGATGAGGGCCTGTTGCACGGGGCAACGAGCGGTAGAACCGCCGGAGCGGTACTACCGCGCGCCCCTACGGTACTACCGTAAGGCAGGCATCAACTGGTACAGAAAATGCACGGAAGTAAAAAATTACTTCCGTGACTACTTCCGCTGAGTTTGGGACGTGCGAAAATCCGACACGGTACTACCGCTCGAAGGGAGCGGTACTACCGCGTAGGGGCGGAAGTAAAAAATTACTTCCGCGCCTACTTCCGTGAGCGCCAGCGTTCTGGGCTAGAGGCAGCGGTACTACCGCTCGCGAGGAGCGGTACTACCGCACATTGCGGTACTACCGCTTCCCTGAGCGGTACTACCGCGGACCCCTGCGGTACTACTGCTCCCTTGAGCAGTACTACCGCACGCCACAGAAGCTATAGCACTTGGAAGCCTTCATCTCACAGCGAAAGACAACAGAAGGATACAATAAAACCAGAACTGCCATAACTTCTGCAAATGAGCTCCGAATTGAGCAAACTCAAGCTTGTTGGAAAGAAGACAATGAGTAGCATCAAAAGGAAGGGGAGGTATATTAAGAAGAGGCAGGGGAAGGGAAGCTCAAGGTTATATTAAGAAGAGGCAGGGGAGGTATGCCTAGCTTATAGAGGAGTGAAACCTCCAACAGAGAAGAACTGGCATAACCTCCAACATCAAAAACATCATAGAAGATGCAAGAGAACTCCGTTTTCGATGAACTCGAGTTTGTCATCAAGATGACCAAAAGCTCTAAGACTCACAAGGAGAACCAAACAAGAACCAATAAAGATGATGCAATGATGCAATGGTTTGAGCTCTCTACGAACGATACGATCAAGCTACTCATCGAGAGTCCCCCTTGATAGTACGGCAATCGATCCTATAACCCGGTCTCCCAACTACCACCATGAGACCGGTAAAAGAGAAAACCTATCAAGGGCAAACCTTTGCCTTGCACAAAGTCCACTTGAGCTAGATGATGACGATCTTGACTTCCTCAAGTTGGACCACCTTTCTTGATTGCGTTGGCTCGGTGAAGACTAGTTGATTGCTCCCCCATACTCCACTATGGGTGAGCCACTCTTTGGCTCATCTTCACAAGTCCATTGCCACCACAATGGACGGCAAGCTTCAGGCATATGATCTCTTCGTGATGATCCACTTGAACTTGCACACCGCAACCTAACCCCATAAAGAACTCTCACAAAGACCATGGGTTAGTACACAAAGCGTAATTGACAATGCTTACCATACCATGGGATCGCTTGATCCCTCTCGGTACATCTTCTACGCTTTGTGTGTTGATCAACTTGATTCACTCTCGACTTAGTCTTGATCAACCTTGAACCTTTCCAACTCTCTTCATTTGGATGATGCCTTGAAGGTAAGCATGAACGATCACACAATCTTCTTCTTCAAGACATTCTTGCAATAAGCTCAACTCTCACATGACCAATCTTTGGATAATTCCTTAATAGTACCTTGGTCAACACATAAACTCCTTGAAACCAACACATGGACTTCAAGAAAAGCCTATGGACAAATCCTTCAAATATAACTCAGTGCAACCATTAGTCCATAGAGATTGTCATCAATAACCAAAACCAAACATGGGGGCACCGCATGTTCTTTCAAACACCTTTTCAAAACAATCATGATATGATATAACAAGATGGTATCTCGCTAGCCCTTTCTGAGACAGCAAAACATAAATGCAGAGCACCCCTGAAGATCAAGGACTAACTAGACATTGTAATTCATGGTAAAAGAGATCCAGTCACAGTCATACTCGATATCAATTAATAGCAAAGCATACAAATGACAGTGGTGCTCTCTAACTGGTGCTTTTTATAAGAGAATGATGACTCAGCAATAAAAGTAAATAGATAGGCCCTTCGCAGAGGGAAGCAGGGATTTGCAGAGGTGCTAGAGCTCGAGTTTTTGAAATAGAGATAAATAATATTTTGAGCGGTATGCTTTCATTGTCAACATAACAACCAAGAGATCTTGGTATCTTCCATGCTACATACATTATAGGCGGTTCCCAAACAGAATGGTGAAGTTTTTACTCCCCCTCCACCAACAATCACACTCCACGGCTGGTCTGAAACAACGGGTACCGTCCAACTAACAACAATCCTGGGGGAGTTTTGTTTGCAATTAACTTTTGATTTGATTTGAGCATGGGACTGGGCATCCCGGTTACCAGCCATTTTCTCGTGAATGATGAGCGGAGTCCACTCATCGTGAGAATAATCCACCTAGCATGGAAGATACTGACAGCCCCCAGTCGCCACATGAGCGATTCGGGCATACAAAACAGATTATCATTTGAAGGTTTAGAGTTTGGCACATACAAATTTACATGGAACGGCAGGTAAATACCGCATATAGGAAGGTATGGTGGACTCATATGTGACAACTTTAGGTTTATGGAAGTGGATGCACAAGCAGTATTCCCGCTTAGTACAAGTGAAGGTTAGAAAAAGACTGGGGAGCGACCAACTAGAGAGCGACAACAGTCATAAACATGCATTGAGAGTAACCAACATTGAGTGCAAGCATGAGTAGGATATAAATCACCATGAACATAAATATCGTGGAGGCTATGTTGATTTTGTTTCAACTACATGCGTGAACATGTGCCAAGTCAAGTCACTCGAATCATTCAAAGGAGGATACCATCCTATCATACTACATCACAACCATTTTAAAAGCATGTTGGCACGCAAGGTAAACCATTATAAACTCCTAGCTAATTAAGCATGGCATGAGTAACTATAATCTCTAATTGTTATTGCAAACATGTTTCATTCATAATGAGCTGAATCAAGAATGATGAACTAATCATATTTACAAAAAACAAAATAGGTCGAGTTCATACCAGCTTTTCCTCATCTCAATCATTTCATCATATATCGTCATTATTGCCTTTCACTTGCACGACCGAACGGTGTGAATAATAATAATAATAGTGCACGTGCATTGGACTAAGCTGGAATCTGCAAACAATTATTTTAAAAGAGAAGACAAGGTAATATGGGCTCTTTGTTAGATCAACAATAACGCATATGAGAGCCACTCAACATTTTCACCGTGGTCTTCTCCTCTCGACCCCCAAAGAAAAGAAAAGAATTTCAAAGAAACACACTGAAACGTTTTTGGAGTTTTTGTTTTTCTGAAGAAAGTAAAACAAGAACGAGAAAAACTATTTACACGAAAAAACTCCCAACAAGCAAAAGAAGAACGAGAAATCTTTTTGGGTTTTCTTTAAGTACTACTACTAAGCATGCATAGAAAGGAAATAAGCCACAACTAATTTTTTTGGTTTTTAACAAAGTTTTTCAAACACACAAGAAGAAAGCGAGAAAAAGAAAATAAACTAGCATGGATAATACAATGAAAAAGTATGAACACCGACAACTGGAATGAGTGTGTGAACATGAATGTAATATCGGTGAGAAATATGTACTCCCCCAAGCTTAGGCTTTTGGCCTAAGTTGGTCTATGGCCACGACTGGCCCGGATGATATCCGAAATCGTAGTTGGGGTTGTACTGTGCTGCGGCAGCTGCTGCTTGGCGAGCTGCTTCATGGAGGCGAGAGGCCTCCATCTCTCTCTCATACTCGTTTGCCTCCTCTCTGATTATAAAATATCTCCCTTTTACCTGAAAGTTAAAGAAGGCAGGAGCAGGAAGGGTAACATGGACAGCACATCGTCTGTAAAAAATTAGTCGGTACTGGAGGGACTGTTCGTTCCTCTCAAGAAACTGATAGCGCACCAAAGCATTATAATCAAGAAAAGCAGGTGGCAACTCTATGTCATTCCCCCTTATGGGTACTCCAAGATAATTAACTAAACGAGTTGCATAAATCCCACCAAATAAATCTCCATCTTTAGCATTAAGATGTAACCTCCTCGCAATAACGGCCCCCAAGTTATAACGCTTATCACCTAACACCGCACACTTGAGGACATTAAGATCTGGAACGCAAAGGTGGGAATGCTCATGCTTACCATTAATGCATCTACCTATAAAGAGAGCAAAACAATGTATGGCAGGAAAGTGAATGCTCCCTATGGTAGCTTGTGTGATATTTCTAGTTTCTCCAATGGTGATGGTAGCAAGGAAATCATTGTATTCAGCCTTGTGAGGCTCACTAAGAAGGCCCCACTGTGGGATTTTGCAAGCAGTATTAAAATCCTCAAGGTCCATGGTATATAATTCATTATAAAGATCAAATAAAACAGTATGGGTATTGCACTTAGATGAAAATTCAAACCTCCGCACAAAGGAATTGGTGAGGTAGTAGTATTGTCGGCACTTATCTGACACGAAGTCCTCAAGGTCGGCATTTTGTACATATGCATCAAACTCATCCTTGAAACCTGCATGAACCATGAATTCGTCCGACGGCCATTCACAAGGCCGCACCTGAGCTTCCCTTGGTGGTTCAAGGTCCGGCTCATGTATCGCGAGCCTCGGTGCTTGCTTCCTCGAAGAACCACCTTGGTACATTTTCCTAGACATTTTTCTTCCTCTGAAAAATTTCTGAAATTTTTAGTTACTCAAAATAAAAGTAAACCAGACTCAATAAAATTGATAGCAACTACTCCTACAAGTGTCTAGAGGCTATATCATGCATCAAAACTACTTTGGACCATATAAATTTGACATGCAAGCTCAAGAACAAGGTCACCACAGCAGCAAAAATTTGCAATAAATAAAGCACTAGAACAAAAACTAATTGGACCATTGGAGGAGTCACATACCGAAGAACAATCCCCCAAAGCAGTTTTGCAAATGGAGCTTTGAGCAAGGAGATCGAAAATGGCAACAAAATGAGCAAGAACACAGGTCTGAGCTACGGGATGATTTTTCTGGAGGAAGACAAAGTGGATGGGTACTGGAATAAGTGGAGGGGACCCACATGGGACCCACAAGACATGGCGCGCCTTCCACCCTTGTGGTCCACTGGTGCATCCCCCTGGTGCATGTTCAGTGACAGAAATTTTCAAATATTCTATAAAAAATCATACTAAATTTTCAGGGCATTTGGAGAACTTTTATTTTCGGGACATTTTTTATTGCACGGATAATTCAGAAAACAAACAGAAAGGACTATTTTTTGCTTTATTTATTCTAAATAACAGAAAGTATCAGGTGGGTACAGAAGGTTGTGCCTTCTAGATTCATCCATCTCATGCTCATCAAAAGGAATCCATTAACAAGGTTGATCAAGTCTTATTAACAAACTTCTTCCGAATGACATGAAACCGGAGAATTTTCGAATAACACTAAGTTACCTCAACGGGGATATGCATGTCCCCAACAATCAGAATATCATATTTCTTTTTGACAGTAGGAAGAGGGAATTCAAAACCTCCAATAGTAATAGTTGAAATTTTTCCAATAGAATTGATACTATGAACTTGAGGTTGTTTCTTCGGAAAGTGTACCGTATGCTCATTACCATTAACATGAAAAGTGACATTGCCTTTGTTGCAATCAATAACAACCCCTGCAGTATTCAAAAAGGGTCTACCAAGGATGATCGACATACTGTCGTCTCCGGGAATACCAAGAATAACAAAGTCCGTTTAGATAGTAACGTTTGCAACCACAACAGGCACATCCTCACAAATACCGATGGGCATAGCAGTTGATTTATCAGCCATTTGCAAAGAGATTTCAGTAGGTGTCAACTTATTCAATTCAAGTCTACGATACAAAGAGAAAGGCATAACACTAACACCGGCTCCAAGATCACATAAAGCAGTTGTAACACCCCCAGTGGTTAACTACAGTAATCACCCTTTTGATAATGCCAAGTCAGCATGATTAACAATGCATAATCATCTTTAACATCATATTGCTTTTCAACTCCTAAGTTAAAACCCAAATTTAAGTGAAAGTGGAAAATAAAAGTTGCCTGAACCTGAAAATTAAAATGTGCATCATGCTGCAAATATTCCCATAGCATTTATAAAAATGATTGCAACATTTGTTGGAATTGTAAAAGGACTCAAACAACAAGGAACAGCAGCAACATAACACTGTTTAATCCTTTTTCAATTTAAATAAAATCCAAACAAAAAGATATGGACCCCAAACCAATTTCTAGCAGTGACAGATAATGCACTGTAAATAATGGAGCAAGTCTCATATTTTACAAAAGTCTTTTGGAATAAAAATAAAAGAGAAAACAGAAAAGGAAAATAAATAATATAAAAAACAAAAGGAGGAAAAAGGAAAAAGCCCCCCCCCATGGGCCGTGGCCCAGCTGGGCCGGCAGGCCAACAGGCCGGCCCACCAGCGCCCATAACCCCCCTCACCCTCACCCAACACCCTAACCCGAACACCCCCCCACTCCCCCCCGATCCCCCCCCTCTCCTCCCTCTCGCCCGCGCGCCTGACGGCGCCGCCCGACGCCGCGCCGCCTCGCCGCACGCCGTCCCGTCGCCGCCCTACGTCGCCTCCTCGACCCCGACGCGCCGCCTCCCCGCCGTCGCGTTCCCCTGCATCGGGCCTCCCCTTCAACGCGGGTGAGCAAACCCCCGTCGTGACCTCGCCGTTGTCGCGCCGCCCGCCGTGGTCCCGCTCGCCGGCCGTCCTCAGCGCGCGCCCACGAGCCGCGTCCACTCCCCGCGCCGCTCGCGCGCTGCTTCGCCCCGCGCCGCGCCTCCGCTCGCGCCGCCCGCTGTGCGCTGCCGCTCGCCCCCGCCTCCCCCTGCCGCGCCGCGTCACGCCGCGCTGCCCCGCCTCCGGCCACCGCCCCGCGCGCGCTGCCCGCGGCCCCGCTGCCGCCGCCCACCCCCGCGTCGCCGCGCCCCTGCCGGCGCTCGGGCACGCACCCGTCGGGCGACGCCGCGCCCGCACCCGTCGCCCACGCCCGCTAACGTCCCTGGGCCACTGACCACGGGGCCCCACGCCCCTTTTTTCCTAAATAATAAAAAGGGAAAATAATAACTAAATAAAAATAAAAATAATTAGTTAATTAAGTAATTAATTAGTGAATTAATTAATTTAATTAATTAGTCTAATTAATTAGTTAGTTTAATTAAGCAGTAATTAATTAACTTAACCCTAATGACTGCTGACATCAGCATGATGTCATGCTGATGTCATCAGTTACTATTCTGGATAATTCGAAATTAAATAATAAAAATAAATTCAGAAAATTAATAAAATCTTTAGAAAATCATATAAAATAATCCGTAGCTCAGATCGAAAAACTTTGAACATGAAAGTTGCTCAGAACGACGAGACGAATCTGAATACGCGGTCCGTTTGTCCGCCACACGTCTCTAACTATCCGAACATGGAACCGTTCCCCTCCGGTCATCTGTTTGACAAATGCCCGGATCCGGGAAAACATTCCCGGATGGATTCCTCCTTCCTCAGTGACATACAACCATATGTTAGGACACACCCGGCACTGCATATTATCATGTCGTACTTTGTGTTGCTCAAGTTTGCTCTATATTTATACTGTTTCCTCCCCCTCTTCTCTCTCGGTAGACCCTGACACCGACGTCGTCCCCGAGATCGACGCAACTCAGGAGCCCGACGCCATCATTGATGATCCCTCTCTCTCTTGCCAGAGCAACCAGGCAAGCCCCCCCCTTTGATCATCCCGATATCGCCCATTCTATATTCTCATGCTTGCATTAGAATTTGCTACTGTTACTGTTTGCTCCTATTCTGATGCATAGCCTGTTTATTGTAACCTGCCATTGATACTTACCTGCTTATCCTAAACTGCTTAGTATAGGATGGGTAGAGACCCCTCGAGGACCCCACTTTGATCCTTGTTGCCCCGCTGGATTATCAGAAGACCCGATCAACGGGATTGAAGACCTATGACTTTACTGCTGAACCTTGATAGAGACGGGTCGGCCCCGAAGGGGGACCCGAGGAAGTTACTTTTACTACAGGACTGAAGGGACAGGCGGTACCACCCAGTAGAGGTGGACCTGAGTTCCCGACAGTCTTTTACGAGACGGGTTGACCTGGATGGTGCCCGAGTGATGAATACGAGGCGCGGCCGGGCATTCTTAGCCCTTGCAGCAAGTCCTCGAGACGGGGCGACGGGGTCACATCTTTCGTGAGTCTGCTCGTTTTCCGCAAGCCCCTAGGTCACTTACGATTTGGATATTTGATCCAAGCAGGCCTCTGGTCTGATAGCACTAACCATCACGTGGGCTTAGTATGGGCGTTCTGCATCGTAGCATCAGCCGAAAGTTCTGTCAGACGTCCAGTTCAGCATTGCGGCCGGGACGGACCGGCGCCCCCCTGGTGCCTGGCTTCCCCCTGCACGCAACGACTCGGAGTGCACAGGGCGATGGCCCAAGACCTTTGAGCGCTTAGGATGTAGACCGACGGGGACCTCTCTGCTGAGCTGTAGGTCGGGTTGCGATGTGTTGTTTGGCCGAGGCCGGGCATGACCCAGGAAAGTGTGTCCGGCCGGAGTTAAGCGAGCGTGATGGGTAAGTTGGTGCACCCCTGCAGGGAAGAACACTTCTATCGATAGCCGGTCCTACGGTAAAGGACACTCGGAGTTGTATCCCGATCGGTACAACTAGAACTGGTTACCCGTGATGATACCTGGATATGTGGCTCTGGGATTGCTTCTCGTAGGGAGTCGAGAAGGGATCTCAGGACGAGGTTGATGACTGTATGGCTCTGGGATTGCTTTCTCACAGGGAGTCGAGAAAGAATCTCTGGGTGAGGTTGAGACTTAATGATACTGCTACATTATATTGTACTGTTCTACTCTCTTCTATTGCTGTAAGACCGCTGAAGATGCTAGTCTTCGATAGGACTAGGCCCTCCTCTCTATTCTGGCATTTCTGCAGCCCAGTCCACATATACAGCCTCCCTTTGATAATGTTGCATATGTAGTGTAGATCCTTGCTTGCTGAGTACTTCAGAGTACTCACGGTTGCTTTGCTTTCTTTTTCCCCCGTGTCAGTTCGTCGTGACCAGATGACGGAGCCGCTGAGACAGCTACCCCCGCCGACGTTCGACTACTACTACTACCCCGAGGATGGCTTCTGCTACGAGTTGGCTGTCGCCCAGGAGTAGGTTCGGAGGGTCCCAGGCAGGAGGCCTACGCCTTTCGATCGTAGTGTTTTATTTTGCCCCTCCTTTCTAAAGGCCTTTCTGTTTCTCTTTTATATCTGTACTCAGATATCTGATGCTTCCGCTGACGCTTGTATGCCATCGAGCTATGTATTCGAGCCCTCGAGGCCCTGGCTTGTAATATAAAGCTTGTATGACTTTATTTATGTTTTAGAGTTGTGTTGTGATATCTTCCCGTGAGTCCTTAGGCTTGATCGTGTGCATTTGCGTGTATGATTAGCGCGCGATCGGGCCGGGGGCGTCACAACAGTTTTAACATAGTTTCTTTTAATAGAGCATGGTATAGTTGGTACTTCTGGATCTCCAAGTTTCTTTGGGATTCCACCCTTAAAAGTATAATTAGCAAGCATGGTGGAAATTTCAGCTTCAGGTATCTTTCTTTTATTTGTAGCAATATCTTTCATATACTTAGCATAAGAAGGCATTTTAAGCATATCAGTCAAACGCATACGCAAAAAGATAGGTCTAGTCATTTCAGCAAAGCGCTCAAAATCATCATCATCCTTTTTCTTGGATGGCTTAGGAGGAAAGGGCATGGGTTTCTGAACGCATGGTTCTCTTTCTCTACCATGTTTCCTAGCAACAAAGTCTCTCTTATCATAACGTTGATTCTTTGATTGTGGGTTATCAAGATCAACAGCAGGTTCAATCTCTACATCATTATCATTACTAGGTTGAGCATCAACATGAACATCATCATTAACATTATCACTAGGTTCATATTCATCACCAGATTGTGTCTCAGCATCAGAAATAGAAATATCATTGGGATCCTCAGGTGTATCTATAACAGGTTCACTAGAAGCATGCAAAGTCCTATCAGTTTTCTTTTTCTTTTTATTAGGACTAGGTGCATCAGTATACACTCTCTGAGAATCTTGCTCCACTCTCTTAGGATGGCCTTCAAGATACAAGGGTTCCTGAGTCATTTTACCACCTCTAGTCATAACCCTAACAGCATTATCATTGTTCTTACTATTCAACTCATTAAGCAAATCATCCTGTGCCTTAAGTACTTGTTCTACTTGAGTTGTAACCATGGAAGCATGTTTACTAATAAGCTTAAGATCATAAACAACTCTACTCATATAATCACTCAAGTGGTCAAGCATGTAAGCATTACGTTTCAATTGTCTACTAACATAAGCATTGAAGTTTTCTTGTTTAAGAATAAAATTATCAAACTCATCCAAGCATTGACTAGCAGACTTATTATGAGGAATATCACCTTCATAAAATCTATAAAGAGAGTTTACCTCTACTACCTGTGTCGGGTTATCAAGACCATGTATTTCTTCAATAGGCGGTAAATTCTTAACATCTTCAGTTTTAATACCTTTTTCTTTCATAGATTTCTTTGCCTCTTGCATATCTTCAGGACTGAGAAATAGAATACCTCTCTTCTTCGGAGTTGGCTTAGGAGTTGGTTCAGGAAGTGTCCAATCATTATCATTACTCAATATATTATTCAATAGCAATTCAGCTTGCTCAACAGTTTGTTCCTTGAAAATACAACCAGCATAACTATCTAGGTGGTCCCTAGAAGCATCGGTTAGTCCATTATAAAAGATATCAAGTATTTCATTTTTCTTGAGAGGATGGTCAGGCAAAGCATTAAGTAATTGGAGAAGCCTCCCCCAAGCTTGTGGGAGACTCTCTCCTTCAATTTGCACAAAGCTAAATATTTCCTGTAAGGCAGCTTGTTTCTTATGAGCAGGAAAATATTTTTGAGAGAAGTAATATATCATATCCTGGGGATTACGCACACAACCAGGGGCAAGAGAATTAAACCATAACTTAGCATCACCCTTTAACGAGAAAGGAAACAACTTAAGAATGTAGTAATAGCGATTTTTTTTCTCATGAGCAAATAGGGTGGCTATATCATTTAATTTAGTAAGATGTGCCACAACAGTTTCAGATTCATAATCATAGAAAGGATCAGATTCAACCAAAGTAATTAACTCAGGATCGACAGAGAATTCATAATCCTTATCAGTAACAAAGATAGGTGAAGTAGCAAACTTAGGGTCATATTGCATTCTAGCATTCAAAGACTTTTCTTTCAGCTTAGCTAATAGTTTCGTAAGATCATCTCTATCATTGCAAGCAAGAAAGTCTCTAGCAGTTTTCTCATCCATAATATAACCCTCAGGTACGACAGACAATTCATATCTAGGGGGAGAATCATAATCTTCAGTTTCAAAAATATCCTCAGTTTCAGTAATTTCATTCTCTCTAACCCTAGCAAGTTGTTCATCAAGAAATTCACCCAGTGGCACAGTATTATCAAGCAAAGCAGTAGTATCATCATAAGCATCATGCATAGCAGAAGTGGCATCATCAATAACATGCGACATATCAGAATCAATAGCAGGTGTAGGTGTCGCAAGCTTACTCAAAACAGAAGGTGAATCAAGTGCAGAGCTAGATGGCAGTTCCTTACCTCCCCTCGTAGTTGAGGAAAAAAAATCTTGGTTCTAGTATCTTTCAAATTCTTCATAGTGATCAACAGATATAAATCCCAAGTGACTCAGAGAATAGAGCTATGCTCCCCGGCAACGGCGCCAGAAAAAGGTCTTGATTATCCACAAGTATAGGGGATCGCAGCAGTTTTTGAGGATAGAGTATTCAACCCAAATTTATTGATTCGACACAAGGGGAGCCAAAGAATATTCTCAAGTATTAGCAGCTGAGTTGTCAATTCAACCATACCTGAAAGCCTTAATATCTGCAGAAAAGTATTTAGTAGCAAAGTAGTATGAAAGTAACGGTAACGGTGGCAAAAGTAACAGTAGCAGTTTTGTAGCAATCGTAACAGTGACAACGGAAAAGTAACTTAGCAAAGATCAATATGTGAAAAGCTCGTAGGCAATGGATCAATGATGGATAATTATGTTGGATGACATTCATCATGCAACAGTTATAACCTAGGGTGATATAGAACTAGCTCCAATTCATCAATATAATGTAGGCATGTATTCCGAATATAGTCATACGTGCTTATGGAAAAGAACTTGCATGACATCTTTTGTCCTACCCTCCCGTGGCAGCGGGGTCCTATTGGAAACTAAGGGATATTAAGGCCTCCTTTTAATAAAGTACCAGACCAAAGCATTAGCACTTAGTGAATACATGAACTCCTCAAACTACGGTCATCACCGGGAAGTGTCTAGACTATTGTCACTCCAGGATTGCCGGATCATAACACATAGTAGATGACTATAACTTGAAAGATCGGATCAAGAACACAAATATATTCCTGAAAACATAAAGGGTTCAGATCTGAATTCATGGCACTCGGGCCCTAGTGACAAGCATTAGGCATAGCAAAGTCATAGCAACATCTGTGACGCCCCCGGCCTAATCATGCACTAATCATACACGCAAATGCACACGATCAAGCCTAAGGACTCACGGGAAGATATCACAACACAACTCTAAAACATAAATAAAGTCATACAAGCTTTATATTACAAGCCAGGGCCTCGAGGGCTCGAATACATAGCTCGATGGCATACAAGCGTCAGCGGAAGCATCAGATATCTGAGTACAGATATAAAAGAGAAACAGAAAGGCCTTTAGAAAGGCGGGGCAAAATAAAACACTACGATCGAAAGGCAAAGGCCTCCTGCCTGGGACCCTCCGATCCTACTCCTGGTCGTCAGTCAACTCGTAGTAGTATCCATCCTCTGGGTAGTAGTAGTAGCGATCGTCGGGGCATCTGTCTCAGGGGGCTCCGTCCTCTGGTCACGTCAAACTGATATGGGGAGAAAAAGGAAAACAAAGCAACCGTGAGTACTCAGAAGTACTCAGCAAGCAAGGATCTACACTACATATGCAACATTATCAAGGGGAGGCTGTATATGTGGACTGGGCTGCAGAAATGCCAGAATAGAGAGAAGGCCTAGTCCTATCGAAGACTAGCATCTTCAGCGGTCTTGCAGCAGTAGAAGAGAGTAGAACAATACCATATAATGTAGCAGTAATAATATCAACCTCACCCAGAGATCCTTTCTCGACTCCCTGCGAGAAAGCAATCCCAGAGCCATACATTCATCAACCTCGTCCTGAGATCCCTTCTCGACTCCCTGCGAGAAGCAATCCCAGAGCCATATATACAGGTCTCATCACAGGTATCCAGTTCTAAATTGTATCAATCAGGATACAACTCCGAGTGTCCTTTACCGTAGGACCGGCTATCGATAGAAATGCTCTTCCCTGCAGGGGTGCACCAACTTACCCAACACGCTCGATTAACTTCGGCCGGACACACTTTCCTGGGTCATGCCCGGCCTCGGCCAAACGACACATCGCAACCCTACCTACAACTCCGCAGAGAGGTCCCCGCCGGTCTACATCCTAAGCGCAAGGGGGTCTTGGCCATCGCCCCTCGCCCTCCGGGTCGTTGCGTACATGGCCCAGATCCAAGCACCACCGAAATGGCGCCAATCACTCCATGCCGCACTGCTGAACTGGACGTCTGACAGAGCTTTCGGCTGATGCATACGATGCAGAACGCCCATACTATGCCCACGTGATGGTTAGTGCTATCAGGCCAGAGGCCTGCTCGGATCAAATATCCAAATCGTTAGGACTAGGGCTTGCGGTAACGAGCAGAGACTCACGAAAGATGTGACCCCGTCGCCCCGTCTCGAGGACTTGCGGCAAGGGTTAAGAATGCCCGGCCGCGCCTCGTATTCACCATCTCGGCACACACACTGGCAACCCGCCTTCACATCACACGCGGGTACCCCTCAGGGTCGACCGCTTTCCAAGTAACATTGTAAAGTCCAAGTATCCGTGTGTCCATAACATCAGGGATCCGAGGTATCACCCTCATTGAATTCCCACTCGATGTATCCGTCAAGGTGAACTCGGAGGAATCACCCTCATTGAATTCCACTTAAGGTGTTGTACGACAGCGTCGTTATCGGAAGCGGTGAAGGAGGATCAACCCTCGATGTCCACGACCGAGAATGCTACTCTACAGAGTTAACATCAGAAGTGCTACAAGAGGTTTCACCCTCGGCACTCGATAGTAACGCTGCAGTGTCGTTACAACTAAGGGGGGTGATGTGCGGGTCGGGTCCTGGTCTTCAATCCCATTGATCGGGTCTTCTGACGATCCAGCGCGGCAGTCGGGATAAGTGGGGTCACTGATAGGTCTCTACCCAGCCTCTAGACTAAACAGTTTAGGATATGCAGGTAATTATCAACAGCAGGTTACAATAAACAGGCTATGCATCAGAAAGGTAAAGCAGCAGCAAGAGCAGTAATTCTAATGCAAGCATGAGAAATTAGAATGGGCGATATCGGTATGCTCAAGGGAGGGGTTGCTGGTTGCTCTGGCAAGAGAGAGGGATCGTCAACGGTGGCGTCGGGCTCCTGAGTTGCGTCGGTCTCGGGGACGACGTCGGTGCATGTTCTACGAGAGAGAAGAGGGGGAGGAAACAGTATAAATATAGAGCAAAACTTGAGCCACACAAGGTACACATAATACGACGAGTGCCGTGGTGTATCCTAACGTATGGTTTGCACGTCACCGAAAAAATCCATCCAATGTTTTCCCGGTTCCGACATGTTGTCAGACAGATGACCGGAGAGGGACGGTTGCATGTTCTGATAGTTAGGACGTGTGACGGACGAGGACGACCGTGTATTCGGATTCGTCTCGTCGTTCTGAGCTATTCATTTACAAAGTTTTTCGATCGAGTACGATTATTAAAATGATTTTCTAAAGTTTTTATTAATTTCTAAATTTATTTAATTATTTAAAATAAAATTATCCAGAAATAGTAAAAGATGACGTCGCATGACATCATGCTGACGTCAGCATGTCATTAGGGTTAGTTAAGTTAAATAATTGATTAGTCTAATTAAAACGGATTAATTAATTTACTAATTAATTAATTAATAACTATTTTTTATTTTATTAATTATTTATATATTATATATATTATTATTATTTTTTTTTTACCGCTGTCCCACTGTTCAGATTTTCACAATCCTTAGCATTTTTCCTTTTTTTTTCCCTGTTTTGTCACCTTTACATGTCCGGTGGCAACGGGCGGAAAGGGTGGCGGCAAGGCGGGGTGAGGGCGGGGGGGAGGGGGAAAAAAACGGGCGCCGGTGCGTGAGCGGGGGCAAAGGAGAGGAGGGAGGCGGCGCGGGTAGGGAAGAGAGAGAGGCGGCGGGGAAGGGGAAGAAGGAGAGGGGGAAAAAGACTAGCGAAGGAGTCTAGAAGGAGAAGAGGTGAGGAAGGGGAAGAAGAGATAGAGCGAGAGACGGATGCAGCAGAGGCAGTGGGCAGACAAGCAGAGGCGACGAGCGGGGCCGGCCCTGGGCGTCGGTCGAGCGCGACGCCCGGGCGCGTGGCTGGGCGGCGGGCGGCGGGCCGTGACACAAGGCGCAAGGGCCGGACGGCTGAGAAGAAGAAGGAGGAGGATTAAACGAGCAGAGGAGAAGGAGATGGGAGCAAGAAAGGCAGAGCGCGGGCGCCTGTGCCATGCCGCGAGCAGGAGCGAGGGCGACCGCGCGCCAACACGCGGTGAGGAAGGGACGAAGGACGAGGGAGGCGCGACGAGGGCGATGGAGCGGAGAGGGAAGGGGAGATGGGTTGAGGTTAGAGCAAAAGAGGGAGGGAGTCGGATTCATAGTTGAATAAAAGGATTTGTATAGGGAAGGAAATTGGCATATTTTCTAGTTTAATAATTAATTCTTATTCTTTCATTTCCCTACCGTTCGACTTATAGAGAGCCGGTGGGTTTTTTTTCTAGGACTGCCTTTCCACTATCTTGTTTTTTATCTTTGGTTCCGTTATTTCCTTTTATTCTCTTCTCTGTCTTTTCGAATTATTATTATTCTTACTTCTTCTGGTTCATTATGCTTCTATTTCTTTCTATAATTCCTTCTCTACGTTTCCTCCTATCTTCTCTTTCTTACGGTTTTTCTATCCCTATCGCAAATGTCTTTATCTTTTTTTTTTTTATTATTATCGAGGGGGGGGGGGGATGGATTGGGTGTTTCGGGGTGGGTGGGTGGGATATTGGGGATGGGTGGGCGGCCAGGGGGGAGGATGGGCCGGCCATGGTGTGGTGGCTGGTGGCCAGCTGGGCCACCCAGTGTCCGGGGGGAGGGGGGGGGGCTTGGCTTTTCCTTTTTACCTTTTTTTTTATATTATTTATTTTCCTTTTCTGTTTTCTCTTTTATTTTTATTCCAAAAGACTTTTGTAAAATATGAGACTTGCTCCATTATTTACAGTGCATTATCTGTCACTGCTAGAAATTGGTTTGGGGTCCATATCTTTTTGTTTGGATTTTATTTAAATTGAAAAAGGATTGAATAGTGCTATGTTGCTGCTGTTTCTAGTTGTTCGAGTCCTTTTACAATTTCAACTAATGTTGCAATCATTTTTACAAATGCTATGGGAATATTTGCAACATGAGGCACATTTTGGTTTTCCAGTTTGAACAACTTTTATTTCCCACTTTAGTTTAAATCTGAATTTTGACTTAGGAGTTGAAATGCAATATGATGCTACTGATGATCATGCACTGTTAAGCTTGCTGACATGTCATTATCAAAAGTGATTACTGTAGTTAACCACCGGGGGTGTTACAACATCAATCTTAGAACATAGTGGATACTAGGGATCAAACCCTAACAAAACTAACTCGATTACATGGTAAATATCATCCAACCCATCATCGTCCAGCAAGCCTACGATGGGATTACTCACGCACGGCGGTGAGCATCATGAAATTGGTGATGGAGGATGGTTGATGATGACGACGGCGACGATTTCCCCTCTCCGGAGCCCAAAACGGACTTCAGATCTGCCCTCCCGAGGAAGAATAGGAGGTGGCGGCGGCTCCGTATCGTAAAACGCGATGAATCCTTCTCTTTGGTTTTTTCTCCCTGAACATGAATATATGGAGTTGGAGTTGAGGTCGGTGGAGCTTCGTGGGACCCATAAGACCAGAGGGCGCGCCCTCCACCCTTGTGGACAGGGTGTGGGTCCCCTTCGGTTGATTCTTTCGCCAATATTTTTTATTTATTCCAAAAATAATCTCCGTGAAGTTTCAGGTCATTCCGAGAACTTTTATTTCTGCACAAAAATAACACCATGGCAATTCTGTTGAAAACAGCGTCAGTCCGGGTTAGTTCCATTCAAATCATGCAAATTAGAGTCCAAAATAAAGGCAAAAGAGTTTGGAAAAGTAGATACGATGGAGACGTATCACCGTCCGACTTAAAAGCCGGCTTCCTCCCTCGGCCGACACGCCAGAGCGGCACCCGTCAGACCAGCGTTCTCTCCGCATCCCCGCGTGGGCCCCATCCGTCAGTCCTACATGGCGGCGTGCTCGGGCGCGTCCGGGCCTCCCCATATCCGCCTAGATATGGGCCGGATATGGGGAGTGCCGGTCAGTCCGGACGTTTGTCCTGACTATGGGGAGTTCGGTTGGGTGGCCAAAACTTGCCCGGACACTGACAGGGCAGCCCGCCCTAGCGTTTAGGACGGTTATGAGTAGTCCGGTTATAGATGCTCTTAGACTCTATTTTTCCGGATGCCTTTTCTTCTTCTTCTTTTTGTGCAAAAATACAATTCTGGATGTTTTAACGACATCTTTAGTCACCAACCGAACATACCTTGCACGCCTACGAAGTAACCCATGATCACAAAAGCACTCCCAAATCAGTAAAAGGCGTATTTTGAGGCTGAAAAGGGGTTATGATCTAGGAGCACTTAAAACTGATTGCCCGGATTTGGAGGAAAGGGGTCTCAGAAGCTTGGATGGTCAGCAACCACACCGAAAAGCAGCTATATACTTCTGATCAACATGGAATAACTGGCTGGTAGGTGGTACCTAGGAAATCACTTCATGTACGGCCGGAGATTTTTTTTTTTGAAAGAAAGTGGGAGAGCCGAGCTTTCGATTGATACGAGAAGGACCCTGATAAATGCCAACATGCGAACTTCAGAAGTTTTTTACGGCAGGTTTAGTGATGCGGGTATGACAATTTTAGTTGCCAAATATGACAACTTTCGTGCTTCAATTTATTTTTGATAGAAACTTGCCGTCTATGACTGAAAATTCCTTACGTGACTGAAATTGCCATCAAAAAATGTCGGGCCGGAGTGCCACACACCTGACATGTGACAGTTATCATTTGGGTAGGAGAAATGGCAGCAAAGTGCCAACTGTACAAACGGCCAGAGATTTCGCAAGGAGGCTCTGGTTGATTTTCAAGTTTCACCTTAAACTAGAGAGAGAGAGACAGAAGAAAAGCCGGGGCAAGTCTGGCACTTGGCGTGTTTTTCAATTGAGATATACTCCCTCCGTTTCAAAATAGTTGTTATTGTTTTAATTTGAATTTGAATATTCAAATTTAAACTAAAACCACGACACTTATTTTAGAACGAAGAGAGTAATAGATTGTGTAGTACGTAAACTTCCTTACTCGCATATTATCCTTTGTTTATAAACTTCCGAACTGTAACAAATGGATACACAAATTTAGCATGATGTGGCAAAAAAAAAAAGTCTCTGCCTATCACAACCTGTCGTTTGGCGGACACATGGGATCTGTCAGCCGAATTGGTGACACACTTAGCTTCATTGCACTTTTGCTAACACCCCCCGCGCTCTCTGCGATTGAATGTCACCGTACTATTTGCACCTCCCCCTTCCCCCATAAATAAGGTCGATGGCTGGCTCGGAGATGTTTGTTGAACAAAATAACTTTTGGGTATGGGCTTGAACCCGTGATCTCGTGGTTTCGCTCGTGCGCCACACACCACTGTGATGCGGTTTCATTAGCTATTAATGAGATTATGTGTAAATATCTTTGTTTGAGACTCAAATAGCATAAACTGATCCTAAATCTGACTTATGGGATTTCAAAATTAAATCTATGGACCAAAGGATCACATGTGTGCAAGTTTGTGGACTGCAGAACCTATTAAGAAGGAGCACTGCTACACAGACGATATCTTGGGGCTGATTTATGCACGACGCGTGATCAATGCCATCCATCACTTTGGCTCCATCAGTTAGTGCCATCGATCACAGCTTCGTTCATAAATCGTCCGCCAAGGTGTTGTGTGCACAGTGATTTCGAATAAGAAGTATTGTTGTTGCTTTGCGTTTGATTCATATATGTACAATACTCAGTAGTGTACTGCTACAATGCTACCTGATGTCTGCACCATCGCTCGGCCCAACACCGAGAATCCTCTGCCCAACACTTTGTGTTAATACATGGAGTATTTTTTGTATTTTTATAGAAATGTCCTGACCATGGCTTACATGCGAGGCCGTAGAGATCACGAATCTTCGCGCTTGTGGGAGTCTTGATCTAGTTCATTAGGTTTTAATGCCCCACAACATTCGCCTGAGTGGCGAAGATGACGACGTAGTGGAATAAGTACCTCTGTGTATGATGGTGTTGGTTGCTGCAGGCGCGTCAGGGTTCATTTATCTACATGATGCTTTTGTCTCGATTCGCGTTGGTGCAGATGGCCTCGTCAATAGGATCCACGGCGACGTTTTCACCATTAACATGGGTTGGGTCTCTTCATCTGGTATTCGCACTGGCGTACCTGACAGCGCTTATGCGATGGACCATTTGGAATGAGCGGAACGCCGTGTCTTTGAGCACAAGAATACACGGCCGTTAATCTTGTTCACCAATATTAGATGTGAGATCAAACTTTGGATTTCCACCGGAGCAAAGAAACTGAGAACTATTGTACCGGGAGAGTGAGGCCTTTGTAGTTGGGTTTTGTAACACAAATTATATCCTCTTCTTAACTAATAGTATATGAGGCAAATCTTTTGCCTGGGTTTAAAAAAAAAATCACGTTTGAGATCATCAACATCGGCGTCTCCTGGCAATGTTCGTCAATGACCCGCTGGCTCCAGCGATGTGCAAGTTAAGATCACAACAACAATCATTAGATTGTGCAAGTTGGAGAGGAGGATAAATTAACCTATTTTCATCACAAGACTCCTTCGAAAAACCAAACCGACAAATCTTGAGATTAATAAGTCACCACAAACTCCTCGTAGTTGAGGGGCACGTCATACCGCTAAAATAAAAGCAGTGAAAAACCTCTGAAATAAACATAGAAAAACGCCACCATCCGTATCAAGTCTAGGATCTGAACATGTTTCACCATAAAAAATCCAGTCATCTGAGTTCGCAACCTCTATTCATTTTTACGCTTACTACAATATACTGTATATAGTACTAGGAGGGAATCCAAAAATTTAAGCAACGGCACCATAAACAATAACTGAACTGCACACTGTAGAGCATCAGGCCTACGTGTACGCCAAAGAAGGGGGGCCAATACGGACGTACCCGGCCGCACAATCGGCCGGTAGCGTGTGGCCGGCCCCCCCTCTTCGCCTTATCCCCTTCCTCCCAACCGGCTACCGGCTGCTGCCCGCAGCCCCGAGAGGTCCAGACCGACACCCCGGGCTCATGCCCACGGCCCACAAGCCAGGGACGCCGAGCTTCGTGGCCCCCACAGGACACGTGGAGCTCGCCCGCAGCTACGGTTCTTGCTACAATAACAGTCTCCCCCGCTTCCATTTCCCTCCTTCCTTTCTCCGCTGCGCTGCCCCAATCCGGCGAGAGCTCGTCGCGTTCGTTAACCTCGCGTCGAAAAGGCGGGATTAAAACCGTGGAACTGAACCCTAGCGCCGGGGGTTTGAGTTTAGCTGCTGGTGGCTTCCGTGGCGGCTCCGCGGTGGTGGGGTAGGTGAGAATTTGGCGTCCGACCATGGCGTTGTTTGTCTCGTTGCTTTGTGGGGGCTCTGTGGGAGTCTGGGTGCTGCGGGGTTAGTTGGGCTACTGTTCCTTTTCCCCAAAGCCTTGGCTTACCTTCTGTATCCGCTTTTGCTGGCGTAATCTACCACTGCGCCGTCCGTTAATCCGATACGTATTGATTGATCGGTGAGGTTTTTGAGGTCGCTTTGATCGGCTCTTGGTTCATCTGAGCTTGGATTGGAGTGCGGTTGTGCTGTTACTTTTTTTTGGGGGGGGGGGGGGGGGGGGGGGGGGGGGGGATTTGTTACTTCAGCTGGCCTGGAGAGCTGGGGCTCTGTTGTTCGGGTAGCTGCAGGACTGGTGCTCGCTCCTTTTGTTTTAATGCTATCTTCAGTTTCGATTGATCCATTTTATTCAGGATTGGGTTTTTGGCCATCTAGTACGTACTGCGTGCATCATGCGTGATTAATATTTAAAAAAATACTAAACTGTAATGGTAAAGTTCTGTTCTGCTCCTAAAACTGTATGATTTCTTTCATGTCGCAGAATGGAGTGGAAGCTGACTAATTAAGTAGGGGCATACGCCGCAAATGGTTGCCGAGATGCAGCCGTCAGTCATTCAGAACCAAGATTGTGCAGGCTCATAGATTAGATCCCTTCAAGTCCACAGGGACAGGGGAGTGATAGTTCCAGTACACACCGATCATGGGTGGCGTCTGTTCAAGGAAGCGAAGCCAATTGGTGGAGGAGGACGACGACTCTCTCCAGACACCGACGAGGTTCTCGAAGACCAGCAGCTTGAAATGGCTGCTGCTCACGCCGCCCCGCAGCAGCTCCGATGTCTCCCGCAAGGGACCAGGGAAGGGCCCTGGCCGGTGCTCGACACTCATGGAGCTCTGTGTCGCCAAAGTCTGCAAGGTAGTTCTGTGGGCATATATGTTTTGCTTTGCGGAGAAATGCCGCATTTTTGTTTGATGACGTCAAATGCATATGCAGGATATCAGCAAGTATTCTACTTTTGCTATGCTGCCGAGTGATCTCAGCCAGCAGATTTTTGATGAACTGGTGGACTCGAACTGTCTCACGGAGGAATCGCTTGAAACATTTCGGGATTGTGCGCTGCATGTAAGGTTTCCATTGCCTATGCTTACAAGTGTGATGCTCAATTTAGTCTCATAAGACACTGAACAATAAGCTGGTGGTCTTGATCAAGAAAGTAGTAAACCAGATATGGTTCCATCAAACTTAATACTTCTATGTAAAATTAAAGTTATTGATTACTTTATGTGCTCTTTCCTGCTTTGGATATAATCGATAACCACCTTGTATTGGGATCATCTGACACTGAAACCTGATATTTATTAATGACAAGGCAACTTCTCAAACCTAATAAAATCTTACTTACAAACTATTCTGAATACTATATTTTGAGACAGCTTTGTCTTCGCGGGATAACTGCTGCTTGTATTTCGCCATCAGGACATTTGTTTGGGGGAGTATCCTGGAGTTAAGGATTCCTGGATGGAAGTAGTGGCTTCACAAAGGCAGTCATTATTGTCCGTTGACATTTCTTGCTCTGAAGTTACTGACAGTGGCTTAAATTTTCTTAGTGATTGCTCAAACATGCAAAGCTTATCATGTAATTACTGTGACAATGTCTCAGAACATGGCCTTGGAGTTTTGTCAGGTCAGTGACACACTGCTTACTGAGTTACTCTTATCTAAATGTCTTAGTATTAGATGGGCTTGAGTATGAGCTTGTAGCTGCTACAAACGCTGCAAGCCTAATCAATTGCATCCTAGCAGGTTTTGGAATTGGTTGTTAGATAAAGTTGAAATCCCTTTATGTTGAGTCCAACTTTCCCCTGGCTTATGGGCTTATGCAAGCCCAAGCTTTCACTTTCAATGGAGAGTAGTATTCTATCTTTACGCCATTTAAGTTGTTATTTATTTTGTTATACATTGGATTTACAGGTTTCTCAAACTTGACATCTTTAAGTTTCAAGAGAACTGACGGTGTTACTGCTGAAGGAATGAGAGTGTTTGCAAATTTAGTTAATTTGGTAAATCTTGACCTTGAGCGATGCCTGAAGATTCATGGTGGCCTTATTCATGTGAAAGGTATCACCCTTCTGACCAACACATTTATTCACTTACCACTGTAGGTACCTAAAATTTTAAATGCGACTAATTTGTTGGAGTGTCATGATAGCCTTTGACACCACACTATTCTTGCCCTGTCTTAGCTTTGACAACCTTTTGAGTTGTTGATATTGGTATTTGAGCAGCAATTATCGTTTTCAGGCCTGAGAAAGCTGGAGTCACTTAATATGAGATATTGTAACTACATCACGGATTCAGATATAAAGTATTTATCAGGTAACAGAATAATCTATTGTTTCCTTTGATATTCTCTGCTTTTTTTTGAACCGGATATTCTCTGCTTTGGTATACCATATGCCGTCTGTTTAATGAATCTATACCCGTTCTCTGAATAGGAAGGAAGTTTTATAATTTTAGTCAGCGAAAATTTAATGAATCTATACCATATATCCCATCCCTGAAAATTTTACAAGCACTTTCCTTTTGCAGATCTCACAAATTTGAAGGAATTGCAATTGTCTTCTTGTAGAATTACAGATCTGGGTATTTCTTATCTTAGAGGTAAACATGACGCCTCTTTCCTAGTTAGAATTTGGTGCTTTACTTCTGAGTGTAGGAATGATCCAAGGATCATTGTTTGGTGTTCTATGGGCCAATGCATGATTTGTATTTAACTGCTTGACGTTGATCTGATCCAAAGCTTATGTGTTTACATTTTATCTATTTTCTGTAGGCTTGTCCAAGTTAACTCATCTAAACTTGGGGAGCTGTCCAGTGACCGCTGCTTGCTTGGAAACTATATCAGGTTCTGCAACTTTCGACAACTTTCCGAATAATGGCTTGTACCTTGATCCACTAGGCTTGCATGCTTCATTTGCTTAGATTTGTGGTCATTTAGTTTGTTAACTAGTAAAATATTTCAATTTTTTTTTGCCATTTCGTACTATTTTACACACACGTAAAACCTGTAATAGACGTAATAAAAATTGAAAAGAGTAGGTGTGTATTATCATGTACTCCCTCCGTCCCATAATATAAGAGCGTTTTTTACACTAGTGTAGTGTCAAAAACACTCTTATATTGTGGGATGGAGGGAGTATTAATCTAGACTGTCTGATTCTGCTACTTGAAGAGTGATTTGTTCCATCTATAGCTGTAGGGGTGGCGAACATAATTCTTTTCCTCCTTGAGAGCCTTTTTTGCACTTCAAATTTTAACTAACTACCTAAACTTACCAAGAAATAATGTTCTTCCAAACAGCTCCTAACCGTGTCTCATATGTTCTGTTAATTATGTGTAAGGCCGCCTGATAGTGCAGAGTTAAATCACTTTGTTTAGTATTTAGCTACCTGGCTTGTTCCAGACTTCCAGTGTGGGTGGTTTAAGCAAAATATTTTTTTTATGCAAACAAATATATTTATTATTTATAAATTCTGATGTTTAAGTCAAGTGGAACAAATAACAATATCTTTATTCCACCTAAAATGGAGATTGGGATCAGTGTCCTGAACAGTCTCCGCCAGCCCTATTGTGGAAAACGAGTATGTTACTGGTTCAGGTAGACCAGCCAGTTCCCAGTGGTTTATGAACTTTGGCACTTGTGTTGCATTGATCGCTGATTTATGTGAGTCGTAAATGATTGATGTTCTTGTGTTTTACAGTTGTCTTGTAAGGGCTGTGTTTGTCTTGTTATGCAAAAGCCGGTAAACTCTTTATTTTCGAAAAGGGGCGCTTTATTACTTAAAAGGTTTAAGCATTACACCCGGCCTCTGCATAGCTAAGATGCACACAGCCAAACAAAGTCCTCTTGTACAAACGAAAAATAAAAGGCGGAATACAAAGAACATGTAGAGTCCTTACAACGCCTAAAGCGGAGGTGGGCCAATCCTAAGATCATGCTGCCACCCATGTTGGGTAAAAGTATCCCTCGCCGTATCCTCCAATCGTGTACAACACCTCCGTAAATAGGTCTCGATTCTCCACGCATTGTAGAGAGGACCATAAACGAAGAGTCCCGGTACATCTGTAGATAACCTGCATTAGAGAAGTACTTTTATCGTTAAAAACCTTATCATTTCTACATAGCCAAAGCGACCAAATAACGGCAAGCGCTCCCACCCTAAGAAGAGTTCTAAACCTGTGATCAATCCCATGTAACCACTTGCCAAATACATTAGCAACACTACAAGGAGGATACAAGCCAGAAGCTATCTGGATGACTGACCATATAGACCGAGCCAATTTGCATTGGAAGAATAAATGTTTTATTGTCTCATCATGATGACAAAAAACACATTTCGGATTTCCATGCCAATTCCTCTTGATAAGATTATCTTTAGTAAGAATGACTCCGCAACGAAGATACCATGCAAATATTTTATTCTTAAGAGGTATCTTCATCTTCCAGATCTTCTTGTTATTATCAACTGGCACCTCAGACTGGTAAACTCTTTATGGATGTATCGCTCGATATCGACATGTCGTCAAGAGTCAATTAGGTCTCCCTTTATCGGGAAAAACTCAGTACTATTAGTATTTTTTATCTGTAAGATGAAACCAAAATTGCTACAAATTATGCAAGGCAGTTACAATTTCATCCTGAAGACATTAAAGTGTAAAAATATAACCTTATGCATCATTTGCTTCTGTAGGATTGTCTTCACTGATGTTGTTGAATTTGAATCGGTGTGGCATATATGATGAAGGCTGCGAAAGCTTTGAAGGTAAATGTTGTGTTCTTGCTAACTATGTGGAGAAATGCAGTTTCACAATAAGCAAGCAAATGTGTTAACGAAAACGGGTGAAACTATTGTTTGGTCGAACTGGCAGTTTCAAAAAATTATTGTGTAGCCTATTTTAGAAATGCTTCTTGTTTTCGATGCATAAATAGTTTAGGTCCTTGAAAATTCACAGTGCATGCGAACCCGTGTGAGTTTTCACACATGTTGGTTCCAACATACGCATACATTATTAAATGTCCTTTGAATCTGCCATTTGTGTGCTACACAAAGAGGACTCAGGTTCTCCTCTGCTTTGTTAAATGTCTACCTTAACTGTTAAGTCGAGACAGTGTTCTCAATACACCTCCGCTTAGTTAGCACTTGATATGTGTTGTCATGATAACTACATAGTGCTCTGCAAATTCGTGTCATGCTGTTGTCTTATTCATTAAAATGCTGCTGCTTTGCAGATCTTAAAAAATTGAAGGTCTTGAATTTGGGCTTTAACCATATTACAGATGCATGTTTGGTGCATCTGAAAGGTATGACTATGTTGTTTAATATTTATCTCATGTTCTTCAGTTTCTTATGTTCACATATAGAATGTGTAAGTATTGGAGTCACGTCTGCTGGTTTATCTATGCAATACTTCTAGCTCGATTTTGCACCCCGATATCACCTTATTAGATATCCGATCATGCTTCTTTCTTGTAACGGATCGAGTACGTGTGTTTGGAAGGAGAAATGGGCTTGGTGCCATTAGTGGTTATCTTATAATGAATTAATGATGAACATGCCTGGAAACACTTGATATTATTGATAAAACATGAAATTTACAACTTGTTGGTGGTTGGTTTGATAGCTGAAATGTTGGAGATATTTGTCCATTAATAAGCGCAATGTACTGTTGTACTCCGTACTTAATATATGTCTCTAAATTAAATGTGCATCACAGACTGAAAAGACAAGATAAAAAGCAACGCATGGGGTTCCCTTGTACATTGGCGGATTGGCCATCATGCTAGTCGCTGTAGATTAATGAATAAGACAACAGTATGACATGAATCGTTTTTTAGTTGTACGACTTTTATGCGGTATATAACCTAGCTGTGCATTTTTTTTCCTTCTAGGATTAATAAATTTGGAGTCCTTGAACCTGGATTCATGCAAGATCGGAGATGAAGGTCTACTACATCTGAAGGGTGGGTTATTTTCTTACCAGTCTTGAGGCTTTTAGCATTTATGAGCAATCTTGGGGCTTAGCATTTATGAAGTAGCGTTCTATTAATTATTTTCATTCGCGGTCTTCAGTAGGTGTTTTATCTCAAAATTCGGTTGTATTTAGTAAGTTGATTTTTTAATTTGTTTATTCCTTGTGACCGCCTTGATGTTAGCGCAGAACTAGCATCAGTTATATGCTGTTGACTGGACCTTTGTTACAAACACTTTATTTAGCTAAATTGTAATGTTGAGTTATACTTGTGGCTGTTTTAGTGTATTACTTGATTGTAATCATGGGTAATATTGTTATCTTCTATGCTTACGAGATTCTGTCCCTGTGTTAATGTAGGCCTTGTGTTATTGAAAAGCTTGGAGCTTTCTGACACTGCAATTGGAAGCAACGGGCTCCAGCATCTTTCTGGTTTGTCTTAACTTTCCATATTGATCTTTTCAGTTCTCATTTCTTATAGCAGTTAAGTGCTATTCCATTCATATCATAAAACACTGGATAAAAGTTGCATAAAAGATGTATGAATATGGCAATCATTCGTGCAGTAAAACCAGCATACTAATGGATAATATTGGCTGAGTGCATCTTATGATGCAGAGGCAGGGAGAATTACTGATATGCGAATTTTATTTTTATGTGGATCTTGTCATCGTTTTCTAGTGCATTTTTCTTAATCTTTCTACTATATTATATCAATGTAATTCAGCGGTTACTTTTATCCCGAACACGTGCCAAAACTCGTGTCGTTTTGTATTAGAAAAACAATACCAAGATGGCGAAAAAGTCAATGGTCACTGGATAATATGATGTTTCCAACACTAGTTACTTTTCTTTGAGAGAAGTTAAGACGCAAAACGCACACCTTCTTCTATTCTCATTATATTACCCTTCTTGAATATTATATGAAACCCTCATCAAGTTGTGCTCTAGTTAGAGACTGACCATACATGGCCGTGTATTCTTTTCTCCTTAAGGAAATTATAATACTTGGTTGTCACCAGGACTTGTTGAGTAAGAAGTTATCTGCAGTTGTTTTGTTCCCACCCGTTCGGCTACTGCACAGGCACTGGAGACAGCCTAATCACAAAGCTGTTCCATTTTGCAGGTCTTCGGAATTTGCACAGCATAAATCTCTCATTTACATTGGTCACAGACACTGGCATGAAGAAGATCTCCACGTTGAATTCACTGAAGTCAGTTAATCTTGACAATCGCCTGATAACTGATGTCGGCTTAGCAGCACTCATAGGTATATATCACATGATACAATTGACACATAATCCTTTGTTAACTCATTAAATTAAAATGACACTAATGCTCAGTACAGACGTGAGACTGTTAGTTGCCAGTTGCTGGGGCACTTCTGTTTTTCACCATGGCATGCTTGTTGTGGTTTTCTCTGCTGTCTCATATGGACCTCGTGTGCCATATGTGTCCTCTTTTGTGGTTGATATTTCATATTAGCGAGTATGGAGGTTACCTCGGATAAGATTTGTGATACAACGAATAGCATAATTTTGCAGCACGCACTTGATCTGGTTGTGAACCCTGGTTTCGTCATTACTTGATATATATAGAAGTTTGATCCCTGGTGGTAATACAGGTCTTACTGGGTTGACTCATCTTGACCTTTTCGGAGCTCGGGTGACTGACCATGGGACAAGCTTCTTGAGATGTAAGAGCACACCTCCACGATCATTTTCACATTGTTGTATTGGTTACGCTAGCCTACATTTGTTGCACCACTTGTATGAACACTTGCCTGTCTGCTACTCTGCTGTACCTAAGCTAATAGCTGAGGTTATATCAGAAACATACAGCCAGTTATATTTCTCTTGGATCTTGCTTTTAAGCATTGCACCACCCAATTCTAAGACCATTTAGCAGAAATGTCATTCGAAATTATTTGTAACTTTCTGCAATTCAGCGCGCGACCTCACCCTCTTCTCCCTGGCATGATTTATGCTGCATCAGATTTCAAGAATCTCGAGTCCCTTGAGGTATGCGGTGGGTCAATCACTGATGCTGGGGTGAAGAATATCAAGGACCTCAAAGCTCTGACGCTCCTCAACCTTTCGCAAAATGCTAAGCTGACAGACAAAACCCTGGAGCTGATTTCTGGTACTATTCGTCCCCCCTGTCAACTTGGTATCTGCTTGTACGTGCTCATGTCTGACGGATCTGGTTTTTACAGGCTTGACTGCTTTGATCTCCTTGAATGTGTCCAACTCTCGGGTGTCCAACGCCGGTCTCCGTCACCTGAAGGCGTTGCAGAATTTGCGCTCGCTGACGCTGGATTCGTGCAGGGTGACAGCGAATGAGATGAAGAAGCTCAGGGTGACAGCGCTCCCCAATCTGACAAGTGTTCGGCCTGAGTAGTCTCCATGGTGCCCAGTACGTCCTGTACATACCGCCTATCCCGCCCTCATCATGGACGTGAGTGAGCGGCTGATCGGGCCCCAAGACCATGGTTCCGCAGGCCCGTGCCATAGTTTTCTTTCCTGTTATTTATGCAGGTTTTCTCTCTACTGTAAGCTCTTCGTTTGAAGTGACGAAAAATCACGACTGCTATCCTATTTCTTCTTTTGTTCCATGCCGAACCACGGGCAGGAACAAATTTGTAAATATCACGCTTCCTCGTCATGTGTTTTTTTTAACACTCATACATACGCGCATACACTCATTCCTATGAACGCATACATGCACATCTTATCCCTATGAGCACCTTCGAGAGACTAATCCGGCATATCATTTACGAAGTCACCGTAGACACCTTGTCATTAGGGGTGTATTAATGAGCAACTCGGCTCGTTAAGCTTGTGCTCGTTAATATTAACGAGCAGAAAACCCGGCTCGGCTCGTTTGAAGCTCGTGAGCGCTCACGAGCGCTTGTTAACAAATTATAATGTGTTACGATACATATGATGAATGTGTAGGTGGTTTTCAAGATGAAATATGGTGACTACAAAAAGAAATGCACTAGTTTGTTGCTTTATATGTCGATTAGATTGAATAGATGGCTAAGGTGCTTCAAAAAGTTGGTCATGTAAGATGAAAATATGTGTTGTTTTGTTACTAACGAGCTTAACGAGCTACTCGTGAAACTCGTTAGCTCGTTAAGCTTAACGAGCTGAAATCAATGATTGGCTCTGTTCATTAAGAAGCGAGCTACGAGCTTAACGAGCCGAACTATGAAGCGCTCATTAAGATCGCGAGCTACGAGCTTTTGGTCCAGCCCTACTCATCATCGACGGGAACGTCTCCTCCTACTAAAAGTGCATCGACGGAAATCCTGAAATAAATACAGGAATAATGCGAGCATCAGAACTTGAACCCTGATGGGCTGGGGATACCACTGTCCCTCTAACCATCCAACCATAGGTTGGTTCGCGAATACGCGCGGAGCGTATCATTCCATTGATAGAAGGAAAGAAAGTACAGTTGCGGACTATAAAGCGTACACGAGGCGCTTACGAGGTCGCTATGAGCAGAGGATGGGATGCTCAACCCTCACATGACAAAGTCAAGTTACATGAATGATCGAACTAAGCCCTCGAGCACCGGCATTGGCCCAGGTGCGAGCTTCCTCCTTGATGTCGTGCACCAGGAGGGATGTGGATGGTGCAACACCATCGAAGATGCAAGCATTGCAGTGCCTCCAAATGGTCCATGCAGTAAGTGCGATGAGAGATGTTGTTTTGCGCTGGCTTGCTGGGGAGTCATGGAGAGACGCTGCCCACCAATCGTAGAAGTCCACGATGCCATCAAGTGGTTGTGTAGTAAGGCGGCACCAGGAGAGAATGTCGTACCAAGCCGCGCGGGACACGACGCATCCGACAAGTAGATGATGCATGGTCTCCTCTTGGTCGCAAAGAGCACATGCGACTAATGTGCGGTAAGCCGTGGCGGGCTAGCCACGCGGAAGTCCAGCAACGATCAATATCGGCAAGCCAGAGGAAGATTTTATTCCCTCCGGTGCCCAGGGCTTCCAGGTGGGGCTCCAAGTAGGCGAAGTTGTGGATCCATGAAAGACCGCGAGGTAGCAGGACTTGGCAGAGTAGGTGCCACTCTCGGTCCACCTCCAACGAATGGTGTCCGGTGTGTTCTGCAGTGATACTTCCTTGGGCTATGTGCTTTCTTGAATGTCATTTTTCACTTTCCCGTAAACATTAGCTTGCTCTTGGTTACTCCAGGCTGTTCAAAATGGTTGTATAAGTTGGCCTTGAGCTGTATACTATTTCCTCGGTTCCATATTACGTGTTGTTGATTTGGTACAAATATGGAACGGAGAAAGTAGTAAGAGCATTTCTAAATCATCCCCCATTTTCTAACCCATCCCCTATTTTTTGAGGAATTAAACGTTTGTGCACCCAACCCTTCAAAACTTATTCCTTCAACTTTTTTGTTTTGCTAATTCTTTCGAACGTTTTGCACCATTCCAAACAAATGCATCACATTTTAACATAGACTTAAACCATTCGGATGCACCACATTATAATTCAACTATGAACATAAACATTCTTCATCCAATTCAACACCATATCATAATTCAACTATGAACATAAACATTCTTCATCCAGTTCAACAAACGACTAAGACATAATCATATTTAAGCAAAAGGCATCAAATTCAACAAGTTCACTATAAAAACCCACCAAGCACATGGTGGATCAAACAACGCCAATCTCAAATGAATCACGCACTTGCGCCATCACCACCAGCACCACCATGGTCGTCGCCGCCACCATCATTGTTGTCACCATCGCCCATTGACTTAGCCAAGATGTTCCCACGAGTGAATTCTCAATATTGTCTCGCCCTCTCGACCATCTTGCTTGGATCCATGAACATGATAGCATGCTCCTCGATTGTTCTCTTGTTCTTTTGTTCCTCGACCTCCAATGCAAGACTTTATTCCTCAATGTTTCTCTTGTTCTTTTGTTCTTCGGCCTCCATTGGAATCCTTTGCTGCTCAATTGCAAACCCCCTTTGTTTCGCTAGCACCTTTGTCGGTGTCAAAACCGGCAGACCTCGGGGTAGGGGGTCCCGAGCTGTGGATCTAGGATCAATAGGTAACAAGGGACGACGAACACAGTGTTTACCCAGGTTCGGGCCCTCTCGAAGAGGTAAAACCCTACGTCCTGCTTGATTGTATTGAATATATGATGGAGTTTACAGAGTAGATCTACCTCGAGATCAGTATGAGCTAAACCCTAGGCTATGAGGTGATGAATATAGCTCTAGCCCTAATGACTACAACCCTCGGTTTATATAGACACCGATAGGGTTAGGGTTACCGAAGATAGATTACAACAAGAGGGAAAGAGACCTTGTCCACCCTCAACTTGGAGGGCACGCCACGGCTTCACAGGTCTCCGGTCACCACACGGTTCTACTAGTCCGGCCCATGTACAATGGGCCGTCGCCCCGAGGACCCCTTAGTCCATGACTCCCTCAGTAGCCCCCGAACTTGCCTCCAACGCCGGGGACCGTCTTCTGGAATCTTCACATCATCATCTACTTGCGAGATGAGTTCCTTCATTCCGTTTGAAGCCGTGTTAGTGTCGCCGAACATTATCCGGGAGTCGCTCTAATGCACTTGGGTCCGGACAGTCTCAAGATTCAAGGATCCGAAGACATCTCGAGATCGAGGCGGGACCATCAGAGTTTAATGCCGCTCCTCGGGGCAAGGGCTTCGCACACCTTTCCAGAGGGCGTGCGGCCCCAAGCCGTCTTTCCACGCACCCGTCCTTTTGGCTTCATGATAAGGCGCTTATTTATAGATCCAAAGGCGCTGAGAACAGTTATCTTCCCCTTCGCCAAGAACGACACCGAAAAAAATTCCCCAAAGCCATGGCCGACACCCCAGGTTCTTCCTCGCGCCCTCACGGTCCGCTCCTAGGTGATTGGTTGAGCTGCTTGGTCTCGCATATCTAGCTGAGGCGCCTGCAGACGTAGCGCTTCCTCCCCTTGGACGATCTGGTTCCAGTCCGCGCCGGTCTCATCTCCATCGATGGCCGTGCCCTCACCGAGAATTCCCCCGCCCCAAACAAGGAGGAGAGGGTGTGTCTCGTGCCCTTCCTCCTAAGAGGTTTGGGCTTTCCCATTCATCCTTTCCTACGGGGTCTATTAGAGTTCTATGGGATCCAGCTCCACAACCTCACCCCAGGGTCGATATTGCACATTTCCGGCTTCGTGGCCTTGTGCGAGATATTTCTGAGTTGCGAGCCCCACTTTAACTTGTGGAGGAAGTATTTCTGTCTTGTCCCCCGCCTCAGGGAGGGATCTATATTTGAGGTGGGCAGTGCCGAAATACGACGAATAGCTGGGACAGGGTACCCAATCGGGACCCCACAGAAAGATCCCGAAGGATGGACTTCGGAGTGGTTCTACATCGAGGATGTTCCCCTCACTGACCCAATTCGGCAAGGGCTACCTGAATATTCAAATGATCCGCCTATAAAGCGGTACAACTGGTGGCCTAGAGGCCCTTCCCAACAGGACATCGAAGAAGTGCGTGCACTGTCGGCCAAGATCAGGCTGCTCACTAGCTGCAAGCTGACCATGATCGAAGTTATGACCATCGCCATTACCCAATGCGTACAACCCCTCCAACAGTGGGGTCACCCTTTATGGTGTTATAACGGGACCAACGATGTGACACGTCACCAACGGCAAGTGCCGGATAACAAGGCGGCCCTGGCCAAAATACTGGCCGATCTCTTCAAGGGAGATGAAGCGGAGTTCGCCCGCATGAGTATTCGAGAAGGCTGCTCCGGATACAATCCGGCGGATTGGGTAAGTCACGACCCATTACTTTGAGTCTGTAGATTACGCCGAATTCTTACCGGCCGTCATATAAACAGGGGTGGAGGCGTCAGGTTGCGTCCATTAGTTGTCCTCCTCGACAACCAGAGAGTCACTCTCGAGACGGCGATCCGGGGTATCACGATGATCCAGAAACATCAATTGAATTTGAAGATGGGGTGTTCTATCAGGAGGGCCTTGACGGCGCCAAGGTGGCTGTAACAGCCGATCACCCCGGGGCTCTTCCCTCTTCCTAAGTAAGTGAAAAGAAGAACCCCTCCCGAACAAGATGCTCGTCTCGCGCTACCCCCCACGTGCTGACTTCTACTCCCAAGGGTTGCCGCACTACGCGTAAAAATGCCTCGGGAGGAGCACGGACCGTGCCAGCTTCTACCATTGACGGGAGATCTAAACGGAAGGCTTCCGCCGGGGCGGACGCACCTGCCCCCTCTGCCCAGAGGTAACATGTTTTAGAATTGCGGCGAGGACCACCTTTGTCACTTGTTTATTAAAGCTTGCTCAACTTTGCAGAAGGCGTGTGTCTCTACATCAATCCGAAGACCTCCCGGATGCGTCGAACCGCAACTCTGGTCCACAGTCTTTGGCACGGGCCGGAGCCCCCTCCGAATACGCAGCGGCTGGCGTGCCTCCGGCGGACTCCGACGATGTTTCGGTCACTAATTCCGAAGTCGAGAGCGTAATGAACCATCGCCACCGGAGGGAGACTTTGCGCCATGCTGCCTTTATCGAACAGGAGTTTAATGCTTTTAATTCAGTAGACGCGTACCTTGGAGTGGCCCGGACAGGTCTTGATGGGATTGCCGGTCTATTTGTCGCCAAGGTGAAGGTATATAGCTTTTAAAGCAAGTTCCCTAACTAACTAGCCCCCAAGCCTTAATTTGGGCGGAACGGCCGAGTTAAGGATTTCTAACGATGTGAGTTTGTAGGCCGCAAGAGAGCAAAGCAAAAAGCTGGCCGAGGAGCTTGAGGCTAGCCGAAAACAGTTGGTTGACACCAAGGCCGAACTGGATGCGGCTCAAGAAGCCAGTAGCGATAAGTCTGGTAAGTGAGAAGAACCGCCTCCCAACTCGGGGAAGGGTATATGGTGTATTTTATGTGTCCACACTATTTTCGTTATGTAGCCGCGGAGGCCGCAAACGAGTTGCGCAAAGAGCTTGAGGTTGGTAAACGCGTGTTGACGCGAAGTCATGAAGAGAAAAATGAGCTCAAGGTGGAGAATAAATGGCAAGCCGAGGAAATTAAGAGTTTGAGGACTCAACTGGCGCAAGCCTTGGAGGAAAAACAGCGGCTGAAAGGTGGCATATACGGTAAGCGCTGATCGTACCGCGTTGTTGGTCCGTGTTATTGATGTGTGAATGACGATGTGCAACACCTGTTTGTTAGGTCTCCTGACTGGGTGACCCGAGGAAGAAGTGGGCACTTATGACGGGAACCTGTTAAAGGAACTGTCGAATACCTACGAGAGGGCCTGGAAAGCCCTAAAGAGCATGGCAAAGGCGTTATGGTTGTCTGATGCGCCTCTAGAGAGTATGGCCGATCTAGCCTGTCTCTTTAAAGGGGCTCGGCGAAGGTTTGAACTATGGAAGATCTCAGCCTGTCGAGAAGGAGCGCGCGAAGTGTGGGCTATGGTAAAAACCCGCTTCACCAAGCTCGACCCGGTGCATATGGCCCGGATTGGTCCTGTGGGTCCGGACGGCCAGGAAATACCGCTGAGCTTGGTGTATGATGACGTGATGCAAGCAGCTCACTATTCTCAAAAAGACTGTGCGTTAGAGCAATTGATAGATAATGTTGAGAATGAGTAGTTTTGTCAATTCTATATATCTATGTACTTTACATTGACCATGCTCCATCCGCGCTCTTATATTTTTTTTGAAAGAATGTTGTCTTGACCGGCCATCGGCTTCTGCCTTGCCGATCAGAAATCGGGGAGTGTTCTGTACTGTGCCATGGGAAACAAGGCAAGAATTCGGGAACCAGGCAATCCAGCCTTCTGGTTTGAACAGACGAAACATGTGTGGAGAGCTATGTTATATTACTATTTGATGTAAGAAACATCTTCTGATGAAAATAGTTCCTCCAAGGGTTCCTTTCTTCAGGTAAAATGATAATCCGGATACGTAAGATCAACGGAAACCAATGGCTGCGAAAAAACCTTAGTGATAAGCGCGAGGCTGTATTCTCTTCCCTTAGGCTGACTTATTGTATTCTAGAAGAACACTAGCTTTCGGCTTCACCCGTCTGAGGTACGGTCCCAGATAACCCGGTCGTAGCAATCGCAGAGGTGCTCCCTTTACTCCCTAGCCGAACAATCGGGAGCGTAGGGGTAAGCACAGGAGCCAGGCAACCCAGCTTGGCAAAGTTCTTGAGTCAAACAAGTGCATATGTTGGCTTAACATGTATGAGAAGGGTGCAATCAGGACGAATGCGATTTAGACATTTATTCGGCTCTTCTAGGGGAGCCCCCAGGCAAGGCTGGGTATTACATTCGATGATGTATATAGTATAAGTTCGGTATGGTTTGGTTAAGCCGAACTAGTACCATGGCGAGAGAGAGAGGAAAAAGGCAAAAAATAAAAGAAGAAAAAGGGAAAGAAGGTTATGTCGGACTCAGGCGTAAAAATGCCGCAGCCGTGCTGCGTTCCACGGGTTCGGCTCGAGGCCGTCGTCGATCGGACGGCGAAGTCA
Organism: Thinopyrum elongatum; assembly: GCA_011799875.1. NCBI lineage: Eukaryota > Viridiplantae > Streptophyta > Magnoliopsida > Poales > Poaceae > Thinopyrum > Thinopyrum elongatum. The sequence goes on along the minus strand of CM022302.1, from coordinate 351,410,178 downwards.
ATATGCTCCTCCTATGAGTACTTTGTCGATGATGTACGGTCCCTCCCATTTAGGTGAAAGTTTATCCTTCTGTTTTTCAGGGAGTCAGAGGACGAGGTCGCCCACGTTGTACATCTTCGTCCGGACTTCACGGTTGTGGTAACGTCGTGCTTGCTGCTGATAGAAAGCGGACCGAGCTCGAGCTATGTCTCGCTCTTCTTCCAGAGCGTCCAGATTATCCTGCCGGTCAAGTTCGGATTCCCTTTCTTCGTACATGCGCACTCTAGGTGCGTCATGGACCAGGTCGCATGGGAGGACTACTTTCGCCCCGTATACCATAAAAAATGGTGTGTATCCGGTGGACCGGTTAGGAGTAGTGCGCAGCCCCCATAGTACGGAATCGAGTTCCTCGACCCAATGGCGGTCTGATTGTTCAAGGGAGCGAACTAGGCGAGGCTTGATGCCACTCATGATGAGTCCGCTGGCTCGTTCGACCTACACATTGGTCTGTGGGTGATACACCGAGGTGTAATCGAGCTTGATGCCCATTTTGTCGCACCAGTCTTTAACTTCCTGAGCGGTGAAATTGGTACCATTATCAGTGATGATGCTGTGGGGGACACCATAACAGTGTACGACATCTGATAAGAAGTCGACGACGGGTTCGGATTCCGCCGAAGTGACGGGTCTTGCCTCAATCCATTTGGTGAATTTGTCGACCATGACCAATAGGTACTTCTTTTTGTTTGTCCCCCCTTTGAGTGGCCCGACCATGTCGAGACCCCAGACCGCAAAAGGCCACATAATCGGTATAGTCCGGAGAGCTGTGGGGGGCATGTGGCTTTGATTTGCAAACAGCTGGAATCCGACGCAGTGTTGGACTAAAGTCCAGGCATCCTCATGGGCGGTGGGCCAGAAAAACCCTGCTCGGAAAGCTTTGCTGACCAAAGCCCGAGCTGCCGCGTGGTGTCCGCCCATGCCCGCGTGTATTTCTGCCAAAAGCTGCCGCCCCTCTTCTTCGGAGATGCACCTTTGTAACACTCCTGTGGTGCTCTTCTTATAGAGTTCACCTTCATGGACCTTGTATGCTTTAGAGCGGCGAACGATACGTCATGCTTCGGTTTGATCCTCCGAAAGCTGATGTTGTGTGAGGTAGGCTGCAAGGGTTCTGTCAAAGGTGGGATTACGTCCATTACCTCGTGTGCGGAGGGTGTTTCCTCGAGTGCGGAACCACCGATGACTTGATCGTCTTTTTCGTTTTTGGGCGGGGCATTGTGAGCGGGCTCGTCGGATGGTGCACCGGAGACGTCGTCCTGCCAGACCACGGAGGGCTTAAAGAGCCGCTCGAGGAAGGTGTTTTTAGGAACCGGGTCGCGCTTGGCGCCCATGCGAGCGAGGACGTCGGCTGCTTGATTGCTGTCTCTAGCGACATGGTGAAATTCAAGGCCCTCAAATGGAGCAGATATCCGGAGGACCGCGTTTCTATATGCCGCCATCTTGGGGTCTTTGGCGTCGAACTCGCCATTTACTTGAGAGATTGCCAGATTTAAGTCCCCCCTTACCTCGAGGCGCTGTACGCCCATTGTGGTGGCCAAGCGAAGACTATGCAGTAGTGCTTCGTACTCGGCTACGTTGTTCGAGTCCGTATACATTATTTGGAGGACATACCGAACAGTGTCGCCCGTGGGGGAGGTGAGGATGACCCCAGCCCCTAGTCTGGCCAACATCTTTGAGCCGTCGAAGTACATTGTCTAGTGCGAGTATGTGGAGTACTCCCTGGGTAGTTCGGCTTCGGACCATTCGGCTATGAAATCGGCCAGCACTTGAGATTTAATGGCTCGGCGTGGCTTGTATGTTATCTCGAAGGGGAGAAGCTCGATGGCCCATTTGGCGATGCGGCCTGTAGTGTCCCTGTTATTGATTATATCATTCAAGGGGACTTCAAATGCTACTGTGACCGAACATTCTTGAAAGTAATGTCGAAGCTTTCAGGACGCCATGAAGACTGTGTAAGCTATCTTTTGATAGTGCGGGTGTTAGCACTTCAGACACGTAATAGACCGGCTTCTGTACCTGAGATCTGTGGCCCTCGGATCCTCGTTCCACCACAAGCACCGCGCTGGCCACCTGATTGGTGGCTGAAACATATAGTAACATGGGCTCGACAATACTAGGTGCGGTTAGGATAGGATTGCTGGCTAGGAGTGCTTTAATCTCCTCGAGCACCGCGGTTGCTTCGTCTGTCCATTGGAAATTCTTGGTCTTTTTGAGCAGCTTGTAGAGTGGTAATGCTTTTTCTCTGAGGCGGGATATGAAGCGGCTCAAGTCTGCCACGCATCCTGCCAGCTTTTGAACATGCTTGAGCTCTGTTGGTATTGCGAGCTGAGATAGCACTCTAATTTTGGACGGATTGGCCTCGATTCCTCTATGGGAAATGATAAATCCGAGCAGCTTTCCGGTGAGGACCCCGAAGATACAATTTTTCGGGTTGAGCCATATGTCATAAGCTCGCAGATTGTCAAAGGTTTGGCGTAGGTTGTCTACCATTTGGTCTATGTGTTTGGTTTTGACAACCACATCATCCACGTATGCCTCGACCATTTTGCCAATTTGATTTTCGAGGCATGCTTGAATCATGCGTTGGTATGTGGCTCCTGCGTTTTTCAATCCGAACGGCATGGTGTTGAAGCAGAAAATGCCATAAGGGGTAATGAATGCGGTTGCCGCCTGGTCGGACTCTTTCATCTTGATCTGGTGGTATCCGGAGTATGCGTCAAGGAAACATAGTGAGTCGTGTCCAGCGGTGGCGTCGATGATCTGGTCTATCCTTGGTAGGGGAAAGGATCCTTAGGGTAGGCCTTGTTAAGGTCTTTGAAATCGCCACAGAGCCGCCAGGACTTATCCTTCTTTGGTACCATTACCAGGTTTGCTAACCACTCGGGGTGTTTGATCTCATGGATGAATCCGGCCTCCAACAGTTTTGCGAGTTCTTCGCCCATGGCTTGTCGTTTGGGCTCGGAAAACCGATGCAGGGTCTGCTTCACTGGCTTAAAGCCCTTTAGGATGTTGAGGCTGTGCTCTGCTTTCCTTCGTGGGATTCCTGGCATGTCCGAGGGGTGCCAGGCGAATATGTCCCAATTTTCGCGCAGGAATGTCCTTAATGCCTCTTCGACTGCGGGGTCCAGCTGTGCTCCTATGGACGCCGTTTTGTTGGGATCTGTTGGATGCACTTGAAATTTTACTATTTTGTCTGCTGGCTTGAATGACGTGGATTTTTGTCTTTTACTGAGAACCACGTCGTCTCTGTCAATGGTAGTGCGTAAAGCTCTCAATTCTTCGGTCATGAGGGCTTCAGATAGTGCCTCTAGGGCAAGGGATGCCGTTTTGTTTTCGGCTCTCAAGGATCTGCTTGGGTCGCTTTTAAGTGAAATTGCCCCATATACCCGTAATGTGGTATGGCCTGAAATTTCGAGAATGCCTCACGTCCTAGAAGGGCGTGGTATCCGCTGCGGAAGGGTACAATGTGGAATAGCAAGGGTTCAGATCTGTAGTTATCAGGTGTGCCGAACACAACATCGAGGGTTATGCGTCCCAAGCAGTGTGCCTCCCTACCGGGTATTATACCTCGGAATGTGGTGTTACTGCATTCGATGCGAGATCTGTTGAATTGCATCTTATCGAGTGTATCCTCGTAAATGAGATTGAGGCCGCTGCCTCCGTCCATTAGTACTTTAGTCAGCCGGAAACCATCAATAATGGGATTGAGGACCAGTGCGGCTGGTGCGTGGCTGATACGGGTGCCTGGCTCATCCTTCTCGTCAAAGGTGATAGGAGTATTTGCCCATGGGTGTGCGGCTATCACTTGATATACCTGGCTGAGCTCCCGAAGAGCCTTTTTTCTTTTGCTTTTTGAGGTGAACGTCTCGTATACCGTAAGGACATTGTGGTCCCGTGGTGAAGCTGAGGACTGTTTATCTGGGGGTGTAAGGCCCAAGATTGGTTCGCCATGTTTGGCCACTTGTCCACCCAGCAGGCTCGAAGTCTATGGGTTGGGTTTGCGTCTAGCAAGACCGAATGTATTGGGCATGGTTTACCCAGCAACTCATCTAACACTGATCTGGGCCTGGCTTTCTTTTCATTGGGCTCACGCTCCGGTGACCGATTTGTATTGGTTCATTTAAGGCGAGGCTTTCCGTGATGGGCGGTGGGATATAGTCCCATGCTCAGCTGTTGCGCCCTCCATGTGTCCTCCATGGCGCAATATTTGTGCATCATGTCTGATAGTTCGGTGAAGCTTTGAATTTGGCGGCGCGCAAGGGCGTTTAAGAGGCCCTCATCCCTGCAGTTGAACTAGAAGGCTTTAACTATTTCTTTGTCACAGCAAGGTGCCATCCTGTTTTTTACCAGGAGAAATCTAGCCCAATAATGATGGACTGTTTCGTTTGGAAGCTGTTTGACATACATGAGGTCCCATATGTATGGGCTTCTCAAATCCGGAGAATATTCTGCGTGGTGGGTGGGTGGGAAAATTTCAAGAATCCCCCCCGCCGCGGATCCGGACTATCCTTGATGGGAGGTTGAGGCGTGTCCGGTTATGACCGCACAGGACTCAGATCCAAATTGATGTGCAGCCGGATAGGCTCAAGGCCGGGACTTGTGTCAGGTGTTGTGTCCGGACGTAAATCCGGGCTGGTGGCTGACTCCGAGCTGGAGATTCGAGTGTACACCGTCTTTAGCTTACATGGCTGTGACCCCTCCTGGGCCTCTTCGACCGTGGCGATGAGGTGCGTGACCGGAGGGGTGTTTATTTCTCGGTCATCTGGTTTAAGCCCGACCCGGTCATAGGCTGTGGGCCTGATAACTGAAATTCCCATTGCGTAGAACAGATCTGCCAACTGATCTGCCGGCTGGGCATGTAGAGGTGCCGAACGCTCCGGTAATTCGATGGAAGACCCTGCGGGGGGTCCATCGGAGTTGGGCTTCGGGGCCGGACCTTGAAAGATACCAGACTTTCGTGAGTTTGCTAGTCCTGGGGTCGATGCCCCTGAATTGACGATTCCTTCAATGGGGGTGAGGCCTTTGATCTGGTCGAGGCGGCCGGCGGGGTCGGCGCGCACTAAGATGCCGCCGAAGACGAGGAGGTGACCAGGGGCGGTAAAGCCCTTGGTACGGGAGCGGTCTCCATCGACCGGTTGAGCCATCGATCCTTCCGGCGATCGCACAACGGAACTCTCAATGAAAGCACCAATGTCGGTGTGAAAACAGGCAGACCTCGGGGTAGGGGGTCCTGAGCTGTGGATCTAGGATAAATAGGTAAGAGGGGACGACGAACACAATGTTTACCTAGGTTCGGGCCCTCTCGAAGAGGTAAAACCCTACATCCTACTTGATTGTATTGAATATATGATTGAGTTTACAGAGTAGATCTACCTCGAGATCAGTATGAGATAAACCCTAGGCTATGAGGTGATGAATATAGTTCTAACCCTAATGACTACAACCCTCGGTTTATATAGACACCGATAGGGTTAGGGTTACCGAAGATAGATTACAACAAGAGGGAAAGAGACCTCGTCCACCCTCAACTTGGAGGGCACGCCACGGCTTCACAGGTCTCTGGTCACCGCACGGTTCTACCAGTCCGGCCCATGTACAATGGGCCGTCGCCCCGAGGACCCCTTAGTCCATGACTCCCTCAACCTTCCTCTCCTCGGTCATCGCCTTTTCCTTTCACCTATCCTCCTCCATCATCTTGAGCTCGTAGAACTGAGTCAACTTCTCCTCCTTCCTTTCGACCGCCAATGCTCTACCACCATCATCGCAATGAGCTCTTCTTGGTATGCTCCAACACCTCCATTCTTCTTCACCTACTTTGCAACTTTTTCTTCATCCGGATGGGTTTGAGGAGTGGAGGGGTCTTTACCAAGTCATCTTCATCAAGAGCGGTGTTAATTCTTGCAATCCTCGATGATGTTTCATAGGTCCTCCTTGCCCACTTCTTATTTCCCATAAGAGCCTTGTAGCAATGAAGCAAAGAGAAGCCCTTGTCGCCAACCCTCTTGTTCCTTTGCTTGTACTCCACTTGATGGGCCCATACTTGTTGATGGGTGCTCCATTTGACGGTGCGAGGTTGACTTGATTAACAGAACTGGACCACCGGTTGCATTGGTCTTGGATGACACTCCAACGACAAGTGAGAGAACTAGTTGTGTGGTTGGAGGGAATCTCCACATGGCTAGAATAGTACTCATTGATCCTTCTCCAAAATGTGTAATGTGTTTGTTCGGCCCCGACCATAGCATCAAGAGAGGTGTTCATCCAAGCATCATACAAAGCAACATTGTCTTCCATCTTGCAGTTAATGGCCTTTGAGCCTTCCTCCTCATTGTTTGGGTGTCAGGATCCCCACCTCTTCAGCCTCCTCCCCCACCTCTATGTTGGAATTCCTTCTCATTTCTTGGCTATTAGACATGTACATGGAAATATCATTGAGGCCAAGGGTGTGGCTTGTGTCCAATTGTGTCATGAACTCAAACATCTCATTCGGCTCCATTTGCTCACTACAATAACAACAAACATCATAACAATTAGTATCACACCATTCAACATTCAATTGATCCATTGGAAAAGAAAAGAAAAAATAGGGGAAAACTGTGTGGGCATTTCATTGAGCAGGTCGGCCTCGCCCCTTGTATAATCAAAATCTGGCTCCTCAACTGTTGTCGGAGGTGGAGGGGGCTGCGAAGTGGCTGCGGTACATCACTGGGAGGGGGCATCGGCTCCGGGAAAGGCCGAGGGGGAGGCTACGGGGCGAGCGACGCCTTCTTCTTCTTTTTATGTACTGGCACTCCTGTTTGCTAGTGTCGGGGACAAGGGCGGAAGGGGACAACCATCTCTACCCTAAATATGGGGGATTAAAGAACTTGGGGTAGGTGTTAATGCCCCAAATCAAAAAATTGGGGGGAAGGTGGTTAAAGCGATATGGGGGAAGGGCTAGAGATGCTATAAGGCCCCGATCAGAAACCCGCTGACTCCCAGCACAGTCGACAGTGTCGTGGGAACGGTTCTGACAGTAGAAGAGGGGTAGGATAGAGGAGCGTGCTCTAGCTACAACAAAGATGTGACACAAGGGTTTACAAGTTCAGGCCCCTCGCAGTGGAGGTAAAGACCCTATGTCTCGAGCTCTGGAGCTGTTTGTTTTCCTTGTGTATGGAAGAGTACAGAGAATGCGAACCCCTATCCAAGCGCTACGGGGCGGCTTATATAGAGTGCACCACCCCTTCGCCCAGCTAGGTTACAGGGGGGATTTATGTATGAGGTTTATTACAAGCGTTACTATAGGTAACTGAAGTATTGATTGCTGATAACGCCTGGAGATGAAACTTGAGCTTTTTTATGGTGACAATCTGAACATATGAATCTTTCACCAATAAAAGTTCTAATCATGCAAAGAGTAATCAACACCATAAACTATACCCCAACAAAGGATTTGAGGTAGTACTTCATATGTCAGAAATCTAGGGTTGAGGAGATGACGACGGTGATCACAATGATGAAAGGAGTGTTCGTGATGACGATGTCTTCGAATTCCCCCTCCCGGGGCGATGGATCTCCGGTAGATCAACAGTCTGCTGGAGGGCAAAAGTGCTCTCTTATGTTCCTCCTCGCAGACAACGGCTAAAAAAATCCCCTATGGGTTTTAAGGTCGGGAGGAAAATATAGGCCAAAGGACACTTGGGAGGCTTATACATCCATTTTGCATCATGTTTTCCTACTGTTATTTATATATTTTTGTAGTTATATTCCTTATTATGATGCAATTCTAATGCCTCTTCTCTCTTAATATGCATGGTACATCAAAGGAGGGAGATTGCCGGCAGCTAGAATTCTGACTGAAAAAGCTATATCAGAGATAGAAATTCTCTGGAGCTCCAATTGATGTGAAAATTTATGGAGATTTATTTTGGAATATATAAAAAATACCGGAAGAAAGAAGTACCGGAGAAGACCCTTGGTGGGGTCACAAGCCAAGGGGCGCACACTACCCCCAGGGCGTGCCCAGGTGGCTTGTGGGACCCACAAAGGCCCACTGTTGCCCATCTTCTCCTATATGAAGCCATTTGCCCTAGAAAAAATAAGAGAAGACTTTCAGGATGAGCCGCCGCCTTCTCGAGGCGGAACCTGGGCAGGATCACTTTTGCTCTACGGCGGCGCGATTCTGTCGAGGAAACTTCCCTCCGGGAGGGGGAAATCAAAGCCATCATCATCACCAACGCTCCTCTCATCATGGGAGGGCTCATATTCATCAACATCTTCACCAACACCATCTCATCTCAAAACCCTAGTTTGTATCTTGTGCTCAGTCTTTGTATCCAACCTCAGATTGGTACCTGGGGGTACTAGTAGTGTTGATTACGTCTTGTAAGTTTATGTTATACGGTTTACTTGGTGGAATATTATATGTTTAGATTGTTAAACACATATTTATATCCTCTGATCATGAACACAATTATGCTTTATGAGTAGTTCTATTTGTTCTTGAGGACATGTGAGAAGTCTTGTTATTAGTAATCATGTGAAGTTGATCACCGTTCAATGTTTTGATGATATGTTATGTTGTTCTTCCTCTAGTGGTGTCGTGTGAATTCCGACTACATGACACTTCACCATGTTTGGGCCTAGGGGAAGACATTGTGGAATTAGTTTGTAGATTATGGGTTGCGGGAGTGACTGAAGCCTAAACCCTTGTTTATGAATTATTCCATAAGGGGCTGTTTTGGATCCATGTCACTGGTACAACGAGGTGCTATACAAACAGTTTTTAACCCCTTTCCGTGATGGCACTTGGAACCGCCGCCAAGTGAGTGACTGCGATAGGGGGTCCTTCCCGCATGACCCAGAAACCGTCGGGGATAGGGAGCCACCCAGACGCTGCATCCTTGCAACTCGTTTGTGCTCGCATTGCCATCGCAGTCGGTATTCTGTGGTGCTACGTTTACGATGCGCGGCCCATCACAAACGGTTCATGATTATATAACGTGTATGATAAGCAGACAATCACACACATTCACTTTTCCCAAACCGTATGCGATAACTAATTAAGAAGATTAGCTAATCGTCGTACGAGTGTCGGACAGGATTACGAAACGTCGGACCGTCGTAACATCGTCGTACATGCCAACTATCGCACATGCTATTCTGTGGTGCAACGTTTACGATGCATACCACATCAGAAACAGTTCATGGTTGCGAATCGTGTATGATAAGGCAACTATCACAAACATTTAGTTTGGCCGCTCCGTTTGTGATATTGTCTGACATCGCACACGCTTTGCAAACGGCAACTGTGTGCATGCTTGCACACGTTTCCTCTCTGTGAACCGTGTCGGATTATGGTGTATATCACAAACGTTTGTGTTTTACCAACCGTGTGCGCCGTAATGACCTGCAGAGCTTAATTTCACCGTAATTTAATTGCTGCTATTTCAAATTGTACCGGATTTGAATTTGAATGTATGCTATAGCTTTATTCATATCCATCAGGTTCAAACAACCAATGCATTATTCGATTCATAGGTACATATGTTCAAGAATTACATAAGAACCAAATAAAGAATGATGAACCACAGTTGTATACTTGTACTATTAAAGACGGTAAAGAAAGAGGCGAAATACATTCTGGTTGCTGAGCAAGGTGAAGCGGAATGCCCATATTGTGCCCTCCTCCATGCAGAAGGCATGCACGACTCTAGTCCAACCCCTTGTGATGGCTGACCGCCCATCCTTCACGGTCTTCATGAAAACATCTAGATAATCATCGTGTTCTGGTAGAAATACTTTAACCTTTGCATGCCCACCAATCATGTAGTTTGAGAGGTAATCTTGAGTAAACTGCTTTGGGAACCACTGCAAAGGAAAAAGATTCAGACATTGTCATCTAACACAACTCATTATGGGCAGTAAAAAGAAGGCTGCAGAGTTCTTACTTACCATCCTGCAGTTCGCTGTTGTCTTGGATAAAGTGTAAACAAATAGCTTAATTGCCATCTTTTGACCCATTTTACTAACAATCTTTATCAGCTTCCTCACTTGATGCTGGTTCATCGATATCTCATTGCCCCATACGCAGAAAGGGTCGAAGCGCGGATCTTTACCAATGACATATGTACCTAAAAGCACCAAGTTAATATTAGAAGCTAAACAGCAATTGCACAATGATGTAGTACAACACTCTTTTATAATATCTTATAACATCCAATATACTCACATATTAGATGAATTAACATCTTATAGTATGGACTGAAAGGACTTTATTGCATTTTTACAAATTATCGGCTGATTAACTGCTGCTGTATCCATGGGTTAGAGTTAGTTTGAGCCAGTTTGGGCTCAAATAGCCCTAAAGTACATCCAAACATGAGGGCTAGTTTGAGCTAGTTGCATCTAACCCACCCAAAAAAATGTCCCACCCAAGAGGTGCTAATTGGAGCTAGTTCTCCTAGTGCATTTATTGTCAATCTAACCCTGTCATCCAAACACCTCGTTGGATGGAGTTAGTTCAGGGTTATTCATGAGCTAGAAACTAACTCTAACCTCTAGCTAAGTTGAGTATCCAAACAGGGATGTGTTGTTGTTGTTGTTGTTGCTCTTGCTCTTCTACATATATCTAGACATCATCAGAACATTAAGGTAACACTCTTCCTTGTTGCTATGTAGCCTAGGATTGCATATTTAGACATTAAGTACAGTGCATGTTGCTATGTAGCCTCAGATATATTACATATGGCCCTAGTTAACCTAACGATAAATGGGTTAGAAATATATTCAGTTAAAAGTCCGATTCACCGATTAGTCCCTTATCAGCCCCCGGCCTATATGGTATCAGCTACTGATATCCTGAACAGTGAGTATATGTAAGCCATGGGATGAAACTAACCTCGATGGAAAACAGCAGTCGTTCCCAAAATTGTCCTGTGTAAGTACACCGAGAGGCATGTTAAGCACAACAGGCTAAACATCAACCAAATATATCCATGACAGACAAAATAATCTCCAAAAGATAGCTTCAGTGTGCAGGTTTAAGCATGCTAGTAAAGCAAAACAAGTGGAAAGGTGTGTTAACTACAACAGGCCTAACATTTAACAACAAGCAAACATAGTCATTCAAACTGGTATTGTGCCGTTCTAAGTACACTGGTTATTGTTAAATAAAAATGGAAAGGCGTGTTAACTACAATATGCAGCAACCAAATGTAGTCATTCATAGTGGTATTATTGAAACTGGTATTGATGAAATTGAATTGCACAGTTCATACTAGCATATATAGAACATCACGTTGTGAATAACTGGAATAAACAAGGCATACTACGAACAACCAAAGATAGCATTTGAAACTGGACATATGCTAACTACAAACAACCGAACATTCAAAAAACTTTAAAAGAGGCATATGCTAGCTATAACAGGCTTAACATCAAGCAAATATATGCGTTCCTATCGGTATGTTTAAAACTGGATTGATGAAATGTACTGCACAGTAAATAGTTGCACATATAGAGCATCACATTGTGAACAACTGAAATAAACAAGGCATACTGCAAACAATCAAATATAGCAATTAAAACTGGACATATTCTCACTACACTACAAAAAGGATTCGACAAAACAAATCATGGGTTCCCCCCTGTGAAGAGGCACGGCAAAACAAATCATGGGTTTCCTCACTTGTCATAGATGGGCTCGTTCCCGTGGGAAGAGCATGGACCCTGGATGCGCTCCATGTTGTCGCAGATGGGCTCCTTCTCCTTGGAAGAGCACGGCTCTAGGGTGCCCTCCCTGATGTCGCAGACGGGCTCTTTCCCCTTGGAAGAGCAGATGGGCTCTTTCCCCTTGGAAGAGCCGGAGAGGGTGCCCTCCTTGTGGTCGCCGTCGATGAGGTCTGACTTGGAAGCTGTGGATCCCAAGCCAGCGTCGCAGAACGTGTCCTTCAGAAATGACAAAAGGGGCGCGATGGTGATGTAGGATGGCAAATTCTTGACAGCGAGCCAGAGGAGATCAGCGGCGGGGCCATGGATGAGATCGACGGCGGTTGAACCCGAGGGGTTGGGGGTGGGCCACTTAATCTGTGACATAGCCCGCATTAGGACGTCGCTGTTGACGACCTCGATGTCGTAGCCGGCGTCCGTGACATACCCGCATACTCTAGCCCGCTGATTGAGTGCCTGCGGCCGGTAATGGTTGTCAGCTTCCTCGGCGGCCACCTCGGCGACGTCGGGCGAAGAGACCGCGATACACCTCTTTTGGGCCAGTCGCTCCTCGAGCTCCACGGGAAGCGTAGCCGGGCTTAGGCTGCGATGCTCTGGAGTAGGGGATGGGGATGGGGATCTGTGGGAAAGGGGGTGGTTGGCAGGCATCATCTAAGAAACTCAGGGCGGCCTGGGTATGGAGATCGGTGGGTAAGCTGCACGGGCAAACCGGCAGATGTTGACAATGGAGGCCTTGCAGCGGCGGCGGCGACCTTGCTAGGGTTTCGAGCGAGGGAGGGGTGTGTGTGTGTGTGTGTGCGCGCGCGCCCGAGGAGGTTTTGGTGTGTGTATGTGTAGGGGGGGGGGTGTGTTTGAGGAAATGACGCGGCTACTAAAATTTTTACTACGCGGGAGTGAAATGCCGGGGCTATTGAAAATTTGGATGATGGTGCATCGCACACAGTCCAGAAATAACAACCGTGTGTTATGAAACAGAAAAACCCTCAAGGCGGGCAGATATTTTCGAGGGATGCAGGCGGGAGCGGGAACAAGAAACATCACACACGGTCGAAACATAATAACCGTGTGTTATCAAACAGAAAAAACGTGCAGGAGGGTAGATATTTTTTAGAGGGGAAGCCTCATGGAGCCCAATGTACTGTGCGGATGTGCGTGACAGGGGCACCGGTGTGGCACACAGTTAGTGTGAGTGAACCGTGTCTGTTGCGTCATCCGACTTGTCTAATGTTCATAAATTTGGCGAAAATGACGCAGGAGAGGGTCAGAACACGAACACACTTGCATGTGGACCAAATATATGTATGAAAAGGGTGGTTTGATGTTCAAATACCAAATGCAACTTCGATGTGGCACCTATCTCGCAAAGCACATGGTATTGCTTGCCCCTCCTCGTGTCGGCAGGAGGTGAATCCTAAGCTATGAATGCATGCCCCCCCACGGAGGTTCACCTAGCAAAGTGCGAAGTAGCAGTCCCCCCCCCCCCCACACACACTTTCAGTCGACGGGCCGGAGAGGGCATCTCACCAAGATGGATCGTAAAACGGACCAAGAATAATCCACCTTGGTCGTACAACCTCTCTCTTGTTATTGGTCAAAGTGATGGCCGTCCATGCGACCCCGGAGATGGCCTAGCTCGCCAATAATCACACAAGTAGCTAGTCCCCGAAGACAACCACTGCCTACGTGTGGCCCAAACATATGTATGGAGAGGTGTGTTTGAATACACAATGGAACAACTTTGATGTGGCACCGTGCTTTCGAACCAGAAATCCCACACTAAGCGAGGGTTAGTTGACGATGCATATGTATGTCACACCACACTTCAAGCCGATGACGGGGATTCATGCATGCATGCGTGCATAGTATGCGCTCAAACTTAATTAGGTCTGAATCTCACCATGACCTATACTACGATAATACGAACCAAAGGAAGAATCCGCCATGGTAACCTATCTTGTTGTCGGTCAAGGTGATCATGGATGTCCACACGGGCCCACGAATATATAGGCTTGTCGCCGATAACCACACGAGGGAGTGTACCGTTCAAAGACAACCACTACATGCATATGTATGGAGGTGATGTGTGCATGCATGTTTGAATACCATTTCACAACATTGATGTGGCGCGTGCGTCGAAAATCGTACAGTCCCCACACAGAGCGAGATCGGTTCATGACGTGTCTTGGTACTAGCCACTTCGACTCGAGGGAGGGATTCATGCGTACACATGCATGTGTGTGCTCAAACTGTATCATGTCATCCCAGAGCATGACCTATATATATACCGTATTACAAACAAAAAAAATAATCCCCTCCTAAGTCAAATTAACCTCTCTTGTTGTCAGGCAAAGTAGTGATGGACCAAGCGGGCCCACAGATGGAAAGCATCGATATCGCTGATAACCGCTTAAGTGGGTGCGAGAGGACAACCACCATCGCTTTGCATGTGGGCCAAAACATATGTTGAATACCCAAAATGCACAACTTTGATGTGGCACATGCCTCGAAAACCGTAAAGTCCCCACACAGAGCGAGGTTCATGAAGCATACTACATATGATGGTCCCCTTCCCCCTCTTCGATGCATACTATATGCTCCTACCGTAATACAACCCAAAAAGAATCCTCCTTGATGGTGAAATTAATTAACCTCTCCCGATGTAGGTCAAAGTGATGCATGCATCGACGATGGCCTCGCGGGCCCATAGATGGAAGCGTCACACGTGAGTGTCCTATGATAACCACCGCCTGCATGCATGTGGCCCAAAGAGGTGTCGTGTGATGTTTGAATAGCCAATTTCACAACTTTGATGTGGCACGTGCCTCGAAAACCAAAAAGTCCCGACACTGAGTGAGGTGTACTTGTTCACGGACGCGTACGTATAGTATATATGCTAGTCCCCTCCCACCTCTTCGACGCGTACTATATACTCCCATCATAACACAAACAAAAAAGATTCTACCTTGCTGGTCAAATTAATCTCTCTGCCGGCTGTTAGTCAAAGTGATGGACGACAACCTCGCGGGCCCACAGAAAGCGTCACACGCGAGTGAGTGTCGTGTAGGACAACCATCGACTGCATGTGGCCAAAACATGTATGTATGAAAGGGTTGTGTAATGTTTTAAATAACGAATTCAGGACTCTGATGTGGCACCTGCCTCACAAAACGGCCAACCCACGCGGTGGCTCACGACTCGTAGTGTACTGCCAGCCACCCCCACCCCCAGACGCACACACACACACACACACACCACACACACACACACACACACACCAACACACACACACACACACACACACACACCCGCTAATCCACCGCAACTACGATGCATGTTAAATTATCCCGCGGTGAACATATGTTACCAAAGGAGGGACGTTTTAATTTAAAAAAAAACAGAGATCATTAAGACGTTTTAGTACATTGATTGATTTTCTAGGGGTATAATGTGCAAAAATCAAATTTAAGCTACATGCACACGTGACAGTGCACCTAAATGGATTGCAAAAACACATGTGTCCCACTGGGTGCATGTTTACTCCCCGTGCAAGAAATTTCAAACATTGAGAATCTTGATTTTTAAATTCTAGTACATCCAAAACTTATTTGAAATTCATGAAACTTATCGTGTTGTCATATGGACACCAATACAAAGTGGCATTGTACTTTTTTTTGTCAAATTTGAGACCAGTTTTGATGTAATCTTTATCTTCTTACAAACAGGAGATTATTAATAATTGGGAACCAATATTGCAAACGGATTATTTATTCGAACCGTGAGCGTTAGACCAACAATGGATACGTGCCATGCTTCGGTTAAGAAATAAAGCGGCAGCATTAATCATCCAAATAGAAAAACAATATACGTGCCGCCACGTGACCCGTGTGCCGTGCGAGCAGGCGTGAGTTGACGGGACACATGCGAGCAGTCCGCTGCGCAGGCAGACCAGGAGGCGTGCATGCAGGTGTGTGAATTGATGGGAGGCGTGCTCGCTGCGCAGTGTCAACGGGAGGCGTGTGAGTAGCTATGTGAAACGACGGTAGGCATGCCAGCAGTCCAGTGCGCAGGCTCACCGGGAGGCGAGCCAGCGGTTTGACCGCCGCCCGCCTCTCTCCCACTACTCCATATTAATAGCGCGCCCGAGCGGCCGCACCCCCCATCCTCGCCACACACACAATCCTCTCTCTCCACTTGCATCCTCGACGCCGCTCTCGATCCTCAAAGCCGTCAGTGTATGAGGATGCCGCCAAAGCGCCCCATCAGAGGGAGTGGCGACGCCGGGGCTGCTGAAGCACCGGAGCATGGCGTGGAGATGGAGACAGAGGTTGCCATCACCGCCGGCAAGGTATCGCTGCACTCTGACATCGTCGACGTCGTGCTTCCACAGCCGAAGCCGGAGGTCCACACCGACTCCGGTGACGACTCGGGCGACGACTCCAACGACCACTCCGGCGACGACTCCGACGACGACGGACAACCGGTTAGTCATCTATACCCATTTATGTGTCAAATAGATCCTAGGGTTTCTCTGGTTACTCCTGCCTCCCCCTTTTTGGAATAGAAATCCTATGGTTATGTTCTCCCAATCCATGAAATCTGAGTAAGTTTCGTTAGATCCGTGTAGTGTATTGATTGTTTGAATGGTACAAGTGATAAGTGATTAGTTGTTTCATCTATGCAAATGATTTCTTCTAGTAATCCGACTAGGGTTAGTGTTCATGCTAATAATTCCTAGCCAGGACTTGACAATTGATTTTGAATGACCTACATATATGTTTGTGCCATTATTTTCTTCAAGATTGGTCTGTACATAGAAGATTGTGCTTAAAAATTGAACCATAATCTCTGGATATGTATAAAAAAAGCCATAAATTCCTAATCCTACTTCACGACATGTAAACATTGATTTGATGCCAAATTTTGGCAACTGCCAAATGTTCGCTAGAGATTAGTTTGTAAACATTAATTTGATGCCACATTTTTTTTACTATTTGTATAGGTGCTGTCTGACGATGTGGACAACGAGGATGAAGATGGCCAGAGGAGGTACAAGAGGCAAATCCTGAGGGAGCTTTATGCGGGAATGCATAACAGGCGTATTAGGACCTGGGACGGCGGCTATCGATGCCCATTTTGCAACCAAAAGCTTCATGATGCGTATCAAAGTGTTCTGGTGCATACAAGAGGACGAGCCGTTGGCTCCTTCAAGCAGAAGTATTCTCGCAGGGTGGCGCACGCCGCGTACGCCGAGTACCTGGAGAAGCTTCGGGATCGTGCCGGCAGATGAGATGAGATGTGGGATCGAACTATGTATGCTTGAGTATGCTTAATGATGGTTGAACTATGTACTTATGGTTGAACTATGCTTGTGTACGCTTATTATCTATGTCTGAGTATGTTTAATCTATGTTTACTTATGTCTAAATGTGGGATATGGATGCAATCAGTTCGGTTGATGGAATCTACCTCCGTCATGGTTTATTGGTCCCCTTTGTAATTTGTGTTAAATTTTGACCAAAGATTTAACTGACAAAATGTTAGTGCAGGTCAGCAAAAATTATATCGTTGGATGCGTATTTGAACATAGTGTTCAATGATATAGTTTTTGGTGAAATGCATAAACATTTGTTAGTTAAATCTTTGGTCAAAATTTGGTACATATTACAAAGGGGACCAATAAACCAGGACGGAGGTAGTACGTCAATCACACATGGTTCCCAAAATTGGAACCGTGTGCAATGACTTTCATTTTCCCTGTTACATCAATCACACACGGTTGGCTCTAGCAAACCGTTGCCTCCGAAACTCTTTGTGGGACAGAAAACCCTCACCACCCAATTCAAAAAAGAAAAAAGAATAACCCTCACCATCCCCACGTCAGAAAAACCCTCACCCCGCCAGCCACCCCCTCTGGTCCCCATTCACACCTGCACAAGCTCCTCCGCGTCTATGCATGGCACCGCCTATCGCCACGACAACCACTTAGCTCGACGCCTGCCGCCGCCGCCAGGCTGCCGGCAAACCCCACCGCATTTCGCCACTTCCGCTTGCTGCCGCCTATCGCCATCGACTTTCTCGACGCTGCTCGCAGTCGACCCAGCTCCGCCCGGTTGGGGAATCTGCCGTATTGAGGGTTTTTTTCTCATGGACAACAAGGTAACTAATTTAATGAGATATTATCTCATCTCTTATCCCATTTCATCTGCCTCCTTTAACCACCCGGCCGAATTCGGCGTGAATTCATTTTTATTCGAGCTGATTTGAGGGTTTTCTTTCATTCATAGAGTGTATAGTGCGCGGACACTTCAGGACTTTGCGGCCTCCGCCAGACATCCATGGAGTTCCATCTCACCGTACTAGATGACTTGAGGATGCGCGTGGTATGTGCAATCTCACCCTAGATCGGTTGGCATGGCCTACTTTCCTGAACATATACTAAATATTGCTACATTTGGATAAAAGGTGCCACATGCAACATATACGTCAAAGGGGATTTTCCCCCTCTTATTTCTATATTAGGCAAATTAATGATGTATTGTTCTTTCGATTACTCTCATATTTCCATGACATCATGTTTACCCTATCTGTTTAATTATAGATTTTTGTCCTTTGATTTCAACTGCTGTACAGTTCTTTCAATTTGGGCCCATATTTGCATGTTACCATATTTTCTTTAACAATCCTACCATTTTCTGCAACGCGTCCCTTGCTATGCAACAGAATCTGTAGTACACAATCTTTCCCTTTATATAAATCAAGACTGCACGGATGTCATACTGAACACAAACCATGGATTTACAATCGTTGCTACTATAAGACTTGATGAACGTGGTGACTCCTATTTTGGCACTGGCCTTTGGAAAGAAATTTCTAAGTTTTATGTACTGAAAGCTGGCACTAAAATTGCATTGCACATAAAAGAGCCAGGTCATGAGATATATGCTAACTTCCCCGACGATATCATCCGTCCAGACTTTGTTCGAAGTAAGTGTTCTTTTCAAGTATCTGCATGTTGACTTACCCAGCAATATCAAATGAATTGTGTAGTATTTAAGCAACCAATTGTTATTCCATTTTCTTACTCTATTCCTACCTACTAACTTCTAGTTACCAATACACTTTTCTATTCCCTGTTTTAACTAAATATTCCCTGTACTCCCACTTCTATCAGAAAGCACGCTGACAAGGAGACTCCAGAGGTGGAGAACGGGGCTGCCAACAAGCGGAGGCGGGTCGAGCAAGAACCACAAGAGACTCCAGCAGGCCTAGACTTCATCATCAGCCTCCCCGATGATATGTTGACAATCATCATCTCCCTCCTCCCAATGAAATATGGGGCGCGGACAACCGTCCTTTCCCGACGGTGGCGCCCCCTATGGAACTCCACCCCTCTCGACCTCATCGACACCCACGAGCTCTGCCATGGCTATCGCAAAAGCTTGTATGCGTTCTCCAAGATCCTCGGCAGTCACCCTGGCCCAACCAGAGGCCTTAGCATGGGCAAGTTCCATTCCAACGGCAAGGACCGAGCCAAGCTTGATGACTGTTTCCGATCCCCCGCCCTAGATCAGCTCGAGGAGCTCACTTTTGATGATGGGCATATGCGCTCGCTGCCAACGTCCGTGCTCCGCCTCGCGCCCACGCTGCGCGTCGCCAAGTTCAGGAACTGCCATCCCCCCTTAATGACGCGCCCGCTCTTATTCTACCACGACTGAAGCACCTCGAGCTCGTCGCCGTATACTTCCCAAACAATGACATGGAGCGCCTGCTCCGTGGCTGTACTGCACTCGAGTACCTTCGTCTTCAGGCGATCAATGGGTTGAGTAGCTTCCACATCACCTCCATGACTCTCCGGACTATTTATGTGTGTTGCTGGTGCTGCAAGAAGACATCACAAGATGTGTACCACGGTACGGTCATTGAGGACACACCTTCACTTGAGAGATTACTTGTAGTTGATCAAGAAGGTCCAACAAGAATCAATGTCATTTCTGCGCTGAAATTGACAGTGGTGGGCTACTCGTCTGACAAATACTCTGAACTTGTTATTGGATCCACACCCGTTCAGGTACAACAGCCGCCTTCTACCTCTTCTTCTAGAAATTAACATTATTCCTAATTTTGAAGATGTATGTTCGTCTGTCATCCAGAAAATGATTCCGACAAGCTTGACCCCGAAACTGCGCACAGTGAAGGTCTTGGCACTAGAATCTATCGGCCCCAACCTGGAGCAAGTTGTCAGTTTCCTGAGATGCTTTCCGTGCCTGGAGAAGCTATATATCAAGGTGATGTTCCTTTCCTGTTAAATGTTAACCATAAGGGAGTTCAATTTGTGACACCATTTTCCAAGTTTACAATGACAATGTACTACGATTTTTGAAGGATTTTTTGGAGGATTTCAGTACATACATGTTCCCCCCCCCATATTGGTTGCTTGATCCATAAGTATTTCCCCTTTGGATTCATCTGTACTAGTTTTCTTAGGGAACTTTTCATCCACTCCAACCTCTTGTGAAGAAGGCTACATTTTTCTAGATTGTAATCAAATGCCCATGTTAATCATGTCGGATCAAAGATGGCATGTTAGTGCATTTTACAAATCCTGCAAACCAAATAGGCCTGTAGTAGTGTTCAAAACTACATGTAGGCACTAACAAGTTTTCTTCTTTTGCAGATAAGATTAGGCCCGGTGGTGGATAATGTGATATAATATAACAATCACATCGAATGCCTAGATCTGCATCTCACAGAAATTACTTTGAACTCCTATCGAGGGAACTTACCGGAGATTATATTCGCCAGGTTCTTTGTTGTCAGAGCAAGGGTGCTGAAGGTAATGAGGTTTGCCCTACATTTATTTTGCAAAAATGAATGGTTTATTGATCAGCGCCGGCGGCTACGGCAGAATGGAATAGGCTCCGAAAATGCTGAATTTCATCTTGGAACTTCAGATGACAGAGTAATCGAAAGTCATCGTGTCAACCCCATACATGACTTCTCAGTGGCTGACCCCTTTGTAAAAATTATGAGGTTTCGAAACCAGACTTACAAGTGGTAATATTAGTTTGAACCTCTCTGATATCCATGTTCAGCGGATCAGCGCAAGCGTTTGCAGCTGATGAGCTGAATTTCATTTGTAATATCAGTTTGAACCTTGTAATCTTCGAATTTGAGCCATATAACTCTGGAATTTGAACCTTGTAATATTTCGAGCTTTTGCGGTACAATTGTTGAAATGGCATCATATGAGACTCGTATATTGGTAGCACTATTTTGACCTTAATATGCAATGGACTTAGATTTTATTAACCATTCTCGAATCTATTTACCAAGTCGATCTCATAGCACACGATTTGTATAGCTAACTCGACTGCGATCTTCGACATTATTGCACGTAGTTGGTTTCTTCAACCGTGTGCCCTGTAGAGCGCTGAATTAATTATCGCACTCAAGTGTCCATCATCACCCTTCTGTGTAACTTTGACCTCATCACCCACGGGTAAACTTATGACCGAAGTCATTCCATACACTTCATTTTTACAAAGGTTTTTGCCAATAAACGCCCACGATTTGTCCCTCTTCTAGCCGACGCATGGCCAAACTAGCCGGGCAGGAAGCTTGCGCGGTAGCGCGGGTACAGGCTCACCGACGATACATTTGGCGCCTCTTCGAGCCCACGCGTGGTTAAACAAAACGCGTGCGGTGCGGTGTTGTCAAGCGTGCACTGGAATCCTCCGCTATGAACGTGGTGACAAGACGTGACGATTACAGGCCGACCGGCCCCCATTAATTACAGCAGCCATTTAACCCTTGTGTCTCTTCAACCTTTCGATCGCGCCCCACCACTGCAAGAAGCACACCCACCACGAAAAATTCTTAGAGGGTATCCTGCGCGGCTCCAATGGCGCTCCGAGTGGCTGCCGACGACGAGCACCAGTTCACCATGCATGCCGTGGTGGACACCCACAAAAGGTTCACGGAGCTCTCGGTGGTGTACACCAACAACCCGGTCTGGGTGGAGCACTCCATCCACATCATGGAGTTGTTGCTTGCTGAGGAGAAGTACAAGGTGGTCGGGTTCGACCTTGAGTACACCCACGCTCGTGCCGGGTCCTGTCCCAAGGTCGCCGTCGCCCAGATGTGCGTGCGCGATCACATCCTCGTCTACCATTACTGCCTGGCCACAAGGCCTTGCGAGCGTTTCGCCAGGTTTGTCAACAACCCCCGCTACATGTTCGCTACGGTGGACATCACCAACGATGTAAAGGTGCTCAAGAATTCGGGCATCGCCTGCCAGAATCTTGTCGACATCCAGGGCCAATACAAGATCTGGGGCAGCAACGAGCATGAGAAGGACTCACTAGTTCACCTCGCCGAGGCCATCATCGATCCCTACTACAGAGACATGAAGGATTCCTGCAACAAGGACAAGCGTGCCTGGCACTCGGCCTAGATGGAGAAACTCGACAAAGCTCATGTCGTGTACGCGGCCAAGGAGGTGTACACGAGCTACGAGATGTACAGGCGGATCATTGACATGAGGAAGTGCCTCCTTCCCCAAAACGGGCAGGGATCCAGCCGGAAACAGAGCAATGGCAAGCGTCGTCGCAACAAGAAGTAGATGATTAGATGCTCGTTTCTCCTAGTTTAGTATGCATGTAATTGCTTACTTTGGTGTGTGAAAATGTTATGTGTGTAGTCACCTTGTGTAATTGTATGCTTAATTTGGTTTTGCAATGCTGTCTTTTTAAGTATATATGTTGATGCTCTGTAGACAAAGGGTAGATGTTGTGCGGACAGAGCAAATCACATCGCACATGGACTAAACAATGGAACCCGTCGGTGATGATTTCATCAATCACTGACAATTGTATACCAGCAATCGTTTGCTCACAACACATACGGCTTGTAAATAGGAATCGTCTATGTTGTTATCGGTCTTCCCACACATTTCCGATTACAGACCTGTTTGCCGTGTATCCCACACATCTTGTTAAGTTGAACCATTTCTGTTCTCTTCCCTAATCGAAAATAGTTCATTCGAGTGAACCGTATATCACACACACCTTGATCTAACTGACCGTTTCTGTTGCTTTCCCTAATAGCAAACAGTTCATCGGAGCGAACTGTATGTCGTATATCACACACACATTGATATGGCTGCCCGTTTCTGTTGTTCTGTCAAATCGCAAACAGTTCGTATGGATCAACCGTATGCCCAGCATCGCACACGCAACTAAAATCTGAACCGTGTTTGATGTATCCGCCATCGCAAACATTTTGCATCTTTTTTGATGGTTTTTTCACATCACTGTTTGTGATTAATGCATCGCACACAGTTTCGTCAAAGGGTCTCTGATCGTAGTGTCGTGTTAGCAGCATCCTGCAGTAGTGTGTGTTTCATGCTATGGTTAGATTTATCTTAATTACCTCTCTTGCAGTTGCGGATGCTTGCATGGAGGGTATAATCATAAGTAGGTGTTTGTTGAAGTAAGAACGACACCTTAGCTCTGGTCCACCCACATAACAACTTATCAAAGCAATGAATGTAAGTCGATGAATCATGGTGAAAGTAATTAGATAAAATTCCCGTGTGTCCTCAAGAGCGTTTTAATCACTATAAGAAGTTCCGCTGGATTTTCCTTAGAAAAAATAAGGATTGGGCCACCTTGTTTCACCTTTTCACTTTGGTTACTTGTTACTTTCTATTAATTATCTCTCTATAAAATTATCTATCAAAACTATCTTACAACATTTGCAGAGAATACCTTGTTGAAAACTACTTATCGATTTCTTCTACTCCTCGTTGGGTTCAACACTCTTACTTATCTAATGGACTATGTTTGATCCCCTATACTCTTGGGGTCATCATGACTCTTGGTAAGTGGAATTTGGTAAGGAAACATTTATTATACGTGCTAAATTTTATCTTCACTTGCTACTATGGAAAGTAATCCTTAGAGAGGCTTGTTCGGGGTATCTTTGCCTAAAAAACAAGTGGTAAGAAATTAGCCTCCACCTACTAAAAATATTTATTATGAAATTCCTCTTGGTATTATGGAAAAACCGAACTCTAATCCCTATGCAGGAGATGGAACAATACATCCTAATATGCATTTAATCTTTATGGATGAAGTTTGTGGATTATTTAAGATTGCAGGTCTATCGAGGGATGAAGTTAAAAAGAAATTATTCACTTTATATTTGGAGGGAAAAGCATTGGCATGGTATAGGCTATTGGATGATTCTGATTCATGGGGCTGGAACTAAACGAAGCTGGAATTCCATCAAAAAATTTATCCTATGCACTTGGTTCATCATGATCAGAATTTTATCTATAATTTTTGGCCATGTGAAGGAGAAAGTATCGCTCAAGCTTGGGGGAGGCTTAAGGACATGATGATCAAATGCCCCAATCATGAGCACTCAAGAGAAATTATCTTTCATAATTTTTATGCTAGGCTTTCTCATCATGATAAAGAAATGCTTGATTCGTCTTCTGTTGGTCATTTCTCAAGAAGAAGTATTGAATTCAAATGGGATCTTATTGAAATAATTAAACGCAACTCTGAAGATTGGGAGGTCGACAAAGGTAAAGAGTCAGGTATAAATCTTGAATATGATTGTGTTAAGTCTTTTGTAGAAACATATGTTTTTAATGAGCTTAGTGCAAAATATGGACTTGATTCTAAGATAGTAGCTACATTTTGTAAATCTTTTGCTGCTCATGTTGATCTTCCTAAAGAGAAGTGGTTTAAATATCATGAGCCCATTAAAGATGCTTGTGAAAAACCTATTATTGCTAATACTAAAATGCTACTTTATACCGCTAATCTTGGTGTGCCTACTTTTTATATTAAGAAGCCTCCTTTCCCTGTTAGAGTTAAGGAACATGCTAAGGCTACAACTACGGTTCGTAAGAGTTATATTAAAACACCTAAACCCTCTCAAAAAAGTAAAGTAGAACCTTCAATTGCAATGGTTAAAGATCTCTTGGTTGATAATATTGATGGGCATGCTATTTATTTCTGTGCAGAAGCTGCTAGAATTGCTAAACCTGTTAGAAATGAACATGATAAGATAGATAAAAATAAAAGAGTTATTGGCATGTGCTACTTGTGATAGGCGTTGGGATTTCCCTGAAGAGGAAGGGTGATGTAGTATAGCAGCAGAAAGTATTTCCCTCACTGAGAACTAAGGTTTATCGAATCAGTAGGAGATTCATGCAAACAAAGATAAACGATACCTGCGCACACACACACACACACACACAGACACACACACACACTCACACTCACACACACACACACAACAAATACATGCACCCAACGCGGGCAAGAGGGTTGTTAATCCCCTTGAACTCGTTGGTTGCAGGGATTAATTCTGGTAATGGTAGATAGATAAATTGCAAAGTAAAATAAATCCAACAAGGTATTTAGAGTTCCAGCAATATGAAGTGAATGCACCTGGGGGCCATAGCTTTCACTAGAGGCATCTCTCTCATGTGCATATAACGGTGGGTACACAAATTACTGTTGGACAATTGATAGAAAAGCGCATAGTTATGATGTTATGCATGGTATGATCAGTTCATAGGCATTACGTCTGTGACAAGTAGACAAAAACGATTCTACATCTACTACTATTACTCCACTTCGAGAGTGCTTCTATGCTTGCCTCTCTAGGTATTAAGTTCATAACAAAAAGAGTAATGCTTGAAGCATGATGACATAATATAGACAAAATAAGATCAATCAATATGATTGAACACCGTCATTCTACCCTTAGTAGCAATAGTACAAATACATGCCTCGCTACCCCTTCTGTCACGAGGTGAGGACACCGTAATATTGAACCTACTACTATGCACCACTTCCACAAAAGATCCACTCATTAACTTGGCCAAAGAAAACTCATAGATCAGAAATCATTACATAGCTATAACAATCACACATAATAAAGTTCAGAAAAGACTCAATTACTTTTAATGAATGATCTGATCATAAACCCACAATTCATCGGATCCCAACAAATGCACCACAAAAAGATTACATTAAATCGATCTTGAAGAGAACATTGTATTGACGATCAAAGAGAGAGAGAGAGAGAGAGAGAGAGAGCCATCTAGCTACTACTATGGACGCATAGGTCCTGTGAGGAACTACTCATGCATCATCGAAGAGGCAGCAAGGTTGATGTACATGCCCTCTGTGATCGATTCCCCCTTCGACAGTGTACCAAAAAAGGACTCCAAATGGGATCATGAAAGAATAGAGACTTGCAGGAGTGGAATAATTGTTTCGGGTCTCACCCTGGGGGTTTCCGAATATATGTGAATTTATAGGCTAAGAATTAGGTCAATTGGAGCAACAGGGGGCCCACAAGTGGGTAGGGCGTGCCTACCCCACTGGGGCATGCTCTACTATCCCGTGGCATCCTCATGAGGCTTCGGGCCTCCCCTCGAAGCTTCTAGGGTCCCTTCCGGTCCAGAAAAAATCGTCAAAAAGTTTCCTCATGTTTGGACTTCGTTTGGTAGGGATTTTCTGTAAAACCAAAAACAAGCAGAAAACAACAACTGGCACTTGGCACTGAGTTAATAGGTTAGTTCCCAAAAATGATATAAAATGGTGTATAAAGCATACAAGATTGATAATATAATAGCATGAAACAATAACAAATTATAGATACATCAGAGATGTATCAATCACATACCTATTCTTTTTCAGGGTTCTGGAGCCTTCCGTAATTTATATTTGATGAAGTCTTCCGGAGTAATTACTTATATAACACCAAATTTCGCCTCAAGAGGGTTACCGACAATATAATGCTTAAATCTTTACCCATTAACCACTCTCTATTTGGTTCCCTAGGTGTTGTTGATCTTGATAGGTCTAGACTGGTAAAAATCCTAAATGATGAATGGTCCTTTCCACTTAGAGAGAAGCTTACCTCCATAATATCTAAAACGAGACTTGTACAAGAGAACTTTGTCACCTATTTTGAATTCACGTTTCTGAATTTTCTTGTCATGCCACATTTTAAATTTTTATATAAACATCTTTATGTGGCCCAAAGAGTGGTTCTAGGATCGCTAAGCTAGATGTCGAGTACACCACATCCAAAGTAAAAGGAAAGGGTATGAAGGAGGAAGAGATGGTGAGGCCCGTGATACGTCCAAAATGTATATACTTTTCCAAACACTTTCGCTCTTGTTGATTTGAATGAACCTGGACTGACGTTGTTTTTAGTAGAATTGCTATGCTGTTATTTTTGTGCAGAAATAAAAGTTCACGTATTGGGCTGAAAATTTACGGAGATTATTTCCATAATATATAAAAAAATATTGGCAAACAGAACTACTAGTGGGGGGCCACCCAGGAGCCACAAGCTCAGGGGGGCGCGCCCACCCCCCAGAGCACGCCCTGTGAGCTTGTGAGTCCCACGAGCCTCTGTTTACCCTAAGTCCAACTCTATAAGTACCGTCTCGTGGAGAATTTTTTTTGAGAGATGGAATCATCATGTTTTACGATACGAAGCCACTGCCACCTCCTTTTCTTCATCGGGAGGGCTGATCTGGAGTCCGTTTAGGGCTCCGGAGGGCGGAATTCATCGCCGCCGTCATCATCAACCCTTCTCCATCAACAATTCCATGACACTCACCACCGAGAGTGAGTAATTACTTAGTAGGCTTGCTGGACGGTGATGGAGTTGGATGAGATTTTTCATGTAATCCAGTCAATTTGTTACGGCTTGATCCCTAGTATCCACTATGTTCTGAGATTGATGTTGCTATGACTTTGCTATGCTTAATGATTGTCACTAGGGCCCGAGTGCCATGATTTCAGATCTGAACCCTCTATGTTTTCATGAATATGTTTGAGTTCTTGATCCTATCTTCTAGTTATATGCACTTGTTATTGTTCTGATCCGTAGACCCCGAAGTGATAATAATTGGGATACTCTCCGGGGATGACTGTAATTCGAGGAGTTCATGTGTTCACCATGTGTTAATGCTTTGTTACGGTTCTCTATTAAAAGGAGGCCTTAATGTCCCTTAGTTTCATTATGGACCCCGCTGCCACGGGAGGGTAGGACAAAAGATGTCATGCAAGTTCTTATTATAAGCACGTATGACTATATATGGAATACATGCCTACATTACATTGATGAATTGGAGCTATTGTGTATCGCTCTAGGTTGTGACTGTTATATGATGAATATCATCCAACACAAATATCCATCGCTGATCCAATGCCTGCTCTTTTCTCAGATTGGTTTTTGCTATGTTACTATTGCTGCTACTATTACAATCATCACAAACTGCTATTGTTACTATTGCTACTGTTGCTACTACTATCAAAACTATCATACTACTATGCTACTAAACACTTTGTTGTAGAAATATAATTTCCCAGGTGTGGTTGAATTGACAACTCAATTGCTAAGGCTCATAGATATTCTTTGGCTCCCCTTGTGTCAAATCAATAAATTTGGGTGAAATACAACTCTCAAAGACTGACGCAATCCCCTATACTTGTGGGTTATCAAGACCTTTTTCTGGCACCGTTACCGGGGATCATAGCTCTATTTATTGAGTTCACTTGGGATTTTACACTATGAAGAATCTGAAAGACGCTAAGACTAAGATCATACCCTCTAAGACGAGGGGAGGTAAGGAACTGCCATCTAGCTCCGCACTTGATTCACCTTCTGTTTTAAGTAGGCTTGCGACACCACCACCTGCTATTCATTCTGATATGTCACAAGTAATTTATGATACTACTTCTACTATAAATGAAACTTGTGACGATGCTACTACTTTGCTTGATGAAACTGTGCCACTAGGTGAATTTCTTGATAAATAACTTGCTAAAGCTAAAGAACTTGAAAATGCTGAAACTGATGAAAACTATGATTCACATATTATGCCTAGCTCTCCTACTAGAGTTGAAACACCTAAGATACCTGATGGTTATGTTATGGATGGGGAGATAGCTAGAGAATTTCTTGCTTGTAATGATAGAGATGATGTTAAGAAACTACTGAGTAAGCTGAAAGAAAAGTCTTTGATGGGGAGAATGAAATATGATCCTAAGTTTGCTACCTCTCCTATCTTTGTTACTGATAAGGATTATGAATTATCTGTCGACCCAGATTTGATTACTTTGGTTGAATCCGATCCTTTTCATGGTTATGAAACTGAAACTGTTGTGGCACACACCTTACCAAATTGAATGATATAGTCACCCTATTTGCTCATGAGGAAAAAATTTGCTACTACTATATTCTTAAGTTGTTTCTTTTCTCATTAAAGGGTGATGCTAAGAAATGGTTTAATACTCTTGCTCCTGGTTGTGTGTGTAGTCCCCGGGATATGATATATTACTTCTCTGAAAAATATTTTCATGCTCACAAGAAACAAGCTGCCTTACAGGAAATACTTAACTTTGTGCAAATTGAAGAAGATAATCTCCCTCAAGCTTGGGGGAGGCTTCTCCAGTTACTTAATGATTTGCCTGATCATCCTCTTAAGAAAAATGAAATACTTGATATCTTTTATAATGGACTAACCGTTGCTTCTAGGACTACCTAGATAATTGTGTTGGTTGTGTTTTCAGGGAACGAACTATTGAAAAGGCTGAACAACTATTGAATAATATATTGAGAAATGCCGATGATTGGACACTTCCTGAACCACCACCAAAACCAACTTTGAAGAAGAGAGGTATTCTATTCCTCAGTCCAGAAGATATGCAAGAGGCAAAGAAATCTATGAAAGAAAAGGGTATTAAAGCTAAAGATGTTAAGAATTTACCACCTATTGAAGAAATATATGGAATCGATACCCGAACATAGGCAGTAAAGGTAAATTCTCTTTATAGATTCAAGGAGGGTGATATTCCCTATAATAAATCTTCTAGTCAATGCCTGGATGAATTTGATAACTACAGTGTTAAACAAGAACATTTTAATATGTATGTTAGCAAAGAATTGAAACGAAATGCTTTCATGATTGATTGTTTGTGTGACTTGATGTTTAGAATTGCTAATGATGTTAAAGGTTTGAGTAAACATGCATCCATGGTTCATACCCAGTTAGAACAAGTTGCTAAGTCACAAAATGATTTGCTTAACGAGATGAATAATAAAATGAATGATCATGTTGTTAGGGTAATGACTAGAGGAGGTAAAATGACTCAGGAGCCTCTATATCCTGAAGGTCATCCTAAGAGAATTGAGCAAGATTCTCAGAGAATTAATATTGATACAACTAGTTCATCTAAGAAAAAAATGATAGATTTTGCATGCTTCTAGTGAACCTGTGGTAGAAAAACCTTCTGAGAATCATAATGATGTTTCTATTTCTGATGCCGAGACACAATCTGGTATTGAACTTCCACCTAGTGATAATGTTAATGATGATGTTTTCATGTTGATGCTAAACCAGATAATGATGTAGAAATAGAACCTGCTGTTGATCTTGATAACCCACCTCCTAAGAATAAAAGATATGATAAAAGGGATTCCATTGCTAGAAAACATGGTAAGGAAAGAGAACAATGGGTTCAAAAACATTTGCCTTTTCCCACTAAGACTTCAAAAAATAAGGATGATGAGGATTTTGAGTGTTTTGTTGAAGTGCTTAGACCTGTCTTTTTGCGCACACACTTGATTGATATTTTGAAAATGCCTCCTTATGCCAAATACACGAAAGATATTGTCACTAATAAAATAAAGATACCTGAAGCTGAAATTTCCACCATGCTTGCAAATTATTCTTTTAAGGGTGGAGTACCTAAGAAGTTAGGAGATCCAGGAATACCTACTATACCATGCTCCATTAAAAGAAGTTATGTCAAAACTGCTTTATGTGATTTAGGAGCCGGTGTTAGTGTTATGCCTTTCTCTTTATATAGAAGACTTGAATTGAATAAGCTCACACCTACTGAAATATATTTTCAAATGGGTGATAAATCAACTGCTATACCTATTGGGTTTTGTGAAGATGTGCCTGTTGTAGTTGCAAATGTTACTATCCTAACTGACTTTGTTATACTTGATATGCCCGAGGACGACACCATGTCGATTATCCTTGGTAGACCCTTTTTGAATACTGCATGGGCTATTATTGATTGCAACAAAAGCAATGTTACTTTTCATGTCAACGGTAATGAGCATACGGTTTATTTCCCGAGGAAACAAAGTTCGGTGAATAGTATCAACACTATTGAAAAATTGCTACAATTACTATCAGAGGTTTCAAATTTCCTCTCCCTACCGTCAAAAAGAAATATGAAACTCTTATTGTTGGGGAGATGCATATCCCCGTTGAGGCAACTTAGTGCTATACAAAAATTCTTCGGTTTCATGTTACTCGGAAATAGTTTGTTAATAAGACTTTATCAACCTTATTAATGGATTCTTTTTTAGGGGCATGTGGTCGATGAATTTAGTAAGCACAACCTACCGTACCCACTATTTGTTCTCTGTTATTTAAAATTTAATAAAGTAGAAATGCCATGATTACCCTATTTTTTGAATTATCCGTGCAATAAAAAAATGTCTCGAAAATAGAAGTTCTCGGAAAGACCTGGAAATTTAGTATGATTTTTTCTACAATATTTAAGAATTTTTGGCACTGAACAGACCCTAGGGGGGTGCACCTGCAAGCCATAAGCTCACAGGGCGCGCCTACCCCCTAGGTGCGCGTAGTGAGCTTGTGGGTCGCATAGGGCCCCTCACTTATTCCAGCCACCCATTACCTTCTGCTACCTCTAGAAAAAATTACCATTGCTTTCAAACCTGTGTTCTTGCTCATTCCCGTGCGATTTTTGATCTCCTTGCTCGGAGCTCCATTTCTGAAACTGTTTTGGGGGATTACTCCTTGGTATGTGACTCCTCCAATGATCCAATTAGTTTTTGTTCAGTGCTTTATATTTTGCAAATTTTTGCTGCTGTAGTGACCATGTGTTTGAACTTGCATGTTGAATTTGTATGGTCCAAAGTAGTTTTGATGCATGATATAGCCTCTGGACACTTGTGGGAGTAGTTGCTATCAATCTTGTTAAGTTTTGTTCACTTTTTATTTTGAGGTACTAAAACTTTCATAAATTTTCAGAGAAAAGGAAAATGCTTAAGTGGAGGTTGATAGGTTCTTCGAGCCGGGGTCCTAAACAAATCCTGAAGCCCAAGTACAATCTTCCTCGTGCGGCCGAGGTGCGACCGTGCGAGTGGCCATGCAACACGTTCTCGAGGG
Source organism: Thinopyrum elongatum (assembly GCA_011799875.1). NCBI lineage: Eukaryota > Viridiplantae > Streptophyta > Magnoliopsida > Poales > Poaceae > Thinopyrum > Thinopyrum elongatum. The sequence goes on along the minus strand of CM022302.1, from coordinate 351,378,176 downwards.
ATGCGAGATCTTTCGATGATTTCTATTATTTGGCAAACAATGCCGACATAATTCCCTTCCTCGAAGATAAGTGTGACCAATACCTCCTCCTAACTAATACTTTTGTCCAAAACTTTTATTTTCATGCAAGGAGAGATATACCCACTGTGTCATCCCATCTTTATGATATTCCTAGAGAGATGACACTTGAGGATATTTGTGAAGTTTGCATGATTCCTAACGAGGGCAGCCCTCTAGAGCCACATCCTAGTGACGTAGCGAATTTTATATCTGCAGTAACTGTGGGGGAGTTGAGAGGATTTTCTGATGCTAGAGTTGCTAGTTTACATTTCCCGTTTTGTGCTATTACTCATTATTTGTTGAGTGGTGTTTGACTGGTTGGTGGAGAGTGGAACGCTCAGTTCACTTGACCTTGCTATTTTGCGCCATGCTCTTTATTGTGATAGAACTTTAAGTTTGGGGGCTATGATTGCTCGAAGGTTGCACACAAACCGTTCAAAGGGTGGTATTTATGCTTCCTGGCTCGCTAGGCATTTTGAGATTCCTATTAGGCATGACGAGGAGGAAGAGGGGCTTTTACCTACCAAATATCTTGATTATGATAAAATGGTTGGGCATAACTTTATTGATTCAGGTGATAGGCGATTTTGGTACAACTTGGTATTTAGTCAGGGTACCCGTGAGATTATTACCTTGCCAGCACCGTCTTTGTTCGATCTTTCCCTAGGTAGGTACACCATTATGCCGGAGGACATTTACGCTTATTGGGGGTTTGACACCGCCCTCAACACCAGAGCCAGCACCTGAGCCAGAGCTAGCCCCAGAGCCTATGTATTAGTGGGAGCCTCAGGAGCCTATTTATTAGTGGGAGCCTCAGTATTACCCAGGGGGTGGCTATTTCGACCCATGGCCGTAGACCAACTTAGGCCAAAAGCCTAAGCTTGGGGGAATACATATTTCTCACCAACATTACATTCATGTATCACACATTCATTCCAGTTGTCGGTGTTCATCCTTTTCCATTGTATATCCATGTTAGTTTTATTTCCGCTTTCTTCTTGTGCGTTTGAAAAAACTTTGAGAATCCAAAAATATTTCTCGCTTCTTTTTGGGTTTTCTTTCCTATTTAGTTAGTTCGTAGTAGTAAAAGAAAACCCAAAAAAAATTCTCGTTTCTTCTTTTGTTTGTTGGGAGATTTTCCGTGTAAATAGTTTTTCTCATTTTCATTTTTCCTTTGTGTTAGTTTGCTTTCTTCAGAAAAACCAAAAACTCCAAAAATATTTCAGTGTGTTTCTCTGAAATTCTTTTCTTTTCTTTGAGTCATCGTAAGGAGAAGACCACGATGAAAATGTTGAGTGGCTCTCATATGCATTATTGTTCATCTAACAAAGAGCCAATATTACCTTGTCTTCTCCTTTGTGTAAAATGTTTGCAGATTCCAGCTTAGTCCATGACACACTTGCACTATTATTATTTTCACATCATTCGGTCGTGCATGTGAAAGGCAATAATGATGACGATTTGATGAAGTGATTGCGGTGAAGGAAAGCTGGTATGAACTCTTCTTGTTTTCGTTTTTGTAAATATGTTTAACTCAGTCGTTCTTGATTCAACATATTATGAGTAAACATGTTTGTGATGAAAATTAGAGATTATAGTTGCTCATGCCATGCTTAAACAACTAGGAGTGAATAATGATTTATCTTGAGTGTCAACATGCATTAAAATGGTTATGATGTAGTATGATAGTATGGTATCCTCCTCTGAATGATTCGAGTAGCTTGACTTGGTGCATGTTCACACATTTGGTTGATTCAAAATCAATAAAGCCTCCATGATATTTATGTTCATGGTGTTTATATCCTACTCATGCTCGTATTCAATGTTAATTATTCTCAATGCATGATTATGATCGTTTTCGCTCTCTAGTTGGCCGCTTCTTAATCTATTTGCTAGCCTCCGCCTGTACTAAGCGGGAATACTGCTTGTGCACCCAAATCCCTAAACCCAAACTTGTTCCAGATGAGTCCATCATATCTACCTATATGCAGTATTACTTTGTCGTTCCAAGTAAATTTGCATGTACCACCTCTAATCATTCAAATAAGCATATGTTTTGTGTGCACGTACCGCTCGTGGAGTGATAGGGGGCGGTCAGTATCTTCCATGCTAAGCGGGTTATTCTCATGATGGGTGTTTATTCACTTGTCATTGCACGAGAGAGGCTGGTAATTGGGATGCCCAATCCCATAATCAAAATAAAGAAAAATATAATGAAATAAACTCCCCTGGAAAGTTGATTGTATGGAGGGCACCCGTGAATTCGGTAGCCATGGCTTGCGTTTGAATGGTTGAGGTGGAGTAAACTTTACCTTTCCGCTTGGGAGCCGCCAACAATGTGTTTAGCATGGAAGATATTGAAAATCCTCGGTTGTAATATTGAGAGGAAAAGCACACGTCTCAAAATGTATTCATCTATGTTTTAAGCTTCGAACTCTGTGATACATCCATTTTGCATCATGTTTTCCTATTGATATTTATTGCATTTTGGACTGTTATTTCACTTTATGATACTATTCTTATGCCTTTTCTATCTTATTTTGCAAGTTTCACATGAAGAGGGAGATTGCCGGCAGCTGGGATTCTGGACCAGAAAGGGGTGCAACAGAGATAGCTATTCTGCACAACTCCAAATGACCTGAAAATTTACTGAGAATTATTTTGGAATATATAAAAAATACTGGTGAAGGAATTACCAGAAGGGGACCCACCAGGTAGCCACAAGCCTGGGGGGCGCGCCCCTCGAGCTTGTGGGGCCCCTGGCAGGCCTCCGAGGCGCATCTTCTCCTATATGATGCCATTTGCCCTAGGAAAAAAATCAGAGGAATACTTTCAGGACGAAGCGCCACCATCTTGAGGTGGAACCTGGGCAGGAGCACTTTTGCTCTCTGGCGAAGCGATTCCGCCAGGGAAACTTCCCTCCGGGAGGGGGAAATCGAAGCCATCGACATCACCAACAACCCTCTCATCGTGGGAGGACCAATCTTCATCAACATCTTCACCAACACCATCTCATCTCAAACCCTAGTTCATCTCTTGTATTCAATCTTTGTCTCAAAACCTCAGATTGGTACCTGTGGGTTGCTAGTAGTGTTGATTACATCTTGTAGTTGATGCTAGTTTGTTTATTTGGTGGAAGATTATATGTTCAGATCCTTAATGATATTCAATACCTCTCTGATCTTGAACATGAATATGATTTGTGAGTAGTTACTTTTGTTCTTGAGGGCATGTCAGAAGTCTTGTCATAAGCAATCATGTGAATTTGGTATTCGTTCGATATTTTGATGATATGTATGTTGTTGCTTCATTTAGTGGTGTCATGTGAACGTCTACTACATGACACTTCACCATACTTGGGCCTAAGGGAAGGCATTGTGGAGTAATAAGTAGATGATGGGTTGCTAGAGTGACAGAAGCTTAAACCCTAGTTTATGTGTTATTCCGTAAGGGGCTGATTTGGATCCATATGTTTCATGCTATGGTTAGATTTATCTTAATTCTTCTTTTGTAGTTGCAGATGCTTGCGAGAGGGGGTAATCATAAGTGGGAGGCTCAAGTAAGAACTGCACCCAAGAACCGGTCCACCCACATATCAAATTATCAAAGTAGCGAATGCGAATGAAACAAACATGATGAAGTGACTAGATGAATTCCCATGTGTCCTCGAGAACACTTTGCTTGCCATAAGAGATTGTTCCGGCTTGTACTTTGCTATAAAAAGGATTGGACCACCTTGCTGCACCTTTGTTACTGTTACTACTTGTTGCTCGTTACAAGTTACCTTGCTATCAAACTATTTGTTACCAATAATTTCAGTGCTTGCAGAGAATATCTTGTTGAAAACCGCTTGTCATTTCCTTCTACTCCTCGTTGGTTTTGACACTCTTACTTATTGAAAGGACTATGATTGATCCCCTATACTTGTGGGTCATCACTCTGGCACCTCTGCAAATCTTTGCTTCCCTCTGCGAAGGGCCTATCTATTTACTTTTATTGTTGAGTCATCACCTTCTTATTCAAGCACCAATTTGGAGAGCACTATTGTCATTCTTATGCATTGAGTATAGTTAATGTTGGGTGTGACATGACTGGATCTCTTCTACCATGAATTACAATGTTTAGTCGTTGCTTGAACTTTAGAGGTGCTCTGCATTTATGTTTTGCAGTCTCAGAAAGGGCTAGAGAGATACCATGTTATCGTATTATATCATGATTGTTTTGACAAATAGTTGGCATATGAGATATCTTGTTATTGCTCGCTAGTTGGTTATGTTATTATCATGAGTAAATGTGATACCTAAGTGTTATCATGCACATGGTTAGTTCATAATCTTTCCTGAAAACTTGAACACTAGTTAAGTATATATACAACAATGAGAACATAGAGTTTGTAAAAGTTTTTCTTTATCACTTTCAGTTTGTCAACTGAATTGCTTGAGGACAAGCAATGAGTTAAGCTTGGGGGAGTTGATACGTCCCACCTCCAGGAACTTTTGCTCTTGTTTGGACTCTATTTTGCATGATTTGAATGGAACTAACCCGGACTGACGCTATTTTTAGCAGAATTGCTATGGTGTTATTTTTGTGCAGAAATAAAAGTTCACGGTTTGGGCTGAAAATTTACGGAGATTATTTCCATAATATATAAAAATATTGGCGAAGAGAACAACTAGAGGGGGACACCCTGGAGCCACAAGCTCATGGGGCGCGCCCATCCCCCAGCACGCGCCCAATGAGGTTGTGGGTCCCACAAGCCTCCGTTTACGTTATGTCCAACTCTATAAGTGCCGTCTCGCGGAGAAAAAAAATCTGAGAGAAGGAATCATCGCGTTTTACGATACAGAGCCGCCGCCACCTCCTATACGTCATTGGGAGGGCTGATCTGGAGTCCGTCCGGGGCTCCGAAGGGTGGAATTCATCGCTGTCGTCATCATCAACCCTTCTCCATAAACAATTCCATGATGCTCACCACCGGGAGTGAGTAATTCCTTCACAAGCTTGTTGGACGGTGATGGAGTTGGATGAGATTTTTCATGTAATCCAGTCAATTTGTTAGGGCTTGATCCCTAGTATCCACTATGTTCTGAGATTGATGTTGCTATGACTTTGCTATGCTTAACGCTTGTCACTAGGGCCCGAGTGCCATGATTTCAGATCTAAACCCTCTATGTTTTCATGAATATATTTGAGTTCTTGATCCTATCTGCTAGTTGCACTTGTTATTGTTCTGATGACCCCAATGTGACAATAACTGGGATACTCTTCGGGGGTGACTGTAATTCGAGGAGTTCATGTATTCACCATGTGTTAATGCTTTGTTCCGGTTCTCTATTAAATGGAGGCCTTAACATCCCTTAGTTTCCTTATGGACCCCGCTGCCACGGGAGGGTAGGACAAAACATGTCATGCAAGTTCTTATTATAAGCACGTATGACTATATATGGAATACATGCCTACATTCATTGATGAATTGGAGCTATTGTGTATCGCTCTAGGTTGTGACTGTTATATGATGAATATCATCCAACACAAATATCCATCGCCGATCAAATGCCTACGCTTTTCTCAGATTGGTTTTTGCTAAGTTACTATTGTTGCTGCTGTTACAATCATCACAAACTGCTACTGTTACTATTGCTACTACTATTAAAACTATCATACTACTGTGCTACTAAACATTTTGCTGCAGAAATATAATTTTCCAGGTGTGGTTTAATTGACAACTCAACTGCTAAGGCTCATAAATATTCTTTGGCTCCCCTTGTGTTGAATCAATAAACTACCCTCGAAGACTGTTGTGATCCCCTATACTTGTGGGTTATAAGCCCGCCCTGATCCAAGTTTGTGTAGATAACTACTGCTTGGTGTACCACATATCCAATGCCGATGAGAACTATCCAGACTTTGTGAGGTTCCTCAGTGATGCAATTGTCAAATTCGTTAGTGTTGCCACTGAAAAACGACAATAAGGCCCTATGTCAGTCAGGCCTTTATGTGGCCGGCCACTTCAACATTCAGATCAAGGCCAAAGTATCCTCCAATCATTCTTCACTACCACGATGAATAGGAGAAACCTCAGTGTTTGGTTTCATCGAGCATGGGATGGGTAGACAATAGACGAAGATCATATTAAGTACGCAGAATTAGATGCATACATGTGTTTCCATGTCGATAAGAAGTGGATAGAACGGTAATGGATAGAGCAATAGTACCCTGACCCCCAAATGGGACACTGTATCCATTCGTAGACCTGTAGGGAAAAGTCTGTGGACACTGATGTGGTAGCTGGCCATCCAACTATGCCCGCATACATTTGAAAGCAGATTTCAACAAATAGGACAAAATTCATGCAAACCGGATGATTTTCATATAAACCGGAGAACATTCATTACATTTTTTACATTTTTCATTAAAAAGGCGACCAGACCTAAACCTAGCCTATGGCAACGCCTGTCCTCCATGTTGTTGTTGTTCCCTCCCAATGATCGTCGAGTCCATCATGCCGTCTCCATGAGTGGTGGGAATGAGACCCGTGAAGTGAAAGTGCGGTCGCCGGCGAGGAAGAGTAGGACATGAGAGATGGACTGGCCCACTTGGGACTCGAGGCCCCGCTGCCTCCAATGCACTACTCCTCGTTAGAGTCTGTGACCTGTCCATCGTCGGTTGATGTGAGGTCAACTATGGATGTGGACGAGGTGGCACGCTCCTTGTGCCACTGGCGCACCCAAAATTTTGTTTGCGGCGCGTAGGACGCACATGGTGGCATTCCCGTCTGCGATCGCCAGAGCCGCCAGCGTCACCTCCACGTTGGACTGGACCGTGACCATGTCCGACTGCGTCGGGACAATGTTGCAAGTGGTGCCGTGAGCGTGCACGACCTCATAGAGCGCTCACTGCTCAGCGATGAAGTTGGGCTTCGCCGCGGCCATGGCCACCATGGCTTACTCCCTCGCGCACTCGCCTTAGGCTTGGCCCTTCGCTAGCCGGCGCTGCTCATGGAGGAAGTGGTTGTACCGATGTTCCTTTTGCGCTTGCCGAAACGCCAACATAGGGGCCAGCTACTCCTCCGCCATGACGGCGTTGAAGTGCGCCCGCTCCTTCTCCATGGTCAATCTGACATGGACTGGCGTGGGCGCCGACACCGAGGTGTCGTCTGAGCCCGTCTACATCGTGGGGTCGTCACCGGAGACCTCCCGGGAGCTAGCCCACATGCCGACCTCTATTTGCCTGGTTTGGCAGCTCTGCCAGGCCGCCGCAACGGTGGCACCCTCAAGCTTCAACTCCGTTGAGAGGCTCTCCCACAACGGGTCCCTACTCGTGGTCATGGCGGTTGTGGTGCACGGGACGAGGAAATGGAGCAGACTTGTTGTGGTGTGTTCTCCGCCGAGAGTGTCCACCTTTAAATAACGGATCTCGGCAAGTCCAAGTGTCTAGGTGTGTTAATGCGAGGGTGCCAGAGTTATCTTCTCAGTCGGCATGCCTGTTTAATGGTAGCAGCCGGACACACATACATTGAACAAGCGTGGTAGATATATGTCATGTCCCATCCAGTAACATGTCTCCGGCATTGAACAAGCGCGGATGCCGAGGACGTAGTGGGAGCGGCACCCTAGGCCGGTGAGCCGTGATAACCCACAAGTATAGGGGATCACAACAGTTTTCGAGGGTAGAGTATTCAACCCAAATTTATAGATTTGACACAAGGGGAGCCAAAGAATACTTGTAAGTATTAGCAGCTGAGTTGTCAATTCAACCTCACCTGGAGATTAATTATCTACAACAATATGATCAGTAGCACAGTAATATGATAGTTTTGATAGCAGTGATGACAGTAGCAGTAACGGTAACCGTTATAGCAATGATTTTGTAGCAAGTATAACGGTAGCAATAGCAGTAGTAACTTAGCAAGAACAATATATGGTAAATTCGTAGGCATTGGATCGGTGAATTCGTTGGATGATATTCATCATATAACAGTCATAACCTAGGGCGATACAAAACTAGCTCCACTTCATAAATATAATGTAGGCATGTATTCCGTAAATAGTCATACGTGCTTATGGAAAGAACTTGCATGACATCTTTTGTCCTACCCTCCCGTGGCAGCGGGGTTCATAAGGAAACTAAGGGATATGAAGACCTCCTTTTAATAGAGAACCAGAACAAAGCATTAGCACATAGTGAATACATGAACTCCTCAAACTATGGTCATCACCGGAAAGTATCCCAATTACTGTCACACTAGGGTTTACGGATCACAACACGTAATAGGTTAATATGACTTGCAAGATCGGATCTAGAACATAGATATAATGGTGATAACATAAATGGTTCAGATCTGAAATCATGGCACCCGGGCCCAAAGTGACATGCATTAAGCATGGCAAAGTCATAACAACATCAATCATATAACATAATGGATACTAGGGATCAAGCCCTAACAAAACTAACTCAATTACATGATGAATCTCATCCAACTCCTCACAGACCAGCGGGCCTACGAAGGAATTACTCACTCCCGATGGGGAGCATCATGGAATTGGCGATGGAGAAGGGTTGGTGATGATGAAGATCGAAGATCCGCCTCTCCGGAGCCCCAAACGGGTTCCAGATCTGGCCTCCCGACGAAGAATAGGAGGTGGCGGCGGCTCCGTATCATGAAACGCGATAATTCTTTCTCTCTGATTTTTTCTCCAAAAATAGGATTTTATAGCGTCGGAGTCAGGGTCTACGGGGCCACCAGGTGGGCCCAATCCACCTGGGCGCGCCTGGAGGGGGGGCGCCCTGGTGGGTTGTGCTCACCCAGGGCCCCCCCTACAATGGTTCTTGGCTCCAGTATTTTTCTTTTATTCCCGAAAAATTCTCCAAAAAGTTTTGTTCCATTCTGAGAACTTTTATTTCTGCACAAAAACAACACCATGGTAGTTCTGCTGAAAACAGTGTCAGTCCGGGTTAGTTTCATTCAAATCATGCAAATTAGTGTCCAAAACAAGAGCAAAAACATTAGGAAAAGTAGATACGCCGGAGACGTATCAACTCCCCCAAGCTTAAACCTTTGCTTGTCCTCAAGCAATTCAGTTGATAAACTGAAAGTGAAAAAGAAAAACTTTTACGAACTATTTTGCTCTTGTTTACATAAATAATCTTAAGTAGCACCCAGGTTTTCAGCAAAGATTATAACTAACCATGTCAACAATAACTCTTAGAAATTATATTAACTCATATCAATGGCATAAGCAACTAGCGAGCAATAATAAAATATCTCAAATGACAACACTTTGTCAAAACAATCGTGATATAATATGACAAGAGTGGTATCTCGCTAGCCCATTCTGAGACCGCAAAACATAAATGCAGAGCACCTCCAAAGTTTAAGTAGCGACTAAATATTGAAATTCATGGTAGAAAAGATCCAGTCATGATGCAGCCAACATTAGCTATACACAATGCATGAGGATGACAATAGTGCTCTCAGATATGGCGCTTATTTGAGAAGGTGATGACACAGCATAAAATTAAATAGATAGTCCCTTCGCAGAGGGAAGCAGTGATTTGCAGCGGTGCCAGAGCTCAAAATTTTAAAACAGAGATAAATGAAATTTTGAGAAATGCACCCTTCCTGTTCACGTCATGACCAAAAGTTATCAATATCTTTCATGCTAAACACATTAGTGGTGGTTCCCAAGCGATAAAAGTAAAGGTTTACTCCCCCTCCACCAACAAACACACTTCATGGCTAGCCGAATCCATGGGTATCGTCCATACCAACATCATTCTTGGGGGAGTTTTGTTTAATTATTTGCAATTTTTTATTTCGGGACTGGGAATCCCTATTACCGCCCCTCTCATGCAAGGACGAGTGAATAAACACTCATCATAAGAATAACCCGCTTATCATGGAAGATACTGACTACCCCCTGTCGCTCTATGAACAATCCAGGCACACAAAAACGGATGTTTATTTGAAGTTTTTAGAGGTGGCACATGCAAATTTACTTAGAACGGTAGGTTAATACCGCATATAGGTATATATATGGTGGACTCATTTGGAATAACTTGGGTTTTAGGATTTTGATGCACAAGCAGTTTTCCCGCTTAGTACAGGAGAAGGCTAGCAAATAGGTTGAGAAGCGGCCAGCTAGAGAGCAAAAACGGTCATGAACATGCATTATGCATAAGTAACATTGGATACTAGCATGAGTAGGATATGAACACCATGAACATAAATATCATAGAGGCTATGTTGGTTTTGATTCAACTACATGCATGAACATGTGCCAAGTCAAGCCACTCGAAACATTCGGAGGAGGATACCATATCATCATACCACATCACAATCGTTTTAATGCATGTTGACATCCAAGATAAATCATTATCCACTCCTAGCTACTTAAGCATGGCATGATAAACTATAATCTCTAATTGTCATTGCAAACATGTTTGATCATAATAAGCTGAATCATGGATAATAGGTTAAACATATTTACAAAAACAGAACAAGTTGAGTTCATACCTGTTTCTCTCTGCCACAGTGTGACGCCCAGATAATTAAGCTACAGTAATTCCCTGCTAATGATGCCACGTCACCATGGTAACTGCTGTTAAACTCATGTTGGTTCAGAACCGATTCAAATTTGAATTCAAAATCAAGTCAAACGATAAAAGTTTTCAAATATTAAAACTAAAATGTTCTGGAGGTGACAAATAATGCATAAGTAATAATGGTGGAGAAACCAACATCTTCAAAAGTGTTTGAATGTCCTCAAATTAAATAAAACCATAGCAAAACAACTAATTAAATGCCTTTTGCAATTAATAAAATGTTAAATTATTTTATTTAGTTGCCCAAACTTATGTGGCAGTAGTATATTTATTTAGACTAAATTAGGGACTACTTTTATAATTTATAGAACTAAAATAAAAGAGAAACTAAAATAAAAGAAAAAAGAAAAGAATGAATAAAAACAAAAAAAACTTAAATACCAAAAAATAAATAAAAGGGGGCAACCCCTCGCTAGGCCTCGGCCCAGCTGGTCACTGGGCTAGCCAGGCTGGCCCAGCCGCTTCCCTTAACCCCCCCCCCCCCACTCCCCACCGAACCCTAGCCCGGTCGCCCCACTTCCCCCACTCCCCCTCGCCAGCCCCCACCTCTCGATCGCATCTGGATCGGGGAGGGGATCGTCCCCATCTACCCCGCCGGATCATCCGCCGGCATCGCCGGGCCTCCTCCCCGCCGCCCGTCTCCGACTCGCCTCCTCTCTCGCTCCTATTTCCCGACCCGATTTGGATCGGGAAGGGCAACGAGCCCGACGCCCCCTTCACCGACGCCGTCGCTGTGCGCCACCACCGCCGCCCAAAGACCTCACCGTCGCCGGACCTCGCATCGCCTCCTCGTCTCCCTCCCCGACTCGCATCCTCAATCCACGCCGACCCCCCTTCTCGGCAACGCTGTGAGCCGCCCCCCCCCCGTTTCCCTCCTCCTCCTTTCCCCGCGTTCACCGCACCTGCGCCCGTGTCCCGTGCGTTGTCGCCCTCGCCCAGTCCACGCCCTGCTCGTCGCCCCGCCGCGCCCCGCGCATGCTCGCAGAGCCCGCACGCGCGCGCGTCCGCAATGCTCAGGCTTTCCTCGCTGCTCGTCCCGGGCCTCTGCCGCGACGCCTCCCCTGGCCGCCAGTCCGGCTCCCCACCGCCCCTTTGCCATGACCCCGCCCCGCCGCTGGCCTCCTCGGTGAGGCTGTGCGTGCGTGCCCCCGCATGGGTCACTAACCCCTAGGGCCCGCCCGGCCACCCCTGAGAAAAAAAAAGATAAACAAAAATATATAATAAAAATAAAATGATAATTAATAAATTAATTAGTTAAGTTAATAATTAACCTGCTAATTAACCTAATTGACTAGTTTATCTAACCTAACAGCCTATGACAGTGGACCCCCTAGTTAAACTAAACTTGTTAACTTAACCCAAGCCTATGACATGTGGGACCCGCTGACCTTGTTGACCAGTCAATGTTGACTGGTCAACTGCTGACTATGCATGTTGACTAGACCCATGGACCCCACTTGTCATCCACTAGGGCTAGATCCTAGTGGGTACAGTAGGTATATTATGTTTAAATCCAAATTTATATTAATTTCAGAATATAGATAAAAGTTTGAAAATTCATAAAAAATAAACCGTTCCTCGGATGAAAATACTTTTTACAGGAAAGTTGCTCAGAAAAACGAGACGAATCCGAATACGCTATCTGTTCGTCTGCCGCACGTCCCTAGCATAGCCAACATGGAACCGTCCCCCTCCGTTTCATCTGTCCGAAAATACCAAACTTCGGGAAAACATTCCCGGATGTTTCCCCCTTCGCCAGTATCGCCTAGTACCATGTTAGGTCACCCCTAGCACCGTGTTTTGTCATGTTATGTTTTGTGATGCCTTGTTTGCTCCGTATTTACTGTTTCTTCCCCCTCTTCTTCTCCGGTAGACCCCGAGACCGACGATGATGCCCTTGAGTACGACTACATCGACAACGACCCTTCCTTCTCAACAGAGCTTCCAGGCAAGCAAACCCCCATTGATCATCCTGAGATCGCCTACTCTTTCCCTCTGCTGCTTGCATTATAGTACTGTTACTGTTTTCGGATGATCCTATTATGCTGCATAGCCTGTCCTTGTTACTACTGTTGATACCTTTACATGCAATCCTAAATGCTTAGTATAGGTTGCTAGAATGTCATCAGTGGCCTTACATACTTGTCCGTTTGCCATGCTATACTATCAGGCCATGATCACTTCGGGAGGTGATCACGGGTATATACATACATACATACTATACAGGTTACATGATGTGACTAAAGTCGGGTCGGCTCGTAGAGTACCCGCAAGTGATTCGGATATGGGGGCTGAAGGGGCAGGTGGTTCCATCCAGGTAGTGGTGGGCCTGGGTTCCCGACGGCCCTCGAGTGTTACCTTGTGGTGGAGCGACAGGGCAGGTTGTGACCACCTAGGAGACAGTTGGGCCTGGTCCTGGTCGGCGTCCGCGGTTACTTCAAATAACATGCTTAACGAGATTGGTTATTTGATCTGAGTTGGCCACTGGCCTATATGCACTAACCACCATGCGGGAACAGTTAGGGGCACTCGACGTCGTAGTATCAGCCGAAGCCTCCTAGACATCAGTGACTGAGTGGCGCGTGCCGGATTGGACTGGAACGCCTGCACTTGTATTAGGGGGCTAGGTCTGCTTCCGGCCGCGTTCGCAACGTGCAGAAGTGCAAAGGGCGATGGGCCCAAGACCCCTGCGTGCTTAGGATTTAAACCGGCGTGCTGACCTCTTTGTCGGGCCTAGGTAGGGATGCGACATGTTGATCTTCCGAGGCCGGGCATGACCCAGGAAAGTGTGTCCGGCCAGAGGGTTCGAGTATGTTGGGTAATGTGGTGCACCCCTGCAGGGAAGATTGATCTATTCGAATAGCCGTGTCCACGGTAACAGGACGACCCGGAGTTGTATTCCGACCTCATGACAACTAGAACCGGATACTTAGTAAAACACACCCAGATAAGTTCCAGAGACAACCTGGTGATCGATCTCTCACAGGGTGATGAGGAGAGGATCGCCGGGTAGGCTTATGCTATACGATGTTACTTGGTTAACTTACCAGCTACTCTCTTCTATATGCTTCAAGATGGAGGCCGACAGAAGCGTAGTCTTCGATAGGACTAGCTTCTCCCCCTCTTATTCTGGCATTCTGTAGTTCAGTCCATAGATACTACCCATTTCATTGATACCGATGCATATGTAGTGTAGATCCTTGCTTGCGAGTACTTTTGATGAGTACTCACAGTTGCTTTGCTCCCTCTTTTCCCCCCTTTTTCCTTTCTTCTCGGATGTCACAACCAGATGTTGGAGCCCAGGAGCCAGACGCCACCGTCGACAATGACTGCTACTACCCCGAGGGTGCCTACTACTACGTGCAGGCCGCTGACGACCAGGGATAGTTTAGGAGGATCCCAGGCAGGAGGCCTTGCCTTTTCGATCATTGCTTATTTGTGCTAGCCTTCTTAAGGCAAACTTGTTTAACTTATGTCTGTACTCAGATATTGTTGCTTCCGCTAACTCGTTTGTATTCGAGCTAATGTATTCGAGCCCTCGAGGCCCCTGGCTTATAATATAAAGCTTGTATTATTTTAATTTGTGTCTAGAGTTGTGTTGTGATATCTTCCCATGAGTCCCTGATCTTGATCGTACACATTTGCGTATATGATTAGTGTACGGTCAAATCAGGGGCGTCACAAGTTGGTATCAGAGCCGACTACCTGTAGGAACCCCCCTTCCACACTCCTTGGCCGAAGTCGAATCTAGACATTGCAAAACTTTTACTAACATGGCTGTGTGTCTTACGGGCCCACGTCGCCATTGGGTGGTATTAGGATCTTTTACTCCTCGTCTATACTCTGGGACTCTAATCTCTTTTCTATTCAGGTTAAATAATTTTTCTAACTCTGACTCTAGGTTCTCGTAACTACTTCCTCCCGGAGAGCCCCTTATTACAGATGATCGACCACTGCACCAGGAGATTCCGAAGATACTCTACGATGTTCTCTCGAGACTTAGTGCCATCACTTTTGCAATTCCCTTCCATCGATAAACCCCTATGGATAACCACGTACACTTGCCATTCATACAATCATTCCTCGCTGACCTTGTTATTACAAGATACCCCAAAATTCTCTCTATTGTTCTAAGAATACCTTGTGCCTACTGCCTTGCAGTTCTTTGCCACATGAATACCCCTACGGATAATACCTCGCACTTACCGGGTATCCGCTCATCTCTAGTTGTTCATGTGTTTCACAAATGTCTTCTAAATACTATTCGATCTTTCGAAAATACTCAGCAGCTTATTGCTCTTGAAATTCTTGCTTGCTTGCATTATGGTTAATCCCATAAGTATAGTATTCTTATTGGCATCCTTTGTCACTATCATTTTGAGTCCATTGAATCAATAAGTTGCGAATGCTCGCAATCCTCAATCAGATCCTAGAATTCATCCTTCCGGCTCAGACGTCATTTTAAACATGGGCTGGATCTCGACCAATCAAATAGCCATCGATTGCACCCCAAAGCCTACTCAACTTATCCATCCTCAATCAGAGCGTTTGCTTCTGATCCGTCATTTTGGAAATCATAATCCATTTGTTATCTAAGCATCGAATTATTTAGATGCTCTATAATCCGATGCCTTGGCAATCTTTCTTCCTCTGATAGAGTACCGATACTCACATCGGCTCCATTGTGGACCGCAAGATCCATTGTTGAATTATTATCCGACAGTGTCCTTCATATTCAATAACCTTGTGAGACTTTCCTCGGATACATAATGCCTTTGGTAAATTGTATCCTCTCCTTTTGTCAACCATGCTCTGCTTTCGAGCTTGTGTTAATTACTCCTAAGGCTTGTGGTATATGTTCCTAAGATGCCCCGATGGGATGAACCTATACCTTCCCTAAAACCGTATGAACCCAAAAGTTTTCACAAGTCATACCCTTCTGGTGTTTTACTAGATAATTTCCTACTCTACAACTTCGAAGATGAGAAGTGAATGAAAGGTTAGGCATTGAAGAAGTGGGAGTCGACCTTGAACCTTTGTGTTCATGCCCATGGACTCGATGTGGAACTTATCATGGAAGCTTCTTACAAAAATATTTAATTTTGAATAATTCTTCCGGTGTCATTATGTTGGATCCCTAGCAGCTATGGTTCTGACCATGTTAACTTTATTTAGTATATTTCTAGAAGGAAGCCATTCCAATGCCTCATCTATTTTTGACAAGGTTAAAGTATCTGCTATCGCAAGACAATGATCCAGTTCAGTTTCTATCCTGATCTATCTTCGAGTTTTATCCTCTGGTATCTCGAGAATATCACGGAACTTCATAACCTCTTATGAGTTCTTTATCAACTATTATTTCTCGCCGATTCCAATTTTCCATGGGTTCTGAGTTGTTATACACTCTAGGACACCGATATCTGAATCGAGTCCGCACCGCGATTAAACAACTCTGGGTAACCTTCATTACTTACGAGTTTGGGCTCGATCACGTCATTCCTAGCCTGCTCGGCTATATCATTATTGTGCTGATTTTAATTGTGCTACCTGGTCCTTATTCTCGGAGCACAACTTTCGACAATGAGCTAAGCTTACGTCGATCTTCCTTGTCATATCGTTTCACCTCAAACAGCAAGCTTGATTCCGAGTTGGTGTTGTATCCATGGTTCCAATAAACTTTCGCTGCATTAGTCCTTTTGCTTGATGTAGTCGTTGTTCGATTGCTTCTTCGTGGAGCCTCTCAACAAAGTTTGTCCTGATCATCATCAACATTTTGACTCCTTCCAGGATATCAATCGAATTCATGATGATAAGTGCCATCCTCGTCCCTTGGTAATTTGAGTTACCATCGACAACATCCTTATCTTCCTTTCATCACAAACTTGTTCATGTTGTGGTTGCAACTTGCTATCGAGCTTGTATTATGTTCTACCTTGAGGTATTACCATCTTTTATGTCAAGAATGTTGTGAGAATTGCTCCACCTCTTAAGAATTCTGGGTATAGTGATACTTCTCACCATCACCATTCCTTCTTGGTCCCCGTGTTGATTCTAACTGGGATACCAACAAGTGAACGATGCTGCTTGGATTTTGTACTCCTAGCAGCCCTATTGCTTGTAAGTTAATGAACGATAGTTTCATTCTTTTGTATTGGTTATCAAATCACCATACTAACATTGATCATGCTACCTAAGCCCATATTTCGGGTGCACCTTTCAACCAATGTTTAATTGTGTATGCTTTCCTCGAGCATACATCATTATATCATTTGATCTGACAAATGTTATCTCCATGTTGACATAATTGTGGAAGTCCATCTTTTTGAAAATCTCGATGAATTGTCACTGAGTCCATCAGCCACCTCCTCATCCTCTCCATGTTGACATAATTGTGGAAGTCCATCTTTTTGAAAATCTTGATGAATTGTCACTGAGTCCATCAGCCACCTCCTCATCCTCGCCTTAGTTTAATGATGAACTCTTGTTTCAGAACTCGCTTCCATAGTTCATTTCTCGAGAATCTTACAATGTCATCTCGTCAATTTGTGTCGCACCTTTTTTCTTCTCAGGCACCCTGAGTCTGAGGTATCCTGACACCAATCAAATCTAAATCTCGGTCAGATATGATGGTTTGAACATATTTTCAAGAGTTATAACATTGGTCTTGATATGACCCGATAAGGTGTTGTCATGCCTAGCACACCTGGCCGAAGGACCTATTGTTATAGTTCTTCCTTTTTAGCAAGGTTAACCAATCTTCCATGAGGAAATTGTAAGACTTATGCTATAAGTTGTCCCTGATGGATCTGTTGTGTATCCAAAGTCTGAACCTTACATGATGACCATGTCAATGCTATCTCGAAGCATGTCTGTGGTACTCCGATCATCAATAAGAACATTTGAAGCACAATGCTAAACTTTCTTTATCAATTGTTCAAACACCGTTGTTTGGGTAATGCCATGAAATTCCTCTCCCCTTACCTAAATGGTTTTCTACTTTCTATCCTGTCATGGATATCATGCTCTGCTTGTCCTTGGGAAGGATATACCCCTGCGATATGTGTTTAAACACATTTTCCTTCCCATTGTTTTGTTTAATCTGATAATCACATTTTCCTTTCCATTGTTTTGTTTAACCTTTCCTGTGATCTATATGACATGAGTAGTAATATCTCCCTGCATATGTAAACACATCATTGTACCACTCTGTCAGTAAGACCCTCTTACTATTGTTGATGACCTTCCGGTAACCACCAATGGACGAGAACTTTGCCTATTGGTCTGCCTCGTTTCAACAAGCAGGAAAATGGTTCTCTCCGTCCCTCGCCCTTGGTACCGACGTTGTTGGCGACGTAACTGACAGGCTATTTCTGACATGCCTTGCGATCATGACCGCGCAAGATGTTAGCGCCCTTCCTACTTTTAACCCACATGGTGGGCCCATAACCCACAGCTCCACAGGATCGAAACCTGACTCTCCTGTACACACCTATTGCCAAAGATATTCCTTGCGCTTGGCTCCATATGTAATTCACGGACCACCTTCCTAGTGATCTATTTTGGTTTCAGACACAATACTTATTCCCGTTGCTCTGAACCCCTTTCATGCCCTGTTTCAGGCATAGAACGATTGCCTGCCCGCTCGAAACTTCCCATGATAGCTCCTTACTTTGCTCTTGATATTTTCTTAAGTTTCAATTTGGGAGTTACTTCCCGCCACCTTCCCTAGTTTTATCTACCAGATAAGCAACCTTGTAAAGGACCGTTCTTCCGATGCTACCTCTTGTCCTTTCATAAGTACGATGGAGATCCTGAAGAAAGGATGCCGGCTTCATCATGATGACCTGAAGCAGAGAAATGAAGACATCAACGTAATGGATCGACCTCTTCAAGAAGACCAACCAAGACTGAGAAGATTCATTAGAATTTCGTAACCACCTTACTCCACCTCTTAAAATCTCGGGACGAGATTTCTTGTAGTGGAGGAGAATTGTGACGCCCGGATAATTAAGCTACAGTAATTCCCTGCTAATGATGCCACATCACCACGGTTACTATTGTTAAACTCGCGTTGGTTCAGAACCGATTCGAATTCGAATTCAAAATCAAGTCAAACGGTAAAAGTTTTCAAATATTAAAACTAAAATGTTCTGGAGGTGAAAAATAATGCATAAGTAATAATGGTGGAGAAACCAACATCTTTAAAAGTGTTTGAATGTCCTAAAATTAAATAAAACCGTAGCAAAACAACTAATTAAATGCCTTTTACAATTAATAAAATGTTAAACTATTTTATTTAGTTGCCCAAACTTATGTGGCAGTAGTATATTTATTTAGACTAAATTAGGGACTACTTTTATAATTTATAGAACTAAAATAAAAGAGAAACTGAAAGAAAACAGAAAAGAAAAGAATGAATAAAAACAGAAAAACCTAAATACCAATAAATAAATAAAAGGGGACAACCCCTCGCTGGGCCTCGGCCCAGCTGGCCACTGGGCTAGCCAGGCCGGCCTAGCCGCTTCCCTTAACCCCCCACTCCCCACCGAACCCTAGCCCGATCACCCCACTTCCCCCACTCCCCCTCGCCAGCCCCCACTTCTCGATCCCATCTGGATCGGGGAGGGGATCGTCCCCATCGACCCCGTCGCCGCCGCCGGATCGCCCGCCGGCGTCATCGGGCCTCCTTCCCGCCACCCGTCTCCGGCTCGCCTCCCCTCTCGCTCCTCTTTCCCGACCCGATCTGGATCGGGAAGGGGCAACGAGCCTACTCCCCCCTTCACCGACGCCATTGTTGTGTGCCACCATCGCCGCCCGAAGACCTCGCCGTCGCCGGACCTCGCATCGCCTCCCCGTCTCCCTCCCCGACTCACGTCCTCAAGCCACGCCGACCCCCCTTCTCGGCAACGCTGTGACGCCCCCCGTTTCCCTTCTCCTCCTTTCCCCGCGTTTACCGCGCCTGCGCATGCGTCCCGTGCGTCATTGCCCTCGCCCAGTCCGCGCCCTGCTCTTCGCCCCACCGCGCCCCGCGCATGCTCGCTGAGCCTGCACGCGTGCGCGTCCGCAGCGCTCAAGCTTTCCTCGCTGCACGCCCCGGGCCTCTGCCGCGACGCCTCCCCTGGCCGCCAGTCCGGCTCCCCACAGCCCCTTTGCCGCGACCCCGCCCCGCCGTGGCCGCCGCCGGCCTCCTCGGTAAGGTTGTGCGTGCGTGCCCCCGCATGGGTCACTAACCCCTAGGGCCCGCCCGGCCGCCCCTGAGAAAACAAAAAAAAGAGATAAACAAAATATATAATAAAAATAAAATGATAATTAATAAATTAATTAGTTAAGTTAATAATTAACCTGCTAATTAACCTAATTGACTAGTTTATCTAACCTAACAGCCTATGACAGTGGACCCCCCTAGTTAAACTAAACTTGTTAACTTAACCCAAGCCTATGACATGTGGGACCTGCTGACCTTGTTGACCAGTCAATGTTGACTGGTCAACTGCTAACTATGCATGTTGACTAGACCCATGGACCCCACTTGTCATCCACTAGGGCTAGATCCTAGTGGGTACAGTAGGTATATTATGTTTAAATCCAAATTTATATTAATTTCAGAATATAGATAAAAGTTTGGAAATTCATAAAAAATAAACTGTTCCTCGGATGAAAATACTTTATACATGAAAGTTGCTCAGAAAAACGAGACGAATCCAAATACGCTATCTTTTCATCTGCCGCACGTCCCTAGCATAGCGAACATGGAACCGTCCCCCTCCGTTTCATCTGTCCAAAAATACTAAACTTCGGGAAAACATTCCCTGATGTTTCCCCCTTCGCCAGTATCGCCTAGTACCACGTTAGGTCACCCCTAGCACCGCGTTTTGTCATGTTATGTTTTGTGATGCCTTGTTTGCTTTGTATTTACTGTTTCTTCCCCCTCTTCTTCTCCCGTAGACCCCGAGACCGACGATGATGCCCCTGAGTACGACTACGTCGACGACGAACCTTCTCAACAGAGCTTCCAGGCAAGCAAACCCCCATTGATCATCCCGATATCGCCTACTCTTTCCCTCTACTGCTTGCATTAGAGTACTGTTACTGTTTTCGGATGATCCTATTCTGCTGCATAGCCTGTCCTTGTTACTACTGTTGATACCTTTACCTGCAATCCTAAATGCTTAGTATAGGTTGCTAGAATGTCATCAGTGGCCTTACATACTTGTCCGTCTGCCATGCTATACTATCGGGCCGTGATCACTTCGGGAGGTGATCACGGGTATATACATACATACATACTATACAGGTTACATGATGTGACTAAAGTCGGGAAGGCTCGCAGAGTACCCGCAAGTGATTCGGATATGGGGACTGAATGGGCAGGTGGTTCCATCCGGGTAGTGGTGGGCCTGGGTTCCCGACGGCCACTGAGTGTTACTTTGTGGTGGAGCGACAGGGCAGGTTGTGACCACCTAGGAGACAGGTGGGCCTGGTCCTGGTCGGCGTCCGCGGTTACTTCAAATAACACGCTTAACGAGATTGGGTATTTGATCTGAGTTGGCCACTAGCCTATACGCACTAACCACCACACGGGAATAGTTATGGGCACTCGACGTCGTAGTATCAGTCGAAGCCTCCTAGACGTCAGCGACTAAGTGGCGCGCGCTAGATTGGACTGGAACGCCTGCACTTGTATTAGGGGGCTAGGTCTGCTTCCGGCCGCGTTCGCAACGTGCAGGAGTGCAAAGGGCGATGGGCCCAAGACCCCTGCGCGCTTAGGATTTAGACTGGCGTGCTGACCTCTCTGCTGGGCCTAGGTGTGGCGCCCCCGGCTCGATCGTACACTAATCATGCACGCAAACGTGTACGATCAAGATCAGGGACTCACGGGAAGATATCACAACACAACTCTAAAACATAAATAAGTCATACAAGCATCATAATACAAGCCAGGGGCCACGAGGGCTCGAATACAAATGCTCGATCATAGACGAGTCAGCGGAAGCAACAATATCTGAGTACAGACATAGGTTAAACAAGGTGCCATAAGATGGCTAGCACAAACAGGGATACAACAGATCGAACAGGCGCAGGGCCTCCTGCCTGGGATCCTCCTATCTACTCCTGGTCATCGGCGTCCTGGACGTAGTAGTAGGCTCCGTCCTGGTGGTAGTAGTCGTCGTAGGTGGCGTCTGGCTCCTGGGCTCCA
The DNA here is from genome assembly GCA_011799875.1 of Thinopyrum elongatum. Classification (NCBI taxonomy): domain Eukaryota; kingdom Viridiplantae; phylum Streptophyta; class Magnoliopsida; order Poales; family Poaceae; genus Thinopyrum; species Thinopyrum elongatum. Next base: position 351,356,314 of record CM022302.1, on the reverse strand, counting down.
ACATCTGGTTGCGACAACCAGCAAGAAGGGAAAAGGGGAAAAGGAGGGGGGAAAGCAACCGTGAGTACTCATCCAAAGTACTCGCAAGCAAGGATCTATACTACATATGCATGGTATATGTGTAAAGAGGCAATATCGATGGACTGAACTGCAGAATGCCAGAATAAGAGGGGGATAGCTAGTCCTGTCGAAGACTACGCTTCTGGCAGCCTCCATCTTGAAGCAATAGAAGAGATTAGTTGGAAGTTAACCAAACAACAACGTAAAGCATAATCCTACCCGTCGATCCTCTCGTCGCCACCATGCGAGAGAGCGACCACCGGGTTATATCTGTCACTTGTAAGGGTGTGTTTTATTAAGTATCCATTTCTAGTTGTCATGAGGTCGGAATACAACTCCGGGTCGTCCTTTTACCGAGGGACACGGCTATTCGAATAGATAAACTTCCCTGCAGGGGTGCACCACATATTCCCCAACACGCTCGATCCCCTTTGGCCGGACACACTTTCCTGGGTCATGCCCGGCCTCGGAAGATCCACACGTCGCAGCCCCACCTAGGCTCAACAGAGAGGTCAGCACGCCGGACTAATCCTAGGCACTCTGGGGTCTGGGCCCATCGCCCAGTGCGCTCCTGCACGTTGCGTACGCGGCCGCGAGCAGACCTAGCAACCCACACGATCACGGCGGTTACGTTATCGCGGTCCAACACGGCGCGCGCCGCTCAGTCGCTGACGTCAAGAAGGCTTCAGCTGATACCACGACGCCGGGATACCCATAACTACTCCCGCGTAGTTGGTTAGTGCGTATAGGCCAGTGGCCAGACTCAGATCAAATATCCAATCTCGTTAAGCGTGTTATTACGAAGTAAACGCGAACGCCGACCAGGGCCTGGCCCACCTGTCTCCTAGGTGGTCTCAACCTGCCCTGTCGCTCCGCCACAAAGATCCACACAAAGGGCCGTGGGGACAAAGGTCCTTTCAGCCCCCAATCCGTGAATCACTCGCGGGTACTCTTCGAGCCGACCCGACTTTAGTCACCATTTGTATAGTACGTATATACGTATAGTATAACCCGTGATCACCTCCCGAGTGATCACGGCCCGATAGTATAGCAAGGCAGACTGACAAGAATGCAGGGCCAATGATGATAAACTAGCATCCTACACTAGGCATTTAGGATTGCAGGTAAGGTATCAACAGATGTAGCAACAGTGACAGGCTATGCAGCAGAATAGGATTAACCGAAAGCAGTAACATGCTACACTACTCTAATGCAAGCAGTATAGAGGAGAATAGGCGATATCTGGTGATCAAGGGGGGGGCTTGCCTGGTTGCTCTGGCAAGTAGGGGTCGTCAACAACGTAGTCGGTCGAGGCACCAGCAGCTGCGTCGGTCTCGTAGTCTACCGAAGAGAAGAGGGGGAAGAAACAGTAAACACACGGCAATAATGCAACAGGGATGCATGACATGTCTAAACGCAGGGCCGGGGTGATATACAGCCTAACTAAGCGATTTAGTTAATTTAGGAATTTATCCGGATTTATTTAATTAGGGTTGGACACTATTTATTTATCGAAATCGGTCTAATTGTTCAACGTTCTTATAGCTGCGGGCATCTGACGGGAATACAGAGGATGTATTCGGGTTCGTATCGTCGTTCTGAGCAAGTTTCATGTATAAAATATTTTCATCGGAGTTACGGTTTAAAAGATATGATTTTCTAAAGTTTTTATTAATTTCTGGAATTTATTTAATTATTTAAATCAACATTATCCGAAACAGTGCACGCTGACGTCAGCATGACGTCAGCAGTCAACAGAGGCGTTGACTGGTCAACTGACGTGTGGGTCCCGTTTGTCATTGACTGAGATTAACTAAAACAGATTAATTACTTTAATCAGTAATTAGGTTAATCTAATCAGGATTAGTTAAGTTAATTAATTTAGTTAACTAATTAAATAAATAATTAATTAATATTTTTATAATTTTCTTTTTATCCTTTTTTTCTTTTTTTTTAAAATGTTCCAGGGGCTAGGCCCCACATGTCATTGGGTCAGGGGGGCCATAGCGGGTTCGGGCGTTGTGGGCGCCCGACCCGGGCGATGACCCGCGGGAGCGGAGGGGCGCCGGCGCGGCGCGGGCGCCGGGCGCCGGAGATGGCCGCGGTGAGGCCACGGTGAGACTGGCGGCGCGCGCAGCAGGGGGCGACGGGCGCGGTCGAGTGGTGGACCGGAGCGGGGCGAGACCAGCGCGCGGCAGCAGCAGGAGCCGGCCATGGCGGGCGACCCAGGCAGTGGCGGGGGCGCGAGCACAGCCGCGGGACGCGGTGAGTGTGCCAAGGGGGAAGAAGGGAGCGGCCACGCAGCGGGGCAGCGGCGATGCGGCGAGTGCGCACGCGACGAAGGGCACCAGTGGGGAGGGCGAGTGACGGCAGGGCTCGCCGGCAGGGGCACGCGGGGGGGCGCGGTGGCGCGGGGCACGCGACGCACGAGGCCACCGCAGGCGGGCGACGCAAGCAGCGGCGCGGGGAGGGAGAGAGGAGGAGAGGGAGGGGCGCGGCTCACGGAGGGCGTAGGGATCGTGGCAGTAGCGCGCGAGGTGGATGACGGGGACGACGGCGGAGAGGAGAAGCAGGCCGGCGGGGGAGCGCTCCGGCGACGGCGTCCAACGGCAATGGCAACGGGGCGGCGTCGGGCGGCAGGGTCGGGGCGTCGCGGCGACCTCCACCTCTCGATCCCGATCCAATCGGGGGAGAGGGGGGGGATATTTCGGGAGAGGGGGGAAGTGGGGTGGTGGCTGGTTAGGGTTTCCCCCCCCATGGGGATAAGGCAGGGGATGGGGCTGGGCCGGCCAGTTGGGCCAGGTGGGTCGGCCAGCTGGGCCGCCTGGCCCAGTTGGCCAGGGGGGCCTTTTCTTTTCTGTTTCTTTTTCCTTTTCTTTATTCTCTTTTCTCTACTGTTAAATGTTTAGGCCCCAAATGGTTTTTGTGAATAGTGTGACCTATTTCATAAATACCATTGCATTATTCCTTAACACCTAAAATTAGTTTGGACAAAACATAATTCCATATTTATTTCAGATTTAATAAATGGTTATTAAATATTATCTTCATCCACTGTTTGAGGTTGTTCGAGTCACTTATCCAATTCCAATGATGTTGGTTTCAATTTTAGAATAGCCTCTGGAATATTTGTTATTTATCTGACATTTTAGTTTCTATGTTGGACAACTTTTATATCCCACTTTCATTTAAATTTGAATTTGACTTAGGAGTTGAAATGCAATATGATGCTAATGATGATTGTGCACTATTAATCATGATGACATGGCCTCATCAAAAGGGTGATCTCTGTAGCTTAATACAGGGGGTGTTACAAATCTCCTCCACTACAAGAAATCTCGTCCCGAGATTTAGGAGGTAGAAAGAAACAAAGCGGGGTATTCATCACGAAGACGATCCTCGCGTTCCCAAGTGTCTTCATCGTCAGAATGGTTTGACCACTGAACCTTGAGGAACTTGATAACCTTCTGGCGTGTGCGACGCTCGGCTTGATCGAGAATGCGGACCGGATGCTCTTTATAAGAGAGGTCTTGTTGCAGTTCAAGCAATTCGTGATCTACTCCGCGGATAGGGTCTTTGAAGCAGCGGCGGAGTTGTGATACGTGGAACACATCGTGAACCTGAGAAAGGTTCGGTGGAAGTTCCAACTGATATGCCACTCTACCACGCCTTTCAAGAACAGTGAAAGGACCAATATAGCGAGGAGCTAGCTTGCCCTTGATCCCGAATCGGTGTGTACCTTTCATCGGTGTGACTCGAAGATAAGCCTTTTCGCCAGGTTGATAGACCATATCTTTGTGTTTGCGGTCATACTGACTCTTTTGACGTGACTGAGCAGTCTTCAAATGCTCGCGGACAACGCGAACTTGATCTTCGGCAAGTTGGATAATATCCGGACCGAAGAGTGGACGTTCCCCAGTTTCTGACCAATTCAGAGGGGTTCGGCACTTTCGTCCGTACAATACTTCGAAGGGGGCCATCTTCAGACTGGCTTGATTGCTGTTATTGTAAGAGAATTCGGCATATGGGAGAGATTCTTCCCATTTCCTTCCGAAGGATATGACACAAGCTCGAAGCACGTCTTCGAGAACTTGGTTGACTCGTTCAACTTGTCCTTGAGACTGAGGGTGAAAAGCGGTGCTGAAGGACAGATGAGTTCCCATAGCTTCTTGGAAACTTGCCCAGAATCTTGAAGTGAATAAGCTGCCACGGTCTGAACTGATAACCAGTGGAATACCATGAAGTGAAACAATTCTGGACATGTAGAGAGTTGCGAGCTGACTAGCAGTGATCATCTCTTTGACGGCTAGAAAATGTGCAACTTTGGAAAGTCGGTCAATGACGACAAGAATAGCATCATTACCTTTCTGTGATTTGGGAAACCCAGTGATAAAGTCCATTTCAACATGGTCCCATTTCCATTCAGGAACAGCAATTGGTTGCAGAGTTCCGGCGGGCCTTTGATGTTCTGCTTTGACGCGACGGCAAACATCACATTCAGCAACATAGCGAGCAATGTCTTGCTTCATGTTTGACCACCAGAATCTTTGACGGATGTCTTGGTACATCTTGGTACTGCCGGGATGAATAGACAACGGAGTGTCGTGAGCTTCTTGCATGACCTCCTGAGTCATACCCAGGTTACCTTTAGAGGGGACCACTAGACGACTTTTAAAGAACAAGGTGCCAGTATCATCAATAGTGAAGAACGAAGGCCTTCCTTCAGCGAGATAGCGCTTAATCTTGTGGGCTTGAGAGTCATAACCCTGCAGCGTCTTGATGTTGTCCACGAGATCTGGTTTAGCAACCAGGGTATTAAGAGAACCCTGGGAAACAACGTGGAGGTTCATTTTGTAGGAACCTTCAGGAGGGGGAGCGAGTGCTCCAGGAGGAACAATGTGGAGATTCAGCTTTCTGAATTCTTCAATAAGCGAAGGTTGAACTTCGTGAAACTGGAGGTGACTGCAATAAGACTTACGGCTCAAGGCATCGGCCATTACATTAGCCTTGCCAGGGGTATAAGAAATACCCAAGTTAAAATCCGCTACGGTCTCCATCCATCTCTGTTGACGGAGGTTCAGGTCTGGCTGAGTGAACAGATACTTCAGACTTTGATGATCGGTGTAGATTTCGCAACGATTACCGAGAAGGTAATGTCGCCACTGTTTTAGTGCATGGATGACGGCAGCAAGCTCGAGGTCATGTACTGGGTAATTCTCTTCGTGCGGACGCAATTGACGCGAAGCATAAGCAATTACTCTGCGGTCTTGCATTAGGACACCGCCTAATCCTTGACGGGATGCATCACAATAGATGACAAAATCCTTCTGGGAATCAGGAGGGGCAAGCACTGGGGCAGAAGTCAGCTTGTCTTTGAGCGTCTGGAAACTTTCTTGACACTTTTCCGTCCAATCGAACTTGACGCCTTTATGAAGCAGGTAGTCAGGGGCTTGGCGATCTTGGAGAAGTTCTCGACAAATCGACGGCAATAGCTGGCGAGTCCGAGAAAACTTCGAACTTGCTTGACGTTCTTTGGAGGAGCCCAATCAAGAATAGCCTGAACTCGCTCGGGGTTGACGGCAATACCATCCTTGGAGATGACATGCCCAAGGTATGTTACTTCGGGAAGCCAGAATTCACACTTGGAAAACTTAGCATATAGTTGATGCTCTCGAAGTTTTTCCAGAACAAGTCGAAGATGTTCAGCATGTTCCTCTTTGTTCTTGGAGTATACTAGGATATCATCCAAGTAAACCACGACGAACTTGTCAAGGTATTCCATGAATATATAATTCATCAGGCGGGAGAATGTGGCGGGAGCATTGGTTAAGCCGAATGACATGACAGTGTACTCGTATGAGCCATATCGAGTAACGAAGGCGGTCTTTGGGATATCCTCTTCACGAACACGGATCTGGTGGTAACCCAACCTTAAGTCGAGTTTAGAGAACACTGATGAACCCGCCAGTTGATCATACAGATCGTTTATCCGAGGAAGGGGATATTTGTTCTGGATAGTTGCTTGGTTAATAGGGCGGTAATCTTGGACCAATCGGTTTGATCCATCCTTCTTCCTGACAAAGAGAGAAGGTGCTCCCCAAGCAGAGGAACTTGGGCGAATGAAACCCTTACGAAGTGAAGCGTCGATTTCCTCCTTAAGTTCAAGGAGTTCATGCGGCGGCATCTTGTAGGGTCGCTTGGCGATAGGAGTGGTGCCTGGTTTCAAGTCGATGACAAATTCGACAGCTCGAGCAGGGGGTATCCCTGGGAGTTCTTCTGGGAAAACACCTTGGAATTCGCGAACAACTGGAATGTTCTCGATGCCTTCAAGTGGTGATGCGTTTAACGCATGCAAGGCATAAAGTCTCGCCTCGGCATTTTGGATGATTTGAGCCTGGTAGCTTATTATTTCATCAGAAGGGTGTAGAAGATGGACGATCTTCGTGGCGCAAACTATAGAAGCAGTATGCGCTTTCAACCAATCCATTCCGAGAATGAGGTCGATACTACAAGACTTTAGTATGAAAGGGGAGGCGTGAAACTCCAGCCCTTCAATTTCAACGGTGACGTCGTTGCTACCCATGGAGGTTTGACATTGACCCGCGGGGGTGTGTATTACTATTGCAGTGTTCATGACCTCACATTTAATGTCGTGTTTGTATGCAAATTCTTCGGACATGAATGAATGCGATGCTCCCGAATCAAATAAAACAGAAGCTGGTACTGAATTAACAAGGAGAGTACCCATCACAGTGGCAGGCTGGTCCTGAGCTTCATTGAAATCGGTGTGGTTGGCCTGAATACGCCCATAACTCTTGGCATTGTTGTTGCGAGGCTGATTGTTCCTACGGCCAGTTGCAGGAAGTGCCAGTTGGTTCTGGTTCTGAATGCAGTTCCTGGAAAAATGACCTGGCTGCCCACACTTGTAGCACAGACTATCATTGGGATTGGGAGCAGGAGCTCGGGGTGGTGGAGCTGGAAGTCCTGGCTGCCTAGGTGGTGGAGGCAGACGCGGTGCAGTATAGGACTGTCTTGGAGCAGGTGCAGCTGGACGGTACACGCTGTTTGGAATCCAGATCCGACGCTTCTGTGCAGGCTGGCTCGAAGATGAACCAGTGTCACGGTTGCGCCTAAGAGATCCCTGGTGTGCCTGCAGACCAGTCTCGACCTGGATAGCCTTGTTCACCAAGATGGAGAAATTATCAAATTCATGCACAAGGAGCGCTAGCTTGATGTCAGCTTGAAGTCCTTCGCGAAACCTTTCCTGACGGCGAGCATCAGTGGGAATGTCTTCTTCAGCATAGCGGGATAATTCCAGAAACTCCCGCTGATAAGCTTCCACTGTCTTGTTGCCCTGGGTGAGGTTGCGGAACTCTTGCTTCTTCCGGTCCATGATTCCCTGGGGAATGAAACGGGCCCGGAAGGCAGCTTGGAAATCCGGCCAAGTGATGACTGTGCCAGCTGGTTGAGTGCGCCTGTGGCTGTCCCACCATTGAGCAGCGGGGCCCTTGAGAAAGAAGGAGGCGAAGGTGACATTGTTTGCAGGGGCAACGCCACCAGATTCCAACTCATAGGTGATGTCGCGAAGCCAGTCATCCGCATCCAGGGGCTGAGTTGAGCCGCGGTAGACGGTTGGGTTGAGGCGCATAAAGTCCTGCAAGGTCCCTGGGCCCGGATACTGGTTCATATTGGGACGAGGAAACTGATCCATGATCCCTTGCATGAACTGACGTTGCAGTTCAAATTGCTGCATCATTCCAGCCATATAGTTCGGCGGTGGTGGATCGTTGGCACCACGGCCACGACCACGACCAGCGGGTCTAACCATCCTGCTAATTTTCAACAGGGGGGGTAGTTTAGTAAAAGCAAGCACGAGTGCTTAGCGACAAGCATGATGTAACTCGACAATAGTTTAAGCAGTGCATCAAATACATAAAAGTAGTCGATTAAGACATACAGATCCATACACAACATCGGGTACAAGCGGACAGCATAACGGCGCAAATCAAAAGCTAGACATACTAGGCGGCGCGCAGGCACGCGGCAAGGAAGTACACAACGAGAGATAGCAAAGGCTACATCAACGTCGGAGAGAACCACTGTATCGGGGTAGCTGCGAGTGCGGACGACGAATGTTCGTCATGGAAAGATCCTGTGCTCCATGTGCACTCTGATGCAGAACCCGGTCTCGAGCTGTAAGAAGAGGTCCACGTGTCGGTGTGTGACCCCCAACAATAGGCCAGTCAATACCAGCATACATCTGAGTCCTGTGCGGATAAAGGATGTGCTCCGGATGTATCCCTGCACGAACAGCGGGCAGCAACTGCGTCATAGCATCGTAGAGACGTGCTCGAGTGGCAACCAACTCGACGGCAAGAGCCCGAACAGTGCGATCCAGAGCCTGAGTGCACTGAATCAGAACGCGCGGGTCGTAGCGACGAGGCTCGTACGGGGCACAGATAGCTGTGTAGTATCCGGTAGCATCTCCAGCAGGGGCATACGGAATGTATCGGAACTCGGAGTCATCCAAGATAGCATTGTGCTCCCCTCGTAGACGTACGACAGCGGAGTAGGCGGCATCATGGACTGCCACCTCATCGTCACACGCCTAATCCGTGAAAAAGGTGTAGCTCGGTGTCTGAGTTGTTCTTCGATCATAAATCCGAACTTCAGCATAGTACTGTTCCGTTCCGGTTGAACTCGCGGTAACCTCATAAACCAAGTCTCTCAGGGTACCAACGGTAGCCAAGTCTGGTCATGAGAGCGATCGGACAGCTGAAACCCAGGGTATTACGAGCCCAGTGCGAAGCACAAGCTGTGTCGTAGGACGCGGTGGAAACAAACGGTCCATCTGAAACAGAGGAAATTCGGTTTGCAAACGACAATAAGAGGTTAACACAACTCGGAGAGAAAGGTTAAACAAAACAATGAAGGAAAATGATTATCAGACTAATCAGATCAACGACGGGAATCGCACAGATATCCAGCTCTCCGGGTAGACAGAATTTACGAGATCCTAAGTGTCGGCGTTAGTAAACTATTAAACCCGAGTAGAAGAGAGATCAGAGCCCAGAGTATAACGAGGAATAAAAGTCCTAATACCACCCAGTTGGCAATGTGGGCCCGTAAGCCACACAGCCAAGTTATAAAAACGGTTTTCTTTGTCTAGACTCAACTTCGGCCAAGGAATTGAAAGGGGGACTCCTAACAGGCAGTCGGCTCTGATACCAACTTGGGCGCCCCCGGCTCGATCGTACACTATCATGCACGCAAACGTGTACGATCAAGATCAGGGACTCACGGGAAGATATCACAACACAACTCTAAAACATAAATAAGTCATACAAGCATCATAATACAAGCCAGGGCCACGAGGGCTCGAATACAAATGCTCGATCATAGACGAGTCAGCGGAAGCAACAATATCTGAGTACAGACATAGGTTAAACAAGGTGCCATAAGATGGCTAGCACAAACAGGGATACAACAGATCGAACAGGCCAGGGCCTCCTGCCTGGGATCCTCCTATCTACTCCTGGTCGTCGGCGTCCTGGACGTAGTAGTAGGCTCCGTCCTGGTGGTAGTAGTCGTCGTAGGTGGCGTCTGGCTCCTGGGCTCCAACATCTGGTTGCGACAACCAGCAAGAAGGAAAAGGGGAAAAGGAGGGGGAAAGCAACCGTGAGTACTCATCCAAAGTACTCGCAAGCAAGGATCTATACTACATATGCATGGTATATGTGTAAAGAGGCAATATCGGTGGACTGAACTGCAGAATGCCAGAAAAGAAGAGGGGGATAGCTAGTCCTGTCGAAGACTACGCTTCTGGCAGCCTCCATCTTGAGACAATAGAAGTATTAGTTGGAAGTTAACCAAACAACAACGTAAAGCATAATCCTACCCTTCGATCCTCTCGTCGCCACCATGCGAGAGAGCGACCACCGGGTTATATCTGTCACTTGTAAGGGTGTGTTTTATTAAGTATCCATTTCTAGTTGTCATGAGGTCGGAATACAACTCGCGGTTCGTCCTTTTTACCGAGGGACACGGCTATTCGAATAGATAAACTTCCCTGCAGGGGTGCACCACATATCCCCAACCGCCTCGTCCCCTTTGGCCGGACACACTTTCCTGGGTCATGCCCGGCCTCGAAGATCCACACGTCGCACGCCCCACCTAGGCTCAACAGAGAGGTCAGCACGCCGGACTAATCCTAGGCACTCTGGGGTCTGGGCCCATCGCCCAGTGCGCTCCTGCCGTTGCGTACGCGGCCGCGAGCAACCTAGCAACCCACACGATCACGGCGGTTACTTTATCGCGTCCAACACGCGCGCGCCGCTCAGTCGCTGACGTCAAGAAGGCTTCACTGATACCACACGACGCCGGATACCCATAACTACTCCCGCGTAGTTGGTTAGTGCGTATAGGCCATTGGCCAGACTCGATCAAATATCCATTCTCGTTAAGCGTGTTATTACGAAGTAAACGCGAACGCCGACCAGGGCCTGGCCCACCTGTCTCCTAGGTGGGTCTCAACCTGCCCTGTCGCTCCGCCCACAAGATCACACAAAGGGCCTGGGAAAAAGGTCCTTTCAGCCCCCAATCCGTGATATCACTCGCGGTACTCTTCGAGCCGACCCGACTTTAGTCACCATTTGTATAGTACGTATACGTATAGTATAAACCCGTGATCACCTCCCGAGTGATCACGGCCCGATAGTATAGCAAGGCAACTGACAAGAATGCAGGGCCAATGATAAACTAGCATCCTACACTAGGCATTTAGGATTGCAGGTAAGGTATCAACAGATGTAGCAACAGTGACAGGCTATGCACGAATAGGATTAACCGAAAGCAGTAACATGCTACACTACTCTAATGCAAGCAGTTAGAGGAGAATAGGCGATATCTGGTGATCAGGGGGGGGCTTGCCTGGTTGCTCTGGCAAGTAGGGGTCGTCAACAACGTAGTCGGTCGAGGCCACCACAGCTGCGTCGGTCCTCGTAGTCTCTACCGAAGAGAGAGGGGGAAGAACAGTAACCACACGGCAATAATGCAACAGGGATGCATCATGTCTAAACGCAGGGCCGGGTGATATACGCCTAACTAAGCGATTTAGTTAATTTAGGAATTTATCCGGATTTATTTAATTAGGGTTGGACACTATTCATTATCGAAATCGGTCTAATTGTTCAACGTTCTTATAGCTGCGGGCATCTGACGGGAATACAGAGTGTATTCGGTTCGTATCGTCGTTCTGAGCAAGTTTCATGTATAAAATATTTTCATCGGAGTTACGGTTTAAAAGATATGATTTTCTAAAGTTTTTATTAATTTCTGGAATTTATTTAATTATTTAAATCAACATTATCCGAAACGTGCACGCTGACGTCAGCAGTCAACAGAGGCGTTGACTGGTCAACTGACGTGTGGGTCCCGTTTGTCATTGACTGAGATTAACTAAAACAGATTAATTACTTTAATCAGTAATTAGGTTAATCTAATCAGGATTAGTTAAGTTAATTAATTTAGTTAACTAATTAAATAAATAATTAATTAATATTTTTTAATTTTCTTTTTATCCTTTTTTTCTTTTTTTAAAAATGTTCCAGGGGCTAGGCCCCACATGTCATTGGGTCAGGGGGCCATAGCGGGTTCGGGCGTTGTGGGCGCCCGACCCGGGGCGATGACCCGCGGGAGCGGAGGGGCGCCGGCGCGGCGCCGGCGCCGGGCGCCGGAGATGGCCGCGGTGAGGCCACGGTGAGACTGGCGCGCGCGCAGCAGGGGCGACGGGCGCGGTCGAGTGGTGGACCGGAGCGGGGCGAGACCATCAGCGCGCGGCAGCAGCAGGAGCCGGCCATGGCGGGCGACCCAGGAAGTGGCGGGGGCGGCGAGCACAGCCGCGGGGACGCGGTGAGTGTGCCAAGGGGGAAGAAGGGAGCGGCCACGCAGCGGGGACGTCGATGCGGCGAGGTGCGCACGCGACGAAGGGCACCAGTGGGAGGGCGAGTGACGGCAGGGCTCGCCGGCAGGGGAACCGGGGGGCGCGGTGGCCGCGGGCACGCGACGCACGAGGCCACCGCAGGCGGGCGACGCAAGCAGCGGCGCGGGAGGGAGAGAGAGGAGGGAGGGGGGGCGCGGCTCACGAGGGCGCAGGATCGTGGCAGTCGCGCGCGAGGTGGATGACGGGGACGACGGCGAGAGGAGAAGCAGGCCGGCGGGGGAGCGCTCCGGCGACGGCGTCCACGCGACGGCGAGGCGGCGCGGTCGTCGCCGCGACCGGAGGACGGGGTCGTTCCCGCGATCCCGATCCCGATCTGGATCGGGAGGTGGGGGCTGACGAGGGGAGGGCGGCGACGGGGCGGCGTCGGCGAGCGGCGTCGACGAGGAGGCGGACGGGATCGGGGATCGCCCCGATCCAGATGGGGGGGGGAGGAGGAGAGAACGAGGGGGAGGGGGGGTCGGGGGGTAGGGTTAGGGTTTCGGCCGGGGGGTGGCCGGCTAAGTATGCGCCGGCTGGGCCGGCCTGGCGGCCCGGTGGCTTGCTGGGCCGAGGCCCCTGTCGGGGGGGGGGGGGGGGTGTTGCTCTTTTTTTCCTTTTTTGTTTCTTTTTCCTTTTCTTTATTCTCTTTTCTCTACTGTTAAATGTTTAGGCCCCAAATGGTTTTTGTAAAAAGTGTGACCTATTTCATAAATACCAGTGCATTATTCCTCAACACCTAAAATTAGTTTGGACAAAACATAATTCCATACTTATTTCAGATTTAATAAATGGTTATTAAATACCATCTTTATCCACTGTTTGAGGTTGTTCGAGTCACTTATCCAATTCCAATGATGTTGGTTTCAATTTTAGAATAGCCTCTGGAATATTTGTTATTTATCTGACAGTTTAGTTTCTATGTTGGACAACTTTTATACTCCACTTTCATTTAAATTTGAATTTGACTTAGGAGTTGAAATGCAATATGATGCTAATGATGATTGTGCACTATTAATCATGATGACATGGCCTCATCAAAAGGGTGATCACTGTAGCTTATTACAGGGGGTGTTACACTAGGTAGGGATGGGACGTGTTGATCTTCCGAGGCTGGGCATGACCCAGGAAAGTGTGTCCGGCCAGATGGATCGAGCGTGTTGGGTAATGTGGTGCACCCCTGCAGTGAAGATTGATCTATTCGAATAGCCGTGTCCACGGTAACAGGACGACCCGGAGTTGTATTCCGACCTCATGACAACTAGAACCGGATACTTAATAAAACACACCCAAATAAGTTCCAGAGACAACCCGGTGATCGATCTCTCACAGGGTGACGAGGAGAGGATCGTCGGGTAGGTTTATGCTATACGATGTTACTTGGTTAACTTACCAGCTACTCTCTTCTATATGCTTCAAGATGGAGGCCGACAGAAGCGTAGTCTTCGATAGGACTAGCTTCTCCCCCTCTTATTCTGGCATTCTGCAGTTCAGTCCACAGATACTACCCATTTCATTGATACCGATGCATATGTAGTGTAGATACTTGCTTGCGAGTACTTTGGATGAGTACTCACAGTTGCTTTGCTCCCTCTTTCCCCCCCTTTTTCGTTTCTTCTCGGATGTCGCAACCAGATGTTGGAGCCCAGGAGCCAGACGCCACCATCGATGACGACTGCTACTACCCCGAGGGTGCCTACTACTACGTGCAGGCCGCTGATGACCAGGGGTAGTTTAGGAGGATCCCGGGCAGGAGGCCTTGCCTTTTCGATCGTTGCTAATTTGTGCTAGCCTTCTTAAGGCAAACTTGTTTAACTTATGTTAGTACTCAGATATTGTTGCTTCCGCTGACTCGTTTGTATTCGAGCTGATGTATTCGAGCCCTCGAGGCCCCTTGCTTGTAATATAAAGCTTGTATTATTTTAATTTGTGTCTAGAGTTGTGTTGTGATATCTTCCCGTGAGTCCCTGATCTTGATCGTACACATTTGCGTGTATGAGTAGTATACAGTCAAATCGGGGGCGTCACACACAGCCAGTTCATCAAATATTGTCATTATTGCCTTTCACTTGCACGACCGAATGATATGAAAATAATAATAGTGCAAGTGTGTCGTGGACTAAGCTGAAATCTGCAAACATTTTATTCAAAAAGGAGAAGACAAGGTAATATGGGCTCTTTGTTAGATCAATATCAATGCATATGAGAGCCACTCGACATTTTCATCGTGGTCTTCTCCTTGATATGACTCAATAAAAGGAAAAGAATTTCAGAGAAACACACTGAAATATTTTTGGAGTTTTTAGTTTTTCTTGAAGAAAGAAAATTAAAGAAAAAACAAAAACAAGAAAAACTATTTACACCGGAGAGCTCCCAACAAGCAAAAGAAGAACAAGGGAATCTTTTTGGGTTTTCTTTTTAATACTACAACTAGCTAAACTAGAAAGAAAAAAATGAAAAGAAGCAAGAAACATTTTTTGGATTTTTTCAAAGTTTTTCAAACACACAAGAAGAAAGCGAGAAAATAAATCTAGCATGGATAATACAATGAAAAAGTGTGAACACCGACAACTGGAATGAAATGTGTGAACATGAATGTAATGTCGGTGGAAATACATACTCCCCCAAGCTTAGGCTTTTGGCCTAGCTTGGTAATCACCACTCGTAGTAGCCATCAGGTCCCATGTTGAAGTGCTGGGGTGCGGGCACCTGAGCGTCCCACTCCCGAGGTTCCTCCTCAGCCACTGCCTGGGCATTCTGGTAGGCAATAATGTCCTCAAGCATGATCCTGTATCTGCCCCTGGCAATAGAATCAAATAAAGCAGGTGCATGCAACGGAATAATATCACGGGTATCCACACTGAAAACCAGGTTGTAAGGAATATTATGAATAGAGTTATCAATATCGGTAAACTGGTGATCCTCCATCGCCTGGTGATCTAAATAAACCTTGGGTAAACGATAATCATGTTGGCGGATCTGAACATTAAAGTGACTCGCTAAACGAGTAGCATAAATACTGCCATGATTTTTGCCCTTGGTTCTGCTAAGGTGCAGACGGCTTGCAATAATAGCCCCGAGGCTAAAGGTGTTATCATCGTATAGTGCATGGCGTAAGATAGCAAAGTCGGGAGCACTAAGTACACCAACCTTTTCTCTAGCAACTAAACACTTAGCAATGAATAGTAGCAATAACACTCGACACGCCTCTCTCATCTCCCACTGACAGAGTGCAATAATAGTCCTCAAACTCTGCAGGCCTAGGCTCTCTTATTTCCCCGTCAGAAGGGATCAAGCATACATCGCAAAAATCAGTGAGTGGCATCTGACGGATTTCAGCATATAAATTAAACTGCACCTCAGGGGGGTTATTCCTACTCAGAAAATGGAAATTTTGCACAAAGGAATTTGTAAGGAGATGGTATTGTTCATACTCAGCTGCGATGAAGTCGGTAAGCCCAGCATTAGCAGCAAATTGTACGAACTCTTGAGGGATCCCAGCTCCATCCTTGAAGGAGTTATGCGGCCATTTGCACGACCGCACCTCCGCCCTTCTCCGAGTATGGAGGTCATTGTTCGATGATTCCCCAATGACTCCCTTAGAGCTTTTCTTGGAGGCAAACTTCCTAAAGAAACTCATCTTATTCCTATGAACAAAATTCTGAAAATTTTAGTCCACAAAATTTTTGTTAACAAAACTTCACAAGATTGATAGCAACTACTGATAAGGAGGCATAGAGGCTATATTGAGCATTCAAACTACTTATAACTCTAAGAATTCAACATGCAAGCTCATCTACAGCAGCACCAAGAGTAGCTAATTATTCAAAATATGAACCACTAAAGCAAAAACTAATTGGAGCAATGGAGGAGTCACATACCAAGTAACAATCCCCCAAAACAGTTTCGGAAACGGAGCTTCGAGCAAAGAGATCGAAATCCGCGGGTTTGAGAGCAAGAACACGAGAGAGAGAGAGAGAGCAACGGTGATTTTTTTCTGGAGGTAGGTGATGACATGGGCTAAAGAGATAAGTGAGGGGGCCCACGTGGGGACCACAACCCACGAGGGCGCACCTGGGGCTGCTGGCGCGCCCAGGTGGGTTGTGCCCACCTGGTGCACCCTCTCTGATGTTATTTGTACTAAAAAATCATAAATATTCAGAAAAAATCGTATTAAATTTTTAGGGCATTATGAGAACTTTTATTTTTGGGTCATTTTTTATGGCACAAAAAATTCAGAAAACAGACAAAACATGGCATTTTATTTTATTTAACTAAGAAAAACAGAAAACAAAAGTTGGGAGCAGAAGGTTGTGCTTACTAAATTCATCAACTTCATACCTCTCAAAAATGATCCATTAAGGTTGATCAAGTCTTATTAACAACCACCTTCGATTAGCATGAAACCGAAGAACTTTCATAAAACACTATGTTACCTCAACGGGGATATGCATGTCCCCAACAATAAGCATTTCATATTTCTTTTTGACAGTAGGTAAAGGTAGTTGAAAACTTCCAATAGTGAGTGCCGGAGATTTTTCAATAACATTAATACCATTCACTTGGAATTGTTTCTTCAGAAAGTGCACCGTATGTTCATTACCATTGATATGAAAAGTGACCTTGCTTTTATTGCAATCAATAACAGCCCCTGCAGTATTCAAAAAGGGTCTACTAAGGATAATCGACACATTGTTGTCCTCGGGCATCTCAAGTATAACAAAGTCAGTTAAGATAGTAACATTTGCAACAACAACGGGCACATCCTCACAAATACCGATAGGTATGGCAGTTGATTTGTCAGCCATTTGCAAAGATATTTCAGTAGGTGTGAGTTTATTCAAATCAAGTCTTTTATATATGGAGAAAGGCATAACACTAACACCAGCTCCTAAGTCACACAAAGCAGTTTTGACATAATTTCTTTTGACGGAGCAAGGTATAGTTGGTATTCCCGGATCTCCAAGTTTTTTAGGTGCTCCATCCTTAAAAGAATAATTAGCAAGCATGGTGGAGATTTCAGCTTCCGGTATTTTTCTCTTATTAGTGATGATGTCTTTCATATATTTTGCATAAGGGGCCATCTTTAATATATCAGTCAAGTGAGTGCACAAAAAGACTGGCCTAAGCATTTCAGCAAAGCGTTCAAATTATTCATCATCTTTCTTCTTAGTTGATTTAGGTGGAAAGTGCATGGGTTTTTGAACCCATGGTTCTCTTTCTCTTCCATGTTTTCTAGCAACAAAGTCTCTTTTATCATATCTTTTATTTTAGGTTGTGGGTTATCAAGATCAACAACTGGTTCTATTTCAATATCAATATTTGGTTGTTTATCATTGTCTGGTTGAGTGTCTTCATGAACATCATCATTATCCTTTTCATTATCACAAGATGAATGTTCATTACCAGATTGAGTTTCAGCATCAGAAATAGAAACATCATTATTATTATCAGGAGCTTTTTCTTTCTCAGGTTCACTAGAGGTGTGCAAAGTCCTATCATTTTTCTTTTTCTTCTCCTTCTTAGAAGGACTAGGTGCATCAGTGTTAATTCTTTGAGAGTCTTGTTCAATTCTTTTAGGGTGTCCCTCGGGATAAAGTGGTTCCTGAGTCATTCTACCTCCTCTAGTCACTACTCTTATAGCATGATCATTCATTTCATCAAGCAGTTCTCTTTGAGATTTAGCAACTTGTTCTAGTTGAGTTTGAACCATAGAGGCATGTTTTCCTACACCTCTAACATCATTGGAGATTCTAAATAACAAGTCACTCAAGCGAGCAATCATATTGGAGTTGTATTTCAATTGTTTCATAACATTTTCATTCAAGTGATCTTGTTTTCTAATGTAGTTATCAAACTCATAAAGGCATTGACTAGGATGTTTATTGTAAGGGATGTCACTTTCATCAAATTTCATTAAAGAGTTTACCTCTACCACCTTTGGTGGTGGTGTGTCAAGTCCATGTATTTCTTCAATAGGAGGTAAATTTTTAACATCCTCTGCTTTAATACCTTTTTCCTTCATACTTTTCTTTGCCTCTTGCATATCTTCAGGACTTAGATATAAGATACCCCTCTTCTTCGGAGTGGGTTTAGGCGGTGGTTCAGGAAGAGTCCAATCATCATAATTTTTCAATATATTATTCAATAATTCATCAGCTTGTTCAATAATTCGTTCCCTGAAAACACAACCAGCACAACTATCTAGGAAGTCCCTAGAAGCATCAATTAGTCCATTATAGAAGATATCAAGTATTTCATTTTTCTTAAGAGGATGATCATGCAAAGCATTAAGCAATTGGAGAAGCCTCCCCCAAGCTTGTGGGAGACTCTATTCTTCAATTTGCACAAAATTAATTATTTCCTGTAAGGCAGCTTGTTTCTTATGAGCAGGAAAATATTTTTCAGAGAAGTAATAAATCATATCCTGGGCACTACGCACACAACCAGGAGCAAGAGTATTGTACCATATCTTAGCCTCACCCTTTAATGAGAACGGAAGTAATTTGAGAATATAGTAGTAGCGACTCTTCTCATCATGAGCAAATAGGGTAGCTATATCATTTAATTTAGTGAGGTGTGCCACAACAGTTTCAGTTTCATAGCCATGGAAAGGGTCAGATTCAACCAAAGTAATTAACTCTAGGTCGACAGAGAATTCATAATCCTTATCATCAACAAAGATAGGTGAAGTAGCAAACATAGGATCACATTTCATTCTAGCATTCAAAGATTTCTCCTTTAGTTTGCATAGTAATTTCTTAATATCATCTCTATCATTGCAAGCAAGAAAATCTCTAGCTGTCTCCTCATCCATAACATAATCTTCGGGTATCTTAGGCATTTCATATCTAGGAGAGCTAGGCCTAATAGGTGTTTCAAGATTTTCAGTTTTAAGTACTTCATCAGTTTCAATAATTTCATCGGTTTCAGCATTCTCAATATCTTTAGCTCTAGCAATTTGTTCATCAAGAAATTCACCTAGTGGCATATTATCATCAAGCAAGGTACTAGCATAATCATGAGTAGCATTCATAACAGAAGTAGAATGATACGTCTCCAACGTATCTATAATTTTTTATTGTTCCATGCTATTATATTATCTGCTTTGGATGTTTTATATGCATTAATATGCTATTTTGTATTATTTTTGGGACTAACTTATTAACATAGAGCCCAGTGCCAGTTTCTATTTTTTCCTTGTTTTGAGTTTTACAGAAAAGGAATACCAAACGGAGTCCAAACGGAATAAAACTTTCGCACTGATTTTTCTTGGACCAGAAGACACACGTAGGACTTGGAGAGGAAGGCAGAAGAGTCCCTAGGGCTCCATAAGCCCTTAGGGTGCGCCCTAGGGGGTGCGCCCCCTGTCTTGTGGGCCCCACGGGAGTCCTCCAACCCTAATCTTTGGCCTATAAATTTAGAAATATTCCCAAACCACCCGAGGCGTCCACCAAAATACTTTTCCGCCGCCGTAAGCTTCTGTTCCCGTGAGATCCCATCTTGGGGCCTTTTCCGGCATCCTACCGGAGGGGGATTCAATCAGGGAGGGCTTCTACATCAACTCTATTGCCCTTTCGATGAAGTGTGAGTAGTTTACCTCAGACCTACGGGTCCATAGCTAGTAGCTAGATGGCTTCTTCTCTCTCTTTGATCCTCAATACCATGTTCTCCTCGTTGTTCTTGGAGATCTATCCGATGTAATATTCTTTTGTGGTGTGTTTGTCGAGATCCAATGAATTGTGGATTTATGATCAGTTTATCTATGAATATTATTTGAATCTTCTCTGAATTCTTATATGCATGATTTGATATCTTTATATTTCTCTTCGAATTATCGGTTTGGTTTGGCCAACTAGATTGGTTCTTCTTGCAATGGGAGAGGTGCTTAGTTTTGGGTTCAATCTTGCGGTGTCCTCACCCAGTGACAAAGTAGGGATAGCGAGGCACGTATTGTATTGTTGCCATCAAGGGTAAAAAGATGGGGGTTTCATCATATTGCTTGAGTTTATCCATCTACATCATGTCATCTTACTTAAGGCGTTACTCCGTTCTTATGAACTTAATACTCTAGATGCATGCTGGATAGCGGTTGATGTGTGGAGTAATAGTAGTAGATGTAAAATCGTTTCGGTCTACTTGACACAGACGTGATGCCTATATTCATGATCATTGCCTTGGATATCGTCATAACTTTGCGCTTTTCTATCAATTGCTCGACAGTAATTTGTTCACCCACCGTATTATTTGCCTTCAAGAGAGGAGCCTCTAGTGAAACCTATGGCCCCCGGGTCTATTTTCCATCATATATTTTCAAAAAATCCAAAAATACCTTGTTGCAATTTATTTACTTTTATTTTGTTTTACGTTTTAGTAAGCTTTTATATCTATCTCTATCATATCTCACCTTTGCAAGTGACCATGAAGGGATTGACAACCCCTTTATCGCGTTGGGTGCAAGTGTTTGATTGTTTGTGCAGGTGCATAGATTGGAGAATTGCGTGTATCTCCTACTGGATTGATACCTTGGTTCTTAGCTGAGGGAAATACTTATCTCTACTTTGCTGCATCACCCTTTCCTCTTCAAGGGAAAAACGAACGTAGGCTCAAGAAGTAGCAGGAAGAATTTCTGGTGCCGTTGCCGGGGAGATCTACATCAAGCCTACCAAGTACCCACCATAAACTCTCATCTCTTGCTTTACATTATTTGCCATTTGCCTCTCGTTTTCCTCTCCCCCACTTCTAAAACGATTTCTGAAAAACACAAAAAGATTTGCCTTTTTATTCGCCCTTCTTCCGTTCGTCTTTTTCCTTTGCTTTTTGTTTGCTCGTGTGTTAGATTGAATGCTTTGCCATGATGTCTCAAGAAAACACCAAGTTGTGTGACTTTTCCAAAACCAATAATAATGATTTTATTAGTACTCCGATTGCTCCCGCCACTAGTGCGGAATCTTATGAAATTAATGCCGCTTTGGTAAATCTTGTTATGAAAGATCAATTTTCTGGCCTTCCTAGTGAAGATGTCGCATCCCATCTAAATACTTTTGTTGAATTGTGTGATATGCAAAAGAAGAAAGATGTGGATAATGATATTGTTAAATTGAAGCTATTTCCGTTCTCACTACGAAATTGTGCTAAAACTTGGTTTTCATCTTTGCCTAAAAATAGTATTGATTCATGGAATAAGTGTAAATATGCTTTTATTTCCAAGTATTTTCCTCCCGCTAAGATCATCTCCCTTAGGAACGATATAATGAATTTTAAGCAACTTGATCATGAACATGTTGTACAATCTTGGGAGAGGATGAAATTGATGATAAGAAATTGCCCTACTCATGGTTTAAGTTTATGGATGATCATACGCAATTTTTATGCTGGATTGAATTTTGCATCTAGAAATATTTTAGATTCGGCCGTGGGAGGTACTTTTATGGAAATCACATTAGGAGAAGCTACTAAACTCCTAGACAATATTATGGCTAATTACTCTCAATGGCATACCGAAAGATCTTTCACTAGTAAAAAAGTGTGTGCAATTGAAGAAATTAATACTTTGAGTGGAAAGATGGATGAACTTATGAAATTGTTTGCTAGTAAGAGTTTTCCTATTGATCCTAGTGATATGCCTTTGTCTACTTTGATTGAGAACAATAATGAATCTATGGATGTGAATTTTGTTGGTAGGAACAATTTTTGCAATAATGCGTATAGAGGTAATTTCAACCCTGGGCCGTTTCCTAGTAATTCCTCTAATAATTATGGTAATTCCTACAACAATTCTTATGGAAATTATAATAATATTCCCTCTGATCTTGAGAACAATATTTAAGAATTTATTAATTCGCAAAAGGTTTTCAATGCTATGGTTGAAGAAAAATTGCTCAAGATTGATGATTTGGCTAGGAACGTCGATAGAATTTTGCTTGAGATTGATTCTTTGAAAATTAGATCTATTCCACCCAATCATGATATTAATGAATCTCTTAAAGCTATTAAAATTTCTATTGATGAGTGCAAAGAAAGAACCGCTAGGATGCGTGCTAACCGAGATTGGTTTGTTAAAGCGTATTCGTCGATTTCTTGTGATAATAATGATGAAGATCTTAAAGTGATTGGTGTGACTCCTATTGAATCTTTGTTTTCTAATATAAATCTTGATAAAGATGGGACTCGAGATGAGTCAACTTTAGCTACAAGGCGTCCCAATGATTCGGAGTTTTTAGATCTTAATGCAATAATTGATAAAAGTGGGATTGGAGAGGTCAAAACTTTAAATAGCGATGAACCCTCTCTTTTGGATTTCAAGGATTTTAATTATGATAATTTTTATTTGATAGATTGTATTTCCTTGTTTCAATCCATGTTGAATTCTCCTCATGCTTATTATCAAAATAAAGCTTTTACTAAACATATCGTTCATGCTATGATGAAATCTTTTGAAGAAAAACATGAGTTGGAAGTTTCTATCCCTAGAAATCTTATGATGATTGGGAACCTACTATTAAGATTAAAATTAAATATTATGGGTGCCATGCTTTGTGTGATTTGGGTGCTAGCGTTTCCACGATTCCAAAAAATTTATGTGATGTCCTAGGTTTTCGTGAATTTGATGATTGTTCTTTAAATTTGCATCTCGCGGATTCCACTATTAAGAAACCTATGGGAAGAATTAATGATGTTCTTATTGTTGCAAATAGGAATTATGTACCCGTAGATTTCATTGTGCTTGATATATATTGCAATCCTACATGTCCTATTATTCTTGGTAGACCTTTCCTTAGAACGATTGGTGCAATTATTGATATAAAAGAAGGAAACATTAGATTTCAATTTCTGTTAAGGAAGGGCATGGAACACTTTCCAATAAAGAAAATTAAATTACCATATGAATCCATTATGAGAGATACTTATGGATTGCATACCAAAGATGACAATACCTAGATCTATGCTTTATGCCTAGCTAGGGGCGTTAAACAATAGCGCTTGTTGGGAGGCAACCCAATTTTATTTTTATGTTTTTTGTTTTTGGTTCTGTTTTTAAATAAATACAAATTATTACCTCTGTAGTAATTGTGTTTTGGTGTTTTAATTAGTGTTTGAACCAACTAAGACCTTTGGGATGGCTTACGGTGATAGTTGATTTGATCTTGCTGAAAAACAGAAACTTTTTCGCCCAGTAACAGAATTGTTTAAATTCACTGGAGCGTGTAAAAACCCTGAATTTTTTACACCGAATTTATATACAAATTTCCTCTGTTTTCCTAATTTTTTAGAATTTTTGGTGTTACATAAGTATGAGAACAAGTCAGATATTCGCATACTGTTCTGTTTTTGACATATTCTGTTTTTTATGTGTTGTTTGCTTATTTTAATGAATCTATGGGTAGTATCAGTGGGTATGAACTATGGAGAAGTTGGAATACAGTATATATTACACCAATATAAATAAAGAATGAGTTCACAACAGTACCAAAAAGTGGTGATTTATTTTCTTATACTAACGGATCTCATGAGTTTTCTGTTGAGTTTTGTGTTGTGAAGTTTTCAAGTTTTGGGTAAAGATTTGATGGACTATGGAATAAGGAGTGACAAGAGCCTAAGCTTGGGGATTCCCAAGGCACCCCAAGTTAATATTCAAGTAAAACCAAGCATCTAAGCTTGGGGATGCCCTAGATGGCATCCCCTCTTTCGTCTTCGTCTATCGGTAATTTACTTGAGGCTATATTTTATTCACCACATGATATGTGTTTTGCTTGGAGCGTCTTGTATGATACGAGTCTTTGATTTTTAGTTTGAAACAATCATCCTTGCTGTACACACCTTTTGAGAGGGACACACATGAATCATGAATTTATTAGAATAATCTATGTGCTTCACTTATATCTTTTGAGCTAGGCAATTTTGCTCTAGTGCTTCACTTATATCTTTTTAGAGCACGGCGGTGGCTTTATTTTATAGAAATTGTTGAACTCTCATGCTTCACTTATATTATTTTGAGAGTATCTCTAAACAGCATGGTAATTTGCATAGGTTATGAATTTAGTCCTAATATGATGGGCATCCAAGAGGGATATAATAAAAACTTTCATATAAAGAGCATTGAATACTATGAGAAGTTTGATTCCTTATGATTGTTTTGAGATATAAAGATGGTGATATTAGAGTCATGCTAGTGAGTAATTGTGGATTGGTAGAAATACTTGTGTTAAAGTTTGTGATTCCCGTAGCATGCACGTATGATGAACCGTTATGTGATGAAGTCAGAGCATGATTTATTTATTGATTGTCTTCCTTATGAGTGGCGGTCAGGGACGAGCGATGGTCTTTTCCTACCAATCTATCCCCCTAGGAGCATGCGTGTAGTACTTTGTTTCGATAGCTAATAGAATTTTGCAATAAGTATGTGAGTTCTTTATGACTAATGTTGAGTCCATGGATTATACGCACTCTCACCCTTCCACCATTGCTAGCCTTTCTAGTACCGCGCAACTTTCGCCGGTGCACACAACCACCATATACCCTTCCTCAAAACAGCCACCGTACCTACCTATTATGGCATTTCCATAGCCATTCCAAGATATATTGCCATGCAACTTCCACCGTTCCGTTTATTATGACACGCTTCATCATTGTCATATTGCTTTGCATGATCGTAAGATAGCTAGCATGATGTTTTCATGGCTTGTCCATTTTTTGATGTCATTGCTATGCTAGATCATTGCACATCCTGGTACACCGCCGGAGGCATTCATATAGAGTCATATTTTGTTCTAAGTATCGAGTTGTAAGTAAATAAAAGTGTGATGATCATCATTATTAGAGCATTGTCCCATGTCAGGAAAGGATGATGGAAGCTATGATTCCCTCACAAGTTGGGATGAGTCTCCGGACTTTACAAAAATAAAAGAGGGCAAAAGAAGCCCAAATAAAAAAAGAAAAAGAAAAAAATGAGAGAAAAGAGAGAAGGGGCAATGCTACTATCCTCTTACAACACTTCTGCTTCAAAGTAGCACCATGATCTTTATGATAGAGAGTCTCCTATGTTGTCACCTTCATATACTAGTGGGAATTTTTCATTATAGAACTTGGCTTGTATATTCCAATGATGGGCTTCCTCAAATTACCCTAGGTCTTCGTGAGCAAGCGAGTTGGATGCACACCCACTTAGTTTCTTTTTGAGCTTTCATAAACTTGTAGCTCTAGTGCATCCGTTGCATGGCAATCCCTATGCACTCCCATTGGTATCTATTGATGGGCATCTCCATAGCCTGTTGATATGCCTAGTTGATGTGAGACTATCTCCTTCTTTTTGTCTTCTCCACAACCACCATATTCTATTCCACCTGTAGTACTATATCCATGGCTCACGCTCATGTATTGCGTGAAAGTTGAAAAAGTTTGAGAACATCAAAAGTATGAAACAATTGCTTGGCTTGTCATCGGGGTTGTGCATGATTTAATACTTTGTGTGATGAAGATGGAGCATAGCCAGACTATATGATTTTGTAGGGATAACTTTCTTTAGCCATGTTATTTTGAGAAGACATGATTGCTTTATTAGTATGCTTGAAGTATTATTGTTTTTATGTCAATATTAAACTTTTGTTTTGAATCTTATGGATCTAAATATTCATGCCACAATAAAGAAAATTACATGGATAAATATGTTAGGTAGCATTCCACATCAAAAATTCTATTTTTATCATTTACCTCCTCGAGGACGAGCAGGAATTAAGCTTGGGGATGCTTGATACGTCTCCAAGGTATCTATAATTTTTTATTGTTCCATGCTATTATATTATCTGTTTTGGATGTTTTATATGCATTAATATGCTATTTTATATTATTTTTGGGACTAACTTATTAACCTAGAGCCCAGTGCCAGTTTCTGTTTTTTCCTTGTTTTTGAGTTTTACAGAAAAGGAATACCAAACGGAATAAAACTTTCGCGATGATTTTTCTTGGACCAGAATACACACGTAGGACTTGGAGAGGAAGGCAGAAGAGTCCCGAGGGCTCCACAAGCCCTCAGGGCGCACCCTAGGGGGGGCGCACCCCCTGGCTTGTGGGCCCCACGGGAGTCATCCAACCCTAATCTTTGGCCTATAAATTCAGAAATATTCCCAAACCACCAGAGGCGTCCACCAAAATACTTTTCCGCCGCCGTAACCTTCTGTTCCCATGAGATCCCAACTTGGTGCCTTTTCCGGCATCCTGCCGGAGGGGGATTCGATCATGAAGGGCTTCTACATCAACTCTATTGCCCTTCCGATGAAGCGTGAGTAGTTTACCTCAGACCTACGGGTCCATAGCTAGTAGCTAGATGGCTTCTTCTCTCTCTTTGATGCTCAATACCATGTTCTCCTCGTTGTTCTTGGAGATCTATCCGTTGTAATATTCTTTTGCGGTGTGTTTGTCGAGATCCGATGAATTGTGGATTTATGATCAGTTTATCTATGAATATTATTTGAATCTTATCTGAATTCTTATATGCATGATTTGATATCTTTGTATTTCTCTTCGAATTATCGGTTTGGTTTGGTCAACTAGATTGGTTCTTCTTGCAATGGGAGAGGTGCTTAGTTTTGGGTTCAATCTTGCGGTGTCCTCACCCAGTGATAAAGTAGGGGTAGCGAGGCACGTATTGTATTGTTGCCATCAAGGGTAAAAAGATGGGGTTTTCATCATATTACTTGAGTTTATCCATCTACATCATGTCATCTTACTTAAGGCGTTACTCCGTTCTTATGAACTTAATACTCTAGATGCATGCTGGATAGCGGTTGATGTGTGGAGTAATAGTAGTAGATGCAAAATCATTTCGGTCTACTTGACACGGACGTGATGCCTATATTCATGATCATTGCCATGGATATCGTCATAACTTTGCGCTTTTCTATCAATTGCTCGACAGTAATTTGTTCACCCACCGTATTATTTGCCTTCAAGAGAGAAGCCTCTAGTGAAACCTATGGCCCCCGGGTCTATTTTCCATCATATATTTTCAGATCTATAAACCAAAAAACCCAAAAATACCTTGCTGCAATTTATTTACTTTTATTTTGTTTTACGTTTTAGTAAGCTTTTATATCTATCTCTATAAGATCTCACCTTTGCAAGTGACCATGAAGGGATTGACAACCCCTTTATCGCGTTGGGTGCAAGTGTTTGATTGTTTGTGCAGGTGCATAGATTGGAGACTTGCGTGTATCTCCTACTGGATTGATACCTTGGTTCTTAACTAAGGGAAATACTTATCTCTACTTTGCTGCATCACCCTTTCCTCTTCAAGGGAAAAACCAACGCAAGCTCAAGAAGTAGCATAGCATCATCAATAACTTGCAACATATCAGGATTAATAGCATGTGGTGGTGTTGCAAGTCTACTCAAAATAGAAGGTGAATCAAGTGCAGAGTGTGATGGCAGTTCCTTACCTCCCCTCGTCTTAGAGGGAAAAATCTTAGTCTTGGTATCCTTCAGATTCTTCATAGTGATAAATAGATAATAATCCCAAGTGACTCAACAAATATAGCTATGCTCCCTGACAACGGCACCAGAAAAAGGTCTTGATAACCCACAAGTATAGGGGATCGCAACAGCTTTCGAGGGTAGAGTATTCAACCCAAATTTATAGATTCGACACAAGGGGAGCCAAAGAATACTTGTAAGTATTAGCAACTGAGTTGTCAATTCAACCACACCTGGAGATTAATTATCTGCAGCAATATGATCAGTAGCACAGTAATATGATAGTTTTGATAGCAGTGATGATAGTAGCAGTAACGGTAACAGTAATAGCAATGATTTTGTAGAAAGTATAATGGTAGCAACAACAGTAGTAACTTAGCAAGAACAATATGTGGTAAATTCGTAGGCATTGGATCGGTGAATTCATTGGATGATATTCATCATATAACAGTCATAACCTAGGGCGATACAAAACTAGCTCCAGTTCATAAATATAATGTAGGCATGTATTCCGTAAATAGTCATACGTGCTTATGGAAAGAACTTGCATGACATCTTTTGTCCTACCCTCCCATGGCAGCGGGGTCCATAAGGAAACTAAGGGATATTAAGGCCTCCATTTAAATAGAAAACCGGAACAAAGCATTAATACATAGTGAATACATGAACTCCTCAAACTACGGTCATCACCGGAAAGTATCCCAATTACTGTCACACTGGGGTTTATGGATCACAACACGTAATAGGTGAATATGACTTGCAAGATCAGATCTAGAACATAGATATAATGGTGATAACATAAACAGTTCAGATCTGAAATCATGGCACCCGGGCCCAAAGTGACAAGCATTAAGCATCGCAAAGTCATAACAACATCAATCTCAGAACATAATGGATACTAGGGATCAAGCCCTAACAAAACTAACTCGATTACATGATGAATCTCATCCAACTCCTCACCGACCAGCAAACCTACGAAGGAATTACTCACTCCCGGTGGAGAGATTCATGGAATTGGCGATGGAGAAGGGTTGGTGATGACGAAGATCAAAGACCCCCCTCTCCGGAGCCCCAAACGGGCTCAGATCTGGCCTCCCTGACGAAGAATAGGAGGTGGTGGTGGGTCCGTATCGTGAAACGCGATATTTCTTTCTCTCTGATTTTTTTCTCCAAAAATAGGATTTTATAGCGTCGGAGTCAGGGTCTGCGGGGCCACCAAGTGGGCACAACCCACCTGGGCGTGCCTGGAGGGGGGCGCCCTGGTGGGTTGTGCTCACCCAGGGGCCCCCCTCCGGTGGTTCTTGGCTCCAGTAATTTTCTTTTATTCCACAAAAATTCTCCAAAAAGTTTCGTTCCATTCTGAGAACTTTTATTTCTGCACAAAAACAACACCATGGTAGTTCTGCTAAAAACAGCGTCAGTCTGGGTTAGTTTCATTCAAATCTTGCAAATTAGAGTCCAAAACAAGAGCAAAAGCGTTAGGAAAAGTAGAGACACTGGAGACGTATCAAGCCGCTTCAATGTCGGCATCGGTGAGAGGTCACGTCTGCTCTGGGCTGACGTCAATGTCGAGCGGCTGCTCTAGAGCAGCATGAACGTGGGTAGCTACTCCGGGTG
The DNA here is from genome assembly GCA_011799875.1 of Thinopyrum elongatum. NCBI lineage: Eukaryota > Viridiplantae > Streptophyta > Magnoliopsida > Poales > Poaceae > Thinopyrum > Thinopyrum elongatum. The sequence continues at coordinate 351,327,192 of CM022302.1, read as the reverse complement.
GTAAAGGGCAGGGTGTTGGGAAACATAGTAGAAAACAAATAAAAATTGCGCCTATGCACACCCAACATCAATATGAAGATGCATAACGGGTTGTGATCATGATTGTTACCGTCATCGAGTTGCAGCGGAAGAAGAACATGTCGGTGTAGATCGTACTTGGAGTCCCTTGAACCATCGATGAACGATCCCGCAAACCACCCATGAACAGTCCCTCGAACTAAAGACCGAAAGCACGACCTATCTACTTGGTTGCAAGCGTGCAGCCTTCACTATCCGGCAACGCTTTGCCGTCCAGAGCTAATCGTCGCTAGAGAATTAGAGGAAGGAGATTAGAACCACACAGGGATTCTAATTATGAGGATTAGAGGAACTAGACCGAGCTCGAATTAGTCAACTAGGACCAACTAGAACTAGAAGAACTAGAGGAGGCTCCAAAACTTGTGTATCCAAAGGGTGGAAATCCTCTAGTATATATAGGTGAATGGGAAGAGGAGGGGCGCCACAAGTGGAGGGAAAGTCCTTCCCCTTTGGCCTGCCAAGGGAGGAGGACTTGGAAACCCCCCCCCCCCCACTCCAATTCGGCCCCCCACAAGGAAGGGGGCGCCAACTCCACTTGGGCCTTGGTGGCCCAAGTTCCACCACTAGGCCTTTTAAGGCCCGTTGATATTTAATTATTTATAGAAGCCCTCTAACAATTACTAGGGCCTTTTATATATAATTAAATATCCCCAGAAACATTTTCCGCCTATATATTAATTATCGGTAATACCTAGTATTGCCCGATACTCTCCGAAACCCTTCCGGTGACCCCGAGACGCTTCTAGATCCTCTTGAAACTATTTCGAATATTTACGAAACAATCCCACAAATATATTCTCATCACTCCCGTCCTATTAACACTCATCAGATCATGATTGCCTTAATCTTGTGACCCCGTAGGTTCGGTAACTCATAGACATGAACGAAACCCCTTTGTTCAATGACCGACAGCGGAACCGTGGACGTCCATATCGATCCCTATGAGCACACAAATGATATTCAAGTAAACCTTTGGTTATCATGTGATTTTCCCTTTGCTTCATGATACTTCACAAAACCCAGGATGCATCAGTATCCTCCTAAGTCATCACATGCTCACTATATCGTTATCCTCGTTACCGGTTTTGTTCTTCTTTTCTCGCTGTCGTGTTCCGGCATCCCCATGACGTACTCACCTATGTCTGGCCAAACGATGATGGATGCCGTCACACCAAGAGGGCCCTAAGAATATCTCTCCATCGCCAGAGGAGCAAATCCCAATCTCGAGCTATCCAATCCCCTGTCAAACTTCCCGATGAACCTGTAAGTTGCCATTATGATCACCATGTTATAGGTAATGTTTGAGCAACCCCAAAGTCCACCGTATGGTAAGAAGTGACTACGATACTCTCATGGTCTAAGAAGAAAAATCACATGTTTAACACTATGTGTTATTATAATTGATTACAAGCGATATTATCTCAATTCATAACAAACAAGTTTGGGTTGATTCAATATGATCGTTCTCCCAACGTCATAATCTCAATGTTGTTTTAGGACTATCGTTACACTTAACGATATCCTAAGATCCGAAAAACGTAATCACCAACAACACTTGAGCTAGTCTTACAGGCGAGACTAGGAACCTTTATTTTATTCATTTATCATTTCACATGTGCATATGAGTTTTCCACTGAATCACATATTCCAGGATCATAGCAGTTATAGCATAGAATATAAACACTTAATTATGAATATGGAAATATAATAATACAATATTATTGCCTCTAGGGCATATTTCCAACAGTCTCCCACTTGCACTAGAGTTAATAATCTAGTTAGCACTTTTAACTTTTACACCAATGGAAATCCAGTGTCAGTCCATGATTTGCTTGTGGTATAGACTTCTTCCTATCGAATCTGACAATCTTCAAATCCATGTGCATCATTTGCATTTCAATGCATCTATCATGCTTTCACATGAATTCATAATTTGTGTGAAACTAGCTTTGTATGTATTGAATCACTAGCAGGACCTATGATGAACTTTTGATTTATCACCCTCTATTGTTACTTCTAAAGTGACAATATACTCATCCTTCTGTTGTAGAATTCACCATAGTAACCTTTTGGACCACTTCTAACTTATTGTGCCACCATAAATTGAAATCAAAAATCACTTGGAGCATCAATGAAGTTTTTATCGAAGTACTACTTACAACGAGCATGTATGATGTAACTACTTACAACAATCTCTCCATCTTCTCCGTATGTCATTAGTAATTAATAAAATTTTACAGTTGTCCTATATGATCAATAATTTGATCATTCTGGTAACTTTACTCACAATTTACTTGGAGTACTGGATATATCTGGTTGCTTACATATCATGGAATATAATTTTAAAGAAGTGTGATTGAAATCATATATTTGTCTCATTAGTATTTCAGAATACTGACTCTTGCTTAAAACTCTTTCATGTGACTTTGTCAAGAAACTCTTCTTGGTGTTTTTCTTACTAAACTACTTTAGTATTCTATCAATATGTATTTTGGCTAAGCCCGATTAGACACTACTATCTCCATGGATCATTCTGCCTAATACCAGGACCATATATTGCCTAATCACTTTACTGAAAATTAGTTTCAATAAAGTCTTAATCCTTGTCAAAAAAATTATATAATTTCCAATCAACAATATGACATGCACATATAGTGTTTAGAAATATTGTCATGCTCCCACTTACTTTCTTGTAAATACAAGCATCTTCACTTTACTCGACGGAATCAAATTATTTGACCATTTCATTAGTACGAAGGTTCCAACTCCACTATGCTTGCTTCAGACCTTCATAGGATCTCTTGAATTTTGCACACTAGCATCCTCTGGATCGACAAAATTAACTTGGACCGTATCAAATATACAACCTTGGCTCTATTTCCATCTCATGGGAATCATTTTGACATCCATCTGTTATATCTCATAACTGAAATATTTAGTAATTGCTAGTTTAATCTGAACTAACTTTAAGTATTATTATGATGAGAAAATCTCATCATAATCAACTCCTTGATCTTGTCATAAACTATTTGCAACAAGTCAAGCATTATAAAACATTTTTATCTTTGTCAATCTATAGATCCATCACTACAATTTAGACTTTAAGTATTTCAGAGGGTCCATCAAGTTTTAAACTTGAATTATGTGTATGGATACTATCTCAGATTATTTTGATGTATAGCCAATTTCGGAGTCAGGACCATCAATGCTTCTCTCTGTATTATAGGTTCATTGTTTGTTTCAACAATATTTCGTCTACATACAATTAAGGTCTGCATAAATTTTCCCAACCTATATGGTTCAACTGCAAGTTCGACTGAAGTCTCTATATCTCATGTAGAGTCCTTCATATCAGTCTTATTAGGAAATTCTAGAATCACTTCTAGCATTTATTTTCTTTGACCTGATCATGAAGATTCTGCAATCTTGTCGAGTTGCACTGTCCTCCCACTCACTCTTTTGCAGGAAACATTTTCTTCAAAATTTTCGCACTCTCTAGCAAAATACTTTGCCTTAGCGTAGTGATAGAGGAATACCCAACCATTTGGGATAACCTACAAAGTCGCACTTATTTCAATAAATTTGATGCCGCTCTTTTAGTGTAAAAGCCACAGTCTCTAAAGCATCACATTAAAAAGTATATTGGCGAAATAATTAATGGCATCTTTGATCACACCATGTCATACATAGCTAGATTACATCTACTTAAAACACTCTAATCTTAGTAGTGTTTCTAGGAGGTGCAAGCTATACAATATTTTTCATAGCTCATTAGACATTCACTAAATTTGTGACTCAAATATTGTTTTCTGCGATCCAATTGTAGAAATATAATTTTCTTGTTACAATAATTTCTACTTCATTCTGAAAATCTTTTGAAACATTTCAAAAGATCCAGATTTATGTCTCAATTAGTAAATATAAATATCTACTTGAGTCATCCTTGAAGATAGATAAATCCACTGCTTCCAACAACACATATTGGACTACATACATCAACATGCATATTTCCAATTATTTTGTTGCTCGTTCTTTATGGCCTGTGAACGGTATTTTAGTTTGCTTCACTATTTGGACGAAAGTTGCACGTGTGAGATGATTCATAATCATATGACTCCAAAATCCATCACTATGGAATTTCTCCATGCGGGTTCTCCAATGTGACTAAATGCAGTTCCACACATATGTGGTATTCTTTTAGTCTTGCGACATTTAGCATCAGTGTTATGGATGTTTAATTCTGATCAATATTCATACTTACATCCTATTCACAATGGGAGTATGGCCCTTTTGTTCATTACATCGAACAACTATTGTTCTCTTATGAACAACCTCCTTGCAACTTCTATGCAATGGGCTAGAGTGTACAAAACTCTCAAATGAATTATGACAATAAGTTTAGAGGTAATATGTTGATGAAAAAGTATCATAACTTTCTTCAACACATACTTTAACCTTATTAATTTGCTGGTCATTAGGCCATAGTAATGCTTGCACCGATTCGCAACAACATGTAATCGAGTCAGTATCCTTGTGATCAACTTTTAACCACAATTCCCGAAGAATTTAGGGTTTAACAATTTAATCACAATTCTCAAGAACCACACTTTATTTGACCGACTTTCTCTACATCTTATAACTTGTATGACATTCATATCTGAGCTAGACATTCCAGTCTTCTTTTTCTTTCCGCCTCTAAACTTCTTATAGTTTTACTTTCAATATTTCTCCCACTCAATAGAAAAATCATCTAACTTTTTAAGAGTGGCGTGAGCCCCAAACTTCCCTAGGCATGTAGTCTCATTACATCCTTTGGTTTTGTTCTTTTCCTTTAAGTTCTCACCATTAACTCATGACTGATTTTCTTCCGAATCTTACACATTTTAGTCTCAAACATAGTTGAATGCTTCACTAGAACTTGCAAACAAAACATTTCTTTAGATATCACACATCTTTTAACCTTTGTTTGTTTCTGAAAACAATTTTTAGTTCCAAGAATATCACATAACTATTCCAAATATTTTGAAGTTCAGGTTTCTCGGAAGCAGGCAGGCCATAATGTAATTCTTAGCCTTTTGGATCGAAAGACATAAGTCTCGTCATCCATAGCATTAGTAGGAGAGCATTGCAAGCATGCAGTAGGACAAAATCCTTCTTGGCACTCTTAGAGTACAATCCTATCAATCATAAAAGATTCAACTAGATAAATAGCAGTCAATCAATTTCAATAGCAAAGGACGTGAGCCATAATTCTACAACTATAATGCAAACGACACATAGAGGAGGCTCCAAAACTTGTATGTTCCATAGAGTAAAAAACCCTAGTATATATAGGTTGGAGGAGGAGGAGAGGGCCGCCACCAAGGCGGGAAAGTCCCCCTTGGGGCGTCGGCCATGTGAGATGGAGTTGGACTCCCTCCCCTTATCCAATTCGACCCCCCCCCCCACACACACACACAAGGAAAAGGGGAGCAACTTCCTTATGGGCCTATGTGGCCCATAACTCTCTCCACCTCTTGGCCTTTTAAGGCCCAATGATATTTAAATTAAATATAAAATGTTCTAAATATCTCTAGATAATTTTATATATATTTTAACATCTCCGAAAACATTTTCCACCTATATATAATATATGGGTAATACCCGGTATTACCCGATATTCACCGAAACCCTTCCGGTGACCCCGGGACGCTTCCGGATCCTCTCGGAACTATTCCTAATATTCATGAAATAATTACACAAATATATTCTCATGACTCCCACCCTACTAACACTCAACAGATCGTGATTGCCTTAATCTTGTGATCCCGTAGGTTCGGTAACTCATAGACATGAACGGAACCGTTCATTCAATGATACTTTGGTTATGATGTGTTGTTCCTTTTGATTTGTGATACTTCACAAAACCCAGGATGCATCGGTATCCTCCCAAGTCATCACCATGCTCATTATACGGAAATCCTCGTTACCGGTTTTGTTCTTCTTTCTCCTTATTGTGTTCCGGCATCCCCGTGATGAAGTCACATGTGTATGGACAGACGATGATCGATGTCGTCACACTGAGAGGGCCCTAATAATATCTCTCCATCGTCGGAGGAGCAATTCCCACTCTCGAGCATCCGGCCACTTGTCAAACTTTCCGATGAACCCATAAGTTATTGTTATGATCATCGTGTTGGTGACGTTTTGAGAAACCCCAAAGTCCACCGTACGGTAAGAAGTGATCGCGATACTCTCATGGTCTAAGGAGCAATATCACACATTAACACTCCATGTTATTACAACTGAATGCAGACGATGTTAACTCAATTCATGACAAACTAGATTGGGTTGGTTGAATATGAATGTTCTTCAAACGTCATAATCTCAATGTTGTTTTATGATCATCGTTACACTTAACAATATCCTAAGATCTAGAAAACGTGATCACCAACAACACTTGAGCTAGTCTTAGAGGCGAGACTAGGAAACTTTTATTTACCATTTACTATTCCACATGTGCATATGAGTTTTCCACTGAATCGCATATTCCAGGATCATAGCAGTTATAGCATAGAATATAAACTCTTTAATTATGAATATGGAAATATAATAATACAAAAATTATTGCCTCTAGGGCATATATCCAACAAGTCTGCCAGTACCTGAGATTTAATAGCTCGGCATGGTCGGTAGATGATTTCTAAGGGGACGAGTTCAATTGCCCACTTGGGGATTCATCTTGTAGCATCCCTGTTGTTGATTATATCGTTGAGGGGCACTTCGGACGCCACCGTGGTTGAACATTCTTGAAAGTAATGACGTAGCTTCCGAGATTCCATAAAGACCGTGTAAGCTATCTTCTGGTAGTGAGGATACCTCATTTTACACAGGGTAAGTACTTCGGAAACATAGTAAACAAGCCTTTGAACCTGGAGCTTGTGGCCTTCCATGTCGCGCTCGACAACAAGGACAACGTTGACCACTTGATTCGTGGCCGAGATGTATAATAACATTGGCTCAGCTGCTCCAGATGCTGCCAGTATGGGGTTGGTAGCGAGAAGGGTTCTAATTTCCTCTAAAGTGGCCCCAGCTTCGCTAGTCCACTTGATTTTTTTTGTTTGTTTAAGCAACCTGTAGAGGGGTAGAGCTTTTTCTCTGAGCCGTGAAATAAATCGGCTTAGTGCCACCATGCAACCTGCCAGCTTTTGGACATGCTTGAGTTTGGTAGGTACCTCCAACCGAGCTAGTGCTCAGATTTTAGCGGGATTAGCTTAGCCTCAATTCCTTGATGGGAAACGATAAATCCAGGCATCTTGCCTACGAGTACCCCAAAAACGCGCTTCACCGGATTGAGGTTTATATGGTATGCTCGGATGTTCGAAAATGTTTCTCAGAGGTCGTCTACTAGCTGGTTGATGTTTTTGGTTTTAACAACCACATCATCCACATAAGCCTCCACAGTTTTCCCAATTTGCTTCTCCAGGCATGTTTGAATCATGCGCTGGTATGTTGCACCTGCATTTTTTAATCCAAAGGGCATCATGTTGAAACAGAATGGCCCGTAAGGAGTGATGAAGGTTGTAGTTGCCTAATCCAACTCCTTCATTTTCATCTGATGATACCCCGAGTAGGCGTCCAGGAAACACAAAGAGTCATGTCCTGCTGTGGCGTCCACAATCTGGTCAATGCGCAGCAAGGGAAATGGATCCTTTGGGAAAGCCTTCTTAAGGTCTTTAAAATAGACACACATGTGCCAGGACTTGCCCTTTTTTTATACCAGGACCAGGTTGGTCAGCCAATCGGGGTGTTTGATATCTCTAATGAATTCGTCCTCAAGTAACTTGGCCAGTTATTTGCCCATAGCCTAACGCTTGGGCTTGGAAAACCGCCGGGGTGCCTGCTTTACAGGTTTAGAGCCTTTAATTATGTTTAGGCTATGCTCGGCTAGGTTGCGTGGGATTCTTGGATGTCAGAAGGGTGCCAAGCAAAAATATCCCAATTTTCCCTGAGGAAATTACGTAGGGCTTCGTCAATCCCTGGTTCCAGTTGTGCCCCTATGGACGTCGTTTTATTCGGGTCTGTTGGGTGCACCTGAAATTTAATGATTTCATCGGCTGGCTTGAACGACGTGGATTTAGATCTCTTATCTAGGATGACATCATCCCTGTTGACCGTAGCACAGAGTGTTATCAATTCCTTGGCCGCTAAGGCTTCGGACAATGACTCAAGTGCGAGCGACGCCATTTTGTTTTCGGCTCTGAGTGCTCCGTCAGGGTTACTTGTTATAGTAATCGCTCCGTTAAGGCCCGACATCTTGAGCTTCATGTACCCATAATGTGGGATGGCATGGAATTTTGAGAAGGCGTCACGCCCTAGTAAGGTGTGGTAGCCACTTTGGAAGGGTACAATGTGGAAGATCAACTCCTCGGATCGGTATTTCTAGGGAGTTCCAAAAACCACGTCGAGGGTGATTTTTTCGCTACACCGCGCCTCTTTTCTGGGTATTATGTAACACCCCAAGAATCATGCTACAATAATCTCCCCCTAATGGTGGCCATGTCATCATGATTACTATGCAAATTGCCACTTGTCCTAAAAATCAAAGTCAAATTCAAATTTAAATTGCGAGTCAAATATTTACATCATCAGTTATGCAAAAAAAAGAGTTCATAATATTGAAATTTTTCACTAAATAATTGTCATGATGGAACCAATCTCACTTGGATTCCCAAAATGTCCCTGGGAATTAAATAAGTGATCCAGCAACACTTTTCAGCCCTTCTAATTACAAACATAATTTAAATGAATTCCTGTTGGCCCCAAACTTTTTGTACAACCTAATAATGTTGTGCTCGATTTATGTGCAAAGTTTCACATTTAACAAAAATGTTTGCTCACTCAAATAATTGCAAAACAGTAGTTGTTTGATTTGCAGAAATCAAAAAAAGGAAAAAAGGAATCTAAACTACTGTGCTACTGGGCCCTAGTGGCCACAGTGAGGCCCAACCCACCTAACGACCTTTTTCCCTACTTCACGTACAGGGGAGGCAGGAGCACGTCGTGTCGGCCATCGACGGCGCCGTCGCCGCCGATGCCCGATGCGTGGCACCACAGGAACACACCGGGGTGGATAAGACCATCTCCGACATGGTGGACAACCCTAGCGCCCCACATCTCTCCCCTAGCCTTGCGCTCTCTCTCTCTCTTACCCACACAGTACACACCGCGCCGCAGCCGCCATGGCCATCGCCGTCGTTGCGGCCACTGGCCTCCCGGCGGCCTGAGCTCATGTCCAGGAGGAACCCCGACATCGTCTCCTTCGCCACGTGCACCGGTTCGAGCTAGGACAGCTCCAAGCCTCACCACCGCCTCTTCTTCTCTTCACGGCCGCTGCATCTCATCGATGAGCGCGACACGTCCGTCCACCCCCGCGCTCTCTAACCGCGTCTACGAGGCTCATAGTGAGCTTCTCATTCGATTCCCCTTCTTCCCCGGCTCGATACTTCCGTTTGCGGTCATCCCCATGCTTGTTCGTGGCCGCCATGGCCGGAGCTCGAGCTCCCGTGCTTCCCCGCGCTGCTCCTACTCATGTGCCGCTGCTGCCGCCCCGCTTGTCCAACCCCTGTTGCTGCTATGCCCTACCGCTGGCCATGGCCGTGGCCGTGCGTGCTGTGTGTGTGCGCGCGCGTGTGTGTGTCGTGTGTGTGTGCGCGCGCGCGTGTGTGCACGGCTGTGCCACCAGGCCGGCCCTTATTTTATCCGAAAAATGTGATCACCAATAATACTTGAACTAGCCTTAGAGGCGAGACTAGGAACACGTGCATATGAGTTTTTCACCGAATCGCATATTTCAGGATCATAACAGTTATAACATGAAATATAAACACTTAATTATGAATATGGAAATATAATAATACAATATTATTGCCTCTTGGGCATATTTCCAACAATGGGCAAGGAAAAGGCTGTGGGTGGGGTCAGGTTGTCAGTCGTACATGGTGGTAGTGGTCCGGGCCCGCAAGGCCCCCATGGTTTTGTTCCAGTTTACACGAAAAAGATGCCCGGACTGGCCCATGGATAGATACATGACCATGTTGGATGGTAAAACACGCCTGGACCGCATGATCCAGACATATCACTACTGCAGGAACGCCTAGCAGTGGCGAGCGCAAAAAGGTCAGCAGTGGCGGGCCAGGCTGCTAGGGGCCCCCACCACCGACCTCCTGCCACTGCTAGTACCCCATCAATGGCGGGCGCGCGCCCGCCACTGGTAGATCACAGCAGTGGCGGGCAACGAGTACTTGCCCGCCACTGAGTGTGTCTCTTTAGTGGCGAGCAGCGCGCCCTCGCCCGCCACTATTTATTCCTGTTGCAATGGCGAGCATATAGGAGCGCCCGCCACTGCAAGCTTATTCGTGCGAGCTAAATTTTTTCTAGCCACGGAACTAATTGTGCTGCATGGCTGCGTTTTGCATAAATCGAATATAAGAAATTCAATACTAGAAGCAAACAAAGCACACATTGTGAGCTTAGGCATGCAAGTTATTCACCAGGTAATTAGTACTCTTCATAACAACTACTAACACTTCAAATTTGTTCTAGTTAACAAACCAACATCAAAGTATCATAGTATGTTAACTAAGTAACTAAGAGTTCATTGGCTTGGAGATATTTGACTGGACCTTATTTCTAAATAAGATCTACAACAACCATCATCTGAAAGTTGTTATTCACATCGTTCCTTATCGTGATGACAACTGTTGTGTCAACCGTTAGTCGTCGTCTCTTTCCCTTCAGGAATTCCTGCCAGCCGACCTCATAGAACGATATGCGGCCGTTTGTGGTCGTCTTGTATTGAACGCTAGTGACAGGACCTGCTGCTCCAAGGCGTACTCTAGCCATGCCGACAGCAGGGATGTCCTCGGTGGAAATCATCTTCATAGGTAATTTCTATGATCCCCGTGATTAAAAGCAAAATAGAGCACACAATGTTAGACATCTTACCATATAGTGTTATGAACAAAAAAAGAGAACATACAAAACATACCATGGTGTGGTTCACGATGTTGGTCTTGGTGAAACGGTGCACAAATGGCCTCCCCAAGTAGTGCACACTTGATGGTAGGATCGCGATGATATTGGCCTTCTCATCCTCATTAAGATCATTCATTCTTTGAGAGAAAATTGCATAATTGTATGGATCATCATCGTCATCATCTCCAGTACCCTCATCATCTTCCTCGTCCTCATCCTCATCCTCCTGGCTATTGTCATCCTCGCTAGCATCATCATCATCATCCTCGCTCTCATCATCATCATCCTGGGAATCCTCAGCATCATCTTCGTCAAGCTCATCATCTTGGTTAGAGAAATACTTAATCTTTAACTTGTTGACCACTTTCTTCAAGTAAAAGCATATGTACTCTCCCGCGGTGAGCTTATTATTTGAAATGTAGTTGTTCCATCCATCGCCTCCTATGATGGTTTTATCCTTTTGTTTACAAACGTCAATTTTGTATGACCGCCCTTGACCATCCGAAAAGTTGAAACTGTCACCGATTAAATTATTGAATTGGACCCTTAAGTTGCATGGGATACACTATGTAACAACTAAGAATAATGCAATTAATAATTTATGATATGCACAGTAAGTAGAATTGAGCAAATGGTTAGAATTGAATGATGAACACTGTTACCACAGATTTTTCAAATCCATCCCTCAAGAAGAGCGCGAATTCTACTGCATGGGATAAACTATCCCTACAGGGATTTTTGCAGACATTGCAGACCTTAAGCACCACGACCCCCTCCTTCAGAAGTTAAAAAATGCCATCAATATGAGGTATGATCACAGATTACTAACACTGCACCAACTAGATAGTACGAATATATATATATATAGTTTATCACTAAGTCACGGACATATATATAGTACGCCATAGCAAGTTTCATAAGTACTACATTAAAAGTTCAAACATCATAAGCACGAAGTTCTACGACTAGGCACGGTGGAGAGATCAACTCCTAATCTAAGTCAACGTCAGAGCCGAAGTCGCCATCGTCATCCTCGTCGGACTCCTCGGTGAAATCGTCCCAGTCTATAGGGTCATCCTCGGCATCCTTCTGGTTGCGTGCGGTCATCACCAATGCCTCGTTAATGGAGTACAGATGCGGATCCTCCTAAAGATACCGTTCCAACAAGGGATTAGTGCTCTGACGTTCACGGGCCTTGATGAGCGCCTCGGCCTTTAGGTGCTCCTGCTCCTCGGCCTTGGAGACTATCCTCATGTTAGGCGGCTCTATCTCACTTGCTCGCAAAGCATCCTGAGGAAAGTTGAGCTGGTCCCTTGGCCCCTGGTACTCGAGCACCATGACATCGTAAGCACGCGCCGCATCCTCGGCGAAGTCGAACGTGCCGAGCCATTGTTTCTTGCAATTCACGGGGTTTTGGATTTGGTCGCCCCACTTCCCCAGGGCCGCTGAAAAACACCACGGTACCTGTCGTTGTCCACCATTTCGGGAAAAAATGACCTAGAATATACATATAAATAAATTTGGCGAAAGAATTGAAGAAATCTACTACATCACAATAAACAAAAAAAATTTGGTATGACCTCTGCATAAAAATGGACACATTAAGAGCTAGAAATTTGGCGAAACATAAATAAATCAACGTTTCGCCAAAACTTTAGCGCTTATAGTATGAATCCCTGTAAATAAATGAAGAAATCTACTACAGCAAAATGTGAATTAAAAACAAATAAAAAAATTTGGCATGACCTCTGTGTAAAAATGGACAATTAAGAGCTAGAAATTTGGCGAAACTGAAATAAATCAACATTTCGCCAAAACTTTAGCGCTTGTACTATGAATCCCTGTAAAGAAATGAAGACATCTACTATAGCACAATATGAATAAAAAATAAACAAAGAAGTTTGGCATGATCACTTCATAAAAATGAACACATTAAGAACCAAAATTATAAACTACAACTATGGAAGCAATTTGGCTAGTTTTGATTTCTACAACTATCAAACTACAACTATCGAAATACAACTAGAAATATCAAAGTACAACTATAAAGTACAAATACAATTTATTTTAATGTGTACATTAAAAACTATACAACTAGAAACTACTACTATCAAACTAAAACTAGCTAGAAACTACAAGTACCTACAAACTAAAAAGTAAAACTAAAACGATGAAACCCTAACCCTAACTCTAGTCGAATGTGGGTGCTGCCGCGGCTGTCCGTGTGCGTGGTGGCCGCGGGTGGCGAGGAGGACTGCCCGAAATACAAGCGGGGATGGCGACCTTATACCCGCCGGAGTGGAGGGCGACAAGGCGGTGGATCGAGTGCAACGGCGGCGGCGTATTGAGGGCGAGGGCGATGCGGTGGATGGCAAGGATGACAGCAGCAGCGGATGGCGACGGCGAGGGCGAGGGCGGCGATAACGACAGCAGATGACAGACGACGAGGACGAGGACGAGGGCAGCGGACGGCGAGAGCGAGGACGGCGATGGCGAGGATGACGAGGACGTGGGGAGCGCCGCGGTGGAGGGCGAGGGTGGTTGCAAGAGCGAGATGAGGGTGAGAATGAGAGTGAGAGGGTAGGGAAAGGGAGGGGGCGCGCGCGTGCAGATAGTGCTCGTCAGCTGCGACGGGCCCGCCACAAGACCCGCCTGCTAATTTGGGGTGGCGGGTGGCACCATTTCAGTTGAATTTGAACAGTCTGCCGCTAACCTACCTGTGACTGGCACGGCCAGATACCCGCCACAGCTAGTATCTACACTAAAAAGAACAGATATAGCCGGTTGGAGACTTTTAGCTGTGGTGGGGACTATGTCCTGCCCGCCACTGCCGCCTGTAACAACAGTGGCGGGTAGGCCTAGCCGCTCGCCACAAAAAACATTCATAACATAGCCACGCTCAACGGTGCTTGTTTGTGGCGGGTGACGTGTACCGCCCGCCACTGTAGTGCCCCTAGCTCTGGCGGTCACGTTATGTTACCCGCCACTGCTGCTTCTCCTAACTAGCTGTGGTGGGTGCCTCAGCCCGCCCGCCACTCTATTGAGTTCACCTATAAGGCCTTTCCCAGTAATGTATGCGAGCAGTTTGAGGGTCAACGTTGGAGATGCCCTAAGAGAATCTATAGTCGGGCACACAAAACCCCCCTCAAAAGCCCGGGCGGACGTCCCGGTCAGTGACCGGTCAAAAAACCCGACCCAGATGGGCGCCTCAAACAAGCCTCAAACGCCCGGGCTGACCGGCACCCCTCATATCCAGCCCAAATGTAGGGCGGATATGGGGAGGCCCGGGCGCATGCGCCATGTCGGACCCGACCAGCCTACCCCATCACAAATTGCACCAAATCCACAAAACCATTCGCCCTCCTCCCACCTCCCTCCACCATTTCCCGCGCCCGAGCCCTCGCCGCCCGCCATGCTTGCTCTCCATCCTCGCCATCGGTTCCGATCCGCTACACTAGATGTCATCCAACCCATCCCTGATCGCCGCGACCGAGGCTGCGTCCGCATCGTCAACGTCCCATCCTCGATGACATCATGCAAGCCAGAGAACACCGCCCGGAGGGACCGGCGATGGAGGCAATGGGGGAGAGAAGCAGCAGCTTTGCGAGGAGCGAATGCAGACCTCGATGAGCAGCTGTCCCCCAGCCGCACCCGAGACCCCATCCATCTAGCCGCCGACAAGGATCACGCTGTTGGACCAGGTTGGGACAGAGGAGGATCCGACGCCGGGTGGGGCATTCCGGAAAGCTATCCACCAACGCAGATGCCGCCGGTGGACGTCTGTCACTCGCCGCAGCTTGTTCGGGCGCAAACAAGCATGGGCACCGATGGTGCCTGGGCTGCACACGACCTGGTCGACGGAATGACACAACAAGATGCAGTATGTTCATGTTGCTCCTCTCCGATCAACTTTGCATATGCCATGTTCAATGTTTTTCATAGACCGCTCATTCATTTTGGACATGATCAATGCTTGGAAGCCATGATCATTTTAGGATTTTATCATGTCGGACATGATCAATGACAATCAAGATCCGACCCAAATGGACTACGAGTTGGGGGATCAAACTTGCCCTTCATTTGAAGTTGGGACAACATCAAATCCCAATCCGAGCAAGAAGAAAAAGAAGCCAAAGACAACAAAGGCAAGAGGTCCGACATTCTCAACTTTGTAGGATATCTTGTTGGTTAAATCTTGGTTGGCCACAACAATGGATCCATATGCGGCACGGAGTAAAAAGGGAACAAGTAACTAGGGAAGATTTGGAAGGAATATCATGAACAAAAGCAATATGTCGAGCCACATCCTATCGTCACCAACCGCAATGTGGCATCTCTCCAACATCAGTGGGGGTCATTCAAGGGGAAGTGAACAATAGCTAATATTCACAAGTGCTTGGCCGCCCTCAAAGTGGGATGGGAGTGGCAACTCGTAAGCTAAATTACTTCATCTCGTCATCATTTACATATGCTTGTTTTTGTTGTGCTCTCATTTTCACACATATTTTGTTTGCTAGACGGTGGTGGCGGCCACTATGTATCAAGATACGGAGAAGAAGCCATTTGGTTTGAGCCATTGTTAGGTGATATTGAATGGCAAACCAAAGTGGACACAACTTGCGGCCGATCTCAAGGCTGGCAAGAAGAGGAATGATGGCTCAAGCCCCCACCAATCAATTGGGTTGGACGAAGAAGAGGAAGAAGTTGTAGTGGAGAATTGAAGAGCCACTGTGCAAAGGATAACCGGAAAGTGATGGGAAACAAGTGGAAGAAGGCAAGGTCCTCCTGTGACGCCGCAGCTACAAAAAATGTCCTCCACATGGATGACCATTTTTTCTGTTAGGGAGAACAAGAAAGAGGAGAGGTACAAGCTCATGTTGGATGCGCAAAAGGAGATGCTGAATTGGGACTGGGGAGGGCAAACAAGAAACTGCAAATTGAGATTGAGAAGATCGAGTTGGAGAAGAAAGAGGCGACGATCAAATGGGAGCTCAAAAAGGCCAAGACATTTGGGGAGTTGATCTTGAGAAGGAGAGGTTGCAAATCACATGGGACATGGAGGATGCGAAGATAATGTTGGCGGACGAAAGCCTCTTGGATGAGCATGCAAAGAAGAGACTTGTGGGGATGAAGAAGGAGATCAACAGGCGTAGGGAGTATGAGGCGGCGAGGGCGGTTATGACAATAGCGGAGCATGCGACAATTATGCAGGCAGAGCTGGCAAGAAGGATGCAGGTGGAGCAGGATGCAAGGATGGTCCTGGAGCAGGCGACATGGATGGCGTCCGACGAGTGGCCCGGCCAGCCAATGAGTGATCCGTCACACTCAGACTTGTATTTAATTTTGGCATGTCTGGATCGTTGAACTATGATTTATTTTGTTTTGTCGTATTTGTTTTAAACTATTGAATTGGGATGATAGATTGTATGAATTTGAGGATCCTAAATGATGGGTCGTCCGGCGTTGTCCGCGGACACGCTTGGATGCGTCTGTGGACGGGATTTGCCGAAATCCGGCCGTAGATCCTCTATAAGAACATCTACAGCCGGGCCTCTCATACCCATCTCAAACGCCCGAGCAGGTCGTCTGGTCATTGACCGGTCAAAAAACCCGACCCAACCAGACCTCTCAAACCGCGGACAAACGCCCGGGCTGACCGGGACCTCCCATATCCAGCCCAAATCTAGGGCGATATGGGGCGGCTCGGGCACGCCCGGGCGCGCCCGCCTGATAGGCCCGACCCACCACTGACCCCACACCTATCCCACAAAACCCCCAATCGACGCGCCTCGCTTCGAACCCTAGCTCACTCTCTCTCGCCCCGTCCTCTCCCTCTCTGAATCCGATCCCATCCACTCCGATGTCTAGATCCGGCAGCGACTCCGGCTCCAACCTCGACTATGAGGAGGAGATGGCCCTTTGGAGCGTCGCCACAGATCCCGCGCCGGCGCAGCGCGGATGCCGGAGCTGGAACCTCCCGCCCCACGGTCAGCTCCGCCAGGACCGCGCAGTCCGCACCGTCCCCCAGCCGTCTCCATCCCCCGCCAGCCGCTCCTCCACGCGCGCAGCAGTGGGTGCTAGAGCCCGCACCGCCGGCCCGCACACACACTCCAGAATCGGAGGCATGTGCCGCGCGCCGTGATAGGCACCGACCACGGGAGAGGGACACGGCAGAGCAATCCGCGCGCCCCCGCCGTAGGATGCAGGCGGAGCCCGACGAGGACGAGCGGCTCCTCGCATGGGTCTACCTCGGTCCCTCATGATGGCGGAGACGGATGTTTGCGCCTCCAACAGAAGAACGCCAAAGCGCTCTGGCTTGCTATTGAGCAGTCGGAGCGCGATGCGAAGGAGGCAGCGGCGGAGGCGGCTCGGGTCGCCAAGTTGAAGCGGGAGCAGGACAGGGCGGTCCATCGGATGAAGGGTCGCA
Organism: Thinopyrum elongatum; assembly: GCA_011799875.1. Lineage (NCBI taxonomy): Eukaryota > Viridiplantae > Streptophyta > Magnoliopsida > Poales > Poaceae > Thinopyrum > Thinopyrum elongatum. Next base: position 351,309,671 of record CM022302.1, on the reverse strand, counting down.
TCGTCCTCTCCGACTCCGACTCCGACGGCAACAACTGCACCTCCTCCTCGGACAACCAAGACCCTCCACCAACCGCGGACGCCTACAACTGTGCCGGTGTCCGGAAGGGCAAAGGCCCGGCAAGGAAGTGGTGATCCCCCGCCCCCCGGTCTCCTCGTATGTTTATATCGTTTTTAGTTGTAGAAGTTTAAGTACTTGTCTGGTGACGAACTAAGATGATCTTTTTGGATGGGGCAAAGTTTGTTAGGCCTTATACAATGCTAGATGCTTAGGGAGACGCTTAGAAAAATAAACCTAGTTTTTTTTTAAGCACCGGTGCCTATTTCTACAGGAGAGGCGCCTAATTAAGCATCGTTTACCCTGTACAAATAAGCACCAATGCTCAAGGAAAGTCTGATTTATTTCTTCACGCACCTCCCATAAGCACCTTGCATTGTACAAGGCATTAATGTCTGTTTGCAGCTGCTTCTGTGTTTGTTCGCAACCGATTTTTATTGTCTGTTGTTTGATCACGTGGAGTAGATCAATATTGCACGTGTAATATGAACATAAGACGTCAGATACGAGATACGTGGATGCAGAGCGGTAAATATGAGGTTTGCCCGGTCATTGTCCGAGGACGCGCCCGAGAGAGTGCGTGGGATCGTGGGGCGGGATTTGCCGATCACGGCTGTAGATGCTCAAGGATACCCAAACTGATTTCGGACGTTGCCGCTTTGCTCGTGGGAATATTTTGCGGAGGATAATAAACCCCAGCGAGCCCAGCCCGCCGTTTGGATATTTCGCCGTTGCTTTCTGTTCTGCCTGCCTCCCAACAATGGCTCTCCCCCTCGTTCGCCTCCTCCTCCCGTCGCTCCCTGCGTGCCAGCCGCCGCTCCACCACCCTGAGTACTCCGCCCCACCTCGCCACAGCCACGTTTCCTTCGCTGTCCCCGCTGCCGCCCGCTCCTCCGGCAACCGCTTGACGTTTGCTGTCTGCGCTGCTAGCGCCTCGGTCGCCCCGGCGCCTGCGGAAACTCAGGCGGATGCGGAGGATGAGCAGCCCGTGGGGCCGAAGACGCGGCTTATCGCGATGAACATCCCGTGGGATTTCACGCCCGACGACATTCGCGTTCTTTTCGAGAAGCAAGGCACCGTCGTCGACGTGGAGGTAAACCGTTAGTTTCCGTTGCCTTATCCGCTTGAAGGGAAAGGAACAAACAGCAAATTGAGAGTACCTTTAACCGGGCGGGATGGTGAATTTATGCGAATCCAGAAATTGCCGTATGAAGTGGCAATAATCTATGGTTACTTAAGTTGCAGGGGATGCCAGTATGGTTCAGATATATTGCCATCACCAGCATGTTTCTGGAGAATGAACTGATTTTTTATATATATAGTGGTCTAAAGTTTCTGAGCTCTTTTTACCGTTGTTGCGCCGTACAAAAGGAAATACAGTACATAGTAGCGCACTAGCGCATATGTAGGAGACTTAACATTTCTCATCTCCAACCCCATTATATCGGAAACTGTATCTAAGAGTAGATGCCCACCTTAGCAACTGGTTTTACCACTCCAAGGTATTGAATCTTAAAGTTAGATTGATTTGGTCTACATGACTTTGGTTTGGTGCATGACCATGACTCGTATTTTGGATATGCCAGTTGCTGCAATGCTGATTCAAGCCGTATCGTTAATGCCATATACTCCTTCCACAGGGGAGACGCGTCTTGCATCGCCTTCATTTTTGTATTCTTCCCTCGGCCAAATTATGTGGTTGTGTCTAGCATTTAGATACAATTCACATGTACTATAGGATGTATTTGATGCATATTGCCATATTGGTACGCATACTTATGCATGTTTCATATTGGAAAATGTGGAGTTTGCCAATTGACATACAATGCATTTCAGAAGGGATTTCTTGATTAATTATTTATGAAAAATTGTATGCCAGGAACTTCATTAATGATTGCTTTTCTTTCTGATTTTCTAGCTTTCGATGCACAGTTCCAAAAAAAACAGAGGATTGGCATTTGTAACCATGGGTTCAGAAGAGGAGGCTCTTTCAGCACTCAAGAATCTCAATTTGTCTGTAAGTGCAAGATTGTTAGCGACAGAATGTCTTCTTGTGAGACATAACCTGCGTAAATCATCATTACTGTTATTTTCCTAGATACCGAACTACTGGTCAGTGTTTATCTCCTGATCTGCCTATTCTGTTTGTAGACTTTGAACGATAGAACGATTAAGGTGGACTTTGCAAAACCTAAAAAGAAGCAACCTGCTGTGCCGTCAGCTCCTGTGGAGAAAAATGTTGTCTTTGTGGGGAATTTAACGTGGAGAGTGAGATCCCGTCATCTTCGGGAGTTATTTGCCTCAACCCCAGGTGTCCAATCAGTTGAAGTTATCTTTCATACCACCACACCAAGGCGATCTGCTGGCTATGCATTTGTTTCCTTTTCCTCGAAAGAGGAGGCAGAGGCTGCTATTTCTACCTTCAATGGCAAGGTACATTATTCTGAAATGTTGTATGTCCAACATAAAAGGATGTTGCTCATTGCTGTTCAAATTATAGTGCATGAAAATATACTAGTACAAGGTAAATGCTCACACCCCGCACACACATTGTTACGAAAAATATTGGAGGCAACATCTGTAAACTTAATGCGGGAACACATTGTCCCACTGAAAACTCATGGACGTGTGTATTCCAAATAAATATCGATTTACTGCATCAATCTTAGGGATTACACACCTCAGTGGGTGTAAACCAACAACCTTGCTGCCACCAGTAGGCTCAGGGTCATCTGTCTGACCTGTTAATCTTACCACAGGAATTGATGGGACGATCCATTAACGTGATGTTCAAAGAGGACACTGTCAAAAAGAACAGGTCTTCTAATTCAGAGGAAGAGAAGTTGGAGGAGGCAGAATCATCTCAGAAGAGTGATAGCTAAGAATGGATTATTGTGAGAACCACAGAAAGAAGTTCAATGAGTTGATCTGCAGGACTATAATGCTCTTTTTCTAGTAATAACTCTTTCTCATACTTGATCATATTTATTCTTTGCACTCATTCAGTTATCGAAGTAGGAAACTATATAAATGTGTGAGAAATTAAACGTCCTTTCTTCTAAATGGTTAATCTAATAGCATGTCTGTTTATTTAACTAGCGGGATGACCTACATATGTACGCAGCTAGATTTCATATGTATTACTCCCTCTGTCCCAAAATTCTTGTCTTAGATTTGTCTAGATACGGATGTAACCCAAAATTCTTGTCTTAGATTTGTCTAGATACGGATGTAATCCAAAATTCTTGTCTTAGATTTGTCTAGATACGGATGTATTACATCCGTATCTAGACAAATCTAAGACAAGAATTTTGGGACGGAGGGAGTATTATATTTGAGATTGTTTTATCTTAAGGATGTTTGATCCCATGGTGAGCTATGTTCCAAATGTAGCGAAAATAGACAACTTGCCGAAAAATGACTACAATTTGGTAGAAATATTTTGATTAAGTTGATTAGATTGTTGGTAAGTATTGATAACAAAAGACCAATGACATTGCAGCCTGCGGCTTGCCATGTAAGAACATGGACATTCATACCAATCTTCAGCTTTCCATCAACCACTCCTTGTCCCTCGGAGTTATCTTCTCATGATAATCTTTTCAGAAAAATTTCACCAAAAATTAAATCTACCTTGTATGTACAATCTTGCCTCTTGTTCTAATAATATAATACTCCCTCCGTCCAGAATTACTTGTCGCTCAAATGGATGTATCTAGCACTAAAATACGTCTAGATACATCCGTTTGAGCGACAAGTACTCCCTCCGATCCGTATTACGTGTCGCTCAAATGGATGTATCTAGCATTGAAATATATCTAGATACATCCGTTTGAGCGAATATTAATATGGATCAGAGGGAGTTTTTTGAGGAATCACCGGGGGGAGAGTTCTCCCGCCTGAATATATTGCTCAAAAGCTGCCAAAAGTCAAGAGGGAGTACCCTCTTGAAGTTTGGCTGATCCAGTTTATAAGGGAAACCAGATCGGAGGGAGTAGTAGATTTGAAACACTATAGTCTCGACAGTGACGAGCAATATAGCATATGATAATGTATGATGATCTAGTTGCCTAACATTATTTCATGCTATAAGCGAACGGTCTTCGTTTTGTATATTTGCTAAAATGTTCCTTCTGACCTCTTGAACTTTGCATCTTAGCAAATGCTTGCATCATTTTGACCACTGAAAGTACTACTCCCTTAGGTCACAAATATAAGATGTTTTGGATACATACGAACTGAAATGAGTGAACAAACACACTAAAAGGTGTCGATATACATCCGATTCAGAAAAAAGTTCGAACATCTGATATTTATGAACAGAGGGAGTAGTATTCATACAGCACTATTCTTATGATTGTTTATATGATCCAGTTTACAGTTAGAACATGACAGAAGTGGTTATGGCAGCATTATCTTAATCGTGATTGTTTATACCTCTTGATGATATTGACATTTCTTCTTTCACAGGGTTACCAAGCTCCTGGTTGATTTCACTCACCCCATAACTCTTGAATTGTCAAATACTGTGTTCTGTAAGTTCTCTTGATATGGATCACATTTGGAGGTTAGCTTGATACTATGGTACATGAAATCTGTGAGCTGTTGAAATCTGAGTTAATTTATTGTAGAATATAAGTGTTCATGATGAATTTGAGTGCAACTGGCTGACGAATTTGACTACATTTTTTTCTTCTGTAATGAAATTTATTTTAACATTTTGCGGCCGCTTCTGTAATGACCATGTGTATTTCAGGATCAGGCTGCCAATTTAGCTTCATTAGGTACCCATCCCTGCTAATGAAATTCACATAAAAAACACTGAAATACATAAGTACAAAGGCATACACATTATTATGCGTTTGCAGTTTTACAAGTTCACATAATACAATGACATTCACATAGTACATAAGTTTTACAAGTCCACAACCAACTTATGTATCTACGCCTAGTCATCCCGAGCAGTCTACAAATCTTGACTTGCGATGTCACTTCTATATATATGTTTGACGGGTATCACAAGTAACCTGTATGACAAACAAAAATTGGTTAATGCATGCAAGTAATATAGCATATTTTTTTTTTCCTTTATTGAATGTAGTTGAGAAGATCATACCCCTGTGCCTCACATAGGATGTGGCCGCAGACAAACAAACATGAGTCCATAGCTGCTGCCATTTATATCTCTAAAGCACATAGCTAAGCGCATGCTCCTTTTGTGCAGTGCAACTAAAATCGATCTACATGTCAAAAATACGGTCAGGTTATTGAAAATATAAAGCAAGCCATTCAGCAGCACTTTGCAGAGAAGTTTAAGCAATTTCCAGTTGCAGACAAGTTAAAGCAGTTTGCATTTTAGCAAAGAAGTTGAAGAGTCTGCATTTTACAAAGAAGATGAATCAATTATAGCGTAGACGAAACTTGAAGTAGTAGGAGCACCACTAGCATGCATGGTCTCATACGTTGCGCCGCACAATCCCAGCTTATCCAGCCGGCTATAAATCCACCTCTCCGCCACCCTAAACCCTAACCCGACTATTCTCTGATCTATACCGTTTTCGCCCCCAAATCTCTAATTCAATGTCGACGTTGTTTGAGCCATGGTGCTGTGGTGCCCCACATAGTATGTCCAGCTCACCCTCGCCGACGAGACAAAATCACGGTGCAGGTCGCTGCGCTGGTCGCCGCTCGTGAGGCCGCCACCGCCGTGACCGCCAATCGGATCTCCTCTTCGGAGTTGGAGTTAGAGGTGGAGGAGATGGAGGTGGAGGGCGTGGAGGGCAGCAACTTCTCCTTCGAGGAGGCCCATGTCGAGGCCACCGGGTTTTGGAGGAGCACCTTGCTGCCGATTGCACGGACGTCGCCTCCATCAGTGGCATCCACGCGGGCCCCGAGGCGATGGCGAAAAATCTTGCCATTGCAAAATCGGTGGCTGACGAGCACAAGGTTAGCACAAACCGCATGTTCTTGGCCAACGCCAAGCGCGGGTGCAATGCGGCGTTCGCCGAGTTCGGTGACACCGACGACAAGGACCCGATGGCAAGGATGCTGAAGGGCACCCACGACGAGGAGGCCTCCGGCTCTGGCAAAACAGAGGTCATCGACCTCGACCTCTGCTCCGACGAGGAGTACTTTAGGTAGCTTGTTTTTAGTACTATGTATAGCAATGTTAGTATTAAGTAGTGCTGGTAGTACTAATTAAGCAATAGTTGTAGTACTAACAGTTGTTGTAATCTATGTGCAATGTAATGGTATTGTATAATTAAGCACTTTATGATTCAAATTTCCGTGTGGGGGATTCAGAGGAAGGAAAAATAACCCTAACCTTAGTCGTTCCAAGCAAGGTGGGGGCGTGCGACGTGGCGATGCAACATGACGAGTGCGTGGGTCACACACTACACCACAGCCACACGCCAGTGATGAAGATGCTTGGCGGCGTGAGTTCTAAGATCTACATGTGTGGGGATGAAGAATGGGGTGAGGAAGGGGGTAGAGGATATATAAAGGATATGTGGTGGCATGACGCATGCGGTTACAACTCAAAAACTGCCTCGAATAATTCCGAACTGGGGGCGGTTTTATATTTCTAACCGCCTCCACACATTTCTACAAGTGATTCACTTTTGGAACCGCCTTCAAATTTTTTTGGAACAAAACTAACCGCCTCTGATATATTATTACAGTCGCCTTCGTATTTTTTATTACAACCGCCTGTGAGGGCCGCTTCTAATGCCTATTTTTTGTACTAGTGGGAATTCGAATGAAACATCCTCAATGGACGATGATGACTATCAATCTTCAGTGAAATTGATGAGTACAAGAATCCCAATTTACCTACGATACGCCTAATTTTGAAATCATGCATTGCTTATGAGAGTCTAGGGATTCTAATAAGATATTACATGGAAGTCAAATTTAGTCCACTCTCATTTGAGAGTGTGAATACAAGGAGGTATTTTTTGTTCGGGAAAGTCTAAGACCTTAAGGAGGGGATGCCCAAGTCTAAGCTTGCGAGTGGAGTGAAGTCGTGACAAGGTAGCCATACTGAAAGGTGCCACTAGATCACCTCTTTTTCAGGGAGAGCTAATGCTTTTCCTTATTGGGTATTTTAGTTTGACACTTCTTCATGCCCAAAAAGCAACCACTAAATTTCATGTAATTCATAGCACCTAACACAAGCTAGCATCAAGGGGCAACCCACCCATACAGATAACATGAGGGGAAGATGACACTACTGGCAAAAACGTCACAAGCATGAAGCATGGTGGGCCCGCCATGAGAGCATAGGGAGGAATGGGAGCCCGTGGAAGAGCGAGGGGAGATGGGCCATTTGTCAATTCTTTCTTGAAAAAAGAGGGGAGGGGCTAGCCAATGTATAATGAGCAGGTACATTCAACGGTAGACAGACAACAATGGCTACGTGCGAATTAGCTTCCGAGATCGAGAAATCTCAATTTCACTAGAGGATTTGCCAATGAATGTTGGGCTAGTCACCATTATAGGTACTCAAGATATTGTGTTTGGAGAGGTAGATAGATAGGACGTAGTCAATTTAGTTTGTACTAGTAGATCCCATGTGGCAGATCACTGTCCTATGCTTTGTAAGCTAGGAAATCTTAATCTGGAGCAAGGAAATCTTAATCTGGAGCATTGTAAAATCATAGGTGTAACTTGTACTTGAGATCAATGAAAGGCGCCTATGGCGCCATCACCTTGTTAAAAAAAAAGATAGGACGTAGTCTTGCTCGATCATGACCCTAGCTTTATCGCGAGGCAAAATTGCCTAAAAGAAGAAGAAAATGGAAAAGGATGAAAAATGCAATGGAATTCCTGACCTAGTAAGAAATCCCAGATTCCCAGTTCAGGTGTTTGTTTGGAAAAAATTCCTATGTTATACTATTAAATTCTCGATACTGAATCGATTTGATAGACCAGATATTGTTATTCCTGGTCCTTGTGGACTAACTGAAAAGGTACAATGTCGGAGATGATTCTGTCAGATCCCTCGGTAGGGTGTTCCGGCATAGCGATTAGGTCGGAGGGAAACAAGAGATCAAGTTACCCAGGTCCAGGCCCTCGAGAAGAGAAAATACCCTACTCCTGCTCGTGCATATCGTGATTGGGGTGTACAAAGTACATGTATAAACCAAGGGATTGTATCTATCTATCGACTAGCTTGGCTTCGGCTTATATAACATACCAGGGCCCCTAGGGTTACACAACCTAGCCATCAACGTCGGTGGAGGGGAATCCTCCATGGTTTTGGCGTCCTTATCTTGGACAACAATGGTTCCAGAGTCATCTCTTACGAGGCCCGTGGGCCGGACTGATGGCCCAGGGTGGAACCGACGTAAGGGGCCTCGGGCCAGCCTACTCGGCTTGGCAACCGACAAGGTGAGGCACCCCTGGGTCGTAACACCGTCATACAAGATGTAAATTCAATGTGATGCAGAAGGTTTTGACCCTTTTGTTTCAGGAGGGGTAGCTTGTCATAATATTGTTTCAGGTTCATTGGAGTTCAACTAGTGATTGTTATTCCCATCCTTATTGTGATCCTACCCTGTTCCCCGACCAGTTTGCTTGCTCACTAGAAGAGTCAAGTGAGAGCAGCTAATTTAGAAGGAAAGGGACATGAGAGGCTACTAGTTAAAATTCCATCCAATAAAACGGAAGAATTATACCATTTCTAAAATGATAGATAGGGATATAGTGAATAAAGCCATCTCAGCCCTGGTAAAAGGAGTAGTCCCCAACCCCGAGCTACTTTCCCATATTCTGAATTCAAGAGTTTCAATGTACGAGGTTCTACCACTGTTTGACGCAATCATCGTCAAAACCTGGGTTTGATCGTGGTGCAGAAGGAACACTAACTACATGACTTGCATGTAACTATTCACAGTCAAAGGTTGAGCCAAAGATTGTAGTCCTCAAACCTTCAAAAATATTCTGGATGATCCTCATGATTACTTTTTTCCCAAACGAAACAAAAAATAAAAAGCATCTATATTTTTGTCAGAGCTTGCTAACTTTGTGCAAAGAGTTGATGTACATTTGCGAGACATGATCAGATTTGCTCATGAGACAATGCTAGGTGAGACATAGGTTGATGGGTGCAGGTCTAATGTCGTATGGGGAGGCAGGGGTGGAGAGGGGGGGGGGGGGGGGTGCCAGTGCTAGAGTGTGAGGGGGTTGATTGGATGCCCTGGGCGGTGGCTTGACGAAGGAGACGGTTTGGGCAAGGTGTGGCAAGTGGCAGTGACGATGATTCGGCCGGTGGTGATGGATGGGTGAAGGTACGTGGGCAGCAGATCCATATAATATCAAGGGTGTATGACTTTACACCAAAAAATGAAATTTGATAACCAATAAACGTCAAAATTTTAAGTGGGCCAAAACAAATGTTTTTTATGGCAAATTATGTTGTCGTGAGGATGATAATTTTTTTAATAAGTATGGCAAATTAGCCATGTTCAGTTTTTTGCTAAGATTTGCCGTGCTTACTAAAGGAAATTGCCGTCATCACGACAACATACTGCCATAAAAAATATTTGATTTGCCATGCTTACCCCGTGAACGTCAGAGTTTTAACATTTTCCAAAAAAAGTGGTGCAATTTGACAGTGGTGCAGTTTGACAGATGAACATCACTTTTTCGCATAAGCTGGCCTCGTCCAACAAGCGTCTCGCTTTGACACTCCTGACGACCCAGTTGGCCAGCATCCCTAGCTTGATTCCCTCTCACTAGCCCCAATCCCAGTTACCAACAAACTTGAAAAGATGGCTTTGTTACGTGATTTTATACTGTATATATAACATCGAAAAAAAAAACCACCCAAGTTTGAAATCGTTGGTACGCAACAGGAGAAGGTGACCGACGCCCACACCCACTGCATCACTCGAAACGGTCGCGATGCGCCGCGGGTGGCTCCTTCTGGTCCTCATCTTACTCTGCCACAGTGACACGCTGCGCTGAGGCGGCAGTAGACACGTAGATAATCTCTCGAGATCAGTTGCGCACCGCGCGAGCTCTGGATTCAAATGCAGCATGCAACGAACCTACCAGATTTACCGAGTCAAACGTGATTAGCCTCTTGTTAACACGCAAACGGCTAGACCCGTAAAAAAAACACGCAAACGGCTAGTGCAGCTCATAGTCAAGGCTCAAGCTAGAGGCATGTAGCAGGTAGCACTGCACACCAGTGAGGAGGCGAGTAGCCAGCGGCCCGGCCGCGGAAGGATCTCTCGCTAATCGCTACGACCTTGCATGCATGGAGAGGAACGGTGGCGGACGCGCCGCCGCCATTGCGGTGCCGCTTATCGCCTTCGTCATCGTCGCGGCGGCCGTCGTGCTGCCGTCGACTGTCTCAGGTGGAAGAGCAGGGAGCCATAACAGAGAGTGCGGGTACCGGCACCATGAGCACTTAGTGCGGCACGTCCCGGGCGAGCCCCAGAAAGCGAGGCTGCTACCGGCGACTACTCAGGCCATCAACAAGAAGGTAATCTACTGCTGCACGCGTGCATGCACAACGTGTAGTGGCGGTGATGAATTGTTCGCTAGCTAGGTAGGATCTCACATTGCGTTTATATAGGTGGTCGGAGGCGTGATCGAGGAAGGCCTGGCTCGGTCTCGGGCGGGCATCCGCCGGGCGGCTCGCGCGCTCAGGGACGAGAGCGTCCGCCGGATACGGAGCTTCAGGGACGTCGGCGACGCTTTTGCGCCGCGAGGCGCCATCTACCGCAATGCCAGGGCCTTCCACAGGTACGTCGTACCTGTGTGTCTAGCTTTTCATTTTTTGAAGAAACAACGGCGATGATGTGTCGTCATTTTAAAAAAAAATAGTTAAACGACTGATGTATTGCGATGGATCACTCAGGAGCTACGTGGAGATGGAGAGGAGGATGAAGGTATGGACGTACGAGGAGGGGGAACCGCCGCTGGCGCACCTCGGCCCGGGCACCGACATCTACTCCATCGAGGGCCAGTTCCTGTACGAGATAGAGGACCCCCGGAACCGCTTCGCCGCGCGCCGCCCCGACGAGGCCAACGTCTTCCTGCTCCCCATCAGCGTATGCAACCTCGTCCACTACGTCTACCGCCTCAACACCACAGCCTACCTCGCGCCGCTGCGCCACCTGGTCGCGGACTACGTTCGCGTCGTCGCCGAGAGGCACCCGTACTGGAACCGGTCCGCCGGCGCCGACCACGTCCTCGTGTCGTGCCACGACTGGGCGCCGCAGGTCTCCGAGGGGAACCGGCAGCTCTACGGCAACGCGATCCGGGTTCTGTGCAACGCCAACACCTCAGAGGGCTTCAGGCCCAGGAAGGACACGACGCTGCCGGAGGTGAACCTCGCCGACGGTGTCCTCCGCCGGCCGACGTTCGGCCTGCCGCCCGAGAACCGAACCACACTCGCCTTCTTCGCCGGCGGGATGCACGGCGAGATACGCAGGAGCCTCCTGCAGCACTGGGTCGGCAGAGACCCGGACATGCACGTCCACGAGTACCTCCACGCCGGGCAGGACTACCACGCGCTCATGGCCAGGGCGCGGTTCTGCCTCTGCCCCAGCGGCTTCGAGGTGGCAAGCCCGAGGGTGGAGTCTGTCTTCGCCAGCTGCGTGCCGGTGATCATCTCGGAGGGGTACCCGCTGCCCTTCAGCGACGTGCTGGACTGGAGCAAGATGTCGGTGACGGTGCCGGCGGCTAGGATACCGGAGCTGAAGGTCATCCTGCGGGGCGTGTCAGAGAGGAGGTACCATGTACTGCGTGCCAGGGTGCTGCAGGCTCAGCGGCACTTCGTGCTCAACCGGCCGGCGAGGCGGTTCGACATGATTCACATGGTGCTGCACTCCATCTGGCTCAGGAGGCTCAACGTCAGGCTACCGTACTGATTCCCGGTGTCTGTATGTACATCTATCGTGTGTATTTGATTTTGTAAGGAAGGAGGCTGCTACGCGTCGGCCGGGGCGAGGCGGCCGGATCTGACACAAATCTGACAGGTGAACATCTTTTCTGTACTTTGCAATAGAGATCTTGTTGCAGAAACATTTATAACAGAGGTTGTGTTGCGGAATTTTTTACAACAAAGATTGTGTTGCGGATTTTTTTTTAACAGAGTTCATGTTACAATTTTTTTTTTGCAACAAAAGAGATGTTGCATAAGTGAACGACGGCCTTGCCGTTCCTAGTGGCGAGCGAAGGTCGTCTTCTTCATCACACGGTAGCAGCAGGAGCGGGCGCCGTCGATCGAGAAGAGGGAGAAGGAGAGAGGGTGGGTGGGTGGTGGAGGCGGCCGACGACAATGATGGAGCGGGTGCTCGCCGGCATCAGCGGCGACGCAGCTGCCAGCGCCTCGTCTGGATGAAAGAGAGATGCTAGAGAAAGATGAGGTTGTCATGGGAACAAACAGATTTGGTCATTGTTGCACGAAGGTTGGGACGTGTGAGGCTCACAGGACACGTGTCGTATGCACCAGACGGCGGACGAAAACTGTGTGATTCGCCGGGTGGTCTCAATTATTTTCCCTTGTAGGAATTGTCGATTCAAGAAGAAGAAATTTTAGCCACAGTACTATTACATGAAACTGAAATGAATATTAGTACAAGAATAGGACACGGCAGACTCCTACAAATCACATATCGAGATACTTTCCCCCGTTTCAAATTGTTGAGGCATATTTTGTTTATTAAAATCCAAATATGTATATATTTGATGACGTTGAGTATTGTGATTATTAGAAAATATATGATAGATTAAAATTTATGTCTACCTTTTCTTGCATCACAAATTGATCATTGTACTTTTATATATGTCCACTAAGATCAAGCAATAAACAATGATTTTATCAATCTTTGTTTATATTCCTTCTGCATGGTATCAGCCTAATTTCGATCCAAAATCTTAGCCGCCGCCGTTTTCGCACCGCGCCGTCCCGGGGCGGTCGATCTCCATGATCATCACCAGAGGCCGCGCAGCCCGTACCTAGAGTTGGTCTGCCCATCGTGTTGATCAGCTGCCCTAGAGAGTATTTTTCCCGACCCTTTGATCCGGGTCTTGATCGGCAGTTTTTTTTGTTTTTCGTTCTAAGATCGGTTTGCGTCGCCCGCCGCCGCCGTCGACCCCCGTGCCTCTGCTCCAACACCGGCGCGACCACCCGGCCTCTTCTCCGACCAGGCGGCCTCGCGCGACGTGGCTGCCAGTCACAACCGGCATTCGCGTGTCTGCCCACCCGTCGCTCTGCGCCGACCGCTGCCGCCCTGCTCCGAACGGGACTCTTTCATCACGTCCCGCCTGCGTCACGTATGTACTACTGCCTCTGCACGGCACAACATTCGCCACTCGGGCCTGGCCGCTCGGGCGTCGCTGCTGCGTTGGCCGCTCGGGCTTCGCTGCGCGGGCGCCGGCGTTGCATTTGCCGTCGGGCGCCAGTGCTGACGCACTCGTCCGTATGTTGTCCCACGCCGGTCGTCGCCGCCGGCTTCAGCTCGGACTCCGCCACCAACTCGCCTCCACCGAGCAGTGTCCCCGATCTCACACGCGGGCGGATTGATCACCCATCCGCCTCATATGCGTCGTGCGACCGATCTGGCCCGTCGGTTACGCGCGCCTCCGTACGTCCCGTTCGCCGAGTACAGCGCGCCCCTCCATCAATCGAGCAACGGGCTGCCACTATGTCGTCCCATTGGGCCGTAGCACCGCCGCCCGTGGTTCTCCCCGCGGCTATACCAACCCGCGTGTCGCCGCTGCATCGCCCCTTCAGGTCATAGCGTCACGGCACGCGGTCCATGCCGTAGCCCCAAGGCCGTCCCTGTGGCTGCACCGACCCACACACTGCCGATGCGTCACCGCTTTGGGCTGTAGCCCCGCGGCACGCGGTCCACGTTGCCGCCCCGAGGTCTTCCCCACCGTCGTCCCTTCGGGCCGTAGCGCCGCGGCGCGCGGTCCACACTGCCGTCCGTGCCCGGTCTTCGTCACGCTGTCGGGTTCTTTCTCGCCTACTTCAAGCACCGCCGCCGAGCTCCTAACATAGCCGCCGCCTCCTCAGGTTGCCGTAGCTGCTATCCCCATAGCCACCGCCGCCATCCACCCCTTTGTATTCGTCCAGCACCAGCTCTCGCCAGCGTCGCCGTCATATTCCCCGACCACTTCATCTACTCCAACCACCGCGGGCGACATCGGCCCTACGTCGATTGGCGCCACAACCGTCGTCGTGTCCTCCTTTGCTAGCCGCTTCGACATGGCGTACAACTCGTGTTGGTCCCCGTCTACGCATGCCCAGTGCTGGCAACACCGATGTGTCCCTTCGTCTACGACGTGTCCCCTGGCCTGACAAGCCTGGTGTGGCGCCTCGTCAACCGACTTCGTCCGTCTACGTATGCCTGATGCCGACAACACCGACGCGTGCCTTCGTCCAACGACGTATCCTGGGCTTGGCAAACCCAGCGCGATGGCTCGTCAACACCGTCTTCTTCCCGACGCACCACTACATCGACACCACTGCACCCATGACTAACACGGCGCCTACCTCCACACTGGCCACCCCGACTAGACATCGACCACGGCGTCCCTCGCACGGCTACCTCGACCACGGCTACACCACCCTATGCTCTCGGCTACATCGACATCGACACAAAGAGCTACCGCCTTGCTTAAGCAACCTCGTGTTTTCACTCCAGCCACAACTTTCACGATGCATCGACCGTTACAACTGTGGGGGGATGTCCGCCGGCTTACCTTCAAATTCTTCTCCAATCTCACCGCCTGCGTCGCTACAGTTATGACTGCGGGGAATGTTGAGTATCATTATTATTAGGAAGTATAGGATAGATTAGAATTTATTTCTACCTTGTGTTGTACTTCAAGTTGGTCATTGTACTCTTATATATATGCCCACGAGGCTCAACCAATAAACAGCGATTCCACCAATCTCCCTCTCTATTCCTTCTACAAATAAAGCTTAAGGAAAATATATCAACATGCACAATAGAAAATTAGTACAATTAGATTCGCCATGAAGTGTACTTTTATATTTATTTATTTAGTATTTTAAATGTTGATAGTTTATTCTAGACACTAGTCAAACATTATTTTTTGACGGGTAGACACTAGTCAAACATAGAAATGTTTGACTTTTGAAAAACCTAATTTGCACTACGTTGTGGAGCGCAGGGAGTATTTGACACCCCAAAAAAGTGGTAGTACACAAAGCTGCTATTAGTTTCTAACATGATAAGCAACAGGAGAAATTCGAAGATAGAAGTTCAAAAGATCTACTCCCTCCGTCCTATAATATAAGAGCGTTTTTGACACTAGAGGTCGGAGGGAGTAGTTAACAATTCTTGCATGTTTGTCTAGTAGGCCCTTGCCGTCTTTTACCTTGGCAAAGCGTGTAAAAGGTATCGGCATGAGAACTTAAGGATACAGGGAGAACTTGAGAGACAGTAAACGAGGTTCAAAGTCACAGGTTCATTACATCAGTGAAGGAGAGATCTGCCAACTGAGCCCTTGGGCCAGAACAGAATTGTGTTATTTACAGCTACTACATAATTGGACGACTTTGATCAGCAGGACAATATGTACAACAAGATCGTGTCTGCTGACATCTAGCGGCAGCGGTTGTTGTATTCGTTCTCCAGCTCCTGCCATGACCAAAACCATCAGAGACACCAGCTATGTATGCAAGTGGAATGTTATGAGACAGAAGCAACTAACTTCATATAGGTTGAGCATGGCCTACGTACATCAAATAGAGAGTTGCCCAGGGCGACAGAAGGCTAATCTTGTTAGTATCAAGATATATTCTACTGAAGCAGCATCTGTTGAAAAGAACACTTCGTACAGTTCAGCCAGCAGGAGAATACCCCCATTAAACCTGGAGTGGTGGGCTGGCGAATATTGCTTTCCCGTCTTTGTAGTGCCCTCAAGAACTCCTCTGAGCTTAGGTTCCCATCACAGTTTGCATCAAACACATGGAAAATGACATCCACCACCTTATCAGTCAAGTCCACCCCACAAACCTATAAAAAAGGATCATTAAAACAATCAAAACTCCGAACTAGTGATAACCAAGTGGGTAACTAGAGCGTATCAGCTATCAGCTAACTGTCCAGCTAGCACAGAATTGCTACAGTGGGAAAAGGCCAGTGATTATCATTAGAGAGCTTAAAGATAAATACTTCTACTGGAATTAGGTATTTCAGACTACATCTATAATAAGTACAATTATGGAAGACCATACATGAGTTGCAGCACGTTTCAGATCCTGCTTTGTCAACAAACCGTTTACTTTTCCATAGCTGAAGATAGCCATTGCAAATGGTTCCAATCTTCGCCGCAGATCAGCAAAAGCCTTGAACTCCTGAATTTCCAAATAACATCAATGATCTTTTAAACATGGTTGGCTCAAGAAATATAACCAGGAAATCGGGATAGCAAACTGTCAAACCTCAAAGGTAATGCGCAGATCCTTGACAGCAGGAGATTCATCAAAATCATCAACTCTGTCAAGTAGCTTGTTTATATGAATCATGTCAGCAGAAGCAACCATGGATAATGCAAAGTCCTTAGCAGATATTGTCTTGGATGATTTTATATCATAGTGACTGAACTCCAAGCGAACGATCTGAAGATGATTGAACAAAAAACAATGCTATCAGACCACAGATTACACCGATTAATTTGGAATTGTCATACAGAATATGTTCATCCTTTTACTCGGCCCATTAACAGGGTTTATAGATCTGGATTTATGTCTCTGTGTGGGGGTTGGTCACTATGTGGATATTAGAAGGTAGAATAAAATAAACATGCTTCACTAATTTCACAACTAGTGCAAAATAAAATTGATGGATAGTAGTAGAGTCGTCAAAATTTTGACCATCACACGGTTTTAGGCTTCCGAGACAGACAACACATCAAACAACACAAAAACAAGTTCAGTACAGCTTGTGTTTGACTCTTTGTACTAAGTATACAACTTAAAGATATGTCCTACTTGTGCTTATCACTGTTCCTAGAGACAACCATATAGCTTAGAAACTGAGTTGGCACATATGTTAACGGTATGATGGGTTTTGGGGTAACTGTACAATATCCATGAATACATGCACACACAAAATGGGTTACATGACCCACAACACAGGACTATAGAGAATGTTGCGTCAGTAATAAGATGCTGAAACGTAAATATTTCAGCAACAAAAGATTAAAAAGGAAAAAAAAATCACCTCATCATGTAATTGCTTCAAAAAATCAGAGAACTTTTCATAGTGTAGATGGTCACTGCCATCCTTGCCAAAAAAGTACTCAAGCAGTCCACCATCTTCCACTGGCTGACCAACCTTGAGTCCAATACGTAACCCATCCCTGTGGGCAGATCCTTGCCTATTGTAGGACCGCATCAACGCCATTACTTTCTTAAACTCTTCCTTATCTATTTCCCTGGGAATGATAAATAGCAGATGAGAATAATGAAATAACAGAGAAAATTCTTGCCAAATTTGGTTCATACCCTTCTGCATCATGAAATAACAAGTGAGATGATTGAACACGGATCAGAAAACAGGTCTTTTTCTGCACGCCAATGGTGACATGTAAACAACAATAAATCACAAACACGGAAATATTTAAATGGATCCTTGCGTAGATCCCATAGAAAAGAGAAAAGCATACCTTTAACTTCAAAGACCTTTAAAATTAAAAATAAAACAAATGCAGAAGAAAGAACTACCACTTAGGAGTACCACATCTTTCTTTTCCCTATCAGAATTTGTTCCAGGTGGACTCTAAAGCATGAAATTCTGGCAGCTATATTCTTAGATACTTGGTCTATACTGTCTATATGGCTTGAATTGCCTCAGTGATCTGCTTGCACAAAATTTCATTAATTTATTCGCAGGATTCTTGGACTCAAGGTATGGTCTATGTTGTTAAGACAAAAGAAACTAAAAAAAAACCACGATATACTGCCTTGATAAATCTAACGGGCTGGATTTCTTACTAAGAAAAGCAAAATGGATAGTAGGTCAGCCCCACACATCTAATGTATGGTTTCCACATGGATACGGTACTTTTTCAGTTGGCAATTTCGCATGTGCTTCTACTGAACTTATGCTAAAAGTATAGTCATTTGTTTGCCACCAGAGCATATCAGAAATTCTAATCAACAAAACTTATCATGTCCAGTTAGAGGAAGCATAATAAGGTGACATAAGTGGGCCATAAGAGTTGCCACATCAGATTTGAGATGAGTTGGAGAGAGGAAAAGAGAGAGACGAAGAGTGGGCTGTAGATTTATAACTTTGTGAGAGAATGTGGTGTTCCATACATTAATGACATAGTATTATATCTACGGCTAACTATTACATATATGAGTAGGCTATTAGATTGACTGGAAATGATGTGGCAATGAGATAGAGCTAGCAAGTGGTTCTATTATTAGCCATGCTCTCAACAGAAAATAAAATGCAGGAACATTTATTTCCTTCACATGTCACTAGCTACAAAGATTATACAAATCAACATCATAGTTGATCTGAGATGAGACTATTTGGAGAACAGAGGCATATCAATCTCAAGAGTGCAATGACACAATTAAATTGGTTCCAGCGGCTGGAAGATAGCTTACCCATTGTGGTCAAGGTCAAACATCTTGAAAGCTATATTGAAGCTCGACTCAGGAATGCTAAGCAATGTCACAAAAAAGATATACCTGCACAAGGCAACATAAGAAGTTCAAGAAATGCATTGAGTTAATATCACTAATGGATGCAGAAAGTATGAAACCACACTTGTAAGACCAACAGGTAAAGGCATGCAAATGCTAATAGCCTAATACCATAGTGGCACCTATACACCTACATGTATTATTATGTATAAGCATGCATGCTCGTTGAGAAGATTCAAGCGCAATAGGCATTACCTATATAATATCGGTGTGGCAGCTTTGCGAAGTATTACATTACAAATTGTATGATAATAATTAGACAAACTACAAAAACCTTCCTATCTGGTAGAAAATTGGATACCACGTCAAATGGAAAATATGCTAGACATTTTAGCTGAAGCCAGAAGCACTTACTCGGCAAAGGAGATGAGCCCATCACCGTTTGTGTCGAATAGCATGAAAAACTCAGAAGGAGCACACTCTAGCTCGCCAGGGTTGCGCTCCCCTTTGAGTCTTCCTTCCCTGACAACATTAGATTCGGATGGAGGGAAAACGGGAACAACAGCCCTCATCAAGTCGGCAGGTAACATGTAAACTTCGCCCTCTGGGTTCCGGATGGACGCAAAGTACTCAAAGATCTATCAGGAAGAACACCACAATTAGAACAGTGCTAGTTTATCGAATCACATAGCATGCAGCATGACATCGTTACCTTCTCAGGAGGGCTGCGCGTCCGAATGCGCTTCTCATAGTTGAAGAACACCCTTCTGCGATATGAGTCTGCAAAGCGAAGCGAAGAAAAAGGACGGTGAGCAATTGCGCCGCTTCCAGGAATCCGTCATATGAGCATTAGGATTGAGGACAACAAATGGCGGGAATGTTCGCTCGGCGTATGATCGGACGAAGAGCGCTATTCGTCAAGTGGCCGATCCATACGAAAATCGTTTCTCTCTCCTCACAAAACTCCAAGCAGAAACTTGGCTCACAAAATTCCAAACGGAAACTTCCTTCGCAAAATTCCAACCAGAAACTAGGCGTGGGAGGCACATGAATTGATCAGGTTATAAAGCTTTTGCGAATTATATAATGCATGGGTGCAGCCGTACGAGAGATCAGTAACAAGGGCACGCACCTCGGAAGAGGAACCTGCGCTTCTCCTCCTCGGGCTCCTCCGCGGCGCCCACGTCCCCAAAGCCCGCATCCGCCACGGCGAAGTCCCCCTGGCCCGAGTCCGCGAGCGGCTGCGGCGACGGGGGCAGCAGCCAGATCCCCAGCCCCGACCCGGCAGCCAGCGCGGCCGCCACCGTGGCGGCATCGGCTGCCCTCGCGTCGCGGCGGGGCGCGGCGCCCTCGGCGGCCGCCGCGGAGAAGGCCCGGAGC
The DNA here is from genome assembly GCA_011799875.1 of Thinopyrum elongatum. NCBI lineage: Eukaryota > Viridiplantae > Streptophyta > Magnoliopsida > Poales > Poaceae > Thinopyrum > Thinopyrum elongatum. The sequence goes on along the minus strand of CM022302.1, from coordinate 351,289,573 downwards.
CGTCGAACGGCGGATCGGAGGAGCGAGGCGTGGGCCATGGCGGTGGTGGGATTGACGTGCGTTCTCGGAAGGGAAGGGAATGAGAGGAAGCGGCGATGCGGGGGCGCACGGGTGGGACGCGGTGGCAATGTGAGGCAAGGAACGGGAGATTAGCGTGGGGCTAAAAGCTGCCATTATTGGGGCCCTTTTATGGTCGGTCGCGAGACGACGACCCGACCGGTTTTCTAGCGCCATCGCCTCGACCCAGACGACACGAGCACAACCGAGCCAGGTGCTGCTGCTTTTCCATTGGTTCGTGGGGAAAACAACAGAAGAAATGCCCTGCCCGTGTGCTTCTTCTTCCCGCTGCACCTCCTCCGGTTGCTGTGCAGCATCCCGTTTGTTTTTCTTTTGCTAATACGGCTATCACGTGGTCACCCTCCTCTCCTCTGGTCTGCGTGCCGAGGACGTGCCGTGCTCACCCATGGAATCGGGTTCGATCTCCGGACATACAGCACGGCATTCACATGCGACGTTCGGAAACTCATCCCGATCGGCGACATGCCAACATGCTAGTATTTTCTTTCGTACTAACATGCTAAATTGCTGACGGTGAGTGCAGGACTGAAGTATGCATCTATATCTATACTACTATTAAAAGAGCAACCTTGAATTCTCCTACAGACACATCACAAAGTGTACACAGAACTATCAGAAACGTCCGATCTGTCCCACTAGATAACATCCAATAGTCCATATTGCATCAAAAATCTGTCACACAAACCAACGTCCCAGATTAAATGTTTTGCCGGAGCAGACTACCGAAAGACTACCAAAGCGAGCAGGACCTAAATTAGCGGGGATTACAATCCCGTGAATCCGTGATTTTCTCCCTGCCTTTACAACGCCTTGCCTCTCCTCCTCTGCTCCCCACAGACGCGAGCGCGGATCGAAGCCGCCGCCCGCCGCTCCTCCTCTGCCGCCAGATGGGCGCGAGCGCGGATCGCCGTCACCGCCGCCCACTCCTCTTCTACTGCCCCACGAGCGCGGACTTCAGTCGCCGTCATCCGCTCCTCCTCTACTGCCCCATGGACGCGAGCATGGGCTGCCGTCGCCGCCTGCCGCTCTGCTCTGCTGCCCCATGCATGCGGGCATGGGTCTCCGTCGCCGCCATCCGCTCCACCTCTGCTGCCCCACGAACACGAGCGCGGGCGGCCCGCGCTGCCGCTCTCCTCTGCTGACCCACGTACGCGAGTGCGGGCTGCTGCCGCCGCCCACCGCCGCAGAAGAGACACCAAGCCGGCGAACTTTGATCTGGTATGAACTTATATTCATCACTGCCTATTAAGGTCTTCTAACTTTATGATGTTTTATTTTTATTTTGAATTCTTAGAGCTAGGTCTGTTTATTTTGAAATTTGCAATACTTGAGGCAGCCGCAAGATAAGACTGTAACATGGGCTAATTTGTCAAGTACCGATAATTATTTGAGATGTACTCACATTTGGTTTCTTATAGTATTGCATCATTGCCTGTTCAAGCATTAGCAAGTACAGTCAATGAGGAAAATCTAGCGGATCAGAAGTACCAATTCGATACAATTGATGTTGATAAAAGTGGACCAATTACTGTATTGAAGAAATGCAGCATGTAAGATTTAGAGTACTTTCATATGAGAATATTTTGCGCCGGTACTAGATGGCGCTGATGATCTTTGTATGTTTCAGTGGCCCTTGCGAAGGATCTTCACACTAAAGGCTCCTCATGTTCTCAAGATTATTCAAGCAGTAAAGCTTTCAGATTGATTTCCTTTTGGTTTCCCTTGTGTTTCAGAGAAAGCAACTGGCTGTATGCTATATGGTTTCCCTTTTGTTTCAGAGCAAGCAACAGACTGTATCTCTCAAGCAATTTACTCATACGTGTGATTGGAAAGACGACAACCATTTGTTCTACGACACTACTATCTGACAGGTACTCAATATTGTACTAATCGTCAATGCTATAGAAGTGTTCATCCTTGAAAAATGAAACTGAAACCGATTTTAGGTTATGAGACTTTGTCATGATTCCAGAGATGTACTAAATTCTGAAGTTTGTTGTATGACACTACTAACTGACAAGTAGATTGTTTGTCACTTACTTGAGTGTATTGGATTGGGTACACTAATTATCCCTATGTATCAGTTTGTGGTGTGCGATTCTAATGTGTGTTTTTGCTGTTATTGTCATTATCCTTGACAGATCATTCAAATGTTGGATTCATGGCTTGCTACAAAAGATGATTTGTGACTCCAATATGTTTTTTGCTGTTGTTGTTAGGTTGTTAATTCATCAGGCCGGGCTACTGAGTATATATATTGTGTTCATCTCGTCTTCCTTTTCGAAAAATGTACTGAAGGTAAGCTATTCTTTATTTACATTTTATTTGTTTCTTCCTGCTACTTGTACAATTTGCTACGGAAATCTTCTGACTACTTGCCTGAATTAGATCCTATTTGCACCGGTGCCTGCATTTTGTATTGAGAACCATCTGCTAACTAAGTGTAGAATAATACTTGCAAGTTATGTTTGTTGACTGTGTTGTGTAGCTTTACGCATTTAGCTGTACAAAACTGCGAAAGTAGGCAAGAACCACCTGCAGCTCAGGTCTTGTATTGTTCGACAATGACAAGCTAGAGTAAAAGTGGAGCCAAAATCAATTGTTGAAAGCCTTTTACTGGCAATGAGTGAGGGGATGTAGAAAGTGGCACTGCACTATGAGTATGCCCTTTGTTACCTCTGAATTGCAATTTTTGTGTAACACTAGCTTATATAAGGATGTGGTAGCAAGTAGGATTATCTCATTAGTCAGCTGTCAGCGCTACTATCTGAGAGACTGAGATTGCACTACTATCTCTACGGTCGACCGTTTTATGTGCTAACCCAGGTTCTAATAAAATGCAAGAGCTTGCGTGATGCTCATTTGCTACTTTCATTCAGTTTGTATTATCTCTCTCTCTCTCTCTCTCTCTCTCTCTCTCTCTCTCTCTCTCTCTCTCTCTCTCTCTCCTGTGACAGCAATGTAGCACAAATTCATCGCAAAATGGGCCACTCCCTCTTGATGCCGCCTCATGGTGCCAGGCCCCTTCTAATGTTGAAGGGCTTCTCAGGTCAGAAAAACTCTTATAGTTGCTTCAACATTTATTTCTTCAAGCTGTAACAAGAGTTCCCGCAACAAGGCGTCTTGCAATATTTTGGAAAAGCATATTATTTTCTGGACATTTTATATTGCCTGACCATGAATTTGGATTAAAATGCTCCTGATGAGGCTTGAAAACTCTTAATTGTGCTAAGACCCACCGTCACATTCAGGTTTATTCACCATTAAATTTCAAAGAAGGAACTTGCCAATCCACCTTGCACTCGTACTAAAAAAGAGTGTTTCCAGAGAGTAGAAACATCGCATGCAGAAATCTTCAACAAAGACGTGATTGAAGTCGTAACCGATGGAATGTCTGCTGGTGAAGCTATGATGGATCCAACTCACCACCTAATTGGCCACAATTGTATGTCCGATTAAGTGATCAGCATGCATGCATGAGCTACTTACTGTTATTATTCAGAGATACAGTCTGACAGTAGTAACTTAATTTGCTTAGATGCTCACGGAACTGCAGATAACGGCTCATTTTTCAGCCCAGTTGTGACAAATATTGTATAACAGGCCAAATTATTTTCCTTTTAGATTTATTATTCCATAGTTCCACACTGCCTGTCATCAGTAAGTTAATCAAGATAAGTTTCACATGCATGTACTGAACAAACAAATCTCCGAGAGCAACCAATTCTGTGAAACTTGCTGCCTCTCTTTTTTGTGCCGTCTAAATGTCTCTTGTGTATCTGATCACCAAGTTGGTTTTCCCTATACCATGTATCATCCGAAGGGGCAACAGACCAAAGTCTCGGATTCCTCGAGCAACAGATGTAGTGTTGTCAGTCTCTGAAGATGTGAATCCGTCTGCTCCTAGGCAGTCCCTGAAGATGTGAATCCGTCTGCTCCTAGGCAACAACAGAGGGAGGATTTGGATACTGAAAGCCAGTGTATGGAGGCTTAGTGGAGTCAGTCACCAGCCTCTCCGTTGTTTCAACAGCAGCATCAAGCGGCGCCAAAACATGTCAGTACTTTCATCTTGGGCATAGCCAACCTTATTGGTGGACTTCCTCTCATTTTTCACAATGTAACGAACTTCTCTCCTGGTTGAATTTTCAAAATATTTTAGTGACCATTACAGAAAAATCACATCCAAAACTCCAAAAATTAACATATCATTTTCTTGTGGATAACAGATTGCTGATCTGAGAGTCAGCCGAGTCATGAACGAGGACAAATGAGAAGGTCGGCCACTACTGACTCAAGCTTGGAGGTGGTCGAAAGCCCGGCTCCACATGGGCCTAGCACTGCTCTCACACATGGTGTTCGGGCTACTTCAACCAGTGCTCTGCGGGTTGTCGTTCAGCGAGAGCAACGACAGGGAGAACAAGATGATGGACGTCACCGGTGCTTCGCTCGCCTCCATCGCTCTGCCAGCGCTCGGGAAGTTTCTGGCCACAGACGAGCCATGACATACTTCAAGACTATCATTTACTACCTTGCCATCGACGTGAGCTTGTCCGGGATGTCGTACGGCGCCGGTGTACTGATCATGAGGCTTCTCGAACACTTTGGCACCATTGATCAAGGTGGTGCATCGGCTCCTCATGCTTCTCTAGGCCTGCTGTTCTCTCATTTAGGGGTGCACATACGTCTGCCTAGGCCTCATTCTGAAGTCTTAAGTTCCTTGAGAAAGTGCATGAAGAAACATCTGAATCTTTTTGAGTTGCTACCTGCTGTTTTTGTATTCTGGTGTACATTTTAGGTTACTATCATTTCATGTCAAAATGTGTGATCTTGGTCACTCGAGTCCGCCTGTATCGTGGAATGTTACTATCAGGTATTTTAGGCAGGAAAATAGCAAGATCAGTCTTTCCTTCCTTTTTCTGAGGAAAAAGATGCCATTCTTTGGAAGATTGTGAAGAAAGCAGCCTGTTGGCTTCCTACCAAATTATTATCAATAGATCGCATTATGTTTTGTTCACCTGAAGTTTCTGTATTCTGAGATATAACATTTTGCACCAAATCTTTAAATTAACTATTGTTCATTGGTACTTCCTCCATTTCTCAGTTTTCCATTTTTCTCTTCTGAAGAAAAATAAGTCCTGAAAGCACCTGGCAAAGTTTCCCAACCTGACCCTACAAAATATCGGAGGAAATTGGGGCCTAAATCTAATTGCTTTTGAGCATCTTGAAATAAATTTTATTTTCACCTCAGATTAGACAAATCTGCTTGCATCCTGAAGGAAGAAAAACAACTATTCGCTTCCCCGTCGACTCAGCTTACGAAACGATAAAAGAAGACAAACATAGCCTGGCTGGCCGGCAGGATTTGATCAAGAGAACCAGGATAGAATTTTTTTAAATATCTCAGATTTTTTATTAAATATCTCTCAAACATAGTTGGTCCACTCATGATTGATGACAAAATGATAACAAATATGTTCATTGCATTTTAGTTTGAGTAACATTATTTTATATTACAACATTGTTAAACATCTCTCTATGGCCTCTCTTATGTTAGTACATTACTATATTTTATGTTTTCTTTCTAGGGTTGCTTATGTTTTTTTCCAGATGATAACCATAGTTTTAAATAGTGGGCTACACCGAATAGCGACAGTTCTTCAAATTAGGTAAAACAAGGTTGTGATCAACTATTTCATAACTTTAGTGGATAGTTGTATATGAATACCATTTAGCGGCAGCACTACAGTGGCCTATATCGGTGCTGAGAACTGCTACACACATGACACAGGCTGGGCGATTTTTGGACGATGCAGCAAATCAAGCCGTTCATGTGTTGAGCAAAAGTGGTTAGCATCGTTCAAACTTCCATCGTGTGGAGTTCGGCCAGCAAATGTCGTCCACATAGTAGTTTCGATCGGTGCTATAGCCGGCTATTTAAAACTTTGATAATAATACGTGCGTTGCACGTGCACGCTTACTAGTAACTTCAAACATTCCCCACAAAAGAAAAAATTCTCCCCTTCTAGCTTCGCTGGTGAGACAATGGATTCTCCTCCTCTCTGTCCACCGCTTCGACAGCCCATGACGGTAGGGGAATCTCGGTATTTTCACTCCGGCTAGTAGTTTAGATTACCGTTTGTAGTCCTCACTTGTGCGGCGTCCGGGTGGATGGCGGCGCTTCTTATTCGAGTTGTCTTCCATGCCTCGTTCATATAGTAACTCTGAACGTAGTCAACGGAGCTTCGACGTAGATTTTTGTCATTGTCTTTGGGATGCCGAGGTTATGTTTTCTCGTCGTGAGTGTCGGAACTAAATCCGGCGGATCTCGGGTAGGGGGTCTCGATCTGGGAACTTAGGCAGATGGTAACAAGGACACAAGGGACACGATGTTTACCCAGGTTCATGCCCTCTTGAAGAGGTAAAACCCTACATCCTTCTTTGTTGTAAGGATTGTGGAGGGGGTACAAAGTACATGTGATCTACCACGAGGCCGGATGTGAATGAGTTGTTCATCTACGTCCTTGGTACCTCGGTTTATATAGACACCAGGGTACCCAGGGTTTACATAAGCCGATTGTAGTTAAAAGGTAATCAGGACGAGGACTATCTCCTTGTCTTGGGGTTTACGTCAAGTCTTCACGTTCTTCCTTCCTAATGTTTTGGGCCCAGTCAAACGAAGCCCACCGAAGATAGAAATAGGGGGGGGGGGGTCCTAAGCCCAATCCATAGGTTGGGCAACCGACTTCCCGAACATCCCATAATCCAGGACTCCGTCAGTAGCCCCTAAACCGGTCTTCAAGCCAAGGACATTCCTCGGTTCTTCCGAGCTGTTGCGCATCATTGGTCTTCGGTCATGCAAACTGGTTCAACATTGTTGGAAATCTTCCCGAGGAAACAAGGATCTCGGGCGTCCGAGGATCCATCGAAAAAATTCGAAGTACTTTGTCCTAAGGGCGAAGTATTCCGGCTGGGCCCATATGTCTGGGACCCACTTCTGGCCCCCGCCGTACGCCTTCGCATCGTGCGATCACATCCGGGACTCTTGGGAGCATGCTTCCGTCACTTCGGAGGTCCCACTACACGGCTGCTTTTACGGGACCTAACGCGTGTGGGGCAGCATTATCAGCAGCCCCCTCGATCTTTGCGCCCATTACGCGTACGTCACATAGGGAATGTGCGTGAGTTACATTCGGAGACTCATTCGTCCCCTTGTGGACTTCCAAATTATCCAAATAAAAATGGCCATAAAAAACAAAAGAGTGTTTTATTCTTCTCCTTGCGCCATACCACCTTGTGCCTTTATCTGATCTAGCGCCTTGCGGTGTCCAGACTTTGGCTCTAATGGCCGCTGCCATGTCTTCATCCTCGCGCTCCACTGGCCTCCTCGAAGTAGAGTGGAAAAGCTGCACCACAGCACAAGCCCAGCTAGATTGTCTTATGGCGTTAGGCTATATTCCTCCTCCAGAGGTCGCCTTCTCTTGTTCGGGGTTGGTCGCCATTAACGGCAATTTCACTCAGGACCCTCGTCACAAGCCCGAAAAACATGAGCGGGTATGCTTCGTCCCCTTTCATCTCCAAGGTCTAGGATTCCCAATCCACCCCTTTTTCGAGGATTGTTGCACTTTTACGGCCTCTAGCTCCACCATCCTTCTCCCAACTCTATTCTCCACACCTCCTGCTTCGTCATTCTTTGCGAAGCCTTCCTCGGTTATGAGCCATATTTTGACCTGTGGTGCCACTATTTCTGTGTGGTGCCCCGTCACCGAGGAGGCAACTTGTGATGGAAATATGCCCTAGAGGCAATAATATTGTATTATTATATTTCCATATTCATAATTATGGAGTTTATATTCTATGCTATAATTGTTATGATCCTGGAATACGCGATTCAGTGGAAAACTCATATGCACGTGTGGAATGATAAATGGCTAAATAAAAGATTCCTAGTCTTGCCTCTAGGACTAGCTCAAGTGTTGTTGGTGATCATGTTTTCCGGATCTTAGTATATCGTTAAGTGTTAAACGATAGTCCTAAAACAACATTGAGATTATGACGTTGGAAGAACGATCATATTGAGTCGACCCAAATTTGTCTGTTATGAATTGAGTAATATCGTCTATAATCAATTGTAATAACACAGAGTGTTAACATGTGATTTAGCTCCTTAAGACCATGAAAGTATCCTAGTCACTTCTTACCATACGGTGAGCTTTGGGGTTGCTCAAACGTCACCTGTAACACGATGATCATAACGACAACTTACAGGTTTGTCGGAAAGTTTGACAAGGGACTAGATAGCTCGGGATTTGCTCCTCCAACAATGGAGAGAGATTCTTAGGGCCCTCTCGGTGTGATGGCATCCATCATCGTCTGACCAGACACAGGTGACTATGTCACGGGGATGCCGGGACACAACAACGAGAAAAGGAACAAAACCAGTAACGAGGATTTAGGTATAATGAGCATGTGTTGACTCAGGAAGATACCGATGCATCCCGGGTTTTGTAAACTATCGTGAAGGAAAGGGAACATCACATGATAACCAAAGTTCACTCGCATATCATTCGTGTGCTCATAGGGATTGATATGGACGTTGCTACTTGTGAGCTGCGTTGGGATTTCCTCGAAGAAGAGAGGATGATGTAGTACAATAGAGATAAGTATTTCCCTTAGTTAAGAACCAAGGTTATCAATCCAGTAGGAGAACCACGCGAAACCTCATTAGCAGCACCTACACACAAAAGAGCAAATACTTGCACCCAGCGCGATCAAGGGGTTGTTAATCCCCTTGGCGGTTATTTGCAAGGATCAAATCAGATAGTGATAGATAGATAAATAAAATAACGGTAAATAAATTGCAGCAAGGTATTTTTGGATTTTATACATGATAAAAGTAAACCCGGGGGCCATAGTTTTCACTAGAGGCTTCTCTCTCGAACAAAAAGCATATGGTGGGTAGACAAATTACTGTTGGGCAATTGATAGAAAAGTGCATAGTTATGACGATATTCAAGGAAATGATCATGTATATAGGCATCACGTCCGAGACAAGTAGACCGACTCCTGCCTGCATATACTACTATTACTCCACCCATTGACCGCTATCCAGCATGCATCTAGAGTATTAAGTTAATAAAAACGGAGTAACGCCTTAAGCAAGATGACATGATGTAGACAAAGTAAACTCAACCAATATGAATAAACCCAGTCGTTTTCCCCTTAATGGCAACAATACAAATACGTGTCTTGTCCCCTTCTGTCACTGGGATATAGATCATCGCAAGATTGAACCCATTACAAAGCACCTCTCCCATTGCAAGATAAATCAATCTAGTTGGCCAAACCAAACAGATAGGTCAGAGAGAAATACAAAGCTATAATAATCATGCATAAAAGAATTCAGAAAAGACTCAATTAATATTCATGAATAATCTGATCATAAACCCACAATTCATCGAATCCCAACAAACACACCGCAAAAGAAGATTACATCGAATAGAACTCCAAGAACATCAAGGAGAACATTATATTGAAGATCAAAGAAAGAGAAGAAGCCATCTAACTACTAGCTGTGGACCCGTAGGTCTATGGTAACTACTCGCACATTATCAGAAGGGTAGCAAGGTTGATGTAGAAGCCCTCTGTGATCAATTCCCCCTCCGACAGGGTGCCGGAAAATGCCTCCAGATGGGATCACGGAAGAACAGAAACTTGTAGCGGCAAAAAAGTATTTTGGGTGGCTCTTTGTTGGTTTCCCAATTTTAGAAAATTTATAGAGGTGAAATTAGGTCATACGGAACCATGAGGGGCCCACAAGGTATCAGGGCGCGCCTACCCCCTAGGAGCGCCATGTTGCCTTGCCGTCTCCTCGTTTGCCTTCTGGTCTCCTCCCGAAGCTTCTACGGTCTCTCTTGTCCAGAAAAAAATCGTCAAAAAATTTCATAGCGTTTGGACTTTGTTTGGTACTGATTTCCTGGAAAAACCAAAAACAGGCAAAAAACAACAACTGGCACTTGGCACTAGGTCAATAGATTAGTCCCAAAAAATGATATATAATTGCATATAAACATCCAAGATTGTTACTATAATAGCATGGAACAATCAAAATTTATAGATATGTTGGAGACGTATCAAGCATCCCCAAGCTTAATTCCTGCTCGTCCTCGAGTAGGTAAATGATAAAAATAGAATTTTTGATGTGGAATGCTACCTAACATGTTTATCATGTAATCTTTCTTTTATGGTATGAATATTTAGATCTGAATGATCAAAGAAATAGTCTATAATTTGACATAAAGACATCAATACACAGGCATACCAACAAACAATCATGTCTTTCAAAATAAAAATGCTATCCCTACAAAATCATAAGGACGATGGAGCATGTAAAATACCATCGCTCGTCCCCGACCGCCACTCATAAGGAAGACAATCAATAATAAATCATGCTCCAACTTCTTAGCATAATGAGAGACTATACATGCATGCTTCGGGAATCATAAACCTTAACACCAATATTATTACTAAACCACAATCATTCACTAGTACCTCCCACATATTACCATCTCTATATCGCAAAACTATTGCAAGGAATCAAACTTACCATATTCAATGATCTACATGAAAGTTTTTATTATATCCCTCTTGAATACATATAATATTAGGACCAATTTCATAACCCATGCATATTGCCATTACTATTATCAACTCTCAAAATGATATAAGTGAAGCATGAGAGTATAATAATTTCTTTAAAATATAACCACCGCCGTGCTCTAAAAGATATAAGTGAAGTACTAGAGCAACTGCCTAGCTCAAAAGATATTAGTGAAGCACGAAGAGTATTCTAGCAAATCACGAATAAATGTGTGTCCCTCTTAAAAGGTGTGTGTAACAAAGATGATTGTGGCAAATTAAAAAGCAAACAAAGCAAAGACTCATATAATACACGATGCTCCAAGCAAAACTCATATCATGTGATGAATAAAAATATAGCTCCAAGTAATTTACCGATGGTTGGTAGAAGAAAGAAGGGATGCCATATGGGGCATCCCCATGCTTAGAGTCTTGGGTGTCCTTTAATATTACCTTGGGGTGCCTTGGGCATCCCCAAGCTTAGGGTCTTGCCACTCCTTATCCCTTCATCCATTGCGATCTCACTTAAAACTTGAAAATTTGGGCACACAAAACTCAAGAGAAAACTCATGAGATCCGTTAGTATAACAAGCAAATCGTAAACTTTAGGTACTATTGTAAACCCACTCATATTTTATTATTGCATATTACCTATTGTATTCTAACTTCACCATGACTATACCCCCTGATACAATCCATAGATTCATTAAAACAAGCAAACTATGCAACGAAAACAGAATCTGTCAAAAACAGAACAGTCTGTAACAATCTGAACAAACGCAATACTTCTGTGACTCCAAAAATTCCAAACAATTAGGACAACATGGGAAATTTGTATATCAATCATGTGTAAAACATTCAGAATTTTATCACGTCCAGTGAATTTAAAAAATTCTGCTAATGGGCGCAAAAGTTTCTGTTTTTTCACAGAATCAAAGCAACTATCAACCAAATCATCCCAAAGGCTTTACTTGGCACAAACACTTATTTAAACACAAAAACACAACCATAATAGTAGCATAATTGTGTGCTTAATCAAACATAGAAAAGAAAAAGGGAAAATAAAGATAACTATTTGGTTGCCTCCCAACTAGCGCTATTGCTTTACGCCCCTATCTAGGCATAATGCATAGTTTCAAGTGTTGTCATCCTTATTTTTCACCATCTTAGTAGGGCTTTTCAAAAACCCAGGAGGTTCTTTACGCTTCCCATTATTTCCAGAGAATGAAGCAATTTTGATATCTAAAACATCTAGCCGTTTATTGCAAAGGGTAATCATTGTATTCATGCGGTTGAGGTTTCCACTAATATTTTTAAGAGGCTCATTGGACTTTCGCAACTCAATTAATTTTTTCTGCATATCACCTAGTTTGTCCAAGATTTGGATTCCCTCTTGAGTATAATTAAATCCTTTTTGTGGGGGTGTAGTCCCCAATATACCCTCTATTATTTCATAGGCAGTATTAGCATCACTCTCAATAAAATTCCCTTTAGCGGCATAATCCAAAAGTTGTCTATGGGGCATAATTAATCCTACTTAGAAATTGGGAAACAAAATTTTTACGTCCCCCTTTATAGTGCAAACACGATAAGATTCCATTATCCTATGCCAAGCATCTTTCAATTTTTCTCCTTGTTTCTGTTTGAAGTAAAGAACTTCAAAATCTAGAGACAAAGAAGGGATAGTTACACTAGTCATAATGACAAAGCAAGCGAACAAGCAAACGAAAATATTTTTGTGTTTTTTTGTAAAACTATTTTAGAAGTGGAGGTGATGAAAACGAGCGACAAATGGCAAATGAAAGTAAGAACAAGTAGATGATAGTTTATGCGAAGGTACTTGACAGGTTTTGGTGATGTCTCCCCGGCAACGGCGCCAGAAATTCTTCCTGCTACTTGTGAGCTACGTTGGGATTTTCTCGAAGAGGAGAGGATGATGTAGTACAATAGAGATAAGTGTTTCCCTCAGTTAAGAACCAAGGTTATCAATCCAGTAGGAGAACCATGCGAAACCTCGTTAGCAGCACCTACACACAAAAGAGCAAATACTTGCACCCAACGCTATCTAAGGGGTTGTCAATTCCCTTGGCGGTTATTTGCAAGGATCAAATCTGATAGTGATAGATAGATAAATAAAAACACAAAAAAATAATGGTAAATAAATTGCAGTAAGGTATTTTTGTATTTTATATATGATAAAAGTAGACCCGGGGGGCATAGTTTTCACTAGAGGCTTCTCTCTCGAACAAAAAGCATACGATAGGTAAACAAATTACTGTTGGGCAATTGATAGAAAAGCGCATAGTTATGACGATATTCAAGGCAATGATCATGTTTATAGGCATCACGTCCGAGACAAGTAGACCGACTCGTGCCTGCATCTACTACTATTACTCCACCCATCGACCGCTATCCAACATGCATCTAGAGTATTAAGTTAATAAAAACGGAGTAACGCCTTAAGCAAGATGACATGATGTAGACAAAGTAAACTCAACTAATATGAATAAACCCCATTGTTTTCCATGATACGTCCATTTTGCGTCATGTTTTTATGTTGATATTTATTGCATTATGGACTGTTATTTCACTTTATAATACAATTCTTATGCCTTTTCTCTCTTATTTTGCAAGTTTCACATGAAGAGGGAGATTGTCGACAGCTGGAATTCTGGACCGGAAAGGGCTACATCGGAGGCACTTTTTTTAACAACTCCAAATGAGCTGAAAATTTATGGAGAATTATTTTGGAATATATTAAAATTATTGGCGAAAGAAATACAAGAGGGGGACCCACCAGGTAGCCACAAGCCTAGGGGGCGTGCCCCCCAAGCTTGTGGCGCCCCCTAGCAGGCCTCCGGGGTCCATCTTCTCCTATATGATGCCATTTCACCTAGAAAAAATTAGAAGGTTTCGGGACGAAGCGTCGCCGTCTTAAGGCGGAACCTGGGTAGGAGCACTTTTGCTCTCCGGCGGAGAGATTTCGCTGGGGAAACTTCTCTCCGGGAGGGGGAAATCGAAGCCATCGTCATCGCCAACGATCCTCTTATCGTGGGAGGACCAATATTCATCAACATCGTCACCAGCACCATCTCATCTCAAACCCTAGTTCATCTCTTGTATTCAATCTTTGTCTCAAAACCTTAGATTGGTACATGTGGGTTGCTGGTAGTGTTGATTACATCTCGTAGTTGATGCTTGTTGGTTTATTTGGTGGAAGATCATATGTTCAGATCCTTGATGCTATTCAATACCCCTCTGATCTTGAGCATGAATATGATTTGTGAGTAGTTACTTTTGTTCTTGAGGACATGGGAGAAATCTTGTCATAAGTAATCATGTGAATTTGGTATTTGTTCGATATTTTGATGATATGAATGTTGTTGTTTCCCTTAGTGGTGTTATGTGAACGTCGACTACATGACACTTCACCATCTTTGGGCCTAAGGGAAGTGTTGTAGGGTGGAACCCTAAGTGGAGATCTTTCACAAATTGGAGGGGGATTCCCTGAAGAACGCGAAGAACACGAAGAACACAAAGGGAAATCACAAGAGGAACACTCAAGAACAAGTCCAATCACACATCCACTAGACCAACAAACACGTGAGATTCACAAGGTATAAGAACAATCAAAGGGAAACAAGATACATGGTAAAGTTCATCCCAAATCCTATGAAGGAGATGAAGTCTTGATGATCTAGATAGATCCTTCCCACAAGGAGGTCTTGAATCCCTAGGGATCTTCTCCAATGGAGGCCTTGAACTCCAATGGAATGTCTCTCTCTCTCAAGAGGAATCCCACAATGGGAGGTACATGAGCTAAGATCTAATGTCTAGATCTATTCTTAGCTAAGTCTAAATGGAGGAGGAGGAGTATATATAGGTCCAAGACATGAAGGGGTAGGGAGGGACGAAATGGGGATTACATGGGCAAAGCCCGCAGCAACATACATGGGGCCTCGTGTGCACGGGGTAAGTGGAGCCCGTGCACATGGGGTCTCCAGCGACCTGACGCAGTAGCCCGTGCGCACGAGGTCTGTGAGGCCCGTGGGCACGGTACACGCTCGTGCGCACGGGGTCTTCAGGACCGTGCAGCCTGGGAGGCCCGTGGGCACAGGGTTGGGGAGGCCCGTGCGCACGGGGTCGCCTGGGAGCTTCTGCCTTCTTCTTGGCCGGTTCCTTCTCCGCTTCCAAGCTTCCCACTTGGATGGTGTAGTTGTTCTCCTGTGCTTGGACTCCTCCTCGATGAATGTGTATCTCCCCTCACACCTATGTATGCACACGAGAGAGGGGTCAAGTAGTATACCATCCTCGAAGGGTACAAGTGAACACGTGTAAAGGAGATGATTCACCTTTGTATGCATGAAGTAGATGTCGCACGTGTCACTTGCCAAACGGACTGTTGACATGGTGATGTCCATAGGATGCTCCGCATCATCCCCTCCCCCTTGGGAAAGACCCGACCTCGGATCGAAAACCAAATCACCATGGGAAATATATGCCGTCGCCGTGTAGAAGCAGACGATCACCAAGCGTTCTTCATCTTGAAGCTCAAAATGGGCACTCTCCAATGTCGCACCGTCTTGTAATTCCTTCAAAAGGAGCAAAGACAACAAACACTTAGAAAAACAAATGTGGTTAGCATTAGTGCAAAACCAAGCATTCAAGAGTTGATTCACCCAACAAGTGTCGTCATCAAGCATAGCATATGGTTTGACAAGGAAGTGTGGCATGGCATTTAAGCATATAAATTAAGAACAATCAAGGACATCATGGAAACAAGCATGCAAATGGGAGGTATAGATGCAAATATATGTGACAAGAGAGTAAGCATCTACCTCAAGGGCATAACAAGCATGCATAAAGCGCTCAACAAAAGGTCTATGGTAGGCATAGGAATCATTCACAACACCAAATAAAATGAAGTGTCTAAACACATGGGTCAAGTGCAAGACAATCCAAGCATAACGTGCATAGGGTGTAGTGAATATAGTGTGGCACTAAGCACAATATAAAGAGCAATTGTTCATCATGTGTGAGGCAACCAAGGTAAGCATGTAGCAATCAATGGGATATGGCATATGTGATGAAATGACATTGTTGCAACCAAGCATATGAGAGGAGCGAGTAGTCCACAAGTCGGATGCAACACAGAAGGCATATATATCATGAGGCATGGCAATGTGCACTACAAAAAAAAGACACATCCGTGACATTTTGGCCCGAATGAATTTTTTTTCTGTCATGCTTATGACACTTCTATGACGATAATTGTGACAAAACCACGTACCATCATAGATGTGGTGTGCCCCTACTTCTATGACAAAAAGTCATGATAGAAAATGGGCTTTTCGTCCTGAGCAGGCCGGGGACGCACCTGCATGACATTCTTTGGGCCGTCCATGACAGAAAAAATCATGGTAGAAGCAAGGGCGAGGAAAATATCGGGGAGTTCCCGGTTACGGTGGGTGGTCGGGGCCGAGCGATGCACTGTGGTTTGCGCGTTTCTCTCATGTACGCGCATGTGTGCGAGGCGTTGGCTAACTGAACCCGAGCGATCGCACTAGCTACGTTACTGAACCCGAGCGATCGATCCCTTGGCTGTTAACTGAACCCGAGCGATTCATTCGCTGCTGACTGAACCCGAACGATTCTTTCGCCGCTGCTGCTAACTGAACCCGAGCGATCGATCACTGCTGCTGCTTACTGAAGCCGATCGAGCCCCCGTGCGAGACGTAGCCAGCCGGTGTTGGGGTTGCCTCTCAATGAACAGTGACCGTTGCTACCGTGCGCGCGGTACGTAGAACGAGTCGAGACGTGGTGAGTCAAGCCGGTTGGTTGGCTGTGGATGAACAGTCCCGGTGGGGGTTGGATGAACAGGCCCCCGTGGTAGTAGGCCATTGCCGCTGGATGAACAAGACCCCGAGGAGGCCGCCGCACCCCAGCCGGTTGGAGGTGGATGAACAAGACCTTGTGGAGGCTGGATGAACAGTAGCCGATGGAGGCTAGATGAACAGTAACCCATGGATGAACAATAGCAGGTGGAGGCTGGAGTAAGTCTACGGTGGATGAACAGTAACCCGTGGAGGCTAGAGCGAGGCAGTAGACGGTGGATGAACAGGACCCCGTTTCTGTTGGGAAACGCAGCATGCAATTTCAAAAAATTCCTACGCTCACGCAAGATCTATCTAGGAGATGCATAGCAACGAGGGGGGAGAGTGTGTCTATGTACCCTCGTAGACCATAAGCGGAAGCGTTTCACAATGCGTTTGATGTAGTCAAACTTTCTTCACGCTCCATCGATCGAGTACTTAACGTACGGCATCTCAGAGTTCTGCACACGTTCTGCTCGATGAAGTCCCTCGCCTTCTTGATCCAGCAAGGTGTCGAGGTAGTAGATGAGTTCCGTCAGCACGACGGCATGGTGACGGTGATGGTGATGTGATCCGCGCAGGGCTTCGTCTAAGCACCGTGAGAATATGACCGGGGGTGTAAATTGTGGAGGGGGGCGCCGCACACGGCTAACAATTGATGTTGTGTCTTCTAGGCATCCCCCTCCCAACATATATATAGGTGGGATGGGAGGAGAGGCAGCCAGGGGGCGCCCCAAGTAGGATCTGAATCCTACTTGGGGTTTCCCAAGTGGTGCGCCCCTCCCTTCCTTATTTGCCGGAGGGGGAAGGAAAGAGAGGGGGAGAGGGAAGGAAGGGGGAATCCTATTCCCTCTCTTTCCTTTCCCTTCCCCTCTTTCCTTCTCCTTCTTGGCTGGCCCATATGGGGGGCGCACCAGCCCCTTGTGGCTGGTGCGTTTCCCCTCTTGGCCCATAAGGCCCATATCTTTTGTCGGGGGTGTCCGGAACCCCTTGCGGTGACCCGATATGTACCCGGTACCCTCCGGAACACTTCTGGTGTCCGAATACCATCGTCCTATATATCAGTCTTTACCTCTTGACCATTTCGAGACTCCTCGTCATGTCCGTGATCTCATCCGGGACTCCGAATAACATTGGGTCACCAAATCACATAACTCATATAATACTATATCGTCATCGAACGTTAAGCGCGCGGACCCTACGGGTTCGAGAACTATGTAGACATGACCGAGACACCTCTCCGGTCAATAACCAATAGCGGAACCTGGATGCTCATATTGGCTCCTACATATTCTATGAAGATCTTTATTGATCGAACCGTTATGACAACATACATTATTCCCTTTGTCCATCGGTATGTTACTTGCCCGAGATTCGACCGTCGGTATCTTCATACCTAGTTCAATCTCTTTACTCGTTCCATAATACATCATCCTGCAACTAACTCATTAGTCACTTTGCTTGCAAGGCTTCTTATGATGTGTATTACCGAGAGGGCCCAGAGATACCTCTCCGATACTCGGAGTGACAAATCCTAATCTCGATCTATGCCAACCCAACAAACACCTTCGGAGATACCTATAGAGCATCTTTATAATCACCCAGTTATGTTGTGAGATTTGATAGCACACAAGGCATTCCTTCGGTATCCGGGAGTTGCATAATCTCATAGTCGAAGGAATATGTATTTGACATGAAGAAAGCAATAGCAATAAAACTGAACGATCATTATGCTAAGCTAACAGATGGGTCTTGTCCTGAAGGAAATATGCCCTAGAGGCAATAATAAAGTTGTTATTTATATTTCCTTATATCATGATAAATGTTTATTATTCATGCTAGAATTGTATTAACCGGAAACTTTATACATGTGTGAATACACAGACAAAACACCGAGTCCCTAGTAAGCCTCTACTAGACTAGCTCGTTAATCAAAGATGGTTAAGTTTCCTAACCATAGACATGTGTTGTCATTTGATGAACGGGATCACATCATTAGGAGAATGATGTGATGGACAAGACCCATCCGTTAGCTTAGCATAATGATCGTTGAGTTATATTGCTATTGCTTTCTTCATGACTTATACATATTCCTCTGACTATGAGATTATGCAACTCCCGAATACCGGAGGAACACCTTGTGTGCTATCAAATGTCACAACATAACTGGGTGATTATAAAGATGCTCTACAGGTGTCTCCGAAGGTGTTTGTTGGGTTGGCATAGATCAAGATTAGGATTTGTCACTCCGAGTATCGGAGAGGTATCTCTGGGCCCTCTCGGTAATGCACATCATAAGAAGCCTTGCAAGCAAAGTGACTAATGAGTTAGTTGCGGGATGATGTATTACGGAATGAGTAAAGAGACTTGCCGGTAACGAGATTGAACTAGGTATGAAGATACCAACGATCGAATCTCGGGCAAGTAACATACCGATGACAAAGGGAATAACGTATGTTGTCATAACGGTTCGACCGATAAAGATCTTCGTAGAATATGTAGGAGCCAATATGGGCATCCAGGTTCCGCTATTGGTTATTGACTAGAGAGGTGTCTCAGTCATGTCTACATAGTTCTCGAACCCGTAGGGTCCGCACGCTTAACGTTCGTTGACGATATAGTACTATATGAGTTATGTATGTTGGTGACCGAATGTTGTTCGGAGTCCCGGATGAGATCACGAACATGACAAGGAGCTCCGGAATGGTCCAGAGGTAAAGATTCATATATTGGATGATATGGTTAGGCCAAGGGGTCAGGCCCACGGGGCGATAAGTCGGTGCAAAAGGAGTTTTGCGGAGGCCAGGGGGCCAAACGCCGGAGACCTTGGCGTCTGGCCCTGGGCCAGACACCAAGGCCCATGGCGTCTGGGCCAGATGCCAAGGATTGTGGCGTTTGGTCCTGGAGTCCGAGTGGGACTCTTGCCTTTCGGGCAAAACCGACTTTGAGGAGGCTTTTGCTCGAAGTTTCGACCCCAGGGCTCAACATATATATATAGAGGGGCGGGGCTAGCACCAAAGATACATCAAGATTCAACAAGCCGTGTGCCGGCAACCCCGTCCCCTCTAGTTTATCCTCCGTCATAGTTTCTGTAGTGCTTGGCGAAGCCCTGCGGAGATTGTTCTTCACCAACACCGTCACCACGCCGTCGTGCTGCCGGAACTCATCTACTACTTCGCCCGTCTTGCTGGATCAAGAAGGCGAGGACGTCATCGAGCTGAATGTGTGCTGAACGCGGAGGTGCCGTACGTTCGGTACTTGATCGGGACGGATCATGAAGGTGTACGACTACATCAACCGCGTTGTCAAACGCTTCCGCTTTCGGTCTACGAGGGTACGTGGACACACTCTCCCCGCTCGTTGCTATGCATCTCCTAGATAGATCTTGTGTGATCGTACGATTTTTTTTGAAATTGCATGCTACGTTCCCCAACATGTCCATCACATCATTCTCCTAATGATGTGATCCCGTTATCAAATGACAACTCATGTCCATGGTCAGGAAACCTTAACCATCTTTGATCAACGAGCTAGTCTAGTAGAGGCTCACTAGGGACACGTTGTTTGTTTATGTATTCACACATGTATTAAGGTTTCCGATCAATACAATTCTAGCATGAATAATAAACCTTTATCATGATTCAAGAAATATAATAATAACCATTTTATTATTGCCTCTAGGGCATATTTCCATCAGTCTCCCACTTGCACTAGAGTCAATAATCTAGTTCACATCACCATGTGATTTAACACCCATAGTTCACATCGCCATGTGACCAACACCCAAAGAGTTTACTAGAGTCAATAATCTAGTTCACAACGCCATGTGATTAACACCCAAAGAGTACTAAGGTGTGATCATGTTTTCTTGTGAGAGAAGTTTAGTCAACGGGTCTGTCACATTCAGATCCGTATGTATTTTGCAAATTTATATGTCTACAAAGCTCTGCATGGAGCTACTCTAGCTAATTGCTCCCACTTTCAATACGTATCCAGAATGAGACTCAGAGTCATCTGAATCAGTGTCAAAGCTTGCATCGACATAACCCTTTACGACGAACTCTTTATCACCTCCATAACCGAGAAACATTTCCTTAGTCCTCTTAGGTAACTAAGGATAATTTTGACCGCTGTCCAGTGATCTACTCCTGGATCACTATTGTACCCCCTTGCCAAACTCATGATAAGGTACACAATAGGTCTGGTACACAGCATGGCATACTTTATAGAACCTATGGCTGAGGCATAGGGAATGACTTTCATTCTCTCTCTATCTTCTGCCGTGGTCGGGTTTTGAGTCTTACTCAACTTCACACCTTGTAATACAGGCAAGAACCCCTTCTTGGACTGAACCATTTTGAACTTCTTCAAATCTTATCAAGGTATGTGTTTTGTGAAAGTTCTATTAAGCGTCTTGATCTATCCCTATAGATCTTGATGCTCAATATGTAAGTAGCTTCACCGAGGTCTTTCATTGAAAAATTCTTATTCAAGTATCCTTTTATGCTATCCAGAAATTCTATATTATTTCCAATCAATAATATGTCATCCACATATAATAACAAAAATGCTATAGAGCTCCCACTCACTTTCTTGTAAATACAGGCTTCACCGTAAGTCTGTATAAAACCATATGCTTTGATCAGCTCATCAAAGCGTATATTCCAACTCCGAGATGCTTGCACCAGTCCATAGATGGATCGCTGGAGCTTGCACACTTTGTCAGCACCTTTAGGATCGACAAAACCTTTTGGTTGTATCATATACAACTCTTCTTTAAGATATCCATTAAGGAATGCAGTTCTGATGTCCATTTGCCAGATTTCATAATCATAAAATGTGGCAATTGCTAACATTATTTGGACAGACTTAAGCATCGCTACGGGTGAGAAAGTCTCATCATAGTCAACTCCTTGAACTTGTCGAAAACCTTTTCGCAACAAGTCGAGCTTTGTAGACAGTAACATTACCATCAGCGTCAGTCTTCTTCTTGAAGATCCATTTATTCTCTATGGCTCGCCGATCATCGGGCAAGTCCACCAAAGTCCACATTTTGTTCTCATACATGGATCCTATCTCAGATTTCATGGCCTCAAGCCATTTTTCGGAATCTGGGCTCATCATAGCTTCTTTATAGTTCGTAGGTTCGCCTTGGTCTAGTAACATGACTTCCAGAACAGGATTACCGTACCACTCTGGTGCGGAACGTGCTCTGTTCAACCTACAAGGTCCAGTAGTAACTTGATCTGAAGTTTCATGATCATCATCATTAGCTTCCTCTCTAGTCAGTGTAGGCATCATGGGAACGGATTTCTCTGATGTACTACCTTCCAATTCGAGAGAAGGTACAATTACCTCATCAAGTTCTACTTTCCTCCCACTCACTTCTTTCGAGAGAAACTCCTTCTCTAGAAAGGACCCATTCTTAGCAACAAAGATCTTGCCTTCAGATCTGTGGTAGAAGGTGTACCCAATTGTTTCCTTAGGGTATCCTATGAAGATGCACTTCTCTGATTTAGGTTCAAGCTTATCAGGCTGAAGCCTTTTGACATAAGTGTCGCGTTCCCAAACTTCAAGAAACGACAACTTAGGTTTCTTGCCAAACCACAGTTCATACGGTGTCGTCTCAATGGATTTAGACGGTGCCCTATTTATCATGAATGCAGCTGTCTCTAATGCATAACCCCAAAACGATAGTGGTAAATCGGTAAGAGACATCATAGAACGCACCATATCTAATAAAGTATGATTACGACGTTCGGACACACCATTACGCTGTGGTGTTCTAGGTGGCGTGAGTTGTGAAACTATTCCACATTGTTTCAAATGAAGGCCAAACTCGTAACTCAAATATTCACCTCCGCGATCAGATCGTAGAAACTTTATTTTCTTGTTATGATCATTCTCCACTTTACTCTGAAATTCTTTGAACTTTTCAAATGTTTCAGACTTGTGTTTCATTAAGTAGATATACCCATATCTACTCAAATCATCTGTGAAGGTCAGAAAATAACGATACCCGCCGCGTGCCTCAACACTCATCGGACCGCATACATCGGTATGTATTATTTCCAATAAGTCATTGGCTTGCTCCATTGTTCCGGAGAACGGAGTTTTAGTCATCTTGCCCATGAGGCATGGTTTGCAAGTATCAAATGATTCATAATCAAGTGATTCCAAAAGTCCATCTACATGGAGTTTCTTCATGCGCTTTACACCAATATGACATAAACGGCAGTGCCACAAGTATGTTGCACTATCATTATCAACTTTGCATCTTTTGGCATCAATATTATGAATATGTGTATTACTACGATCGAGATTCAATAAACCCTTTACATTGGGTGTATGACCATAGAAGGTTTTATTCATGTAAACAGAACAACAATTATTCTCTGACTTAAATGAATAACCATATTGCAATAAGCATGATCCAATCATATTCATGCTCAACGCAAACACCAAATAACATTTATTTAGGTTCAACACTAATCCCGAAGGTAGAGGGAGTATGCGATGGTGATCTTATCAACCTTGGAATCACTTCCAACACACATCGTTACCTTGCCCTTAACTAGTCTCTTTTCATTTTGCAACTCCTGTTTCGAGTTACTAATCTTAGCAACTGAAAAGGTATCAAATACCCTGGGATTACTATGAACACTAGTAAAGTACACATCAATAACATGTATATCAAATATACCTTTGTTCACTTTGCCATCCTTCTTATCCGCCAATTATTTGGGGTAGTTCCGCTTCCAGTGACCATTCCCTTTGCAGTAGAAGCACTCAGTTTCAGGCTTAGGTCTAGCTTTGGGCTTCTTCACGGGAGTGGCAACTTGCTTGACATTCTTCTTGAAGTTCCCTTTCTTTCCCTTGCCCATTTTCTTGAAACTATATACTTCTGGCAATCTGACACCGAATGAAGTGCTCCATTTTTTTGCATGACACGTGCACCTTGATGCTAGATGTCCCGCGTGTTGGCAAAAGGATGAACAAAGCTCACGTCTAAAACAAAAGAGTGGAAGAACATAGATTCCCGACGACCAAGAAGGAGCAAGGAACCTCGTCGTGGAGCGTCTGCACTCATAATATTTTATATTATTCAGCGATATAAAATCAACCAAATCTCTCCATGTTTAACCGAAAGAGTCTGAAACACATCATACGTGGCCCACCTCATGCATTCACCATATTCCTCGGCCTCCGTGCGACACCTAGTTATAGTATATCCAGCAGCCTGTCATTTCTCGCTCCTCATCCTTATAGCCCGTGCAACACCTAGTTATAGCATAATCAAAAGAGTACTTGCTCTTTGAGCAAAGGGCCTTACTAAGCACGCATTAATTTCCTAAGCATGCTTCTTTCTACCCAATGTTGCGTGCACTTTGAGCATGTTGGCAAACCCACTGCTAGCTTGGTGGCTCATCTTGCAATTGACGCCGACACATTGCAGCACTCCTGCAAGGCCCAGAGGTTAATTTGAGAACAAGTACCTCGAGGTTAATTTGACAGACATGACTTATAAGTTGACAGAGGTCATATCACCTTTTTTGGAAACATGTCGTAAAGTAACACGAAAAATGTCAAAAATTACAAAACAAAGACCTCAAGGTTAAACTAATTTGATGGGTCAGTGTAAAGGTTTAAATTTAAACCTTTAAACCTTTACAGTGACCCATCAAATTAGTTGATATCGAGTCCACTTCCCATCCGGTCACCCATCTCATGACTACTCCATCCTCAGCACAGTTAACTTGGGAGTTCTGTTACATGAGCTATCGGTAGGGAAGCTGGTCTTGCTGATATAGGATGCCTCTTCGTATCCTTTACGGCGTACCTGGATGACGGCATGTTGCCGCCCAATGGCCAATGCCACATCCCCCGCAAATGTAGAAGCTTCCCTCCGTCGTCTAGCTGCTTCCCACGTTTTCCCCTGTTTTTTGCCGCCTGCCCACCTATAGAACCGCCTAGCACCGGCCAATTCCTCTCCAAACACCTAGCGAGGCGGTTGAACCGAACAAGTCTAGACTTGTTTCTAGTGGATTCATTGACGTGGCACCGGAAGGGTGTGATAGCTGACTCTGACAAAATAATTGACTACCACATTGGCATAAATGAGCATGGAGCCCACTTGTCAGCATGCTGGACGGAGGAAGTAACACAAGACAAAATGGAGCATGGAAGGGTGCGAATCGATTGGCTCATGTGTGATGACCACTAGAGCAATCCACTCAGATTGTACTCCTACTCCCTCCTTCCATATATATAGGGCCTAATACATTTTTCGAGGTTGCCTTTGACTATTGATAAGATTAATAATATATGAGATGTATAATGTGAAAATTATATCATTAGAAGCTCCTTCCATGTATGAATTTGATGGTATGCTTTGTGTAACTTGCATGTCATATATTATTGCTCTAACATGTGGTCAAAGTTAGCCTCGGAAAACGCATTAGGCCCTATATACATGGAAGGAGGGAGTAACAAATTCGTGCAAACACGGCCGAATTTCATTTACATTTACATAAAATAACCGGTTTCCACACGGAGTAGGTTTCTCGGATTCTAAGCGGGTTTAATGTAGGCATTTAAATGCGGCGAGGAGGCTCGTTCAGCTGGGCGTGCAGTGGGCGACGCCCTTGGCCAACGCCCTGCTTCAATGGCGGACGCAGTGAGAGGTCGCGTCCACCCTGTGCCGCCTTGACCGTGGACCTTAGTACATTAGTCGTTTGATTCATAGGATTGAATCCTATAGGAATTTTTACTAGTATGGAATCACATGTACTACTACAACATTTCATTGGAAATCTAGAATCCGCTCCAACTTTTTTTTCATTTCCTTTCTCTCTCCTATGGCATCAAACACTCAGTGCTAATACTATGGGATTCAAGTGGACATGCCACTCGAATCCTTTGTTTTTCCTATTCTTGCGTTTTAAGAATCCTAGTACTTGCTCTAAATTATGTGCGAATCAAAGAAAGAAACAGAGGGAGTACTTGCTCTAAATGATGTGGAGTTCCATTCCTCTTGGTCAATGTGTAATTCTCTATATGTACAGTCTTTCACAGACGGAGGGAGTAGGTTGAGAGCGCGAGCGTGTGTGTTGTGTTGTGTGTTGTGTGCCGCATGGATGAATGAGTGTTGCGTGCGTGCATGTGTACGTGTGAGTGTTGCATGCATGCATGAGGCTTCTACTCCCTCCCATTGACATGTTCATATTTCAAGCTTCATTAAGAGCAAGTACAACAGTGGGCTATAAGCCCGCTTACATGGCATTTTTGCCTATGTGGAGGAGAGAGACAAGGAAAAAGTGGAGGAGTGGGCTCTCATGCAATAGCCCGCCTCTACGCGTGCTCCTAGGCAAAGGCATTTAATAAGAAGAAAGAGATAGAGAGAAAATGAAAAGAAGTTGTGGACTTATAGCCAACTCTATTGTATG
This sequence comes from Thinopyrum elongatum, assembly GCA_011799875.1. Classification (NCBI taxonomy): domain Eukaryota; kingdom Viridiplantae; phylum Streptophyta; class Magnoliopsida; order Poales; family Poaceae; genus Thinopyrum; species Thinopyrum elongatum. The sequence goes on along the minus strand of CM022302.1, from coordinate 351,263,541 downwards.
AGTAATTAATAGTGCTAACTTTTGATGACACGACATGTATATATAGCTAGCAGCTGGCTATATAATTAACCATGCTCTAAAATGTTGCATGCAAGAATTAAGAGAAAACTCACCGATGCATGTTAAAGTTTTGGTCTTTTGTTCTTCACGCATGCACACATGCATTCCAATTAATACGTTCGTAAACACAATTTTCTTGAGGAAAACGAGCCCATTATTGAGTACTACTCCATCCTTTCTGGTTGATAAGGCTTAATTTGAAAATCTCTTCAACCAAGGTAGATGATGAATGGTGGAATTAATTTCATAGTTTGTAAAAGTACTTAATTAGTACTCTCATTTTTCTTAAAAAATTATGTATACCGACGCATTAATTACACCACATGCATGCATGACCACTAAATGACCAAGAACTTCTACATGCATTGGTGAGTTTTTTCTTTATCCTTGCATGCAGTGATTTAATACACCTTGAAATCTGAACATGTGATGGTAAGTAGTAGAATTGAGACTTATAAAATGGAAAAACAAATTTTTTGAGATGAGCCCTATAAACCGGAAAGGAGGGAGTACTTTTGGAAAAATATCTTTCGGGCACTCATCATTTACTACTACCTTGGTTGATGATTTTTTTATTGACCTGCATATAAACCAGAAGGAGGGAGTAGGTGTGCCTTGGCCAATGGTTCTTGTTGTTGGACAGGATGAGAGTAGAGGCATAGGGATACTGTAGATAGGAAGTCTTGGCGATCCATTATTCCCCATCTCGGTCAGAGAGAACTACTTATTCACCTAGTCAGTGAAGTGACAATACACGCTGCAGCAGATGGGACACTCAATTAATAAGTTGAGCCGGCGTGTTGGTATTACTAAATCAGCCTTACCCTATACTGCCATCATGTTTGCCAGTGGAGTACGCTTCCGCAAATACGCCTACACACCTCTCTTTTCCATTAACTAACATATGGGCCCTCTTGTGGTAGACCCACATGTCATTGGCTTAACTGTTTACACTCCGAAGGACGGAGGGCCACGGAGGGTAGTCTGGAATTATTAGGCCGGACGAAAGACCCTGCTTTTTCGCTTGGCTCTGTTGGCATTGCGTTTACTCATTGGGTGAATTAACTTACCGAGAAAGAAGGGACTGCATGCAAGCGCGATGGTCAAGACTACATGCAAGGAGGAGAGAGGCGGGGCTGCATGCAACCGTATTAATTAATATAAGCAGCCAATGCATGCCCGATTTAAGGGGTCTTTCTCTCTTTCCCATACCTAGCTGTGTACGCTGAACCGGTTACTTTCTGTAATTGCCCAGAGTTATTTTTGCCTTGGTAGAGATTCTGTCGATGGGTCTTTTAAACCCAGATGGATGTAGTACTATTTAGTACTCTCTCCAAAAAGGGCCGACCATGTCCATGGCTAATCCCTCCGTCTAGGTGTATAAGTCATCTCCCTCCCAATGCTCCACCTTGTACATGTGCTAAGGCTGCCATGTAGGCAAATAATCTGATGTAGCAAGGTAATTAAGAGGAGAGAGGTGAATATGGTGACCCCAGGAAGAAACAATGCCAAGCACGAGAACCTAGGCAAAACACTTAAATGGAAGAATCCCACCAATGCATGAAGAACTTTAATTGCAAAATCATTAAATGAAGGATGCTTAGCACTAACAAGTTAAGCACCTATGCATTGGGGGCTTTAGTTGCTAAAGTTTTTAATGTGCTTAGCACCTCATGTAAGCACTGGTTGTGAACCATGACCAAGGCGAAGGAAAAAACGAGAGATTTTAATGCTTATTTGCTAATTAATAGCATTGCATGCAATGAACTGACCACTGCATTTCGTGTTTGAAAGTCTAAGTCATTGATGTTATACACGCCCCACATCTCTTATTGGTTGATTCCTTTATTTATTTCAAGAAACAAGAAATGAGGAGAAAGTTAATGCACCGCGTCCAAGTGTTTTGGGATTAGACTAGCCACAGTGGGAGTAACTTCAGTAGTAACATCGAGTCCAACTCAGCAAATTTGCTTATGTGGCAATGAGTTAATGAGGAGAGAGGTAGTTTGAGTAACTTAGCTAGTTACTATAACATCACATGTCCCAATGCAATATGAGTCTATAACCTAATAAATGAAGCTTTGCATGACACCACACTTATGTTACTACCCACTATGAAGGTAGTAACATAGTCTAGGGATATGTGTATGTTACTAGTGTATGTTACTCTCCATTGTGGCTAGTCTTATTTGGTTTTGATCTACACCTAGACGGAGGGAGTACTCCCTCCATTTCTTTTTAGTTTGCATATAAGATTTGGTCAAAATCAAACTTTGTAAAGTTTGACTAGCTTTGTAGGAAAAGATATCAACATTCACACTATAAAATCAATATTATTATATGCATGATGAAATTAAGTTTCATAACATATAACTTTTGTATTGTAGATGTTGGTATTATTTTCTATAAAGTTAGTCAAACTTTACAAAATTTGACTTTAACCAAATCTTATATGCAGACTAAAAAGAAACGGAGGGAGTACCATCCCTTGCTCCATCATTGAGTGTGTGCACGATTCACGTTCCATTGAAGAAAATAATGTTGCGTATGTGCCATCAAATAGAATAACTTCATTTATAAATAACGCGCCACCGCGTCATGGTCGAACTTTGATTCGTTCACGCCTGGTTCCCGACCCACCACTGACAACTACTACACTCGCCAAAAGAGTAGTACCTGCGTCGGTACCTGCACCTCTTCTCTTCGTGCATGTATTCCTTTTTTTCGAATGATTCGTGCACGTACTCCACCTACATTCATGACCGTTGGTGAGTCTCTCCTACTACTTACTCCATTATTTTGCATGACCCGTGGATCTGGATGCTGGATGTCCCGCGTGTCGGCAAAACGAAGAAGAACATTTCCGACGACCGAGAAGGAGCAAGGAACCTTGCGGTGGAGCATTCTGGACTCTTAATATATTTTATATACTCAGCGATATAAAATCAACCCAATATTCTCCACATCAGTAGACCTCCGAAACATGGCAGCCCAGTGTAGTTTACATCATACATGGCCCACCTCAAACTATCACCATATTTCTTCGCCTCCGTGCGACACCTAGCTCTAGTAATCCACTAGCTCGTATCGCTTCTCGCTCCTCGTCTCTCTCAAAGTGCGGCGGGCTAGCGATTTTGCTGTCTATTAAGGTTGGTTAACTCACACTCGCTCCCACATGTTAGCGACATGCCAAGAGCATTCTAAAAAAATTACGGTATTCTATTGTTATGCCACGAAGAGGAATCGCTTTGACCAACGGACCAAACAAGACAGGCGTGCCGTGCCGTGAGTGGGTCCAGTCTAAAAAAATTACTGTACTCTATTGTTATGCCAAGACGTTCTTGTTTATTGTAGTACTCCTCACGCATGCATGCGTTGTCATTAATACTACTCCCTTCATCCATATATATAGGGCCTAATGTATTCTTCGAGGTTGCCTTTGACTATTGATAAGATTTTATATAATTTGAAAATTATATCATTCGAAGATCCTTTCACCGTTTCACGTATGAAATTGACGATATGCTTTGAGCAACTTGCATGTCCTATACTGCTGAACTGTTGCACGTCCACCGCGAGGGCGAGGGAGAGGGAGAGGGAGAGGGCGCTGTAGTCAAAACCCTCTCCTCGTCCTGCGAGCCACCGCGCGCGTGGGCGAGGGAGAGGGCGTAGGCGTACGTAGGGGTTGTTTGGATTGTGACTATCTTAGGCCCTACCTAGACAGAGGGAGTACATGATACTAGCAAATGCTCACCATCTAGTAGTTCATTGGTTGGTTTCGATTGTTGAATTGAGTATTGAGTACACTTGATGATGTGCTGCTACCGTCCAATATTCGCGTGTGGTGGTTTCTAGAATAAAAAAAATGAGGTACTTACTGTGGGAAAAGTGAAGTGATGGTTGCTTCGTCCGAGCAACTTATTACTCTGGGAATATTGGAGTACCACCGAATTCAACGAAGAGTGAAATGATGGTTGCTTCGTCCGAGCAACTTTGTGGCGAAGGTGGGGCTCTGTGATTTGACTGCTCACTAGTCATTATTACTGCGGTGCAACGACCAGGGTGAATCTCCCCTGCAGTTGTGCACTCAATATTGGTGCATGGCAGGTGGAGCCGGATGAAGGATGTCCCACATGTTGGCGAAACGAAGTTGAATGGTTTCTGGCATAATTTTCTAGCATAATGAAATTGTACTGAAATGCTATGAAGGTTCCAACTTTGGTTCCCGCAGAAAAAAAAGGTTTCAACTTAGGATTCATGTGTCCTCTTGCCTCAATATTGTCTCGTTACAACATTCCATCAAATACAAATGAAACTACCATGGCTGCTAATGCATCTCAATGATTCGCAGATCAGCGCCAATATTCACATCACAACTGAAGACAAAGTTGTGAGAAGGTGTCAAATAAAGAAAAATGGAGTATAATTGATCGACGCTGTTCGTAGGCATGGCTCCATTACCTGGCCACGGTGTTCATTGGTTGGCAGCTAGTTTCACGCAGCTCTGTAGCCAAGAAAGAGGTGTATGGAGGACATCACAATCCGATCATTTTGTGAAGTTCCACTAAAATCGAGCTTATCGTCCCTGTTTGCAAAGATATTTAGTCAGTGTGATTACAATAATAGTCGAACTAGATGATGAAACATAACAATCACAAATAGAAGTCGATCACCTCTGCGATCTCTCTTTAAGACTAACTACTTGTTGGAGAAGATTAGGCTCGGAGTTGGATGAGGAGGATAGCAAAACCAATCTCCCTTTCTGCAGTCCCACAGAAATGTAAAAACGTTGCTCGTGTGACATTTTGGCAGAACTGCACAAAACACGCTTAAGAAAAAATTGATTTTTGAAGTTCACCAAAAGGTCGCAATAGCAACGAGGTGAAATGGATAGCCCTGTTTGCAAAAAGAGGTAGAAAGGAAACAATTATTGCCCAATAAAGGGTTGAAGACACATACGCCGACAAAAAAGAAGCATATTCCTTGTCATAAGGGAAAGATAGCAGCATGGTGGATTATCAAAAACAGTGTGAGGATGAGATTGCAAGATGGAAAGTACGCCAGACGAGCTACATTTTGGGCAAAGAACTAGGGAAGATCCACATGCAGGATTTTCCACATGCAGCAACGTGGGAAGATGGGCAGTGGAGCAAGGCCAGAGGGGATACCTGGGGGTCGTCGGGATGTAACTAGGAGGGCGGCGACGGGCGGGATCTGCCCATACTGCGGTAGTGAGCAAGTGGCGTAGGCCCTACCGCGCCGGAGCTTGGTCAGAGAGAACGACGGGTACCACAGATCGGGACATGCTGCCTCGGTGCCGTCGAACAGAGAAACGATGCGCATCCTCCCTTTCCGCCGGCGGATGGGATGTGTCCGGATCAGTGACCAATGGTGAGAGAGAGAGGCCACCGCGCTCACAAAGAGATCCCAAGTTCCAGTCGACGTCAACGACAGTTGTTTCCGACTGGGCCTCGAGATGACTGTCAGGTATACCGCACTCCGATTCAAAATGTTGTAGCGGCGGCCCGTATCGCAGATTCCATTCAACCGTCCTGTTCCGAGGCCGGTAGAGGTTTACAATAGATTCGAGCACTGCTCAGAGCGGCTGGAGAGCAAAATTTCGTTGTTTCCCAGTCGCACAAAAGAATTCACAGCAGGTCAGTCAGGGTGGATTCAGTTCAGTCGGCACACAGCCCAAGATCGCCTCCACGGCGTGAAGATCTTGGTTATCGCCAGGACCAGTACCTTGGTCGAGGCCACGAGCAGTTTGATCCTCGATATCATCGCGATGACCACCGTCGAGTGCCTACACCCCCTCCGAGAGGTGGTTCATACGCGCCCCGGCGGTATGAAGATAGGCGCCCGATTGGTGATGAGCGGAGAATTCCAGTCAACCCTACACACCCTCGGGTTTGATGCGAGGTCAGTCCTTGTTCAGGGACTGGTTGACAGGGGCAGAGCAAACAGAGAAGGGCAAGACAGAGATCGTCCAACTGGAAATAGAGCATTCGTTTCTGGGCCTGAATGTTTCAGCAGAGCCATCCGGGCAGCTGAGATCCCGCCCCACTTCAGATTGGCTGCCGGTGTGAGAAAGTTCATCGGTGAGTCGAAGCTAGACACATGGTTAGAAGATTATCGAGTGGCAGTGCAGATTGGCAGAGGCAACGATGATGTAGCCATGAAGCACCTCCCCTTGATGCTTGAAGGTTCGGCCAGAGTATGGTTGAATCAATTGGCTCCTGGGAGCATATTTTGCTGGGAAGATTTAGCCCGAGTGTTTATCAAGACATTCGAAGGCACCTGCAAGTGACCTGCTGGGCTGACTGAATTATAGCACTGCGTTCAGAAGCCGAATGAAACTTTGAGGGATTTCATCCAGAGATGGACTACACTTCATCATGTGGTGGAGAACGTGTCAGAACACCAGGCAGTTTGCGCGTTCAAGGAGGGCGTCAGGTACAGAGAGCTTATCCTGAAGTTCGGTCACTCCGGAGACATGTCTCTGAGCCGAATGATGGAAATAGCCACTCGGCATGCAAATGGCGAAGAAGAAGACCGACTCCGTAATGGCAAGGGGAAAACAGTCGACCCCAATGTTGGGGGTGGAAATCTTAGTCGGAAGCAAAAGCGTAAAGCTGAGGCTGCGGGTCCTGCTGAAGCCGTAGTTCTGAATGCACAAGCAAAGTCTAAAGGAAAGCCTAAAGGGACATGGGTGCCTAAAAAGGTGAAGGACCAGTCCGACCAAGACGTCCTGGATTTGCCGTGTCACATCCACACAAAGAAAGATGAAGAGGGTAACTTGATTCTGCCCAAGCATACCACTCGGCAGTGCAGACTCCTGATTCAGCAGTTCCGAGAGGGTCAGCCCAGTGAGAAGAGATCTGATAAGGATGAAGAGGAGGAAAAGGATGATGGTTACCCGAAGGTCAATGCTACCTTGGTGATTTTTGCTGATGTTGAAAGCAAGAGTCAACCGAAAGTCATTAACAGAGAAGTAAACATGGTTGCTCCGGCAACTACGACGTACCTGAAGTGGTCGAGGACTCCTATTACATTCGACCAATCAGATCACCCAGCGCACGTTGCTACCCCTGGGCGGCAAGCACTGGTGGTCGACCCAGTCGTTGGGGGCACCCGACTGACTAAAGTTCTCATGGATGTTGGTAGTGGTCTGAACATTCTGTATGCTGAGACTCTCTAGGGAATGGGCATTCCGATGTCCCAACTCAGTGAGAGCAACATGCAATTCCACGGAGTCATCCCAGGGAAGAAAGCAAAGTCACTCGGGCAGATTGCTCTTGATGTGGTTTTCGGTGATTCCAAGAATTTTCGCAAGGAGAAGTTGACGTTTGAGGTAGTGGATTTCCACAGTGCCTATCATGCTATTCTGGGCAGGCCTGCATATGCTCATTTCATGGCCTGTCCATGTTACGTGTATCTTAAGTTGAAGATGCCTGGACCCAAAGGTGTGATTACAGTCACTGGGAATAGGCAGAGAGCGGAGGAGTGCCTCCAAAAAGGTTCCAAGATTGCAGATGAGCAGATGGCAGTGGTAGAGCTGGAAGAATACAAGAAAAATGCCGATCCGAGTGATTTGCTGCGAGCCAAGAAGCCTGCTTCAGAGTCTGCATTTCAGTCGGCCGGTGAAATGAAGCCAGTTCACATCCACCCGGACGACCCCACTGCTGCTCCGACTCACATCTCAACAACACTCGACAGCAAATAGGAAGCCGCGCTCATCCAGTTCCTCCGTGAGAACTGGGACATCTTCGCATGGAAACCATCTGACATGCCAGGTGTACCCAGGGGGCTGGCTGAGCACCGTTTGCGTGTCGACTCAAAAGCAAAACCCGTCAAGGAACATCTCCGTCGGCCCGCCGCGGAAAATAGGAAGGCGATTGGTGAGGAAGTGGCTCGGCTCCTCGCAGCTGAGTTCACCTGTGAGATATACCACTCCGAGTGGCTCGCCAACGTCATCATGGTCCCCAAGAAGGATAAATCACTTCGCATGTGTATTGACTTCAAACATATCAATCGGGCCTGCCCGAAAGATCACTTTCCTCTCCCCCGCATCTATCAGATTGTTGACTCGACTGCGGGGTGTGAGCATTTGTCTTTTTTGGATGCATACTCCAGGTACCATCAGATCCGATTGTATGGGCCCGATGAAATAAAAACAGCCTTCATCACCCCATTCGGGTGTTTTTGCTATATCACCATGCCTTTTGGTCTCAAGAATGCTGGCGCCACATTCATGCGCATGATCCAGAAGTGCCTGCTCACTCAGATCAGTCGGAATGTCGAAGCATATATGGATGATATCGTGGTCAAGTCATGCAAGAGTTCCGACCTACTGACAGACCTCGCTGAAACATTTGCCAACCTGAGAAGATATGATATCAAGCTGAATCCGTCCAAGTGCACATTCGGAGTTCCTGGGGGGAAATTACTCGGTTTTCTCATTTCCGAACGAGGAATAGATGCAAATCCCAAAAAGGTTGGTGCAATCCTCCGAATGAAATGCCCTGAGCATGTGCACGACTTTCAGAAGCTTACAGGCTGCCTTGCTGCTCTAAGTCGATTCATTTCTCATCTCGGTGAAAAGTCATTGCCTCTTTACTGACTGATGAAGAAGTCTGATACATTCGAGTGGACTCCTGAAGCCAAAGCAGCATTTGTGGAGCTCAAAGCCCTGCTCTCCACCCAGCCGGTGCTTGCTGCTCCAATCAGCAAAGAGCCTCTACTGTTATATATTATAGCCACTGGGCAAGTGGTCAGCACAGTGCTCATGGTTGAGCGAGAAGAAGAAGGCAAGACCTACAAAGTTCAACACCCAATGTATTACATTTCTGAGGTCTTGACTCCATCCAAGCAAAGGTATCCGCATTACCAGAAGCTTGTATATGGAATTTTCTTGACTGCGAAGAAAGTTGCACATTATTTCCAAGACCACTCAATTTCAGTCGTCAGCGATGCTCCATTGTCTGAAATCCTGAAAAATCGGGATGCAACTAGTCGAGTGGCTAAGTGGGCAATAGAACTTCTCCCTCTGAATATCAAGTTTGAAGCAAAAAAGGCAATTAAGTCTCAGGCAATTGCAGATTTCTTGGCCGAGTGGATTGAGCAACAACAGCCGACTCAAGTTCACTCGGAACACTAGACCATGTTCTTTGATGGATCCAAGATGTTGAACGGTTCCGGTGCTGGAGTGGTCCTGGTGTCCCCAAGAGGTGACAAACTCAGTTATATCCTCCAGATTCACTTTGATTCCTCCAACAATGAAGTTGAGTACGAAGCACTTCTCTATGGGTTACGTATGGCCATCTCACTCGGCGTCCGTTGCCTGATGGTTTATGGCGATTCAGATTTGGTGGTTAACTAGGTGATGAAGGAGTGAGATATTAGGAGCCCTGCCATGACTGGGTACTGCAATGCAGTAAGGAAATTGGAAAAGAAGTTTGAAGGGTTAGAGCTCCACCACATACCCTGACTCAAGAATCAAGCAGCTGATGATCTGGCGAAAATAGGTTCCACTCGGAAGCCTATTCCCAGTAATGTGTTCTTGGAGCATCTCTACACCCTGTCAGTGCAAGAAAATCCTTTTACTGAGGAGCCCCCCCAACCAATAAGTTCTACCAACCCGACTGAAGTTGAGGTGCCAGAAGTTGTCGACCTAATAATGGAGATTTTGGTAATCACCCCCGACTGGACAGTGCCATACATTGCATACCTGCTCAGGCAGGAGCTCCCAGAAGACGAAGTTGAAGCACGTCAGATCATTCACAGGTCCAAGGCCTTCACGGTAATAGGTGGACAGCTCTACAGAGAGAGTGTTACTGGCGTGACTCAGCGATGTATCTCTCCAGAGGAAGGTCGACTGATCTTGAATGATATTCACTCGGGGACCTGTGGTCACCATGCGTCCTCTCGGACCATCGTGGCCAAAGCATACCGAGCAGGATTCTTCTAGTCGCGGGCCAATGAAGCAGCAAAGGAGATCGTTGAGAAATTTGAAGGTTGTCAGTTTTACTCGAACATGTCTCACAAGCCCGCATCTGCTTTGAAAACTATTCCATTCGTCTGGCCATTTGCTGTGTGGGGGCTGGACATGATTGGACCCCTAAGGACTGGCAGAAGTGGTTTCATGCATCTGCTCGTGGCAGTCGACAAGTTCACCAAGTGGATTGAGGCCAAGCCCATCAAGAATTTAGACTCAAGTACATCCATCAGTTTCATCAGAGAGTTGATATTCCGATATGGAGTTCCACACAACATCATCATAGACAACGGTTCAAACTTTGATTCTGATGAGTTCAGAGCATTCTGCGCTTCCCAGGGCACTCGGGTCGACTACGCATCCGTTGCGCACCCACAGTCGAATGGGCAAGCTGAAAGAGAAAATGGTTTGATCCTCCAAGGGCTGAAACCTCTACTGATGCGTGACCTTAAGCATGCAGCTGGGGCTTGGGTGACTGAGTTGCCGTCTGTTCTGTGGGGATTGAGGACAACTCCCAACCAATCAACCGATCGAACCCCTTTCTTTATGGTGTACGGGGCTGAAGCCGTCCTTCCGAGTGACTTGCTTCACAATGCACCCCGAGTGGAACTCTTCTCAGAAGCTGAGGCAGAGCAAGCACGTCAGGATGCCGTAGATCTCCTGGAGGAAGAGCGGGAGATGGCCTTGATCCGATCGACTATCTATCAGCAAGACCTTCGCCAATTCCATGCCCGAAACATCAAAGGTCGAGCATTTCAAGAAGGAGACCTTGTGCTCCGAGTGGATCAGCAGCGACCTCATAAGCTCGCTCCTGCTTGGGAAGGTCCCTTCATCGTCACCAAGGTGCTCCACAACGGGGCATATCACCTTTATAACATAGCCAAGAAGAAAGATGAGCCACGTGCTTGGAACGCGGACCTGCTCCGCCGATTTTATACTTAACAGTACTCGGATCGTCGAGTTGTAATAAGAATACCTTCAGTTTGTTTATCAAGACATGATTCCTACAATATCTTAATGATTGTTCTCGCGTCAACATGTGTTCAAATCCCCCAGTGGGTGGCTTAGCCACGAACCTATTTCGCCTAAGTTTCAAAAACTACTCCGAGTGAAGAGCAATCCTCTCACTCGGGGGCTTAGCTGCGAACCTGTTTCGCCTAAGTTTCAAAAACTACTCCGAGTGAAGAGCAATCCTCTCACTCGGGGGCTTAGCTGCAACCCCGTACTCGCCTAAGTTAAAAAACTACTTCGAGTGAAGAGCAATCCTCTCACTCGGGTGGCTTAGCCGCGAACCTGTTTTGCCTAAGTTTCAAAAACTACTCCGAGTGAAGAGCAATCCTCTCACTCGGGGGCTTAGCCGCGAACCTGTTTTGCCTAAGTTTCAAAAACTACTCCGAGTGAAGAGCAATCCTCTCACTTGGGGGCTTAGCTGCGACCCCGTACTCGCCTAAGTTAAAAAACTACTCCGAGTGAAGAGCAATCCTATCACTCGGGTGGCTTAGCCTCGAACCTGTTTCGCCTAAGTTTCAAAAACTACTCCGAGTGAAGAGCAATCCTCTCACTCGGGGGCTTAGCCGCGAACCAGTTTTGCCTAAGTTAAAAAACTACTTGGAGTGAAGAGCAATCCTCTCACTCGGGGGCTTAGCCGCGAACCAGTTTCGCCTAAGTTAAAAAACTTCTCCAAGTGAAGAGCAATCCTCCCACTCGGGGGCTTAGCCGCGAACCAGTTTTGCCTAAGTTAAAAAACTACTCCGAGTGAAGAGCAATCCTCTCACTCGGGGGCTTAGCCGCGAACCAGTTTCGCCTAAGTTAAAAAACTACTCCGAGTGAAGAGCAATCCTCTCACTCGGGAGCTTAGCCGTGAACCAGTTTCGCCTAAGTTAAAAAACTTCTCCGAGTGAAGAGCAACCCTCGCACTCGGGGACTTAGCCGCGAACCAGTTTCGCCTAAGTTAAAAAACTACTCTGAGTGAAGAGCAACCCTCTCACTCGGAGGCTTAGCTGCGACCCCGTACTCGCCTAAGTATAAAAAATATTCCGAGTGAAGAGCAATACTCTCACTCGGAGGCTTAGCCGCGATCCAGCTTCGCCTAAGTTAAAAAATCCAAGAAAACTGCATTCGGATAAAATAACCAAGTTCGGATAAATCCAGCAAGGTTCAGAACCACGAGCAAAAGTACTCGGGCGTCAGGCCTGAAAGAGTTTAACGGTTACATAATCACTCCGCATTTCGAGGCAAATGTATTCAAATCATCAAGTTTTTCACTCGGCAGGAGGAGGGCTAGCTGGCTCGACGAAGGTGTCCAGGTCAATACCGTCTGCGATGTGAGTGGCTGCGTCAATGAAGGTCTCCATGAAAGACTGAAACTGAAGCTTCTTGGTGTTTGCCACCTGAAGAGCTTTCAGCTTTTCTTCCTTGGTGTCCTTGCAGTGAACACGGACGAGTGACAGAGCCACGTCGGCACCGCAACGAGCAGCAGACTTTTTCCATGCTTGCACTCGGTCGGGGATTTCATTGAGTCGAGTCATCAGTGACTTGAGGTCATTCAGAAGCACATCTTCTGGCCATAGCTCCTTGTCTATCCGCAACAGTGCAACCTTTAGTCGAGCGATATAGTCCAAGACACTGGCGAGGCGAGATTCCAGTCGCAGCACGTTCATGGCAGCTTCATCTTTGACAGGAGAGTTGATGGGGTCCAATCCCGTTTCGATCCGCCCGGTTTCCTCCTCGAAATTCTGACAGAACTCTGCACGGAGAGAAAAGTAATGAATCGGCAGCAACATCGTGAAGAAGTTTTTTGGTCCAGTCGGATGAGGAAAAGTACCTTCGAGCATGAGGAACATCTTCTTGGCAAGACCTCCCAGATAAACCTCCAGCTCATCCCTCTTTCGAGTGAGCACATCCACTTTGTCGGCCAGGACCACCTTCTCCTCCTTCAGCTATGCAGCTTCTTTCTTCGCCTCATCAACAACAGTCTTCAGTTTGGCATTCTCCTCCTCCAATGTGCCGACTGAAGCTAGCTTCCTGTCAGCTAGTTCAGTTTTCTCACGTGCCAACTTCTGCGCCCCCGCAAGATCGGTGTCCTTCTGCTCCAAGGCCTGCTTCATTTTGTCTAAAGAAATAACATTCTTCAGTCGAGCTTGGAGTTGGCGATTTTCACTACGCACATCTGGTCGGGTGGACTCACTCGGTTCAAAGGATGGAAAAGAAGAAATAACAAAGCATACAGTCATCAAGTTGTTACCTCCCATGGTTGCCACTTCATCCTGAGCCTTCTTCAGGTTCTCCTTGGCGAGCTCCAGGTCAAGATTGAGTTGGATCTTCTCCTTTTCCAAGGCAGCATACTGGGTCCCAAGTTCGCAAGATTTCTGCAATAAACAAAAAGACAAATCAATCGACGGAAACAAAGACGCTTTACTTCCGAGTGAAGATGAGCAAATTCAGATTGCTATTACAAAAGAGTTCTAAGACCACCGCCGAATCAAACATTCGACGGCGGTCTCGGGGCCTACACCCAGTGGGTGCACTCAGCGTGCCCCCACTGGTTTGATTTCCCACTTGGCACGGTCCGCCCGGCCCGAGTGGAAGAAGCAAAAAAAAAACAACACAGTCATTTGATCTCAGACCACCGCCGACTGCCCGCAGTCGACAGCGGTCTCGGGGACTACACCCAGTGGGTGCACTCAGCGTGCCCCCACTGGATCAGTTACCCACTCGGCAAGGCCTGCCCGACCTGAGTGAACGGCTACAAACAGACATATTCTATAGACCCCCGCCGAATCAAACATTCGACAGCGGTCTCGGGGACTACACCCAGTGGGTGCACTCAGCGTGCCCCCACTGGACCAGTTACCCACTCGACGTAATCTGACCAACTCGAGTTTAAGATTTAAGCAGCAAAAGAAAACACCCAGTGGGTGTACAGATGCAAGGTTCAGACCCATGATAGATGCACTTTAAAGGTTCCAAGACGCTCATCCGCGGACATCTTACGAATAATAAAGCAGCAGTTTTCAGATAGCATATCCTAACAGAGCAAGGCTCAGGCTGAAAAACCAATCGGAAATCAACTTACAATCCCACTTACTCGGACATTGGCCTAGAGGGCAGAGCTGGCGTCATAAGCGGCCTTGCTGGTCTCATACACCACCTTCAGTCGGTCCATCATCAGACCAGATTGGATCATTGCTTCCTTGGCAGCTCCTACTTGGTCCTCCGGGATGTGGTGCAGAGTGAACTGAGATGTTGATGGAGTCGACGATGCCACTGGAGGGGTCAGAGTTTGAGGCTGCCTAGTCAGGTCTGAAGTCTGAACATTCGGCAGAACAGGATGATCAGTCGACAAAGGGACAGCAAAAGAAACAGCAACCCGAGTCGAGTCACCTAGTTCTTGGACAACGGGCTCAGACAGCGGGCGAGACGCTCGGCCAGAAGGCACTCTCTTGTTCAAGGCCCTGCCCCTCCTTCCTGCACTCCTCTGGGGTTCATCATCATCATCATTTCGGAAGCTGGATAACATCTGTTGGCGCTACAAACACTCAACAGTAAGATTCCAGTCGACCATCAAAAACAGTCGACAAAGTGCAAAACCGCTTGCAGTAGCATATCTGCTCGGGAAGTGGCCGCGTCCGCAGTATCTACGTCAGCTTGCTCCTCGTCGAGTTCCATAGGAGACGTTGCAGAAGTAGCGGCTCTGAAAGTCCAAAATTTCACTCGGTTAAGCAAGTGAAGAAGTCCACAGTGGCGACGAAAGACGAGGAAAAGAAACACTTACGTTGAAGCAACAGGCACGACCACCTTGATCCTTGGCAGAGCCTTCCGGGGCTTGGCTGGGGCGACTATGGCTTGTTTTGCGGTCTTCTCAGTCGGTTCCGGAGTCGACGTTCGAGTACGCTTGAGAATCCCTGCACTTGATGCCGCTACCTTGCCATGGCCATCCGCAGGATCTTGTGACTGCTTGGAGTGTCTCTCAGAGCGTGGAGGTGACTCGACCTCCGCGCTCTCATCAGAGTCTTCGCTGTCGTCGTCGCTGTTGTCTGCATACTCAATATCGACGCTTCCGCCTTCGCTTTCTCCTTCTCCAAGGTGCTGCACTCCGTTCGGCATAGAATACATCTTAGTGAAAACCTGCAAGTCACAAGCGCAGATATCAGTCGGATTCAAACATCACTGCACATTGGAGATTACAAGATAGAAACACTCGACAAATCGAGCCTGACCTCCCCTAGGGCGTTATTGGCGTCGAATGGCAAGATCCTCCTGGCTCCACGGGGGTTGTCTCTGTTGCCAGTGATGCTTCGCAACCATTGAGCCACCGTCTCCTCGGCGACCTCCTCCGGGTGGACCCGAGCAGTGTCTTCTGAGCCCGAATACATCCACATTGGGTGGTCACGAGCTTGGAGGGGCTGGATGCATCGACTGAGAAAGACCTCCAACAGATCCATGCCAGTCACTCCACCCTGGACTAACGCAACGACCGCGTCGACCAGAATTGCTACCTCGCCCTTCTCCCCATCCTCTACGGTCAGTGAACAAGGAGTGCGGAGTCTCTCCAGAGAGAAAGGAGGAAGACCAGTCGACTGGCCAGGAGTCGGAACATCTTTGCAGTAGAACCAGGTCGACTGCCATCCCCTAACCGATTCAGGAAAAGTCATGGGGGGAAAAGTGCTCCTACCTCTCATCTGGATCCCTAATCCCCCACACATCTGGATCACATGCGTCTTCTCGTCAGTCGGATTTGCTTTCTTCACCGTCTGAGATCGGCATGTGAAGATGTGTTTAAACAGACCCCAGTGTGGGTGGTATCCCAGGAAGTTTTCACACATTGAAATGAACACAACAAGATAAGAGATGTTGTTTGGGGGAAAATGGTGGATCTGAGCACTGAAGAAGTTCAAAAAACCCCGGACGAATGGATGAGGAGGCAAGGAAAAACCTCGGTCGACATGAGTGGTCAGGAGGACACGCTCACCCTCGCGCGGTTGGGGCTCGGTTTCCCCCTAGCAGTCTCTAGGATCCGTGAGCAATCAGGCCGTCGGCGGCGAGGTTCTTTAGATCCTCCTTCATGACGGTGGAGCGGATCCAGTCCCCCTGGAGCCAACCAGGCAGCAGACCAGACCGTGACGTCGACCCCTTCGCCGCCTTCTTGCCCTTCGCCGTCGCCTTCTTCGCGCGCTCCAGAGCCACGGTCTTGTCCTTCACCATGGCGACGGAGCTCAAGAGGAATAGATGGAAGAGTGGAGCGCTGGGGAAGATAAGGCGGAGAAGCGGGGAGAAAGAGGGCGAATTGGGAAGCACTGTACCACGCGTCCGCAGCTACGCCTTTTATGGCTTCACTTCCGAGTGACTGACCCGTGGGCCCATGCGATCCTGGCGCATCCCATAACAGACGCCAGCCCGGTACGTGGCGAAAAATGTGGCGTGAGGATCGAGGAGTCCCTATCCGCCTGCCCCGCTTACCGCGCCGCGTCTCATCCCGCGCGCTTCCCCAAATTTCAAATCCCGTGAGATCCGGGAACCGCAGCGCAGTCGAATCACGCCAAAGATATCACATTCCAATTTACTCGATGATATGCAGCATAGTTCACTCGGTAATTTCAGAAGCCAGAATTGATCAAGGCGACTGATGAAGGGTTAAAGTTCCAGCATGCTTTCAAGACCTTGAAGGAATGCCTCCGAAGCATTGAACCAGGTCGGAATCAATTTCAACCCTTCTTCACTCGGTCCTCAATCCATTCGGGGGCTAATGACGATGACACATACCTAGGGTAGGGTCTTAGGCCTGACCTAGACACCCTACCCAAGGACGCTACCTTAGAGTCCAAGGCCTACAAAGTTCAACAGAAGATACTGACTGAAATCATCCTGAAGTGCAACTCACTCGACGAAAGATTCCACTCGGATATCCCAATTCCACTCGACCACAATTACTTCACTCGACCATACAAAAACCCACTTGGAGTACAGAAGGCCTAAAGTCACCCTAGGATGGCAACGGTCAGGCATTCACTCCGTCGTCATAAAGATCATTTATAGCAGGCGTTACCAGTAATGTTCTAGTCTTAACTCACATTGAACCCCGCTGTAACGGAGGGTTGCGAAGGGCCTCACGCACTCTATATAAGCCACCCCTCCCCTCTGGCACAAGGGTTCGCACCCCTTGTAACATTTGCACACATACAGTCGACAAGCCTCCGCGACACCGAGACGTAGGGCTATTACCTCCTCAGAGAGGGGCCTGAACTCGTAAATCTGTGCGTACAACCTTGCCGTAGCTAGGACACTACCTCCTCCTACGTACCCCCTACTCTTACTATCAGACTCATTCCCACGACAACCGCCGCCTTGTGTGAGATATTGTGAAGAGAGACAAACCCCGTCAGGCAGGCTCCATTGTATATAGTGGAGCGGACTACTTTTTTCTCCATAACAATCATTTTATATTCTGTGTATGTGCCATTGAGCAATATAACTTTATTTAAAAATAACGCGCCAACACATCAAGTTGAAGTTTGTTTCGTGCACGCGTGGTACACGACCTCCGTAGGTAAACAACCGCTACACGCTCTCAAGTTAGCATGTGGGCTGCCATTTCGTATAGAAATGAGCTCCACCGTGTACCCGCGCGGGTGTGGCTGGGCACGAAGCGTGAGTACGTGCACCTATTCTCTTCGTGTACGTACACCACCTATGTGGGTTTGTGTGAGAGAGATACAAACCTAGAGACAGATAGTGTGTGGGTTCGTGAGTGTTTTTTTTGGGAGGGGGGTGCATGAGAGATAGACAGGGAATATGTGTCGATGATATCTCAAACAAAAAATATAACATATGCAATGTGTGTGAAACAGAGGCCTGGATATATCATATATAGAGGGGGCGATCCATGAGAAGAGATTGGAGGTATCATCGGCGTGAGATATCCATAGAATCGAAGAGAGGGATGAAGTGTGTGTGTGCGCGCGATCGATAAAGAGTGTCATCGGATTTGTGTGTGCCCACGTCAAAGATATAGGGTGGCTGGCCTACTGGAACATGAGAGGGGACATGTGCAGTTTGTCTCTGTGGCATGGATACCTACCTACATTGTTCGACTATCGGTGTGTGTGTGTGGGGGGGGGGGCAGAGACCTAACTATAGAGGTAGACCGGTCGGTATATGTGTGGAGGAGGAGAGAGACCTACCTTATGTATTGAGGGAGATCGATCGGCATCCAAGCATATGTGTAGGAGAGGAATAAGGTTGGGAGAGAGACAGAGCTAGAGTGTCGGAGGGGTTGGTGGTGGAGTTGCTTCTCACAAATGGTGGGAGAGGCCCGCTAGACAAACGGCGGGCACGCCTGCAATATCAATAAGAGAGGGGATGCCTACCTGTTTGTGCACGTGTGTGTGAGAGATGGGTCAGGAGGCATGCACGAATGATGAGGGGGGACGATATGGATGTGGTAAGCATATGTAACTACATAGGAAGATCAATCATCCTTTGTCGGAGAAAGGGAGAGACAAAACTTGTGAGGTACGTGTGGCACCCCGGCTCAGAGCAACCGGTTTACCTTGAATTGCCAGCCCAGACATCTAGTCTTCTGGCAACACACAACAACTTGGTACAGAATACAACCGCTTTACTGATGCTAGTGGAAACATAGGTTCGATATTACATCAAATAGCGAGGCCAAGCGGCACACACGGTGTGGCTGAACAGTATGTACATTATTTAATGAACATGAAGGGGCCTCGATCACGACAACTACGCGGCAGCGGAACAACGACGAAGCGGAACTCCATACCACAGGGACACTGATGTGGACGTGATCTAGACATGGGAAGCACTCCGATCCGGTAAGACTTTCCTGAAATCTGGCATGACACTCCAGGTCAGTACATTGAATGTACTTGCAAGCTCACAACAAGTATAAGCATAATGGCAAACAATAATATGACAATTAAGCAGGTTAAATGCAAGTCTACAACAGACTACTCATGCAGTAAATCATGTTTGTGCACCGAGTCCCTTGGACTCTCTCACCAAACGGGTTACCTCGTAACCACCCTCATCATTACGGTGATCACTCTCGGATCGCAAACGAAACCAACACTTTGGTTCCCACAACAACGACCATCTTCATGGTCCCAACAATTTCATCACATAACCAGGGCCAACCATATAACTTTAGTGTGCAAGATTAACTTAGTCATGTTGATCCATGGTGTGACCTACTTACGAGCTGTGTCCGTAACCGAGGACGCGACTATCGATAGATTTAATAAACACTCTGCAGAGGTTAGTACACTGTACCCACACCACGGAACCCATGGCCTCGCACTCCCATTCTGGTGGACCAACGGCATTCCGACAGAACCCTCCCATTGCCATGACACTCTCTCGGCCACTCCGACCAACTCCCCTCTTGGGCTAAGTCATGGGTGGCCCCGATGTCTACCAAAGACATCCAATGGCCACCGTCGTGGCAAAACAATCAACGGTCCCAAACGGGGACAAGGTACCATAACAACAATGGGCACACAAGGTTATGTCTGCTTACCGGGCCAGTGTACCGCACACCCATAACCTTCCCTCGTTGGAGGCACCGACCTGAGGCATGACAACGGACCGAATAAGGGCCTTCCCTTAAAGGCAAATGTGGTTGCATTGGGAAGCTCGATTCGGTGGCACCATGACTCGATCAACATTATGTTCAAGTTGAATTAATATCAGGTTTAACTTGAAATAAAAGAACTCGAGTCATAGTATGCCATGAACATGCAACTATCTGACATGCACTATATCCACATAACACGAAAGTAAACGGATCAACATCATAGAATCATTCTACTTGCACTACTAATCACTTTAACTCACTGGTTTCAACTTCACGGGTTTTCAATCCCATCATTTTTAGTTATGCCATTAACATAGTAAAATCAATACCTCATATATGAAAATGATACCGATCATAACCAACCATAGCCATACTACCAAAGTACTTCTACTGCCTCACACTAGTTCATGCTCTCAAACACTACTGTAAACTAAGCACTTCAATCATGACAAAGTAAACTAGCATAAGCAATACTTATTAAATGATTAAATGCATGAAATAAACCATATTCAAGTTGGAAAAATCATAATTATTGAAATGACACCATGCAAATATTTGTGTGGCTTGCCTTAGCACAGAGGAGGGTCACACTCCTCCTGTCTCTCCTCTAGGCAAGCTTCTCCTTCTGAAAATAAATAAAACAGCAAAAAGAAAACATCAAGAACACTTCTGAAATTCACCAGAAATTCTAGGCAGCAGAGAAAAATCTCAAATTTTGTGTGCTGCTAGAATATTTCAATACAAACACAATGCAAAAAGAATCAATTCATTTGGACTTATGGTTTAGGAGTTAGGACTGGTCAAAGTTTCTGGTCAAAATTTGAATTAAATTCAAATAAAAAGAAAAAAGGGGGGTGACGTCGAAGGCGTAATCCCGCGGGGCGTCACCACTTATACCGCTTCGGGCGCGGCTGACTGGCTGACAGTGGGCCCCCGTGGTCAGGTTTAGAGAGATAGGGAGGGAAACAGAGGAGGGGCGGCGAATCGCCGGCGATTCTCCGGCGAGGAGGGGTCGGCGGCCGCCGTGGAGGGGGGAATGGTTGCGCAAGACTACGGCGAGCATGTACGTACCCGAAATGTGGCTAGGGGTGGACGGATCGTGTTGCGCTGGTCTTCTCCAGAGACGTCGGTGGAGGGAGCTCGTCGGAGTTGGTGATTCCGGTGAGGCAGGGCCGGTCCAGCAGCTCCAACAGCACCAACGCACACCAGTGGTTCACCAGAGACACGCCGGAGGAGTCGGTCGAGCTCGAGAGGCTCTGAAGGAGTGGGAAGCAATAGAGGGGATCGCCGGCGAGCTCGGGTCGGGAATGGCGGCCAGAGGCATGCCCGGCCGGGCTGTGGCTATCTGCGGCGTCGTGGTTGTTGTGTGAGTGTGTTGCGATGCTCGGAGAGGCCGGGGAGGGGCTGTATTTATAGGCGAGGGAGGAGGGGGCTTGGGCTCCGCTGGAGTTCTCTGGAGATGGCGCCCGGCGACGAGAGGTGTCAGTGAGAGGGGGAGAAGAAGCCGTGGCTCACGCGGCCATTGTGGGAGGGAGGAGACGAGCACAGGGGCTCGGGTGGCGATGAGAACAGTGGCACGGACGCACTGTGCGCTTGGCCGCGTCGTGCCCGTGCTCGCTGCGGCGAGCTTCGGCGTCGGCGAGCACCAGGGGGAGTTAAGGGCGTCAAGATGACGATGGTGGCGTGGTTTGGCAAGCTGCAGTGAGCACGGAAGCGAGCACGAGCTCAACAGAGGCTCGGGCGCGACGCAGAGCGCGTCGGCCGTATGCCAGCACGCTTGGACGAACGCGATCACCACGTGAACTCTGGCATCACGCCATGCAGTGCATTAAATTCATGTCTGGCATGTAGTCCTTGCTAGTTTGGGTTGATCCAAGGTATTGAGTTGATCACAGGTCGACAGTGCTAGTGTGTAGAATCCTGGCAAGTTTCTGGATAGAAACTTGTGAGGTTAAAAGAGAGAAATCTAGAAGGAGTTTAGGGCTAATCTTTGGAGGTTAAGGTTTTCTTAGGAGGGTAATGAAGCCATAAAAATTTCAGCTTCATTGGATCAAGGAAAAATGCACTTCCTGTAGAAACTGCATTTTCTGGCCAAAACAGAAAAGATTTTTTATAGCAAAAATATTCCAAATAACTATGAAATATTTTTGCACAGGGAGGTGTGACAAGGCCCAAAGAATATTCAGGAATTGTCTCAGATTTTTGTGGGCAAGAAAAATGAGGGTTGCTTTGGAGCATAAGTGACTGAAGTGTGGTTTCAGAGAAGAAATGAATATTTTTCATTTATGAAAAATATTCCTATGGCCACTTTGTGATATATCAGAGAGGAAATGAGTTGTTTGAGAGGGAGGTGAGTCACTTGGGTGAAAATCAAGGAAATGCCCAAGTGGTTAAGTCCAACTGAGTTGATTCAAAACTCCAAATTCAAACTAAAAGGCAAAGAAATCCAGAAAAAGAAAAAGAGCAAAAATCAGGATGTCACAAACCTCCCCCACTTACGATAAATCTCATCCTCGAGATTCGGTTGCTCGGGAAAACAATTCTGGACAGGATGCTCTTAAAAATTCCTCTATTTCCCAAGTTGCTTCCGCCTCGGTGTGATGCTACCATTGCACCTTATAAAATTTAATCACCTTACTGCGAGTGACTCTTTCCGTTTTATCCAATATTCAGAACGGTCTCTCCTCATAGGTTAAATCCTTAGTAAGCTCTATCTCTGCCATATCAGTCCTTTTCTCGGGTGGCGAGATACACCTTCTCAACTATGAGACATGGAACACATTGTGCACTTCTGACAATTCCGGTGGCAGTTCTAACTGGTAAGCAACTGTACCAACTCTGGACATAACTAGGAACGGACCAATATATCTGGGTGCAAGTTTTCCTTGGGTCTGAAACCTCTTGACTCCTTTCATGGGTGTGACTCGGAGGTACACATATTCTCCGGGTTCAAAACTGATCTGACGGTGCTTTGAGTCATAGTAGCTCTTTTGTCGGGACTTAGCCAATTTCAATCTATCTCGGATCTCCTGGACTTGCTTTTTAGCCTCCATCATTAAGTCAGTTCCAAAAATACGGCTATCTCCGGTTTGAGACCAGTTTAGCGGAGTGCGGCACTTACGGCCATACAGAGCTTCATATGGTGACATCTTGAGGCTGGTCTGGAAGCTGTTGTTGTAAGAGAACTCAGCATAAGGCAGACAATCTTCCCACTTAGGCCCTTGGGCCAAAGCACATGCTCGGAGCATATCTTCAAGTATTTGATTTACTCGCTTAGTCTGCCCGTCTGTCTGAGGATGGTAGGTGGTGTTGTACTTTAGTGCGGTTCCCAAGGCTTGATGGAGACATGACCAGAATGCGGAGGTAAAAAGAGAACCTCTGTCGGAAGTGATAGTTCTTGGCACTCCATGTAAACTGATGATTCTGGACACATATAACTGTGTGAGTTGGTCGGCTCGGTAGGTGGTCTGGATGGGAATGAAGTGAGCTACCTTTGTCAGCATGTCCACCACAACCCATACTACATCATTGCCTTGGTGGGTCTTTGGTAGACCTGTGAAGAAATCCATGCAGGCATCGTCCCACTTCCATTGTGGAACAGGCAATGGTTGAAGAAGTCCGGCGGGTTTCTGATGTTCCGCCTTCAGTTTGTTACATATATCACAACAAGCGACAAAATAGGCGATGTCCTTCTTCATTCCATCCCACCAAAATGCCTGACGAAGGTCTTCGTACATCTTGGTACATCCTGGATGGATCGAGTACAAAGATTCGTGCGCTTCTATCAAGATCTTCTTTCCCAGGTCTGCTTGCTCAGGTACGCAAATCCGTCCTCGAAACCTTAGAGTACCTTGTTCATCCTTCGAGAAATCCTGGGTCTTGCCTTCTTGCATACGCTTGACGTGGTGTTGCAGGACTGAGTCCTCTTGCTAGGCCATGCGGATTTCTTCTTCGAGGGTAGGGGTGACTTCCAACACATTGATGAGGTCAGCCTCAACAATAACCAGGTTAAGCTGAGCGATCTCTTCTTGGAGTTCGGGAGGCAAGGACTCCATCAGGGCGTTCAGATTGGCGGACTTGCGGCTGAGGGCATCGGCAACCACATTGGCCTTACCTGGATGATAATTTATTCCAAGATCATAATCCTTGACCAATTCGATCCATCTTCGCTGTCGGAGGTTCAAGTCTGGTTGGGTGAATATATACCCGAGACTCTTGTGGTCGGTAAATATCTGACATCTTTTGCCAATGAGGTAATGCCTCCAAATTTTTAATGCATGCACAACTGTGGCCAATTCCAAATCATGGGTTGGGTAGTTCCCTTCATGGGGTTGTAGCTGTCGAGATGTGTATGCTACAACCTTGCCATCTTGCATGAGTACACATCCAATACCTCTCCTGGATGCGTCACAGTTTACATCAAAGCTGTGATAGATGTCTGGGAGGGTCAACACAGGTGCTGTCGTCAATCTGGTCTTCAACTCATTGAAGCTTTTCTCACAGTCCTCAGACCATACAAATTTCTTATCCTTCTTGAGGAGTTCTGTCATTGGCTTGGCAATCTTAGAGAAGCCTTCGATGAATCGACGGTAGTATCCGGGTAATCCAAGAAAACTCCGGATCTCAGTTACTGTTGTGGGTGCTGTCCAATCAAGCACGTCCTTCACTTTGCTTGGGTCCACAGCTATGCCTTCTGCCAAAAGAACATGCCCCAAAAATCTGACTTGCTTGAGCCAAAATTCACATTTGCTGAATTTCGCATATAGTTGATTGTCACGGAGTCTTTGCAAGACTGCTCTGAGGTGTCCCTTGTGCTCTTCTTCATTCTTTGAGTATATGAGGATGTCATCAATGAAGACCACCACAAACTTATCCAAGAAGTCCATGAATACTTTATTCATCATATGCATGAAGAAGGCAGGAGCATTGGTGAGGCCGAAAGACATGACTGTATATTCATAAAGACCGTATCGAGTGGTGAACGCGGTCTTAGGAATATCCTCCTTCTTGATTTTGAGCTGGTGGTATCCGGTCCTCAAATCAATCTTGGAGAATACTTTTGCCCCACTGAGTTGATCAAACAAATCATCAATCCTCGGAAGTGGATATTTGTTCTTGGTAGTGACATCATTCAACTGACGGTAATCCACACACATTCTGAAACTGCCGTCCTTCTTGTCCACGAAGATTGCGGGTGATCCCCATGGTGAAGAGCTCAGACGAATGTATCCTTTCTGTAGCATCTCATCAAGCTGTTTCTTCAGCTCCACAAACTCGGATGAAGGCATCCGGTAATACTTCTTGTATATAGGTGCGGTCCCGGGCACAAGGTCAATTGCAAACTCAAGCTCTCGGTCTGGCGGCATTCCTGGTAATTCCTCAGGAAATACATCTGGAAACTCACTGACCACAGGAATTAGATCCAATTCTTTAGCTACAGTTGTGAAAACCATTTGTTTCTTGGGTATGCTTCTTCGAGCAAAGAATTGTGCAGTCTGACCTTCCCGACTTGTCAAGGTGACTTCTCTGGTCGCACAATTGATGCATACTTGATGTTGGGTCAACCAGTTCATTCCCAAAATAATATCCAACTTGGCAGACTCGATGACTATAAAAAAAGCTGGGAAGCTGACTCCCTTGATGTCAATCTCCAAATTGCAGCAGGCCAGATTGCTTTTGAGAACGGATCCCAGGGATTGTACCATCATACTCTTTCCCAAAATCGAGCAAGAAAACTTGTTTTGGGCAACAAAACTCCGCGAAATAAAAGAGTGGGAAGCCCCAGAGTCAAACAAAATTATTGCAGGTATGCTATTAACAGGAAACATACCAATGACGACTTCTGGGTTCTCTTGGGCTTCGTCTGCGGAGAGGTGGTGAACTTGCCCTTGGATGGTCTGCTGGCCAGGGTATGGTCCCATGTGGTTGACTTGTGGCTTAAATGGAGCATTTGACTTGCCGCTCTTGGGGCACTGTCTGGCGTAATGTCCGGTTTGCCCACAAGAAAAACATGAATTGTTGCGCTGACACTCTTCGTGTACCGGGCTGGTCACGACATTCTTGACTTGGGTAGTAGTTTTGTTAACATTCTGCTGCCAATTGGGCTTGTACTCAACCTGAGTCTGCTGCCAGGTATGAGCCTTCTGCACTGGCTGTCCATCCTTCTTTGGCTCGAACTTGCGCTTATGATCATTGTTAGCGGGTTTATTGTCATGCACGAGCTTGTGTTCTCTTTCTGCAATGAGGGCTTTGTTTACCAGAGTCTAGAAATCCGGAAAATCGAGCATACTAAGAGTGCATCTGTGGTGTGGATTCAGTCCTCCAAGAAATCTGTCGATCTTCCTTTCTTCCGTAGCCACATCATAGAGAGAATAGTGGGCCAAATGGTTGAACTTATGCAGATACTCACTTACTGACAGGCTTCCTTGGGTGAGAGCGAGGAATTCACGCTGCTTGACTTTCATGATACCGGCGGGAATATGGTACTTGCGGAAATGGTCTTTGAATTTAGCCCAAGTGATTTCATCGTCCGCCGGCCACATAGCTTTAGCATTATCCCACCATATAGCTGCAGCTCCCTCAAGATAGTGTGTAGCAAACGGAACCTTGTCGGCTTCCTCGGTTCGGGCAATCTCAAGCTTCTTCTCAATAGTCCGCAACCAATCATCGGCTTCCAAAGGATCGATAACTTGACCGAAACTGGGAGGCTTAGTCCTCTGAAAGTCTGACAGCTTAGAGTGATGGCCATTCTGATTTCCATTCTGCCCAACCATAGCTTGCACACTTTTCAACAGCTCGATCAGATCGTTGTTTCTTCTTTCTTCGAACATGCGCATGATTTGTTCAGTGGATGGCGGATGTAGCGGTGGAGGCGGTGGTGGTGGATACGACTCGGGGGAATGTCCTGCCTGTCTTGCTGAGCGACGAACAGGGACATCCTCACCAGCGTGACTGCTACCTCCTTCCCGCGTCATCCTATTGTTTGTTTTTCCCAATATGAGGCAACCGAGATGAGCAACATCCAAAAATGGGAAGAAAAGCAAGCAACAGACCCGAAAGAAAGCAGCAAAAGCCAAGGCAAATAATAAAAAGTTCCAACATAATTATACATAGACTCATACATGAAAGGGAACATCATGACGGGTTCGACTACGCTCATACATGAAATGGAACATCATGACAAGTACGACTACATCCGTACATCAAGCATTATGACAACTGCGGATACTCTGACGACCTAGGGCTCTGCTGGTCCTGCTGGGTCCTCTCCTGAACCGGACTCGGATCCTGAACTGACGATGTTAACGGAAACCTCCGGGTTAAAGGTAACACGACGACGCTGCCTCGAGGGCTCTCCCTCAGGGGCAGGTGCGGGATGAGGCTGGAGCATAGGTGCTGCGGGAGTAGCGAGAAGTGAAACCCACTCGGCAGGGGCACTGTGGGGAGTCACGGTCGAGGCGCCCGAGCTACTCAGAGGAGTAACCGGGGTAACTGGCGAGCTAGAAACTGGTGCAATATAGGGAGTAAATCCCCTGGAAGGTGGAGTGGGATAGGACCTAGCGGCCACTAAAGCAGTGCGAGCACAATTCAGCTCTCGGGCCAGCTCGTGAATCAGAAGATAACTAGCAGTGACGTAGCGAGAAAGGTGGCTAGCAGTGCTATCGGCCGCCGGATCAACGACAGGAAAGCGGACACGACCATCATCGTGCAGGGAGGGGTAGTGGTAGAAACCTGGGTGGGTCTGCATCTGGATCTCATTATAGCGGAGCTCAACGAGAATCTCAAACGCAGCAAACAGAATAGCATGAGCGGGTGTAGAAGCGAAACCACTCCTAGAAGAACGAGTGTAAGTGCTAGCTATTGTACTGCAGCGCAGGGTAACCAACTTGTGATACTCGTACACTGAATCTGCTAGGCGCTCCCGGTACACCCGATACACCGGGTTGTCACCGTGAGGGTAGAGTCGATGCCACACATGCCGAAGAAGGTGCGGTGAAGTGTACGGTGCAAGCTCCACCTGACACGCATACGGCATTGGAGCCATCTACACTCACAACCATTAGTCGGTTAGAAATAACAATACATCAAATGCATGCAATGCAGCAAGCAGATGCAAACACTACCAGCACTCAAAAACCATCTATCTACCGTTTAACTAACGCGTTGGCGGTCTAGCGTGTCCTATAGTCAGCGCGGCTCTGATACCAAGCATTGTGGCAGCCCGGCTCAGAGCAACCGGTTTACCTTGCATTGCCAGCCCAGAGATCTAGTCTTTTGGCAACACACAACAACTTGGTACAGAATACAACCACTTTATTGATGCTAGCGGAAACATAGGTTCGATATTACATCAAATAGCGAGGCCAAGCGGCACACACGGTGCGGCTAAACAGTATGTACATTATTTAATGAACATGAAGGGGCCTCGATCACGACAACTACGCGGCAGCGGAACGACGATGAAGCAGAACTCCATAACACAGAGACACCAATGTGGACACGATCTAGACACGGGAAGCACTCCGATCCGGTAAGACTTTCCTGAAATCTGGCATGACACGCCAGGTCAGTACATTGAATGTACTTGCAAGCTCACAACAAGTATAAGCATAATGGCAAACAATAATATGACAATTAAGCAGGTTAAATGCAAGTCTACAATAGACTACTCATGCAGTAAATCATGTTTGTGCACCGAGTACCTCGGACTCTCTTACCAAACGGGTTACCTCGTAACCAACCTCATCATTACGGTGATCACTCCTGGATCGCAAACAAAACCAACACTTTGGTTCCCACAACAACGACCATCTTCATGGTCCCAACAATTTCATCACATAACCAAGGCCAACCATATAACTTCAGTGTGCAAGATTAACTTAGTCATGTTGATCCATGGTGTGACCTACTTACGAGATGTGTCCGTAACCGAGGACACGACTATCGATAGATTTAATACACACTCTGCAGAGGTTAGTACACTGTACCCACACCACGGAACCCATGGCCTCACACTCCCATTCGGGTGGACCAACGGCATTCCGACAGAACCCTCCCATTGCCATGACACTCTCTCGGCCACTCCGACCAACTCCCCTCTTGGGCTAAGTCATGGGTGGCCCCGATGTCTACCAAAGACATCCAACGGCCACCGTCGTGGCAAAACAATCAACGGTCCCAAACGGGGACAAGGTACCATAACAACAACGGGCACACAAGGTTATGTCTGCTTACCGGGCGAGGGTACCGCATGCCCATAACCTTCCCTCATTGGAGGCACCGACCTGAGGCATGACAACGGACCGAATAAGGGCCTTCCCATAAAGGCAAATGTGGTTGCACTGGGAAGCTCGATTCGGTGGCACCATGACTCGATCAACATTATGTTCAAGTTGAATTATTATCAGGTTTAACTTGAAATAAAAGAACTCGAGTCATAGTATGTCATGAACATGCAACTATCTGACATGCGCTATATCCACATAACACGAAAGTAAACGGATCAACATCATAGAATCATTCTACTTGCACTACTAATCACTTTAACTCACTGGTTTCAACTTCACGGGTTTTCAATCCCATCATTTTTAGTTATGCCATTAACATAGTAAAATCAATACCTCATATATGAAAATGATACCGATCATAACCAACCATAGCCATACTACCAAGGTACTTCTACTGCCTCACACTAGTTCATACTCAAACACTACTGTAAACTAAGCACTTCAATCATGACAAAGTAAACTAGCATAAGCAATATTTATTAAATGATTAAATGCATGAAATAAACCATATTCAAGTTGGAAAAATCATAATTATTGAAATGACACCATGCAAATATTTGTGTGGCTTGCCTTAGCACAGAGGAGGGTCACACTCCTCCTGGCTCTCCTCTAGGCAAGCTTCTCCTTCTGAAAATAAATAAAACAGCAAAAAGAAAACATCAAGAACACTTCTGAAATTCACCAGAAATTCTAGGCAGCAGAGAAAAATCTCAAATTTTGTGTGCTGCTAGAATATTTCAATACAAACACAATGCAAAAAGAATCAATTCATTTGGACTTATGGTTTAGGAGTTAGGACTGGTCAAAGTTTCTGGTCAAAATTTGAATTAAATTCAAATAAAAAGAAAACCAGGGGGGTGACGTCGAAGGCGTAATCCCGCGGGGCGCCACCACTTATACCGCTTCGAGCGCGGCTGAGTGGCTGACAGTGGGCCCCCGTGGTCAGGTTTAGAGAGAGAGGGAGGGTAACAGAGGAGGGGCGGCGAATCGCCGGTGATTCTCCGGTGAGGAGGGGTCGGTGGCCGCCGTGGAGGGGGGGAATGGATGCGCAAGACTACGGCGAGCCTGTACGTACCCAAAATGTGGCTAGGGGTGGACGGATCGTGTTGCGGTGGTCTTCTCCAGAGACGTCGGCGGAGGGAGCTCGTCGGAGTTGGCGATTCCGGCGAGGCAGGGCCGGTGCAGCAGCTCCAACAGCACCAGCGCGCACCAGTGGTTCACCAGAGACATGCCGGAGGAGTCGGTCGAGCTCGAGAGACTCTGGAGGAGTGGGAAGCAACAGAGGGGATTGCCGGCAAGCTCGGGTTGGGAACGGCGGCCAGAGGCCTGCCCGGCCGGGCTGTGGCTATCTACGGCGTCGTGGTGGTTGTGTGAGTGTGTTGCGATGCTCGGAGAGGCCGGGGAGGGGCTGTATTTATAGGCGAGGGAGGAGGGGGTCGGGCTCCGCCGGAGTTCTCTGGAGACGGCGCTCGGCGACGAGAGGTGTCAGTGAGAGGGGGAGAAGAAGCCGTGGCTCACGCGGCCACTGTGGGAGGGAGGAGACGGGCTCAGGGGCTCGGGTGGCGACGAGAACAGTGGCACGGGCGCACTGTGTGCTTGGCCATGTCGTGCCCGTGCTCGCTGCGGTGAGCTCCTGCATCGGCGAGCGCTAGGGGGGAGTTAAGGTATCGAGACGATGATGGTGGCGTGGTTTGGCAAGCTGCGGCGAGCGGGGAAGCGAGCACGAGCTCAACAGAGGCTCGGGCGCGACGCAGAGCGTGTCGGCCGTATGCCAGCACGCTTGGACGTACGCGGTCACCGCGTGAACTCTGGCATCACGCCACGCAGTGCATTAAATTCATGTCTGGCGTGTAGTCCTTGCTAGTTTGGGTTGATCCAAGGTCTTGAGTTGATCACAGGTCGACTGTGCTAGTGTGTAGAATCCTGGCAAGTTTCTGGACAGAAACTTGTGAGGTTAAAAGAGAGAAATCTATAAGGAGTTTAGGGCTAATCTTTGGAAGTTAAGGTTTTCTTAGGAGGGAAATGGAGCCATAAAAATTTCAGCTTCATTGGATCAAGGAAAAATGCACTTCCTATAGAAACTGCATTTTTTGGCCAGAACAGAAAAGATTTTCTGTAGAAAAAATATTCCAAATAACTATGAAATGTTTTTGCACAGGGAGGTGTGCCAAGGTCCAAAGAATATTCAGGAATTTTCTCAGATTTTTGTGGGCAAGAAAAATGAGGGTTGCTTTGGAGCGTAAGTGACTGAAGTGTGGTTTCAGAGAAGAAATGAATATTTTTCATTTATGAAAAATATTCCTATGGCCACTTTGTGATATATCAGAGAGGAAATGAGTTGTTTGAGAGGGAGGTGAGTCACTTGGGTGAAAATCAAGGAAATGCCCAAGTGGTTAAGTCCAATTGAGTTTATTCAAAACTCCAAATTCAAACAAAAAGGCAAAGAAATCTAGAAAAAGAAAAAGAGCAAAAATCAGGATGTCACAGTACGTCGATCGATGCGTGGGGAAAAAGAGTTATAGTCGACCTAGGTATATGTAGGGATATCGATCGGTATACATGCATGCATGTGTTAGAAGCAAATAAGGCCTGGAGAGAAGGATAGAGAGAGGGGGATGCGGCTAGGAGGTGATGCGAGAGGCCTACTATATCAAGGGGGAAGGAGGTTGCGAGTATGAGATCGATGAAAATAGGGGCGGGAGTGTGCACGTGCGTGGAACCATATTAGACAGAGGGGGGCATGGACGGTGAGAACAGAAGAGGGAAAGCTTGTGTTTGTGGTAGGCACACCTAGCTAGAGAGGTATATCGATCGGTGTGTGCCGGAAAGAAGGAGCTGGGGGCCTACACACACCGTGGGTGAATGACCTAAAGAGAAATAACGAATGTGCTCGATGGAGCTAGAGAATGCTGAGGAAGGGTGAGAGGGAGGCAGGCGTGTGCATGCACGAGAGAAAGTTAGCGCTAGATACAAAGATTAGAGGATTGTGTGGGTGTAAAAGACGAATAGAGATCATAATTCATTATAAAAGTGGATTCAGATATTTGAAGAAGATATCATAGTGTTTCAAATCGACACATGCATGAATATATATAATAGTGATACGCATGGTGTGGTTATGAACATGTTATACTACATATAATACATAGAACATTTATTTGAATTTGTGATGATGTGTGGCTTTTGCAGCTCAGGGCTAAATACTTGTCATAATGTAGGGGGCGGGGCACTATACTTTGTGTGATAAACACAGTGTACGTATGAAACATGGTTTAGATTATGAAGATCTAGTTAGTACATCAAATGTACTATTATTTGGAATCAACATCAAGTGTATTCAAAATTTTGAATTCGAGTTCATATAGTACACATAGTTCATATCTATCTCTATAGTAATCATGTGGTGTGTTGTTAAGATAATATACGAATGATGGTTTAACTTGGCAACAATCATGATTATAGATTCTTATTCAAATAGAGAAACGAATTCAAATTTAGTTCAAATTGCAGCGGTAGTGTAGACATTTGGAATGCACTAAAACGTTCGTATGAGTAGGTTACATGCATTATACAGCCAGCGAAAAAATTTAATTGGACATAACATGGATTCATAGCTTTGAATAGCATTTGTACAGTAAAATGGGACAAGACTCTCCCTTTGTGTGGTGTGAATAGTTTTATTTTTTTCGTTTTTTTTGTTGAGGGAAGTGCGAGCTGATTTGTTACGTACATTAGTACACGTGAGGATTGTCCCTAAATTTCAACCCGCGCCTTGTTATCCCGAAAAATCAGATATCGTGCTCCCAAAACTCGTGCCTTCACAACCCACGCCTTGCTATCCCGAAATTACAACGCGCGCGAAAACTCCCTCCAACTGCCAAATCCCAACACGTGAAATCCCCCTTCTAACCCTGAGCCGAAACGACTGCTAGTTCAAATTGATCGGGGTACTTTCGTAACACACCCTACATTTTGGAGAAGCGTGTCCCTAAGTCATGGTTCCCCCCTCCCATCACCTCCTTTTCGCCATTCGAAAACCCAGGCCGCCATAACCTCCCTGCTCCAGCCGCGAAACCCCACCCTCCGCCGTCCACCACCCCACCGCGGCCCAGCCGGAGCCTCTTCCCCGATGACGTCGTCCACTGCAATAGCTCGACGTCCCTCATCCACCGCCCCGGATGAGGATCCGTCGTCGATCTCATCGTCCCGCCGGTTCAGTCGCCCCGTCCCCCACCTCCAAGGAGCTGCTCCGACGATCGCCTCGTCTATCGCGGCTGCTCCATCCCCATAGCGCCGCCTTAACCTGCTCCACCGGAACCGCAACATCCTCACTGACTCCTTGGACGAAGCCGAGGCCTACTCGGCGCCACCAAAGAGGTTGTACACTCATCGCATCGCACCTTCTCCTTAACTTGACCTCCTGGCGCCACCGGTGCTCGATCCCGCTCCCCCTTGGCATGGCTACCTCGTAGTCGGCACCGCCGGCGACATCTCCACGGCGGCTCTCCCCCAGTGCGAGGCTCCCTCGGCGGCGGCGTCCATACCAGCCGGAGCTGCTGCTGCTGCTCCGGCTCTCGCTCGCTCGCGCTGCTGCTACGGCTCTCGCTCACTCACGCTGCTGCTACTCTGGCTCTCGCTCACGCTGCTGCTCTGCTCTTCCCCTCGCTCGTGCTACTGCTCTTCTCTTGCTCTTGCTCGCGCTGCTGATGCTGCTACACAGGCTGCTGCAGCTACACGAGTTGCTGCTCTGGCTCTAGTTCGCGCTGCTGCTCTAGGCACTGCTGCTCCAGCTGCTATCTACTACTGTGTTCCATGTCGGTCGCCTGCTGATTTAGATCACTATTTCTCTACTACTACTGCTCGAGTAGCCTAAACTACATGTGAAGTGCATCTCTGCTACCAGTGAGTTCAATTTCGAAAGTAACATTCAGATTCCACAGTAAATTTCAGTTTCATCAGTTAAGTTCAGAGTCAACAGTTTTTACCTCATCTGTTGTAGTCAGGTGTTTTTTGGTGATGTACATTTTACATCTACCACTTTTTGGTAATGTATTTTACATCATCTATTGGAGATGCTATTAGAATCCCACTTGAGATTAACGATGTATGTCTTGTGCTGCTTCAGCCTCGATGTCTTACGGCTTGCCAGAGCTGCTCCAACGACGGAACCATCCATCACAACAGAGCAGTACCCTGGACGCCGTCTATAGATGCCTCAGATCTTCCACCACACCTCCGACAGCCACCTCTGCTGCAACTTCTTCAGCGACCAACCCAATGATGCTGAGGTCGACACGGCTACGTCAAAGAGGTTGTACACATGTCGCATCACTTATTACTCTACATTCATGTTGATCCATTAGGGCTATTTTGGTTCAAAGGAAAAAGTGAAGGAAAAACATAGCAATAGGAAATTTTCCTATTGTACTATACTATTCAATTATTCATGCATTTGGTTGAAAGAAATGGAGCAAAACATCCACCTGAAGCTACTTTTCCTATGCATGAAAACAAGACTAAGTGCATTAGTGGCAGAATAACATTCTAACTGTACACACTTTCATATGGTTTCACTTTAATTTGGCCATGTTTCTTTGCATTCCTCTGCTCTTCCAATTCCTGTGAAACAAACACCCAAGTTGACAGAAATCCTATGTTTACAAATGCTCTGTTTCCCACGTGCATTCCTATCCTATTCCGGTGTTTTTCCTATCCCTGTGTTTTTAGAATCTTGCAAGCCAAAGGAGCCCTTACAGAATTACTTCAGTTATAGATAGGTGCCGAAGAAAACTTTGTGTGGTTTGTCCTGCTCCTGCCGCGACGTCCTCCACCTCACCTGAGCTGCTCCATCGACAGAAGCATCCACCATACCAGACATCATGACTCCCGACCATCTTTCGCCGCCTCAGATCTCCTTCCCTGCCGCCGGCACCCACCGCAACTGCATCACCATCATTGACTCAGCAAGTGAACCTGAGGAGTACACGGGTCCATAAGAGAGGTCGCACTCTTTTGTTTCTGCTTATGTTAAGCATTGCTTAATATTATCTGCTACTTTATCATCATGTTCACCTCTTAGACTCCAAGTCAGGTTCGAATTAATGTTCAAACTTGAGTTTTAAAATGCTTGTGGGGCACATATCAAGGCAGCAATGAATAGTATCTCTGTCTATTATCTAGTTCACCTACCGTATGTCTATGTTGTTCATCTTGGGTGGGAAACAAACAGTAAAGCAATCATCATCTGTCTTTTTATTAAAGTAAAGCTATCATCAGCCTGCTATCATTATTTTTGGATCTATCCACTAGTTGTTACCATCACTCTAGATTTCTGCATGCTCTCCTTACATAATCTCACTATATTTTTTTCGTATGCATGTCAGATATTGTACACAGTCATGCTGAACATGTAGAGAAAAAGAGAAGAGTATTGCGCGGCAATACAATGTCATGCAGACATCGCTCCATGGTGGGTGCAATGGCAAACCCTCCCCCCCTCCAGATTGTAATCCAGAGGAAGATATCTGTTCTGAGGCGGATTCAGACGAAGCTGACCACACCTATTTAGCCCCCGAGGTGTTTGCTCTAACTTGGCATGATGATGTTGGTCATATCATGCATATGTTGCCTTGCAGTGCCTACTTTCGACATCATATATGTCATCTGCTTAGTTTAGACATGTTCTGTAATGCCACCTGTTTAGTTTCTATATCATATATGTGAATTATGCAATCTCATCTCTTTTAGCCAGCCATAATATATGTGAAATATGCAATGCCATCCTATTTAACCAGGCATCATATATTTGAAATATATCTTGCCAATCCTTTTCTTCATTACATTTCCATTTGTCGACAATGTTTGTACATTAAACTACTCTTCCTGTGAATCAGCCATTTGAGTGGGTGATGGAAAAATCTGGAGTGAAAACAAGGTCTTCAGAGCAGACAGTGCTACCTGTCTAAGCAGATCTCTTACTGGGTCTCATTAGCTCCTCAGAGATGGATTCAGAGATAGATGACTAGTCCTATTCCCCCACCGAGGTGTATGCTCTAACTTGGCACGGTTATACTGCTCATATCATGCATATGGTGTGTTGCATTGCATAGTTTAGACATCATATACACAATATTCAACACCATGTTCTTAGTTCAGACATCATATATGCGAATGCCCTCTCCTTAGTATATAAATCACATGTGTGAATTATATCATGCAATCTTGATTACTTAGATAACATGTATGTGAATTATGTCATGCTAACCTGTTTACTAAAGACATCATATAATTATCTCATGCCATCCTATTTAGTTAGTCATGATATCTTTGAATTATGTCATGCTATGCTATCCAGTTTAGATAGACATCATATATGTGAAATTATGTCATGCTATCCTTTTTAGTTAAAGAATATACATGTGAACTATTTCATGCCCTCTTTTTTCCACACTATCTATTGCATCTTT
This sequence comes from Thinopyrum elongatum, assembly GCA_011799875.1. Classification (NCBI taxonomy): domain Eukaryota; kingdom Viridiplantae; phylum Streptophyta; class Magnoliopsida; order Poales; family Poaceae; genus Thinopyrum; species Thinopyrum elongatum. Next base: position 351,227,136 of record CM022302.1, on the reverse strand, counting down.
CTCTCATACAAGGTCTGTACATTCAACTACTTTTCTTGTTTATCAGCCATTTGAATTGGAGGGGGTGATGGCAGTATCTAGCAGAGTAAAAATATGGTCTTTAAATAAAACAATGCTACCTCTTGGTGAGGATAGCACCCCAGTTGTACATGCACAAGAACCAGCCCTACCACACATAACCCAGACTCTCACAGATTGTACCCCTACTCCGATGGACAAAGAACCAGCTTCACCCAATCTAACCCCAACCACAGCAGTTAGTAACCCAATTCTAGTTGACACAGCACCATCTCCAGCATAGAGCTCCCAAACAAGAGTAGTTAGTATGGCAGCTCCAGTGCCCAAAGCACCAGTACTACCACGGCGAACCCCAACTCCACCAGTTAGTACACCTATTCCTATGGACGAAGCACAACCAACCATTCATAGTTTAGCATCTATCGCATTTGATGTTGTTAAATCCTATGTGCGTATCTTCCCATCATGGAAATATTATACTGAAGATGAAGGAAAAAGCTAGTTGCATGTGTTCGTCCAGGAGCTATGTGTAAGTAATGTTATTCATGGCGAATACTTTGCTTTGTCCCAAACATGCTACCTCCATGCTGGTTATAATACAGCAAATGTTCCCATTTTTCTCTATAGAGAAGGACCGATTTGGAAACTCAGGATGAGGTAACCTGTGCTACTAGCTCTACTATCTTGAAGAATGCTTCGTGGCAGTATCGGAATTACCTGAAGAAAATGTACTTCACTGGCAAAGAAACTCATCAAATTCCCTTACTTTCTCCTAAGACACATTTACGGCACAATGACTGGGAACGCCTTGTTCTGTACTGGTCCCGAACCAAGAATGTGGTAAGGTCTATGAGCTCATTTTTTATTTTGAAGTACTATATGCCTGTGTCTTACTGTACTCTGTTCGTGTAGAAGAAGTGCTTAAACCTAAAGAAGAACTGTTCTCATTTAAGATTCCATTGCTATGGTGCATACTGCTTTGCTCTTGTATCACTGTATTTACTCATACAAACTTATTTTTAAATTGAAGGATCCAATCGAAACTCCAATGGCACAACAGGTATGTTTAAACATGTTTCTTTAACAGGTTTGCTCTTCTAAATTGCTCTGTTGATTTCAATTTCAAGTATGTATACAGTTGACTTCTCATATCATGCACATTACTAGCATCACAACATAGCCAATAGTGTTGTTGTACTTGTATACCCGTGTTACCCATCTGAAATCTTGTTGTGCCGTGTAGTTTCCCACACTTGTATTCTTTCAATGCTGCTTTGTCTTGAACTAATATGATTTGAACCGTGTTTCTATTTTGATTTGGCAAGACAATGCAGTGACCATAGGACATAGATATATGTTTGTTTGATGCTTTTATTATGTACTTACTACTTGGCAATAGAAGACTTGGTAGTTTAATCCTGTCCACCTTACTACTGAACTGGTTCACCGAAATGAGTTTCATATTCTACATGCTAAACCTGTTATGTGTCTGCTTGTTTCTTCTTTTAGGATGCCGACAGAATATTTGAGAAGAGTACCTTATTAAGCAATGGTAATGGAAATAATGCAGATAAGGTTTAGGATAGTGAGACATCCTTGTTGGTCTGCAACAAAGCTGATAAAACAGCTAAGGAAAACTATCTTGAAGATAGTGAGACAACCCCAAAGTCCTGTCTTGATGTAGTGTTCGAGTTACTGGCCACAACCGCTGGCACAAGCTCTTCAAACTCACTGTCTGAATCAGTTCGGTTTCTTGAGTCTCAACTACAAGCTGAAAGACATCGATCAGTTGTGTTGCGACAAGAAGACGAAGGATTGAGGAAGTCCCTAGAGAATTCAGATGCATACTTTCTGGTGCAACAGCAAGTGTTGGAGGATTTTAGCGCCAAACAGGAGAAAGCTAATAAGCTTGCTAAGCTTATTGCCAGCATGGTGGATACCCAGGATAACGTTTTTTGAGCTCTTGTGAAGTTGTTTCAGTTATGGACTTGTTTTGCTGCCGCTCGTTTATTTGCACTGGTGGCCAATTTAGACACCCAGTGTATGTAATATGCTGCTTTGTTCCCTATATTTGCACTGGTGGCGAACTTTGATGCCCAGTGGATGTAATATGTGTAATAGCCGTAATAGCCTAGCGTAAGTTGCTTGCTTATTTATTTCCTTATTGTCTTGTTTATTTGTTTGGTTGTAGTCACTGCAGTTCTTTTTCCGTGGTTTGCTAGTGGCAACAATAAAATATTTTTTAAAACTAGGCCGTAGTAACCACGGACCGTTATGTAGTGACCATGGGCCTCCTACGGGCCGTAGGATAAATGGGCCTTGTGCGGGCGTTAGAATCAATGGGCCTTCTATGGGCCATACTATTCATGGACCAATAAAGGACCGCAATATGGGCCGTAAACGGGCTAAAGTGGAAATTGTCTGTTTATGGCCCGATCACAATGGATCGTTAATAGCCGATATGTATAACGGGCTTAAACGGGCCGTATTTGATGATGCTAAGAAAATAGCCCAATGGATTAACAGGCCACAAACGGGCCGACTTTAACCACGGGCTGAATTTGGCCCACAAGCGGAATAGGCCAGTAACGGACCGGAAGTAATTGAATGCTGGAAATGAGCCCAAGAATAAATGGGCCCTTAGAAGGCCAAAAGATCACACGGGCTGGAAAGGGCCCAATGGAATAATGGGTCGTTAATGGGTATAAAGCGATACACTGTTCATTATGTGCCAGTGTCACCACGGGCCGTTAATGGGCCAAGAGTTACATAGGGCCTCATATGGGTCGAAAGACTTCATGGGCCATACATGGGCCGGAAGTTACAATGGGCTGGAATCATATTGGACGGCCCAGATGCCGGTACTGGGCCTAATTCGGATAGGCCATAATGGGCCGTGAGTTAGCGGGCTATAAATGGGCTATATGCGAACAAGTTGTTAACAGGCTTTCCGTGGGCCGGCCCGCTACCTTTTGACCAAGTCAAACAGGCCGGCCTTTTCACCTAAATGGGCCACTGTTGGGCCGTGCCACGTGTCTACGTATCGTAGGCGCCTCCCATCCAATGAGTGGACGACATATGTCCCAACGCTGAGCAGACACGTGGAAACTCCGGCGAATCAGAATTTTACATGTGGAAAATCCCCATTGGTCCGGGCTGTTAACGGGTTATCGGATCCAAACCGGAACCCGATAGCTTAATGGCGACCCGTTACGGTGGATGCCACGTGTCGGTTACCCTTGACGAAAGGACTTCCATGACGCGCCATTTATCGTCATGGAAGTGGACACTTCTGTGATGATAATTTTGGTATTGTCATGGAACACTTCTACGACAGCACATGTATGATTATCTTGATTCTGTCATAAAATCGTCATGGATGTACATGCATGACAGAAAACGTGACCTACTGTGACAAACACGTATCATCACGGAAGTGTATTTTTCTTGTAGTGGTGGCAATGATAAGTCGAAGCAAGACCGCTAGCATGTGTGCAAAGTGTCATGGAGCAAGCAACACATGAAGTATGATCCACAATATGCATGCTCATGGTTTGGGTGTTCTCAAAAGAGAAGGATATCACCTCGAAAGCATGTCCTTGTGTGTCCTTCACAATACCGAAGCATAAGAAAAAGCGGTGTAGAAGCGAGTCGTGGTCGAAAGTATGAGGCTCGCTCTCAAGAGCTCGAATGGTCAACTCACGTGAAGTAGAAGTTGACATGATGTTGAAAGATCCTGCACATGCATAAAACAAAGCAATGAATGTATGTGCATGGTAGATAAACACATCATCCATCATGATGGTTCTCTTCTGTTGCACATAACCACTAGAAGCAAAAGTGCATGAATAATATGATGCAATGGCTATACTCATGGCACTAGGCATATGGTGCAAAGAAGGAAGATAAGCATACTTCACAAGAAATATGTAAAAATCTCCAAATATATGTGAGAATGTTATGGGTGCAATCTCATTAGCAAGACTAGAATAATTGTTACACTCAATACATGGCAAATTATCTAGCACGAGAGAGGCAACATATGGATTCATGTGACAAGTAGCAATAGCAATCATGTGCAAAGCATGGTAATAGTGGTTATCAAACGCATGAAATGAGCAAGTATGAATCATGGGTGATGCAACATAAGCAAGCATATCAATCATGTCATGCAAACTAGTGGAGCGAAGAGGATATCATGGCAATCATGTCATGTGAGCAAATAATATGCATAGGCAATGCACATGACATATGGCAAGCACGAACACAAAGCGAGATCAAAGTATCATCATAGGCATGGGGCACAAAGCAAACATAGCAATAACAAGCAATATCTCCACCAAGCATGCAAATACACATACACGTATGAGAATCAAGTGTCATGTGAGATGCAAAGCATGGGTCACAAATGCATGGCAAAGGTATAGAAATGAGCATATCATGCAAAATGAACATGGCAATATGGGCAAATGAGACATAATGGACAATAACCCATAACCATGTGAGGGCCATGTAGAAGAAATGCACGAAGTCTTTGCATGAAGGGAGTGGTGGTAAGGACAATCCACGGGATCCCAAATCATCATTGCTCTCTAGAGCTCGTTTCGTCAACTCATGGGATTGCGAGGTTGATGAGTATGCATGGGTACCTACACAAAAGAGACACAAACCAAAGAAAGTGTGTGTGTGATAAATGTACACATCATCCATCATGACGTGTATGTGCACGTGAGCGTTAGCACAAGATAAGCAATGCTCAAAGAAATTTGAAGCATGGTATAAGAACATGTCATCCATCATGAAAGAATAGTTGTTATGTATAACATGATGGGGACACAAATTGAGAATGCAAGTATATGGCACATCAATAGCATGTTTATTCATGGGGAGCATATGATACACACAATCATGGGAATCATGCAAAGTATATGATGGATCAAAATCTCCTAAAATGTATGAGGAAACTATGGGGGTCTCCTCATGAGCAATAGCGAAAGCATAACATGGAGAAAATTTACAACATGGCAAACAATGCATGTCCAAAGCTAGGTGGTCATGGCATGGCATATGAGATAAATGTTGCAAAGGGAGCATATCAATATCATCACAAGAAAAACAAATGCCAATAACCATGGGCTTGTCATCTATGCCATATGTGCAAATTGGGTTTATTTTAATGGCATATGCATAGTCACTATGATGAGATTGCAAATATGACATACGAGTGATCTCATGCATAGCATATGACAAGTCAAGCGGATGGGCAAACATGATGTGACCAAGAGAATTATCACAAGAAATCCTATGCAACATTGGAGATCTTTCACGAATTGGAGGGGGATTCCCCGAACAACGCTAAGAACACGAAGAACACAAAGGGAAATCACAAGAGGAACACTCAAGAACAAGTCCAATCACACATCCACTAGACGAACAAACACATGAGATTCACAAGGTACAAGAACAATCAAAGGGAAACAAGATACATGGTAAAGTTCATCCCAAATCCTATGAAGGTGATGAGGTCTTGATGATCTAGATAGATCCTTCCCACAAGGAGGTCTTGAATCCCTAGGGATCTTCTCCAATGGAGGCCTTGAACTCCAATGGAGTGTCTCTCTCTCTCTCTCTCTCTCAAGAGGAATCCCATAAGGGGAGGTACGTGAGCTAATTAAGCTCTAATGTCTAGATCTATTCTTAGCTAAGTCTAAATGGACGAGGAGGAGTATATATAGGTCCAAGGCATGAAGGGGTAAGGAGGGATGAAATGGGGATTTCATGGGAAAAGCCCATAGCAACTATTGACACATGAAAACGTCACGTGTACCCTCGACGCCGGGGGTGATGCACCGCAGCTCACGTCGAAGGAGACCCGACCGACATCGCGATACGCAAGACAGTCGACGGGCGCTTTTGGAGACCCAAAACCCCACACACCCAGGAGGGACCCCGTCAGGGAGTGCGGTGGCTATGGGCTGCCCTAGGTCGATTCGCTCGCCCCTAGAGCCTCAGAATTCACAGCTCTCAAACTCAAGGAACAGCGAAGAATGAGAGAGAAAAACGATGGAGAGATAAAACGTAGATGAAAAAGTAGTATATTGATTTGTTCGATTGTGTGTTGTTCAATCGGCCGTCACCCCCAACATATATAAGAGGCGGCTGGACTTCCCGTACAAGTAAAGGATTCATCTAGGCTTTCCTTATAAGAAAATTACATCAATTCACGTCCTACAGTTCTAGTTTCAGTCCAACTCGGATTCAGCCTGAATCTGTCCCGTACTTCTGTCCTGCTTCTTATGTGGGCTGTAGAAATCGCATACTAACTCGGATGGAGTCAAGTTCAACATCAAACTTGTCCGCCTCGATGATCTTCATAACACAACGTGGGCCACTTCTCCTTTTATGGCCATCTTTATGACTTTTAAGGCCCATCTTTAACTGTAGGTCGGATTCAATTATGCAGTTTTCTGAACTATCCGAGTCTTGTAACAACTTTGCTGGCCGTATACTATCCCCGATGATGATGACTCCAAAAGAAAACTTGACTGTTTTGACGATACGCACAACTTCCGTGTAGAACACTTTTCCATCCAATGTCATCTGAATAATCTTTCGAGCCCATCTCCAACTTCTGGTCGGATTGACTTTGACAGCTTCCACTTTTCCGGCAAGCTTTTTCCGGTCCACCCGGCAAGCGTTCACACCGGCAAGCTTTCCACCCCGGCATGGTTTCCACCCTGGCAAGCTTTTACACCGGCAAGGTTTCCACCCCGGCAAGCGTTCACACCGGCAAGGTTTCTACCCGGCAAGCGTTCACACCGGCAAGCTTCCACGCCGGCAAGCTTTTCGCGCCGGCAAGCTTCCACGCTGGCAAGCTTTTCGCGCCGGCAAGCTTTCCATGCCAGCAAGCTTTTTACTCAGCCGGCAAGCTTCATTCAGCCGGCAAAGGCCGAATAACTCACGCGACCCATCAGACACCACCTAGGTGGGTGTATGGTCCCTCACATCACTTTTTCACTCAGGACCAGTCCGCAAAGTGTTGCCTCTAACTTTTGCATACGAATTCGGATTGGAATGATTTTTATATCAAAATCAACCGATTCGACGAGACGAAAACAATTTATGTATAACATTTTTTCATATGAGGCCATATTAATTGCGTTTCATACCATGCCAAAATCTGGTGTCAACAGCAACATACAGGGGGCCCCGTGTGCACGGGGTAAGTGGAGCCCGTGCGCACAGGGTCTCCAGCGACCTGACACAGTAGCCCGTGCGCATGGGGTCTGTGAGGCCTGTGGACATGGGGGTCCTGTGGGCACGGTACACGCCCGTGCGCACAGGGTCTTCAGGACCGTGCAGCCTGGGAGGCCCGTGGGCACGGGGTTGGGGAGGCCCGTGCGCATGGGGTTGCCTGGGAGCTTCTGCCTTCTTCTTGGTCGGTTCCTTCTCCGCTTCCAGGCTTCCCACTTGGATGGTGTAGTTGTTCTCCTGTGCTTGGACTCCTCCTCGATGAATGTGTATCTCCCCTCACACCTATGTATGCACACGAGAGAGGGGTCAAGTAGTATACCATCCTCGAAGGGTACAAGTGAACACGTGTAAAGGAGATGATTCACCTTTGTATGCATGAAGTAGATGTCACACGTGTCACTTGCCAAACGAACTCTTGACATGGTGATGTCCGTAGGATGCTCTGCATCAGGAAGGCATTGTGGAGTATTTATTAGATGATTGGTTTGCTAGAGTGACAAAAGCTTAAACCCTAGTTTATGCGCTATTCCATAAGGGGTTGATTTTGATCCATATGTTTCATGCTATGGTTAGATTTATCTTAATTCTTCTTTCGTAGTTGCGGATGCTTGCGAGAGGGGGTAATCATAAGTGGTAGGCTTGTTCAAGTAAGAACAACACCCAAGCACCGGTCCACTGACATATAAAATTATCAAAGTAACAAACATGAATCGAACAAACATGATGAAAGTGACTAGATGAAATTCCCGTGTGTCCTCAAAAACACTTTGCTTATTATAAGAGACCGTTCTGGCCTGTCCTTTGCTACAAAAAGGTTACCTTGCTGCACCTTTGCTACCGTTACTACTTGTTGCTCGTTATAAATTACCTTGCTATCAAACTATCTATTTCTAACAATTTTAGTGCCTGCAGATAATACCTTGCTGAAAACCACTTGTCATTTTCTTCTGCTCCTTGTTGGGTTCGATACTCTTACTTATCGAAAGGACTACAATTGACCCCCTATACTTGTTGGTCATGAAGACTCTTGTCTGGCGCCGTTGCCGGGGAGTGAAGCGCCTTTGGTGAGTGGAATTTGGTAAGGAAACATTTATATTACGTGCTGAAATTTACTGTCAGTTGTTACTATGGAAAACAATCCTTTGTGGGGTTTGTTCGGGGTATCTTCACCTCGACCAGAAGCATAAAGAGTTGCTCCTCAACCTACTACACCTACTGAAAATATTTATTATGAGACTCCTTCGGGTATGATAGAGAAACTGCTAGCTAATCCTTATGCATGAGATGGAACAATAAATCCTAATATGCACGTAATCTATGTGGATGAAGTTTGTGGATTATCTAAGCTTGCTGGTCTACCCAGAGATGAAGTTAAGAAGAAAGTTTTCCCGGGAAAGACATTGACATGGTATAGGTTATGTGATGATATTGGAGTTTGGTATTGGAACCGATTGAAATTGGAATTTCATCAAAAGTTTTATCCTATGCATCTAGTTCATCATGAACGGAATTATATATATAATTTTTGGCCTCATGAAGGAGAAAGCATCTCTCAAGCTTGGGGAAGGCTTAAGTACATTATGTACACATACCCAAATCATGAGCTCTATAGAAAAATTATCTTACAGAATTTTTATGCTCGGCTTTCTCATGATGATCGAACCATGCTCGATTCTTCTTCTACTGGTTCCTTTATGAAGAAAACTATTGAATTAAGATGGGATCTTCTGGAAAGAATTAAACACAACTCTAAAGATTGGGAACTTGACAAAGGTAAAGAGTTAGGTATAATACTTAAGTTCGATTGTGGTAAATCTTTTATGGATACCGATGCTTTTCATAAGTTTAGCACTAAATATGGACTTAACTCTGAGATAGTAGCTTCCTTTTGTGAATCATTTGCTGCTCATGTTGATCTCCCTAAGGATAAGTGGTTTAAATATCACCCCCCTATTAAAGAAACAATTGAAGAACCCGTTATAGTTAAAGATGAAACTATCATTTACAATGTTGATCCAGTTGTGCCTACTGCTTATATTGAGAAATCACCTTTCCCTGTTAGGATAACGGAACATGCTAAAGTTTCAAATGTGGTTAACAAAAGTAATATTAGAGCACCTAGACCCCCTGAACAAATTGAAGTTGAACCTAATGTTGCTATGGTTAAGGATCTCTTGGTCGATAATGTTGATTGGCATGTTATTTACTTCTGTGATGAAGCTACTAGAATTGCTAAACCCGATACTAAAGATAAGAATAAGCATGTTGTTGGCATGTCTGTTGTCTCAGTTAAGATAGGAGATCATTGTTATCATGGCTTATGTGATTTGGGTGCTAGTGTGAGTGCTATTCCATTTACCTTATATCAAGAAATTATGAATGATATTGCACCTGTTGAGATAGAAGATATTGATGTTACTATTAAGCTTGCGAATAGAGATACTATTACACCGCTTGGGATTGTTAGAGATGTTGAAGTCTTGTGTGGAAAAATAAAATACCCTATTGATTTCCTAGTTCTTGGTTCTCCACAAGATGATTTTTGTCCCATTATATTTGGTAGACCTTTCTTGGACACCGTTAATGCTAAGATTGATTGCGCTAAAGAAACTGTTAATGTCAACTTTGGTGATATATCTCAAGAGTTTAATTTCTCTAAGTTTCGTAGACAACCTCTTGATAAAGAATTGCCTATTAAGGATGAAATTATTGGTCTTGCTTCTGTTGCCGTACCCCCTACTGATCCGTTAGAACAATATTTGCTAGACCATGAAAATGATATGCATACGAACAAAAGAAATGAAATAGATAAGATATTCTTTGATCAACCACCTATTCTTAAACATAATTTGCCTATTGAAACTCTTGGAGGTCCTCCTCCACCTAAAGGTAATCCCGTGTTTGAATTAAAACAATTGCCTGATACATTGAAATATGCTTATCTTGATGAAAAGAAGATATATCCTGTTATTATTAGTGCTAACCTTTCAGAGCATTAAGAAAAGAGATTACTAAAAACTCTGAGGAAGCACCGTGCCACTATTGGATATACTCTTAATGATCTTAAGGGCATTACTCCCACCCTATGTCTGCACAAGATTAATATGGAGCCTGATGCTAATGCTAAACTAGTTGTTGATCATCAACGACGATTAAATCCTAAGATGAAGGAGGTGGTAAGAACTGAAATATTAAAACTTCTGGAAGCAGGTATAATTTATCCCATAGCTGATAGTAGATGGTTAAGTCCTGTTCGTTGTGTCCCTAAGATAGGAGGCATTACTATTGTTCCTAATGATAAAAATGAGCTTATTCCACAAAGAATGTAACTGGTTATAGGATGGTAATTGATTTTAGAAAATTAAACAAAGCTACTAGAAAAGATCATTACCTCTTGCCTTTTACTGATCAAATGTTAGAAAGGTTGTCCAAGCATACACACTTTTGTTTTCTTGATGGATATTCTGGTTTCTCTCAAATACCTGTATCACAAGCAGATCAAGAGAAAACTACTTTTACTTGTCCTTTTGGAACTTATGCTTATAGATGTATGCCTTTTGGTTTATGCAATGCACTTGCTACTTTTCAAATATGTATGACTGCTATATTCTCTGACTTTTGTGAAAAGATTGCTGAGGTTTTCATGGATGATTTTTTTGTTTACGGAACTTCTTTTGATGATTTCTTAAGCAACCTTGATCGAGTTTTGCATAGATGCGAACAAAATAATCTTGTCTTGAATTGGGAGAAGTGCCACTTTATGGTGAATGAAGGTATTGTCTTGGGGTAGAAAATTTCTGAACAAGGTATTGAAGTAGATAAAGCTAAAGTTGATGCAATTGAGAAAATGCCATGTCCTAAAGATATTAAAGGTATAAGAAGTTTCCTTGGTCATGCTGGTTTCTATAGGAGATTCATTAAAGACCTCTCTAAAATTTCTAGGCCTCTTACTAATCTCTTGCAAAAAGATGTTCCATTTGTTTTTGATGATGATAGTGTAGAAGCCTTTGAAACACTTAAGAAAGCCTTAACTTCTGTACCTATTGTTCAACCACCTTATTGGAACTTGCCTTTTGAAATTATGTGTGATACTAGTGATTATGTTGTTGGGTGCTGTTCTAGGTCAAAGAGTTGATAAGAAATTAAATGTTATCCATTATGCTAGTAAAACTCTAGATAGTGCTCAAAGAAATTATGCTACTACTGAGAAAGAATTTTTAGCAGTTGTGTTTGCCTGTGATAAATTCAGATCTTACATTGTTGATTCTAAAGTAATTTCACACCGATCATGCTGCCATTAAATATCTTATGGAAAAGAAAGGTGCTAAACCTAGACTCATTAGGTGGGTTATTTTGCTACAAGAATTTGACTTGCATATTACTGATAGAAAGGGAGCTGAGAATCACGTAGCTGATAATTTGTCTCGAATAGAAAATGTTCTTGATTTCCCACTACCTACTGATGATAGTTTTCCTGATGAACAATTAGCTGTTATAAATTCTTCTCGTAATACTCCTTGGTATGCATACTATGCTAATTACATTATTGCTAAATATATACCACCTAGTTTTAAATACCAACAAAAGAAAAGGTTCTTCTTTGATTTGAGACATTACTTTTGGGATGACCCACATCTTTATAAAGAAGGAGTAGATGGTATTATTAGACGTTGTGTACCTGAGCATGAACAGGAACAAAGGACACAATGCTGGAGACAGAATTGCACATAAGGTATTACAATCTGGTTTTTATTGGCCTACTCTCTTCAAGGATGCACAGAAGTTTGTCTTATCATGTGATGAATGTCAAAGAATTGGTAATATTAGTAGACGTCAGGAAATGCCTATGAATTATTCATGTGTTATTGAACCATTTGATGTTTGGGGATTTGATTATATGGGACCTTTTCCTTCCTCTGATGGGTATACTCATATTCTAGTTATTGTTGATTATGTTACTAAGTGGGTAGAAGCTATTCCAACTAGTAGTTTTGATCATAACACATCTATTAAAATGCTTAAAGAAGTTATTTTCCCGAGGTTTGGAGTCCCTAGATATTTAATGACTGATGGTTGCTCACATTTTATTCATGGTGCTTTCCGTAAACTCCTTGCTAAATATGATGTCAACCATATAATTGCATAACCTTATTGATACGTCTCCGGCATATCTACTTTTCCTAACGCTTTTGCTCTTGTTTTGGACTCTAATTTGCATGATTTGAATGAAACTAACCCGGACTGATGCTGTTTTCAGCAGAACTATCATGGTGTTGTTTTTGTGTAGAAATAAAATTTCTCGAAATGGAACGAAACTTTTTGGAGAATTTTTATACAATAAAAGAAAAATACTGGAGCCAAGAACCACCGGAGGGGGGCCCCTGGGTGAGCACAACTCACTAGGGCGCGCCCCCCTCCAGGCGCGCCCAAGTGGGTTGTGCCCACCTGGTGGCCCCGCTAACCCTATCTCCAACGCTATAAAATCCTATTTTTGGAGAAAAAATCAGGGGAGAAAGAATTATCACGTTTCACAAGACGGAGCCGCCGCCACCTCCTGTTCTTCATCGGGAGGCCAGATCTGGAGCCTGTTTGGGGCTCCGGAGAGGGGAATCTTCGATCTTCATCATCGCCAACCCTTCTCCATCGCCAATTCCATGATGCTCCCCACCGTGAGTGAGTAAGTCATTCGTAGGCTCGCTGGTCGGTGAGGAGTTGGATGAGATTCATCATGTAATTGAGTTAGTTTTGTTAGGGCTTGATCCCTAGTATATATTATGTTCTGAGATTGATGTTGTTATGACTTTGCCATGCTTAATGCTTGTCACTTTGGGCCCGGGTGCCATGATTTCAGATCTGAATTGTTTATGTTATCACCATTATATCTATGTTCTTGATCCGATCTTGCAAGTCATATTCACCTATTACGTGTTATGATCCGTAAACCCCGGTGTGACAGTAATCGGGATACTTTCCGGTGATGACCGTAGTTTGAGGAGTTCATGTATTCACTATGTGTTAATGCTTTGTTCCGGTTCTTTATTAAAAGGAGACCTTAATATCCCTTAGTTTCCTTATGGACCCCGCTACCACGGGAGGGTAGGACAAAAGATGTCATGCAAGTTCTTTCCATAAGCACGTATGACTATTTACGGAATACATGCCTACATTATATTTATGAACTGGAGCTAGTTTTGTATCACCCTAGGTTATGACTGTTATATGATGAATATCATCCAATGAATCCACCGATCCAATGCCTACGAATTTTCCACATATTGTTCTTGCTAAGTTACTACTGTTGTTGCTACTGTTATACTTGCTACAAAATCATTGCTATCACTGTTACCGTTATTGCTATTGTTACCACTACTATCAAAACTATCATATTACTGTGCTACTGATCATATTGCTGCAGTTAATTAATCTCCAGGTGTGGTTGAATTGACAACTCAGCTGCTAATACTTGCAAATATTCTTTGGCTCCCCTTGTGTCGAATCTATAAATTTGGGTTGAATACTCTACCCTTGAAAACCGTTGCGATCCCCTATACTTGTGGGTTATCACTTATCATCCTCAATCTAGTGGTCAAGTTGACTGAGCAATAGGGAAATAAAGCTAAATTTGCAAAATTCCGTTAATAGATCTAGAAAGAATTGGTCTAAGAAACTTGATGATGTATTGTGGGCATACCGAACTGCTTATAAAAATCCTATGGGTATGTCCCCTTATAAAATGGTTTATGGAAAGACATGTCATTTACCTCTTGACTTAGAACATAAAGCATATTGGGCAATTAAAGAACTTAACTATGATTTTAAACATGCCGGTGAAAAGAGGTTATTTGATATTAGGTCTTTAGATGAATGGATGACACAAGCTTATGAAAATGCTAAGTTATTTAAGGAAAAGGTTAATAGATGGCATGATAAAAGACTCCAAAAACAGGAATTCAAAATAGGAGATCAAGTTTTATTATACAACTCTCATTTAAGATTCTTTGTAGGAAACCTTCTCTCTAAATGGGAAGGACCATATATCATTGAAGAAGTTTATCGTTCCGGAGCTATCAAGATAAATAACGTTGAAGGCACTAATCCGAAGGTGGTTAATGCGCAAAGAATTAAAAATTATATCTCAGGTACGCCCATTAATGTTGAAACTAATATTAGCCAAACTATGACACCGGAGGAGCACATAAGGGAAACCTTCTGGAACACTCCAGAGTCCTAGAAAAGGGTAAGTATGTCGTACGGTAAGTAAACCGACTCCAAAAGTTCCATAAAAGTACTTTCTAGCCATTTTGGAATATTTAAAAAATAGGAAAATAATAAACAGTCTGAAAAGTGCACGCGGGAGCGACAAGCCCTAGGGGCGCGCCCTACCCCCTAGATGCGCCTCCCAGGCTTGTCGCCCCCTCGTGGACTTTCCCAACTCCGTTTTCCTTCCATGTTACTTGTCCTGCATGAAACAAATTCATTATATATACTTCCCGAGGTTTTGACCACCGTATCACAGAGGTATCCTCTGTTCTTGTTTCGTTCTGTTATTTTGACAGATCTAGATCGCTATGGCGCCCCTAAGCTCGTCCAAGGACAAGTTCTTTGAGAAGGTCAACAACCCTTACCTTTCGGAGGTGATGAAACACCCCCAGGAGATCCAGATGCATGAGGGGGTGCTTCACATCCGAGATGTTCAAGGGCCTAAGAAGACCAGAATGAGAAGGCCAGGCTGGAAGCTGTGGAGCAGGAGATCTTCAAGTGCCAGGGCATGGTGGAGGGTGGACTCAGTGCTAACCACTCCATGATCACGGAATTCACCCGTGAACATAAGTTGGATAACAAGAAGACCGGAGACGCCATCTTCAAGATCAATGACAGGATTGACTCCCTTCAAGCCCAAATCTATGATCTGCAAAATCAGAACTTTGAGTATGAAGCCAGGTTTAAAGGTATGAGCCTAGCTGCAAATTTCAGGACCCCGGAGACACGTTCATCCTTTTATGATGGGATCCTATGCCTTGGAAGCCAGAGGACAAACCTACTACTTCATCATCATCAAAGAAGGAGACTTGAGTACACGGGTATGGGCACTCCCCTTGGCTTGTGCCAAGCTTGGGGGAGGTGCCCCGGTATCGTATCACCACCACTTTTATCATCATTATCTATCTTAGTTCAATCCTTAATTATTTTGTGATTTAGAAGAATAAAGTTTTAGTATGATCTATTTTCAAGTGCTTGCTTAGTGATCTATCTATGTAATCATGTGCGAGATATATATAATAAAGAGTAGTTTGAGTTTTGCTTTGCTTTCTTGTTTCAATCTTAGCAATGAAAAATAAAAGAATAAAATATCATATGCTACTCCCATGGGGAGTAATGACTTCACATAAAAGAAGTATAGTTGATAAAATTTGTTGAAAGTTGACAAGCATAGCATTAGTCATTGGTGCAATCCATGAAAAAGTAATAAAGGAAGAGAAGTCTCACATATAAATATACCACCTTGGACATCTTTTATGATTGTGAGCCCCCATCAAATATTTTATATCAATTAGTTGATGTTGGACAAGGAAGACAACGTAATGAGTTATGGTTGTTTACATTCACATAAAAGTTATATTGTTATGAATCTTCTAACATGTGGTGCTTGTCTAGGATCTTTTGCTAGCCAAAAATTCCCACTAAGTAGAGATACTACTTGTGCATCCGAAACCCTTAAACCCAGTTTCATCTCATGAGAGTCCACCATATCTACCTATGGATTGAATAAGATCCTTCAAGTAAGTTGTCATCAGTGCAAAGCAATAAAAAATGTTCACAAGTATGTATGATCTTTTATTGTAAGGGAAAGTAAGCTTTGTACGATCTTGTGATGGTGAAGAAATAAAAGCGACAGACTGCATAATAAAGGTTGCTATTACAAGGGGCAATATAAAGTGAGGTTCCTTTGCATTAAGAGTTTGCACATCCAAAAACAAAAAGCACATGACAACCTCTGATTCCCTCTGCGAAGGGCCTATCTCTTACTTTCATGTATTTACTTTTATGCAAGAGTCATTAGTGTTTATCCCTATTCCTCTCTATGTACTCTCTAGTGGCAAGCATCATGTGGTAGATAGATCCAGGCATATATATCCAGTTGGATGAAGGTGATCATGAGTTATTATTGTTGACATTACCCTTGAGGTAAATAAGTTGGGAGGTGAAACCACAAGCCCCTATCTTTCTATGTGTCTGACTAAGACTTTTGCTCTATAAATATGCCTTGAGTGTCAGCAATCATAGAAGACTATATGATGGTTGAGTATGTGAACTTGCTAAACAAAGCTCTTACATAGACTCTTTTTGAAAATATGATGGATTGTGATTGTTTCAATGACTGAGAACATAGTTTGTTACTTTCCAATAAAGTTTATGTTCCATACTTTAACTTGTGAATGAATTGTTACTCCAGCATGAGAAGTTTTATGATGATATATTGTTGTTATGATAATGACCATGATGCTTCCATGTCCGTATTTTATTTTTATCGACACCTCTCTCTCTAAACATGTGGTCATGATTATCGATTTCGGCTTTCGCTTGAGGACAAGCGAGGTCTAAGCTTGGGGGAGTTGATACGTCCATTATGCATCATGTTTTTATGTTGATATTTATTGCATTATGGACTATTCACTACAAAAAAAAGACACATCCGTGACATTTTGGCCCGAACGATTTTTTTCTGTCATGGTTATGACACTTCTATGACGATAATTGTGACAACAACACGTATCATCATAGATGCGGTGGGCTCCTACTTCTATGACAAAAAATTATGACAGAAAATGGGCTTTTCGTCCTGGGTAGGCCGGAGACGCACCTGCATGACATTCTTTGGGGCGTCCATGACAGAAAGAATCGTGGTACAAGCGAGGGCGAGGAAAATTTCGGGGAGTTCCCGGTTACGGTGGGTGGTCGGGGCCGAGTGATGCACTGTGGTTTGCGCGTTTCTCTTGTACGTAGGCGCGCGTGTGTGCAAGGCATTGGCTCTAACTAAACCCGAGGGAGAGGCGTTCGCTTACTGAACCCGAGCGATTGCACTAGCTACGTTACTGAACCGTAGCGATCGATCCCTACTGAACCCGAGCGATTCTTCGCTGCTGACTGAACCCGAGCCATTCCTTCGCTGCTACTGCTAACTAAACCCGAGCGACCGATCGCTCCTGCTGCTTAAAGAAGCCGGTCAAGCCCCCGTGTGAGACGCAGCCAGCCGGTGTGTTGGGTTGCCTCTTGTGACGCCCCCGGCTCAATCGTGCACTAATCATACACGCAAATGTACATGATCAAGCCTAAGGACTCACGGGAAGATATCACAACACAACTCTAAAACATAAATAAAGTCATACAAGCTTTATATTACAAGCCAGGGGCCTCGAGGGCTCGAATACATAAGCTTGCATACAAGCGTCAGCGGAAGCATCAGATATCTGAGTACAGATATAAAGGAAAGCACAGAAAGGCCTTTAGAAAGGCGGGGCAAAATAAAACACTACGACCGAAAGGCGCAGGCCTCCTGGCTGGGACCCTCCGAACCTACTCCTGGTCGATGGCAAGCTCGAAGTAGTATCCATCCTCTGGGTAGTAGTAGTAGTCGATCGACGGGGCATCTGTCTCAGGGGGCTTCGACCTCTGGTCACGACAAACTGACATGGGGAGAAAAGGAAAACAAAGCAACCGTGAGTACTCGGAAGTACTCAGCAAGCAAGGATCTACACTACATATGCAACATTTTCAAGGGGAGGCTGTATATGTGGACTGGGCTGCAGAAAAGCCAGAATAGAGAGAAGGCCTAGCCCTATCGAAGACTAGCATCTTCAGAGGTCTTGTAGCATTAGAAGATAGTAGAACAGTACAGTATAAGGTAGCAGTAATGATATCAACCTCACCCAGAGATCCTTTCTCGACTACCTATGAGAAAGCAATCCCAGAGCCATACAGTCATCAACCTCGTCCTTAGATCCCTTCTCGACTCCCGGCGAGAAGCAATCCCAGAGCCTCATATCCAGGTCTCATCTCAAGTTCTAGCTGTATCAATCGGGATACAACTCCGAGTGTCCTTTACCGTAGGACCGGCTATCGATAGATGTGTTCTTCCCTGCAGGGGTGCACCAACTTACCCAACACGCTCGATTAACTCCGGCCGGACACACTTTTTTGGGTCATGCCCGGCCTCGGCCAAACAACACACCGCAGCCCTACCTAAAGCTCAGCAGAGAGGTCCCCGCCAGTCTACCACCTAAGCACTCAGGGGTCTTGGGCCATCGCCCTGTGCACTCCGGGTCGTTGTGTGCAGGGTGGATACCAGCACCGCTTCAGAGGGTCGGTACGATCCGACCGTGCCACAATGCTGAACTGGACGTCTGACAGAACTTTCGGCTGATGCATACAATGCAGAACGCCCATACTATGCCCACGTGATGGTTAGTGCTATCAGGCCAGAGGCCCTCTCGGATCAAATATCCAAATCGTTAGTGGACTAGGGGCTTGCGGTAACGAGCAGAGACTCACGAAAGATGTGACCCCATCGCCCCGTCTCGAGGACTTGCTGCAAGGGTTAAGAATGCCCGGCCGCGCCTCGTATTCATCACTCGGGCACCATACAGGCAACCCGTCTTCACAATACTCTCCTCTCAGGCGCACGCGGGTACCCCTCAGGGTCGACCCGCCTATCCAAGTAACAGTGTAAAGTCCAAGTATCCGTGTGTCCAATACATCAGAGGAATCCGAGGTATCACCCTCGTTGAATTCCCACTCGATGTATCCATCAAGGTGAACTTGGAGGAATCACCCTCGATGGGTTCACACTTGAGGTGTTGTACGACGACGTCGTTATCGGAAGTGGGGAAGGAGGCATCACCCTCGATGACCATGACCGAATAGCTACTCTACAGAGTTAACATCAGAAGTGCTACAGGAGGTTTCACCCTCTGCACTCGATAGTAACGCTGCAGTGTCGTTACAACTAAGGGGGTGATGTGCGGTGCCGGGGCTTGGTCTTCAATCTCGTTGATCGGGTCTTCTGATAATCCAGCGGGGCAGTCGGGAAAAGTGGGGGTCACTGATAGGTCTCTACCCAGCCTAAACTAAGCAGTTTAGGATATGCAGGTAATTATCAATAGCAGGTTACAATAAACAGGCTATGCATCAGAATAGGTAAAGCAACAGCAGCAGCAATTCTAATGCAAGCATGAGAAAATAGAATGGGCGATATCGGGATGATCAAAGGGGGGGCTTGCCTGGTTGCTCGGCGGCAAGGGCAAGGTCGTCAATGGTGTCGTCAGTCTCCGGAGCTACGGCGATATCGGGAACTACGTCGGGGTCTAACGAGAGAGAAGAGGGGGAGGAAACAGTAAATACTTAAGCAAACAAGTGCATGACATGTCAATAAGCAGAGCTAGCGGTGTTCTATCGTAGTGCTAGGTAATCCAGGCGAAGGGGAAAAACGTCTGGGAAAGTATTCCCAGTGTCCGGCATTTCGGATAGATAAAAAGAGGGGAACGGTTGCATGTTCGGATAGTTAGGGACGTGTGGCGGATGAACGGACCTTGTATTCGGATTCATCTCGTCGTTCTGAGCAATTTTCATGTACAAAGTTTTTTGATCCGAGCTACGGATTATTTCCTATGATTTTCTAAAGTTTTTATTAATTTCTAGAATTAAAATATTTATTTAAATCAACATTATCCAGAATAGTAGCAGCTGACATCAGCATGACATCAGCGGGTCAAACGAGCTGACCAGAGTCAACTCTAACAGGTGGGACCCACTGTCAGTGTCAGCTTTAGTTAACTAATTAGCTTAATTAGGATTAACAGGTTAATTAGTGTTTTATTTATTTATAAAATCGTTTTAAACAACGCGGACCCACATGTCATACACTTAGGGTGCCACGTCAGCCGTTGACCCGGTCAATAGGTCAACGGGACCCACTTGTCGTCGTCACAGCGGGCCCACTCGTCAGTCCACGTTGGACGGCGGCCGGGGACGCGCCGGAGCTGGCTCCGGCGAGCCAAAACGCGGCGGCCGAACGCCGGAGCAGCTCGGAATTCGTCTACGGGGCACCAAATCGGGCGCCGTTTGCGGCTACGGGTGGCTGGTGTTCGCGCGCATCCATCGGGACAGGCGGATGGGGCTGGAGTGGACTGTGGCCGCCGGAATCGAGCTCACGGCGGCTGCCGGAGTTCGGGCTTCGAGCGAATATCACACAGGGGTCGTGTCCATCAAGTGATTGGGGTCAGGCGGCTACGCAGAGAGGCCCTGAGCACACACATGTGCTCAGCTAGCCCTGGGATGGCCGGTTTCCACGGAGGCGAGCTCCACCGTGACGGCACGCTTTGGCCAGAGCAAAACGAAGGCGGTGGCGGCGCTACGGCTACAGATTAATAGCAGAAATGAAAAGGAAAGGAAGGCGGCCTCACAGCGATCGCGCGGTGCAGCTCAGGGTGCTCGGGGAAAGCTCGACGTGGCCGGATTCATCGCCGGAGTGCGCCGGGACCGAGGAGGAAGAAGGCGGCGATGTAGGCGCTCCAGTGCTCCCCGGCTCGGTCTAGTCGGCACAGCCGACGTAGTCGATGATGAGGGGGCGGTCTGACGCGGCGGCGGAGCAAATGGGGCACGGTGGCCGCGCTAGTCCACGGCCATGGCGACGGCGAGGTTCGGGCGCCACCGTTTTCGTGTGAGAGGGAGAGCAAGGTAGAGACTGAGGGGGCTAGGGTTCGTGGGGACGGGCCAAGGAGGCTCTTATCCCCCTCCACGACGAGCGTCGGGCGCGGTGTCGAGCAGCAGAGGGGGGGTGGCCAGGCGCGGCGGCTGCGGACGAGACAACAATGGCGCGCGGTGGTGAACAGAGGAGGGGGGGAACGAGCGGGGTGGGCTGGGCCGGCACTGTGCCACTTAGGCCCAGGTGCCCTGGGCCCTTTGCCCCTTTTCTATTTTCTTTTCTGTTTTTTCCTTTTAGTTTCTGTCTTGCAAATAGTTGGGCACCCGAATGAATTTTGTAAAATAGGTGACCTGGTCCATAAATCACAGGGCAGCATATCCTATTACCAAAAATTAGTTTGGGGTATTTATCATTTCAGATTTATTTTATATTTATTAATAGGTTATTAAATATGGTTTTCAGCCACTGTTTGTGGAAGTTTGGGTTACCTAATTAATTTATTAAATGTTGGTTACAATTTTAGAACTGTCTGTGGAATATTTGCCATTTAATGAACATTTTAGTTTCTGGGTTTGGGCAACTTTTATTTTTAGTTTAGTTTTAATTAGAATCTTGAGTTAGGAGCTGAATGCAAATGATGATTAGGCACTGATAATCATGATGACATGGCATAATCAAAAGGGTGATTACTGTAGCTAACCTCTGGGGGTGTTACAAATCTCCTCCACTAATAAGAATTCTCGTCCCGAGAATTTAGAGGAAGACTGAAAGGAAGCGGGGTATTCTTGGAAGTTCTTCCGAAGAAACGTTCGGAAAAATCTCAAACGGCTAGAACGGTTAAAAGTAGGAAGGGTGGTGACGTCTCGCACGATCATGTAAGCAAGGAATGTCAGAGGATAGTCTGTCGGTTATGTCGGCAACAACATCGGTACCAAGGGCGAGGGACAAGGAGAACCATCTTCCTGCTCGTTAAACGAGGCGGACCAATAGGCAAAGTTCTCGTCCTTCGGTGGTTACCGGAATGTCATCAACAATAGTAACATTGTCTTACTGACATAGTGGTACAACAAGGTACTTACCTAAGCAGGGAATTATTACTGCTCAGTTAATTCAGATTACAAGAAAGGTTTGTCAGGACCCCGATTCTAAGTCACACCGATCTAGCCTGTAACACCTCATATCACTTTGCGGCCTCACGGACGGTATTCCCACGGGTGTCGCCTTACCATGGCCCGGGACCGTTTGCGCCTTTTGGCTCACGTATATGATAGTGTCGCTAGCATCCATATGACAGAGAACCCGGGCCAACATGGCTAGTCGTGAACCCAAAGTGGCACTAACTTACAGGGACAGGCATACATGACCCAGCAACGAACGTGTCGGTCATCAGCGAGTGAATTCGGGCTGTAGCAACTGGGCTAGCAGGACTCCGGGAATCCGGGCTATAGCAGGCTAACAGGACTCCGAAAGACACCGCGTGACGTTTCCCCGAAGGGACAGACACATGATCGAGGAAGGACACATGCCGGCCAGTCTAAGTGTTCCGGAGCAGTAGCAAGCTAACAGGACTCCGGTAAACCGGGCTGTAGCGGACTACCAAGGCTCAGTGGAAGCACCAGACTACATTTCCCCATAAGAGAGGCTACCAAGGGTAAACAACTAGGTTGTCGGATCCCACACATACCAAGCATTTCAATCATACACACAATATGCTGGATATGGGCAATTACAACATGGCATCACAACAAGACTCTACGACTCAGAGTATTTATTCATTAGGCTCCGAGGAGCCAAGTATTACAAACATGGGTGTCATGACCCAACATTCAGAGCATACAAGTCAAAGCACATGCGGAAGCTTAACATGTCTGCGTACAGACATCTACAAATGAAAAAGGCTGAGAAGCCTGACTATCTACCAGATCCTGCCGAGGGCACAAGATCGTAGCTGAGGTAACAAGCTAAACGTCGAAGTCCACGTGGAACTACTAGCGAGACTGAAGTCTCTCTGCAAAAAATAAAATAGGCAAACGTGAGTACAAATGTACCCAACAAGACTTACATCAGAACTATCTACAAATGCATTGGTATCAACAAAGAGGGTGGTGGAGTTTAACTGCAGCAAGCCAGCTTTGACTCAGTGGCTATCCTGAACTACGAATGCTGGTAACTCTTTTGAGGTGGCGCACACGAGTCCACATATTCACCATATCAATACACCACTATGGATCCGCTCCCGTCTCCCTACGAGAACGCCATCCATGGCACTCACGCTTATCTTGCGAGTTTTAGAGTATCCACTTTCACTTGTCTATGAACTGTACAGGCAACCCAGAAGTCCTTTACCGTGGACACGGCTATTCGAATAGATCATTTATAACCCTGCAGGGGTGTACTTCTTCACACATGTTTCCACCACTTAGCGTCTGCACACGACATGTGCTCGGCAGACTTCAAGCGAAAGCCGACGTGGGTGTAGACCGCGACCTAACTAACCACACAAGTCCCTAGTCCAGGTTTATCGCCTATTCGGGTTCCATCCGCGAGGAGATCCGGCCGGGGTTTCGCTCACAGCCCCGAATGATGTGTGCAGGGTTCCCGAGACACCAAATGGGCGCTCGGTACACCGGGCCACGGTGTATCTACCGCAACATAGCCCACCCCTAGGGTCAGCGCTACGCACGGCCCCCAACACATATCCTACAAACACCAGAAACTAGTTGCAACTCCTGGACAGAGGACAGGGGCGGTTAATAAGTCGAGCGGGGTCATATTTCAGGGCCCAACGTGTGGTAGTAGCTGTTCATGGATCACAAACACAGAACTCAGTTCCTGAGGACGGTTTCAATGAGACAACCCACCATGTACTCCTACATGGCCTCTCACCGCTACCTTTACCAAAACATGTTCACACACTTAGCTCACACACAGTAGGACATGTTCATCACCATTCCAATTCATTCCCGATGAATCAGACCCGACTCAACTCTAAGCAGTAGCAGGCATAACAAACATGCATGAATGAGTAGGCACATCAGGGCTCAAACAACTCCTACTCATGCTAGTGGGTTTCATCTATTTACTGTGGCAATGACAGGTCATGCAGAGGAAAAGGGGTTCAGCTACCGCAGCATGTAACAGTTGAATCGATGTTGTCCTAATGCAGTACAAGAGAGCAGGAGCGAGAGAGTGGGATTGTATCGGAATGAACAAGGGGGTTTTGCTTGCCTGGCACTTCTGAAGATAATATAGTTCTTCATCGGTGTCATCGAACACGTCGTCGGAACCACGTCTACTGAGAGGGAGCAACCACCGGCAAACACAAGAGGAACCACAATCAATGCAATGCACATTCATACGAATGATATGTCATATTAAGGTACTGAATTGACCTAGTGCAACAGTTAGTCATATTCATTGAAGTGGAATTCAAACCTATAGCAAATTCCATCTCCAAAACTAATTACTATTTATTCCATAATCATGAATTGTCCTATTCAGTGAGGTTAACTTGTTCAAACATGCATGAAAACACCATATTCAGATTCTTTGGATTTTTCTGATCATTTTTCATATATAATTTATTTCATTCTGAGCTATAGTTTATTTTCTATGAATTTTAAAAGTTTTGGACATTTTCTGATTATTTTAAATCCAGAAAATGATTTACTGCATCAGCATGATGTCGGTGTGACGTCAGCAGGTCAACGGAGATGGTCCAGGTCAAACCTGATGCTGGGGCCCACATGTCAGTGTCTAACTAACTAATCTAAGTTAATTAGTACTAATCTAATTCTAAACCAAATTAGTTAAGGCCCTGGGCCCACACGTCAGTGACCCAGGGGGGTCAAATCCCTGGTCAAACTGGGCTGACTCGCCGGTGTTTAGCCGCCGGCGAGGCCAGACGCGGCGGGGCGGTGCGGGTTTTGTGCTCCGGCGACCAAATGGACGGCGGAGGGCATCTACGTGTAGCTGGAAGCGAGCCGCGTCGAGGGGTGGTGGTGGTTGAGCTCAAGGTCGCCGGAAACGACGCCGGCGACGAGGTTTGCGGCGGCCGTGGTTCGGCCGTGCTCGAGTTCCTCGCTAGGGTGTTCGGGAGGAGGAGCTGGTGGTGGCTACGGGTGCGCGGAGAGGTTCTGAGCACACTGGTATGCTCGGGCACGGGCTGCAGTAACCGTGGCCGCGGCGGCGACATGACCGGCGGTGAGGAGCTACGGCCATGGCGGGGAACGGAGCTAGAGCGCGCATAAACGAGGGGGTGAAGAAGGGTTTGGAGCAGGATCTCACAGCGGATCCAGCGGCGTGCTCAGTGGGCTCGTGGAAGGACGTACGGCGATGGGGCGTTGATGGCGATCTCGGGCGGCCGGCGAAGAAGAAGACGGTGGTGACGGCTCCACGGGACGTCCGGCGTCTCGTGGCTTGATGGAGAGGTAGCAAGCGACGTGGCGGAGCTTCTGGGCGCATCGGCGAGGCGTGGGGTGGCTGGTGGCCGCGGTGGTGCTCGGCGGCGCGCTGCGGTGCGCTCGGGTGCGAGAGAGAGAGAGATCTAGGAAAGGGGCTGAGAGCGAGGGAGAGTGAAAGAGAGAGGCAGGGAGGTGCGTGGCGCCATCTGGAGTCGTCCAGGGCATCGGCAGAAGCAGGAGGTGGCCGTCGATGGCCGCGCGCGCGTCGACAGGCAGCAGCCTGCCTGCTCTGGCGGGAGGAAGCAGGTGACTGGCACTGGGCCAGCACAGTGCTGGGCCGGCCAGTGGGCTGCTAGGTGGGCTGTGCCAGGTAAGTCTCTCTTTCCTTTTTTTATTTCTGTTTTCTTTATTTCTGCAAGTTTGTGGCTTTTCTAAAAATACCTAGGCACTTTCAAAAATCACCAAACTGCTCATGCCCACTGTATAGAGTATATCCAACATGGAACATTTCAGTTTGGGATTATTTGGACATTTAAAATATTTAATAGCATTTAAATGTCCAAATGCAAATAACATAAGATTTAATTCAGTGACCCGATGATGTCCTAGAAAATTGTGCACCATTTTTGTCAGAGGTTCTAGACCAAGGCAAAGATGATGAACATTTTAGAAGGGCATTTCAGGTTCATTGAAAAAGATTTTAGTAAACCCTAGTTGTTTCCAGGGGGATGTGCTGGGGGTTCTATCATCCCCATTTCAAGTTTCTGGAAAAATTTAAACATGATGCAACACTCTACTGCATGAACTAGCTAGGGTGTGACAATTCACCCCCACTCAAAAGAATCTCGTCCCGAGATTCAATCGTAGGGTAAGATGAAGGGGGAACGCAAACTAACACAATCTTCACAATCCAGGTTGCATCTCATAAGAACGTTGATTCGATCACCATCTTTGTCTCGATGTCTTGCTCCGAGAACTCCAACCAACATGGCAATGAGAGGAAAGGAAAGAACTCTAGAAGGATCGATCTCCTCGAAGATCGAACAACTCAGGATCAAAACATGGAATGAGACATAGCAACATCTCTCGAGCTGAGACACGAAGCACACATCCAAAGGGATGGAGTGAAGCAGATGACGAAGGTTCACTAGGTAGACAACAATTTCACGCTTAACAAGGTGGTGAACGGTTGTCAACGTAGCGAGGATTTGAGTTGCCATGATACCATAACGGGACACCTTAGGAAAAATGACTCGTAGACTTATTACCTTAAGTGGCAAAAAGAATTACTTTTGATATAGAGATCATTGGGACTCTCTATACCAGCCTAAGGCAAATCTCGAGCGATCATTTGGAGGAGTTCGGTACAATGGCATACTTGGACTAGTATGGATGATGTGGATTACCTTGTTGAAGACAACACAAGGGATGATTTTGCTTATCACCGGAAATGGGTGGAATCCGTGGTAGAACTACCTTGAAGACGATCCTGATCAGTAATTGCTGAGAAGGGTAGTCCATAGTAGGATGGCACAATGGCGGTGCAAGCTGGAACAAAATGCAAATGCTGGGAATGATTCTTAGTAACTAGGGAGAAGCTCAACAGTAGAGAGTGATTCCACTGTTGGAATGGTTATAGCATAACCGAAGAAAATTGAGAGCAAATCCCAATTAATGCCAATGATAAACCCAATGTTTGCACGTGCTCTCAAGAACTTGAGCATTTCCATATTCATCAAGGTCTTACCAATATCCATGTCAAGGATCCCGACAACACAACATACTACCCTGATGAATAGTGATGGACGATGCAGATGCAAAGGAAGATAACACCTTCTCAGATTTCACCTTAGCAAGGCCAAGGAAACAAAATCTGATGATCGACCGAGAGACATTTAGCACTCCACTTCTAATGTTCTCCTTGATGTGCTAGCATAACCCATTTATTGATATGGTTTGGTATCTAGAACATCAAGTAAAAGGGTCGGACTTCGGGAGCTCAAGAATCCATAAGGAATAACTACGGAAGTAAATCCTGCGAGATCCTTATGGGGAGGTGGCCAACTTCCTCAATCAAGATACCACAATGATAGGTCTTCTGGCTGGGTGTGTTGGCCACGACATCCACTTACCGGGTTACAAAGACCAATATTATAGCTCTTGAGAAACATTCCAACCATCATATCTGCCTGAGATTCAGATCTGGTTGGTGTCAGGATATTCCAGACTCATCATGTCTGAAAGGAAGGATTGCAACACAAATCGGCGAGATGACGTTGCAAGATTCTCAGGAAATGGACTACGATAGTAAGCTCCAAAACATGAGCTGGTTCTGCTACACACATGTGAACATGTTGTCCCAGACAAGCATGACCACATAGTAGCCTTATAATAAAACACTACTGAGTTCAGGTGGGGAACCATCATCGAGGATATCGAAGTCTTGTGCATTACCATGGATTAGCACTTAACTCCTTTTCCTAGAACAAATCAGTCAGTGGCTTTGTGTGCTAGGAACACATATGGAGTGGAGGCGGCCAACCTATCAAACCATAGAGCACTTTGCACGTGCATGACTAACTTGGGATGATTCCAGAGGAGGCAAAACAACTTTCTCGAATTCACTGCGGCAACTTGCATCGAATGCACATGAATTAGAGGAAGTCACTTCTTTCATCCAAACATATGCTCCATGAGCTAGCATGAAGAAATGCTTACAAGAGTTTCCAATACTAACTTAAATGTTCAACATGAATCATGGACAAGATAAGGATGTTGTCGATGGGCTCAACAACAATTTATCAAGATTCCCATAAGATGGGGTTACAAGATTATGTGAACAAGATGATAGCATGGGTCAGACCAAAAGATATAACGGTGTATGCCCGAGGAAACAACCACGGATAAGATGACATTACAAACATCGTTGGTTCTGATTTGATTTGATGATAGCCCATACTCAAATCAAAGTTTGGATAAGATAATAGGTCCAACAATTGATCACAAGGATCAATCAATGAAAGTATCATCTTTCTTCAACACACACACAAGAGGATATCCCTTAGGAATGACCTGAGTCAGACAAGCTCTCATCTTCCAACTCTCCAAGTTGTTGTTTAGCTTAACCAACTAGCACAGGGTATCCGACACAGATTCTTGGAGAAAGGGTGGTTTACAAGAAACCAACTTGATCATGAACTCAACATAGCGGTCAAGTGACAACCTGGTAGTACTTCCGAGAAGATATTCGGAAAGTCACGAACCACCGATATGTAACTAAGCTCGAGAACAATCTTGCTTTTCAGGGCAAGACGATATGATCAAGAGAGTGATGGATTGACACAATCCTAACTCATCGATCGAAGAGTGCACCAACAAAAATGGACTAGGTAGCACGATCAGTCCTAGGATGGTGATTCAATAACCAACACACCAAGGATGAGAATATTGTCCTTTAACTACCAAGCAACGCAGTTGCTAGGAGTATTGCTTTCACACATCACGATTCACTTGTCGGTATTCCGGTTACAATAACACGGAGACCGAGAAATGAATAATGATGGCGAGAAGTATCACTGTACCAAGAGTTCATAGGATAGTGTGCAATTCCCATGATATTCTTGATATAAAGATGGTAATACTCCGGGGTAGAACAGATCAAAAGCTGGATTGGCATTTTGATCTGCGGAATACAACCGCTTTGACCCAATCCTAGACATGGATGAGGTACTGGAGTTTGTTTCTCCTAGTCATTCCGTAATAGAATGGCTTGACGGACCACAAGAATAATAAGCATCGATAACACGAATGCACAACTAGTCCTAACTATCAATTGATAGACAGAGGGTCAGAATACAACTAAAGAGGGACAACTCAAAGGAACATATAACTTTTTTTTTGAGTTGTGGATGCATAGATTAGTATGTCGAACCAAGTTCAACAGGTTTCTTCCAGATAACCCATGCAGAAAGGTAGAACTGGCAGAGTCACAATATGGAATGGAGAACTCACCAAGAGCACTCTGGTTGTGATCTTTTGGTTCGACAGAACTTCTGCCATAAGTAGTTCATGGTATTTGGAAGAGGAAAATACCACGGACCTCGAGAACTGTCGCAAGGTTACTAATATCCTAAAGGAACTAGCAACACTATCAACATGAGGTAAGTAGGGTGAGTCTCGGGTTCAAGAACCCAAGAATAGAATGCCTACTAACTAAGTGGCATCACGGGATGCTTTCGGGAGTGATGGCCAGAATCATCACACGGAGGATACAAAGCATTGCTAGATTACTGAGTGGTTCTCTAAGACACCTAGGGTCATAATAATAGTTCCAACATATATGTCAAGGCAATGGAGTACCTCAACAGACCGTTAGTGTGCTTAATCTGGCCCAAAGGGACGCGGAAACAGAGGAAAAGGATTTTGCAAATGCATCAGATTGTTTGGAAACCTGGGATGACTCGGACAGCATAACGGCTGTAAATGCTCAAAAAGATTTGAGACATCCTGCAGAAGGGTGGCATAACCACTTAACATCACAATATCAAGGTTCTGAGATCACCTAGCAACACACGGAAGTAGTAGGAACTGAAATGAGGCTCAAATACAACAATCCTATGAGTCTACGGATTAGTAACACGTGATCCTGATAGATAGATGAGAAAGCCTAGTTCTTAATCCCCGTAGAAAAGAAGAGGTTGACTCAGATCAGAAAGGCATAAGGTAAAGGAGTAAAAAGAGCCTTACGTTCCCTTCCACAATCAATTCCCTTATATAACTAAAGCATTTCTAGACTCAACTTCGACCAGTTTGGCTTGGTAATCCTACAGGCAGTCAGGCTCTGATACCAACGCTATCAGAACCCCGATTCTAAGTCACACCGATCTGGCCTGTAACACCTCATATCACTTTGCGGCCTCACGCACGGTATTCCCATGGGTGTCGCCTTACCATGGCCCGGGACCGTTTGCGCCTTTTGGCTCACGTATATGATAGTGTCGCTAGCATCCATATGACAGAGAACCCGGGCCGACATGGCTAGTCGTGAACCCAAAGTGGCACTAACTTACAGGGACAGGCATACATGACCCAGCAACGAATGTGTCGGTCATCAGCGAGTGAATTCGGGCTGTAGCAACTGGGCTAGCAGGACTCCGGGAATCCGGGCTGTAGCAGGCTAACAGGACTCCGAAAGACACCGCGTGAGGTTTCCCCGAAGGGATAGACACAGGATCGAGGAAGGACACATGCCGGCCAGTCTAAGTGTTCCGGAGCAGTAGCAAGCTAACAGGACTCCGGTAAACCGGGCTGTAGCGGACTACCAAGGCTCAGTGGAAGCACCAGACTACATTTCCCCATAAGAGAGGCTACCAAGGGTAAACAACTAGGTTGTCGGATCCCACACATACCAAGCATTTCAATCATACACACAATATGCTGGATATGGGCAATTACAACATGGCATCACAACAAGACTCTACGACTCGGAGTATTTATTCATTAGGCTCCGAGGAGCCAAGTATTACAAACATGGGTCTCATGACCCAACATTCAGAGCATACAAGTCAAAGCACATGCGGAAGCTTAACATGTCTGAGTACAGACATCTACAAATGAAAAAGGCTGAGAAGCCTGACTATCTACCAGATCCTGCCGAGGGCACAAGATCGTAGCTGAGGTAACAAGCTAAATGTCGAAGTCCACGTGGAACTACTAGCAAGACTGAAGTCTCTCTGCAAAAAATAAAATAGGCAAACGTGAGTACAAATGTACCCAGCAAGACTTACATTAGAACTATCTACAAATGCATTGGTATCAACAAAGAGGGTGGTGGAGTTTAACTGCAGCAAGCCAGCTTTGACTCAGTGGCTATCCTGAACTACGAATGCTGGTAACTCTTTTGAGGTGGCGCACACGAGTCCACATATTCACCATATCAATACACCACTATGGATCCGCTCCCGTCTCCCTACGAGAACGCCATCCATGGCACTCACGCTTATCTTGCGAGTTTTAGAGTATCCACTTTCACTTGTCTATGAACTGTACAGGCAACCCAGAAGTCCTTTACCGTGGACACGGCTATTCGAATAGATCATTTATAACCCTGCAGGGGTGTACTTCTTCACACATGTTTCCACCACTTAGCGTCTGCACACGACATGTGCTCGATAGACTTCAAGCGAAAGCCGACGTGGGGGTAGACCACGACCTAACTAACCACACAAGTCTCTAGTCCAGGTTTATCGCCTATTCGGGTTCCATCCGCGAGGAGATCCGGCCGGGGTTTCGCTCACAGCCCCGAACGATGTGTGCAGGGTTCCCGAGACACCAAACGGGCGCTCGGTACACCAGGCCACGGTGTATCTACCGCAACATAGCCCACCCCTAGGGTCAGCGCTACGCATGGCCCCCAACACATATCCTACAAACACCAGAAACTAGTTGCAACTCCTGGACAGAGGACAGGGGCGGTTAATAAGTCGAGCGGGGTCATATTTCAGGGCCCAACGTGTGGTAGTAGCTATTCATGGATCACAAACACAGAACTCAGTTCCTGAGGACGGTTTCAATGAGACAACCCACCATGTACTCCTACATGGCCTCTCACCGCTACCTTTACCAAAACATGTTCACACACTTAGCTCACACACAGTAGGACATGTTCATCACCATTCCAATTCATTCCCGATGAATCAGACCCGACTCAACTCTAAGCAGTAGCAGGCATAACAAACAGGCATGAATGAGTAGGCACATCAGGGCTCAAACAACTCCTACTCATGCTAGTGGGTTTCATCTATTTACTGTGGCAATGACAGGTCATGCAGTGGAAAAGGGGTTCAGCTACCGCAGCATGTAACAGTTGAATCGATGTTGTCCTAATGCAGTACAAGAGAGCAGGAGCGAGCGAGTGGGATTGTATCGGAATGAACAAGGGGGTTTTGCTTGCCTGGCACTTCTGAAGATAATATAGTTCTTCATCGGTGTCATCGAACACGTCGTCGGAACCACGTCTACTGAGAGGGAGCAACCACCGGCAAACACAAGAGGAACCACAATCAATGCAATGCACATTCATATGAATGATATGTCATATTAAGGTACTGAATTGACCTAATGCAACATTTAGTCATATTCATTGAAGTGGAATTCAAACCTATAGCAAATTCCATCTCCAAAACTAATTACTATTTATTCCATAATCATGAATTGTCCTATTCAGTAAGGTTAACTTGTTCAAACATGCATGAAAACACCATATTCAGATTCTTTGGATTTTTCTGATCATTTTTCATATATAATTTATTTCATTCTGAGCTATAGTTTATTTTCTATGAATTTTAAAAGTTTTGGACATTTTCTGATTATTTTAAATCCAGAAAATGATTTACTGCGTCAGCATGATGTCGGTGTGACGTCAGCAGGTCAACGGAGATGGTCCAGGTCAAACCTGACGCTGGGGCCCACATGTCAGTGTCTAACTAACTAATCTAAGTTAATTAGTACTAATCTAATTCTAAACCAAATTAGTTAAGGCCCTGGGCCCACACGTCAGTGACCCAGGGGGGTCAAATCCCTGGTCAAACTGGGCTGACTCGCCGGTGTTTAGCCGCCGGCGAGGCCAGACGCGGCGGGGCAGTGCGGGTTTTGTGCTCCGGCGACCAAATGGACGGCGGAGGGCATCTACGTGTAGCTGGAAGCGAGCCGCATCGAGGGGTGGTGGTGGTTGAGCTCAAGGTCGCCGGAAACGACGCCGGCGACGAGGTTTGCGGCGGCCGTGGTTCGGCCGTGCTCGAGTTCCTCGCTAGGGTGTTCGGGAGGAGGAGCTGGTGGTGGCTACGGGTGCGCGGAGAGGTTCTGAGCACACTGGTATGCTCGGGCACGGGCTGCAGTGACCGTGGCCGCGGCGGCGACATGACCGGCGGCGAGGAGTTACGGCCATGGCGGGGAACGGAGCTATAGCGCGCATAAACGAGGGGGTGAAGAAGGGTTTGGAGCAGGATCTCACAGCGGATCCAGCGGCGTGCTCAGTGGGCTCGTGGAAGGACGTACGGCGATGGGGCGTTGATGGCGATCTCGGGCGGCCGGCGAAGAAGAAGACGGTGGTGACGGCTCCACGGGACGTCCGGCGTCTCGTGACTTGATGGAGAGGTAGCAAGCGATGTGGCGGAGCTTCTGGGCGCATCGGCGAGGCGTGGGGTGGCTGGTGGCCGCGGTGGTGCTCGGCGGCGCGCTGCGGTGCGCTCGGGTGCAAGAGAGAGAGAGATCCAGGAAAGTGGGTGAGAGCGAGGGAGAGTGAAAGAGAGAGGCAGGGAGGTGCGTGGCGCCATCTGGAGTCGTCCAGGGCATCGGCAGAAGCAGGAGGTGGCCGTCGATGGCCGCGCGCGCGTCGACAGGCAGCAGCCTGCCTGCTCTGGCGGGAGGAAGCAGGTGACTGGCACTGGGCCAGCACAGTGCTGGGCCGGCCAGTGGGCTGCCAGGTGGGCTGTGCCAGGTAAGTCTCTCTTTCCTTTTTTTATTTCTGTTTTCTTTATTTCTGCAAGTTTGTGGCTTTTCTAAAAATACCTAGGCACTTTCAAAAATCACCAAACTGCTCATGCCCACTGTATAGAGTATATCCAACATGGAACATTTCAGTTTGGGATTATTTGGACATTTAAAATATTTAATAGCATTTAAATGTCCAAATGCAAATAACATAAGATTTAATTCAGTGACCCGATGATGTCCTAGAAAATTGTGCACCATTTTTGTCAGAGGTTCTAGACCAAGGCAAAGATGATGAACATTTTAGAAGGGCATTTCAGGTTCATTGAAAAAGATTTTAGTAAACCCTAGTTGTTTCCAGGGGGATGTGCTGGGTGTTCTATCATCCCCATTTCAAGTTTCTGGAAAAATTTAAACATGATGCAACACTCTACTGCATGAACTAGCTAGGGTGTGACAAGGTTAAACAAAACAATGGAAAGGAAAATGTGATCATCAGATTAAACAGAACAATGGAAAGGAAAATGTGTCTAAACACATATTCCAGGGGTATATCCTTCCAAGGACAAGCAGAGCATGATATCAATGACAGGATAAAAAGGTAGAAAACCCTTTAGGTGAGGGGAGAAAAATTTCATGGCATTACCCATACAACGGTGTTTGGATAATTGATGAAGAAATTTTAGCATTGTGCTTCAAATGTTCTTATTGAAGATCGGAGTACCACAGTCATGCTTCGAGATAACATTGACATGTTCTTCCAGTAAAGGTCAGACTTTGGATACACAAAGGATCCATCAGGAGGCAATAGGGTTGCTAGAAGTTTTGAATTCACACACCATAGTTCATTTGTCGGCATTTCGGTTATAAACAACACGGGGACCAAGAAGGAATGGTGATGGTGAGAAGTAACACTTGTATCAAGAATTCTCAAGAGGTGGTGAAATTCCCACGACATTCTTGACATAAAAGGTGGTCATTTTCCAAGGTAAAGAAGAACAAATGCTGGATAGCAAGGAACTCAAGGTATAACACAAAACACGAACAAGTTTGTGTTGGGGGGGGGGAAGGCAATAAAGTGGCTGATGATGATCACCACACATTTGTCGAGAGATTCCATGAAGATGTAATCGATCAGCGATAACATCAAGTCAAAGAAATGATGAAGCGAAAAGTTATTGGAACCATGGGTACGACACAAACTCGAAATCAAGTTTGTTGTTCAAGGAGAAATGATAAGACGAGGAAGATCGACATAAGTTTAGTTCATTGTCGGAAGTTGTGCTCCGGGAATAAGGACCAGGAAGCACAGTTAAAATGTTGCACGATATCGATATAGCCAATCAGGCTAGGAATGAGGTGATGGGGTATTAAACTTCCTAGTAACAAGTACTATGGGTAATACCGGAAGGTAAATCGGAGTAGAGATTGGACGGATGAAATGATCTGCAGAAGACAAGTATTTTAAGTTGTTCAGGAAATGGAATTTAAAGAAGAACAATCATGGTCAGTTCCATGGTGGCACGGGACACAACACAGGTATGAGTGGGTATTATATCAAGGGAATAACTATTATTACAAGGAGCTTCCATGATAGGATCTACATCGTTTCCATGAGTATGAACACAAAGGTTCAAGGTCGACTCCCTCTTCTTCAATGCATAACCTTTCATTCACTCCTCATTTTCGACGAAATTGTAGTGCTGAAAATTTATCTGGTGAAGCACCAGAAGAGTATGACTCGCATAACCTTCGAGTTCACACGAATTAGGGAAAGCATAGGTTCAACCTATCGGGACAATTTTACGAATCTATACAACCAGCAACCAAAGCAAGGGAAATCAAAGAAGAGTGGCGCAGCGGAAGCGTGGTGGGCCCATAACCCACAGGTCCCAGGATCGAAACCTGGCTTTGATACCTAGGATCTCAGGACGAGGTTGATGACTGTATGGCTCTGGGATTCCTTTCTCGCAGGGAGTCGAGAAAGGATCTCTGGGTGAGGTTGATATCATTACTGCTACCTTATATTGTACTGTTCTACTCTCTTCTATTGCTGCAAGACCGCTGAAGATGCTAGTCTTCGATAGCACTAGGCTTTCCTCTCTATTCTGGCATTTCTGTAGCCCAGTCCACATATACAGCCTCTCTTTGAAAATGTTGCATATGTAGTGTAGATCCTTGCTTGTTGAGTACTTCTGAGTACTCACGGTTGCTTTGCTTTCTTTTCCCCCATATCAGTTTGTCGTGACCAAATGACGGAGCCCCTGAGACAGCTGCCCCGCCAATGATTACTACTACTACCCCGAGGATGGATACTACTACGAGTTGACTGACGACCAGGAGTAGGATCGGAGGGTCCCAGGCAGGAGGCCTGCGCCTTTCGATCGTAGTGTTTTATTTTGCCCCGCCTTTCTAAAGGCCTTTCTGTATCTCTTTTAATATATGTACTCAGATATCTGATGCTTCCGCTGATGCTTGTATGCCATCGAGCTATGTATTCGAGCCCTCGAGGCCCTGGCTTGTAATATAAAGCTTGTATGACTTTATTTATGTTTTAGAGTTGTGTTGTGATATCTTCCCGTGAGTCCTTAGGCTTGATCGTGTGCATTTGCATGTATGATTAGTGCACGATCGCGCCAGGGGCGTCACAAGTTGGTATCAGAGCCAGGTTTCGATCTTGGGACCTGTGGGTTATGGGCCCACCATGTGGTTCGAAAGTAGGAAGGACGTTGACGTATTGCACGGTCATGGTAGCAAGGCATGTCAGAGGATAGCGTGTCATCTATGTCGGCGACAACATCGGTACCAAGGGCGAGGGACGAAGAGAACCATTTTCCTGCTCGTTGAATGAGGCGGACCAATAGGCAAAGTTCTCGTCCATCGGTGGTTACCGAAATGTCATCAACAATTGTAACAGGGTTTTACCGATCGAGTGGTACAACGAGGTGCTTACCTAAGCAGGGAATTATCATTGCTTAGTTAAGTCAGATTACAAGTAAGGTTAAACAAAACAATGGAAAGGAAAAGTGATTAGTATACTAATCAGAACAATGGAAAGGAAATGTGTTTACACACAAGAATTGGGGTATATCCTTCCCAAGGAAAAGCGGAGCATGATATACATGAAAGGACAGGAAGTCCAAAAGCACTTAGATAACAGGGGCGAGGAAAGAATTATGGTATTACCCATACAACGGTGTTTGGATAATCGATCAAGAAACAATTAGCATTGCGCTGCCAATGTTCTTGTTGATATTCGGAATACCCCTGTCATGCTTCAGGTAGCATTAACATGGTGTTTCAAACAAAGATTGAATCTGAAGGTCACAAGAAGTATTAAGGAGCAACTTCAAGAAAAGCAAGGGGCTCAAGGTATAGCCAAAACATGACCAAGTCTGTGTTGGCAGGAAGCAAGGATGTGGTCGATGATATCGCAAATCAACAAGGGGCAAGGATGGTATTTCTCATCATGAGTCCAATTGATATCCTGGAAGAGCTCAGAATGCTGATGATGATCACAACACACTTGTCGAGAGGTTCCATGAAGATGTAATCGATCGGCGATGACATCAAGTCAAAGAAATGATGAAGCAAAAGGTTATTGGAACCATGGGTGCGACACAAACTCGAAATCAAGTTTGTTGTTCAAGGAGAAATGATATGACGAGGAAATTCGACGTAAGATCAGCTCACCGTCAAAATTTGCGCTCTGGGAAGAAGGACCAGGTAGCACTATTAGTATTAGCATGATAATGATGTAGCTGTTCAGGCTAGGAATGACTTGAAGAATTATTAAACTTGTAAGCAACAAAAATTACTTAGAGTTATTGAATCAGAGTGCGGAAGCGATTCACTTATCGGTGTTCTCGAGTGACTAACAACTCAGAACCCGAGGGAAATCTGA
Source organism: Thinopyrum elongatum (assembly GCA_011799875.1). Classification (NCBI taxonomy): domain Eukaryota; kingdom Viridiplantae; phylum Streptophyta; class Magnoliopsida; order Poales; family Poaceae; genus Thinopyrum; species Thinopyrum elongatum. The sequence goes on along the minus strand of CM022302.1, from coordinate 351,189,365 downwards.
ATTCGGTGAGAAGCAATACTAGAAGAAGTCTCATAGGAAGCAATACAGTGCTTTGATATTCTCGAGATACCAGAGGGTAAAACTCGAAGGTAGAGCAGAATAGAGGTTGGATAGGTGAAATGATCTGTAGAGGACAATTATTTTAACCTGTCCGAGGGATGGAATCAAGGAGAAGACATGGTTAGAACCACGAGTGCAAAAGGATCAATTCACAGATACAAGATGGACTTAAAACAAGGGACAATTATTATTTATTTATTTTTACGAGGAGCTTCCATGATAAATTCTACATCGAGTCCATGGGCATGAACACAAAGGTTCAAGGTCGACTCGCACTTCTTCAATGCATAAGCTCTCATTCACTTCTCGCTTTTAATGAAGTTGAAATGTTGAAAATTTATCTGGCGTAACACCAGTAGTGAGTGACCCGTAGAAGTTTCTGGGGTCTCGCAGATGGCAGAAGCATAGATACAACCCATCGGGACAATTTTACGAATCCATACAACCATCAACCAAAGCAAGGGATGCGAGTTCGAAAGCAGAGTATCGAAGTCAAAGCAAATGATAGAATTTACCGGAGGTTCCAAATACCAAGGGAAGAGCTGATAAGATGTTTGAATATGAAGGATACTGTCGGATATTAATCCAACAAAAGATCAGGTAGACGACAAAGGATCTGATGTGAGTAGTGATACTCAACTAGAAGGAGAAGAAATGCAAGGGCATCGGTTTATGGAAACATCTGAATAATTCGATGCTTAAATGCGAAGGGTTTACGATTCAAAAATCGGGGAATCAGAGGCAGAGGCTCTGATAAAAAGATGAGTATGTTGAATAGAATTAGATGGCTAATCAATCAAGGATTGATTTACTGAGAACCAGTTCGTGTCCAGAATGATGTCAGAGCCGGAAGGATGAGTTAGTAGGAAACAACTGATGATAGGGATTATTCTCATTCATATTGAATCAATAGACTTGGAATGACAATGACAAGGGATGTTAATGAATATTGCCGGACATATGGTGTTAACCGTAATGCAGACGGGCAAGAATTTCCAAAGTAATATGTTGCAGAGAATTTTAGGGAGGATCAAATAGCATTTCAGAGTATTTGGGAACCACATGAACAACTGGGGATGAACGGACCTCGGGTAAGTATGAGGATTTATTCATAGGTGTGTTCAGACGGAGAGGAACTGCAAGGCAGTAGGTTCAGAGAATTCTCAAAATGTCGGATAGTATTTCGATATGTCAGATAGAACCCGAGAGTAACTGGAACGAATATATGAACGACAGTTGTAAGTAGTTATCCATCGGAGTTTATCGGTGGTCAGGAACTGCAAAGCAGTGGGCACAGGGTCTCGGGAAACATCGAGAAGTATCTTCAGAGTCTTCTGATGTAGCAGACGATCATCTGTGGAGAAGGGGCTCTCCGGGATGAAGTGGTTACGAGAACCTAATGTAGTTAGTAAATTCATTTAACCCGAATAGGAGAGAGATCAGAGTCCCAGAGTATAGACGAGGAATAAAAGATCCTAATACCACCCAGTTGGCAACGTGGGCCCGTAAGCCACACAGCCAAGTTAGTAAAATAGTTTTGGACCACTAGACTCAACTTCGGCCAAGGAATTGGGAAGGGGGGTTCCTACAGGCAGTCGGCTCTGATACCAACTTGTGACGCCCCCGGCTCAATCGTACACTAATCATACACGCAAACGTGTACGATCAAGCACAGGGACTCACGGGAAGATATCACAACACAACTCTAACACAATTTAAACGGAGATCCACAATATTACAGACCAGGGATCCGAAGATCCGAATACATAAGTCAGTCATACAAATATTATCTGAGTACAGACATAGTTAGCCAAGTTTTGCCTTAAGAAGGCTAGCACAAACAACGACACTAGATCAAAAGGCGTTGGCCTCCTGCCTGGTGTGACGCCCCCGGCCCGATCGTGCACTAACCATACACGCAAATGCACACGATCAAGCCTAAGGACTCACGGGAAGATATCACAACACAACTCTAAAACATAAATAAAGTCATACAAGCTTTATATTACAAGCCAGGGGCCTCGAGGGCTCGAATACATAAGCTTGCGAACAAGCGTCAGCGGAAGCATCAGATATCTGTGTACAGATATGAAACAGAAACAAAAAGGCCTTTAGAAAGGCGGGGCAAAAATAAAACACTACGATCGAAAGGCGCAGGCCTCCTGCTTGGGACCCTCCGATCCTACTCCTGGTCGTCAGTCAACTCGTAGTAGAATCCATCCTCTGGGTAGTAGTAGCGATCGTCGGCGAGGACAGCTGTCTCAGGGGCTCCGTCATCTTGTTACGACAAACTGATATGGGGAGAAAAAGGAAAACAAAGCAACCGTGAGTACTCAAAAGTACTCAGCAAGCAAGGATCTACACTACATATGCAACATTTTCAAGGGGAGGCTGTATATGTGGACTGGGCTGCAGAAATGCCAGAATAGAGAGAAGGCCTAGTCCTATCGAAGACTAGCATCTTCAGCGGTCTTGCAGCAGTAGAAGAGAGTAGAACAGTTCAATATAATGTAGCAGTATCATTAAGTCTCAACCTCACCCAGAGATCCTTTCTCGACTCCCTGCGAGAAAGCAATCCCAGAGACATACGGTCATCAACCTCGTCCGGAGATCCCTTCTCGACTCCCTGCGAGAAGCAATCCCAGAGCCATAGTATCCAAGTATCCAATTCTAAAATGTATCAATCAAGATACAACTCCGAGTGTCCTTTACCGTAGGACCGGCTATCGATAGAAGTATTCTTCCCTGCAGGGGTGCACCAACTTACCCAACACGCTCGATTAACTCCGGCCGGACACACTTTCCTGGGTCTTGCCCGGCCTCGGCCAAACGACACATCGCAACCCTACCTACAGCTCAGCAGAGAGGTCCCCGTCGGTATACATCCTAAGCGCAAGGGGGTCTTGGCCATCGCCCCTCGCCCTCCGGGTCGTTGCGCACATGGTGAAGCCAGGCACCAACACTACAGGAAGGCGCCGGTCCGTCCGTGCCGCCATGCTGAACTAGACGTCTGACAGAGCTTTCGGCTGATGCATACGATGCAGAACGCCCATACTATGCCCACGTGATGGTTAGTGCTATCAGGCCAGAGGCCTGCTCGGATCAAATATCCAAATCGTTAATGGACTAGGGCTTGCGGTAACGAGCAGAGACTCACGAAAGATGTGACCCCGTCGCCCCGTCTCGAGGACTTGCTGCAAGGGTTAAGAATGCCCGGCCGCGCCTCGTATTCACCACTCGGGCACCACACTGGCACCCGTCTTCACAACACTCGCCACTCAGGCGCACGCGGGTACCCCTCAGGGTCGACCCGCCTATCCAAGTAACATTGTAAAGTCCAAGTATCCGTATGTCCATAACATCAGGGAATCCGAGGTATCACCCTCATTGAATTCCCACTCGATGTATCTGTCAAGGTGAACTAGGAGGAATCACCTCACTGGGTCCACACTTGAGGTGTTGTACGACAGCGTCGTTATCGGAAGCGGTGAAGGAGGAATCACCCTCGATGACCACGACCGAATAGCTACTCTACAGAGTTAACATCAGAAGTGCTACAAGAGGTTTCACCCTCGGCACTCGATAGTAACGCTGCAGTGTCGTTACAACTAAAGGGGGTGATGTGCGGTGTCGGGGCCTGGTCTTCAATCCCATTGATCGGGTCTTCTGACGATCCAGCGCGGCAGTCGGGATAAGTGGGGTCACTGATAGGTCTCTACCCAGCCTAGACTAAACAGTTTAGGATATGCAGGTAATTATCAACAGCAGGTTACAATGAACAGGCTATGCATCAGAATAGGTAAAGCAGCAGCAGCAGCAATTCTAATGCAAGCATGAGAAATAGAATGGGCGATATCGGGATGATCAAAAAGGGGGGGGCTTGCCTGGTTGCTCGGCGGCAAGGGCAAGGTCTTCAGGGGTCGTCGAACTCCGGAGATGCGTCGGTACCGACTCTATCGAGAGAGAAGAGGGGGAGGAAACAGTATAAATATAGAGCAAACATGAGCATGACAAATACGATACACGGTGCTAGGGGTAGTCTAACGCAGCATTACACGTATCAGACGGAGCGGGAGAATATCTGACGATATTTCCCGGGTCTTTGGAATCATCGGACAGAGGATAAGAGGGGAACGGTTGCAAGTTCGGATAGTTAGGGACGCGTGACGGACGAACGGACCGCGTATTCGGATTCGTCTCGTCGTTCTGAGCAATTTTCATGTACAAAGTTTTTCCATTGGAGTTACGGATTATTTAATATGATTTTCTAAAGTTTTTATTGATTTTCTGGAATTATTTAATTAATTAATTTCGAATTATCCGAAATAGTGAATGCTGACATCAGCATGAGGTCAGCAGACTGTTAGGGTTAATTAGGGTTTGATTAATTCACTTAATTACAGATTAATTAGGTTAATCAGGTCATTAGGTTAATTAAACTTAATTAATCAGAATTAATTAATTAATTAATTAATTATTAACTTCAATTATTTATTTATTTTATTTTCTATTTTTTTAACAGGGGCTGGGCCCAGGCGTCAGTGGGCCGGCCGGACACGTCCGCGGCGCTTCCATTCGGGCACCGGACATGTCCGGTGTCCAAAGGGCCGGGAGTGTGCGACAACGCGCGCGCGCGCGGCAGAAGCCGGCGAGCGGTGGGCGAGGCGGCGAACGGGCGAGGCGAGGCCAGGGGAGGCCGAGGCTGGCGCGGGGTGGCGGCGGCGCGGTGTCGGGCGGCGCCGGCGCAGAGCCAGGCTGCAGCGGGAGTCGGGCACGCGGCACGGAGCACGGAGCGAGACAAGGCGCGCGCGAGCGGGAGCGAGGCGAGGCACGGTCAGCGGCAGCGCACGGACGGCGGAGCGCGGCGCTGGCGCGGGCGCAGGCAGGCAAGGCGAGGCGCGAGCGGGCGACGGCAGCGAGAGGCGGCGGCGACAGAGAGAAGGGTGAAGAGGGGAGCAAGCTCACGGGCAGCGTGGGGAGAGGGGGCGGCGAGGCTCGGTGGAGCTCGTCGGGGAGGTGGTTGGCGACGGCGAACGGCGACGAGGACGAGGCGGCGATGTGTGGCGACGGCGGGGCGTCGGGCGGGCGGCGCCCCGGGGAAGAGAGGGGGTGAGGGGAGTGGGGGTTTCGGTTTAGGGTTCGGGCGCCGGCAGGGTTAAATAGGCCGGGGGTTAGGTGGGCCGACTGGGCTGCTCGGCTGGGCCGAGGCCCAATGGGGAGGGGGTTTTCCTTTTTGTTTTCTTTTGTTTTTTTTATTCATTTCTTTTCTGTTTTGCAAAAATGTTTAGGCTACTTATGGACTTTTGTAAAATATAAGAACTGGTCCATAAATCCCAGTGCAACATTAGTCACTGCTAGAAATTGGTTTGGTGTCCATATCTTTTTGTTTGGATTTTATTTAATTGAAAAAGGATTAAATAGTGCTATCTCCCTACTGTTTCTTGCTGTTTGAGTCCTTTTACAATTCCAATAAATGTTGTAATCATTTTTACAAATGCTATGGGAATACTTGCAACAGGATGCACATTTTAGTTTTCAGGTTTGGACAACTTTTATTTTCCACTTTCATTTAAATTTGAATTTTGACTTAGGAGTTGAAATGCAATATGATGTTAATGATGATCATGCACTGTTAATCATGCTGACTTGGCATTATCAAAATGGGATTACTGTGGCTAACCACTGGGGGTGTTACAAATCTCCTCTACTAACAAGAATTCTCGTCCCGAGAATTAAGAGGTAGAAGGGAAAAGTTCGGGGTATTCCGCACGAAGATTATCCTCGCGTTCCCAAGTGGCTTCATCTTCGGAATGATTTGACCACTGCACTTTGAGGAACTTGGTAACCTTCTGACGGGTTCGACGTTCAGCTTTATCAAGGATGCGGATCGGATGCTCCTTATATGAAAGATCATCTTGCAATTCGAGCACCTCGTGATCCACAGCTCGGTGTGGAGATTCCTTGAAGCATTGACGAAGTTGCAACACATGGAAGACGTCGTGGATATGAGAGAATTGCGGCGGCAATTCCAATTTATATGCCACCTGACCACGTCTAGCAATTATGCGGAAAGGACCAATGTAGCGTGGAGCTAGCTTGCCCTTGATTCCAAAACGGTGAGTGCCTTTCATCGGGGTGACTCGCAGATAAGCTTGATCACCAGGTTGATAAGTCAAACCCCATCATTTGCGATCATAGTTGCTCTTCTGGCGGTCCTTAGCCGCCTTGAGATTTTCCCGGACAATACGAACTTGTTCTTCGGCTTCTTGAATAATATCCGGACCCACGAGCGGTCGTTCCCCAGTTTCTGACCAATTCAGAGGGGTTCGACACTTACGTCCATAGAGTACTTCGAAGGGGGCCATTTTCAAACTGGCTTGATAGCTGTTGTTATAGGAGAACTCGGCATATGGAAGAGATTCTTCGCACTTCTTGCCAAACGATATAACACAAGCTCGCAACATGTCTTCAAGCACTTGATTAACTCGTTCAACTTGGCCTTGGGATTGGGGGTGATAAGCTGAACTCCAGGTGATATGAGTTCCCATAGCTGTTTGAAAACTTTCCCAGAATTTGGAAGTGACAAGACCGCCACGGTCCGAACTGATCTCCTTCGGAATACCATGGAGTGATACAATTCTGGAGATATACAACTCTGCTAACTGACTAGCAGTGATCGTCTCCTTGACAGGCAGAAAGTGTGCAACTTTAGAGAGTTGGTCGACAACGACAAGAATAGCATCGTGACCCTTCTGTGACCTGGGAAGTCCTGTAACGAAATCCATCTGAACCTTATCCCATTTCCATAGAGGAATAGGAAGGGGTTGCAGAATTCCAGCTGGTTTCTGATGTTCTGCTTTAACGCGATGACACACATCACATTCAGCAACATATCGAGCAATATCCTGCTTCATTTTAGACCACCAGTAACTTTGACGGAGATCACGATACATCTTGGTGCTACCCGGATGAATAGACAGCGGGGTATCATGTGCCTCCTTCATGACTTTGTCAGTCATGAGTTCGAAGCGAGGTACCACAATGCGGTTTCTGAAATACAAGGTTCCATCTTCAGACAGCGAGAAATCCCTGTACTTTACAAGGTGAAGGTCTTTCTTCATCAGATCAACTTCAGCATTTTTAGCTTGCGCATCCTTAACAGCTTTCTCAAGATCTGGTTGTATCACAAGGTTATTAAGAGATCCCTGTGGAACAATACGCAGATTTAGCTTGCATAGTTCTTCAAAAAGACGAGGTTGAGCTCGCCTAACCATGAGGTTGTCGCAATAGGACTTGCGGCTTAAGGCATCTGCCATCACGTTAGCCTTGCCAGGGGTATAGGAAATACCCAAATCATAGTCCGCAATGGCCTCCATCCATCTTTGCTGACGGAGGTTTAGAGAAGGTTGAGTGAACAAGTACTTCAGACTTTTATGATCCGTGTATATCTCGCAACGATTACCGAGGAGGTAATGTCGCCATAACTATAGTGCATAGATGACAGCAGCTAGTTCTAGATCATGTACCGGATAATTCTATTCATGTGGGCGCAACTGATGAGAGCCATAAGCAATCACTTTACGCTCTTGCATTAGGACACAGCCTAATCCTTCACGGGATGCATCACAATAAATCACAAAGTCTTTGCGGGTATCTGGAGGAGAAAGTACTGGGGTATTGTAACGGATTGACACCTGCCCCAGTGGATAAAGAATGTACTCTGGATGTATCCCTGCTCGAACAGCTGGTAGCTGCGTCGCAGGGTGTGGTGGAAACAAATGATCCATCTGAAACAGAGGAAACTCATGATTGTCAAAAGACAAGGAGAAGTATAACCGATCTCGGAGAGAAAGGTTAAACAAAACAATGGAAAGGAAAATGATTATCAGACTAATCAGATCAATGTCAGGGAAATCGCACAGATATCCAGCTCTCCGGGTGGACGAGAATTACGAGATCCTAAGTGTCAGCGTTAGTAAACTTTAGTTAACCCGAAAGGAAGAGAGATCAGAGTCCCAGAGTAAAGATGAGGAATAAAAGATACTAATACCACCCAATTGGTGATGTGGGCCCGTAAGACACACAGCCAAGTTAGTAAAATAGTTTTGGACCACTAGACTCAACTTCGGCCAAGGAGTTGGAAAGGGGGCTTCCTAGAGGCAGTCGGCTCTGATACCAACTTGTGACGCCCCCGGCCCGATCGTGCACTAACCATACACGCAAATGCACACGATCAAGCCTAAGGACTCACGGGAAGATATCACAACACAACTCTAAAACATAAATAAAGTCATACAAGCTTTATATTACAAGCCAGGGGCCTCGAGGGCTCGAATACATAAGCTTGCGAACAAGCGTCAGTGGAAGCATCAGATATCTGTGTACAGATATGAAACAGAAACAGAAAGGCCTTTAGAAAGGCGGGGCAAAAATAAAACACTACGATCGAAAGGCGCAGGCCTCCTGCTTGGGACCCTCCGATCCTACTCCTGGTCGTCAGTCAACTCGTAGTAGAATCCATCCTCTGGGTAGTAGTAGCGATCGTCGGCGAGGACAGCTGTCTCAGGGGCTCCGTCATCTTGTTACGACAAACTGATATGGGGAGAAAAAGGAAAACAAAGCAACCGTGAGTACTCAAAAGTACTCAGCAAGCAAGGATCTACACTACATATGCAACATTTTCAAGGGGAGGCTGTATATGTGGACTGGGCTGCAGAAATGCCAGAATAGAGAGAAGGCCTAGTCCTATCGAAGACTAGCATCTTCAGCGGTCTTGCAGCAGTAGAAGAGAGTAGAACAGTTCAATATAATGTAGCAGTATCATTAAGTCTCAACCTCACCCAGAGATCCTTTCTCGACTCCCTGCGAGAAAGCAATCCCAGAGCCATACGGTCATCAACCTCGTCCGGAGATCCCTTCTCGACTCCCTGCGAGAAGCAATCCCAGAGCCATAGTATCCAAGTATCCAGTTCTAAAATGTATCAATCAAGATACAACTCCGAGTGTCCTTTACCGTAGGACCGGCTATCGATAGAAGTATTCTTCCCTGCAGGGGTGCACCAACTTACCCAACACGCTCGATTAACTCCGGCCGGACACACTTTCCTGGGTCATGCCCGGCCTCGGCCAAACGACACATCGCAACCCTACCTACAGCTCAGCAGAGAGGTCCCCGTCGGTCTACATCCTAAGCGCAAGGGGGTCTTGGCCATCGTCCCTCGCCCTCCGGGTCGTTGCGCACATGGTGAAGCCAGGCACCAACACTACAGGAAGGCGCCGGTCCGTCCGTGCCGCCATGCTGAACTAGACGTCAGACAGAGCTTTCGGCTGATGCATACGATGCAGAACGCCCATACTATGCCCACGTGATGGTTAGTGCTATCAGGCCAGAGGCCTGCTCGGATCAAATATCCAAATCGTTAATGGACTAGGGCTTGCGGTAACGAGCAGAGACTCACGAAAGATGTGACCCCGTCGCCCCGTCTCGAGGACTTGCTGCAAGGGTTAAGAATGCCCGGCCGCGCCTCGTATTCACCACTCGGGCACCACACTGGCACCCGTCTTCACAACACTCGCCACTCAGGCGCACGCGGGTACCCCTCAGGGTCGACCCGCCTATCCAAGTAACATTGTAAAGTCCAAGTATCCGTGTGTCCATAACATCAGGGAATCCGAGGTATCACCCTCATTGAATTCCCACTCGATGTATCCGTCAAGGTGAACTAGGAGGAATCACCTCACTGGGTCCACACTTGAGGTGTTGTACGACAGCGTCGTTATCGGAAGCGGTGAAGGAGGAATCACCCTCGATGACCACGACCGAATAGCTACTCTACAGAGTTAACATCAGAAGTGCTACAAGAGGTTTCACCCTCGGCACTCGATAGTAACGCTGCAGTGTCGTTACAACTAAAGGGGGTGATGTGCGGTGTCGGGGCCTGGTCTTCAATCCCATTGATCGGGTCTTCTGACGATCCAGCGCGGCAGTCGGGATAAGTGGGGTCACTGATAGGTCTCTACCCAGCCTAGACTAAACAGTTTAGGATATGCAGGTAATTATCAACAGCAGGTTACAATGAACAGGCTATGCATCAGAATAGGTAAAGCAGCAGCAGCAGCAGCAATTCTAATGCAAGCATGAGAAATAGAATGGGCGATATCGGGATGATCAAAAAGGGGGGGGCTTGCCTGGTTGCTCGGCGGCAAGGGCAAGGTCTTCAGGGGTCGTCGAACTCCGGAGATGCGTCGGTACCGACTCTATCGAGAGAGAAGAGGGGGAGGAAACAGTATAAATATAGAGCAAACATGAGCATGACAAATACGATACACGGTGCTAGGGGTAGTCTAACGCAGCATTACACGTATCAGACGGAGCGGGAGAATATCTGACGATATTTCCCGGGTCTTTGGAATCATCGGACAGAGGATAAGAGGGGAACGGTTGCAAGTTCGGATAGTTAGGGACGCGTGACGGACGAACGGACCGCGTATTCGGATTCGTCTCGTCGTTCTGAGCAATTTTCATGTACAAAGTTTTTCCATTGGAGTTACGGATTATTTAATATGATTTTCTAAAGTTTTTATTGATTTTCTGGAATTATTTAATTAATTAATTTCGAATTATCCAAAATAGTGAATGCTGACATCAGCATGAGGTCAGCAGACTGTTAGGGTTAATTAGGGTTTGATTAATTCACTTAATTACAGATTAATTAGGTTAATCAGGTCATTAGGTTAATTAAACTTAATTAATCAGAATTAATTAATTAATTAATTATTATTAACTTCAATTATTTATTTATTTTATTTTCTATTTTTTTAACAGGGGCTGGGCCCAGGCGTCAGTGGGCCGGCCGGACACGTCCGTGGCGCTTCCATTCGGGCACCGGACATGTCCGGTTTCCAAAGGGCCGGGCGTGTGCGACAACGCGCGCGCGCGGCAGAAGCCGGCGAGCGGTGGGTGAGGCGGCGAACGGGCGAGGCGAGGCCAGGGGAGGCCGAGGCTGGCGCGGGGTGGCGGCGGCGCGGTGTCGGGCGGCGCCGGCGCAGAGCCAGGCTGCAGCGGGAGTCGGGCACGCGGCACGGAGCACGGAGCGAGACGAGGCGCGCGCGAGCGGGAGCGAGGCGAGGCACGGTCAGCGGCAGCGCACGGACGGCGGAGCGCGGCGCGGGCGCGGGCGCAGGCAGGCAAGGCGAGGCGCGAGCGGGCGACGGCAGCGAGAGGCGGCGGCGACAGAGAGAAGGGTGAAGAGGGGAGCAAGCTCACGGGCGGCGTGGGGAGAGGGGGCGGCGAGGCTCGGTGGAGCTCGTCGGGGAGGTGGTTGGCGACGGCGAACGGCGACGAGGACGAGGCGGCGACGTGCGGCGACGGCGGGGCGTCGGGCGGGCGGCGCCCCGGGGAAGAGAGGGGGTGAGGGGAGTGGGGGTTTCGGTTTAGGGTTCGGGCGCCGGCAGGGTTAAATAGGCCGGGGGTTAGGTGGGCCGACTGGGCTGCTCGGCTGGGCCGAGGCCCAGTGGGGAGGGGGGTTTTCCTTTTTGTTTTCTTTTGTTTTTTTATTATTCATTTCTTTTCTGTTTTGCAAAAATGTTTAGGCTACTTATGGACTTTTGTAAAATATAAGAACTGGTCCATAAATCCCAGTGCAACATTAGTCACTGCTAGAAATTGGTTTGGTGTCCATATCTTTTTGTTTGGATTTTATTTAATTGAAAAAGGATTAAATAGTGCTATCTCCCTACTGTTTCTTGCTGTTTGAGTCCTTTTACAATTCCAATAAATGTTGTAATCATTTTTACAAATGCTATGGGAATACTTGCAACAGGATGCACATTTTAGTTTTCAGGTTTGGACAACTTTTATTTTCCACTTTCATTTAAATTTGAATTTTTACTTAGGAGTTGAAATGCAATATGATGTTAATGATGATCATGCACTGTTAATCATGCTGACTTGGCATTATCAAAATGGGATTACTGTGGCTAACCACTGGGGGTGTTACACCTGGGAACCTCTGATCCTACTCCTAGTCGGCTGGCTCGATCCAGTAATACGTGCCCTCTGGACCCTCCTGGTAGTAAGCTCCTGAGGTGGCATCTGGCTCCTGGACTCCATCGTCTGGTGTATCATCAAAGTGGGATATGGGGAAAAGAGAAAATAAAGCAACCGTGAGTACTCATCCGAAGTACTCAGCAAGCAAGGATCTATACTACATATGCAACATTATCAATGGAGAAAGGCTGTATATGTGGACTGAGCTGCAGAAATGCCAGAATAGAGAGAAGGCCTAGTCCTATCGAAGACTAGCATCTTCAAACATCTTCACGAAGCCATCATCTTGCAGCAGTAGAAGAGAGTAGAATAGCATTTATTTAGCAAACATGTTGAAGCAAGCCTAGAGATCCTTCCTCGACTCCCAGCGAGAAAGCGATCCCGAAGCTTCAATTAAGTAACATGTATCCAGTTCAAGTAGTAGATCGGAATACACAAACTGAGCGTCCTTTACCGTAGGACCGGCTATCGATAGATCATTCATCCCTGCAGGGGTGCACTACTGTTACCCAACACGCTCGATCAACTCTGGCCGGACATACTTGCTGGGTAATGCCCGTCCTCGGAAGATCAACACGAAGCAGCGCCCTACCTAGGCTCGGCAGAGAGGTCAGCACGCCGGACTAACCTATGCACCCAGAGGTCTTGGGCCATCGCCCTGGGCACCCTACATATTGCGAGACTGGCCGGGGTGCAAGCGTGACACTGAACTCGTCAGTGAAGTATCCAGCCCAATCCCGACAATCAGCCCGCACGGTGAATCATGACGTCTGACGAGCTTTCGGGAGAAACGTACATCGCAGAGGGCCCCATAACCATTATCCCGCGTGGTGGTAGTGCGTATAGGGCACGTCGACCCACTCAGATCACACACCCAAATCCAATAGGCTCATTTAGTATCTCGCGGAGGCAATCAGAGTCTCTGATGCTCCGCCACAATATCACACTCGAGTGCCCTTCCGGCACACTCGACATCATAGATCCCCAGCGGGTACCCACCAGGGTGGACCCGCCTGTAACAAAGGTCAAAGTAACCGTGTGGTCATAACATCAAGGGGGAAACCCGAGGAATCACCCTCGGCGGATTCCACTCGACGAAATCATCAGGGTGAACATATGAGGCATCACCCTCGAGGTTCACACTGAGGGGTCGCATGACAGAGTCGTATCGGAAGTGGAGAAGGAGGAATCACCCTTGATGACCACGACCGAACAGCTACACTGCAGAGTACTCACCAGGAGTGCGTTACGAGGTATCACCCTCGGCACTCGATAGTAACTATGCAGAGTCGTACAACTAAGGGGGGTGTGAAGTGAGGTGTCGGTCACTGGTCGACGATCACGTTGATCGAGTCATCGATGATCAAGCAGGGGCAACAAGGGTAAGGTGGTGGGGTCACTGATGGTTCACTACCAACCTATACTAAACAGTTTATCATAGGCAGGTAAGGTAACAATGAACAGGTTACAAAAGCAGGCTATGCATCAGAATAGGAGCATACATTAACAGTAGCAAAATCTAATGCAAGCAGGAGAATAGAATGGGCGATATCTGGATGCTCAAGGGGGGGGGGGCTTGCCTGGTTGCTTAGGCAAGAGAGAGGGGTCGTCAACGGGCTGCTCGTCGGTAGTGTAGTCGTACCCAGGTGCAGCGTCGTCGGTCTCGGCGTCTATCGAGAGAGAAGGAGGGGGAGAGAAACAATAAATTCACGACAATAATGCAAAACATATGTATGACATGCCTAAATGATATGTCGGGATGTTCTACAGCCTAACTAAATGATTTAGTTAATTTTAGGAATTTATTTGGATTTATTTAATCAACGTTGGGCACTATTCATTTATCGAAATCAGTCTAAAAGTTCAATGTTTATATAGCTAGGGGCATCTGACAGGAATACGGAGGGCGTATTCGGGTTCGTATCGAAATTCTGAGCAACTTTCATATATAAATTATTTTCATCGGAGTTACGGTTTATTTAATATGATTTTCTAAAGTTTTAAACATTTCAGGTTTAAAACATTCCCGGATGGATTCCCCCTTCCTCGGTGACGTGCAACCTTACGTTAGGACACACCCGGCACTGCATATTGTCATGTCGTGCTTTGTGTTGCTCTTGTTTGCTTTATATTTACTATTTCCTCCCCCTCTTCTCTCTCGGTAGACCCCGCTACAGACGCATTCCCTAGACCGACACAGCTCCAGAGACCGACGACCCCACTAACGACCTTGCCCTTGCCGCCAAGCAACCAGGCAAGCCCCCCCTTTGATCATCCCGATATCGCCCATTCTAATTTCTCATGCTTGCATTAGAATTGCTGCTGCTACTGCTTTACCTCTTCTAATGCATAGCCTGTTTATTATAACCTGCTGTTGATAATTACCTGCATATCCTAAACTGCTTAGTATAGGCTGGGTAGAGACCTATCAGTGACCCCACTTATCTGACTGCCCCGCTGGATAATCTGAAGACCCGATCAACGGGATTGAAGACCAGGCACCGCACCTCACCCCCTTAGTTGTAACGACACTGCAGCTTTACCACCGAGTGCCGAGGGTGATACCTCGTGTAGCACTTCTGATGTTAACTCTGTAGAGTAGCTATTCGGTCATGGTCATCGAGGGTAATTCCTCCTTCACCGCTTCCGATAACGACGCAGTCGTACAACACCTCAAGTGTGAACCCAGCGAGGGTGATTCCTCCGAGTTCACCTTGACGGATACATCGACTAGGAATCCAACGAGGGTGATACCTCGGATTCCCCTGATGTTATGGACACACGGATACTTGGATTTTACACTGTTACTTGGATAGGCGGGTCGACCCTGAGGGGTACCCGCGTGTGCCTGAGAGGCGAGTGTTGTGAAGACGGGTGCATGTGTGGTGCCCGAGTGAGAATACGAGGCGTGGCCGAGCATTCTTGGCCCTTGCCGCAAGTCCTCGAGACGGGGCGACGGGGTCACATCTTTCGTGAGTCTCTGCTCGTTACCGCACCCCCAAGGTACTAACGGTTTGGATATGTGATCTGAGTGGGCCTCTGGCCTGATAGCACTAACCATCACGTGGGCATAGTATGGGCGTTCTGCATCGTAGCATCAGCCGAAAGCTCTGACAGACGTCCAGTTCAGCATTGCGGCACGGTCGGATCGTGTCGGCCACCCGAGGCGACGCTGGTATCCACCCTGTGCGCAATGACCCGGAGGGTTAGGGGCGATGGCCAAGACCCCCTTGCGCTTAGGATGTTGACCGGCGGGGACCTCTCTGCTGAGCTGTAGGTAGGGTTGCAGTGTGTCGTTTGGCCGAGGCCGGGCAGGACCCATAAAGTGTGTCCGGCCAGAGTTAACCGAGCGTGGTGGGTAAGTTGGTGCGCCCCTGCAGGGAAGAACTAATCTATGCATAGCCGGATCCTCGGTAACGGACACTCGGAGTTGTATCCCGATCGATACAACTGGAACAGGTTACTTGTGATGAGTATGGCTCTGGGATTGCTTCTCGCAGGGAGTCGAGAAGGGATCTCAGGACGAGGTTGATGACTGTATGGCTCTGGGATTGCTTTCTCGCAGGGAGTCGAGAAGAGATCTTAGGACGAGGTTGATGACTGTATGGCTCTGGGATTGCTTTCTCGCAGGGAGTCGACACGTGGGCATAGTATGGGCGTTCTGCATCGTATGCATCAGCCGAAAGTTCTGTCAGACGTCCAGTTCAGCATTGTGGCACGGTCGGATCATACCGACCCTCCGAGGCGGTGCTGGTATCCACCCTGCACACAACGACCCGGAGTGCACAGGGCGATGGCCCAAGACCCCTGAGTGCTTAGGTGGTAGACCGGCGGGGACCTCTCTGCTGAGCTTTAGGTAGGGCTGCGGTGTGTCGTTTGGCCGAGGCCGGGCATGACCCGGAAAAGTGTGTCCGGCTGGAGTTAATCGAGCGTGTTGGGTAAGTTGGTGCACCCCTGCAAGGAAGAACACATCTATCGATAGCCGGTCCTACGGTAAAGGACACTCGGAGTTGTATCCCGATTGATACAGCTAGAACTTGAGATGAGACCTGGATATGAGGCTCTGGGATTGCTTCTCGCCGGGAGTGGAGAAGGGATCTCAGGACGAGGTTGATGACTGTATGGCTCTGGGATTGCTTTCTCGCAAGAAGTCGAGAAAGGATCTCTGGGTGAGGTTGATATCATTACTGCTACCTTATATTGTACTGTTCTACTCTCTTCTAATGCTGCAAGACCTCTGAAGATGCTAGTCTTCGATAGGGCTAGGCCTTCTCTCTATTCTGGCTTTTCTGCAGCCCAGTCCACATATACAGCCTCCCCTTGAAAATGTTGCATATGTAGTGTAGATCCTTGCTTGCTGAGTACTTCCGAGTACTCACGGTTGCTTTGTTTTCCTTTTCTCCCCATATCAGTTTGTCGTGACCAAAGGTCAGAGCCCCCTGAGACAGATGCCCCGTCGATCAACTACTACTACTACCCAGAGGATGGATACTACTTCGAGCTTGCCATCGACCAGGAGTAGGTTCGGAGGGTCCCAGGCAGGAGGCCTGCGCCTTTCGATCGTAGTGTTTTATTTTGCCCCGCCTTTCTAAAGGCCTTTCTGTGCTTCCTTTATATCTGTACTCAGATATCTGATGCTTCCGCTGATGCTTGTATGCAAGCTTATGTATTCGAGCCCTCGAGGCCCCTGGCTTGTAATATAAAGCTTGTATGACTTTATTTATGTTTTAGAGTTGTGTTGTGATATCTTCCCGTGAGTCCTTAGGCTTGATCGTGTACATTTGCATGTATGATTAGTGCACGATTGAGCCGGGGGCGTCACAAGTTGGTATCAGAGCCAGGTTTCGATCCTGGGACCTGTGGGTTATGGGCCCACTCGAATCAAATATCCAAATCGTTAGTGGACTAGGGGCTTGCGGTAACGAGCAGAGACTCACGAAAGATGTGACCCCGTCGCCCCATCTCGAGGACTTGCTGCAAGGGTTAAGAATGCCCGGCCGCGCCTTGTATTCATCACTCGGGCACCATACAGGCAACCCGTCTTCACAATACTCGCCTCTCAGGTGCACGCGGGTACCCCTCAGGGTCGACCCGCCTATCCAAGTAACAGTGTAAAATCCAAGTATCCGTGTGTCCAATACATCAGAGGAATCCAAGGTATCACCCTCGTTGAATTCCCACTCGATGTATCTGTCAAGGTGAACTCGGAGGAATCACCCTCGATGGGTTCACACTTGAGGTGTTGTACGCCGGCGTCGTTATCGGAAGTGGGGAAGGAGGCATCACCCTCGATGACCACGACCGAATTGCTACTCTACAGAGTTAACATCAGAAGTGCTACAGGAGGTTTCACCCTCGGCACTCGATAGTAACGCTGCAGTGTAGTTACAACTAAGGGGGTGATGTGCGGTGCCGGTGCCTGGTCTTCAATCCCGTTGATCGGGTCTTCTGATAATCCAGCGGGGCAGTCGGGAAAAGTGGGGGTCACTGATAGGTCTCTACCCAGCCTAAACTAAGTAGCTTAGGATATGCAGGTAATTATCAACAGCAGGTTACAATAAACAGGCTATGCATCAGAATAGGTAAAGCAGCAGCAGCAGCAATTCTAATGCAAGCATGAGAAAATAGAATGGGCGATATCGGGATGATCAAAGGGGGGGCTTGCCTGGTTACTCGGCGGCAAGGGCAAGGTCGTCAATGGTGTCGTCGGTCTCCGGAGCTGCGGCGGTATCGGGAACTGCGTCGGGGTCTAACGAGAGAGAAGAGGGGGAGGAAACAGTAAATACCTAAGCAAACAAGTGCATGACATGTCAATAAGCAGAGCTAGCGGTGTTCTATCGTAGTGCTAGGTAATCCAGGCGAAGGGGAAAAACATCCGGGAAATTATTCCCAGTGTCCGGCATTTCGGACAAACGAAAAGAGGGGAACAGTTGCATGTTCGGATAGTTAGGGACGTGTGGTGGACGAACGGACCGCCTATTCGGATTCGTCTCGTCGTTCTGAGCAATTTTCATGTACAAAGTTTTTCGATCCGAGCTACGGATTATTTCCTATGATTTTCTAAAGTTTTTATTAATTTCTGGAATTTAAATATTTATTTAAATCAACATTATCCAGAATAGTAACAGCTGACATCAGCATGACATCAGCGGGTCAAACCAGCTGACCAGAGTCAACTCTGATAGGTGGGGCCCACATGTCATTCACAGTACTAATTAACAGAGGATTAAACTTAACTAATTAACCGAATTAGTTTGTGGGACCCACTATCAATGTCAGCTTTAGTTAACTAATTAGCTTAATTAGGATTAACATGTTAATTAGTGTTTTATTTATTTATAAAATCATTTTAAACAACGCGGGACCCACATGTCATACACTGCGGGTGCCACGTCAGCCGTTGACCCGGTCAACAGGTCAACGGGACCCACTTGTCGGCGTCACAGCGGGCCCACTCGTCAGTCCACGTCGGACGGTGGCCGGGGACGCGCCGGAGCTGGCTCCGGCGAGCCAAAACGCGGCGGCCGAACGCCGGAGCAGCTCGGGATTCGTCTACGGGGCACCAAATCGGGCGCCGTTTGCGTCTATAGGTGGCTGGTGTTCACGCATCCATCGGGACAGGCGGATGGGGCTGGAGTGGACTGTGGCCGCTGGAATCGAGCTCACGGCGGCTGCCGGAGTTCGGGCTTCGAGCGAATATCGCACAGGGGTCGTGTCCATCAAGTGATTGGGGTCAGGCGGCTACGCGGAGAGGCCCTGAGCACACACATGTGCGCAGCTGGCCCTGGGACGGCCGGTTGCCACGGCGGCGAGCTCCACCATGACGACATGCTTTGGCCAGAGCAAAACGAAGGCGGTGGCGGCGCTACGGCTACAGATTAATAGCAGAAATGAAAAGGAAAGGAAGGCGGCCTCACAGTGATCGCGCAGTGCAGCCCAGGGTGCTCGGGGAAAGCTCGACGTGGCCGGATTCATCGCCGGAGTGCGTCGGGACCGAGGAGGAAGAAGGCGGCGATGCAGGGGGCGGCCTGACGCGGTGGCAGAGCAAATGGGGCACGGTGGCTGCACTAGTCCACGGCCATGGCGACGGCGAGGTTCGGGCACCGCCGTTTTCGTGTGAGAGGGAGAGCGAGGTAGAGACTGAGGGGGCTAGGGTTCGTGGGGACGGGCGAGGGAGGCTCTTATCCCCCTCCACGATGAGCGCCGGGCGCAGTGTCGAGCAGCAGAGGGGGGGGGGGCAGGCGCGGCGGCTGCGGAAGAGACGACAACGGCGCGCGGTGGTGAACAGAGGAGGGGGAACGAGCGGGGTGGGCTGGGCCGGCACTGTGCCACTTAGGCCCAGGTGCCCTGGGCCCTTTGCCCCTTTTCTATTTTTTTTTGTGTTTTTCCTTTTAGTTTCTGTCTTGCAAATAGTTGGGCACCCAAATGACTTTTGTAAAATAGGTGACCTGGTCCATAAATCACAGGGCAGCATATCCTATTACCAAAAATTAGTTTGGGGTATTTATCATTTCAGATTTATTTTATATTTATTAATAGGTTATTAAATATGGTTTTCAGCCACTATTTGAGGAAGTTTGGGTTACCTAATTAATTTATTAAATGTTGGTTACAATTTTAGAACTGTGTGTGGAATATTTGCCATTTAATGAACATTTTAGTTTCTGGGTTTGGGCAACTTTTATTTTTACTTTAGTTTTAATTTGAATCTTGAGTTAGGAGCTGAATGCAAATGATGATTAGGCACTGATAATCATGATGACATGGCATAATCAAAAGGGTGATTACTGTAGCTAACCTCTGGGGGTGTTACACCTCTCAATGAACAGTGACCGTTGCTACCACGCGCGCGATACGTAGAACGAATCGAGACGTGGTGAGTCGAGGCTGTGGATGAATAGTTCCCAGTGGGGGTTGGATGAACAGGACCTCGTTGTAGTAGGCGATTGCCGCTGGATGAACAGGACCCCGAGAAGGCCGCCGCACCCCAGCCGGTTGGGGGTGGATGAACAGGACCCCGTGGAGGCTGGATGAACAGTAGCTTTTGGAGGCTGGATGAACAGTAGCTTGTGGAGGCTGGAGGGCGTCGATGGTGGATGAACAGTAGCCCGTGGAGGCTGGAGCGAGGCAATAGACGGTGGATGAACAGGACCCAGTTTCGACCGTAGGCGCTCGAACAGAAGTCCGTTTCCTCCGTTTTGCGGTACGCCACACCCCTCCCGATCAACAGGACCCCGTTTCGACTGTAGGCACTTGAAACAAAAGTCTGTTTCCTCCGTTTTGCGGTACGCCAGACCCCTCCGATGAATAGGATCCCGTTTCGACCGTAGGTGGTCAAACAGAAGGCCGTTTCCTCTGTTCTACGGTACGCCAGGCCCTGTTTTGGCTGTTTCGTCCAAGCCGGTTGGCTCCCGGTGAACACGACGCATTCCATTGCCTCCCGATGAACACGACACAGTTTCTCCGTTCTGACCCAGCCAGTTGGCTGCCAATGAACAGGACGCCGTTGCTTCCGTCCGCTGCCTCTCCATGTACACGAGCCCTGGCCGTACGTATGCGCGAGTAGGCGTTCAAGACCCCGCCTGTATGTACGTATGTGGCCGTATTTTTGGCATGTGGTTGTACGTATGTGTACACAGTTTAGAAGGGACTGCCTGAACTGCTACATCGGGGGCTCTACTACTACACGTGTCGCTGCTTGCTCGGTCATGGTTCATCGTTGCAGAGAGACCGATCGACTAGTATGTACGTACACGTTCGCGACCAGACAGACAACGCTACGTACGCTTCGACCGGGTGGGTCCCAGCTGTCAGGGAGGATAAGGACGCACTTCCTTGCGTGTGAAGATATAGCTGCTGGGTCCCAGCTGTCAGGGAAGGAATCATTTTTATTTTGCGAGTAATAAGGAGGCACTTCCTTGTGTTCGAAGATGTAGCTGGTGGGTCCAGCTGTCAGCCTCACCGACTAAAGTCCTCTTTCGATGACTGTCGTTCATTGACCTCGTTGCCACGCCGCACCGAGAGCATCAATGCGGTAGACGATGGCGAGGCCTAGGAAGGGAACGACGCGGAGCCAGGGAAGACGAGGTAGGTGGATGCCCACATGGAGGGGAGTACGAGGGTTCACTGGTTCGGCTGCGGTGTAAGGTTGCCATCGCCAGAGAATAACATGGGGTGTGGGTGAGTAGAGGAAAGGCCTGGCAAGTGGTGGGAGTAGGGTGGGGCGGTGAGGCCTGCACGGCAGCACAGTCGGCCACCGGAGGCAGGAGCAAGCAGTACGGCTGGCGCTAGTTTGGGCGGCTGGAGCAAGAAGATCAAAGGTTGAAGAAGCAACATGGTCGTTGGATTAACATCCAACGGTCACTGCTGCTAGAATCATTTGTTGACTAAGTTGACAAAGCTGTGCGTACGAGTCACCTTAGTAGGCCCACAAGTCAGCCACCTTACCTTCTAGGACCCAGCTAGCAGCGGGAGGAATCATTTTTCTTGCGCGTAATAAAGAGGCACTTCCTTGTGTGCGAAGATGTAGCTGCTGGTTCTCAGCTGTCAGGTGGAGGAAACTTTTTTTCCCAGGTAATAAGGAGGCACTTCCTTACCTGCGAAGATGTAACTGGTGGGTCTCAGCTTTCAGGTGGAGGAAACTTTTTTTTTGGGTAATAAGGAGGCACTTCCTTGCCTGCGAAGATGTAGCTGGTGGGTCCCAGCTGTCAGGAAGAGCAATCATTTTAGTTTGCATAATAAGGAGGCACTTGCTTGCCTGCGGCCATGGACCATGCGGGTCCCTACTGTCAGCCTCTCCACTTACATCCCTCTTCCGATGGCTGTCGTTTGTTGACCACATTGACCATGCTGCACCGAGAGCATCAACGTGGTGGACGACGGCGAGGCCCAGGAAGGGAACGACCCGGAGCCGGAGAAGCCACAACAGTGGATGCCCACGCTGAGGGGAGTACGAGGGCTGTGGCTGGTTCGGCTGTGGGGTGAGGCTGGCGTCGCCGGAAAATAACAGGAGGTGCCGGTGGGTAGAGGGATGGCCTGGCCAGCGGTGGGAGTAGGGTGGGCCGGTGAGGCCTGCGCAGCAGCACAGCCGGCCATGTTAGGAAGGAGCAGGTTGTCCCGCTCGCGCTGGTTTGGGTTGCTGGAGCAGGAAGATCAGACAATTAAGAAGCATGACGGCCATTGGATGGACATCCAACGGCCACTGCTCTCGTGTGTTGACTAAGTTGACACAGCCTTGCATACACGTCAACCTTTTTTTTAGAAAAGCGTACGCGTCAACCTAGTAGGCCCACAAGCCAGCCTCCAATCTGTGGAAAACAGCATACGGCCCATCTGCCATTATTTCTAATAATATACAACCCATTTGCTAATTCTTAAGGATTTTTTTGGAGCCCATATTCTTTTTGTTAGCATTACAGCCCATATTGTGGCCACGGTTAAAAAAACTCAAGGAAATTTTGCATATTTCGGTGCGGTCTGAACTGTTTTTAATCCTGAAATTTCAAGTCACATTCAAACTAATTTGAAAAATAAATGTATATCAATTTAAAATCCAAATAAATTTCCCCGCATAAAAATCAATGAAATTTAAAATGTAGAAATGCAAAAAAAAGAAATATGAAACTAATTGCCGGTTTGCTGTGTCTTAAAAATGTACAACCCATTTCTCATTACTGATAGCCCGTTTTCTGGGCAAGCCAAATGCATCCCTTGCAGCCCAGCAGGGCTAACAAAAGCAAGTAGACCTCGGTTGGGTATTTTGCAAAAAAAAAACTGGGCTAGCCATTTTCAGAAAGAAAAAAACAACCGGGCTGGTCTTGTGGTAAACATAAAATAAAACGCTGGGTAGACTGGCAAGAGTGCCCCGCACAGCCCAGTTGATACCCTGCTCCGTCTCAAAAACAAAAAAGAATTGGGCGAGCTGCTGGGTCCTTGGTGTCAGCCGCTCGTTGTGCAATTCTCTTGTTTACTGACTACGTTGACAATGGCATAGGACCCAGATGTCAGGAATCCATTAGGACGAACCATTTTTTTTGGCTTGAAATAAGGAGGCACTTGCCAATAGCAGAACCTAGAAGCTCATATTGGCTCCTACATATTCTACGAAGATCTTTATCGGTCGAACCGTTATGACAACATACATTATTCCCTTTGTTCATTGGTATGTTACTTGCCCGAGTGTCAGGACCCCGATTCTAAGTCACACCGATCTAGCCTGTAACACCTCATATCACTTTGCGGCCTCACGCACGGTATTCCCACGGGTGTCGCCTTACCATGGCCCGGGACCGTTTGCGCCTTTTGGCTCACGTATATGATAGTGTTGCTAGCATCCACATGACAGAGAACCCGGGCCGACATGGCTAGTCGTGAACCCAAAGCGGCGCTAACTTACGGGGACAGGCATACATGAATCAACATCGAGCATGTCGGTCAACAGCGTGTGAATCCGGGCTGTAGCACTGGGCTAACAGGACTCCGGGAACCCGGGCTGTAGCAGGCTAGGCAGGACTCCGGATATCACCGCGTGACATTTCCCCGAAGGGACAGACACAGGAACGAAGTGAAACACATGCCGGCCAGTCTAAGTGTTCCGGAGCAGTAGTGCTGGGCTAACAGGACTCCGGTAAACCGGGCTGTAGCGGACTACCAAGGCTCAGTGGAAACACCAGACTACATTTCCCCATAAGAGAGGCTGCCAAGGATAAACAACTAGATAGTCGGATCCCACACATACCAAGCATTTCAATCATTCACACAATATGCTCGATATGTGTAAATACAACATGGCATCACAACAAAACTCTACAACTCAAAGTACTTTATTTAAAGGCTCTGGGGAGCCATACATAATATGTTCATACAGATAGGGGTCACACGACCCGACACTCAAGTCATACAAACATACAAGCACATGCGGAAGCAACTAGTCTGAGTACAGACACTAGAAAGAAAGAAGGCTTGACGAAGCCTGTCTATCTACATAGGCCCTTCACAAGCTCAGGTCACCACCTGGGTGGCAAGTCACTCGTCAACGTCGAGATCTACATAGAACCCATCGGAGGGGGCGGTGTTCTCGTCTGCAACAATTATTAAAGCAACATGAGTACAAAGGTACTCAGCAAGTCTTACAACAGATCCTAATATATATGCACATTCTCAAGAAGGGTGGTGGAGTTATTGCAGCAAGCCAGCTTTGACTCTTGGCTACACTATCCTACAAGACACCACTTGAGAGATTACTTTTCGCACACGAGTCCACTAAACACCATCACAATACTCCACCGTGGATCCTCCCTCGTAATCCTACGAGAGGGCCATCCGCGGTACCCACACTTATCTTGAGTCTTTTAGTAGTAACCATTAACTTGTCTATGAACTGCATAAGTGACCAAGTAGTCCTTTACCGTGGACGCGGCTATTCGAATAGTTTTATACCCTGCAGGGGTGTACTTCGTCACACAAGTTTCCACCACTTAGTGTCTGCACACGACATGTGCTTGGCAGACTTCAAGCGAAAGCCGACGTGGGTGTAGACCACGACCTGACTAACCACAAAAGTCTCTAGTCCAGGTTTATCGCCTATTCGGGTTCCATCCGCAAGGAAATCCGGCCGGGGTGTCCTCAACGGCCCCAAATGATGTGTGCAGGGTTCCCGAGACACCAAACGGGCGACTCGGTACACCGGCCACGTGCCTACCGCATCACAGCCCACCCCTAAGGTCAGCGCTGCGCACGGCCTCCAGCATACTACAAACACCAAAAACTACTTGCAACTCCTGGACAGAGGACGAGAGGGGTCAGTAAGTCGAGCGGGGTCATATTTAAGGGCCCAATGTGTGGTAGTAGTTGAATCTTAAATCACGCATACAGATCTCAGTTCTTAAGGACGGCCTCAATGAAACAACCCACCATGTACTCCTACATGGCCTCTCATCGATACCTTTACCAAAACATGTTCAACACTTCACTCTCATTACCGACACAACCATTCACTCTAGTTCATCGCCCTGATGAGCCAGACCTGACACAACTCTAAGCATAGCAGGCATAGCATGGTAGGAAACACAGACATGGCTCAATCAACTCCTACACATGCTAGTGGGTTTCATCTAGTTACTGTGGCAATGACAGGTCATGCAGAGGATATGGGTTCAACTACCGCAACACACAGCCGTTTGAAACGTGTTGTCTTAATGCAGTAAACGAGAGCAGAAGCGAGAAGATGGGTTTGTATCGAAATGATCAATGGGGTTGCTTGCCTGACAGAGTGGTAGTGGAATACTGCCCTTCAGTTGGATACTCGTGAATATCCTCAGAGGCAGAACCTACCACGAAGAACACATCGAAACACAATCATTACATGGCAATATGCAACAATATGATGCAAGCTATGACATGGCAAAATGAGTGTGTTTTGGCTAATGCAACTTAGAACAGATTGGTTTGAGTTCATTTGAATCAAGGATTCAAATACAAACCCAAAATAAGAGGTCATATTAGTGCATTAACTTGTTTCATCTAAACAGCAAGGTTGAAGTGTTCTGATATGCATGAAACCAGTACAGATGGAAAGATTGGATTTTTCTGATCCAAATTCATATATAATTTGTTTGATTTGGAGTTACGGTTGAATTACTATGAATTTTTGAAGTTTGTGGTATTTTCTAGAATTTCCTGGATAAAAATAAATCCAGAAAAATACTTATTGCGTCAGCATTGCGTCAGGGTGACGTCAGCAGTCAACGGGGCCGCCCAGGTCAAACCTGACGCTGGGGCCCACATGTCAGTGTCTAACTAACTAACCTAAGTTAATTAGTACTAATCTAATTCTAAACTAGATTAGTTAAGGCCCTGGGCCCACACGTCAGTGACCCAGGGGGGTCAAATCCCTGGTCAAACTGGGCTGACTCGCTGGCGTTTAGCCGCCGGTGAGGCCAGACGCGGCGGGGCGGTGCGGGTTTTGTGCTCCGGCGACCAAATGGACGGCGGAGGGCACCTACGTGTAGCTGGAAGCGAGCCGCGTCGCGTGGTGGTGGTGGTTGAGCTCAAGGTCGCCGGAAACGACGCCGACGACGAGCTTTGCGGCTGCCGGAGTTCGGGCGAGCTCGGGCTTGTCGCTAGGGGGCACGGCGAGGTGCGTGAAGTGGTGTTGCGGGCTCCTGGGGATGCGGTGAAGACGATGGCATGCTCTGAATCGAGCCAACGTGGCTGTGGCCACGACGGCGACGTGCAGAGGTGGCGGCGGGTGCGGCCGAGCTCGGTGCAGTCGATGCAGGGCTCGAGAGCGAGAACGGAAAAGATGGGGAGGTAGCTGAGCTCACGGCGGTCACGACGGAGCAGTCGGCGAGGTCGGGGACGAGCCGGAGCAAGCGAGGCGGCGAAATGGATCTCCGACGACGGGCGTTGAAGACGAGGTCGGTGCGCTGGCTTCAGGGCGAACGAGCGCTCAGGGCTCGGTCTGCTCGACGGAGAGGTCGGTGGCGGAGCTGCTGGACAGGGTGGGGCGACGAGAAGGCGATGGTGGCCGCGGTTACATCAGCGGTGCAGCTACGGCTGCGTCGGCCATGGCGAGGGAGAGAGCAGGGGGGAGAGTGAGGTGTCCAGGGGCTCGGGGCGGCACCGAGGAGGCCCTTCGAGGCGTCGAGGTGGCCTGGAGGTACGCAGGCAGGCAGGGTGGTGGCGTGGCAAGCTCGGGCGCGGCACCGTGTCCCTCCTCTGCCTACTGGCAGAGGTGGGTGATGACTGGCACGGGCCAGGTGGGCCGGCCCAGTGCAGGTAAGTGGCCTCTGGCCTTTCTCTCTCTCTCTTTTCTGTTTTCTGTTTTTCTATTTTTCTGCAGGTTTGTGACTTTTCTAAAAATACCTAGGCACTTTCAAAAATCACCAAACTGCTCATGCCCACTGTATAGAGTATATCCAACATGGAACATTTCAGTTTGGGATTATTTGGACATTTAAAATATTTACTAGCATTTAAATGCCCAAATGCAAGTTACATGTGATTTAATTCAATGACCTTATGATGACCTAGAAAAATGTGAACCAGTTTTGGCAGAGGTTCTAACCCAAGACAAAAATGATGGACATTTTAGAAGGGCATTTCAGGTTCATTGAAAAAGATTTTAGTAAACCCTAGTTGTTTCCAGGGGGGTGCTGGGGGTTCTATCAT
Source organism: Thinopyrum elongatum (assembly GCA_011799875.1). Classification (NCBI taxonomy): domain Eukaryota; kingdom Viridiplantae; phylum Streptophyta; class Magnoliopsida; order Poales; family Poaceae; genus Thinopyrum; species Thinopyrum elongatum. The sequence goes on along the minus strand of CM022302.1, from coordinate 351,162,085 downwards.
CCCCATTTCAAGTTTCTGGAAAAGTTTAAACATGATGCAACACTCTAATGCATGAACTAGCTAGGGTGTGACACCGAGATTCGATCGTCGGTATCTTCATACCTAGTTCAATCTCGTTACCGGCAAGTCTCTTTACTCATTCCATAATACATCATCCTGCAACTAACTCATTAGTCACTTTGCTTGCAAGGCTTCTTATGATGTGTATTACCGAGAGGGCCCAGAGATACCTCTCCAATACTCGAAGTGACAAATCCTAATCTCGATCTATGCCAACTCAACAAACACCTTCGAAGATACCTGTAGAGCATCTTTATAATCACCCAGTTATGTTGTGATGTTTGATAGCACACAAGGCATTCCTCCGGTATTCGGGAGTTGCATAATCTCATAGTCGAAGGAATATGTATTTGACATGAAGAAAGCAATAGCAATAAAACTGAACGATCATAATGCTAAGCTAACGGATGGGTCTTGTCCATCACATCATTCTCCTAATGATGTGATCCTGTTATCAAATGACAACTCATGTCTATGGTTAGGAAACCTTAACCATCTTTGATCAACGAGCTAGTCAAGTAGAGGCTCACTAGGGACACAGTGTTTGTCTAAGTATTCACACATGTATTTAGGTTTCCGATCAATACAATTCTAGCATGAATAATAAACATTTATCATGAATAAGGAAATATAAAATAACAGCTTTATTATTGCCTCAAGGGCATATTTCCTTCACGAATGTGTATCATATAGTAGATATGATCAACATAGAGATGTTCACCATTGATGACTACCCCATCTCACGTGATGATCGGACATGGGTTAGTTGATTTGGATCACGTATCACTTAGATGACTTGAGGGATGTCTATTTAAGTGGGAGTTCTTAAGTAATTTGATTAATTGAACTTAATTTATCATGAACTTAGTCCTGATAGTATTTGCATATCTATGTTGTAGATCAATGGCCCGTGCTACCGTTCCCCTGAATTTTAATGCGTTCCTAGAGAAAGCTAAGTTGAAAGATGATGGTAGCAACTACACGGACTGGGTTCGTAACTTGAGGATTATCCTCATTATTGCACAGAAGAATTATGTCCTTGATGCACCGCTAGGTGACAAGCCCCCTCCCGCTAATGTAGACGCTTTGAACGTCTGGCAGACGCGATCTAATGACTACTGTATAGTTCAGTGTGCCAGGCTTTACGGCTTAGAACCGGGACTTCAAAGATGTTTTGAACGTCATGGAGCATATGAGATGTTCCAAGAATTGAAGTTAATATTTCAAGCAAATGCCTAGGTTGAGAGATATGAAATCTCCAACAAGTTCTATAGCTACAAGATGGAGGAGAACAGTTCTGTAATTGAAGACATACTCAAAATGTCTGGGTATTATAATCACTTGACTCAGCTGGGAGTTGATCTTCTAGTTGATTGTGTCATTGACAGAGTTCTTCAATCACTGCCACCAAGCTACAAAGGCTTCGTGATGAACTATAATATGCAAGGGATGAACAAACCAATTCCCGAGCTCTTCGCAATGCTTAAGGCTACGGAGGTAGAAATCAAGAAGGAGCATCAAGTGTTGATGGTTAACAAGACCACTAGTTTCAAGAAAAAGGGCAAGGGAAAGAAAGGGAACTTCAAGAAGAATGGCAAGCAAGTTGCCACTCCCGGGAAGAAACCCAAAGCTGGACCCAAGCTTGAAACTGAGTGCTTCTACTACAAAGGGACTGGTCACTGGAAGCGGAATTGCCCCAAGTATTTGGCGGATAAGAAGGATGGCAAAGTGAACAAAGGTATATTTGATATACATGTTATTTTATGTGTACCTTACTAATGCTCGTAGTAGCGCCTGGGTATTTGATACTGGTTTGGTTGCTCATATTTGTAACTCGAAACAGGATCTATGGATTAAACAAAGATTGGCTAAGGACGAGGTGACGATGCGCGTCGGGAATGGTCCCAAGGTCGATATGATCGCCGTCGGCACGCTACCTCTACATCTACCTTCGGGATTAGTTTTAGACCTGAATAATTGTTATTTGGTGCCAGCTTTGAGCATGAACATTATATCTGGATCTTGTTTAGTGCGAGACGATTATTCATTTAAATCAGAGAATAATGGTTGTTCTATTTATATGAGTAATATCTTTTATGGTCATGCACCCTTGAAGAGTGGTCTATTTTTGTTGAATCTCGATTGTTGTGATACACATATTCATAATATTGATGCCAAAAGATGCAAAGTTGATAATGATAGTGCAACATATTTGTGGCACTGCCGTTTAGGTCATATTGGTGTAAAGCACATGAAGAAACTCCATGCAGATGGGCTTTTGGAATCACTTGATCATTTGATACTTATGAACCATGCCTCATGGGCAAGATGACTAAAACTCCGTTCTCTGGAACAATGGAGCGAGCTAATGACTTATTGGAAATAACACATACCGATGTATGCGGTCTGATGAGTGTTGAGGCACGCGGTGGGTATCGTTATTTTATGACCTTCACAGATGATTTGAGCAAATATGGGTATATCTACTTAATGAAACACAAGTCTGAAACATTTGAAAAGTTCAAAGAATTTCAAAGTGAAGTGGAGAATCATCGTAACAAGAAAATAAAGTTTCTGTGATATGATCACGGAGGCGAATATTTGAGTTACGAGTTTGGCCTTCATTTAAAACAATGTGGAATAGTTTCACAACTCACGCCACCTAGAACACCACAGCGTAATGGTGTGTCCGAACATCGTAACCGTACTTTATTAGATATGGTGCGATCTATGATGTCTCTTACCGATTTACCACTATCGTTTTGGTGTTATGCATTAGAGACAGCTGCATTCACGTTAAATAGGGCACCGTCTAAATCCGTTGAGACGACACCGTATGAATTACGGTTTGGCAAGAAACCTAAGCTGTCGTTTCTTAAAGTTTGGGGTTGCGACACTTATGTCAAAATGCTTCAGCCTGATAAGCTCGAACCCAAATCGGAGAAGTGCGTCTTCATAGGATACCCTAAGGAAACAATTGGGTACACCTTCTACCATAGATCCGAAGGCAAGATCTTTGTTGCCAAGAATGGAACCTTTCTAGAGAAGGAGTTTCTCTTGAAAGAAGTGAGTGGGAGGAAAGTAGAACTTGATGAGGTAATTGTACCTTCTCTCGAATTGGAAAGTAGTTCATGAGAGAAAACCGTTCCCGTGATGCCTACACCAACTAGAGAGGAAGCTAATGATGATGATCATGAAACTTCGGATCAAGTTACTACAGAACTTCATAGGTCAACCAGAACACGATCTGCACTAGAGTGGTACGGGAATTCTGTACTGGAAGTCATGTTACTAGATCAAGGCGAACCTATGAGCTATGAAGAAGCTATGATGAGCCCAGATTCTGACAAATGGCTTGAGGCCATGAAATATGAGATAGGATCCATGTATGAGAACAAAGTGTGGACTTTGGTGGATTTGCCCGATGATCGGCAAGCCATAGAAAATAAATGGATCTTCAAGAAGAAGACTGACGCTGATGGTAATGTTACTGTCTATAAAGCTCGACTTGTTGCAAAAGGTTTTCGACAAGTTCAAGGGGTTGACTAAGATGAGACTTTCTCACCCGTAGCGATGCTTAAGTCTGTCCGAATCATGTTAGCAATTGCCGCATTTTATGATTATGAAATCTGGCAAATGGACGTCAAAACTGCATTCCTTAATGGATTTCTTAAGGAAGAATTGTATATGATGCAACCAGAAGGTTTTGTCGATCCTAAAGGTGCTAACAAAGTGTGCAAGCTCCAGCGATCCATTTATGGACTGGTGCAAGCATCTCAGAGTTGGAATATATGCTTTGATGAAGTGATCAAAGCATATGGATTTATACAGACTTTCGGTGAAGCCTGTATTTACAAGAAAGTGAGTGGGAGCTCTGTAGCATTTCTGATATTATATGTGGATGACATATTGTTGATTGGAAATGATATAGAATTTCTGGATAGCATAAAAGGATACTTGAATAAGAATTTTTCAATGAAAGACCTCGGTGAAGTTGCTTAGATATTGGGCATCAAGATCTATATGGATAGATCGAGACGCTTAATAGGACTTTCCCAAAGCACATAGCTTGATAAAGTTTTGAAGAAGTTCAAAATGGATCAGTCAAAGAAAGGGTTCTTGCCTGTGTTGCAAGGTGTGAAGTTGAGTAAGACTCAATGCCCGACCACTGCAGAAGATAGAGAGAAAATGAAAGTCATTCCCTATGCTTCAGCCATATGTTCTATCATGTATTCTATGCTGTGTACCAGACCTGATGTGTGCCTTGCCATAAGTCTGGCAGGGAGGTACCAAAGTAATCCAGGAGTGGATCACTGGACAGCGGTCAAGAACATCCTGAAGTACCTAAAAAGGACCAAGGATATGTTTCTCGTTTATGGAGGTGATAAAGACCTCGTCGTAAATGGTTACGTCGATACTAGCTTTGACACTGATCCGGATGACTCTAAGTCACAAACCGGATATGTATTTATATTGAATGGTGGAGCTGTCAGTTGGTGCAGTTCCAAGCAGAGCATCATGGCGGGATCTACGTGTGAAGTGGAGTACATAGCTGCTTTGGAAGCAGTAAATGAAGGAGTCTGGATGAAGGAGTTCATATCCGATCTAGGTGTAATACCTAGTGGATCGGATCCAATGAAAATCTTTTGTGACAACACTGGAGCAATAGCCTTGGCGAAGGAATCCAGGTTTCACAAGAGAACCAAACACATCAAGAGACGCTTCAACTCCATTCGTGAACAAGTCAAGGATGGAGACATAGAAATTTGCAAGATACATACGGATCTGAATGTAGCAAACCCGTTGACTAAGCCTCTTCCACGAGCAAAACATGATCAGCACCAAGACTCCATGGGTGTTAGAATCATTACAATGTAATCTAGATTATTGACTCTAGTGCAAGTGGGAGACTGAAGGAAATATGCCCTAGAGGCAATAATAAAGTTGTTATTTTATATTTCCTTATTCATGATAAAGGTTTATTATTCATGCTAGAATTGTATTGGTCGGAAACCATAATACATGTGTGAATACATAGACAAAGCACTGTGTCCCTAGTAAGTCTCTACTAGACTAGCTCGTTGATCAAAGATGGTTAAGGTTTCCTGACCATGGACATGAGTTGTCATTTGATAACGGGATCACATCATTAGGAGAATGATGTGATAGAAAAGACCCATCCGTTAGCTTAGCATAATGATCGTTCAGTTTTATTGCTATTGCTTTCTTCATGTCAAATACATATTCCTTCGACTATGAGATTATGCAACTCCCAGATACCGGAGGAGTGCCTTGTGTGCTATCAAACGTCACAACATAACTGGGTGATTATAAAGATGCTCTACAGGTATCTTCAAAGGTATTTGTTGAGTTGGCATAGATCGAGATTAGGATTTGTCACTCCGAGTTTCGGAGAGGTATCTCTGGGCCCTCTCGGTAATACACATCATAAGCTTACAAGCAAACGACTAAGGAGTTGGTCACGAGGTGATGTATTACGGAACGAGTAAAGAGACTTGCCGGTAACAAGATTGAACTAGGTATGAAGATACCGACGATCGAATCTCGGGCAAGTAACATACCGATGGACAAAGGGAATTACGTATGTTGTCATAACGGTTCAACCGATAAAGATCTTCGTAGAATATGTAGGAGCCAATATGGGCATCCAGGTTCTGCTATTGGTTATTGACCGGAGAGGTGTCTCGGTCATGTCTACATAGTTCTCGAACCCGTAGGGTCCGCACGCTTAACGTTCGATGACGATATTGTATTGTATGAGTTATGTGATTTGGTGACCGAATATTGTTCGGAGTCTCAGATGAGATCACGGACATGACGAGGAGTCTCGAAATGGTCAAGAGGTAAAGATTGACATATAGGACGATGGTATTCGGACACCGGAAGTGTTCCGGAGGGTACCGGGTACATATCGGGTCACCGAAAGGGGTTCCGGACACCCCCGGCAAAAGATATGGGCCTTATGGGCCAAGAAGGGAAACGCACCAGCCACAAGGGGCTGGTGTGCCCCCCATATGGGCCGAACCAGGAGGAGAAGGAAAGAGGGGAAGGGAAAGGAAAGGGGGGATTCGGCCTCCCCCTTCCTTCCCTCCTCCCTCCTCTTTCCTTCCCCCTCCGGCAAATATGGCAGGGGGGCGCGGCCAAGGGGAGACCCCAAGTAGGATTCGGCCTACTTGGGCGCCTCCTGGCAGCCTCCCCTCTCCCTCCCACCTATATATATATGTGGGGGGGGGGGTTCCCTAGCACATACTAGATCAATTGTTAGCCGTGTGCGGCGCCCCCTCCACCGTTTACACCCCCGGTCATATCTTCGTAGTGCTTAGGCGAAGCCCTGCGAGGATCACTTCACCATCACCTTCACCACACCGTCGTGCTGACGGAACTCATCTACTACCTCGAAGACTTGCTGGATCGAGAAGGCGAGGGACATCACCAAGCTGAACGTGTGCAGAATGCGGAGGTGCCGTATGTTCGGTACTTGATCGGTTGACGTGAGAAGAAGTTCGACTACATCAACCGCGTTGTGAAACGCTTCCGCTTACGGTCTACGAGGGTACGTAGACACACTCTCCCCCTCGTTGCTATGCATCTCCTTGGATAGATCATTGCGTGTGCGTAGAAATTTTTTTGTTTTCCATGCAACGTTTCCCAACACTATCGACACCGGGGGCTCGGGCCCCACCTTCACCATTGGTGCGGGCCTTCGTCTGGATCAAGAGGAGGCGCTGGTGGCGTTCCTGAGGGCCAACAAAGACGTATTGCGTGGGAAGCGTCAGACTTGGTTGGTGTCCCGAGGGAGGTAATTAAGCATCACCTGATGGTATGCCCTGGCGCGTGCCCGATGAAGCAAAAACCGCGGCGCCAGGCACAGGAGAAGCAGGCGTTCATCATCCAGGAGGTCGGCAAGCTCCAAGAGGCCGGCGTCATCCGGGAGGTGTGGCACCCGGATTGTTTAGCAAATCCTGTGATTGTTCCCCAGAAAGGCGGGAAGGAGCGCATGTGCGTCGACTTCACCAGCCTCAACAAGGCCTGCCCTCAGGATCCTTTCCCGCTCCCACGTATCAACCAGATCGTGGACTCCACCGCAGAATGCGATTTCCTATGCTTCTTGGGTGCCTTCTCGGGATATCATCAAATCAAGATGGCGGAGGAGGACGTCGAGAAGACAGCCTTCATCTCTCCGTGCGGTGTGTACTGCTACACTTGCATGCCCTTTGGGCTGCGGAATGCTATCGCCACTTTCCAGCGACTGATGCACATAGCGCTCGGGCCGCAGTTGGGGAGGAACACGGAGGCATACGTCGATGACATTGTGGTCAAGTCGCGGGAAGCGAGGACCCTGATCGAAGACCTGGAAGAAACGTTCGCCAACCTGCGCAGCAGAAACCTGAAGCTCAATCCGGAGAAGTGTGTGTTCGGGGTCCCATCCGGCAAGCTGCTAGGTTTACTAGTGTCGCATAGAGGGATCGAAGACAACCCCGAGAAGGTCAAGGCAATAGAGCGGATGAGCCCGCCTCAGACCCTCAAAGAGATGCAGAAGCTTGCAGGGTGTGTAACCTCTTTGGGGCACTTCATCTCCAAGCTTGGTGAGCGCACCCTCGCTTTCTTCAAGCCAATGAAGAAGAAGGGCCCGCTCGAGTGGACCCCAGAAGCTGAGGCGGCCTTCGAAGACCTCAAGCAGTACCTCACGAGCCCACCTGTCATGGTGGCGCCCCACCCGCATGAGCCTCTGGTGCTCTACTTGGCGACCACTCCCCACTCGGCCAGTGCGGCACTCGTGGTGGTCAGAGAGGGGCCCGCTGGCACAGGCTCGAAGCAGAGCGGCCAACAGGAAGCTGCACAACCTTCGTTGTCCCAGGGTGATACTATTGAGGGCCCCGCTGCTTCATCAACCCCTGAGCCTCGCGAGTCCCTCGCGCCCCCGATGGAGCAAGGCACCCCCGACTCCTCACCACTCGTCGACCACCCAGTGTACTTCGTCAGCATGGTGCTGCGCGATGCATGTGCGCGCTACCCCATGCAGCAGAAACTCCTACTCGCACTCCTCGTCGCCTCTAGGAAGCTGCGTCACTATTTCCAAGGCCACCCCATCAAGGTCGTATCGGCATATCCCCTGGAGAAGGTGCTGCACAGCCCCAACCCCGTCGGTAGGGTTGCAGAATGGAACATCAGGCTGCAGGCCTTCCAGCTGGAGTTCAGCACGACCAGGGTCATCAAGGGGGCGGCCCTGGCTGACTTCGTGGTGGAGTGGACCGACGCCCCTCATCGGGGGCTGGATGAGGGCCAATCCCTCGTGCCCGGTGATGAAGCACCCGACGGATGGGTCATGCACTTCGACGGTGCCTTTGCGCGGCAGGGCGCGGGGGCTAGAGTCATTCTCATCTCGCCGACCAAGGACAAGCTGTACTATGCCGTGCAACTCTGCTTCCAGCGTCGCAAGAAGGTCTCCAACAACATCGCAGAGTACGAGGGCTTGATTGCCGGACTTAGGGCCGCGGCTGGCCTGGGGATCGAACGCCTTACCATCAAGGGCGACTCCCAACTCCTCGTCAACTTCTCCAACAAAGAGTACAAGCCAAAGGACGAACACATGGAAGCTTACTTGGAGGAGGTACGTAAAATTGAAAAACGCTTCCTGGGCTTGGAATTGCAGCACATCCCGTGGGGCGCGAACAAGGAAGCCAATGACATCGCCAAGAGGGCGTCCCGCCGCGAGCCCAGAGGCCTGGTGTCTTCAAAGAAAGGCTTCACAAGCCGTCCGCAGCTCCCCCGGCCGCAGGTTCGATGTTGCTCAGGGAGGAGCTGCCGCCAGCCCCGACCTCAGGAGCCCCGGCCTGCGGCCCGGCCTCAGGAGCTCGTTTACTCCTGGCGCTGGAACCTCAGGCAGGCTGCTGGACCGAGGAGTTTAAGGCGTACCTCACCCATGGCACCTTGCCGGAGAAAGAGGAGGACGCAGAGTGCGTGGTCCGCCAGGCCACTTCTCACTGCTTGCAGGACGGTGAGCTGTACCGGTGATACCCCAACGATGTCTCGCTGCGGTGCATATCCAATGAGCAAGGGCGTGAGTTGCTGGCTGATATCCACGGTAGGGACTGCGGGCACCACTCCTCGTCACACACCCTCATGGGCAAGGTGTTCCGTAGCGGCTTCTACTAGCCGATGACGCCCAACGACGCCACTGAGCTGGTACGATCCTGCGAGGCCTGCCAGTTCCACGCCAAGCAGATTCACCAGCCCGCGCAAGGCCTCTAGACCATCCCGCTCTCGTGGCTGTTCGCGGTCTGGAGATTGGATATCCTGGGCCCGTTCCCTCGGGCGGCTAGTGGATACTGCTACCTGTACGTCACCATCGACAAGTTCACCAAGTGGGCGGAAGTAGAGCCAGTACGCACCATCCCCGCTAGCTCAACCGTCAAGTTCATCAAAGGCCTCGTGAGCCGTTTCGGTGTCCCAAATCGTATCAATACTGACAATGGCTCACAATTCACGAGCAACCTCTTCAGGACGTATTGCTCTAACCTTGGAACGCAGATATGTTACACTTCGGTGGCACACCCACGGAGCAATGGCCAGGCCGAGCGTGCCAATGCGGAGGTCCTGAGGGGCCTCAAGGCGAGAAGCTTCAAGAAGAAGCTCGAGGCTTGCGGCAGGGGTTGGCTCGGTGAGCTTAAGTCTATGTTGTGGTCCATCCGCACCACTGCGACTAAGCCCACCGGCGAGACCCCATTCTTCCTCATCTACGGGGCCGAGTCGGTCCTCCCTCACGAGGTCAGGCTTTGCTCCCTGTGGGTCCTACCATTTGATGAGGTGCGTCAGGATGCCTCGCGGGGGATAGACCTTGTGCTCAGGGAGGAAGCCCGCCGCCAAGCCTCGCTCCGTGCAGCGAGGTACCAGCAGGCGCTGCGGCGTTACCACTGCCGCAGCGTCCGCTCCTGGACTCTCGAGGTGGGTGACCTTGTCCTGAGGTGGGTGCTCTCTAGGGAGGGGCTCCACAAGCTGTAACACCCCCAGTGGTTAACTACAGTAATTCCATTTTGATAATGCCAAGTCAGCATGATTAACAGTGCACGATCATCATTTGCATCATAATGCTTTTCAACTCCTAACCTCAAATTCAAATTTAAATGAAAGTGGAAAATAAAAGTTGTCCAACATAGAAACTAAATTGTTCATTAAATAGCAAATAAATCAGAGACAATTCTAAAATTGAAACCAACATCATTGGAGTTGGGTAAGTGACTCAAACATCTTCAAACAGCGACTAAAAACAATATTTAATAACCATTTATTAAATCTAATTTAAGTATGAAATGATGTTTTGCCCAAACTAATTTTAGGTGTTAGGGAATTAAGCACTGGTATTTATGGACCAGGTCACATGTTTTACAAAATTCAATTTGAGCCCTAACTATTTACAAAACAGGGGTATGGATAAATAAAAGGAGAAAAGAAAAGAAAAAGGAAAAGCCCCCCCCCCGGACCAACTGGGCCGTGGCCCAGCTGGCCACCAGGCCACCAACCAGGCCGGCCCATTCCCCCCTGGCCGGCCCACCCCATCCCCTTATCCCCTCACTCCCCGTAACCCTAGCCCACCGACACCCCATTCCCCCACCCCCTCGGTCTCCACTCCCTCCACCCGATCCCATCTGGATCGGGCCGGCGACCCCGGCGACCGCGCCGCCCCGCTCTCCATCGCCGCTGCGCCTCGACGCCACCTCGCCAGTGCCGCCCTTCCGCCGGGCCTCCTCGTCCCGTCGCTCGACCTCGACCCCGTGCCCGACGCCGCCGCCCCGTCCTCCTCGTCCTCTCCCTCACCGGACCTCGTCGCGCCTCCCCCTCTCCGTCGTCGACCTCATCCCCGTCCTCCCCCTCGAGCTCGAGCACCGCTGCCACCCCCCTACAGCTCGCGGTGAGCACCACGCTGCCCGCGCCCCTCCTCTCCCCTCGGTCACCGCCGCGCTCACCGCAGCCCCGCACCGCGCCCGCACCTCGCCCCGCTCCGCCTCTACGCCTGGGCCGCGCCCCGGCCTTGCCCCGGCCGTCGCCCGCGCCCACCACGCGGCCGCACCGGCGCTGACCGCGTCGCCGGCCCTCTGGCCATGCCTCACCGCCCGCGCATGGCCACCCCGCTCTGATGCTGCCTACGCGCGCCGCCTGCCGCTGCTGCCGACCACCCGCGCGCCGCCCCTGCTCGCCTAGCGTCGCTGCTCCGCCCGCTCTTGCCACGCCCATCGCCCGCTTGCCTCGCCCGCGCCTGCCTGCGCTCGCGGGCACGCGCCGCCGCCGCTCGCGCACTCCCACGCGCGCGCACGCCCGCGCACGCGCGCCGCGCCGCGCCCGTGGCCCACCCGTGGCCCTTGTGCCACTGACCGGTGGGGCCCAGTGCCCCTGTGACGCTGACGAACGGGGCCCAGCCCTTAAAAACGAAAAATAAAAATAAATAAAATAAATAATTAACTAGTTAATTAACCCTGTTTAGATTAGTCTAATTTAATTAATTAGTTTAATTAAATGTTAATTAATTAGTTAATCACTAATTAGCCTAATGTGAGTATGACAGGTGGGACCCACTGGTCCTGACGTCATGCTGACGTCATGCTGACGTCAGCAAGACACTGTTTCGGATAATGTTAATTTAAATAATTAATTAAATTCCAGAAATTAATAAAAACTTTAGAAAATCATATAAAATAATCCGTAGCTCAGATGAAAATACTTTGTACATGAAAGTTGCTCAGAACGACGAGACGAATCTGAATACGCGGTCCGTTCGCCCGCCACGCGTCCCTAACTATCCGAACTTGCAACCGTTCCCCTCTTATCCTCTGTCCGACAATTCCAAAGACCCGGGAAATATCGTCAGATATTCTCCCGCTCCGTCTGTTACGTGTGATGCTGCGTTAGACTACCCCTAGCACCGTGTATTGTATTTGTCATGCTCATGTTTGCTATATATTTATACTGTTTCCTCCCCCTCTTCTCTCTCGATAGCCCCCGACCCTGACGTCGTCCCCGAGACCGACGCAGCTCCGGATCCCGAAGACACCATAGACGACCTTGCCCTTGCCGCCGAGCAACCAGGCAAGCCCCTCCCTTGAGCATACTGATATCGCCCATTCTAAATTTCTCATGCTTGCATTAGAATTACTGCTGCTGCTGCTTTACCTATTCTGATGCATAGCCTGTTCATTGTAACCTACTGTTGATAATTACCTACATATCCTAAACTGTTTAGTCTAGGCTGGGTAGAGACCTATCAGTGACCCCACTTATCCCGACTGCCGCGCTGGATCGTCAGAAGACCCGATCAATGGGATTGAAGACCAGGACCCGACACCGCACATCACCCCCCCTTAGTTGTAACGACACTGCAGCGTTACTATCGAGTGCCGAGGGTGAAACCTCTTGTAGCACTTCTGATGTTAACTCTGTAGAGTAGCTATTCGGTCGTGGTCATCGAGGGTGATTCCTCCTTCACCGCTTCCGATAACGACGCTGTCCTACAACACCTCAAGTGTGGACCCAGTGAGGGTGATTCCTCCTAGTTCACCTTGACGGATACATCGAGTGGGAATTCAATGAGGGTGATACCTCGGATTCCCTGATGTTATGGACACACGGATACTTGGACTTTACAATGTTACTTGGAAAGGCGGGTCGACCCTGAGGGGTACCCGCGTGTGATGTGAAGGCGGGTTGCCAGTGTGGTGCCCGAGTGGTGAATACGAGGCGCGGCCGGGCATTCTTAACCCTTGCCGCAAGTCCTCGAGACGGGGCGACGGGGTCACATCTTTCGTGAGTCTCTGCTCGTTACCGCAAGCCCCTAGTCCTAACAATTTGGATATTTGATCCGAGCAGGCCTCTGGCCTGATAGCACTAACCATCACGTGGGCATAGTATGGGCGTTCTGCATCGTATGCATCAGCCGAAAGCTCTGTCAGACGTCCAGTTCAGCCTCGTGGCCGGGCCGGGCCAGTACCATCCAGGACTGAGGTGGTGCTCGTCCCGACCCTGCACACACCGACCCGGAGTGCACAGGGCGATGGCCCATGACCCCTGAGCGCTTAGGATATAGACCGACGGGGACCTCTCTGCTGAGCTGTAGGTAGGGTTGCGATGTGTCGTTTGGCCGAGGCCGGGCATGACCCAGGAAAGTGTGTCCGGCCGAAGTTAATCGAGCGTGTTGGGTAAGTTGGTGCACCCCTGCAGGGAAGAACACTTCTATCGATAGCCGGTCCTACGGTAAAGGACACTCGGAGTTGTATCCTGATTGATACAATTTAGAACTGGATACCTGTGATGAGACATGTATATATGGCTCTGGGATTGCTTCTCGCAGGGAGTCGAGAAGGGATCTCAGGACGAGGTTGATGACTGTATGGCTCTGGGATTGCTTTCTCGCAGGGAGTCGAGAAAGGATCTCTGGGTGAGGTTGAGACTTAATGATACTACTACATTATATTGTACTGTTCTACTCTCTTCTACTGCTGCAAGACCACTGAAGATGCTAGTCTTCGATAGGACTAGGCCTTCTCTCTATTCTGGCATTTCTGCAGCCCAGTCCACATATACAGCCTCCCCTTGAAAATGTTGCATATGTAGTGTAGATCCTTGCTTGCTGAGTACTTCTGAGTACTCACGGTTGCCTTGTTTTCCTTTTCTCCCCATATCAGTTTGTCGTGACCAAGATGACGGAGCCCCTGAGACAGCTGCCCTGCCGACGATCGCTACTACTACTACCCAGAGGATGGATACTACTATGAGTTGACTGACGACCAGGAGTAGGATCGGAGGGTCCCAGGCAGGAGGCCTTTGCCTTTCGATCGTAGTGTTTTATTTTGCCCCGCCTTTCTAAAGGCCTTTCTGTTTCTATTTCATATCTGTACTCAGATATCTGATGCTTCCGCTGACGCTTGTTCGCAAGCTTATGTATTCGAGCCCTCGAGGCCCCTGGCTTGTAATATAAAGCTTGTATGACTTTATTTATGTTTTAGAGTTGTGTTGTGATATCTTCCCGTGAGTCCTTAGGCTTGATCGTGTGCATTTGCGTGTATGATTAGTGCACGATCGGGCCGGGGGCGTCACAAGTTGGTATCAGAGCCGACTGACTGTAGGAACCCCCCTTTCCAACTCCTTGGCCGAAGTTGAGTCTAGTAACCGAAAACTGTTTTACTAACTTGGCTGTGTGGTTTGCGGGCCCACGTCGCCAATTGGGAGGTATTAGTATCTTTTACTCCTCGACCTTTACTCTGGGCCTCTGATCTCTCTTCTACTCGGGTTAAAATTTTACTAACTCCAACATTAGGCTCTCGTGCTCACGTCCACCCGAAGTTCTGAAATATTCCCCCCTTGCTTCAAGATTGTGGGCCAGGTTCTGCTTGCAGGATCCTTTTATCGAGGGCACCCTGTGTTGTCACTTGCAGATTCCTCGCTCCAATAGTTTTCTCCGACATTGATGTAGCCTATGCTATGTCTCGTTGTGTACTTCCATATCGCGTGCCTGCGCGCCGCCTAGATGTCTAGCCCTTCCCTTTTCAACTGTCGTAATGCCGGATGCTAACCGAGGCTATGTGTGGCTTTGAATGTCTGGTACGAATATGATGAAGTATCTATTGCACTTCCTTCTGTTGTGCGTGTTACTTCATAAATAATTCCATACACCTGCAGTTTTACTTGCTAAACTGCCCCCGTTGAATTGGCAGGATGGCTGATGATCCTCCACCTCCACCCTATATTGCCGCAATGATGCAGCAGTTTGAATTGAACCGTCAGCTCAACGAGAGTCTGGTAAGATGTTTGGAACGCAATGAGGCTCGTCAGGAGCCTGGACCGATTTCGCTGCCAGAATTTGTGCACCTCAACCCGTCCGTTTTCCGCAGCTCCACCAATCCTATGGATGCTGATGATTGGCTTCGTGACATCCTGTTTGAAATGGAGTCAGCTAATGTTGCCCCTGCCAGTTATGTCACCTTTGCGACATTCCACCTAAAGGGCCCAGCGGCTCAATGGTGGGAAAGCCACAAGGGTATGTTGCCTGCTGAAACCGTAACCACTTGGCAGGAATTTCAGTTGACTTTTCGGGCACGGTACATTCCTCAAGGCCTGATGGACCAGAAGAAGCAGGAGTTTCGCAAACTTACCCAGGGCACAATGACTGTGGATGAATATCAGAGGAAATTTCTTGAATTGTCCCGCTATGCTGAAGATGACGTCTGCACTGACGCCCGTAAGCAGGATAAATTCCGTGAAGGACTCCGTACTGACATAAAACTCGCACTTGCAGTCCTTGATTGCACAGACTTCGCAACGCTTGTCAGCAAATCTTTTCAAATTGAAACAGCTCTGACTGAATGCCAGGAGTCGCTCAAGCGCACTCATGAAGCTGGCTTATCCTCGGGTCAGCCTGTTCAGAAACGTCGAGTCTGGATCCCACACAATGTTCATCACCGACCTGCCCCTGCACCAAGGCCGTCATATGTGGCGCCTCGTCTGCCTCCGCCCCCAAGCCAGTTAACGACTCAGGGTGGACAGTCCAATGTTGTGGCTCCTCTCCATAATGATGGTTTGTGCCGCAAGTGTGGACAGCCAGGGCACGGTGCTTTCAACTGTCCTCAGGGTCAGCCGCAGAGTTCATCACGTTGTTCTGTTGACCGTAAAAAGGGCCGTCGGAACCATCATAGCAGAAAGCATAATGCCAGACCACCTGCTAGTCAGCTTGTTCATGTCAACCATGTCAAGATTGAAGAAGCTCGACAGGACACCAATATTTTGATGGGCACCCTTCTAGTGAATTCAATCCCAGCTTCTGTACTCTTTGATTCTGGAGCGTCGCACTCCTTCATGTCTGAAAGTTTTGCACGAAGCCATGATATCCCTTTCGACAAGATGTCCACCCCATTGGTAATCCAGTCACCCGGGGCTAATTGGCAAACTACCAGGATAAGCCACGGTAATCACATTGTGATTGGAGGATTGATGTTCCCCGTTTCTCTCATTGCCCTTAAGACCTCCAACATAGACATTATTCTGGGTATGGACTGGTTGAAGCCTCATAAAGCTTTGATTGACTGTGCCACTGAAACAGTCCGCCTCACACACCCTTCTGGCCAGAAAGTACAATACTCAGCTCGAATAGCTCAGGATGCGGAAACTCAAATATATGTTCTGAATGCATTGAATGCCTCACCTCTTGAAGGCATCGAGAACGTTCCAGTTGTTCGTGATTTTCAAGATGTATTTCCAGAAGAACTTCCAGGAATACCCCCTGCTAGAGCTATTGAGTTTGTCATCGACTTGAAGCCTGGCACAACACCTATCGCGAAGCGTCCTTATAAGATGCCTCCGCATCACCTTTTGGAACTTAAGGAAGAAATCGACACGTCACTTAAGAAAGGTTTCATCCGCCCCAGTTCCTCTGCTTGGGGAGCACCTTCACTCTTCGTTAAGAAGAAGGATGGAACTAACCGATTGGTTCAGGATTATCGACCAATCAACCAAGCAACAATTCAGAACAAGTATCCGCTTCCTCGGATCAATGATTTGTATGATCAACTTGTTGGTTCCTCAGTATTCTCTAAGCTTGATTTGAGATTGGGTTATCATCAGATCCGTGTTCGTGAAGAGGATATTCCGAAGACTGCTTTTGTTACTCGCTATGGCTCTTATGAGTACACTGTCATGTCATTTGGCTTAACCAATGCTCCAGCCACATTTTCCCGTCTGATGAATTACATCTTCATGGATTACCTCGACAAGTTCATCGTGGTATATCTAGATGATATTCTGGTTTATTCAAAGAATAAGGAAGAACATGCTGAACACCTCCGTCTTGTACTGGAAAGGCTCCGAGAACACCAACTGTATGCCAAATATTCTAAATGTGAATTCTGGTTGTCTGAAGTGACATATCTCGGCCATGTGATTTCGCAAGATGGCATCGCCGTTAACCCAGAACGAGTTCAGGCTATTCTTGACTGGACTCCTCCGAAGAACGTCAAGCAAATGAGAAGTTTTCTCGGCCTTGCAAGCTATTGCCGTCGATTTGTTGAGAATTTTTCTAAGATTGCTAAGCCTTTGACTGATCTGCTTCACAAGGGCGTTAAGTTTGAATGGACAGAAAAATGTCAGGAAAGTTTTCAAACACTCAAGGACAAGCTAACGTCTGCCCCAGTACTTGCTCCTCCAGATTCCCGTAAAGACTTTGTGATTTATTGTGATGCATCCCGTGAAGGATTAGGCTGTGTCCTAATGCAAGAGCGTAAAGTGATTGCTTATGGCTCTCGTCAGTTGCGCCCACATGAAGAGAATTATCCGGTACATGATCTAGAACTAGCTGCTGTCATCTATGCACTGCAGTTGTGGCGACATTACCTCCTCGGTAATCGTTGCGAGATCTACACGGATCATAAAAGTTTGAAGTACTTGTTCACTCAGCCATCTCTGAATCTCCGTCAGCAAAGATGGATGGAGACCATTGCGGACTATGATTTGGGTATTTCTTATACCCCTGGCAAGGCTAATGTAATGGCTGATGCGTTGAGCCGCAAATCCTATTGCTGCGAACTTGAGGTTCAGCTACAGCAACCACTTCTGTATGAAGAGCTTCGAAAGCTAAATCTCGAGATAGTTCCCCAAGGATACCTAAAAACCTTGGTTGTTGAACCAGACCTTGAGAAAGCTGTTAAGAATGCGCAAGCTAAAGATGCTGAAATTGATTTGATGAAGAAAGACCTTCACCTTGTAAAGTACAGGGATTTCTCGCTGTCTGAAGATGGAACCTCGTATTTCAGAGACCGCATTGTCGTACCTCGCTTCGAGCTTATGACTGACAAAGTCATGAAGGAGGCACATGATACCCCGCTGTCTATTCATCCGGGTAGCACCAAGATGTATCGTGATCTCCGTCAAAGGTACTGGTGGTCTAGAATGAAGCAAGACATTGCTCGATATGTTGCTGAATGTGATGTGTGTCGACGCGTTAAAGCAGAACATCAGAAGCCTGCTGGAATTCTGCAACCACTTCCTATTCCTTTATGGAAATGGGATAAGGTTCAGATGGATTTCGTTACAGGACTTCCCAGGTCACAGAAGGGTCACGATGCTATTCTTGTCGTTGTCGACCAACTCTCCAAAGTTGCACACTTTCTGCCTGTCAAGGAGACGATCACTGCTAGTCAGTTAGCAGAGTTATATATCTCCAGAATTGTTTCACTCCACGGTATTCCGAAAGAGATCAGTTCAGACCGTGGCAGCATATTCACTGGTCATTTCTGGGAAAGTTTCCAAAAGGCTATGGGAACTCATATTACCTGGAGTTCAGCTTATCATCCTCAATCCCAAGGCCAAGTTGAACGAGTCAATCAAGTGCTTGAAGACATGCTACGAGCTTGTGCTATATCGTTTGGCAAGAAGTGGGAAGAATCTCTCCCGTATGCCGAGTTCTCCTATAACAACAGTTATCAAGCCAGCTTGAAAATGGCTCCCTTCGAAGTTCTCTATGGACGTAAGTGCCGAACCCCTCTGAATTGGTCAGAAACTGGGGAACGACCTCTGGTTGGACCGGATATTATTCAACACGCCGAAGAACAAGTCCGAATTGTCCGGAAAAATCTCAAGGCGGCTCAGGACCGCCAGAAGAGCAACTAAGATCGCAAACGATGGGGTTTGACTTATCAACCTGGTGATCAAGCTTATCTACGTGTCACCCCTATGAAGGGCACTCACCGTTTTGGAATCAAGGGCAAGCTAGCTCCACGCTACATTGGTCCTTTCCGCATTGTTGCAAGACGTGGTCAAGTGGCGTATAAATTGGAATTGCCGCCGCAATTCTCTCATATCCACGACGTCTTCCATGTGTCGCAACTTCGTAAATGCTTCAAGGAATCTCCGCACCGAGCTGTGGATCACGAGATGCTCGAATTGCATGATGATCTTTCATATAAGGAACATCCGATCCGCATTCTCGATGAAGCTGAACGTCGAACCCGTCAGAAGGTTACCAAGTTCCTCAAAGTGCAGTGGTCAAATCATACTGAAAATGAAGCCACTTGGGAACGCGAGGATAATCTTCGTGCGGAATACCCCGAACTTTTTCCTTCTACTTCTTAATTCTCGGGACGAGAATTCTTGTTAGTAGAGGAGATTTGTAACACCCCCGGTGGTTAACTACAGTAATCCCATTTTGATTATGCCACGTCAGCATGATTAACAGTGCATGATCATCATTAACATCATATTGCATTTCAACTCCTAACCTCAAATTCAAATTTAAATGAAAGTGGAAAATAAAAGTTGTCCAACATAGAAACTAAATTGTTCATTAAATAGCAAATAAATCAGAGACAATTCTAAAATTGAAACCAACATCATTGGAGTTGGGTAAGTGACTCAAACATCTTCAAACAGCGACTAAAAACAATATTTAATAACCATTTATTAAATCTAATTTAAGTATGAAATGATGTTTTGCCCAAACTAATTTTAGGTGTTAGGGAATTAAGCACTGGTATTTATGGACCAGGTCACATGTTTTACAAAATTCAATTTGAGCCCTAACTATTTACAAAACAGGGGTATGGATAAATAAAAGGAGAAAAGAAAAGAAAAAGGAAAAGCCCCCCCCCCGGACCAACTGGGCCGTGGCCCAGCTGGCCACCAGGCCACCAACCAGGCCGGCCCATTCCCCCCTGGCCGGCCCACCCCATCCCCTTATCCCCTCACTCCCCGTAACCCTAGCCCACCGACACCCCATTCCCCCACCCCCTCGGTCTCCACTCCCTCCACCCGATCCCATCTGGATCGGGCCGGCGACCCCGGCGACCGCGCCGCCCCGCTCTCCATCGCCGCTGCGCCTCGACGCCACCTCGCCAGTGCCGCCCTTCCGCCGGGCCTCCTCGTCCCGTCGCTCGACCTCGACCCCGTGCCCGACGCCGCCGCCCCGTCCTCCTCGTCCTCTCCCTCACCGGACCTCGTCGCGCCTCCCCCTCTCCGTCGTCGACCTCGTCCCCGTCCTCCCCCTCGAGCTCGAGCACCGCTGCCACCCCCCTACAGCTCGCGGTGAGCACCGCGCTGCCCGCGCCCCTCCTCTCCCCTCGGTCACCGCCGCGCTCACCGCAGCCCCGCACCGCGCGCGCACCTCGCCCCGCTCCGCCTCTACGTCTGGGCCGCGCCCCGGCCTTGCCCCGGCCGTCGTCCGCGCCCACCACGCGGCCGCACCGGCGCTGACCGCGTCGCCGGCCCTCTGGCCGTGCCTCACCGCCCGCGCATGGCCACCCCGCTCTGATGCTGCCTACGCGCACCGCCTGCCGCTGCTGCCGACCGCCCGCGCGCCGCCCCTGCTCGCCTAGCGTCGCTGCTCCGCCCGCTCTTGCCACGCCCATCGCCCGCTTGCCTCGCCCGCGCCTGCCTGCGCTCGCGCGCACGCGCCGCCGCCGCTCGCGCACTCCCACGCGCGCGCACGCCCGCGCACGCGCGCCGCGCCGCGCCCGTGGCCCTTGTGCCACTGACCGGTGGGGCCCAGTGCCCCTGTGACGCTGACGAACGGGGCCCAGCCCTTAAAAACGAAAAATAAAAATAAATAAAATAAATAATTAACTAGTTAATTAATTAGTTAATTAACCATGTTTAGATTAGTCTAATTTAATTAATTAGTTTAATTAAATGTTAATTAATTAGTTAATCACTAATTAGCCTAATGTGAGTATGACAGGTGGGACCCACTGGTCCTGACGTCATGCTGACATCATGCTGACGTCAGCAAGACACTGTTTCGGATAATGTTAATTTAAATAATTAATTAAATTCCAGAAATTAATAAAAACTTTAGAAAATCATATAAAATAATCCGTAGCTCAGATGAAAATACTTTGTACATGAAAGTTGCTCAGAACGACGAGACGAATCTGAATACGCGGTCCGTTCACCCGCCACGCGTCCCTAACTATCCGAACTTGCAACCGTTCCCCTCTTATCCTCTGTCCGACAATTCCAAAGACCCGGGAAATATCGTCAGATATTCTCCCGCTCCGTCTGTTACGTGTGATGCTGCGTTAGACTACCCCTAGCACCGTGTATCGTATTTGTCATGCTCATGTTTGCTATATATTTATACTGTTTCCTCCCCCTCTTCTCTCTCGATAGCCCCCGACCCTGACGTCGTCCCCGAGACCGACGCAGCTCCGGATCCCGAAGACACCATAGACGACCTTGCCCTTGCCGCCGAGCAACCAGGCAAGCCCCTCCCTTGAGCATACCGATATCGCCCATTCTAATTTCTCATGCTTGCATTAGAATTACTTCTGCTGCCGCTTTACCTATTCTGATGCATAGCCTGTTCATTGTAACCTACTGTTGATAATTACCTACATATCCTAAACTGTTTAGTCTAGGCTGGGTAGAGACCTATCAGTGACCCCACTTATCCCGACTGCCGCGCTGGATCGTCAGAAGACCCGATCAATGGGATTGAAGACCAGGACCCGACACCGCACATCACCCCCCCTTAGTTGTAACGACACTGCAGCGTTACTATCGAGTGCCGAGGGTGAAACCTCTTGTAGCACTTCTGATGTTAACTCTGTAGAGTAGCTATTCGGTCGTGGTCATCGAGGGTGATTCCTCCTTCACCGCTTCCGATAACGACGCTGTCCTACAACACCTCAAGTGTGGACCCAGTGAGGGTGATTCCTCCTAGTTCACCTTGACGGATACATCGAGTGGGAATTCAATGAGGGTGATACCTCGGATTCCCTGATGTTATGGACACACGGATACTTGGACCTTACAATGTTACTTGGAAAGGCGGGTCGACCCTGAGGGGTACCCGCGTGTGATGTGAAGGTGGGTTGCCAGTGTGGTGCCCGAGTGGTGAATACGAGGCGCGGCCGGGCATTCTTGGCCCTTGCCGCAAGTCCTCGAGACGGGGCGACGGGGTCACATCTTTCGTGAGTCTCTGCTCGTTACCGCAAGCCCCTAGTCCTAGCGATTTGGATATTTGATCCGAGCAGGCCTCTGGTCTGATAGCACTAACCATCACGTGGGCATAGTATGGGCGTTCTGCATCGTATGCATCAGCCGAAAACTCTGTCAGACGTCCAGTTCAGCACTGCGGCCGGGCTGGGCCGGCACCATCCTGAGGGGTGGAGCCTGGTTCGCCCGGCACGCAACGACCCGGAGGGCGAGGGGCGATGGCCAAGACCCCCTTGCGCTTAGGATGTAGACCGGCGGGGACCTCTCTGCGGAGTTGTAGGTAGGGTTGCGATGTGTCGTTTGGCCGAGGCCGGGCATGACCCTAGAAAGTGTGTCCGGCCGGAGTTAATCGAGCGTGTTGGGTAAGTTGGTGCACCCCTGCAGGGAAGAACACTTCTATCGATAGCCGGACCTACGGTAAAGGACACTCGGAGTTGTATCCTGATTGATACAATTTAGAACTGGATACCTGTGATGAGACCTGTATATATGGCTCTGGGATTGCTTCTCGCACGGAGTCGAGAAGGGATCTCAGGACGAGGTTTGAAGACGTTATGGCTCTGGGATTGCTTTCTCGCAGGGAGTCGAGAAAGGATCTCTGGGTGAGGTTGATATTATTACTGCTACATTATATGGTATTGTTCTACTCTCTTCTACTGCTGCAAGACCGCTGAAGATGCTAGTCTTCGATAGGACTAGGCCTTCTCTCTATTCTGGCATTTCTGCAGCCCAGTCCGCATATACAGCCTCCCCTTGAAAATGTTGCATATGTAGTGTAGATCCTTGCTTGCTGAGTACTTCAGAGTACTCATGGTTGCTTTGTTTTCCTTTTTCTCCCCATATCAGTTTGTCGTGACCAAGATGACGGAGCCCCCTGAGACAGATGCCCCGACGATCGTTACTACTACTACCCAGAGGATGGATACTACTACGAGTTGACTGACGACCAGGAGTAGGATCGGAGGGTCCCAGGCAGGAGGCCTTGTGCCTTTCGATCGTAGTGTTTTATTTTGCCCCGCCTTTCTAAAGGCCTTTCTGTTTCTATTTCATATCTGTACTCAGATATCTGATGCTTCCGCTGACGCTTGTTCGCAAGCTTATGTATTCGAGCCCTCGAGGCCCCTGGCTTGTAATATAAAGCTTGTATGACTTTATTTATGTTTTAGAGTTGTGTTGTGATATCTTCCCGTGAGTCCTTAGGCTTGATCGTGTGCATTTGCGTGTATGATTAGTGCACGATCGGGCCGGGGGCGTCACACAAGCTCTCGCCCATGTGGGAGGGCCCATTCAAGGTCGCCCGCGTCTCCAGGCCCGGCACCGCGCACCTGGAGACGCAGGACGGGATCCCCATCCAGAATGCCTGGTACATCCAGCATCTCCGGAACACATAATAATGAGTGGGGCTGTACACGCCCTGGAGTCTCCTAAGCGCCGCCCTGGGGCCTCATGGGGGCTCCAACCCACGCCCAAGTGGAAGCCCCATGCTCCGCGCTGGCGGACGACACGGTCTTTCAACGACTATGCCCACACCTAGTGGAAGCCCCATGCTCCGCGCTGGCGGGAAGGCTAGAAGACTAGTGTAGGCGTCAGACGCAGCTGTTCTTTTTCTTGCTTCTGTAGCCAATTTGCCACTTCTTGGAATGAAATTCGAAATTCTCGCCTCTTTATTTGAAAGGGGTGGGAATTTTTCTCCTTGCAACATTTGCTCTCTCGAATCTTGCTTTAAAGGAGGTGGCGGTTGCCTGTCGCTCCTTCCCGCGCGTCTCACGAGCGGGGGCTGGACACGGTGTGTATGCCTAGGCCCGCCCGCGAACACACCTCGCCAAGACCTTGGTGTCCTAATCCTCGTGGGACGCTTTCAAAGCGAGCCAACGGGCATGTATGTCCTCCTGAGCCCTCGTCTCCTAGCCTCGCTGGGCATCGCGACCCGACGTACCAGAGGCGCTGCGCCCCACGCGAGCCCCCGGGGACTCACGGCCATTGGGCACCTCCTGAGGCCCAAGAGCGCTCTGATCCTCAAGAAAGAAGCCCCCGACAAGATCTCTAAACCGCTCCATTGCCCCGGCCACACCGTTACGGGAACGAGAGGCATGCAGGGAATCCAAGCTCCGGAGGAACGCGCCCTCGCGACGTAGGAGTCCGCCATAAGCGCACCAAGCTAAGTTATCCTAATCATGGTCAAGCAGGAACCTGTCGATTGATATCAACACAAATGCTAGGATACGAAATAAAAAACGTTAACATAACGGCGCAAGCGCCATGGTCCATTACATGCCCCGTCTGGGCATTCTGTGTTTCTTGATGAAGGAAAAAGAAAAAGCAAAAGGCGGCCTCGCGGCCACTGCAACTCCTGAGGCTTGGCTCCAGCGATGCCTGCGCTCAGTCGGAGTCCTCCTCCGGCTTCACCAGAGTGCGATGGCAAGGCGGCTCGACGTCCTCCCGAGCGGGGGTGCGGCGACACGGTGGTTCTCCACCCTCCCTGGTTCGGGCGTAGCGACATGGTGGCTCGTCGTAGTCGTCGTCGCTCGTGCTCTCCTCGGAGGAAGAGCCGCCGCTGCTGGAGGCGCCACGGCCATCGCCAAGGGCGAGTTCACCGCCGAGGATGCTACCGCCCCCCCCCCCCCTGGCCGTCGTCGTCGGAGGGGTGGAAGTCGTTGCCGTCGTCGTCGTCCTCTGGACAGCACCTCAAGCGCCTGCCGTCCTCCCCGAAGATCCTGACGTAGAGGGTCGCCGCTCCGTCATGCCTGAAGTGGAGGGTACATCTCCTCTGCAGGCCGCGCGCGCGGGCGAACGACTGCCACCCATGATTCAGGAACACGAAGCCGGTAGGGGCGACCTCGACCTCCACCCACGAGGCCTTGCTGCAGCAGCCGTTGGCCTGCAGCCAGAGGCCGCCAGGCCCTCCGGCCGGCAGCGCGCCAGCGAAGAAGCGCAGGAGCTGGAACCAGGTGCCTGCCGGCCTCTCCGCCCACACCACGAACTCTGGGGACGCGTCGGCCGAATGGGATCGCGGGCATGGTGGCCGGACGGCCGCCACATGCTTTCCCCCTTGGCCGTGGTCGCCTCGGTCACTGCGGCCTCGGGCCCGGGAGGGATCCTTCCCACGACTGCCGGAAGTGGCGCCGACCTTCGAGGGGGTGCGCCCACGCCCCTAGGGAGCCACCGCCGGTGTCGCAGCATACTTACGGGGATGGCCGCGACCCTTCTTGGGCGGCGGCGAGTCTGGTCCCTCCATGGGGGCCTTACCCTTCTCAGAAGCAGAAAACCTCCTCACTGGTGCCATGGACTCTTCGGCAAGACGGCGGCACGGTGGAGATGAAGAAGGAGTGAGGGGAGAGGGCTAGCGAGGAGATGAAGATGGATCAGGGGCTCCGCCTCCCTCGCCCTCTTATAGGCAGCTGAAGGCCAACTAGCACCCTTCCATGTGTCCAAGCGATGATGGCGCTGCTGCATGCGCCAAGCAGTTGTCAAGTTGGGGCAGTTGCCGAGGTGACGCGGGGAAGCGGAAGCGTCCGTGCCCCGTCAAGCGCCACGCGTCAGCCTGGCCCACAGGTGATTGGAGCCCGCGGCGCTTCACCCTTGCCTGCCTGCGGCCCACGGCGTGGCTCCCTCAATGGCCCGGTATGGCCCATCTCCAAGATCGCTAAGACAAGACCCTCGCGAGGGGCCAGGCCTCGCGAGGAGGACGACACCAAGACCTCCCGAGGGAGCGGCCTCCCGAGGAGTGGAGATTTCTATGCAGGTACCCAGCTTCACGAGGCTGCGATGACGTGAGCCATGATGACCAAGGCCAGGCGGGCGCCAGCGGGCGCAGAGGAGGCAGTTTCCCCTTTGGTGCTAAGGAGGCAAGGACAGGCGTGGGTTCCCGAGGAATCTACCAAAGGTTTCCATTCCGGTGCAATGAGACCAAGACCACAAGCTCGGCAAGGCGGAGGTCATCACCGAGCCCACCGCTGCGTCACGACCAGAAGCTTTGCAGGAGAAGACCACCTTTTGTAAGGATAGGATGTACTACTTGTCCCCTTTCGAATTGGCCGTTAAGGTATCCCTTCTCGCCTAAGTTTCACGGGAAGAGGACCAAGGCCACTATAAATATAGGTTAGCCACCACCATAGAAGGGGTCAACTCATTCTCACCCCCGAGCCCTCGCGAGATTGTTCATCCTCTGTACTAGTTCATCCTCGGCCCCTCGTGAGGCCAATCCACCACAAAGTAGGAGTAGGGTTTTACACCGCAAGGTGGCCTGAACCTAGGTAAACTGCCGTGTTCATCTTCTTCCTTGCTAAAGCGAATCCGGCTAGGCTAGACTGCGGGGCGACAGGCTCTAGGCTTGAGAGGTTGAGATCTTTGCACACGCCCCAGAGTTTGAACCTTCTTGGGTCTGCGGAGCCCTGAATCCGCCAAACAGAAAGAAAAAGGCAAAAATAAATTTTATTCATTGGGTTGCCTCCCAACAAGCGCTATCGTTTTATGCCCCTAGCTAGGCATAATGCATAGATCTAAGTATTGTCATCTTTAGTTTCCAATTCCTCAATCACACAACCACTTTTCTTTAGAGATTTAGCATAAAGATTTTCAATAACAATACTCCTAGGAATGAGATTGAAAAATCCGTTCTTGCAATTAGGGTTTCTAACAACTTTAACAAAGTCGGGGTGAATACTAATCATCTGAAGATCTTCTTTGTTATTGTTAGAAGTTGCACCCTTGTTCTTAGCAACTTGAGTAATCTTACTAATTTTTTATGGGAGTTTTTTCAATAGTTCTAATAGAAGCAAAAGCCGAGCTCAAGTTACAAAAAATTTCTTCCAACTTATCAATCTGAGAAGGGCTTTCTTCAATTCTTTCGTGAATTATGGTTCCCTTTTCCTTTAGCAACTTAAAAACCTCTCCGGCTTTTGACCCAATTTTATTAGCAAGATTATGCATTTTTTATCTAAGTTTTCAATATGTTCTTCAGTAAGCATTTTCTTTTCAATAGCACCAAGCCTTTGCATAACATGCTCAAGTGTTAAAACAGTTTCATTGATAGTAAGGGGTGGTGAACCCACTAGATTTCCCATAGCATTAAAAGCATCCAAAGATGGACACATCAAGAAATTCCTACCGGTAATCGTATCAAGGACGAATCTATACCAAGTGGTAATGCCTACATAAAAACTGCGAAGAAGAACAATGGTAGATTGCTTATGAATAGATCTATTATGAGCATTGAAAATTCTATACCAGGCATCTTTTAGATTATCCCCTCCCTCTGTTTAAAGTTAAGAACTCCGTTCTCGGGGGTACATGCAATAGAGGAAGAACTAGCCATAGCGATAAGACAGACAAACAAGATTGCTCACAAAAACAGATCTGACGACAAAAAGATGAACGAAAAAGAGGGCGAATAAAACGGCAATTTTTTGTGAAGTGGGGGAGATGAAAATGAGAGGCAAATGGCAAATAAAGTAAATTGCAAGGAGATGAGATTTGTGATTAGGAACCTGATAGATGTTGATGATGTCTCCCCAGTAACGGCACCAGGAATTCCTTTTGATGTCGCTTGAACTACGTCAGTATTTGCCCAAATAGGAAGGGATGATGCAGCACAGCTACGGTAGGTATTTCCCTCAGTTATGAAACCAAGGTATCAATCTAGTAGGAGAACCAAGCAACACTATGTAAATGGTACCTGCACACAAAGAACAAATACTTGCGACCCGACGCGTAAGAGGGGTTCTCAATCCCTCCATGGTAAAAAGATAGATAAATTTGTGATAGATTGGATAAATAGCTCTCGATAAAACACGAAATAAAAGATGCAAATAAAAAGTGCAGCAAGGTATTTTTGGGTTTTTGGAATAATAGATCTGAAAATAAAAGTGGCAAATAATAGATCGGAAAGCAAATATGATGAAGAATAGACCCGGGGGCCGTAGATTTCACTAGTGGCTTCTCTCAAGAAATAGCACACGGTGGGTAAACAAATTACTGTTGGGCAATTGATAGAACCTCAAATAATTATGAAGATATCTAGGCAATGATCATTATATAGGCATCACGTCCAAGATTAGTAGACCGACTCCTGCCTACATCTACTACTATTACTCCACACATCGACCGCTATCCAGCATGCATCTAGTGTATTAAGTTCATGGAGAAATGGAGTAATGCAATAAGAACGATGACATGATGTAGACGAGATCTATTCATGTAGGAATAGCCCCCATCTTGTTATCCTTAATAGCAACAATACATGCGTGTCTTGCTGCCCCTTCTGTCACTGGGAAAGAACACCGCACGATCGAACCCATCACAAAGCACCTCTTCCCATGGCAAGAAAAATCAATCTAGTCGGCCTAACTAAACCAAAGATTCGAAGAAGAAATACGAGGCTATAAGTAATCATGCATAAAAGAGATCAAAGAACTCAAATAACTTTCATGTATATAGATCTGATCATAAACTCAAAGTTCATCAGATCCCAACAAACACACCGCAAAAAGAGTTACATCAAGTAGATCTCCAAGAGACCATTGTATTGAGAATCAAAAAGAGAGAAGAAGCCATCTAGCTACTGCCTACGGACCCGTACGTCTACAATAAACTACTCACGCATCATCGGAGAGGCACCAACGAGGATGATGAACCCCTCCGTGATGGTGTCTAGATTGGATCTCGTGGTTCTGGAACTTGCGGCGTCTGGAATTGTGTTTCGACGTCTCCCCTAGGGTTTCTGGAATATTGGGGTATTTATAGGGTGAAGAGGCGGTGCGGGAGGCCACCGAGGTGGGCACCCCAGGTGGGTTGTGCCCCCCTCTGGTACTTCTTTGGCCCAAGTTGTTCCTTCTGGTCCATAAAAATTCTCCAAAAAGTTTGCTGTGTTTGGACTCCGTTTGTTACTGATATTCTGCGACATAAAAAATAAGCAAAAGAACCTCAACTGGCACTGGGCACTATGTCAATAGGTTAGTCCCAAAAAATGATATAAAGTTGCTATAAAATGATTGTAAAACATACAAGAATGATAATATAACAGCATGGAACAAGCAAAAATTATAGATACGTTGGAGACGTATCAATGGCGGACGTGGCTGGTGAGATGCTTGCTGAGTATGGTGCGATGGATGCCATGGAGTACCTTCCCCAGGAGATCGTCGGGCGTGAGCTGGACATGAAGGAGGCGGCGGAGATCGACGAGCGCCAGCCACACTAGTAGTTTTGGTTTAGAGCGCCGGTCTTTTGTTAGAGTAATGTTTAGGTCAGCTATCTCTATTTAATTGCTGAACTTGCTTGATTAAGAAGTGTGAGTGTGTTGGAGGCTCTTTTGTGTACCCAAATTATGTAATGACGTGGATGACCACTGTAATTAGGGAAATTTGGACCAAAATTTGTACGTTCAAACTCATCACACACGGGGTAAGCTATATGAATTGTTTGTGATGTTCAGATATCGTACACAGTGCTGAATAAGGGACCGTGTCTGATGACACTTTGCGCGCCAGTTATTCGCTGCACCGAGCCAAAATTTTCGGCTTCCGTGGAAATATCTACCTCCTCCCCTCCTCCTGACCAAAAGCCACATTTCCCCTATTTCTGCCTTCCTTTCCAAGTTCAAACCTTCACTGCTTGCTTGCAGCGCCGCCTCCTTGCCGGTGACGCTCCTTCCCATTGCTCGGCCTCATCGATCTAGGCAGGTAATCCACACCCGACCCCCATCCTCCTCCTCCTTCTACATCCCACATGCCCCAACCGCCGATGCGGCACCTTCCACCCAAATCACTGACCCATCCTCCAAATAAGCGCCGCCCTAAGGCATGGTGCACGCAGTATATCCAGGAGTTCAAGGAGCATTTGGCAACAAAGAAGCAAATCGCGACCGCACACGCGGATGAGGTTGCGATGGCTGCCATTCGTGTCGCCCCCCCAGATTTTGGATGAGCACTTCACCATCGAGGCCACCGTTGATGCCTCATGTGCCGATGCCGCCACGCGGTTGGATGCTTTGAACGATAGTCCGTGGCATTTTCTCGAGGCCACAGTCGGTCCCTTCGACAAAGACTACGAGGTGTTTTCTCAGCGTGCCCATGCTTACCTCAACTCCAGAGCCAGCAGGTTGGTGCCTGATACGTCTCCAATGTATCTATAATTTATGAAGTATTCATGCCATGTTTACAACAATTTTATATGGTTTTGGTATGATTTCGATGGAACTAACCCGGACTAACGCTGTTATCAGCAGAACTACCGTGGTGTTGTTTTTTGTGCAGAAATAAAAGTTCTCCAAATGCAACGAAACTTTTTGAGGATTTTTTTGGAACAAAAGAGGCACTAGAAGCTTCGTGGGAGGGCCAGAAGAGCCCCGAGGAGGGCACAACCCACCAGGGCACGCCAGAGGGGTCTGGTTCGCCCAGATGGGTTGTGCTCACCTCGAGGCCCATCTTCGCGCGATTCCAATGCTGAAAAATCCTATAAATAGAGAAACCATCAGAAATAACCCTAGATCAAAAGTTCCATCGCTGCAAGCCTCTGTAGCCACAAAAAAACAATCTAGACCCCGTTTCGGCACCCTACCGGAGGGGGAAATCATCACCGGTGGCCATCTTCATCATCCCGACGGCCACCATGATGAGGAGGGAGTAGTCCACCCTCGGGGCTGAGGGTTTGTACATGTAGCTATGTGTTTAATCTCTCTCTCTCTCGTGTTCTTGAGTTGGCATGATCTTGATGTATCGCGAGCTTTGTTAATATAGTTGGATCATATGGTGTTTTCCCCTCTCTATCTTGTTGTGATGAATTGAGTTTTCCCTTTGAGATTTCGTTTTATCGGATTGAATACTTTTATGGATTTGAGAGCACTTGATGTATGTCTTGCTATGAATACCCGTGGTGACAATGGGGTATCATATTGATTCACTTGATGTGTGTTTTGGCACTCAACTCGCGGATTCCCGAGGTGACATTGGGGTAATCTATGCATAGGGGTTGATGCATGTTCTCGTCTTTGTTTCTTTGGTAGAAATCTTGGGGCACTCTTTGAGGTTCTTTGTGTTGGATTGAGTATTATGAATCTGAAATTGTTTGATGCATATCGTATAATCAACTCACGGATACTCGCGGTGACATTGGAGTATCTAGGTGACATTAGAGTTGGTTGATGTGTATCATATGGTGTTATTTTAGTACGAACTCTTGGTTAGATCAATCGGAAAGAATAGCTTGGTGTTATTTTAGTATGAACTCTAGGATAGATTGATCGGAAAGAATAGCTTTGAGGTGGTTTCGTACCCTACAAACAATTTCTTCTTATGTTCTCCGCTAGATAAGAACTTTGGAGTGATTCTTCATCGCACGTGAGGGATGGTTATATTATCCCATTATATTAGCATTGTTGAGAGATTGCACTAGCGAAAGTATGGACCCTAGGCCTCATTTTCAAGCATTGCAATATCGTTTGTGCTCACTTTTGTTACTTGCTACCTTGCTGTTTTTTATTGTTCCTATTACAAAAATCAATATCTACTATCATTACTACACTTGTATCATCATCTCTTCGCCGAACTAGTGCACCTATATAATTTACCATTGTATTTGGTGTGTTGGGGACACAAGAGAATTTTTATTATTTGGTTGCAGGGTTGTTTGAGAGAGACCATCTTCATCCTACACCTCCCACAGATTGATAAACCTTAGGTCATCCACTTGAGGGAAAATTGCTACTGTCCTACAAAACTCTGCGCTTGGAGGACCAACACGAGTCTACAAGAATAAGTTGTGTAGTAGACATCAGTGCCCGGAGCGGCTCAGGCAAGTCATCACTATGAGGAGGGCACACGCGATGTGGAGGCCTTGCTCTCTTTCAAGTCCAAGGAGCTAATCGTCATCGATATCTCTAACAATGAGGAGTAGCTTGTCTTATTAGCTCACTATAAGGACCTATGTTCAGCTAGCTAGCTACGCCAGTTAAGCATGTTTGGTTTACCTGTTGCATGTGCTGCTCCTACCTTTCCTTAACAAATTCTTGTGAATTTTCCTATGTACTGTTACCATGCAATCTGATCCTCTAGTATATATGTTCTATATATCGTGCAATGTGGTGTGCACTTATTAACTGTTTGGTTAATTTGTTGTCGTGTTCAGTTAACTGTTTGGTTCAATTCTGCAATGTGATGTTCAATTCTTGCGGGTGCAATTTTGTATTGTCTTGCATGTGAGAAATAAATCGAATTTGGCTTTACAAAAATACATGAGAAACAAATACAATTGCTATATTTCCAAATTATTAAGCATGCTTGGTTTGGTTAACTGTCTGATCTTCTAGTATGTTATATATTGTGAAATGTGGTGCTCAGTTAATGTTTGGTTCATTTGTTGTGGTGTTTAGTTTACTGTTTGGTTCAATTTTGCAATGCGATGTTCAATTGTTGTGGGTGCAGTTTTGTATTGTCTTCCATGTGAGAAATAAATCGAATTTGGTTGTACTAAATACATGAGAAACACATATAATTGCTATATTTCCAAGTTATTAAGCATGCTTGGTTTGGTTAACTGTCTGATCTTCTAGTATGTTATATTGTGCAATGTGGTGCTCAGTTAATGTTTGGTTCATTTGTTGTGGTGTTTAGTTAACTGTTTGGTTCAATTCTGCAATGCGATGTCCAATTGTTGTGGGTACAATTTTGTATTGTTATGCTATGATGAATAAATAAATTTGGCTGTACTAAATACATGAGAAACATATACAATTGCTATATTTCCTATTTCTTAATCATGCTTGGTTTGGATAAATGGCTTTTCCATGTGGCTCGAATTAATCTGCTGAATCTACAATGTGTTTATTTTTTATCAACATATTTTACTGATAGTATGCCACCCCTCACTTAACCTGATCAATAACTACCTTATATGTGTTGCAGGAAAACAATGGGAGGCACTGAGGTTTACCATTGAGGTTTGCACATGCACGGTCCTTTGTCTAATAGCACATTATTGTGCAATTGCAGGAGCCATTCTAATATTTATGTTTTTAACAATTTGGTCTTCTACATGTATGTCCTGTTGTCAGAGGTTTTGACCCACTGTTTGAGCCATTTTGTATATGGGGAAATGAGTTGTCCATGAATATCAGTCAAGTCAAGAAACTCAGAAAGATTGTTAGGATAAAGAAACTAGCGACGAAAAACAACAAGATCTTTGTCTGCACAATGAAGAAGACATCAGTGAACTACAGGATGGTATTAACTCTTATACCTTGTCTTTTTTTATTCCTTTGCGCCATTTCCAAAATTAGAGAAGATATTTATGCATATCTTTGTTTTCAGGCCTTTCCAAAGCAGTTCACTGATGGTTACCTCTCAAACCACCTGTATGGTCAAGAGGCGAGGAAGGTATTCATACAACACCCATGGTACAATATTGAAGTCTTCCTCAAGAGGACGAAGGATGGACGGTCAATCATCCACAGGCACTGGCCTAAAGTTGCAAGGACCTTCAACATCATTGAAGGCTCAATATTCGCCTTCCACTTCAGCAGTTTTCCAGATGAGATTCATCTATCTATCTACCGTCTATGATGCTAATTTCCAAAGGTTATAGATGTTGCATGTGAAACTTGGTGCTGGTGCAGTTGTGTAATGGGGTAGCTAGCTATATGCCTATATGGTGTAACTGAGTGCTGAAGCTACATGATGTTTGATACGTCTCCAACGTATCTATAATTTTGGATTGTTCCATGCTATTATATTATCTGTTTTGGATATTTTATATGCATTATTATGCTATTTTATATTATTTTTGGGACTAACCTATTAACCTAGAGCCCAGTGCCAGTTTCTGTTTTTTCCTTGTTTTTGAGTTTCGCAGAAAAGGAATACCAAACGGAATAAAACTTTCGCAATGATTTTTCTTGGACCAGAAGACACCCCGGAGAAACACTTTTCCACCGCTGCAACCTTCTGTACCCGTGAGATCCCATCTAGGGACCTTTTTCGGCACCCTGCCGGAGGGGGATTCGATCACGGAGGGCTTCTACATCAACTCTATTGCCCTTCCGATGAAGCGTGAGTAGTTTACCTCAGACCTACGGGTCCATAGCTAGTAGCTAGATGGCTTCTTCTCTCTCTTTGATTCTCAATACCATGTTCTCCTCGTTGTTCTTGGAGATCTATCCGATGTAATCTTCTTTTGCGGTGTGTTTGTTGAGATTCGATGAATTGTGGATTTATGATCAGCTTATCTATGAATATTATTTGAATCTTCTCTGAATTCTTATATGCATGATTTGATATCTTTGTAATTCTCTTCGAATTATCGGTTTGGTTTGGCCAACTAGATTGGTTTTTCTTGCAATGGGAGAAGTGCTTAGCTTTGGGTTCAATCTTGCGGTGTCCTTTCCCAGTGACAGTAGGGGCAGCAAGGCACATATTTTATTATTGCCATCGAGGATAAAAAGATGGGGTTTACATCATATTGCTTGAGTTTATTCCTTTACATCATGTCATCTTACTTAATGCGTTACTCTCTTCTTCATGAACTTAATACTCTAGATGCAGGCAGGAGTCGGTCGATGTGTGGGGTAAGAGTAGTAGATGCAGAATCATTTCGGTCTACTTGACACGGACGTGATGCCTATATTTCATAATCATTGCTTTGGATATCATCATAACTTTGCGCTTTTCTATCAATTGCTCGACAGTAATTTGTTCACCCACCATATTATTTGCTATCTTGAGAGAAGCCTCTAGTGAAACCTATGGCCCCCAGGTCTATTTTCCATCATATTAGTTTCCGATCTACTATTTTGCAATCTTTTATTTTCAGATCTATATACCAAAAAAACCAAAAATATTTTATCTTTTGTTTATCTATCTCTATCAGATCTCACTTTTGCAAGTAACCGTGAAGGGATTGACAACCCCTTTATCGCGTTGGGTGCAAGTTGTTTGATTGTTTGTGCAAGTGCTAGGTGATTTGTGCGCTGTCTCCTACTGGATTGATACCTTGGTTCTCTAACTAAGGGAAATACTTATCTCTACTTTGTTGCATGACCCTTTCCTCTTCAAGGGAAAAACCAACGCAAGCTCAAGAAGTAGCAGGAAGAATTTCTGGCGCCGTTGCCGGGGAGATCTACGCCAAGTCAAGACATACCAAGTACCCATCATAAAATCTCATCCCTTGCATTACATTATTCGCCATTTGCCTCTCGTTTTTCTCTCCCCCACTTCTAAAATGATTTTCGAAAAGATTTGCCTTTTTTCGCCCTTCTCCCATTCGTCTTTTTGTTTGCTTGTATTACCATGTGCCTTCTTTTTGCTTGAATCTTTGCTTGCTAAAAGTTTATGGATCCTCATCCACTTGCTAATCTTTTTAAGAGATCCAATTATGATGAACCAATTGCTAGTGAGTTAAGAGCACTAGATTATCTTTATGAAGTTTTGCTTGAAATTTGTGATGATGTGTTAAATGAAGAAATTTATGAAGTGATTCATGATAGCTCCTTGAATAAAAAGCATGATTGCAATGGTTTTGCTATAAATTCTATTGATGTCAATTGTGCTAATAATATGCAAAACCCTAAGCTTGGGGATGCTAGTTTTGCTATGTCCACTACTTATTGCAATGATCATGATTGGGGTGATTCTTCTTATGATCTTGAAAATTTATTTAAGCCTCATGATAACAGTGTTTGCAATAATATTGAAAGTGGGTTTGGAAGAGTGTCAACTTTAGATCCCACATATTTGGAGAATATTCAATCTTATGAATTTTTTGATAAAAGTGGGTTTGGAGAGGTCATGACTTTAGTTAATGTTAATCCCACTATTTTGGAAGAGTGTCAACTTCGCATGCATGTGGATCGTGTTGAGAATATGTTATGTGATAGCTATATTGTTGAATTTTCTTATGATCCTTCATGTAATTATTATAAGAGAGGAAAATATGGTTGTGGAAATCTTCATATTACTAAATTACATCTCGTTATGTTGAGATTGCTATTGTTTCTTTCTTCTTCTTTGCATATGCTAGTTTTTGCTTGTCTTGATAATTTGTTTGCCTATAAGATGCCTATGCATAGGAAGTATGTTAGACTTAGATGTGTTTTTCACATGCTTTATGATGCTCTCTTTGTGCTTCAATTCTTGTCTTTCATGTGAGCATCATCAAAATTATCAATGCCTAGCTAAAAGGCTTTAAAGAAAAGCGCTTGTTGGGAGACAACCCAATATTTTTACTTTCTATTTTTATGAGTTAATACACATTATTACCTCTGGTTAGATGTGTTTTGGTGTTTTAATTAGTGTTTGTGCCAAGTAAGACCTTTAGAATGGCTTACGGTGATAGTTGATTTGATCTTGCTGAAAAACAGAAACTTTTGCGTCCAGTCACAGAATTTTAATAATTCACTAGAGCGTTGAAAAACCCTGAATTTTTTACACGAGATTTATATACAAATTTCCTCTATTTTCTTTGTGTTGTTTGCTTATTTTGATGAATCTATGGGTAGTATCGGGGGGTATGAACCATGGAGAAGTTGGAATACAGTAGATATTACACCAATATAAATAAAGAATGAGTTCACAACAGTACCAAAAGTGGTGATTTATTTTCTTATACTAACGGAGCTTATGAGATTTTCTGTTGAGTTTTGTGTTGTGAAGTTTTCAAGTTATGGGTAAGGATTTGATGGACTATGGAATAAGGAGTGGCAAGAGCCTAAGCTTGGGGATGCCCAAGGCACCCCAAGGTAATATTCAAGGACAACCAAGAGCCTAAGCTTGGGGATGCCCCGGAAGGCATCCCCTCTTTCGTTTTTGTCTATCGGTAACTTTACTTGAGGCTATATTTATGTGTTTTACTTGGAGCGTCTTGTATTATATGAGTCTTTACTTTTTAGTTTTCCACAATCATCCTTGCTGTACACACCTTTTGAGAGGGACACGCATGAATCGTGATTTATTAGAATACTCTATGTGCTTCACTTATATCTTTTGAGCTAGGCAATTTTGCTCTAGTGCTTCACTTATATCTTTTTAAGAGCACTGCGGTGGCTTTATTTTATAGAAATTATTGAACTCTCATGCTTCAATTATATTATTTTGAGAGTCTCTAAACATCATGGTAATTTGCTTTGGTTATGAATTTATTCCTAATATGATAGACATCCAAGAAGAATATAATAAAAACTTTCATATAAAGTGCATTGAATACTATGAGAAGTTTGATTCTTTATGATTGTTTTGAGATATAAAGATGGTGATATTAGAGTCATGCTAGTGAGTAATTGTGGATTGTAGAAATACTTGTGTTAAAGTTTGTGATTCCCGTAGCATGCACGTATGGTGAACCATTATGTGATGAAGTCGGAGCATGATTTATTTATTGATTGTCTTCCTTATGAGTGGCGGTCGGGGACGAGCGATGGTCTTTTCCTACCAATCTATCCCCCTAGGAGCATGCACGTAGTACTTCATTTCGATAACTAATAGATTTTTGCAATAAGTATGTGAGTTCTTTATGACTAATGTTGAGTCCATGGATTATACGCACTCTCACCCTTCCACCATTGCTAGCCTCTCTAGTACCGCGCACCTTTCGCCGGTACCATACACCCACCATATACCTTCCTCAAAACAGCCACCATACCTACCTATTATGGCATTTCCATAGCCATTCCGAGATATATTGCCATGCAACTTTCCACCGTTCCGTTTATTATGACACGCTTCATCATTGTCATATTGCTTTGCATGATCATGTAGTTGACATCGTATTTGTGGCAAAGACACCGTTCATAATTCTTTCATACATGTCACTCTTGATTCATTGCACATCCCGGTACACCGCCAGAGGCATTCATATAGAGTCATATTTTGTTCTAAGTATCGAGCTGTAATTCTTGAGTTGTAAGTAAATAAAAGTGTGATGATCTTCATTATTAGAGCATTGTCCCATGTGAGGAAAGGATGATGGAGACTATGATTTCCCCACAAGTCGGGATGAGACTCCGAACGAAAAATAAAGAAAAAAAGAGGCCAAAGAAGCCAAACAAACAAAAAAAGAGAAAAAAAAATGAGAGAAAAAGAGAGAAGGGGCAATGCTACTATCCTTTTTCCACACTTGTGCTTCAAAGTAGCACCATGATCTTCATGATAGAGAGTCTCCTATTTTGTCACTTTCATATACTAGTGGGAAATTTTCATTATAGAACTTGGCTTGTATATTCCAATGATGAGCTTCCTCAAATTGCCCTAGGTCTTCATGAGCAAGCAAGTTGGATGCACACCCACTTAGTTTTCTTTTGAGCTTTCATACACTTATAGCTCTAGTGCATCCGTTGCATGGCAATCCCTACTCACTCACATTGATATCTATTGATGGGCATCTCCATAGCCCGTTAATACGCCTAGTTGATATGAGACTATCTCCTTCTTCTTTTTTGTCTTCTCCACAACCACCATATTCTATTCCACCTATAGTGCTATGTCCATGGCTCACACTCATGTATTGCGTGAAAGTTGAAAAGGTTTGAGAACACTAAAAGTATGAAACAATTGCTTGGCTTGTCATCGGGGTTGTGCATGATTTGAATATTTTGTGTGATGAAGATGGAGCATAGCCAGACTATATGATTTTGTAGGGATAAGCTTTCTTTAGCCATGTTATTTTGAGAAGACATAATTGCCTTGTTAGTATGCTTGAAGTATTATTGTTTTTATGTCAATATTAAACTTTTGTTTTGAATCTTATGGATCTGAACATTCATGCCACAATAAAGAAAATTACATGGATAAATATGTTAGGTAGCATTCCACATCAAAAATTCAGTTTTTATCATTTACCTACTCGAGGATGAGCAGGAATTAAGCTTGGGGATGCTTGATACGTCTCCAACGTATCTATAATTTTTGATTGTTCCATGCTATTATATTATCTGTTTTGGATGTTTTATATGTATTATTATGCTATTTTATATTATTTTTGGGACTAACCTATTAACCTAGAGCCCAGTGCCAGTTTCTGTTTTTTCCTTGTTTTTGAGTTTCGCAGAAAAGGAATACCAAACGGAGTCCAAACGGAATAAAACTTTCGCGATGATTTTTCGTGGACCAGAAGACACCCGGGAGACTTGGAGTTCAAGTCAGAAGAGCCACGAGGCGGCGACAAGGGGGGAGGGCGCGCCCCCTGCCTTGTGGGCCCCACGTGACTCCACCGACCTACTTCTTCATCCTATATATTCACATATATTCCCAAACCCTCAGAAGCATCCACGAAAACACTTTTCCACCGCCGCAACCTTCTGTACCCGTGAGATCCCATCTAGGCACCTTTTCCGGCACCCTGCCGGAGGGGGATTCGATCACGGAGGGCTTCTACATCAACTCTATTACCCTTCCGATGAAGCATGAGTAGTTTACCTCAGACCTACGGGTCCATAGCTAGTAGCGAGATGGCTTCTTCTCTCTCTTTGATTCTCAATACCATGTTCTCCTCGTTGTTCTTGGAGATCTATCCGATGTAATCTTCTTTTGCGGTGTGTTTGTCGAGATCCGATGAATTGTGGATTTATGATCAGCTTATCTATGAATATTATTTGAATCTTCTCTGAATTCTTATATGCATGATTTGATATCTTTGTAATTCTCTTCAAATTATCGGTTTGGTTTGGCCAACTAGATTGGTTTTTCTTGCAATGGGAGAAGTGCTTAGCTTTGGGTTCAATCTTGCGGTGTCCTTTCCTAGTGGCAGTAGGGGCAGCAAGGCACGTATTGTATTGTTGCCATCGAGGATAAAAAGATGGGGTTTACATCATATTGCTTGATTTTATTCCTCTACATCATGTCATCTTACTTAACGCGTTACTCTGTTCTTCATGAACTTAATACTCTAGATGCAGGCAGGAGTCGGTCGATGTGTGGAGTAATAGTAGTAGATGCAGAATCGTTTCGGTCTACTTGACGCGGACGTGATGCCTATATTTCATAATCATTGCTTTGGATATCGTCATAACTTTGCGCTTTTCTATCAATTGCTCGACAGTAATTTGTTCACCCACCATATTATTTGCTATCTTGAGAGAAGCCTCTAGTGAAACCTATGGCCCGCGGGTCTATTTTCCATCATATTAGTTTCCGATCTACTATTTTGCAATCTTTTATTTTCAGATCTATATACCAAAAAACCCAAAAATATTTTATCTTTTGTTTATCTATCTCTATCAGATCTCACTTTTGCAAGTAACCGTGAAGGGATTGACAACCCCTTTATCGCGTTGGGTGCAAGTTGTTTGATTGTTTGTGCAGGTGCTAGGTGATTTGTGCGTTGTCTCCTACTGGATTGATACTTTGGTTCTCTAACTAAGGGAAATACTTATCTCTACTTTGCTGCATCACCCTTTTCTCTTCAAGGGAAAAACCAACGCAAGCTCAAGAAGTAGCAATGTTGTACTCTGATGTATTTCAATTATGAAATCCTGGTTTCGTAATACGAAAATGAAATATATTGTGTGGTTAATATGAAATGCCAATTTGATTAATAAATGGATTAATAATAATAGGCCAATTAGCCTGCTTATTGGGTTTTTCTATTGCAAACGGTTATTGAGACAACACCGTGGGCGATGACCTCAGACAACCCACATAGTTTCTAGGAAGTAAACGTGTTGGATCAATGAACAATAA
The DNA here is from genome assembly GCA_011799875.1 of Thinopyrum elongatum. Lineage (NCBI taxonomy): Eukaryota > Viridiplantae > Streptophyta > Magnoliopsida > Poales > Poaceae > Thinopyrum > Thinopyrum elongatum. The sequence continues at coordinate 351,121,379 of CM022302.1, read as the reverse complement.
CACATGACTTGCACTTGAAAACTACTTGCGTTAGGCCACCTTGCACAAATTTTTTCCACATAAAAGGCGTGTGTGATGGACAGCCTATGCCACACAGTTTCTTCTAGGCACCGTGTGTGATGCATTCAATAACGCAAACGATAAAATTATTAATATCATCTGCAATCGCAATGCTATCACAGACGATTTGATGGGGAAAATTGTGTGTGATGTACGTGCGAACGGAAATGTTTGTCTGGGATTCACCATGTGGAATGTACACACGAATGAAAACGTATTTCTTGGATTGACTGTGTGGGATGTACATACGAACAGAAACATATGTCTTGGATTCACTGTGTGGGATGTACTTACGAACAGAAATGATTGGACCTGTATAATTGTCTGCGATGGCTCGTCTAATTGCACACGAGCTCTTTTTGCTCCGCGTGTGTGACCGGAGGGCCTATCCCCGACTGTTTCTAGGTCGTGTGGGAAGGACCCCCCTATCGCACACACAGGCAAGGCGACGGTTTAAAACTCCATCGTGGAAAGGGGGTAAAACCCTTTGTATAGCAGCTCGTTGCACTAGTGATAACTGGCGCTCGAGGACTCGTGCGAGGGAGGGGACACATGAGATGATCCATCTTGCACACCAGGTTTCCCTTTTGCGCAGCCATGGGTTGATGCTACCCAGTATCATGGCCGTAACACTTCTCCGAGGAGTCCAACCTCTTCAGCAACGTTACCATCCCTTGTGGAAGTACAACTATTCCAACGACTCGACTCGCTCCATCAAAGGTGAATTTCATGAAGGTCACACACTGGCTCAAATACTAGTGGCAATGTTTAAGAGGGAGGAGTCAAACCTCCTCAAGGGAGTAAACACACGACGACTTCTCTTGCGAAAAGCCTCCTCGAGTTGTAAGTTTGTATAACCATCCGTCATTTTGTCGGAACAAGGTATATAATTGCATGATTAGCTTTTCACCTCATCCGACCAGAGCTGGGGACAATGGTCCATAAAGCTGGAGTGTCCGGCTCCACACACGGACATTCCTGGGATCCTCGATGGGTGATCTGTTTAATCTAATTGATCCAGGTAGGGCTAAAATTCCTTTTTTGCAGGAAATCTAGGTTCACATTATCAAAAGCCTTCTTGTAGTCTAGCTTAAAAACTAGGCCAGAATTGTTAGATCTATATGTAGAGTGAAGCACCTCATGTGATGTGACCACACTCTCCAATATGAACCTGCCTTTTATAAAGCAGTCTGATTGCTAGAAGTTAAAAAGTTCATGAGAAGAGCTAATCTGCTTGTAAGGACCTTAGTAAAAACTTAAAAATACAGTTGAGCCGATTGATTGGTTTAAACTTTTTCATACTAGTAGCATCCTTATCCTTGGGGATGAGGGTTAGTATAGCAACGTTCAGTCTGTATATATCTAGTTTGCCCTCATGGAAGTCATGAAAAAGGGCCGTCACATCCCGTTTAATGACCTCCCAAAATTTCTGTAGGAGAAAGTAAAGGTAAACCATCTAGCCCAATAGCTCCATTAGAGTATGAGCCAAATATTGCTGCCTTTACCTCATCCTCAGTAAAAGGGGCTTGAAGGGAAGCATTGTCAGCTTCTGAGACCTTCTCCTCAGTGGCAAACAAAATATCATTTAAACTAAAACCTTTTCTATCTTCCGTTTTGAAAAGGTCTTTATAGAAGGAAGTGGCTATTTTCAGCATTTTATCTGAATCAGCAATAGTACCACCTGGACCATCTAGAGCATGAATCATAGTTCTTCTCCTCCTTTGACTGGCCAGTGCATAAAAATACCTACTGTTTTGTCACCTTCTAAAATGTTTCTGTCTCTAGATCTTTGTTTACCCTTAGTCTCCTCTTAAAGCCAGATATGATTCAGATCCTTGAGGATCTATTTCATTCTTTTAGCTCCAACCTCCGACAGCGGGGAAGTTTCTGACTTGACATCTAAAATATCATACTCCTTTTTTGACCCCGAAACCGTAGAACAATTGTTCTATGGTAATTTTCATTTAAATTTATATATATGTACAAAAAAGAAAAAAGAAAAGTACAGTATAATCATGCTATCCAACTCCGGTTTTCTCTAACATGGAAAATAAATCAGTTACTGAGAGCTTAAGGTGAGAGGGAAATCATCCATTGCTCCGGACATGCAATGTTCTTTCTTTTTGTTCTATGCTTGACCAGAGAGAGATCGTGGTATAGTCCATGCTTCCAGACTCGGGGGAGTAATGTGGAAGATCTTTCCATTCCTTTGCATCCATATATTCCAGCATCCCAGGATAACAATGTCCATGGCAATCTGTGGTGGGAAGGCTTGTTTGAGGAAGATAATGTCATCAAAAGCAGATATCCCTCTGTGTTGATTTGGGGCAATGATGTCCCAACATGAGAGAGCAATTTGGCAGTCCCAAAGTAAGTGGGTGGATGTTTCTTCAACCTGTTCTTGACAGAGAGCACACTCATAGCTCTGTAACAAGAAGTGTTTCCTTTTGAGGAGACTTCTAGAGCTGATTCTGTCATATAGTAACAGCCAGAAGAAGATTTTATGTCTGATTCTGCTTGCTGCCTTCCATAAATCCCTGAACAGGTGATGCACTTTTGAAGGCCCTATCATCTGTTTATACATCTTACTGAAAGAAAATAGCCCAAACTTCCACTCATAATTCCATACATCAGCCGAGTTTCCAATTTGCTGTACAATTGGTGTTAGTTCATTAAGCTGCTGGAAAGCAATGGCAGAGAGGAGGTGTGGAATTGTTCCATGATATCAGCCGACTGTTTTACTTGTGCCACAGAGCATTGATCATTAATTGCAAAAGAGTGTAACTCAGGATATTCTTCAATCAGTGCTCTCCATTGTCATTTGTCTGTCCAAAACAGAGCTGTGTCTCCAGTACCAACTGTGCAGTGAGCAACTTCCTTGAAGAGAGGTATCAATTTCAAATGTGCTTTCCACCAGAAAGAGCCCTCCAGTCTGTCTTTTGGTGGAGCGGCTGGATAATATATTTCCCACAACAGCTTGACCCAAGGAAGATTCTGTTTATTAAAGAACTTATGTAGGTTTTTAATTAACAGAGATTTGTTGTGCAGCTGAATGTCAATTACTCCCAGACCTCCATGAGATTTAGGTTTGCAGACTGTCTCCCATGAGATCATAGCCTTTCCAGCTTCATCAGATCCATATTTTCTCCAAAAGCAGTGTCTAAGATACTTGTTGATCTGGTCAATTACTCCAACTGGAAGGGCAAGGCATCTCATGAAGAAGGTTGGTAGGGAGGAGAAAACTGATTTAATGAGTTGCAATCTTCCATCATAAGAGACTAAGGTGGAGCATCTAGCTATTCTTCTTTCAATTCTTTGTAGCATGGGGTTGAAATCTTCAATCCTGAGCTTGTTGATACTGAGTGGAAGCCCTAGATAAGGGAAGGGGAATGATCCTTCCTTACACTGAAGTATGTTGATGATGGACTACATATTTTGAGGTGCCACATTGATTGGAATCACAATTGATTTGTTGTAATTGACTTTAAGTCCAGTTTGTGCAGTAAAGTGTGAAAGTAAGCTTGGCAACTGCTCACTTGCAGGGGTGTAGATAGCATCCCGTTCCTCATGGCCTCATTGATGATTGACTGTAGTAAGTCTGCAGCCAGCACAAACAGCAAGGGAGAGAGGGGGTCCCCTTGTCTTACTCCTCTTTTGCAGTGAATTTTTTTCCCAGGAATGCCATTCAGTAACAAAGCAGAAGTGCCAGATTTGTAAATCATATCAATCCATTTTATCCATCTTTCTCCAAAACCTCCGGCCTTTAGAATATCCAATATAGTTTGATGTTCTATTAGATCAAAAGCCTTTTCAAAGTCCAATTTCAGGATTATGATTTCTTCCTTGGGCTGATGACATTGGTGGAGGTATTCAAATGCCCAGGCCAAACAGTCTTGTATTGTTCTTGACTTTATGAAACCATATTGATTTATGTGCACCAGTTGAAGGATAACAGTCTGCAGCCTGTTAGCAAGTAATTTAGTGATGATCTTGATAGAGCAATTAAGGAGTGATATTGGCCTGAAGTCTCCTGGGAGCATGGGGTTATCTTTTTTTGGGAATGAGAGTAATATATGATGAGTTGATGCTCTGCAGATTTACATTCCCATTGTAAAAATCCTTGATCAGATCATAGAAGTCCCCAGCAATGATGTTCCAACATGATTTGGTGAAGGCTCCATTAAAGCCATCTGGCTCAGGTGCTTTATCAAGAGGTAATTGAGCCACCACAACATCTATTTCTTCTTTAGTAAAAGGCCTTTCCAATTCCATTAGATTTACATGCTTATGAAGCAAACTGTTTAAGGGAAAAGATTCAAATGTAGGGCTTGTTGTGCTTAATCTTTCCTTGAAAGCTCTCCACAAAACAGCAGCCTTTGCCTGGTGTTCTGTTGTCTCCTGACCAGTCTCATCCTGCAAAGTGCTGATATGATTCTTTCTATACTTGATTGTGGCTTTTGCCTGAAAGAACTTTCTATTTTCATCTCCCAGTCTAACACATCTTATTGTTGCTCTTTGCCTCCAGTATGTTCTCTGGAAAGACAATAGTTTCAAGTAATGTTCACTTATGATGCATTTGCCATTCTATTCCTCATTACTTAGTGGCCTGAATTCCTCTATTATATCAAGCAGTAGAATGAATTCATTACATGCTCTGATGGTGGCTGCCATATTGGATAGCTTTTTGGACCAAATTTAAGTCCTTTTCTTAGTCTCTTGAACTTTGCTGTAATTCTTTTGGCACTATCATGTTCCTGCACATCCTGACCCCAAATATTCTGCACTATCTCTTTGAATTCACTATGCTCCAGCCAGAAATTTTCAAATCTAAACAGTTTTGACTTGGGGATGTTTGTGCCAATCTTAATCACACAATGAGAATGATCATAGATGGGTTTAGAAAGGGCAGCTGCTTGGGTGTTAGGATATGAAATTGTCCAGGCTTCTGAAGAGAAAATCCAATCTATTTTCTCAAGCAGAGGTGCAGATTGCATATTGCTCCAAGCGTAACTTCTACCTCTCAGAGAATATCATACTCCTCAATGAGGTCTTTCTGATCTTTCCTAAGGAGAGCTTCGATGTTTTTGCTCCACCCCTTAGCAAATTTCCTAAATATCCTAACTTTCTCCTGCCATATTCATATGGAAGAGTTTTCTTTAACAGGAGCAGACCAATTTTTAGCTACTAGATCTTTGAAATCCTCTCTAAGAAGCCACTATTTTTCAAATTTGAAGCTGGTGCTTCTAGGGATGGTTCCAAGACCTGAGTCCCATAGCAAACGAGTATGGTGACTTCCAGTCCTTGGGAGGCCTGGGAGAAACTTAAAGGAAAAATAGCATCTAGCTTGGTAATACAAAAAATTCTATCCATTAGTCAACTATTAGAACAAATATATCTTAATTAACAGACTTTCTTTAAAATGATATACATTTATATTTATCGAAGCAACAAAAAATCACATAATAAATATAAAAATTCTAATACACTTAAATGACATAATTATAGACAGAATTACATGTTTTTTAGGTAAACATCGCTCCACTTTATTCAATTATTACGATGTTCATTTTTTTTTTTTTTGAGAAACAACTACGATGTTCATAGGGAAGCCAAACATGCCGCAAATTCCCAACCATCTAAAAAAAAGTAGCCCAACTGGGGGAAACCAGCTTGAGACCCAGGCCCACAAGAGCCCATCTGATTTGCATACATAAACGAGCGCGACGAGTAGGGTTTTTGTCTCGGCTACGCCTTCTCTCGTCTCTCGCCGCCTAGCGCGTGCCGCCGTCGGCCCCATCGCCTTCGAGCATCAGCCATGGCAGAACAGGTCAGCTATGTCGATCCTACCACTTAATTTCGTCTTCACTTTCTCTTGTTTGCCTAATTCGAGTTATACGGGACATTCGTTTGAGTCAAATTACTTTATTTTTTGATGAAAATTTTACCTAATTTCCATTGATTAGTCTGATAGAAGATTTGGATCTAGCACGGTAGGTTCTTTCGGTGTTAAGTAGAGAAATATTGAAGTCCAGCGTTGATATGGCACAAACTATTACTATTTGGGATTGTCCATTCGCTTCGCCTATCGCCAAGTGACTGAGACTGGACATTCCAAAATAGTAGGCGTAGTGGCATATATACGTTTGATCACTGCATCCTTGCATTTGCTAATTCCAATGTTCTGTAGGCGGACTCTTCAGTTTCTGTCGTAGATGGATTTTTATATTAACTTGTGAAAGTTAGGCTATTGTTCTGTTCACTGTCACCCTCTAATCCCCATTGCCCATGTGTCAATAAGCTTAGGTTCTTGGATAATCTTGCCACGCTACTGGCTTTATATTTCTTGGTCACAAGTTAGCCATATTAGACAGAATGTTTGGGATGCTTAGGTATTCCCAGGCTTTAATCAAACAACATGTCCTAAACAGTTTTTCTGGCTTTTGCAGACTGAGAAGGCATTCCTGAAGCAGCCTAAGGTGTTCCTCTGGTACGAGGAACTGTTGTTTTTTTCATTATATAAGTAAGATGGTAAAATGTGTGTCCTGAATTGGTGATCATGACTTGATTTGCAATTACAGCTCAAAGAAGACCAGAAATGGGAATAATAAGCCTGGCAAGGAGGGCAACAGGTTCTGGAAGAGTGTTGGCCTCGGTTTCAAGACTCCCAAGGAAGCCATTGAGGGTATCTTCTGTCACTCCTTTTTCCAACTATAATGCAATAGCTTAGTTGGTGTGCTGCCTTGTCCATTTTGTAGTATCGAATGTTATTAATTGCCTTGTACTCATGGACTTGCTGAAGCATGTGACAGTTATTCAGTATTTTTCTTCTTATGTTTTAGCTGTTTAGCTACATATACATGTTTACTTTATCTACACCATAAAGATCAGAATAGCCTGCAACTTGGGCAAGTTCAGTGTTGTTGTTTTATCTGTTATGACTTGCTATGTTGATGTGCAGTGAGCATTTAATTTTACTTGTTCTGAAATATCATCTACATTCTGCAGTCTATTGTGCTCGTACTATCAATATTTTTCATCAGTTTGTTCTTTTTGGCAGTGCTCTACTGTATTTGAAAATATTATGTCGAACATACATTTTGTTGGTATGGTACACAAATTTAATATGGTATAGAGCCAAGAGGTCTCGAGTTCCAAGACCTGGCAAAAACACTATCAAATAAAAATAGTTGCAGTCTACACTGGCCCCACATTATTGCTGCTAAGGATTCCCTTCCTGAGAAGGGAGTTCATATTGAATTCCTCCTTTGTTGTCTGATGCTTTATGCCTTATGTTCTACAATCTTTTCTTTTCAAACTGAAAGGCTTTCAACTGTTGAGTTTTTTTAGCGATGTGTCATCTGACGTCATTTAAACTGTAGAGTGTTTGTTTGTTCTTAATGGTCTTTTGTTCATAGATTCTCTTTTATGCTAATAGAAAGAAAGGGCAGTGCTTATTAATACGTGAAGCTGTCTTTGACCTTTGCTTCTTCTTTATCTACATGACCAAGAATATTACTTCTATTTTACTTCTGCATTTATCATTTGTGATAGCTCAATTTTGTTTTGATTGCCAGGTTAATCAAGCGGATCTTGTTCGATTAGTTTCTTCATGACATCTTGAAACACACTTTGTCACAAAATTTGTTTGAATTATGATATCATTCGGTTTGTCAGTGTGCTTAGTCATTATTGTTTGTCCAGTTCAGCCATACATTGCACAAGCTATGCGTGTATTTAATCTGGCTTGTGTTGCAGGAACCTACATTGATAAGAAGTGCCCATTCACTGGCACTGTGTCAATTAGAGGCCGCATCATTGCTGGAACATGTCATAGTGCTAAAATGAACAGGACCATCATTGTTCGCAGGAACTACCTTCACTATGTCAAAAAATACCAGAGGCAAGCTAATCAATCTTCTTCATTGGTTTTTAATTGTTTGGGTTCTTCCAACATAAGCAATACAGTGATATTCGTGAATAGGTATGAGAAGAGGCACTCCAACATCCCTGCCCACATTTCCCCGTGCTTCCGTGTGAGAGAAGGAGATCACGTGATCATTGGCCAGTGCAGGTAAAAGTTATGTACTTTCGTAATGCGCCTGCACATTGACAGATAGTTAGCTAACTGTGAACTTGGACATGCTTTTGGTTGAATGGGGCATGGCATGACCTCATTATCACATTGATTGACTGAGGGTTGAAACATGTATCTTACGCTGTCGTGTTTATGATAGTACTCGTATATTTGTTGAGCACTGCTTTTTTTTCCTTTTGGCAAACGTTGAGCACTGCTTGTAACTGAGTTAAATCAATTATGCCATGTAGGCCGCTATCCAAGACGGTGCGGTTCAATGTATTGAAGGTCGTCCCAGCAGGGTCAAAGAGTGGTGCGGTGAAGAAGGCCTTCACCGGTGCCTGAGCAAGTCATGGCAGAATCCGAAACCTTTTCACCATGAAATTTTGACGTCACATCATCTATATTGTTCCATCTGTGTGTACTAGGGTTTTTGTCTCGAGAGTTTCCAAACTTCAAGCTAAGAGTGAGTGGTTTAGTGAAGTTATGTTCAGAGTATTTCGTGAAGATTATTGTCGCTGTTACCTGGTTACTCGTTAATATACATCACTCGTTTTTGGCTTCTTGCATGTGACTCTTATCTGCATTGAGTCTGTAATGTCTAGGACCAACAAAGCTGCAGCACGCAAGTGCTGATTTATCCCATCTGTCGGCTGTTGATGGAAGTCTGTCCCTGAATGATAGCCAGGAGCTCGGCTCCTTGCACGGATAACATTCCGTGTTGAGTTGCGCCCCCTCCCAGCTGCAGATTGAAACTTTTCACACGGCGTACGTACACAGGCGTGGCAGAGTTTCACTCGCTGCAGCGGGACAGCGAGCCGTGGCTTCAGAACACTGGCGTACGCAAGCGTGCAAGCCGTGGTTTGGGACTCCAGAGGGCGCACGTAACTGAACTCTGCCGAAGTAGCACAAGGATGGCAACAGTGACCCCGAGGGAACACTTGTAAGATACGCCTGGCCAAGGCTAGATGCGCCACTTCAAAAAAGAAAAAAGAAAAAAATGGTAGATGCAGGAGTAGTAAAACGAGGCCTCGTTTGGTGTTGGTTTGTAGGAATTCTATAGGATAGGATTTTTAAAGTAAATATTTCTTTGGAGTTTGTAGGAATGGATTTCTATTCATATTAGGATAGTAACCAATCTTTCACATTCAAAGAAAAAAAAATTAGCCTAGACTCAATGGGAAGATTCCTATCATATGCATCAAATGGCATCTTTTTCTCTATGTGAATTAAGATACATGCCACATCACTTCCTATGATTTTTCTATCCCTAAGATATTCTAATCCTATGAATCAAAGGAGTCCATAGCAAAAAAAAAAGGACCCAACATCTGCAACAACACAATGCCAAGGCTAGTCACAGGTATGAACCAAAAGAGGGAATCTTTGGATAAGACATCGAGTAACGCACATAACTAAACACTATGTGCTTATTTTCTCACTAGGCAGAGCTAGGGGTGTAAGGTAGGTGCATGTTCGACCCAACATTTGCTTCATCATCACCCCACCCC